>OU452210.1:7966020-10466020 GCA_911728435.2 Apoderus coryli
ACCGGCTGCAAAAACTTCAACAGCACAAATGTTTACGACATTGGTTCAAAAAATTTTAAATAAATATCCTTACATTGTAAAACTGATCAAGACGATATAACCATACCATAAGAGGTCGCCAAAACTTTGGCTTTAGATGTATATCCAATAATTGTTATATAAGGCTTTAAAAATATTACTTTTTATAAATCATATCCGTTTATTCAAAGCCCTATGACGACTCCAGTGCACTGCTGAACCCAATAATTTAAATCGAGGGATATTACAGAACACAAGTACGATATATAAAATGGAAGTAGCTTCAGTGAAATTGAATCAAAAATAGGTGGGTTTTAGTTCTACGTTCTGCACCATTCTCTTACATTAATTACATGTCATGTAAGTAGAACATTGAAAAACATTATAGTTCTTGTTTAAAGTCCTAACCTTAATTTTTTAATAGCACAATACCGGATATATTTAAGTGCAATAAAACCATTAACTTAACCTCTACAAAAATATTGACTTAAATTTGATTTTTAGAATTGGGGAACATGTTTCAAGAACTCTTTAATCTTAATAAGGATATAAGAACTTGAATGATGAGAACGAAACTAATTCAAAAGAAAAGTTACTCATCTAAGGTGTCGAAATCACATAAAATTGTTGAATTTGAAACATATTGTGATATGATCTTTGTTGTAAGAATTGCATAATGAATTTAAAATACGTCTAAAGATAAATCGGTGAATTAAAATGATCAGTTGTATTGCATATTCGTATCTTCGGTTTGATTGAGAAAAAAATTATTCATCTATAACGATGATTTGACCTGTGATCTGTTTCAGTGTTCAAAATGTCTTTTGATTTTAGCGTTCCAGCTTTAGACGGCGCAAAATGTATTGAATTGCTCGAAATAACCAAGATTAATCTTCCTCACTTAGTACCGAATTAGTTTGAATATTAGATAAACATAAACGTTAAAAGATCTTTAGTGAAATCAATGAAATAATGCACGTTTTATTTCGTATATGTTAATGTACAAGATATACAGACTATTCCTTAGAAGAACTCAAATTAATAACGATCGCCTTACCAGGATAAATCAACATTAGAAAAAAAATATATTTAATAATTTAAATTCAATTAAACCTTTTAACTAAAAACAATAATAAATTAATATAATTACACTACAATAAATTTTGAACGACCCCGTGAATTTATCTTAAAATGTTTGTATACGTATTTACAGAGCAGATATTTGATTACTAAAACTATAAAAATCTTGGTGTTGGATTATACGATTCCGATCTGAGATGAGGATAAGTTGAAGGTGGATATCGTCTATAAGGCGTATGCATCTGTTGTCTCATAGATGGTAAAACGGACGCGCCTAAAGCACTATGAATACGCGTGGTACCGTCTCCTAAATCCAATTCCAATTCTTGTTGTTCTTGCAATTGCATCTGGCCCAAAGCAGCTGTAGCCATAGCAACATCCGGCATTATATCCGACAGATGACCGTCGCTACAGGAACTACTTTCGGGTTCTGCTGAAAATCTAAAATCACCATCCGGGACTAGTGCTGGCAATTCTGGCCGTTGAAACGAATTTGTAACTCGAGGGAATGTTAAATTCCTTCCATATCCGCCACGAGATTTTGGAGACGATACCACATGCTCAGAATTATTCACTTCGTTGTCACTTATATCTGGTACGCAATAATAATTTTCTAACATATCTGCAACTGGATCAGGTAGATTGAATTCGCGAACTACACGCAATCTAAGTTGCCGATTAATTTCACGACGTGAGGATAAAGGCATATTGAGGGCACGTTGACAACTTGGTGATTGGCGTAGTTTTTGTTCCCGCTTCAACATTGCATTCATTACAGCTGGGTCAGGAACAGGCAGTGCTGATGCCAGTACGTCAACTCCTGCAGGACCATGAGTTGGAGCACGAGGTTTTTCGTCCACCATATATAACGTGTCAGGAATATCTTGCATATATCTGAAATTATTTTTATTAAAAATTACTGGATTTCGATGCAAATAGTGTCGGTATACTTTGCGTTAAAACAATGTGAACAAGTAAAACCAGGGAAATTTACTTAAGGTCGTTTAAAATCATTTTGTGTTTATAATAAGGATAAAAATGTTACCAAATCACACCAAGACTACTAATCTAAGGTAGAGAGTTTAATATACATAATATATATTGATATACTGCTGATATAATTTTATTGGCAAAAAATTCTACATCGTTTTTCCACTAATTTTGCTGGTTTAGGAATGGCCGCTTGCACCAACAATTTTAGGCAACAGAGTACAAGTTTATTCTTTCCCTAATGTAAGGTGCTGCCTAAAGCTGTTGGTGCAAACAGCCATAACTATTGTAATAGCATTATTTTAAACAAACCGTATGTTACGGACTCCGTATCGTTAACCTTCGAGCGAGCGCGTTGCCTTACGACATACGTCTGCAGGCGTGCAATTCTAATAACAACGAACATCTTATTAGATGATGTTGGTGAGTGTACTTCGCTGTTCTAGCAGAACATTTGATCTGCATCAGATCAGAAATAATGCGCGTAGAATACCATACATGATTCTTTTTCTTATGTGTTATGTTATATTTATACACATCTTTCTTTATGAATATTTTAGGAAATAATTTTTTTACTACACTTATTTCGAAAAATTATCAGATATTCTTTGACCTAGAAACTCGAGTTGCCATTTTGCCGCCTTGGCTTTAAAGGTCGATAAAACTAACGTTGTGCTATTGTGCGAAGAATTTTAGATGCTTATTAAGTAAGTGTATATATATTCTTTAAAAACCAATGGATAAAACAATACGTTAATTAGTAAAAAAATAATTTAATAAAACAAGACTTATAATTAAATTTACCTCGCCCTTCTCATGCGCATCATTTCAACTTCTTGAACTAATTGGTCTTCTACAAGTACTTTTACTTCATCGTAATATGGCATAAACAGTCTTGATTGTACAAAAAGTCCATTATTTTTATTTCCTCTGATCCAGGCGTTAACTCGCAAATTTTCACGTTCGCCACCTATTGTTTAAATATGTATTTTATATGTGATATAGTCAAATATTATGTGGACTTAGATACGAGGATTGGGTCGAACGTTTCCGACCAAATAGAGAAATAGCGCCAGCAAGTCTGATTTTTGCTGGTATGCGAAACACTATGTTTGCCCAGCGTGTACACCAAATTTCAGGTAGAGGCATCGGTTGTTTACGTGAAAATGGAAAAATCAGAGAAACACTAATAACGCACCCCGTTCAGGAGGACACCATGAGCTCACAACTAGTGTTGTCACCTTTGCGGGTGTTTAACATATTCGTCTAACACAATAAAGGTACGAGAAAATTTGGATTGGAAAATATGATGATCGAACTAAAAAAATAAATGTTTTTGGAGACATCTAGTTTATGTATCAAGCAATTCGTCAATAAAGCCTCCCGCCAGGGAATTTCGGGCGTATCTAGTGTTGGCAATAGGATTTAAGTCTTGTCCGGCCATCGTTTGTGCAGTGTGTATCACCGGGCACATTGCCTGCTCACACTAGATGTCACCAAAAACATCTTGTGGTCAGTCATCTCTCGTGCTAGTATAAGCTCTTTGTAAATGTTGGAAATTTGGGTCACACTACCTGTCGATCACCACTGAGTTGTGGATCAACAATCATCTGGTGAAATCCAACATAACTAAAAGTCTTGTTACTTTATATAACAAGCAATTCGTAAAAAATAAAAGGCTACATCCATTAAAATAACCACCTCCAGCTTTCTCCGGGCCATTTCATATTTAAAATAATTGCAAAAACTCTCTTTTAGAACTGTTTATCTAGGTTTACATAATTTTTATAATTGTGATAAATTATTATTTACCGATCATGTGACTAGGAGGTGTACTAACTAATCCTCTTCTTATAGCTTGACATAAAATATCACTATTTGGCGGAAGTACATGGTCCATTCTAACTAATGGTAAAAGCTCCGATAAAATTTCTCTTAGTTCTACGTCGCTTAAGTCTCGTTTTTTCAGTCCTTTTCTCGCCACCGAATGTGCCGTGTGACTCACAATATTAGGTTCTGAAAATATTACAAGAGTTTAGATATTACGGTGTTATACAGGACAAGCAAACGAAAATATCTAAGTATAATATAATATAATATAGAGATTTTTGGAAAAAAATGTTTTTAAACAAAAGTTGTATAAATTAGTTGAATATTATTCAATGAAGTCTTCAATACTAGACCATGTTTAGACCTAAAATGGTTTCCCATATTTAGATTTTTGATTCCGTTTCCCAAACCCTCCTAAAGCAAACTAATACGAACTTAACCCTACGTGGAACACGTCGTTTTTACATCTCAAGGATCTATTGATGATATTTAATCTCAATCTTTAGTATTCGCCGTCAGCGTTTCTATTCCGAAAAACAAAGTTTATTCCAAATAAATATCATCAAATATTAAGGTTGAGTTTACGGTCATCTTCAATTGATCTTCTTTGATGGTATTCAACTTTCCAGATGTTAAATTTTCTTAAGATTTTCCATTTGAAAGTTCAAATTCTTAATTTGTACATATACTTAACGTTTCCTTTATTACAGAGAAGAATTTTCCATAAAAACATGAGGTATATGTGTTAAAAAAATGGCCTTGAGAGTCAAGTCATCGTTCGGAAGTTGCTATCGAGGTTGTTTAACATATGTTTTCCAAACCTACACTGTTACTAATTTTTTAGTCACTTACCTCTATCTTCCATTCGTCTCATCAGTTCTGCTTCACCCCATTTGAGTACTGCACTTAAAATTTCTAATTCACTAGCCTGGAGAAATGGGCTTTTAAGAACTTCTACCAAATGTATTTTGTCTAGCTGATGTAAGACTTGCGACTGCGATACTGGTTGAAATTCCTCGCGTAAAAAATGTAAAGCCTAAAATTTTATAAAATAATTGAAACATGATCTATTAATTTGGGCCATAAGGATTTAAAATTTTTATTATTATAACTGTAAACTAAAACGAACTATCAAACTTTACATTCAGCAATATTTTTTATTTAAATATGAAAAGATTAGCAAATTTTCGAAAGAAGCGCGACTTCCACTCCTCGAAACACTTCTGGCGTGTAGTTCTGTCAGCAATGCGCTAAATATCAATAAATAGTACTCACTTGTCTATATACCCAAGCGGACCCATGTGGTTGTCGGGACCACTGTAAAACAGTTGGAAGAGTATCAAGAGATAACCATTCTAATATCAAATCTTCACAGCCTTGTGCTAGAATATCCAATTCTAGAAATCGACCAATTTGGTAGAGTTCCATGGCTTCTTCTAAAGGCGAAGGTCGAGCTCTACCGGTATGAGCTAGAGCTTGAGCCTCACCTAACCCCCCTCCGCAGCCACCACGCGATATCAAAGAAAGATCTACTTGGTCCAAATAGATCGCGTGTAAAAGAACTCTCGCATATCTTTTTGGAATAACAGTCTCATCTAGAACTATTCTGGTTGGTATATGTAGAGCTCTTTCAGTGTGCTCTTCCCCACTTCGAGATCTTCTTTGTAATAAATTTCTAAAAAACGGAGACCGTGCTGAGAGGATTGCTTTATGACACGGCAGTTCCAATTTAGGTCTAAATCCGTATTCAGAACTACCAGAATCAGGTCTTTGACAATCAGTACCATCCGAAGTGAACACTAGCGCAGCATCAGCGTAATCGCCAGTATCTAATAAATATCTTAGGTCAGCCTCTAAAGCATTTGGAGTTCCAAATTCTTCTCTTAAACGCCTTAATAAGTTCATATCAATATTGGTGTTGTGTGGGCATATATCACCGGTATACAAATATCTAAGAAGTGCAGAAAATAACTGGACATCAACAGTAGCTGTACGTAATTCCAAACAAATACGCGCACCATATCCGGGACATCCAGCTAAGAGATCCCTGCAATTAAAAAAATATCTTTAGCTTATTGTTTTATGCATCAACTTAATTAAAAATTAAATTTACCTGAAGTATGGGCAACGTGATGATAGCAATGCTCTATGAATAGGGAAACAAGCTCCTCTATATACAAGATCAGCATCCGTACAATATTTAAAATCATATAGTGCAGAAAGGTCCTGCTTGAATGTGGCAGCTGGTGGACGGGCTAATTCCGCCTGAACACAAAGATCTTTAAGGGCAGCAAGTGCCTCATATTCCTCCAAAAGTGCAGCCACTTCAAGTGGACTCCAATCTGACACTAGCTCTCGCAATATCCTACCATGATCACATGCTTTTGATGATCTCCTTCGTTTTATGAACTTCTTCTTCAATGTCGCAAAACCTGTCACCTAAAAATCAACAAACTTAAACACATATTTGTCGTAATTTTATGTATTGTGAAATTTACCTTTTTCTTTTTCTCCCGTACCACAACACCAATTCCATCTCTATATGGCGGTGTATAAGAGTCTAATCCTAAGGAAGATGGTACTGGATTTGATTCAGCACCAGGTGCAGATGAGGCTGTCACTCCCATTCTACGTGAGACAAAATTTTCTGTCATACACTGGTCGTCCCCAACACTCCACCAAGCCTGCTGCAGGGCACACGGAAATAGACAGCTAAAGAGGTTCATATTTCGCCCAGACTCCAGCCTGACTTGCAGACACAGCCTGGAAAACATATGGGTTTAAGAATTGTGACAGAAGAAAAGAAAGACTGGCATAGTCAGGGGCGCATACAATAGTAATACAAACTAAACAACTAAAAGCTTCTTAATAAAGGTAAATAAGATTAAAATTAGGGGGTATCTGAACCAGTGCGACCTGAAGATATATTGTGCCATTGAACTTTGTTTTAAGTTACAGCTCCCCATTTCAGTATGAACTACATTAACTTGGTTGGTTTCAGTGATGGTACCTCCCCATGCTTTCATGCACTAAACACTCATTGAGTTTAGTCCCCTTCCCCGTTACTGCTAACATTTGTTCGTTTCTTTTAAGGAATGCGATCCGTCAAAGTTTAGTTATGAATGACTTCAGTTGAAAATATCGCTAATTGTATTAAGCTACTTTTGTTTCTGAATGATGCATTTTTTAAATCCAAATTAATGCAAATATATTAGGTTTACTAGGAGGAAATCGGTCACTTACACCATTTAAGTATGTAAATGTGAATCTGTCAAGGATCTGGGAAAACTCGTTGATAATAAATTTACATTTTTGGAGTAGTATATTCTTGATAATGCGTTAACGAGCTATTTATAGGGCTCTAAAGTTAGAAATTAAAAGTATATTTTTAACTTAACTATTTATTTGGAATGATTAGCCATTTATAAAAGAAAAATATGTTTTTGTGACAAAACGATAAAATTAACGGTTTAAGATGTATGCTCAAGTTTATCTCGCGCTACACTTCGATGTTTAAAAATGTTTGAGTGAAAAAAAACAGTAGTGCTGATTTCTTAATAACCCCAGGAAGTGGGTTGTTTATAATAGAGCCCTATAGATCGTTAACGTTATATTTCGCTCCTCTATCATCTCCCATGGGTAAGTACTTATCGTAACTCAATAGACAGCTGACAAACTATTAGTGATATCCATCACATGCTTTCATTTTTATTTGGGATAGAAGCAAGAAACTTTTTTCATTTAGAAAAATGGAAAACTGAGTTTCGAGTTGTAATACACTTATATTAAAAAAGGCTTCTCACCGCAGGAGATCAAAGAGTTGGCTGAGGTTTATGGCACATCTGCCGCAGTGTTTGCACTATTTGCAATTGAGTATATGAGTATAAACGACGCCGTACATCCACAAAAGGTGAACGTCGATCGGGACTGCCAAAGGAATTATTGACAACATGTATGTGATAGTTGTGGTCACAGGTACAGTGCACGGACAAATTAATGTAAAGAAAAATGTTGCCAAGATGTGTGCATGGTTTACCTTCACTGAAGATTTAAACGTGTGGTCGACTTTGAGGCTGTTTTGTTTCTACCTCGAACGTAAAACCAGTCAAGCTACTGGAGTTTATAAGAGCTCTAGAACTTGATGGAGAGTTGAGGCACAGATCAAGTAACTCAAGACAGGGAGACACAATAGACCATCAGATTGCAGTGTATCAGTCACCCATAATTTTAATCTTAATATTGATTATAATTTTCAAGTTCTTCCATATTATTTACTGTTTCCATGTGTTCACAGGTTATACTGGTACAACTGGCAAAGCTAAGAAGCCGACACTTCATCAATTTATTTTGGAACTTGGACAAGGCAAAATGAAATATATTTTTTTAATCATTTTGACTTGAGAAATAAACATAACAAAACGGCGGCTTAATTGAAATTTGTCTTGTTTTATCAGTGATACCTACATCTGGTGAACACCTACTTAATATTTCTCAAATTTTGATTTTTATTGAACCTCACAAAGTACCTTAATAAATGAAAAAGTTAAACAGTATATTATACTTAGTATTTAAATAATTTAACAATTATTTTATTAATTGACAAATTAACATTTTCAGAATAGATTTTTTCTACACAACTGAACACTGAGATAAGATTTATCCTCTGTTTGTTTGAGTAACGAAAATAATTATTAATTTAAGCATAGTTTTAAAAAATATGCATTTATTTAGCAAATCGTTAATTACATTAAGTACATATTGTTGTTTTGATTGGTATGTTTATTTTGACTGCATAATGATGTTTATTGTTGATATAATGCTGTAATAAGTTGCCAAAAATGTTGTTGAGTATTAAGTAGTTAATATTCAAGACATAATACCATAGAATGCAAATTGAAAAAAAAAAACAACCACTAACGTTACCTACAATTTTAAATTGGACTTTTTTTATTAAGTTAAAGTTTATGGGACATATGCCGGTTTGCTATTACGTACACATAAATTATTATCTTTTGACAAAAATCGATTTTATTGTTCAACATAGTTGCCTTCGAGGGCAATACAACGAGTATAGCGATTTCCCAACTTTTCGATACCACTTTTCTAGTACCATTTCTCTTTCTCGTCAAAATATGCCTCAGTTTCAGCGATTACTTCATCATTGGACTTAAATTTCTTTCCAGCAAGCATTATCTTGAGATCTGAAAACAGGATAAAGTCTTTGGGGGCTAAATCTGGAGAATACGGAAGGTGGGTAAGCAATTCTAAGCCCAATTCATTAAATTTTGCCATAGTTTTCATCGATTTGTGACACGGTCATGGTTTTGGTGAAACAACACTTTTTTCTTTTGCAAATGTGGCCGTTTCTTTGCGATTTCAGCCTTCAATCGATCCAAAAGTGCATAATAACAGTCGCTGTTGATGGTGGTTCCTTTTTGGGGGTAGTCGATGAATATAATTTCGTTCGCATCCCCTTACCGGCCGACTGTTGCGTCTTTACTCGCCTTGGATTCAGTTCGTCGATTGCTGTCCACTCAGCTGACTGTCTTTTGGATGCTGGTGTGTAATAGTGAAGCCATGTTTCATCCATTGTCACATATCGACGATAGAATCCCATTTTATTGCGTAAATGCACGAAATAATTGGCAGAAATTTAACCTTAACTGCTATACAACTTTCATAAACCCGAAACTAAATGCCATTCATATTCATTCTCCTTTAAATTTGGTTTTCCTCCTCTGACCAATCTCCCTTTGATCTAGAGTTTGTTCTGTATGATGATTCAGCTAGGAAAATCTACTTCACAAAATGTAGATCGACTGCTATGAATGAAATGAGCAACTGGGAAAATTTAATTGGTTTACTCCCCAACCTAATAGGTTTCTCAACACCTCTGGTTATAGTAGCTACATACTACCAACTGCTAGAATTTAATTTCAAAACAGGTGTTAGAAGAATTATTTTATAATGAGCTCTGAGCAACTGCCAGTGTTAGAAATACCCATGTACGTGTATTTTTTATCAATTATCTTTCTAGGGGATAAATAATATCTTTAACAAACTTGCATATGATTGAAATATCTTGTGACAATTAAAAAGGTCTTATTAGTCTCAAAAAATCAGTTATTAACCTAAATATGTAATCAAATTTAGAGATCAGCTGTTCCATATATTTTACATTACAAACGAAATTTGATGCTATATTATGTCTGTAGCTATTAGTTATAAGTAAGTAGTTGATATTTTTTGGTTTGTTATCAAAACATAAATATTTATTTTAATTATCTATATGTACTAGAAAAATCAAATTTTAATTAATGTTGTTAAAAGTAATTATGGAGTTTAAAATTAACTTACCCTAATTTTATACTTCATGTTAATTCAATTTAATTTTTGGAGTAAAACTGATAAATAAAATTATAACAAACATGTGAATTAAGAACTATGTCATGAAACTCATTAGGTATTAGTTAAATACCCATTAAAGAACTAATTGTAGGTACCTATTAAAGTTGTGGTCCCTCGTTAATAATTGTTAACAACTCCAAAGATTTTGTGAAATTCTCTTATGTACCTAAATTTAAATGTCACGAAAAAAATAGGACACTTAAATAGGTATTGGAGACAATTTAAGTTCACATTTTGCAAATTTCTGGAGTAGATTATTTGTTTTATGTTATATAAGTATTTACTGAAGTTTCCTCAAGCATAAGGCCAGATGGGTACCTAGTGGGTAGGTATATCTAATAACATTTTGTAAACAATACTTGGGATGTAAAGTTCTTAGGTAGTTCTCAATACAATTGGAATATGTATAAGATATGATTCCTTGTGTGAAAATAATAAATTATAATAAAGAGTCCTCACTTACCTGGGCGTCGAATAATCATGCTGAATAAGATTTCGTTGTTTGAGTTTAAAAATGTAATAATATAATATACAATTCAGAAAATACGACAAGTAGCCATGTTTATATGCTGTGTCCAAGTTGTAAGCAATTATATGGCACTTTCGACTGGAAAAACTTAAACAATTATAGTTGCACAAACTACATCTTAATCACACATATTTCATTATATTAATTATGTATTTAAAATAACACTCATTTAAAATATAAATTGGATAAAAACATAGGGAACACAACGACGCAAAGGGCGATTTCTCTTTACACTACGATTTTGGTGGCTCCAATGTTGCCTATCTGACAGAAAAAGTAACACAGTACTAATTTATTTATATATATATTCTTGAATTACATGTCGCGGGATAAACGAAATCAAAAAATGCATTATTATTTTATTTTAATAATACCGCAGGCATGATGAATAAGATAATCTACCCAAGATTATATTATAATCCCTAAAAGGACTACTAAAAAATACAATCCATTCTAAAAACAGCTTTATACGAAAATATGTAGATAGTGGTTAGATAGCAGAGTATACACTCAGTATTAATCTTTGCTGATACTAAATCTTGGGAAATAAAACTGAAACATGAACCCGAAAAGTCGTATATCTTCTCCCTATCATTGCCTACAAGCCAAATATTTTGTTTAAATTTCGTATATGGCTTTGAAGTTCATAAACAGTTATTACTCAATGTAAGTATATTATAATTATAGCATAAAGTTTAAACTACATTATGGAAATCATTTTAGGGAATTTTTGATTTCAGTTCTTAAAATATTTATTTGTTTTCACAGGTACCAAGGATACATTTTCAAGTAAGATAAAGACATCATTATTATGTATTTTTTGCCAAACTGCTTTTATAAAAATTATTTTGACATATACCATTCTGTTAGTGCAAAAAAATATGGCAATGGTGCCTGATATTAGTTCGACGTACTCTCAACTTCACTCGATATACCGATACATTAGCCAGTTCAATGTTTGAGAAGTAGGTCGCTATATTATTCAAAAAGGCTTTATTTGTTATATTCATATTTTTAATACGAATGTGTATTATTCAATTACTTTATTAAACAAAATTTTCGGCGTTCAATATATTTTTCAAACATAAAAGGCTAAAATAATAAACCTTGAAATCGAATTTTGGAAAAATAAATAATACATTGCGCATGTTCATTTGTTAACATGTTATAAGGCTTTGTTGATAAGATTTTTTTCAAAATATAGGTATATCATGATCATAATAGAAAAATATAAATAATAAAAAATAAAACCCGTTGGGTGTTGGGATAAAAGTAAAGAATAATTTTTGATAATATTAATAATAATAAATATAAATATAAATTTTAATAGCTCAAAATTAAAAAAGACGCACATAACGTAAGATTTTTATATCTTTCTCTTTTAAATCTTCCCCATGATATAAAACTAATAAAATATTTGAAAGTATTACGCAAAGGTATGAAAATGTGTTATCAAGATGGGCCTTGTTGAGGAAAACAGGATAATATTTTTAATTATCTCGTAGGGTGAGCCGGTGGGAGAGATAAGTATAGGGAAATGGCAACGCTCAATTTGCAAAATATTTCAAAATGTCATTATCGCCTACTATGGCCGTATACGAAATTTGAAAAAATACTTCAATAGGGCACTTATAGTGAATCACAAATTAATATCTCTATTTTATTTAAACAATAGAATTGAGAACTAGGTCTTAAAATCCAACACATGTATGAAATCAATTCTCCAGTAAAAATGCTGATCAAGTTATAAATACGATTTTGGTGCGGCTTATACATGTCCATGCTAAATAGATATATGGATTTTGTTACAAGTGGCATCACTGCTACATGTCATATCCGTAGTACGTGTTGCATACATCACTAAGTTTTAAATTTTTCAAGGCAGTTTAAATTTGGTTTTCTAGTCAAAAAGCAATTAAAAGTGGTAAAAGAAAATACTTATTTTTCTAATAGGGAATTCTATGTAGATTTTATGTTAAAAAGCCTAAACAGCAGTCAGTTAATTTCACGTGCAGTCTTACGGGTTGCATACATACGTTGGAGGCGCCATCTCTCAATTTTACTAAAAACTAAAATTTCGCTAACCGCCATATTGTTTAACGATTTTTGCTTCGTTCCTGGTGTGGCGTCTGTTTAAGCTTGAGTGTGGGAACCTATATGTAGTAACATTGTAATTGATCTATAAATTAATCGATATTTGACTAATTTCGGAGTGGGATAGACGCAGACGAGACTCTAAAATACCTCTGAAATACCGTAAGCCAAGATTTTGTTTACTTTTTGTATTGTAATGTATGACTGTTAGGTTAACTATGTGTTTACGTTAAACTAAAATTCTTGTGGAATTGTATTTTGATTATTCTTTTATAATTATACAAATACAACCTTAACAGCACAATATACGAAAGATGCAATATAAAATGATTGATATTAACTCAATTTTTATTATAAATTTTAATATATCCTGATATTATTACGATGCTGAACTAAGTCAGCAATAGCTACATAACGATTAGGAAGGTATAGTACTTTGCGTTTATAACATTATCTAAATTAAAAATATCTTAATTTTAACAATAATAAGATTATAATATATAAATAAGTCGCTACATAGGTACTAATGACCTTATCAATAACTTTTGTCAATAATGTAAACATTATACCTATCATATAAATTATTATTTGTTACTTTAAGAAGAGTGTAGGTGAGATTTTCTAACTAGTTTTACCACCTACATTGTTATAAAATTGATCTGAGTGTTGAACTAAATTTAGTAATTATGATTTACTGTCATTGATTAAAATACATTGTAATATATTTTATGTTAATTATATTGCAGGGAATTATGGACAGAATTAAAAAAGAACCGCTACATGATAGCAGCTCGGATGAAGATATTCCAAGACGATCAAGAAGGGTGAGTACAATTTTTTGTATTGACAAAGGTCAATTTACATTGTGTAAAATGACCCATTGGTTTAACTTAGTGTAAAAATAGATAAAACCTTATATATTTAAGAATTTCAAAACTAGTTATATATTCCGCATGTGTGCTGATTCATGTCTTTATAAAATATGACACTCACCTACGTAAATCAAAATATTTTAATGTAATATACGGGGTTCGGCACATGGTTTTATTTTGTGGTGTGTTCCTATGTCCTTAAATTTGCAATTAATAGACTAAAGGAAACATCAATTTTCATTGTCTTGAAGATTATCCTTTGATCGAACCCTTGTCAACGCAGAAAAATGTTTCCTTTAATTTAAATTAATTATCAAACTTAATGACCAGTTTTATTCGTTTTGAAATTCTTTGGATCTGTTGATATAATATTTTGATTAATATTGTTGTTTTTAGGAGACGTTAAGTCTGTTTATTGCAAAAAGTCGTGCTCTAAATTATGCTAAAGCTAAAGAATCCGAAGGTGCTCTTTTGGTACAAGATCCTTATTTCAATGCCAGTGCTGCGATAGGTTTTATGAGAGGACCGACAGCATACATTCATATCATGTCAGAGGATCATAAAAATAAATGGGATCCAAAGCACATTGAAAAACCGGAGCGCACTTTATCTATTCATAGAGAGTAAGATTTTCAAAAATATTTATTTTTTAGATGTCACATATTTTCAGCTATATTATATTTTGTTGTTACATGTCGTTTATATATATTTTTTTTTAATTTTATTTATGTATGTTTTTTAATTTATTTTTTTCATAATCGTCCAGTTATTTGCAGTGGTTTTTTGTAAAATGTGTTTAGGGAAAGTCATCTTCATCAATAGTATAAGTTTCGTTAAAAATATTATACCCACATATTTTATATTTTAATGCGGCATACATTGTTCTAACGCTCTCTGGGAGAGACAGAACAAAAACGATAGCGAACATGCACCGGTGTTTTGTGACGAAGCGACACCTAACAATATGAAAAACCTCAACTATTCTGTACTTTTAGGTGTGACAAGTTGGGTTTGATAAAAAGAATGAAAGTCTTTTATATTCCACCGTGTGATCTGTTACCAGAAGATGTAGTTGAACGGTTTGTAACATTATACCACACATCCTTCATGGTAAAAGAAATCGAGAAGTTGTGCAAAGACAGCAGAGAAGAAGATTTTGCGCAATATGACAGCCTATATGGAAATGGAGAGGTTAGTTGCCTAGAAACTAACTTATATTTCTGGATTATATTTCATAATAGTACTGTTTTCTACTAATTTGGCAGCATTGAAATATATTAAATATATTTTCAGGAAACTTATAAGAGTGCTCTGGATGCCGTCGAGGCAACCATAATTATCTCAGAAGCTGTGGGCAGTGGCAAGATGCAAAATGGTTTTGCGAACATCAGACCTCCCGGCCATCATGCAACTCAAACTGTTCCGAATGGATTTTGTTTCTTTAACAACGTGGTTATTAGCGCCTTATATTTATTAAAACGTAAATTTTTTAAAAAAATTCTTATTGTTGATATTGATGTTCATCACGGTCAAGGTACTCAACAAGCCTTTTATGATCGAAATGAGTAAGTACATCTCATAATTTTTAATTTCTTAATATTAATTTTATTTTTCGTATTTAGTGTTTTGTACTTCTCAATTCATCGTTATGAACATGGCAAATTCTGGCCAAATTTACGTGAGAGCAATGTTGATCATGTTGGAACAGGAAAGGGAAAAGGGTTTAACGTCAATGTACCATTGAATGAAACAGGAATGACCGATACGGACTATATCACAATCGTTACACAGTTGTTAATGCCAATCGCATACGAGGTATGCTCCCTAAGTACTTATTTATCCGTTTATATCCATAACACACACATCAGTGAAGCGAGACTCAGCATTGTGATGGCTTTTAAATGGTGTAATTGTAGTTTATTAGGCTACTAAGCTAAGCTTTCGTAATGTAAAATGTCTTCTCAACTTTTTAATAAACACAATACGACTTTCGACACCTAGTCGCCATCTGATAACACGCTAAACTATACAGTTCTTCATTAAACTAAAAAATATTGTATTAATGCTAATTAAGTACGTTGTTTCCATTGATCTTTTTTCTTTTTAGTTTGCACCCGAGGTTGTACTTATCTCTGCTGGCTACGATGCTGCCATTGGATGTCCCGAGGTAATAGATTTTCAAGATACATGATAGTTAGTAATTTACTTAAGATATTCTTGTTTCAGGGCAAAATGAGAGTAACACCTGCTTTTTACGGTCATCTAGTTACACATCTATCCACCGTTGCTAACGGAAGGATCATTTGTTTATTGGAAGGTGGATATTGCATGGATTCACTAGCTCCGAGTGCTGCTTGTACCGTGAAAGCCTTGCTGGGAGATGCATGTGATCCCTTAGATTGTTCACGCAGATTAAAATCATCTCTGATCGACACAATTAATGATGTGAAATATTTCTTAAAACCTTATTGGAGATGCTTCCAACATGAGAGACATGTTAAATCCAAGGCACCTGCAAAACTGAACAAGTTTGATGAGCATGTCCCTATTTTGAAGTATATTGGAAAACCCGATGTAGCCCCATTCCCTACAAGAAACACTGCTCCAGCTGTAAGTCATAATGAGAAAGTTGCTTCGAAGACTGCTTTGAACGAGTGCCTACCAAGTGAGATTTGGTATTATTTTTGTAGGTATGTTTGCTAATTATATATATTTTTTAGAATATCACAAGAAAAAACCAAAAGTTGGATATACTTTCGATGAGGTTTTCCTAGAGCATAAACCGACTGGTAGTACAAGTAATGCTCAAGAGTTGCCTGATCGCTTAAAAGAGATGTACGACAAATTATCTCAGTATGGTCTATTAGAGCGAATGACTTTCGTACCAGTAAGTACAAGTTCATTTATTCTTAATTATATGACGCCCATGCAGGGTGTCCCAGAAGTATTGGGAGAGCCCTTCCTTTTGGAACTATTCATGTTTTAAAGTTACACCCTGAAGATGGGTTTTTCCGAAACGGTGAAATTAATTTCCATGAAACTTGGCGAACCTGATCAATCACATTCAACCTGTACATTATTTCAAAATCTTGCCTCGCATAATCGTACGTCTGCATTTTTCCATAACTTTGCGCATGTTTATTTTTATTTAAATATACTGAGAAATAAACAGACGGATGATATACATCCTCAGCTACCAGGGAAATCTCTCTCCTAGCAATATCTGGAACACAAATTTTAAATCACTAAATCGAGACAACGATTTTAGCTGTTTTGGATTCCATTTAGTCGTTCCAAGTCATGTAGAGTCAAAAAATTGGAAAGGGAGACATAGTTATCAGTTTTTCTCCTGCCAATGAGGAATCTTAAAATCTCCGACAATCAAAACATTCGAATACTAACGAGTAAGGACTCAATTCATATTCTTTTACTGCAGTATTTGGCGGAAACACTAGATTGGTCACAATTTACCGAGAGGTATTCGACATGAAAATGTTTCTTGGCTGCCAGTAATACATCTCCGCCCCTAGTTTTTCCAAAGCATCTGTCTCTTCGTTATTTATGTCATAGGCACACATTGATTCATATTTAAAAATTATGCCATTTAATATATTTTTGGACTTGTTATTTTAGATGCTTTGTCATGACGAGAAACGCTGGATGAGCCTAGTACATAATCCCGCTTATATACATGATTTGATGCAAGGCAACTTCCCTGTACAGTCTGACCTATACTCAAATAAGGCTACCGTTGATTGCATGAAATGGGCCGTACGACATACATTGGCTCTTATAGACGAAATTCACACGGACAGGGTACATTCTGGTGTAGCACTTATTCGTCCACCAGGCCATCATGCGGAACATGCATGCGGAGGAGGTTTTTGTTTCATAAATAATGCCGTTATTGCTGCGAACTATTTAACAGATTCCTACAGTTTAAAGCGGGTAATGATAATTGACTTTGATGTCCACCATGGTAACGGTACCCAAGATTTAACTTACGATCGCAACGATATATTCTACATAAGTATTCATCGCTTCGATGATGCTAAATTTTTCCCTAAAAAAATAGATGGGAATTATGGTTACCTGGGAAAGCGAGATGGTTTTGGGTACAATATTAATATACCTTTCAACAATGTGGTAAGTTGCGGTTTTTTTAAATCTATATTGCATGTTAGAAATATACGTATATATTTTAGGACAAAGCTAGTAACTTCGACTATCTAACAGTGTGGATGAAGATTGTGCTGCCATTAGCATATGCCTACAATCCTGAGTTCATTGTAGTGTCTGCTGGATTTGATGCTGGTGTTAATGATCCATTGGGTAAGTTTCAATATATTTTCTTTTACCTACTCTAATTCATTTTTATTTTTGCACTCAAACCAAATCAATTTCTCTAATTGGAGATTTCATGTTTAATGCGTGAATAGTATCCATGAGTTTATTCGAATATAGAAATTTCTAGTAGGAAAAATGACAAAAACATATCTACAGATCTATTCAGGGGTTTTTTCTACCATTAACCAACTGAAACAAATCTTGATGCCTTCTGCAGCAGAATTGCCTATTTCAAAGCTGGACAAGGGCCCCAAGTAATTATCACAGAGCTACTAATCTTTTTTAAGGAGTTGTGCATAAAATGTCCTGTCTTTCTTAGACATGGAATATAAAATACACATTTCAGGATTCTCTAATTCGTTTTGGCTACTACTAAGTTTTCCTATCACTTCTACTTTGATCTTGTGTGAAAATATTGAGTACAACTATTAGTTTTGATGACAAGCAGCCCGAGCAAGGGATAACTTACAACATGGAGTCATGCTTAAAATATTTTTGTTTATCCTTTATGTAGGTCATTATTGCGTTAACCCGGAGACGTTCGGTCATTTGGTTCAGACTCTGAAACCAATAAGCAAGATAGCTCTGTTGCTAGAAGGTGGCTATAATAAAACAACAACATCCTTAGCCATGTCATTGTCCATTAAAGCGCTTTTGGGAGATCCACTTCCATATTTGGATTACGAAGAACCCAAGCCGAAAGTTGTAGAGATCATAGACAAGGTAGTGAACCTCATAAAGCCTTTGCATCCTATTTTGGAGGTCAATAAAGCTTTGAATGATAAGTTTTACACTCAAGAACAATGGGAGAGTGTATGTAAACGCCTCAATTAGAAGATGGCTGTACCAAGTTATATTCGTTTGATTCTAGTTCATTATTTATTTGTTTTGTGTTGAATGTTTTTAATATTGTTCGTTCTTGTTTTTATATTTATGATATTTTTGATGCATTCCACTTTAATGTTTGTTAATTGTTGATATGTTTTGTTTTGTACTTACTGACAACACAGTATTAATGTTCTTGAACATTTTGTGATTTAAATAGACTAATATTTTTGTAATGTTCTTGATACATAAATAAAGTTATTTCTATAATTATTGTTTTATTGTAATACTTGTATTTCATATGAATTGTCCAGTTATTACTAGTAGTAGTATTATCAATCGTACATAAATTCCACAGCAAGTACGCATGTGGTCATTAACCCAAACTACGTTTTAGTTCATATCATTTAGGAGTGAAGTTCTCCAAAGATATATATATATATACCGTGCTAGATAAAAGTCTCCTCCCCTCTCGTATCATTTGAAAGATGAAAATAAACGGATGTAGATTTCTCAACTAGAGGTGACGTAATAGTCGAATGACGGTACAGGTACACTGTGACCAAAATTTTAAATGGAACCTTATGGCAAGTGATATCTCTGTTTTGATCCTTGCAAAACTCTTATTATACTCGCATCAGCATCCATGGAAAATATCATATGCACCCAGAGAAGAGTTCCCGATATGTGAAAGGTTGGATGTTTGTGGGATAGTAATGCGCTATAGTGCTATTTGATGTTATAAAGCATTTTTACGTTTTAATAGACGTATTTTTACTCAGAAAAACTACGATAAAAAACTAGAACTAATGGATATCTTTAGTTGTCAGTTGAAGGGGGAATTTTTGACAAATCTTAAAAGATAATTTGTATGTTGTCTTGGTTTCGTCTTCGATTGGTCACAAAATGCGGCATTTTAAAACCGCTTTCTGGTCGAATCAATTTTTGGCAATATTTTTGCAGCTGTTTCGGGAGCCTCATTCTTCTTGCAGACAGCAACAAGATTTTGTAAAACAAGGTCTTATCAAATCCCTGTATTTTTGGAGTTTTTTATTATCATGGAAATGATTTTTTCAATAACGGAGTTGTGAAACTCGAATTAGCCTTCAATTAGTCAATTTTATTGCGAAACATGAATATGTCTATGTTGCATTGTGGAATGTCAGTACTATAATTTATTTGGGCCTAAATTTCACATCTTTGCCCTAATTGGTAGTAAGGAATATATCAATAATTCATAATTTAAGAAATCCATACAAGACTCATTGATCCCCTGTGATTGACAACAAAATACGGCAAATTTTACAGGCTTGTTTTCAGTATTATGCCTATATTTATTTACTCTGTTCCTCTAAGTGAGTAGCCAAAAGTCTGATTTGATTACGAGTTACTATTCGAGATTTCCAATTTTATGTTTTTCTATTGTTTTTTTTATGATTTAAAATAAAAAGCAGTTTTGTGATAAATATAATAGATTTATTAATTAAATCTAGCCGTGTTAGTCTAGTATGAACTTTACATACAACAGACAACATTGACAAATAAATTAATTTATATGACTGAAAATTCACTACACATGATATTTGTTTTTATTTTTTTAAGTTGGATACATGATTAATCTTACAATTATTATTTGTATTCACTGGAAGACTTTGTTTTTAGTATAATATAATACGCGAAAGTACGTAATAATAATTATTATTCTGTTCTCATTGAATATATTAATTCGAATGAATGTTCATTACTAAAATTATCAAACAATTTACTCAAATTCATTCTTACAATAATTACATTTCCCAAATATTGGTAAACATTTTTTTAATACAAATCAATTTAGCAAAAAAAGCAAGTTTAGAATGATTTGAGTATTTTGTGAATGAAAACAAAAACCCAATCAGGGTTTTTAATGATGGTGTTTTAAAAATTAATGTATAATCTAATTAAAAAATAAATTCCTAATCTAAACCTTTAACAGTTCTGTTAAAGATATCAAATTAATTATTATTAATTAATAGTTATTTGAAAGTTAGAAAACAAGCCTTCCCACTACACCCACTTATTTATACTTCTGACGTAGTTAACTGTGTTAGCATCGAGATATGAATAAGTGTGGTGAAGTGGTAAGAAGTGTTTTATAATTTTTATTTTACGCCAAAGGTTCGATTCATCAATTATAGTTAATTGAGATCTTTATTCAGAACTACTTGCGAGTTTGTCAACTAGCTAAAAACGCTAATAATTCAACTAACAAGTTTAATGTAGAATGGAAATTTTGTGCATTTATTTTTGCCACTATTATTACTAGAGTTTGAATAAAATGACACAAATTTTGATTTTTTCGAAAAACTCACCATTTTTTTTAAATTCCATCAATATTTTAATTTGATTGTAAATTGGATTTTTCTTAATGGTATAGTTTGTCTTAAACAAAATAAGAGAAATACTCCAATAATTTAAACGACTTATCTGTACTAAAAAATGAAAGTTGGCAAGAATGCTGTGAATTACTGATGAGTTAAGTCATGTCTATTTACCATCATCATTATTTGGCGTCGCAAAGAGGGTTGGCAATTTAGGGAGTTTTAAATGTATAAATCACGTCTCCCAAAAAGGGGTATGCTAGATGACAAACCTAACATTCTACTAATTACTAAAACTATCAAAAAGCTTCAAAGAAAAATTAAGTTAGACTTGTCTACATATAAATTCGTTGAATTAATTTAACGGAAATTAAAATTCTTTATACAATACTAACATTTAAATAGTACTTAAAATTAATTTACTTGATCTTATTAAAATATTCAGCTAACATGTTATGTTAAATAACAACTTACTGACTACCTTATTTACGATTTTTTAGCAATAGATTACCTTATTAAAATTATATTATGAATATTATGTACAACAGATTTGGTTTAAGGATTTCTATTTTTTTTTTTCTAAATAACATTTTAATTATTTCATTTTATTATTCACAATGGCTTAGATACAGGTATTGTCGTAATTACAAAAATCATTTAACGGTTATACAGTTTGTTTTGTTATATTTGTGTATTCTTTACATTGTTTTATTCCTGATATGATATAATAATTATGTATTTCTTTATTTCAAAATACTGCCATAATTAATTTAATGGCCAATAGCAAGTTATAGGGTGTTTAAAATGAAAAATAATGCGTACTTTTGACAAACAAGTGGATATGATTCTTTTGGTTCAGGAAGTTATACTTTGACATTTTCGTACATGTAGGATATGAGTTGGAGCTGCCTACATTACCGTCGTTGATTAACATAGTATTATTTAGGAGTTTTGCCATTATTTTTAATAATTTATCGTTTATATCATATTATTGATTGAATAGTTTGAGTCGAATTAAAGTTTTTCACGTTAGTAGTCCATTCAATAGACCTTTTATAAGTTCATGAAATGACCAAATGATCGAAGCAATTTAAAGTTTTGAGCGAAAGATTAATGGAGATAAAGATGTGAATCTAAAAAGTATAGCCTGTTTACCAATATTACACTTTCGAAAATACTGTACGACTGTATATAAATAATAATAAAAAACAATAAATGAATTTTTTATCAGTATTTTATTATAGTAATGGAATTAATTCTGTTTGTCTTAATATTGTACCTATCTTACTATTTCGTAGTAATTGGTAGCTAAATATAGAAATATTCAAAATTATTTTACCCCCATGATAAGTGATGTTTGTCTAATGAAAGTAAGGAATTACCTAAGTATTTTTTATATTATACACTAATCACACATTTTGACAATTTTTTGTATTACGTACAAATTTACTTGTTGCTAATTTTATAATTTGTACAAATTAGAAAAATGGGCCTTTTGGCCAATATCTTTATAATAATTATTAATTAGATTAATTTATTTTTTAAATCACAATATTCTTTAATTATTGTTAATCTATAACAAATAAATATCTATTTTTATTTAATAACATAAAAACCTATGAATTATAATATCTAAATTATATAATAATATGTACTAATAATATCAATATGTTGAAAATATTTCTAACATATATTTACCTATTAAAAACTTTAAAAGACCTTTATCTAGTTCTAGGTCTTTTTTTTTTATTCCTTTTGGTTTATTGTCAAAAAAATATTTCACATCTACATTGTTTCAGCGTTTAATGCATACGTTAGCATAACCCTAGGGGTCCCTCAATGTTATGATTACTATAGTTTAATATATAATTTTAATGAGAGCCTTGGTAATTGTTAATTCCACTACAGGGATATTTTTAAGTAATTTACTAATTTCGAAACAGAATTTTTCACCCTGTATCAATATTTATTTTTAATTTACCCTTCCAAATAGTATTTACTAATTAATTATATATCCAATGAAACATTGAAATTTGATACAGAATCTGATTTAATACAGGGAACTAAATAAAAAGAATCAAATGGAGTCTCTCGGTAGTGTTCGAAAGCAGTCAAAATTAAAAGTCACCGATATAGCTCGATTTTTTGCAGATGGTCCTCTATTCAGTAGTGATCGTGGGTTATTTCTTTTTGGTAATAGCTCAACAAAAAACAATATTGTTTTCCATTTTTTTATTTCCTCCAAGTGCTTATGTTCCGATACTTTATAACTAGAATTATAACAATTTCGAGGGCCCTTTGTGTTAACGTAGGTACTACTTTTAGTCTGTGCCTTGGTCATATTTTCTTAATTATCAACGTTAATTTATAATAATTAACTATTCGAAATGATATTTGCTGAGTTTCTTCACAATAAATTGATCTTCTGTATCAAATGACAATATTGCAAAATTAAGAGAAATTCGTTTTGTTTGATGTACGAAAATTATTTATTTAAATCATATGAATCATATTTACACTGTGAACTAAAAGCATGGATATAACTTGGTGATGGAAAATTATTTTGACAAATTTAAATATTTTCAAACAATTTCAAGTAAAATATAGAACTAAAAATCATGGCTTGGCGACACCACTTTGTTTTTTTCTGAAACTTCAATTCAAGGCAACTTTAAGTTAGAGCAGCTCATCCATATTTTGTGTTCACACTGTAAATATGGTATGATTTTCATGATTCTCCCACGCTTATATTCGATATTTACTTAATTAATTTAATGTGTTATTTGGAAGCAATTGAAAAGTTTTTTATTTATATGTATGAGTATTTTTATCTATAGATATGTTTTGAAAATAATATACATTTTGCATATTTTTATTATTACACCAAATTATTGTCTTAACTTCATCTAATAATAGAATATACCGATATATTTAAAATTATTCGATAGATCGGTGCTTTCTTTTATTTATTTATTCTATTGCTAAAGTTATTGTGTACAGCGCTTTCTATAATGCGAAACACTGTATACAAATATAAAAATATGCTTCATGCTAATTTATATTACTTTAGAACTGATTTTTGTGCAAGAATAAAAGCTATGTAATTAGGTGTACCGAGAATCGCCCTCATTAACTCCATAACAACGTTTAAAAAGTGCCTTATTGTCACACCCTTGATATGTCATTCTCATCAATCAATCAATACTTTATCGAATTTTTCGATATTTTTAATAAGAAATTCAAATTCAACTGGAAAAGCAGGTTGCAAAACTATTGTTTGTTATAGACAATAGACAACTAAGTACAAAGTTTTTTGGAAAATAAGAGTAAGAAAAGTTTTAAAATTAAATTCCCTATAAAATAAAGTAGGAACCTAATAATTTTTCCGTCAACTGGTTACAAAATTCTGTCACATATTAATGGTGCATCATCAATTCTTTACCAAATCATTGAACTCTAGTTAATGCTGATTCTTATGATAATGACAATTTTTTTTTCTAAATTCAAGTATAACTGAGATATTGATATTTTTTCGAAATTTAACACCCCACTCTAAATCAGAAGTGCAACTCATTATAGAAGTAAGTTGCATTAAATTACCATATTCCCTACATACCCCTATGTATATGTCGTTTCTTTTACGAAACCCCTGCATTGCTAATAATTATAATACATTGAAAATTTTATAAAATAAATATATACCCTAATACCCAAACCCAATTAGCTTAGTATTTTACTTGTCTAATAATTAATATTTGATTCGGTGCATTCTTGGATATCGTCTAATCACATTGCTGAGTTATATAAAATAGTATGATGCATAAATTTATAATAATGATTTTATTTTAAATTAATATAAAAATCACTAGTGTTATTAGTTTCCACGAAGAAACTTGTTGATATAAAAAACATCATACTACAGTTTTACATATAATAATAGCAAATCAATCTTACCATTAAAAATATTTACCTAAACATTGTAAAATGATACAAATCTTATTTTCGAATGAAAATATGTGTATATTATGCAATAATTATATCTTAGGTACTTAGTGAATTTCACGATAAAACGATTGTTAGACAATGAATAATGCCTATTATTAAAGCAGCCATACTGAAATTCTTTTTCGGTGCCTTTCCACAAATGTGTATTTCTATCTCCTATATTTAAAACAAATGAATTAAATTCGTTACTAAAGGCGCTTAAATATTAATTGGAATTAAGAAGCATTGTAGTTAAAAGTGACTGGAACCCTTCCCAGCTAAACAAGGCAAAGTGGATCGGCATTATTATTCTTTTGCAGCCAAATTGTCCCGAATAATCATTGGCAACTGAAATAATCCTCTATCAAAACCAATGGCGGTAGAACCAAGAGTCCTTTAACATTCATCAAATTTGGAGTATGATTCAAAGAATTATTGACACTTTTTGGATTACCATAAGCACATGACGCTCAATATTTAAAGCATTATGTCTTATATTGTATGGATTGTATGTCGCGCAATTGCTGGTTTTTTGTTTTTTTTTATTAAGTTCAATTGTAATGGATAGTCTAGAGTTAAGTAAGTTTTATAATTTCTGTATTATGTTGTATGCTATTGTTTTGTACATGTTGTAATAATGGACTTTGTCCGTAGATTAATAAATAAATAAATAATTGAAAATATTGCGGCAGTAAAATATGATGCGAATTTTAATCTCTACGATTAGGTTACTATAAGAAAAATTACTAAAATTTGATCTCCAAGAGATCAACATAGCTGGAGAGAAACCGCTCGAGGAAGCTCAAGCTGCTTTACAAAAAAATAACTACAAAAAGTAATTATGTTAAAAAAATGCGGGAGAGGGGGGTGGTTAACTTGACGGCACCAGAGAATGTGATCTTGCTGGTGGGGGAAGAGATTGCGCATATTATTGCGCACTCCAAATCGCCATGTTTTCTTATTAACTCATTGTCGTCGGGATATTTTATTTGTGCTTTGCCATTTCAAGTGATTTGTTTTCCAGTGCCGTAGTATTCTGTGTGTTATATAGTTATATTGTGTATTTTTGTTTTATAAACTTTTGATAGTGATATTGTTTATTTTGAAATGCAAAAAATCAGAGGCAGAATGATGTGTGCTGCGAAGAATTGCAGGAATAAATATTATAACTGCAATTTATCATTCTTTAGTTTCCCGATGGATAGTAAAAGGTAAGATATTTATGTAGTATTTGAATTAGATGCATATAAAATTAGATTAAAATAATATCACATAGCTACATTAAATCAAATTACCAATTGTTATTTTGAAAAACAAAAAAATCACACAAATTTTTTAAAAAACATGAATAACTTCGCTTAATTTCGCAGCACAGTGGCCCTTATCTTTTATAACTTGGTTCAGTCCATTTGCCCATAAAAGTCCAATACATCTTAAGCATTCTAAAAAGGGAGCTTAAATATCTTACTAGATGAGTGCAAAAATTCTATTAAATTCTGACAGTGTTTATTAAATTTGAATTACATATTTTAACTATTATAGATATTAGCAGGTAGTAAATTCTCGTCTCAGGTTTTATTGCCCATTTATTGGGGGTGATTTTAGCATGTTTTGTAGGTATATAATGGGAAATTTACAACATGTGTGCTTGCGTTGTTTTTCTGAAGGCCATAAACAGGTAAAATATAATACATTCTCAATTATACTTAAGGAATTGAAAATCGGTAGACCTATTGTTTAAATCAGAACAATTTTATTTTACTCTATCTAAAATTAATAAATTTATATTTGCCCGTAATCAATTACACTCAACAATACATTTCCAAATTAGAAAATATATTTCAAAATAATTTTGAAAATTGTTTAATTAAGTTAAATATTATTAATAATTTTATTAATTTAAACCAAAATGTAACGTTTGAACATCCATGTTCTAATTTCCCAAAAAAATATGTTACCAAATTATATTTTAGGTTAAGGTTATTTTATACATTAAAATTAATTATATGGAAACATGAATAAAAGTAAAAAATAAAAGTATTTGTTTGTTTTTATAATTAATAAAGATGTAATTCTATTATAAAATAATTCTATTACTCCCCTGTTCTTTACCTATCCTGTAATTTCAATAAAACGTAAATACGGATCTGTCGAGTATATTAAAAAATGGCTACCACCTGCCTCGCACAGGACAATAGAAAGTGGTGGGAGTTCATATTCTCTTTATTTATTCTATGACGGCACCGATTAAAATTTTTGCTCCCACCCCCAATGCTTAGTTTTGACTTGAAAAATATTAAAAAAAAACTAAAGCTGACCGAATAAAACTTCTTTCAGTAAAAGTTGTGGCCTGAGTTATTCATTTTTAGTATAAAAGTTTTGCATAATTCCGAAACTAAAATTTAAAAAAACATTTACTTTTTACATGGTCGTCCAAATTGGATAAGACTAACACAGGTATTTGATGCGCAAATGAAATTGGTAGTGTAACAACTCCTGCAAAAATTGTAATATTTCGTTATGTAAGGAGTGCCAATGTGCAATCCATATTCCCACCCAACTTATTATTATTTGCTGTGCTGCAGGTTACAGTCATTTTTATTTTGCTTCGAAATTTGTAGAATCTCCTCGTATATTAGTTAATTATAAAACAAAATTCTTACCTCAGGATGGTAATTGATGCATTTCGGTGGTCTTCTTCGATATAAATTGACCTTTGGTTTATGTAGACAACCACCTTCTTTGGTTTCGTAGATCAGTTCTTGAGGAGTAATACTTAGTTGTTTACTGCCACATGGACACATTGTATCAACGACCAGCAATATCAAATTACTATGTGGAATTTTTTGTACACTAAATGGCCTAGAAAGCGTTAAAACATATTTTGTATTAGAGGTTCCCAATATACTTACCAATTTGACGGTAGTTTTTGTTTCAAAATCTTCTGTTTTTTATTACAGTTTTGTTTTATTTAATTGGGCAATAGAAAAGAATGATTTATATTTTTGGTTGACACTGGCAAGCATAGCTATGAGTATTGCTTAGGAAATATCTCCTTAAAGTGGTTCTATACGTTCTTTCAATAAATATGTTATTTAACTGGTTTGCATTTAAATAATTTACGAAATCATTACCTCCAATCTGGAGAAAACAATGGCGGAAATTGGTTTCTTACCTTTCACATCCTGTGATGTGGCAGTTCGTTAGTTTTCCCTTTAACGGACTGCTTTGCCCATTAGTGCTAAGTCTGTCTGGTTGCAATACATATAAATCAACTTTTCTATCACATGTTCTTGTACCAAATTGTCCAAGATCAACACCTTCTAAAGGATCAGACTCGTAGGGTGGTATAAACGGTGGAGTATCATAATTAGATGGTGGTGAAATAATGGGATTTTGATCGTCAATTGTATCGCCAATATTTGTGTATTCGTCATAATCTGGATAGAAATCGTCTACAAATTATATGTGTTTCGTTTTAACGGGAAATATCACAGTGGAATAATTTTGTTTTATTGTATTGACTGCAGTGTGTCAGGTATGCGTATTTATTTTTTTTAAAGAGTTTTGTTGAAATTGCGGTACTATTTTATAGATCGGAATTCATTATAATATCTTCTCAAGAGTTCGTGATTACAGCGAACAAGATTTTATGAATACTCTCACATGAGATTATGAATATTCGAGCCATGGTAGGACTACAAGGATCAATTAGCTTCCTTAATATAATTTAGAGATATATTTGGAACGCATAATACACCAGAATTTATTCGTAATTTAAAATTATTATTTTCTACAACACTCAAATCAACTGTGGATAAGAGTAATGCCCAGGATTTTAGCAACTAACTGTGCGTAAATAGGTGGCTCATAATAAGACGATTCATTGAATCTGCGTCGCCATGTATTTCTATTTAACCCAATATTTTTAAAAATGATACCTAATATTATTACTTCGCCAAATATCGTCAATCTATTATTATCATACCAATTTGCTTTGCTCAAAGAAAATATCTAAAGATTGTGTTTAAATTAATTAAAAAATATTTGAACTAACGCTTACCATCTTCCTGAAGATAAGCAAATGCTGTGGAGTAGACTAAGTGAACTCTTGAAAATAAAACCAGTAGCGTTTTTACCAGAAAATTCATTAATTTTGATGAATCAAAAGCCTAAAAACATCGCATTCTTACAATCGATATGCTTAGATTCAAACAAATAATGCTTACTACCTTTAGTGTATTACCAGAACCACTAAAATAATACCGATTGTTAGAACATGCTCCTTGATAGTCATATACAGGAATTTTTTTGTAAATTCTATCCTGAACTAACGAATCCATGATTGTTCCATCAATTTGACCAAAAAACAACCCAGTATGTTCGTGGTTTTCCGAAATAATTACGAAACCATTATTGTCCAACACGTAACAATCGAGTTTATCACTAGCACAAGTTTTTTTGCATGTTGAAGAGCCAGTACACTAAAATTGTAGAAGTTTTATCCAATGAAATCGGAACATGTGGAGTCAAAGGTAAAATTATTTCAGTAAATTAAAATATTCTTTTTTTTATATCATATTCATTTATTACATATCGATAAGCTTGTTTAAATTGCTCAAAAGTAAATTATCATAACTGCAACTAAATATACATTTACTACTCTTATTATTATTAGGTCATTCAATAAGTCCGTAGGATGACACATAGATGGCGTTACTAAAATTTTTTCCATATGATTTTTATTTATTCAAACGATCTTTTATAAATTTGACAGCAATCTGACTATTGATTCCTGAGTTATAGCATTTTGTGTGAAGCAACGATTGTTATTGAAAAAAAAAAGGGATAAAAGTCAATTTCGAGTTTTGATAAAGCATTGCTTTTTGATGAAAAAAAAATACAGTGGAAACCAAACAATGGCTTGATAACGATTATCCGAACTCTGCTCCATCGAGACAGATGTGGATTGCTGAATTTAAACGTGGTCGTACCAGCACAAATGATGCAGAGCGCAGTGGACTCCCAAATGAGGCTGTTATTCCAAAAAGGAACCACCATCAACAAGGACTATTACTGTGCACTTTTGGATCGATTGAAAGCTGAAATCGCAAAGAAACGTCGATCGATGAAAACTGTGGCAAAATTGAATGAATTGGGCTTAGAATTGCTTACCCACCCACCGTATTCTCCAGATTGAGCCCCCAGCGACTTTTTCCAGTTTTCAGATCTCAAGAGAATGCTTGCTGGAAAGAAATTATTTAAGTCCAATGAGGAAAAGCCATATGAAGGAAGAACTTCGGAGATGGGAAAAGGAACAACTTAAGTCCTACTGGAGAAACACTCCAGGCCTAAGACAATCAAAAAGGTTTATCAAACCTTCAGAGGCCAACGCTTATCCAACTGGAGAGAAGCGACCTAAGGCGAATTACAGGCCTTTTTACGGGACTACCCAGTGAAGTACCATCTCAAAAAGATGGGCCTAACCGAGGACGACACTTGTCGGTTTTGCGAAGACGCAACAGAACACGTGCTCTGCGAATGCATGGCACTTTTCTACAAAAGGCTAAACACCTTGGAGGGGTGACCCTAACACCCGACGAGGCAAGGAATTTAGCCCCCAGAGAAATCATCAACTTTATGAAAAGTGTGGGACAGCTGGGCAATTCATAGATTAGAGTCATTCACAAAAGATCTTCTACAGGTCGAAGTGAGGGAAGGCCAAACCGCCTAAACGAGTCCGAAAAAACAAGCTACAAGTCCAATGAGGAAGAAATCGCTGAAACTGAAACCTATTGTATACCCGTTGTATTGCCCTCGAAGGCAACTAGGTTGAATAATAAAATCCAGTTTTACCAAAATTTTGCGTTTTTCATACTTAAATTTATATAGTAATCCATCAAGATTCTTTCGAACGAAACCTTTTTTGGAGTTTTTCACAGCACAACTGTTTAGCAACAAGCCTGCTCGTTAAAAGAGCATATTTAAACTGAGTTTGCCTTATGAAATTCTAATTTAACTCATCAAATAATATAATTGGTGCAAAAAATTATGATATGTAGTTTTCTATAAAAAAATTACTGGATTCTACCTTAGAAGTGATATGTAAAAAATGTGCTGCCAGCCTGGAGTGTTGATATTGCACTCCAACTACCGCTGCTGGGGCTCTGTGGCCTTTATGTTCAACAAATACTGCATGAGTTGCAGTTATAAGTGTTTTTTCAGAGATACCAACATCAAAAGGCACGGAAAAAACGAAGCTTTCGGGTTCGATTGAGTGTTGATCAACTGCACGCTTGTACCAAGTCTCATCCACTGCTCTTGAGTTGTTTTCACTAAAGTGACTGTAAAAGTACATACAAATTTTTAGATGATAATTTATTTTGGTGCTTATTGGTTATGGAACTTACGGTTCATTTGTTTCAATATTAGTAAGATTAGTCCATCTAAGTAGCCCGCTTCGAGTAGCCACAAATGATAACGTCCTCCCAAATATGTCATATCCTTGGCTGCAAAATGATAATAAAAGGTAAATATCCAGACAGGAAGCATTTTGCTGTTTTTTTTTTTTTGTCAGGGCTTATTGTGAAAAAGTATTTTATGCCACCCAATCCAACAACCCTGTACCCTCCACTAATTTGTGGAGTTCAGTTATGTGTTGGGTGTCAATGTCTTCTGGCGCTATCAGCGCATGCCCAAAAATAACGTTGTAAGGCTACACACTCACATATCACATGGTAAGCTCTTTCAACTTTTGTTGGTTAACCGTTTGACTGTTATAAGAATACCTCTGTATTTTTTATTTCTGTGTCTCTGTAGAATCTTCTCCACATTTCAATGTGGAAACACTAACACATTGTACTTTTTGAATTCATACTTACCATTATCCTGCTGCTTATTATTAGTTACAAAAGAACACATTAGACATTGGCCCGTTTCCGAAATAATTGGACATTTGCGCGTTCACACAAAGTTGCTCTGAAGAAGCTGGCAGGAGGAGCAGCGAAACGTTTGCTAGTGTAAAGTTGATGCAGGATATATCCGGAAGTTATTTTTCCATAAATAATACCTACATTATTTTTTTAATTTAAAATAGACCCTTCTATTTCGTTCGGTATCGACTTATGATGTGTGCTATTTAGATGCCGAATTATATTAATTTTCGGAATTTGTTATATCATATCGCGAGTCCAATTATTTCGGCCATGAGCTGAATTCAGTATCTCTTCAACATCTAGGTCTATAAGTCTTGAGATCGGGCGCTTGTCAAGCCATAAATAACTTGGCGAAATCGTCAGACGATTTTTGAGTATCACGAGAAGAGCAATTCTCTGTTGAACACGGTGATGTACCAACGAGTAGTATCTCGGAAATTTGATTTCAATAACACGCGAGACTTTATTGTAGGGGTTCCACTGGTATCAAACACATTACAATCAGGTTCAATTCGTTTTTTTTTTTAATTGCTAAGGACAAATCAACGAATTTGTCATCATGTTGATTTGAACTTTTCAAACTAATCTCTCGTAATACTTTTGTTTATACAACAAAATATTGTTCTACTCTTAAATTAAATAAAAAAACAAAACAATCAAAAACCAAAATTATCAGTGAATATTATTAAAACAAAAACAAACAAAAAATATATTTATATATATAAAATCATCTTTTTGTAGAAATGATCTTTACCTTTGTAACTGTACCAAAAGTGTGCCAATAGGGCTATTGTGCAAAGAATAAATTAATTAAACATAGTTACAAAAGTGCAAAAATATATAATAATTTGATTTATTATTTATGTTATAGCAACATGCATCGAACTGAGATTTTCACTTACTGTTTGTCTTCAATTCGGGGTTGAAATTGATGTTTATCCAAACCTTCCGTTACCATTGCATCCAAAACAAGCGATTGAATCAGCGTTTTATCACCTAAATTGGATGGACGAAAATGTTGAAGGTAAAGATTAAGCAATACAGTTGATTTTCTATTAATATATCACTTCACTAAATAATAATAATAATAATAGGCGACCATACAGAACTATTATACTATTATTGTTCTTCTTGTCAAGTTGGGGTGCATGTTGATATTTCCGATTTCTTTACTAAATGGTTGTTAGACGTCGAGGAACAATGGAAAGATTTCCTCGGTAATCACATCAGTTGTATAACTTTTTAATGCTGCCCAAAAAAATTATAAATTTTGCATGAAACACAACATCCAATGGTACAATAATTATTCTCGAAATCAGGCATCGGTTGTCTCGTCGAACCCGTCCCAAAAACCCGAAGGATCCAAGTCTGTACTGTACCGAGGCTTGTGATGTTAAGTAATTTTGTGTTTTGCTAAAAAAATGTTGCACTATGTTCGATGAATACGCAGGTGCATTATCGTGGTGAAGAACCCAGTCACCACGCGTCATGCAATTTTTAGGAATTTCAAAATATTGCATGGGTATTGATCGTCTGACCCCTTGAATTATGTTCACCTTCATAATCGAAGAAAACAAATAACATGGACTTCACATTGCTGCGTTTTTTTTTCCACCCGTAAAAGTGTCATCTCAATAATTTCCGCACAACTTTAGCAAAACTTAAAGGAAATTTCTTGGTTATATCTCCGTAATTTCTTAAAGTAACAAAATTTCGACGCATGTCCAATGGCACAAAATATCCAATTTTGATCTTTGAAAACCCTCCCAGTACAAATTAATAAATAATTTTGCGAGTGACATTTTTTATAGATTTTTATTTGGAAACAACTCGATTTAAAGCATATCTTTGTTGTCAAGAATTCACTAATTTTTCATTTACTATACAGTTCGGTTCTGAAAAAATAAGTAAACAAGAAAACACTCTTTCAACATCAGCCATATTTACAATAATTTTGGAAACAGGTTTGTTAAGAGGCAGTATTCTTTGTTCTTTCCTAAAAAATGTCATGCGGTCAAGGTCAACATTACATAATATAATACAATTTGCAGGAAGAGGAACATAAATCCATCGAAACAGGCAAAATTCGCATAACAAAAAAATCTGCTCGTACATTCTGTCGCGAAGTTATGGACGCAGGTCAGATATTTATGGGATAGGCCTAGTAATTATTGTGGGCTTAACAAGATCGAGATCCTGCCAAAGGATAGTTCTACTTCACCAAAATACTTTTTTAAATATCAAGGCGCGTTTCACTACCACTGTTCGCAACTTCAGTTTGAATGAGATTTAACAAAGTTGATGAAGTGTGTTTTATTTCAATAAAACTGACTGGTAAACAAATGTTCTGTATTAACTTTAACTCTTAAAGTTGAAAGGTTAGCAATAAGCAAGCAATTTTATTTCGTTTTAAGAAGAGGGGATGTTTTAAAATTATTTATTTTTTATTCGATAACTTGGAAATATAAGTGTCTATTGACTTACAATAATAAGCTTCTTTGTCATTTTTAGTAGAAAAATGATGATGCTCCCTTTGCGACGGTGATCTAGGTCGCATGGACATCCACTTCCATCCTGGTTTTCTACTTCGACGTAAAAATTCCAAAACTCTTTCTTCAGCTGATTTGAACCATTGTTCTCCCGATGAGCCACTCGTATACTCGCAATATACCCTTTTAAATAAATTGTTTGTGTACACAAATATTTATGATTTCATTTTAGTACTGATATCAAATTATTATTTGGAGCACCCTCGAGATACAGAAGTAGGAGAAAAGCAATTAAATCTAAAAATTTTGATACGTTGTTAATTTTCTTACCAATCGGGATGAACCTTCCAGTTGTTTCCTTTGAAGTAATCTGTAACTATAAATGATATTTGGTTTTAGAACTAAATATGCATTGCTACTTGAAACGTATTACCATTGCTTTTGCTGTGTTTAATCTCTTGTTCGGCTAAAAGTTCATACATTCCATATCCTTCAGGAATGGCTAAACCTAGAGAAAATGGCGTACCCTCAATAGGGTTATAAAAATACTTGTACCTCCTTGTTGTGACACGTTTCTGAAATTATGATGCCAATCAGAATTTTGTTTCGTTGTGCAATATTTAATATTTTTTTGGTTTGTTGGATATAAGTCAAATAAATAATAATTTTAAAGCTATTAGTGTAGCATTGGCGTTTGTTTATTGACATCATTTTTTTTTATTAAATTCGATCAATTATATACGAAATTCTAACAAAGGACGGCTATCGTGACAAACCCTGTATTATGATATGAAAAGATTGGATTTTATGCTGCTACACTAAAAGCTGAAAATATGTTTTTGTCTTATATCTAACAAATTATTTCTTGTAACTTGAAATTATAATACATACCATTTTATCGTAATGTGCTTTGACACTCATTTCAGTTTCACCCTCTTTCTGATTTATCATATCTTGTCGCAACTGAAAATTCAAATGTTATTATTTATTACCAATTTCCTAGACAAATAATTTAATTGAAACTTACATCTAACAGGATGCTGTGATTCTCACGAGGCCCGTTTTCAGTCTCGACTAACTCTACTTCCGATAGATCGACAGACAGATATTGTGGTTGCAACGTTTCTTGATACAGTTCGTTTCCTTTCTGCAATACCAAATTTATTTAAAAGAAAATAGAATAAATTATTAAATGTGATAATTACCGTTGGCCTCAAATCAGGGTGATACAAGACGTGTCCGTTATTATTTACAATAAAAGAATATCCATTGACACCAAGCTGTAAAAAAATGCGAGACTTGGTGTTAGTAACTATATGTGTATATTTTGAAATTATATAAAAGATAAATTTATTTTTCAACTACATAATAAAAATACGACGTAGGTAGCCAGAAATGCAGAACGTAGTGAAGTATAAAAACGACGTATTAATAGTCCCAAAGAACTTTGTATGAAATTCAAAACGCTCCAACAAGAAAATGTTTTATTATTTGAAGCTAGACAACATTAAAAAAATGTAATTATTAATTTTACATCAAAAAGAAGGTTGAAAACTGAAAACGAAATTTGAGTTTGTATTGTATTTCGATTAATATTAATTTTCGAAGTAGACAATTTTAGATATTTCGCAATATTTTTTAAAGTCCGAATTTGCTGTTAGACTGTGTCCCATTATTTATGGGATATAAATATGGAATACTTTTTGCAGAAAAATTATTGATAAATAATGAGAGATTGTTAAACTCTGTGATATCATGTTGTAATTCGATATCTAAAATAATAATTAAGTACCAAATTGTATTTTCTTTTTATATTATTATATATTTTGCAAATAAACTTATTATTATTATTAAATATGTAATCTCTTCTGTCCCTGTACAGTTAAGTTTAGAGTAGTTTGCTGATGATGTTTAAATCTAATTTTTTAATTTGAATGAGCGATATTTTATTTTTAATGGTACTAAAAACATTTGCTGAATTCGTTCATGAAAATGTATTTAATTTAATTCATATTTAAAGGTTCGGGATGAAATTTGCTTTGGTTGAGAAACTGTATTTGAAATATTCCACAAAATAGCCCTTCTGTTATAAATTTCCGACGTTAAAATTTTCAGAAATAGGTAGTTGACAGAAGTTTATTTAATTTGTCCAGAGCTTCAACTGCTTAGATAATTTAAGAGACTTTATTATATCATCGTTAATTCAATTTAGGAACATAGAAACTGGAGCTTTTTATATAGATTGCAGTTAATCACACCAAATTTAATATATTGATTTTATATTATATTGATGTGCTTTACATAAAATATAGTATCGACTTACTTTATAAGGAGGTACAAGTTTCTTAATTTGATCGATAGAAACATCTGTTCCAACTACTCCTAATACATTAGCTGCTCGTACCTAGAACAATTATATTATTAAAACCGTAAATAAATTAAACTCTGATGTATTTACAGTATGGTTTCTTCGATCAAATACTGGTGTGGTAACTGTGGTCATCAGTTGTCCCTCTCGGTCATTTGAGAAACTATCTGCCTAAAAAAATAATACATTTTTATTGACTAGCCTTTATTGTTTAGTTTACTTATTTATTTATTCAGTAACCTCAGCACAAAAGTTCCAATAATTTCAACCAAAGCATTCGACAAGCCAATAAACGAGTCCAATTTTCTTAATGTGTCATTGTCAACCCTGTCAAATGTCTTGAATCCGTGTAAATGTTTTAATAATAATTAGCTTTATTGCTCAACTGAGCAATACTATTTCATTAATATTTTATTGGAAAGTTATTGTTGAGCTATTTCTCAATTTTTAAACAGAATTATACATTTTGCTTGGTTTGCATATTAAGCCTAAAGGCCGAAAATTCATGATATCGCTTCCGTCACATTTTGGGCTCTCCAAGCATCTGGATATGTTGAACTCTTGAATATATATTGAGGAATATTATCAGGCCGTCCATAGGCAGGCATCAATAATCAATCTGAGATGGAATACCTATTATATGGCTTATAAGTAGTGGCAAATTCTTATTTTGGGACAACATTAAAGCAAAAATGCCGTTCAAATCAGTTTCATATTGTTTAAAAATAACTTAATAACAAACGATGTACAAACATTTCAATATCTCTGAGATGAGTTCGACTTTCGATTACACATAGAACGAAAGGATATTACAGAAAAAAAGAAATATATATTTGTTAAATCTACATTATGAAGTAAAAATTATGTGTTACCCTTCCACCAACATATACTGAGGTCCATTGGATGGGATGGTCCATTTGGTACATTACCATCGGTCTGGCCATAACTTCGATATAATGAAGAACTTTTTGTTTGATAGTACCATAAGTATCAATTCTTGTATAGTAACCTTAAAACAGTTCTTCTCTTGAGAAAAGTTATTACCACGGTTCAATAGTAGGTATATTGCAGGTGATAGAACTTTCAAAAAATAATAATTATTTAAATGTATTAAAGTTGATAATCATTTTAATTTGCTTTTACTTAAACATAAACATTTTTAATTCTGGGTTGGTAGAACAATGTTTTTGTCACATATGTTTGTGACGGAAAAATGAAAAATATAATTTTCTTTACATCTTCGCTTATTTTTCATGAAAAAACACAACGAACTGATATTTGGAAGGCCGAGATCTAAAACTAGTAATTAACTTAATAATAATAATTTATGACTCGATATTTGGAAAAATTAATATTTTTTGTAACTCTATGTTTTTTTGATTGGATCTCAGAAACAAACAAGTGGTTTTAATTAGTTCTTCCTCGTTCTATCGCCTAGTAACTGTTGCCGATAAAATATTCAACAAACAGTCAAACAAAAGAATTTTTAAAAGCAACTTTTGTACCTTTATTCTCGCATGCCATCCAGAACATTTCAGCAGCACTGTTTGCATCTTTACCAATCAAATACGTAAAGAATCTAACAGGACGATGAGGAAAATTATATAATTTAAATATCTCTCTATAACTTGACGGTGGACCATCCGTAATTAGCATTATAGCTTGATTACATTGACATCCTTGTCCTGTACGGTTATACTAGAATAAGATCCAGATTATTTACAACAAAAATTATTCATATAAACCTAATATATTTCATACTTCTATAACTTTTTAAGCTCAATTTATAACATTTATTTTTAGGAATATATATTATTCCATAAGACTAAAATATAGACTTGAGATTAACATGCATCCTTAAATTTCGAAATATTCATAATTTACAATTACAAGTTATGAAAATCTGATTGACTGGTGGGTATGGGAGTTAACTGTACCACTGATTTTAGTAGGAATTGCAAGAATTTATAAAATCCATCGCTGAGATGAGTGAATACACATTTTTATGCCATACTGTTAGTCAGAAGCACGAAGTTAAATCAAGGGCCTGAAAGGCCTAATTTTAAGAAAACAGGATAGAAATCTACACGCAGATACCTCCTGTGGGAAAGTCTTCTAAAACAATATATGTTTAAACAAATATAATATATATGTTTAAACAAACTAAAGATATTTCAACAAAGTTGAGGGCGTTTATCACCGATATATACATAGAAATTAAATAAACTAATATGTACGAATTAAAAAATTCCGTGACATAAGTGGCATATGAACCCACATCTCCGGATTGCCGGTTAGGTGTTTTGACCAATTAAACTACCGTGGCACATGTATGGAACTTCTTTAATTCGTACTTGTCTTGCTTACTATGTGCAGTGCTACCTCTCGATCTTTAATTCAAAGCCATCAAAGACTACACACTGCCATGATGAAATGTTATTTCTCTTTTTGCAAAGCGCAAATAAATCATATATAAATAAACCAACAAAAGATATTTCAACTAAGTTGAGAGCGTATAGTATATCACCGATATACAGAGAGATTAAATAAACTAATAATAATATTTTTAGGTATATTGTGATACTGGAGATGATGTCCTAGAGAACCGAAATTTTCACAATAGTTTTGGAAAAAAAAACATCGAAAATGTAGTGAAATAAATGTCTGTCTTATACGTTTTTATAAACCACCTGCGGGGCTTTATTTGAAAGGATAGCAAATATTTACGTGCACGCAAAGTTGCATTGATGTGTTTACTGCTAATTTTAGCAAGGAGTCGTCAAAAAAACTGTGGCAAGAGGTGGCCAATGTTGTAAAAGGCTTTGCCCGGTTGTGGTTTTAAGGATTGGAACCATCAAACCGCGGCCTTATTATAACGCGGGTTTCATTAAATTGAATTATTAAAATTCATATTTAAAAAATAAAGTAAATAAACTGAAATAACTCAAAAAAAAAACTTTAAAACCAAAAAAATTATTAAAAGATCAATCACGCGATATTCAAAATGAAAATTTATTTGATGCGAACTGTCAAAAATAAAATAAACTAACGTCTTGTCATGCATTGCATGTGCGAAAGTTAACTAGCGATCATTATACCCCCATGCGAGTGGTGCAAATTCATATCGCTCGCAGTGCATTTCAAATAATCCCTGTACCAATTTGTAATCGCAAATGACGACAATTGCGTGCGTGCAAAGTTGGTTCGATTTCAAATAAAGCCCTGCTGGCAAACGATGTGGTCTGTAGAATTCGTAGCAATTACAGCCCAGGTTAAGTATCCAAGGAAAATCAATTTATGTAGAGAACATCGTCGAATTCAGACTTCACGAGGAAGTAAGTCTGTTGATTACAGCACACATTTATTATAATCGATGAGCAATATTAATAGACATGTTTTACCACTTCATCAAAAAACGGTTCTATAACACTGTTAGGATCCTTAGGAAAAAAAAGTGTTTTGGGTGTAGTGGTAAAACGTGTCTTTCAAAAAAGTATCATAAGGAAAAAGAAAAGTAGAAAAAAATTCTACTAGTTGATCTTGAAGAGTTATAGAACGGTATGAAAAACAGTTTTTGAGTATCGTATCTTTAATATATTTACCTTGTGTAATATTTCGAAGCCAGTAACAAGTGCTGAAGTGAAATTGGCAATATTTTCTTGCTTCAATGTATCAAGAGAATCTTTCAATAATCTTATGTTTTCATCATTAGCCTATAATTATTTTAGTATAACATATATTTTATCTTAATTAAAATAATTATAATATTAACCTGTACTAACATATCCTTAAAACATGGGAAACTCTCTTTAGTAGTATCAGAAAATTGAAAAATATTGACAAAGTCATTATCTGATAGAGTGTCTAAAATTGCTTCAGCAGTAGCTCTAGCTAAATTAGCTCGATGACCAGACATAGAACCGGAACTATCAATTAATATAACAATGTCTTTAGGCGACGTAGCTGCATTCACATACCAAGCTGATGATCGAAAATCATAAACATCTTTACCTTTTCTCTCTTTGGTAATATCTTCCGGTGGCCAAGCAATTCCTAAAATTGTAAGTAATTGACTGAAATTATTAAGTTGTCTTTAGGGTACTGCTGACACATTTTTATTTCATATAATTCCAGCTACTTTCGTGTGAGTTCCCAAACTAGGCAATTGAAACCGAAATATTTACCTGGATATCGCCGAAGAACTCCAGTTGAACTACCAAAGAATTGCCACGAAAGCGATGGATCATTTTCGAAATTATTTTTAAACAAAGGGTCTAAATGCTCTGACCATTGTATAGCATTTAGTACATCAGCCTCTGGAAATCAAAATATATTACAATTCGAAACCGTTAAAAGCGTACGTAAGTATGTTTCATTTTTACACAAGTATCAGAAACATTGTACGTTTTCCAAAGTTTCTTTTTGGAACCGTAATGAGAAGCAAGTAACGGGTGATTCAGTGAAACGGCACGATTTGGCAACGCTGCGGGCGGAACAATAGAGGAACCGCGGTCTTGCGACGTAAACGTTGGGAATCTAGAGAGTGGGAAGTTTAGTTATCATGGAGAAGTGGTCGGGTGAACAACGCGCATTTGCTGTGAAAGCTTATTACAAAAATGGTGAAAGTTTTGTGCGTGTACAACGAGCGTTTCGTTTACACTACCATTTGTGGTTCAACATTACAGAAAAGAGGCGGCAGTGTTAAAACTGCTCGCACACCAGAGCTTAAACCTGGGATTAAGCTATACCACTACGAGCAGAATTTTGCATAAAGAACTCCATTACCATCCATACAAAATCCAGGTTGTGCAAGCCCTTAACGTTTGAGATTATCCCACCCGACTAGGGTTTTGTGAACAAATGTTGGAGCGTATTAATGAAAACGACAACTTGCTGCATAATCTTTGGATGAGTGATGAATCTCACTTTCATCTCAGTGGGTATGTCAGCAAACACAATTTCCGCCATTGGTCCGACAATAAACCGCGGCAATTACACGAAAGACCCTTATATTCAGAAAAGGTAACCGTGTGGTGTGTAATTTCTTCGTTAGGCATCATCGGACCTTATTTTTTTGAGGACGAGGATGGGCACGCAGTAACAGTAAACTCTGATCGCTACGGACAGATGTTAAATAATTTTTTTCTTCCGGCAATCGAGAATTACAGAAATCAAAACACGACCTTTCAACAGGATGGTGCAACATGCCACACATCACGAGTGTCAATGGATTTACTAAGAAGATCGTTCCCCGGTCGTCTTATGAGTAAAAACGGCGATATTCCTTGGCCACCTCGTAGTCCGGACCTCTCCCTATGCGACTACTTTCTTTGGGGGTATCTTAAGTCGAAAGTGTTTCAAAGTAACCCCCCAAGAACTATCGAGGCTAAGAAAGAACGGATACGCGAGGAAGTGGAAGCAATACCTCAAGAAATGTTACTCAATGTCTTAAACAGCTTTGTACTACGGCTGCAAGAATGTGTCCGACACAATGGAGGCCACCTTTCCAATATCATCTTCAAAAACTGAATATTTCTTCACTTAAAGATTAATTTCCATCTATGTAGTATACGGTTTTCTTATTAAACCTAATAAAAAGATATTATTTCAGTTTTTTTTGTTTATTTGAAATCGTACCGTTTCATTGAATCACCTGTTATATCGAGTTTTCAAATAAAGGCATATCGTCGAATACGTGTTCGAGAATTTCCATGGAAATCAACTGATATATTAGTTTTTACACTAGTTGAGGGGTTTGTGTTTTTATTATATAGCTAATCCACAGTGTTCGTGCAATGATTCGATAATAGCTCAAGGCATCTACTAATGGATATTACAAGTTCTATCATAGACAACCATCAATATAAAATGTATCATAGGTTCCAGATCTTTTTTGTACACCCTGTATAGCTATTTATAAGAAAAATAATTTACACACTTGAAAACCATCCCCAATATTAGCTTAAAAATAATTAAAAAATAATCTTTAATAGTTACCATACTCATCAATCGAATTTGGCATCAAAACACTACTAAGACTAATATTCACAGGTAAATGATCAAAATGGGGATTAGGAGTGAGCATCATTTCGCGAGTGCCTTCGGCTGATTTGCCATCTGGTCCAAAAGCGTTCAGTCTTTTAGCGTTATAGTAGCGGAAGGGCTGACCATTGTCAGACCGAGGAGTTAGAGCCGCTTGTTCTGCTGAATCCATGATTCTCTATAAATATAGATTCAAAAACAACATGACTTTGATTTTAAAAACATTGTCATTCATTCAAATCCTTAACATTTAGATTCTCATCTAGAATGTCAAGAGTTTAGTGAGACTGTCACGACAGGTTTATTGTTTAAAAAACGTACTAAAACATAAATATTTCAAAACGCAATATAGGTAATAAATGTTAAAAATATCACAGATGAGTGCATAGATATTGAGTGTTTAAATAAATCTTTGTTATATCATACTAATATGCTCACCATCACAGCGTGCTTTTTAAAATCCATCATATTTTTGACTTCCAGGGCCATTTCCCTTATCAATAGTAGACCATCTTTCCTGACAACGTCAATATTGACATCGTGATATTTCTGAAATATCATAAATAACTAATGAACATTACAGGGTATTAAATTGTTTCTTTTTCTTTGAATAGTCGACAAACTTTCGAAAAAAAATTAAAATCCAGTGGACGAAAACACTTTTACTAGGATTTTCCTAATTATTATAATTTAACTGAGAAATTGATGTTATTGAGACTTGCATATGGTAATATTTCAAAATATTTTTAGAAATATAGTTTCTGAGGTTCATTCGCAATTTATTTTGAAGAAAATAATTATTTGTTCTTTTTTGGGTGTCAAAATATTTACAAAACGTTGTACGTTAAAAAAATTAAGTTCTTTTTTGGAACTTGGATCACTCAGATTCTCATGAATTTTGACAAAAATACTGTACTGTGAGGATGATCTCAACTCCCTTCCACTTCTAAAAAACAGAATAAGTGCTCTGGAGAATCAATTGGCTAGCCTCATTCAGAAGCTGAACTGGGGACTGGGGGCGGCACTGTTACGCAATCGACGATGGACCATGCCGTTCAGATATCGAATGAGAGTGTGTTGAGTGAACTATCCGATCGAACTTTCGATTTGAGAGCAGTCGGAGTGGTAAGGATCTAGTCGACAGTGTGCAATCAACCAATCGATGTCTCAATCAAATTGTATGGTGACTCTTAACAGAATGAGCGTAGTTAAGGACCTTGGCGTGATACTTGATAAAGAACTAACTTTCATCCCTCATATCGAGAGAATGATACCTTCTATTTCACAATCGCTCGGGTTTATTATTAGAAACAGTAAATGTTTTAATGACTTAAACACACTGAAGCTGTTATATTATACATTTGTTCGATCCAGTCTCGAATATGCGTCATTAATCTGGAATCCAATTTATGAAGCCAAATATCCGTAGTGTGGAGTATGTACAGAGGCGTTTCCTAAAATATTTATCTTATAGAGTGGTCAAGTATGGATTAAAACAACAAATTGTCAATGGGATAAATTTAGAGCCTTCAACTCCTTGATTTCCATCTATTTTTTGTGAATGCGTTACACTCCAAAGGGGAAATTTCTCCAAATGTTACCGGATAAATCAAAGTTCTGACCTCCTGTTCATCTTGCTTTCTATTGAACACATCAAGTCTTTCACCCTAAGAAAAGAGCCGGGTATATTATGATATATGCTTAGGGAGGTCGATTCGAGGTCCATTCTGGATGGATTCATTCCATTAAGACTTTTTTTATTAATTCAATATTGTGGATAAATGAATAATTGTGATTTACTCGAAAGCAAGTTGTAGGCAAAAATGTCAAGAGACAAAATTTCAAGGTTTTTGAACATTTTATAATATTTTACAGATTGGAAGGATTTTTACAGTTCTGAAGTTTCAAAAGTCAAGCAACTCATATTACTTTCTTTGGGATCGAACGATTTTGTCGGGGCTTCAGCTGGCGATAATACTTCAAAACTTAGATATTTGCGCAAATAATCGATATTTTATGTAAGCCTAAGATTGTGCCAAAAGAAAAAGTGTTAGGTACCATCTGAACCGCTTGTATTCTTAAATAAACAGTCAAAGTACATTTTTATCAACTTTTTGGAATTTTAAAAATAATTCAAATTTGATTAATTTATGTTGTAACAGAAAAATGGAAAAAGTTTGTGTTTGTGATTCTGAAACAAATTTAAATAGTGCATCTACAATTTTAGTTATATTGTTCTCCGAATACCATATATACGAAAGAATGAGAACGAATTTCGAAGTTTTCGGAATTTTCAAATGGAATTTAAACTATTCCATATTTTAATATAAGATTAGACATTTTCTGAAAGCTCTCGGCACAATCGTTCTGCGTATTATTAAAGTTGGAGAAAGAAAAGCCACTGACAGGTATAGAATGTACGTAAGTTTTATGAATTTGTCTTTGGAACATAGAACTCACATATATTACATATATGAAATAGCTGTTATGTATAGTGTATTCAATAATAATCATTTTTATTAAAAACGTATGAACATTGAAAGACTACTGTAGAAAATTAAAATTTAAGGTTTTTATTTATTTTAAGTATTGTATTTGCGGACAATAACCGAACTAACTTTTCTTATCGGGCATTTACGTCTTTTGAACCCAATTTTAATTTTGTCACTTGGCTAATCTAGATAATAGTAGTTTTTTTGCACTAAATATATTTTTGTTAAGAATTGTAAAAATTATGAAGAAAACGGATACAAAATTTGCGTAAAATTAATACGATAACATATTGACGAAACGCTCTGAAAATGTGGCTTGAACGCTTTACGCAAAACCGATTATATCTGACAGTTTAATAATTATCTTACGATGATGTGGATAAAAAAAATCTGATCAATTGGAACACAAAATTCAACCAACAATGTTTTTGTAGTTCCCCTTCAAACAAAAAATCGATTGTGTTTTTGCGGAAAATCGTGTCTACTTGAGATGACGAGTTATTTTGGGTGGCAACTTTTAAAATGAAAGCAATGTATATGCATGTGGAATGTGTAATGCATTTAAAAAGATAATGCCAAAGGGCACAGAATATAAACCTTTATGTAACCTTTGGTAATACTTTATAAAATTTTAACCACAATGTGTACAAATCTAGAAGCAACAATTCATCATCCTAACAAAGATTTTTGGAACTTAGTGCCTTCTTGATGAATGAGTTTTAAACATTTGCGGTATATTTTTATCTGAAACTTAAAACTTTAAATTGTTTGCAGTAAAACTTGCAACTCATGCTTAGCGCAAGAGATATTTTAGAATTAAGTTGTACTAAGTTTATATATTTCTTCTTTTGGAATCATTTCTGATCTCTTGGCTAATAATAGTATACTTCGGCTCATTATTTGGATATTTTGCCATTAATTAAAGTTAAAATAAAACATCTAAATCATTAGAAATAGTCCTTTCGGATTGGTAATGTCAATGGCTTTTAAGTAAAGTTGGATAAAAACTTGATATAAATAAAATCTTTTGAAGAATTCCGGAACCAATCTGCTCTCGTCGTGAGTGTTATACAACAATACAAGTTTTGTAACTGTGACGACGGGAGCAGATTTGTTCCCGAAGCGTTAGGATTTTCTCAAAAGATAAGTTTGCTAATTAACATTTTTATTTATATTAAGTTTTTATGCAACTTTATCTTACTTCAAAGCCATTGACAAATTTATATGCTCTTTCATTCAAATGAAAATTATTAACAAAAGATTTGTGCGACCATTATAATTTATATCAACACAAACCAGAACTGAAACAATATCTAATTCGCGGATGTTTTACATATAATGCTTACCGACGTAGATCACTGCGAATACTAAGACAAATATTAAACTAAGACTTATTATTTCGCAAAGTTTTCAAATTAACTTTATAAAGCTATACTCGCGTAAAATATACAACTTTTTGCAGTATTGTTTTCGTTTAATTAAATTTGTAACGTTGTACCACACTTTAAATAACATTTCGTTAAGAAAACCTAACGACCAATATTCTTAAGCCAAATACTATAAGATACTGCAGGCTGTTCCCGAATTGTTATATGAAATCGAAAAATTGCTTAGCTTGTGATTGCTTATAGTTAAAGCATGTTTATCTATGGTTAAAGAAAACTGGTAGCGAAAGTAACATACGGGAAAAAAGATTGAATTCTAAAAATGGGTCTTATGAGATAAAATGTTTTAAGAAACTGTTTTCAATACTATATGCATCCTTTCTTATGTGGAAATTTGGGCAAATCCTATACCTATGAGAACCTTGCCGAAACTCACACATTTAAGCAAAACTGTTTGACCTTTAACACTATTCTTTTCTAATTTTTGAATGCAGGTGCATAAAAATGTATGAAGTGAACTTAGACTTCGGAAAAAGCAAAGTCGCATACCGGTTGCTTCAATACTTGTTTTCTATTCTCCTTAAACTTCATTTAATCGTTTTTTTCCTTTTTAAAAAATAATTATTGTATTTTTTTGACCTGGATATCTCAACGTCGGCCAATGGAGGGACAAAAAATGTGATGGCATAATTTAATCATGATCAGTACACACAGGTTGTTTTGGATTCAAACAATACAAATCGATATCAAAATTTGATAAACAATATTTTCGTCTATAAAAGAAAACAATAATTTTAAATGTTCCCAAAAGAAATTGCATTCGAGATTGCTCTAGCATTCCAAGTGACACACCACCTACATAACCGCGAGTCGGATTCCCACTGTGGGCTATCCCACTCTTTCCGTAAGCAGCGTGTCCAGTTTGTACGATTTGTATTATGCTGCATTCTATATCCTACCACCATATTGTGTAATATTTACTTTATTTTGCCTCTACATTTATGTAGCCTGTAGGCGATCGCCTGTAACACGTCGTTGAGAAGTCTCAGGACAAAAGGTTCCTATATGTATCGTTTTGAATCAATTACCCGTCAGCAGTATTGCACGGTTCAGGGACCAAAGTTTAAAATAAAAAAGTAAATTTATTAATCCAAACACATTTATCAAAATATGAACAAACGGACATGTTTCGGAGACAATTAACCAAAAAACAACAAATAAAAGTAAAAAAATATTTGGGATTTAAAATTATCTTATCTTAGGCTGGTGATGGCGAAGTCTCAAGTCCCTTTGTTGATATTTTGGTAAATGTTTTTGGATTAATAAATTTAGTGGATACGACGAATGTTTTATTAGACAAATTTTCTGAAGCGAGGTACCTATTAAGCGGACGTTTATCATAGTAGTGCGAAATGGTCGCAATAATGGTTTTAAAAAGTTTGTGCAGCCGATGGTTTTAATTTAGTTGTTAATTGCACTGCGATTTTTCAAAATTATTGTAGAGGAGTGTTACTCAATGTACGAAAGGGAAGCTGGTCATAAAAAATGAAATCTCAACATTAAATCTAAAACCTATTCCCGATCATAAAGTAGGATAGTTGCCCAAAAATTGAAGTGATAACAAAATTCCCACCCCATTAAAAATTTACAACGTATCCAGATTCGGGTGCAATTTCAGACAGCTCCTCTTTCTTTTTAATTATTGTTTCTTTTATATGACTTTAGTTTTTAGTATTTCGTATAGTAATAAGAGTTAATATCATAAATATTGTTAATAAAAAATTGTCTCTTTTTTTTTTATTTTTTGTGGTGTAGCAGGGTTAAAATTTAAAATCAGTATCTACTACTGCCTTTTTAACCCTTTTTGTAGTTCTTGGTGTATTATAATTTTTAGTTTAGTTTTATAACTTTTAGAATTTAGTTTATTTTAATTTGTAAATTGAACTGCAAATAATATGATTATTATTATTCTAAGAAAATTAAAGGATGCTTTACCTGCATCCATACTAGAGACTCCAAAACTAGAAATACTACAAATATGCTACTTTCAAAAATGAAATCGTTTAGAATTTCTTTGCTCAATTTGTACATGATATAATCTATTACCAAAAATTTCTTTTTAACACCAAAATAAACTTAATCATTATTATGGTATTAAAATTATTAGGGAAGATACACCTATAGGTACATTTTTTAATTCGTTCGTAATTTGTTGTTCCTTTTAAGGCATCAGAAATATTTCAAGGAAATTTCAATAATAAATAGATAGCTAGTGTCGGCAAATTCTCTATAAGAACGGCCTTCAATATTGTATTAACCCCACTGAAACCTGGTATTAACATTTTTTATTATGTTGAGGAAGAAGCAGCTTCTTCAACATAATAAAAAAAGTAAAATGTGACATGATAGATACGTTTCTTCATCGAATTTTAATATAATAAACAAGGTTTTACATTTGAAGCATACAAGTTATCATTTTCTGAAATTTGTACTTATATAGTTTCTATTTTTGGCCACCACAAAATAGTAAATGCTCGAACAATTTTCAAATTGTCACTATATTTACACAAAAAATATTATGTGTACTTTTGGTGCTGTAAAGAGTTATATATTTGGGTTTTCTCTATAATTGGAACACCCTGTATAATCAATAAATTAATCGATCTATGCAACAACTAATCAACTCTTTTGGAAAGTTCAACCGCTGAGTGATCATATTCCGTGTAGAATACCTTGTATATCGTAGATGATTTTTAATATATTCCGTCAAAGAGACTTGAGTCAAATTGTCAATGAAACAAAATATTAAAATTAAATAGTAAGATCTAAAAATTTTGTAATAAAATAATAGGAATGAAAAAGTATATATTGCATAATGCAAGTGCATTAAAGGCATTGGTATTGATGTTCTAACATTTGAGAATTGCGCATGTGTACAAACACGTGGTGCAATAACGACAATTTTCTTTTTAAGTTTTTCCTTAAAACAATTATAAACATGGGTGGCGCGTTCTAAAATTATTACATTAGCTATATCATATGTAATTAGCTCTATTTTTAAATAATACATATTTGACAAAAACAAACAATACTAAATAATATTTTTGATTCGTTTGAAAAATCTAGTTATAGATTATTTAATAAGTTATTGACTTACCCTTTGTAGCTCATTCATTTTAGTTGTCATTTTACCGTATTCCCATAAATCAACACCAAATTGTAAAGCCCAGTTCTTGACTCTGAATTTGGCGTAAAGAAAAGCATAGGTTATATTCAGAAAATCGTTTGCAGAAATTAATATAAACAACACGTAAGAAATAAATGCAGCGAACAAATTAAACTATTATTGAACTGAGTTTTAAAAAATTTTGTCAAAATTCTGATGAAAATAAAAATTATATACGACTATAATTCTACGTACATTGTACGTAGTATATATATTTATATTTTTGGTGGTGTTTGGATGAAATAGAATTATTTGTTACTACGTACTCATTGTGGGGAATATCCTCATCTTGATTCAAATAAGCTGGTAAAACTTGTGTCATTATCGAAAATATTAAAAGACTAAACTTAAAAGTCCGTAGTAACGAATTCCCATTTTCACGCACCATCTTTCACAATTATTTCAATCCACTGTTTGTGTAACTTATTTTCTAACTCGAAATGTTAAATTCTATATTATGAAACTATCCTAATCACAACTTAAAAGTTTCAAATCCATAATACAACTGTAGGAATGCACGTTTTCAAAATACACATTTCATTGAGTTTACATTTTAATTGGAGTATAATTATTGTGGCCATGGATCGAACTTAGACTAGTATTACGATATGTGTGTTGTGTAGTACACACCCCGACGTTCAGCTGTATGTTTTCAGGAAAGCAGACGAACATAGTCTGCGCAGTCTCTACCTTTAAAGTCGATATTGAAAACTATATGGTCCTTATTATAGAATTACAACCGAGCCTAATACTATTATCAACCTAATCACTGATCAAACCTGAAAACTACGATAATTGATCTGAGATATCACAAAGATAATTTCTGATATCAATTTTCCATATCAAAATCGGCAATTAAAATAGAAGGACAGCGTTATTTTTTGCCCAGTTTTCTATAGAAAAATTCATAGCACTAATAAAGACATCCAGAAGGGCAAAGCAGTGACGCAGGTAATTTTTAGGCAAGTGTCTAACTTGTCTTTTTCATACTTAGGTATCTGAATTCTTCTGAAATATATTTCAGCAAACTATAATTTTTAAATATCCATTTTAAGCCCTTCAAACTTTGTTGTCTGTATTTCCGTAGCTTGTCCCATATAGCCCAAGCAAATAGCCATTGCAGTGCGCATTATGATCAGTCGCCAAAGCTAATTTGTTTGGGTAATATCTACGTATACGTAGAATATGTTTGTTTCGATATTGATTGCAAACATTTTGGAGCATTGAAAGATGCTATAGAACACTACACTGGGAATGTTCGTAACGGTGCCGGTGTCTTGATAGATATTCAGTATAAAAAGGGAAATCTGTGTGATAACATGACAATAATTGAAAACTTTAGCAGATTCGCTCAATCTAAATCAAGAAGTAAAATCTTATTTCTGAAATTATTTCGGGCATATGGAAAACAATGTTGTCTTCAAGTGGTTCAACTTCAAAGGTTTATCAGCGTAGATTAGTGACTTTGGTGGCTATTTAAATGTATATTTTAGTTGTCAATTGGATTGGATGGACTTAATTTTTATTACAGTTATTAACGAAATATTTCTGAAATTGGATTGGGCAATTTAATTACAAGTTCTGATGCCTAATTTTACATGAAGCACCCACCTTACATCCAGCCTTATACATAAATAGGCACCTATGTATGGTTTCAAATTTTTTAAAAATAAATTTTTTAGAAATAAACGAAAAGATATCTCACTTTGTCGATCGGTACCTACTTTGTTATTTCCAATAAAAATAAAAGTTTTCAAATCAATTAAAAAAAAATTTTTCTTCATGTTTTGTATTCAGTAGGTAATATTTCTTTATAAACAGAAACTCAACAACTTCATTCATAAATTTAGATTTATTAAACTTTTGAAAGAATTTTAATTAAAACACGATAATAAAAGGGGAAAAGACACTGATTCATATCACTTCAAATAAACGTACTTTTTGATTAAATTATTTTTTGAAACTTTCTGAAACATTTATGAAATGCTTTATTTTATATTCAGGAAAAAACAACAGCCCTATACTTTCAACTGTTTATCTAAAAAATGAGAAATCTATACTTTTGCTGTATCTACAGTGTGGCAGCTTTCAATTTAACCAATAATTTGTCTTCGTTTTCGTTAACAGGGTAGTAGACGGTCGCCAAATTGGTTTTTAATATCAGTTGATAGAAGTTTTCCTTCTGAATTTATATTACGCTTACTCAAACAGAAAAATATTTAATTTTCATTTCAAGCAATAAAGTACGGTTCAAAGTATTTGAATATTTTCTTTTGTCAATTTTGAGGAAGGGGCGGCACCACTGATTTTGTCATCAGTCCAACAAAACATTCTTAAATATTAATTCAGTGTAACTAATTATACATAAGCAATGAATGTATAAATAGGCTGCAAATCTATATTATTATGTATTGAAATAGCTTTTCTGAAAATACTAATTAATAATAATAGTTTTAACATAACAGTAAGGCTAACAATTTTCTGTGGTCCGCTATACCTACTTAAATATATGCGAAAAATTATAAATCTTCGTGGTGAGATCTTGTTTTTCCATTTGAGAATCAGTTTACGCTTTAATTATACCTACTAAACATACATTGTAAAATTCAAATTACTCGCGGCAACATGGCCAAAATATAATTTAAGAGAGTTAACCTGCACGCTACCAATTTGCATAACGTATGTTTGAACATCGCGAAAAACCAAATTCATTGAGTCAATTAATTCAATCCAGAAATCAAACACGTTTGCTCCACAAAATATTTTCCAATTATGTCATCAGAATGGTGTCGATTAGCTAGACATGTTTCGGAATGTACACATTCGATCATCAGTGGCTTTAGAATCAATCTTTCGAGTTATAAACTTATAAGAGATTCAAACATGTATACACACATTTAATGGAAGAAGGAAATCACACAATCAAAAGACAGATCAAAGATGATAAAAATAAAATAAATTACTAGATTAGCTTAAAAACCATACTTGATTATTTAAATTTTTAAATAACATTTATAAACTTCATTTCATGAGAATTGTTAAATAGAGTTAAGTAACCTTTATAAATGATTGTACATTACAATTTATAAATATTTTTTTGCGTTTACTTGTTGCCATAAATCTAATCTAAATCTAAAGTTGAAATATCATTCAGACTCTTTTTTTAAAAGCCGGACAGACTGAATGACATATTATGTTTTCGCGCCTTATTGGGATATCTAGATACATTTAATTTAGAAAGATATCAATGAACTTTTTTAGTATCTTAAACAATTATCATGAATCTGTTTAATTTTCATATTCCCTGTTTAACTTTTGGCAATGAGTTTTCCTCTAAATATTTATAGCTAGAAATTCAACACTTTTCGAGAGAAATCGACGGCAACGATTTGCTCTTTTAAGGACTTGTCTTTCTTTTTAAGTCGGCGAACTCTGTAACCGATCGAATGGAAACTCCGGATTATCGAATAAACTATATCGAGGATCTTTCCACAGTTACTTAGATAAAACAGACATATCCCACGTTTGAATAAAATATTAAATTAAAATGATGTAAGTATTTAAAAATTTGGCGTGAACCCAATAAAATATTTGAATTTAGTTAGGTGATATCGCTTTCACCATCAGCATTAAAATGTATTTCATATGTTGTACGCTCTTGCTATTATTATCTTTCAATTTCAGATCATTTGTCCGTTTTGTTTTTGGGACACATTTATATAGGTAAGCGTTTTTTCTGGATCAATATTTAAATGGTTCGCCATGTTTTTCAGGAATATTCTGTGTCTGTTTTATTTTCTCAGGTATAAGTAATTTCTAATTAATCGAATAAATATATAGCAAATCCATTTTGAGCGAGATTTGGTATATTGTTGCTAACAAATGATGAAACTAAACAATGACGGTTTATGACCGCACATAGGAGTAAACAGTCTTGGCTAGCGAAGCATTCTAAAACCTTTAATGTATATCAACGAAGCCGCACCTTTATACTACATTATTTATTACTATGATGCTTATTAGTGACTGATAGGGTATTCCGATGCCTGTGCTTTTTTTCTTTATATTTCTACCCTGTCGTGTAAATTCGTAAATTGCCTTCTATTTAGGTAATATATTTCACGCAACAACATAGGTAGATAAACCTGTATCAACCGGGCTCTAAATTAACGACATACTTACAAATGAGAAAAAAATCGGTGGTGTCACCTCAAAACTTTCCCGACAAGTTATAATATAATCAAAAATATATGAATTTTAATAATTATTTTTATTATAATTGTATTATTTTGATTACTTCCAATAAACTAACGTAACAAACTAACTACTTTATTTAAAACTTAAAAACAAAAAGTGTTGCCAGAGCTGGGATTCGAACCCATAACCTCCCGCATGCAAAGCGAACGCTCTATCAATGTGTTAAAGTACACAATTACTATATTTATATATTCTTATCAGATTATAAGTTCCAACTACCTAACTGGTAAAATTTTAAAAGCAATTTTCTCGAGAATAATGGGGGCAAATAGCAAAAGTGACCTATCGCTGTAGGCAGATAAAAAATGCTTTAAAATGATGTATCACTCGACCCCTACTGCTATTTGAAAATTTACATCACAGGGCTTAAGCGATTTCAACCAAAAACTGATGGGTTCATCCTAGAACTGAAGACGGATAATCTTGCTGTTATGTATATTATAAAATAAAGCACACACACATACGCGGCTACAGAGAATAGGTAATGTGTTATAAATATGAGAGTTTACTGGAAGCAGTAGTTCCCTTCCTTATATGGACCGCACGGCACTGTCATTTTTAAATTAACAAACAAAACTTCAGTGTCGTAAGTGTACAATAATGATATTTTTCTCTTTATGAAACACAAACCAAGTTTTTATTAATAGGATTTTATTTTTAAAAATTTTACCTCATTTATTTTCTAATTTATCATCAAAAACTTAGAAACAAAATAGTCGCTTAATTAATTTGAAAGAAACCTGCACTGTATTTCAATGTTATTTATTTAATTAGTTTAATATTAATTAATAGGTATACCACTTTCTTCTATTATTTTAGTTCCACCATACAATTAATCTCAATCACCCACTGTAAGCTTTACAATAATAATTATTTACATTAGGTATGAAAACATTAATTGGTCTTTTCAAAGGAGAGCCTACCTATTTAATGTACCTACACACGCATTGAAATTTAATATCTCGGATTTCACGATTATTTTCTGTATAATAATTTGTGGTTGTTGTTAATTTGTGCATGAATGATTACTACAGCAAAATCACAGCAGTCTAAACATGATTATCAATGTTAAACTGACTTCAATACAAACCAAGTAAAGTAGTTCTCCAACTTTTTATACCTCATACATAGCTATAGCTAGCTTCAACTCGATTACTTTTAGGTTTGGGTTTGGAGGTAGTACTCCAGTTCCCATTTATTCTTCTTTGGTCAGCCACATGTTGCCACTGCTTGTATTGGAAATAGACGTTACAACATTTATTCTAGTTGCTTTTGTAGTAATGCAAATACGCGGGTTCATGACAAAGGACTTTTAGTTTTTGGTAGCAACAAAGTATTTTCAACTAAATTCTGTCTGTTATCTCAAAGATTTCTTACTCTGTCGTCTGTATCGCGAAATTGCTATAGTCCATATCAACATTAGACCGTCGTCATACCCACAGATTTTTTATAAGGTTGAAGAATATTAAAAAAACGATATCAATCAAACATAGTAAGTGCCTACAAATCATCAGCATTGGGATGTCACCTCCATGTCACGTAGATATGATTTTGTCAACGTTAGTGGTAAATAATTTGTTGATTTATTTAAAAAGTATGAGTTATCGTTATTAGCCCAATAGAAAATAGAGAAGACATCAGCGTCTACACCATGTCACACATAGAAGTGACATGGCCAGAGTTACTTGGGATTAATTTAAGATTAAAAAGTACAGAACAACATTGATCTCAATTTAGTTTATTAATGGATTGAGCTAAATAATATAGAATAAGAATATAATTAATCTTTTAGTTTGTTACGGGCTACCTGAGATCTCCACGTACGTCACGTTACATGGGGAACGTCCCCTGTAGGCGAGTAGCGGTTTCTACTGGAGTTTCTTTACTAGATATCTATACTCTTATTTCAGTAAATAAAGAAAACAAAGAGTTCAACCCCACAACCAAACATGAATTTATTAGTTTAAATGATCTACAAGAAAAAAAAACACAGAAAGCTCCAACTTTTGTACTAAAAAGGGTAGGCAGTGGTATTGTAGAATTTCTTCGCAACATTTCGTCCAACACGTTGGTCGGCATCTTTAAAAGTTAAAGTTAAGGTAATTCACGTGGTAATAAGGTAATAAAATTCTGGAACAAAATTTATTTTGATTTCCAAGTATGCCAGAAAAGTCGATTAACTATGACAAGAATTTAAATCTTTGAATTTGGGTATGATCAGATACGTCTGCCTTTGCTTTGATCGCAGAGTTAACCCTGCGGCCGACGTGGACGACAAAAAAGAGCGATGCGGCAACATTCGAGTAGGTAAAAAACACAGTACTATTGGACGTGTCAAATCAAAATATCCGCCGACGTTCCAAATGAGACATGAGCCAAGATATGATATCTTTATGCTACGGAAGTTGAAATGTACGAAAAAATCCGCCAGTTATTATTTTAAAGTGCAGGATCATTGTGGGTGATCTGCCAAAGATTACGATTCATTCGGAAACCGTTAAAAAATGTCCGTTATTCAATAAAAAAGAGCAGAGAATTTGATTATTTATGTGGAGCATAAGCTTGCATCCGTCGCATAGCGAGCGATTTTTTTGTCGTCCAAGTTGGGAGGAGCATAAGCTTGCGCAGTTAGGCGACACGATGTAAGCTTCTTTAAAAGTTTGATGAATAAAGATTTTTTGTAATGATTAATACTAATTCCTTAAAGTATTTTCGCATTAATAGGTACCAAACTATTATTAATTTATTCTTTAGACCTGTAATAAATCAGCCGATACTTTTATATTTATTTTGATTGATATATAGGTAAAATTATTAGATAATCTCGAAAATATAGGAAAACACTTTAAATAATTCAATATATTTTCTTTTAGGTATATCTTCAGAGAAGATATTAAGCAGAAGCCCTCGTAGTGCGTTCACGTAAGAATGTGTCTGACAACGTTGCGATCGGCACTCTAGGAGCGGTATTCTGCCGTTATAAAAAATAATGAATTCAAGATGGAATAGGTTATTTTGTGTGTACATATACCTGCCCTGCCATAAGTAAAGGTGTATTCAAGTTTACTGTGGCATCTGTCAACGGTCAAGTGGGTTTGTGGTAGCTATGCATTTTTCAACTTATTTATAATGGATATTTCGCGAAATATAATGTTTTGTTTGGGAATACAATAGCCACGTATTGAACATTTTTGGGAACATTGACCGTAGGTAAGTATTTTAAATATATTTCATTCAAATTGTTTGGATATTAAGTGATTGTTAAGACGGTCGAGCTTTTTTTAAAAAACGTTAATATCACCTGCGCAGCATTTGTGGTTTTACAACGTAAATCTAACAGTTTGTTTCAATTGAATTATTATTAAAAATATCTTAATTTAAATAAATAAATCAATTTCAATATCTTACTGAAACTATTTTGTGTAATAACATATGCAACATCACATAATTGAGATCTGTATAACATACAATTATGTGCCTATACACCAATTGTATTTGAATAGGTAACTATTTTAAACTATAATTTAATAATAGGTACCATATTAGAAAGCTTTTAAAAAAGTTATTTAAGTTAGTTTCATAAGCACATCTTCAAAGGAATTTAGGTATGTTAATTAAACACCTGATTTAAGCAATTCGATATTTCCACACATATTCTAGTTTACCAGGACCGTACTTGTTATGCATATATTACTGTCCCTTTAATAATATTCAAGTTTTCATTTTCAACGCTATATATTAATAAGCAATTTTATATATCATGCAAAGTAATTGAAAAAATAAAACTACCGTTGACGAAAACTGCATTAAATTTTTTAAAACATTCATTAAATAATCAATAAATAAAAAGCACTTAGGTAATAGATCTGTTATCTAATAAATAATAGTAACTACTGACAACAAGTGTCACTGTTTTAGGTATCCAAGTGGGTTGGTTGGTACTATACCAACAAATATTTTTAAACGATTAGAAATGAACATTTTGAAAACTTTTAGTTAGGATTTTTAGGAAGCTTAAATCAATCTATAAAATGTAAAGATATATGTCAATACCTGACGCTTGTTTAGCAACTCACGAGTACGCCAGAGCAGTATTAGTATAAATCACATTAATTAATACATTTTCAATATTTTGAATCCAGAAACCGCAAGAGTAACCAACTATATAAGATATAAAAAAGAAGAAATTCTAAGTGGATGCTAACAGCAGAAAACTTACTGTTGCTTCTTGTAATGATCATTTCAAAACGAAAGTATAATTAATTGCACATTTTTGGCCAAACTCCTAGCAATAACTTTCTCAACTCCCCTTCGCAATTTTATTTGTAAATTTGATTAAGATTAATTAATTACATAACAGTGACATTTAGGTAGAAAAAAGTATTCCTGTTCTTCTCTACCAGCAGTAAAAACGGTTTGACTTAATTATAAATTCGCCATAACTACGTACACATTAGATGTACAAATTTTTAATTTGCTTTAAAGTACCTAAGCTTTTTCTCAATTAAGGAAATACCTAGTCTATATTTCAAAATATGGTCTACCATAATTTCGAGATTTGCACAGTTATTTACCCAATTATCAAGTAAATTCACGGTTAAAATGTAATAAATGTTAAAACTTTTTTTCCAACGGATTTCCGATATAAACGTTTAAAATTTTTATTGTTAACTTCCTAAAGAAAATAGTGTAAAATGGAACATTTTCGGCAGATTGGGATTTGAATAATTATAGCATTCAATTTTGTGGAGCCGTCGTGCTTTATTTATTGATTATAAAATAATTATATATTAATATAAAAATGTTTTTCCGAACTCTGATGCCGATTTTTAGATTTATTCTGATTAAAGTACTGTCTGAGAAAAAATTATCCAAATAGTTAACTATAGAAAAAATCAATAAAGAATCCAAATTGACGACTCAAAATACGTTATCAAAAATGTGTGTATATAAATAACTGTAATTAATCAAATTTCGTTAAAAAAAATAAAAAAATGTATAAATAAAAATTTTATACATCTTTGACGTAGTCCAATAGTACAACAACAATTTTATTTTGAGCTGCGTGGTTCGTTTTTTTTTTTATCAACTAATATTCTATTAACATAAAACTTTAGTCGCACTGGTTAACAAATCTAGTGACAGCAGAACGGAATTGCCTAGGGATCAAGCAACTAGGCCAAATAAAGCCCTTCCTCCCTCTAGCTGTTCCTCCTTTCTCACTCCCAGCTCTTCCCACCAGCACCAGCTCTTTGTGATCCGTCAGGCCTGCATATGTATTCTTCTCATTTATTAATGTATAAAAACCCTGCCTGATCGGCTGCTGAATTACGATACGCTTATAGCAATCTACATCTGCGTTCTAAAGACATGAAAATCAAACCGTGAAGGCTTACATAAGACTGATATGAACTTGTAAGCGTACTGGAACGTTTATTCTGCTGCATGTCCCTCAGGATTAAATTAAGAAGAAATCGAGAGAGTGTTGTTCTCTCTCGTAATCATCAATATCAGAATTTGTTAATGTCGGATTTATTATAGAAAAAAATATATATAAGGCTGACCGGGAACTCTATTCACCAATCAAATGGACAGTGTGTACACTTATACAGAACATCCGAAAAAATGTATTTCCTACAAATACGAGTATATTACAATAAAGAAATCTCTCCTACTTCCTAAAAAGCCAGTACTCTATAAGAATAAATGTAGCGACTCTTAACAAGGATATATATATTTCTATACCTAATTAAACTATACGTTGCAAACGGCTGTTATTGATTGTGGTATTTTTCAGACATGGATACCATATCTAACATAATAATAAGGAAATCCCGAGAAAAACTCCCATACTACTATAAACTAATTTTCAAAAATGACTGAAGAATATGTGGCATACAAAAATCAGTGTTTTTACCCACTGGTTAATTTTGTGTAAGCCCGACTGGAAAAGTAAACAAATGAAAGATAAACGAAAGAAGCAAAATGTTGAAGCATATCACAAACGGAGGTAAGTTTCTTTAGAAAATATTTTTCAAAGAATGTTTGGTAACTGTATGTTCTATTTTAGGTGTCGCAAACCGAAGCTGCCGTCCAGATAGCTCTATAATAATGGAACCTAGAATAGAACAAACTTCCAACCGTTTCCGTTCTCCCAATGCAAACAGTTCTAGAATCTCACAACAATACCCGTTGAATGTTTCACAACTTAGTAACTGCAATGTGAACTTAGACAATTCTAAACATTCAATATATAGTAATGTACCTGCGGTAATACCTCTGAAAACAAATAAAGTTTTAAATGGCGGATTAAATATATCAAGGGGTGGTTTGGGTATGAATAAATTTATCGCTAAATCCAAACAAGTAGGTGTTAAAGAAATGTTAGTGAGTTTAGGTTTGTTATGTTTAGTGAGTCTTCTCTTAGCTTTGCTTTCATTGATTTTTTTGCTAAAAATTTCACCAGTCACTGCAAGTGATATAAGAGAACTGTTAAGAGCTGAACAATTAACTGTGATTACAGCTGAGGAGTACGTGGTTGTATATGAAGTGACTTTAGCACTATGTGCCTTAACATTGTCGTTGAATTTGTGTTGCCTTTTAGTGTGTGCTATACAATTTTTATTTGCTGTCAAACTGGTCAAAAGTCCTCATGGAGGCAATCATAGGTATGTTTTTATTTTATTTAACCCGTATTTATTTATTTTCCTATAATTGTTTTAATTCAATGTTTGATATTCCGTTCTATAAATAAGAAATAATACTGACACTGACAAATTTAGATATTCTCTCATCAAAGCAGTGACTTTTATTATTAATCCGAAAGATTATTTTAATGTATAGTTTATTTATTTTAATTAGTGGCGAAATACCCAAATAGTTTAGCACAGCACAACACATTGAAATCTATTTACTCTTTTCTTGCCGTTGTTTTTCAAAAACAACGGTTTATTTTTCGGATAATTGTCTCGCTTAAATGAAAACGTAAAGTAAAGCAATCCAGATCCACGAAAAATTAATTCAGCCGGGTTTTTAACAAATTTCTACAGATATATTTTTCTTGGATCAGTAACTAAATATTGAGTTGAGTTTCTGTTTTCTTTTTTTACTTTAACTTCCTAAACAATTATTATTCATCAAGGATTTTTTTAATTGTTTAATTATTAATTTTACAAAATTTGTAGTTTTAAATATACTTAAATCAATCATACATTATGGGTACCTACGCCTTGCTTATAAAAAATCACGATAACCATGCCTATAAAAACCAAGAAAATATTATTTTCTTATACAATTATGTTGTTCAAAAAACTGCATTATTTTTTTATTTTTAAGGACAAACAAATATTTCCAGAAATCGGCGATAAGTAGAGTATGTGCTGTTGGTGGATTTTTTATTTCCATTCCTGTATTTCTTACAGGTATTTTCTTTAGTTTTTCTTATGAGCAAAGTTTCACCACTACTACTAAGCTAATATTATATTACCAAAATATAACCATCATTCAATACACAATTTAAGAATATTTTTGAGTTCTAATAATGCAGATAGAACTTAAGTTGTCAAAACCTGTTTACAGATCTCAAAATACACCACAAAAAAAAAACTAGGACTTTTAGCTGCACGGTTTTACCTAGGTTACAAGAATAATAATTGTCCAGGCATGAAAAAATCGACCGATTTTGTTAACTCGGTCCTTATTTTCATCAACGATTTAGCTCGGAACATCGTCTGTCGAAATTTATTATTTGCAGATGATTTTTGCGTGTGAGAAATATGATTGTTAATGCTACTCGGTCCTATGGATACGTTGTCAGAAATTCCATATATTTTGAGAATATACGTACAATATAAGCTGGAATATTGCTGATTAATTTGGTCTCCTTATTACGATTGTTATAGGGTATCCATAGAAAATATTCAGCGTAAGTTTATGAAATATTTATGTTTGAAAACTGATGACTTATCCTGAAAGGGGTATAGAAAGAACTGTTGGACAGATGTGAGATGAAAAGTTTAAAATTAAGACGAACAATGTTAGCGGTTAAGTTCCTTTTTAATATTTTAAATAAGAAAATTGAGTACTTAGGCCGAATTCCAGGTGATGTTTTTTCTGACAGGCCAAGAACTAATTTATTTAAAGTCACCTGTTTATACGATGTGTCAGTCTTTTAACCTGATCAGTGATCATTGTGATATATTCTTTGACAGTATAAATAAAATTTTGAGTGTTTTAGAGGAACATATTATATTAATTCCCAATTTTGTTAGTTGTGATTTTTAACATCTTAATTTGGAAGTTGCTTTTAGGTTTTAAGTTACTTATCTATTGTTCACTTATTTAGTAGCATCATAGGTAAGATTGCTCTGGAAATGGATTTTATCTGTTGAGCAATAAAGCAATTATTATTAACTAATATTTTGTGTCAATTTGATGAACATATGCGAGGTGGTTTTTAACCAACTTCCAAACCACCTGTAATCTGCAGCTGAGTGTGGGACTTAAACTAGGGAAGTCTCCAATTCCTCAGGGGACTATCCTATCTTTTTCAGAAGGCCTGGGACTATGTCCTGAAGGGTTACATATCATCTATCTCTCTCTTCTCGTGTGCTGGTTTACTGGTATGCTAAAGTATGTTGGAGCTGCTGACGTTCTTTCCGCTTGGATTGTCCCTGATTGGAACTACACTATAAACGTCGTTGTCTTCACCTTATAGAGCCTAGGATTATAGTGGGCATCTTGGCCTCTTGAACCCTTTTGCTGGTTCCTCGGGATCGCTGCCCGCAGAAGTTGATTCTGGTCAATGAATGATGCTGCTTACTCTGTGAGATATTCCGTCAATGAGTTTATCGTTCCTCGCGTACCATGGTGCGTCGATTGCCATTCTGATGGCCTTGTCTCTTTTGCTTCTTCCGGTAACACCTCGGTACGACATGAGCGGCCGAAAGACAGTAGGAACCTTTTTTTGTACAGCAAAGGGAGCACTGCGTTGATAGCAGCTTGCCTCTTTCTGGCTGCTCTGTCGATGTGATTTTGGACTGTCGGGCCTCTGTCCAAAGTTACACCAAGGTACTTGTCCTCCCATTGAATATCTTTTCCATCGATTTGCACATTTCCCCATGGTTACTTTCTTCTTTCCCCCACATAATCAAAGCAGTACGCTTCTCGGCGTTTGTCTGGTGATCATCGTTGGTTGTTAGCTCCCTGACAGAAGTGCGTTATCGTTGGCAGTATAAATATTTAAATATGTTGATAAATGGAAGCCTTACTCCACCAACATATCGTTAATTAACTTTGCTTTACATATAATAGGAACTTCACTTAGATAATGGACTACACCTTTATTCTTAATGCCCAAAACCAAAAAATTAAAAGTAATGTTCAATAAAATGATGAGCGTAGATGTCAGCTTCACTACCATAAAACGACTATTCAAAAACCATAACGGGACAAATTATTCTTAGAATAGTTCAGTAAATAACAGAAATTTATGTTCATTGGCATATTTAAATTGTTTGTTGGAACCTATGGCTAACGAGTTTTATGTAAGGTTTTAGAGTTCATGATTCTAGGTATAATTGGCTTAGTAGCGTGGTGAAACATTATCTTTGAGAATTATTGATTTACTTTAATATAATACCTATACTCTTTTAGGGATAATACTCTATACATTTATACAGTTTCATTCAACACCAGCAATAATTACTAGTGTATTTATTGGTTTGGGTATTATATTTTGTGGATGTGCTATGGTACACAATGTTTTTATATGGCAAAAAGAAAAAACAAATGCTGTCAAGGATTTTGCAATGCAACATGAACACAATACCACACACCAAAATTCTTTTCATTCCCATTTAAGTACACAAGTAAGTGTTTGTAAACATCAATTAAATTAATACTTTTTTGAGAACTATATACGACAACCGTATGTTTCAAATGTTTTGTAACTGGTTATTAACGTTCAACAGGTAGAAAAATGTTATACGAGGTAAATCTTTAAAGTTTATGACCTTGAATTTTAGACAAATACTTTATGTTTGTACCTATGTTACCTACCGATTAATCATGCATATTTTAAGGTCAAACCTATTGTGTTAAATTGATAGAGAGAAGTGCCTACTTAAGAAACAATAATGAGCTGTAGCCATATGCGTTTATTGTATTCTGTATGTTAGTGTCAGATATACAAGGTTTCTTTATAAAGATGATTTACATGTAAGAAAAAGCTTGAAGAATTCCTTGAACTAATCGAAGACTGGTTCTTTCTTTTACTAATGGCCTAAAGGCTGTCTCAACTCAAAATAAACGCAGGATTTAAATATAGAAACAAATATGTTATTTACTTGAGAAATTTGTCGAATAATGCTAATAAACTGTTTAACTGACAGACAAAATAATTATTATTCCTTCGAACTGTTGCCTCCACTTTTTTAAATCAAATTGTAAGGTTAGCACTTTTCAAATACTGTAATTTTGTTTATTTAATAAAATCAAAGTATCTCTGGCAGATATGGGAACATTTTCCTTATCCACCCATAGATCCAATGCTGAAGTATTTTAAAACATTACTCAGATGTGTACTTTTCACACCCGGTATCTCGAAAGCGAGGGGTCTGTCTATATAAACCGTTCTTTAATATCTTAACGAACACAAGCTATTATAGTCTCCCCACTGCAAACCGTATACTCCTGTATTCTGCCAAGGTGTTTGTTAGAAAATACTTAAGGGGTGATAAAGGCGATAATTTTAAATATTACCAATGTGTCATGAAAATAATTAAAATTAACTTTTTAAATTAGGACGGAGGGAAAGTAGCGAGTAGAGTAAATTTAGTTAAAATATTAATTTGTTCGTTTTAATTTAACTGAGCTATTTATTGTTTCTTGCAGTCTTTTGGCCATCCACTAGCTACTGTACCTCAGTATACAATCAGGCCGTCAACTACAACTCCACCAACAGCTGAACATTTAAATTTAACTAAGATGTCACATCCTCGTGAAGCTAGTGGCAGTGTTAGTCCGGGAATGCCTACAGCTGCACTAGAATTAAGTAGTGTAGCTACAACGAATTCCCCACATGAACTATCAACTTTAGTGTGAATTTTATTTTGCAATTTTTTAATTTAGTGAATTTTCAGCAACTTTGGCTCGTGTGTTTGCTAGTGTAATTTAAAATTTAAATCTACTATAGCATACAGAATATTGGTGTGATTTCGTTTTGTAATATCAAATTTATCGCGAAAATAGTTACTTCATAATTTGACTAGTAAACATTTTTTTAATACTGCTTAAAGAAGAATTGATGAAATTTGTTATTATTATTATTGTTCATAAAATCCCTTTTCAATTTTTGGAAAACATTTTCTCCCCTCGAAATCTAAAAAATTGATTTTTCAGTTATATTTTGGTTATTTACGTTTTAGATGGATTTGATCTCTTAGGTGATACAAAATTGATAACCAAATTCACACAATAAAAGTGTTTATCTTATACTTCATGCTGTTTAGAGCACACGTTATACCCTATTTTACGTGGTGGAGTGTTGGAAAAATTCACTCTCTAGTCTTATGACCTCCATTAAAAAATAATTTTAATACTACTGATATTATTAGCTTCGGGTACTGTAAATTAATGTACATATACAATATTTATTATAGCTACAATAATACTATTGTTTGTTAGTTCCTACAACTTTATATTTGTCTCGACTGTTTTTAAATTCATACTTGCCTATATTACATGTATATTACCTTGCCAATTGTATTATTTAAGCTTATATTTTTACACTGTATATAGAAAATAATTAAGGAGCACTGGCAAAATGCCGAATATATATTTATATGTAGGTACTTATATTGTTATAATAAATCAAAGATTAAATTAGTACAAAATAGGTTTTTCATATTTATAAAATATTTGTGTAACTTATACTAAAATTTGTTGTTATTTTTGAAAATTATAACTAAATCTGAATCCATTTTTTATTTATTGATGGTTTTTTATTTAACCAGCAGCGGGACTATGTGCAATATCATCATGAGCATTCTCGCTAACGAGTATGAATTATTCCAATTAAGGGATTTCTGTTGTGAACTCTGAGATGGCTAAACAGACCGATCCTCGAGCCGCAAACCTTGTCACAAAATTGACACACCCAATCACCACCATTTACCGGCTGTTGTAGGTGCGCTGCCCCTCGATGCGTTCTCTCACCTTGCGATGCTGTCTCTTTGCATCATCTTCAAAAACTCGATGGCCCTTGTAAATGGGACGCCTCCATCTCGGTCGGTCGTTTGCGATCTGGTCCCAGTTGTTCTTTACATCTAAGCCACACTTCTTCATGTTGGTCTTAAGAACATCCTTGTACCTCTTTTGCTGATTTTAAGCCGACGAAAGGATTCTCTTTGGAAGGCGTTCCGTTGGCATGCGGATTACGTGGCCAGTCTATCGCTGCTGGTGCCTCACAATCATCGCCTCAATGCTAGTTGATTCAGCTTCCTCCAGACCGCTGATGTTTGTTCGTCGGTCCTGCCATTTCATTCCAAGGATTCTTTTAAGACATCGTTGATGGTACTTCTCTGGTGCTTTTAAATGCCTCCGATAAGTGGTCCAAGACTCATAGCTATACGTAAGGGTAGGAACTACAATAGCATTAACACTCGCAACTTAGTTCGAACGTCGATGTTATGATTATCAAAGACTCTCGTCCTCAGTCAGCCAAAAGATGCGCTTGCTCATCTTATACGATGCTGAATTTCATCATCGATATTTGCGTTCGCCGTTAGCATGCTGCCGAGGTAAGACAAACTCTCGATGTTCTGAAGTCTGTATCCGCCAGTGTTTGGTGCAGGTTAGTAGAGAATCGGTGTTTTCTTTATACTCAGTTCAAACCCGATACTCCTGTATGCGCTGTTAAATGCATTTAGTACATATTCAAGGTCCTCTTCTGTATCAGCTAGGACAACATTGTCATCCGCGTATTGAAGCTCAATGCCTGATGTGGATACGATCTTCATCATAGCTTGCAGTCTACGAAGGTTGAAGAGTCCACCGCCATGAAATCTGTAGACGACCTCGATTCCCGCAGTTCATCCTTAACAAGTTGAATGACCGTTCCCACAAACATCAAAAACAGGGTCGGTGCAATGTTAAGAACTGCTGCTTTTATCGTGAAGGAGTCGCAGTATCCGGATGAATTTCTGGGGACATCCGTTGAGCTTGAATATCCTCCACAGAGCCTCACGGTTAACGGAGTCGAAACCGTGACTTTTCCTGTATTTGCCTGTAACTAAATATCATGTCGGCTGTACCGCTGTTGGGTCTAAAACCGACACTTCAAAACGCGTAAGGGAGGAATATTCGATAATAAGTCTTCAATTTTGTATGTTACTTCGTTAACAATATGATGTTAATTAATATTTTAATAAATAAATAATTTATCAATACACAGCCAAACAAACAATAACAAAAAAGCGCAATTGTACATTATAAAAAATTTGCACTAATAATTTATTTATAGGAATACTCTAAGTGTGTTTCTGAATTAATATAATATATGAATTATATGTAGATTTGACTAGTTTTATCGCGATTTTGGAACAGCCGAATAACATTTTAGTAACGACTTTTTCTCTTTGGGCTTTTCTCGTTTCCTTTCCGGATATTTATGGTAAACCTGTTTCATTTCAAATTTAACTGGTACAGAAGTTTCTCGACGCACGGTTTGACATTTTCTCATATTGTTTCCAGTATATGCAACTCCGCGCATCTGATATTCTTGAGTTTCACTGTTCCATATTAAATGTTGCTGTATTTTTTTCTGAAATGAAAATATCTTTAAAACTGGGCACCAATTAAAAAAAATAAAAAAAAAAACACGTCAAAATGATTTATATATAATATATAACCTTCTAATATTAGCCAGACATGTTTCGGATCATATGCCCATCATCAGTGGCTTAGAGAACCTTAGTTTAATTTTATAAATTTGAGGGTTATACTTATGTTTTTGTTTGTGATTTAAACATTTATACACATCACCTTGTCATAATTTTCGACAAAAAAAACTTTAGTTAAACTTAAACCATAACTATACGGAATTAGGAAATCTCAGTGTCCTTTTCATCATACTGTTACTGTTGCACCGCGATTAAGAGAGAATAATACCATATTGTCACACCCGGTATATTGTAATAAAAATATTGCATCCGGTCGAACTAGCTATTTTACGCTGATTAATAATTTTTAAAAGTTCATGAAATTTATACAAGTTGATGACTCTAACATTGGTATTGTACCTAAGAGACAAAATGCGAATTCAACAAAAAACGGTCCGACCGACGCTAAGAATAGACGATTGCATTGGTCGATATTCGAAAGAGTGGAGATAATCAAAGGTTATAAGTTTTAACGGGACAGGAAAAACGAGGGCTGCTCTCCAAACTTCGGGTCCTAGAAACACGAATTCCCCGTTGGGTAGTGTCTTAAGATTTATAGTTTATTTAACGCGATTAGAATTTTAATTTAATATTAAATATTTTATTAACGCGAACGAAATATCAACTGTGTCGGCAATGAAGATAATTGTAATGTAAGTACGAACTTTTGATTATTATAATTGTTGATTTTTAAACTTGTCCTTTTTTTTATTAAATTGATTTTTGTACATTTTTTAAATAATTAAATAAATAATAGTTAGTAATATTCATCTGACTTTCCTTTTAATTTTAATATAGTTTCTTTTAATTTAATCAAATAACTATTATCTGAGAGACGCCGCTCAAATACAGACTGTCACTCGTTTACGAGGGAGAATCAATAAGATCCTCTTTCGTGGGCGTGATGTAAGTTGGCGATTCTCGAGGAGCTCAATAAGCCAAGCGAGTAAATTAATAAAACTCAAACCCTTCTTTAAACTCTATATAAATATTTAACTCAGTAGAGCTCTACCCTTATTTTCTAACTCTCAAATTGGGACTAGGTGAAGGCACCGTTCCTATTAAATCCATATTGTGACAATATAAAGTTGAAGGTAATATGTGTAGGAAAAACAATGCGTAGTGTTGAACAGTTGTGTTAAAAGTTGAGGTTCTTTCTAGCTGTCTATGGGTTCAATTGCCAAATTGTAATGTAGTTACTAATTTACCGTAATTTAAGTTTATTAGTTTTTTGTTCTGTATATTATTTTTAGTATAATTATTCATAATAATATAGTCTTGCCTTCTAATAGATAAAAGAAAAGAAGAAAGAAGAGTCCACGGTTCATTAAGTCAAAAGCCTCACTACAGTCCACAGTTCCAGAGGTCAAGCAAATTTCCTTTTTAGTTCAAATTTAGACATGAATCAAGTGAAAAAAGTGTTAAAAGGGAAACATATTTACCAGATAATCAAGTGGAATATAACTGTCGATTATCAAAGTGGCTAATTGAGATTCTCTAATCAAGAGGCGGTTATTGTCATTCAATCCTTCCATTTCTCGTTGGAACTCGTGCTCTTTATCAGCATATTCATCCTTTGCTTCTTTTATAAATGTTTGCGCTTTTTTGATTTTTTTTGTGAGTGCTGAATCCTCCTCTTGTAATGACGAATATTTTTCTTCAATGTCAATTTTTTCCTCCGCTTTTTTGCTCAACTGTTCTTCAAGTTGTTGATGACTCTTATCTAGAATCTCTAATTCTTGTCCGGAAGTCAAAAGTAGAAATTCTTGTTGTTGGGCTTTTTCTAACAGATTTTCACCGCCAATAATAATTTTCTTCTGAATAAGAGCCATTTTTTCTTCTAACTCTTTCTTCTCCTTCCTATAATAAACATTTTTAATTTATTTTAATAATCTGTACTATGAAACTTACTCTATTTTTGCCATTTCTTCTTCAGTTTTCTTAATTTTCTCCAAGTCAATTTCATCCTTCTTATCCCTTTTTCGCTACAATCAAATCATAATTATAATAAATAAAAAAAAAAATAGATCGTAAAGAATTCTTACCACTGATTTCGGTTTTTCCTGTTGCAAGTTGAGCTGTGACAATTTCAATTTTAAATCGGCTATTTCCTGTTCAAATCCTTCTATCAAACCCTTCTGTTCCACATTTATTCTGGCATAATTCTTTATATGTTTCACTCTTGCTGCATACCTAAGAGTACACATACTTTCTTCCGTATCAATTTCGGCCGGACTTAACATCGCAATCTGAAAATAAAAAGCTTGTCTGAACCTACTAAACACCAATTAATAATCCCCAATATAAGTTTAAATTTTGTTGATGACTTTCACGATTTCTTTCTCTAATGGAGCTATATTTTTTTGATTTATTAGTTTGAAGAAGCTTCTTCATTTTCAAGTTAAGAGATAACGTTTTGGGCAATTATTCAATCAATATCTTGCTTCATCCTGGTGTTGTTCACACCTTACACGTGCTTTTTCAAGACTGCTCAAACGACCAAACTTAATCGTTGAATGTAGGGTCGAGAACACCAACAGCTGTATTTGTGGTACTGTGGAAATTGAGGATGAGTTATACATTTGAAGGAAAACGGTCAGTATCCTTTGAGCAACGTGAGTATAGTGCTCTGTCCCTGGGAGTTCCAATGGACATACATTTGAGCTGGAAGGACCACTGCAGTCAGGTTAAATGAAGTACCAAATTCGATTTTGTGGTGAGTTTGAACAAGGATTTGCTGACATTAGCCGGAACCTTTGTTTACGAACTCACATTTTAACAAACCATCAGCATATACCTAATATAAAACGCGATACAACCACCTGACGGCCGACAGTCGCCCTTTATATAAACATAGTTGCCAGCATTTAATTGCAGTAAGCATAGCATAGCAGACTTTATTTTTTGTTATGCTTCACGCTTTACCCTAGTAAACTGCCACAAGCCGCCACTGCCATCAAAGATGGTATTAATTTAAAACGTATATATAGGATAAAGTATCAAAATTTAACAGATAATTTGGATTCCTCTAACATTAAAAAAAAAAACAAATTCTGGGGTCAACAAAATAGGAATATTTTATTAAATTAGTACTACATACCATCGATGTTTTAGAATTTCCTCCAAGCGAATCTTGCAATAGTCTAGTCAATTTTGAACTTCTGTATGGAATATGACGTTGTTTTTCAACTAATGCAGAAATAACGCTACCCAAAACAGACAGAGATTGATTTATACTACCGGCTTCTCTTAGTCGTTCTCCCGTTGCTTGAGTACGACTTGCTCTTTCAGAACCCTGCAAATTATAACATTAAATAAACGAATTCTAAAATTAATCTAAAACCATTTAGTACTTAGTAAGTAATAAAAAAAACATGCGTGACACAAAGGTAGATAGATAGGAAAGTTGCTGCGACCACCGAAGGGTCTTTGTTAAGGGAAATCTGGAGTTGATGGAGGTCACTGGGGCCCATTAGACCCCTTGTACGTTATCCGTGAGTTAAGGTAAAGAATCTCGTTATTAAGCTTCGTTTAAAGATAAATTTAGTTGTTTTTGTATTGATTAGTAATATTATTAAAGCGATTTTTGTATCTTATTATATTATTAGGTGATATATTTAAATATAATTAAGTAATAACAATAACTTATTTTTTCAACATTAGTTACAAAGCAAGAAAAAGTTCAGGATTCTGTTTCGTCTTATGCTCTTATTTTCAATTTTGTGAGACATTAAAATAACTATATTTCATTAATATACTGTTTACTTACCGCTAAATCAACCAAATTTAATTTTCCCACGGTGGTTTTATTGTCAATTCTATTTTTTGATTCAATGGTGATTGTAAAAATTGCATGTGATCTACTGCTAACATCATTCATCAACGTCGATCTTGTTACTCGGTTCTTATTGCCTCTATTCAACAATTCAGTAATAGAATCAACAGAGTCAACTGTAAATCCCATTAAATCTTTGACATAAATTCCTATGTCAGTACGCTCTTTTATTTGCAGTTTCTTATTCGGATCACTAGAAAGCAAATCTCTAACTTCCTCATTGTAAATTTCCAAGTATGTCACTTTAACAACAAAAGATTTTTGACCACTGGCATGTGCAATTTGTGCAAAAATATGAGAAAATGTGTTTGGTATAATTCCACGTAAATCTGGATTACTATGGTCCATTCCAGCCATGGTGTACGTTTTTCCTGTACCAGTTTGACCATAAGCAAATATTGTTCCATTGTAGCCTTCTAGAGCTTGTTCGACTATGGGGGCAGCCACCATACGATAAATATCCAGCTAGAAATATCAATCATGGAGTAATTAATATAGCAAATGAATAAACTGAAGATTCATGGGTTTGGTAATGCTCTTGAGTCACCAAATCTAAATCGTGACCCTGATTAGAATATATCTAAAATAGTATTTATTGCATATTGTAAACAGATCTCCATTTACACTTTACAGTAGAATTTCAAGGCTACTTGTTCCTTTGAATACACAAGAATATATTTCATGCTTTCTGATTTTTTTACAATTTTGTATTAACATCTGCTAAAAAAAAGTTAAACCTTAGACTCTAATTACCTGGGCTGAATTTGGTCCAAACACATAATCAAATTTAAAAACCTTGCTGTTGTCCCCATTTTTGTTAAGTGAAATTAAATTTTCCTTTTGGTCAAAAACAATTATGTTCCTTTTGCCATCAATGACTTCTTTTTGGCTGAGTGGTCGGATACGTACAAATACACGTATATTTTCGGTATTGTCCTTTTTTGTTTGTTTATCTCCCATTATTATTTAATGTTTAAGAATTTTATTAAAATGTTAATTTCCTTTTAATTTAGTTGTATTGAAGTATTGATTAATTTGTTTGTTTTGATAAATTTCTGGGATCTGGGGACTGGGGATGTTGTTATGAACGTGACGTATGACGTCATGCCAATATTAGGACACATTGTTGCCACAACCCAATTCGGCTAAAGAATAAAATTCAAATTCTTTATATTTTTTAGTTTGTTTGATCTAAACAGATTGAAGTTAGTTTGTAGTCAAATGGTGTTATTTGATTCTCACTCAGTTACCAAAGTTTGACTAATATTTATTGTCTTAAGAGTATGTTTGACCATTGTCTTTTCCTTATAAAGACAATGGTTTGATTATGGCAACGTTGGTGCGATAATGGGCAGTAATCATAAGGATTGTTCCCACAACGGCAACGGTCCGAAACCGTCAGAAATAGTCTGATTCTGCGTATAACGTTGTTGACAGGTGACGTAATTGATTTTCGCAGCGTTTCGGACGCCAATGCTATAGTCATATGTATATGTATATTCACACACGATCAGATAATTGACAAAACTCATAGGATTGATATCCAGTTGCATAGTTTACAAATGCACAAGCGTTGAATGCGGATTATTTCTCTCAAGCAAATGCATTGTCCTTCCCGATGTTTCTATGGTTTTATTAAGATCACAGTGCCGCTATGTTTGGGCGTAACAAAAATTTTAGTGACTACTAGGTTACAGCTTCCGACTAACAGATGGCACTTTGTTTTCGAAAATTTCTTATTTTTTTAAAAAATAAAATGCAAGTAATACCTATAGACTATACATTTTAGACTAAATTTATTGTTAACAAAAAACATTTTATTAAAAAAAAGTATATTTAAAGTAGATATATACTTTACAGTATGTTCGACCAGAGAAAATTACATACCTAGTTACATGCTAAAAGTCACGTTTACATGATTGTTTTATAGGTAGGTATTCGCTAATAGGTACCCACCTATCTATTGCGCATTATTTTTAAACAATAGGAATTGTAGAACCTCTTTAGTATTCAGTTATCTAAATTTAGTTGTATTAAAAATAAATAAATTTTTGCGTTGGAATTTACTACTTAACTATAAATATTAACAATTTATAAATTCGCCCAATAATTTCTAATTCATCAGCTCTAATCTCTATTACAATTCAAATTATACCTACCTATTTTGTTAATGAAATATTCTCAAGCCATTATACCTATAAGGCATAAAAGCATGTAAGTAATGAATATTACGGAATATAATCTCGATAATAACTTGATATGAACTGCGTTCGCGTTCAATTTTTTTTTTTAATTATTGGATGATTAAATACCCGTATATTTTTTATATTTCTCAAGTCTTAACATAAAATTGATTTGAATAAAATGCAAGAGAATTTTAAAAATACATAGAAATAAAATAAAATGTACATAAATATACATTATTAACTAAATATTATGCAGTTCGTAAGCTTCACATTATAACAATATATTTCGATAAGTTGCCAATTAGGAGGCAATTATTATTGGAGGCATAATGAGTTAAATATAAATGGATATTTTATAGCTATCTGTTGATTTCGTACAACTTTATTGGATTATTTTATATTGTGTATCGAGAATATTGTAGCTAGTCGATAATGTGCATCTCTAGTTTATAAATCCGAGCACCGAACACCGAGCATGGCGGTATGCGTGCAAAATACTTAAATTTGTGCTATTTTTCAATAATTTTACATACAAATCTTAAACGAGTTTAAAAATTGTGCGGGATTGTCTAATAATATTGTGCCTACAATGTAAATAAAAATTACATAAGTTCGGGAAATGTATTTCAACAAATAAAAACATTGTGCCCGGGCTTTTATAGGAATCAAGATTATGGCGTCTAATGATGAAGGAAGTAGTGATGATGAAAATAAACGTTTTTTTAGTAAAGATGCATCATATGATTCAGTATCATCCGAAGACAAATGTACTCAATGTTTTAAAACAAATAAGTGCAAGTGTAAGAGTTTTCCAGTGGTTTTAGGTTTATCAAGTGGTAGTCGTAAGTAACATTTTTTGCATTGTCAATATTTTGATTTTATCTTGAGTTCAAAACAATGCCTAGAGTTTAGTTTTACGCGTTGAATTAACTACTCTTGTGTTCTTACACCTTCTGATAATTGATATTATAGTTGAAATTGTTCATTTCATTCTGCAAATGTTTGCACATGGATTCTAAACCTTTGCATTATTTTCGTAAAACACTCTTCTAGAAGTCCTTTACTAATTTTCGATAAAAGTGATAGGATCAATCAAACCAATGTCACTCCAGTTTCATCAGTCCAAATTAAACTAAATCGTTTACTATCATTTAAGATCTGTGAATACGAATTTCTTGTCCAAGAAATATTACTTCAAATTTTCTTATTCAATAAATCTAAATGAAGTTAAGATTGCCAGTCCTGTTTATTAGCTAGTGTATGGAGAAGACGAGACTTTTTTTTAATTTAGCCGCCTTTGTCACATATTCTTGGCATTTGGAATAAAAGTAATCATTTCAAATGCCTTTGGATTTGATTAAGTAGGTACTTATGTTGATCCTGCACTATCAATGAGTACCTTACTGCCTTTGCCGGACTTTGACTTAATCAAATAACATTACAGTTATTGACACATTTATTAAAAACACACAACAAGCTAAATTCTCTTAAAACATGTTGAATAAAAAAAAATAAAGTATTTTATATATATGGCATTTGTTCTTGTTACAGGAGACGAATTGGTGACGGATTTTGAACCTTTGAGTAACGGAAATAATTCTCCGGAGTATGCACAAAAAGTGAACTTAACAAACAATACCGACAATCAGAATAACCCGGCATATTTATATGGAATACCAAAAACGCCATCGATAACTGCTGATTCAAATTCAAATGACTTTATTATGCAATTGAATGACGTTAATTCCAGCCCTTCGAATATTACTGAAACCGTTGGTCATAAAACTGTAATAAGTACCAAAAACAAGATGTGTGTAGAGGCTGGTCATGAAGCAAAAGAATCCACAAGATTTGATACATACGATTGTAATAGGCAAGAGAACGAAGAATTTATCATGGAGGAAGCACCACGGACTCTTGATATTCAACCTTTAAAAGATAGAGAAAATTGTGTTGATAGTACTGTTGGTAATAATAGTCCTCACAACAACAATGTTTCAACCAGTAATTTTGTTCCAAACTATAAAAAAGAACCAGAAACCGAAATTGACTGTGATGAGAATTGTAAAAATTCATTAGTGATGGATTCATCAAATGATCCTGAAACTACATCTCCTGATAGTGGCCTTCAAAATTCCAATAACAATAATATTGATGTTAAGCTTTTAGAAAATCATATTGAGGAAGAAAAAATATCAGCACTTGAAAACAAAGTACTTCATCTAGATAACCGTGTAGAATTTATTAAAACTGTTTTAAAAAATGAACCGATAGAAGTAAGAGAATTTAAAATAAATACCTCTTACAATAAGAAAAGTAGAACCCGATCTGTTGATGTGAAATCGGAACCTCGAAGAGGCGTTAAAAGGTCCCATTCAGCAGATGTGAAACCTGGTGATATCAAATTAAGAAAAATAGATTTTTCTGTCTATAAAAAAGGCGAAAAATACATTTCGAAATCATCTAAGCATAAAGATAACCATAGAAGATATAGTAGTAATAGTAACAAAAAATATGACTCTAAAAGTAAAAATAGCTCATCATCAAAGAGGTCACATTCAACAAGTCATCGGAGTAGACATAGGTCTGAGTGCAAGCCAAGGATTTTAACAAATGGAAATTACAGCTATCCACCAGACGATGTAAGTTTTACCTCGTATTTAAACTTGTATTACATTAGTTTTGGTAACCAAGGAACAATAGCAACAAAACCTACTAAGTAGCTATCTTAATAAAAGAGTGTTACGAAAGTTCCAAAAGACAAGCATGTCTGGAATTTCTCGGGGTATGTAGATTTATTAAGGAATAATGAGAAATATAAGTAGATATTGCACGCCACTCATGATTATCCCCCTTTTTAATTCATCTAATACATTAGGGACTTGCTTGCAAGGGGTCTGTATTGGATTCTTAAACCTATAAATGATATCTTTAATTTATTGAAATTTTAATAATTTTTTTTATTTTCAGACTTCTTTGAAGTACAGGCAATATTTCCATATTGAAACACATACAAACGGTGGAGCTAAAGTTTTAAGGATGTACCAAGACGAAATAAAACACTTGAGCACTCAAGAAATCAATGACCTAGCATTGGAGTTTTTCAAGTTAGCTTTTGAAGAAGATAAAAATGGCTGTGCAAAATTTGTTATAGCAGTTGTACATGGATCTGCTACATATTTACCTGATATTTTAGAATATATGGCTGAGAAATATCCAAGTTTAACTGTTAAAAATGGTTTGTTAAGTAAAAGCTCTGATATAGAGACAACAACTTTATCCGCATACAATGCGAATGTAGCTCAACATTATGAAGCTGGGACAGTCAGATATGGACCGTTACATCAAATCAGTATAGTTGGAACGGCACACGAAGAAGTTGGCGGATATTTTCCAGATCTCCTTGAGTTATTAGAAAATAACCACTTTTTGCATATGGTGAGTAACTTATACATTAACCCTTTCACTCCTCTAGAGATCTATATGTCCGAGCAAATTTTCATAAATTACTGTAACGTAATTTTATCAGAATAATGCATGAAGTGGCAACATGTGTCTGTCAACGATAAACCCTGATTGTTGTCATACTGAATTGTGTGCTCGTTAGTACTTTTTTCACATTTTTGGTGTTATCATCGGTTTTTTTTGTGGTGGCTTTTGTTCAAAGTCGGTAGCCGAAACTGCCCAAGTAAGTACGTCAATGAAAATTTGCTAATAAAAAACTTGGTTATGTATAGTTCATTTTATTGTATATCCCTGGGTTTGTCCCAATAGGCATTTTTACATTTGCAAACATGGGCCGGCCAAAGTAATATCGGTGATCATTTACCTGAAACTGGGCCTACAAGAAGAAGGTGCTATCGTTGTTCCCAAAGGAAAATTGACAAGACTATCAAACTTTTATGTAGAATGTGTCATTTACCATTGTGCTTAGACTCTTTTAATTAATTTTTTATTATTATGTATATTGACACACCAAATTTGAATGTATGAAAAAATCATGCGGATTGAAAGGGTTAAATTTTACAATGAACCAATCGATATTGATTTGTCACGTTACCATTTCGTAGGCCTGTCCACAAATTGCGCTTCGGCTTAAGTGGTGGTTTCCTTTATGGATAGTTAAAGTTTCTGACCGATGGCATGTTCAGGGTTGGGGCGGGAGTGAAGTAGTGATCTGTGCTGGAATTCTTTTTTTTTAACATTGTACATCATTTCACTTATAGGGACCAAAATACAAATCTATGCCAAGATCTATTACAATCATATTGATTGTGCAAGTAGAGAGGGCTCTTCAAGTTCTTAGAGGGTTGATGGTGATTTGTGCGTGGTTGTGCGCTATGCTCATCGGAAAATTAATCAACGTGCACCAAAGCAAACTAAAAATTTTGCGTATCGTCATCTGTAAGGAGTTTATAGAGCCAATTCAAGCATGTAGTGACTGACCACTCCCGCAAAAGAACATAGAATTCTTGGAACATGTCTTGTGACTCAAGGCAGTTACAGAAATCAGATATTCGTACCAAAAAGGCTCCCTCGATCTGTAAAAGTTCACATAAAACCATTTCGTAGCCTTCAGAGTCAAAGAGCAAAGATTGTTTCCTTTTTATAAAAGCATTATTTTAAGGTCAACCATTTCTGAAGATATATCGATTATTTCGAGCGTAATTATTGATTCTAAATTTATATTCTTCCCCGCTGTAGCCAGCTTCAGAAATTCTTCGTTGTAAAGCCTTTGTACCGGTGCCAACTTGTGTGAGATTTAATAATAAATTTAAATACAATCGCCAAATTAATTTTTCATAGAAGATTATAGATGTTTAATACATCAGTCCTTTCTTTGTGTAACATTATTTTATAACTAATTTAATCAATGCGTCCTAAATGATGTTTCAGACTATGCCATGGGGATCACTATCTATCCTAAATCAAATGAAACCAACTGAGAGCAATGATGGACCTATAATATGGTGTCGACCTGGAGAGCAACTAGTTCCTACGGTTGATTCAAAAACACCAAACAAACGAAAGAGGTATAATATTTACATTTTATTATGTCACGTTCCAATTATGTTTACAATTATTTGTTCTAGGACGGGGATTAACGAGTTAAAAAATCTACTTTACTTACCGAGAATGTCTGAGGCTAGAGAACATTTATTTGAAGATAGAACTAAAGCGCATGCGGATCATGTTGGCGCAGGTTTAGACAGAAAAACAACAGCAGCTGTTGGTATTTTAAAAGCTATACATGGTGGTAAAAATGAAGGACCAATTAATCGAATCACGAAAGATGTGATTGCTTTTTCTGCAAAAAATTTTGATGTTTTAGCGGAAAAATTACAACTAGATCTGCATGAACCTCCAATATCCCAGGTAAATAACCTAACCTCAAATTATACACGTTTTTGTTCACTAGTATGATTTTAGTTATTTATTGATGGTCGTGTTTCAAAGCATAGAATTTTTAAACGTAGTTTTCCTACCGCAATATATCAAGCTATGATAAAGATTTTAGGATTGCTATTTTATAAAAAAAAACATTTTAATTAAGCTCAATAAGCGCTGATTTAATTAGATTTTGAAATATGTTATAAATTTTAGTGCGTCACATGGCTAGAAGATGCAAAACTGAATCAATTGAGACGGGAAGGAATTGAGTATGCCCGTATTAATTTGTATGATAACGACATATATTTCTTACCCAGAAATATCATACATCAATTTCGAACTGTCACTGCTGTAACAAGCATTGGTACGTATTTTTCACTATTTAATAAAGGAAAATATCAATCTTTATATTATTTTCTTCCATATTTACGACTTATTTATAAGGGTTCCTTGCCAACACCAATAATAAAAAAGTTATGTAGAATAATTATCTTTTTTTTTTTCTCTGAGGTAATCCATAACAGAAGCGGGTTATATTCATAAAAAGAAAGGCATCTGCTCCACAAAATATTTCGGAAACAAAGTTATTTTATATTATATATATTTTAGTTTAGTTTTAATAGTTTCTAATTTTTCTTTTTATATATCATTTCGACTTGAAATTACAGTGGAAAACTTTTTAGAAATTTAGTGGTTTAATTGTTAAATCATCAAATTCCTAGAAAGTTTTCCATTGTAATTTCAAGTTGAAATGATATATAAAAGGAACAATTTTAAATTATGACTGTGTTAAGTTTATTTTAATAATGTCAAGATGTTTTCTTTCTAAATTTATATAAATGAAATTTTTTCACAAACTGTGCGTATAATTGTTTGAATTCCATATGGAAATTTTAGTATTATAGTATTAACACTGTGTTGACACCACTGAAGATGGAACTTTGTTTCCGAAGCATATATATATATAATATTTTGTGGAGCAGACGCCTTTAATTTATTAAATATCTATTGTTTTAGCATGGCATGTACGGTTAAAGCAATATTACACATTCGACGAGAATGATTCTCGAGAAAATAATCATAAAGCAGCCTATAGTGTACATAAACATAGAAAAGTGTCTTATACAGAAAAACCACCTGAAAAAATACCTGAAGTAGAAAAAATTAAACACAAAATTGATTTCGAAAAAATTAAACCCCTACACGAAAAAATAAAAACTCTTGAAAATAAAGATAAAAATAGAGAGAATACAAAACATAAAGACAAATATCGACACAAAGATAGAAAAGATAAAGATAAACATAAAAGTAGGCGCGATACAGACAGAAAACATAAAGATGGCAAACACAGAAGTTCGTCGAAAAGCAGACGGAAGCACAGCTCAAGTTCGTCACACAGACATGAGAAACGAGATTCAGACAGACATAAAGATCATAAAAGTAAAAGTGGTGATAAACATCATAACGATAATAAATTTAATAATAATTCTAAAAATCCTCAATCCCCCACTGCAAACGAAAAAGACAAGGAGGAAATTAAACTAATCTTACCAAAGCTTCCAAGTGTGGATCAACAAAATGATAGTTCAACGACGATAACGGATTTATCTTCATTATCGACTACCACTTTGTCATCCTCACAAAATTCAGCGTCTCCAATAAAAACTTCAATAAACTCATGTTCAAGTTCTCCCGTAAAACAAGTCCATAGTGAAAGTAGTTCGCCGATTAAAAAACACAGACCTAAAATTAAAATTGCCCTTCCAAAATCGAACGATGTTTTAGGAGACATACTAAAGGATATGAATAATTGTGATCCTCAATTTTAGTATTAATGATCAGCTCGATTGAAAAGTTATATTGCAAGATATTTTTAAATGTCTCTTAATTGGAACTTTTTAATCGAACTGCTTCTGCGTTGTAAATAGGATATAAAAATCAACAAATTAGTAATTTATTTTTACTTAAGCAATATTTTAAGTTTTAGTGAGGTAGTTGTAGGAGAACAACTCACTGGAGTCAATTTACAGTATTTTTGTTATCAAAACTATTATCAATTTAACGAAGATTGTCTATATAACTTTAGTTAGTTTAACATTACTGACGTTTATTTTTTTTTTTTTTATTATATAGCAGCTTATTTTACATCACAGTTTATTTATAGGAATTCTACTGCTGTACCAAGTACTGTATATTTTACCTTAACTTGAAGATAATATAAGATAACAAGGGCATAGTATAATGTGCCACAAGTTAATTATCTAGCACAAATTTTTGGTTTGTTTTTTGGCGGGTGTGGAGAATATTTCCTTATATTTTTACTATTGTGATGTCCAAAAAGTTAGTGATCGAAATCTGGTTATTAGTGCGTACTTAAAAGTCTGGTTTGAAAGAATATCATTGATGCCTTTGAAATTTTCAAAAAACGTTTTTTGCCACTTGTAAACTACCCTTTTCAGAATGAAAGATTGAGTAGGTGTGTAAAATTTCAAAATCCTAGGCCTGCTTTGATTTTTGACCCTTTTTTATCGGAAAAGTCCAAAAAAGTACTTTTTAGGAAAAAGAATCTCTGAGCCATTTTTTTAATAATAATAAACAGAATTACAAAAAATATCAAACAAATTACATCTCCTAAATTTTCAGGGGGACAGTAAACGTTTTTTGAAAATTTCAAAGCCATACATGATTTTTCCAACCTACACGATTACTTTCAAACCAAGCAGACCTAGACGCCAGGAGCTTAAATTTCAACTGTTGTCATTTACAAGAGTCGTCCAAACAATCTAAGGACGCACTGTATAATTTAACAAAGAATGTAGACTTCAGTGTGTAAAATCGTAATCTCTTCTAGAGCGACTACGTTTTGGTTCTTTTCATTTTTATGTGACTTTAGATTTATGAACCACATGAATACTTCCAAATTAAAGCATTGTAGAATGAATAATAATAATAATTAAATTAGATGACTGTTTTGTACTTGGTATAATAGTAATCTTATTAATTTTTTAAATTTATTTACACAGATCATATTTTATTATTACATTGTACATATATAAGTTTTTATCTACAATATTTAAAATTGTACAAATTATCAATTTATATATATGTATATATCAATATTGTTGTATAGTTTTTATATAGTTCTATAAACTTTTATTCATTTTGTATAGTATGTAAAAATTAAATATATAATGTTTAAATAAATATCTTAAGTTGTAGGTGATATTTTTCATATGGAAAACAAGCCAAGTTTTTACAAAACACTTAATAGCTATAACAAGTTTTAGTTTTATAAAGTTATAAATTTTATATTTTGGACATATTAACGATACAGAATTAGAATAAAAATATAGTCTGATTTGGTGAGTACACGTTGATCTGAAAATTAAGAAAAACTGAACTTAAATTGGTAAATTTTGACATTGATTAACTCTAATTCAGCCTCTGGTATTCAAAAAACTTATTTCAATATATTTTATTCGCAGAGTCGGCCAACATTTTGTTGGCTTTAAAACCGCTCTAACGATTTTTTTGACCTAACGATCTGGTAATTTTTGTGTCACACGTTCTAAATCCTCCACATTCAAAATAACATTACACACAAACTCAGCATGTGTTAAACGGATTGAACCAACCTAAATGGCACTTGCCTAAGATATTCCACCGAGTTTCATACTGATTCTTATAGGATTTATATTTTTTGGTCTGGCCTAAAGCACGCAGGTCGTGGTTATATTATAGGTTGTTATTTGGACCTGACTCAGCTTCATATTGCTCTTTTTTTTATTGCTACTTTCTAAAATAATAGAATCTTCTCAATATATTTTAGATTACACTCTGTGACTGCAATCTAGTTTGTGATTGGCGATATTGATGGCTTACAATTTTTTTGCACCTAAAAAAAGATCAATCTTAAGTAAGATTGTACCTTGTACATATTTTGTTAATGATATGATTTGAAAGAACCTTTAAAATTTGATTGAAAATTTCAACCAATAAGATGTTAATTTTAACTCATTACCTAGCAACCAAAAAAAATTTCCGGGAATGTTTTGACTTGTGGCAGAACATTTTGAAAACAAATAACCAACTCATCAACATAATATGTCAAAAACAACAATAAAGTGCAAATGCTCTATGAAATTTACTTTATTTAATATTCACTCTTCATTTTCAGAACTTCAAAATTATTCACTACATATCAGATGAACCTTTGACAAGGAATTCCTTGTCAAAAAGATGAACAATACTGACACCAATTACTTTAACATCAAAAAATGTTAATTGATATGCGTTTTAATTTTTTTCTTTGTTTGTTTTACGTACCAAAGTGAAGTTTTTTGATTGTGATATTTTTGTAATGATCCTTCTATGGTTGACTAAAAATATTTTGAGTGTTAATAGAATTAAAGACATTTTTTAGCATTTGATTGCCCAATTTACCATTCCATAACAATGTTGATTAAAAGCTTGTCAATTAAGAAGAAACAAGGATTGTATGATTTCATTTTATCCAAGTCAAATCGTCATAGCTTAATAATGACAAAAGAGACGATTTTGATGAACTTTATTTAAGTACATTGCTCCAAAGTGTAATTTATGGGGCCAAATTTCACCAAGATAACTTGGCGTTGGAGCAAAATTTTAAAGACGACGGAACGTCATGCAAATTGACTTTACTTTTTGAATAATGAACGCATAAAAACAAAGCACTAATCAATCGCGTTGCTGCAAATGGATATTTCAAAACAACCCAATTCCAAAATTGATGTTGAAATATCGGACATTTGGCCTCAATTCAATGGTATATAACAATAATTCAGGTAAATAAGGGAAACGAACCGCTAAAAATAATATTTTCCCCACCCCGACAATGTGGGATCTGAAACATCGCGTCCAACCATCGAAGTGAGGAATCATCCGCCGTATAGCGTTGATTTAGTGGATGGCTTCTTATTCTCACACTTCATTAGGAATGGCCCAAAGTACTTCGACAATTTGTTGGAACGCCACTAAAGGGGTCTTAATCTTCGATGAGAATATTTTGAAAAACAAAGCCATTATCGATAATAAATATTTGTTTTTACTTGTTTCTCTCAAACTTTATCTAGCATCACTCGTAAGAAAAGTTATGTTCAAAATTAAATGAAATGTTAGCGTGGTAACTTTCTTTTCTCTTGCAGTTTGGTTGCTGCCTTCTTCTTCATGTTCTGTATACGCTTATCGGCACTGATTATGTTGATATTTGGCTGTACGCTTGATCGCGAGCTACTGGAACCACTGGTACTGCTTGACGAGCTCGGCTTTGATGTACTGTGACTTGGAGACGACTTACTAGACTTATCTATAACAAGATACGTCAATTTCAATAACATACTATATATATATATGTTTTATTGTTTACAACAACATATTATTAAAAAAAAAGACGCCTGAAATAGTTTGTAATTTTGCAGTAGGAGCCAATTTTGTTGCAAAATATAAAAAACGTTGGCTTACGTGTGAGATTGCATTTTATAAATGTGATTTTTACTGGTTTTCATTATACTAAGTCCACACAAACTTACCTGGACGCTTCAACACTAATTCAATAGTAGGTAGGTACTTAAACTTTACCTCAGTTGAAATATTCATGTAATAACTTTTTACTTACATTTATCACTAGATTTCGAGGAACTTGAGCTTGATTTATAAGAACTGGAATGTCTGTGATGTGATGAACTGGATTTAGATGATGATTTTGACGAAGAACTGGACACTACTGTCACTACTTCCTTTTTATCCGGTATAGTAGAAATTGCTTTGTTAACTTCCTAAAGATATCATTCGTTAGTAGCTGATATTTGTTGAAATTAAATAATGATTTACCTTGCAATTATTGCAAACCCAATTTTCAAATGAATCTTCAGCAGTTACAACTGGCGTATGACATTCTTGGTGATACAATGAATGACAGTCTGCACATTCCAGCAGTCTATTTTTGGCGGCTACATCCATGCCACTACGAAAAAGGCACATAAATACATTTCCATGGATGATGTTATTATTTATTTTTCTTAAACTTACTTGCAAACGATACACATTAAATCCTCTTTAAATAAATCTAATTCAAGTTCGTTATCAGAACTTGATGCTTTGCTTTCTTCAAAAATCCCTAGTACATTTTGTATTTTATCTTCAACTTCCCTTGCAGGAAGAAATATTTGAAACAAGTCAGAATAATCTTTGACCACACCAGTCTTCTGAAATATGGCTTCCTCTAACATGTATTGTAAAGGCACACGATCTCCTTTCCGTAAATTTCTACTTGCATACATATATCCAATGCATTTTATAAAATGAGGATCTAAATCGTACTGAGTGGAAGACATAATATTAGTACTAGAATGGGTAAGCTAATTAATTAATTAATACTTTTTAAGTACTTTGAGAGACTGTACTTAACAGTACACAGTCATTGTCTCTATAAAGACAAGAAAGTGAACCAAAAGAAATATTCAGAATTAAACCAGTAATCTGCCGTATTAAACTTTTTTATTTATTTCCCCTTTAATTAAAATTATTAAAATCAGGTATGTTATGTCAAAGATTAATGTACACAATAATCTTTGGTTATGTAGTATGTCTTCTTCTTTAGATTAATGGCCTCCTGCTAACTTAGTAGCATACAGCCAGCGTTTCTTCCATATTTAGGGTCGTCATCAGTATTTTGGGTGAATTACTTTTCCTTGCTGAGGTTCTGGTTTTTCTTTCTTCTTGTGTTATTGTTGTCTTGTTTGTTTAGTCCGTGCCGTATGTAGTATGTCTAATGTTAAATGTTGGTTATGGTTTGTTTGTTCCTTCTACACTTTCACTTTGACTTTCGACTGATCCATTGACATTTGTTTACTGTGTAGTTAAATGGGATTTCCATGTAGTTCCAACAATTTTTTATAGTTTTTTAAGATGTTTTAAAAATGGTAAAGTCCTACAGGGCGGTAAATTGTACACAAAAGTGGAAGAAAGTATACAAATAAGAAGTAACATTGTAGTTTAAATTGAGATTCTTTCAAATTAGTTGACCTGATGTGAGGATATTTATCTGTCGATACTTAGTAATCAGTTCATGAATGGAACAATGAACATTCTAAAAGCAATGTGCGATATAGTGATCTGATATTTGAAATGTAAATAATGGAAAAGATACTCAGGGGGAACTGACAGTTTTTTTATTTTATTTATTATTGTTTTTGCCTTTTATTTTTTATTTATCAACTGTTTTTAATATGTAGGTACATACTACATACTTACTATAAACTATAAAAATATGTGACGTCGAAAGTAGGTTGAGGTTCAAATTCCACTATTTTATTCCAAAGTTTATATTATTTTTTTTATATGTACATATTTTTTTGTTTATTAATTTATTTATAGTTAAAAGTAGTTGGTTTTTGATCTGTTGATTTAAGTAATAAATTCTTGTAAGTGCTGCTATCCTAAGTTCTCCAAAATGTTTAGAATTGCTCGAGTAATCTTTGAATGTAATGGTCAAAATGTACAAAAATCTGGTTCTATTAGGTAATTAAATAATAATTATACAGAATTATAACAAAATAAATTGTTACCAATCCTTTGTAGTAGACAAATATCTCGAACAGCTGTTAATTTAAAAAAGACTGTACAAAATGATGAAAAAGCCAGTTCTTCTACCAATACAGATAATCAGTCATTTGTCATGAACATATTCAGAGGACAAGTTGAGGGTAGACAAGCTTTTCCATACCCTAACGTGCTTACTGAAGATCAACGAGATACGTTGCAAATGCTCGTAGATCCTGTTAATAAATTTTTTGAAGTAAGTATAGCCATATCTACCCAAGCACCTATATCTTAAAAAGGTATATTTTTAAGACCGTGTTTCATACTATTTTTAGGAAGTTAATAATCCAGCTAAAAATGATGATTTAGAAAAAGTGGAAGATAAGTCCATGGCTGGATTATGGGAATTAGGAGCATTTTCGTTACAAGTGCCACAAGAATTAGGTGGTCTTGGTTTGAACAATACACAGTATACGCGATTAGTTGAAATTGTAGGAGCCCACGATTTAGGTTGGGTTAAATTTTTATAAAAATATGGGTACAACGTTACATATAAATATATTTCATAGGTGTTGGAATTACGTTAGGAGCGCATCAATCTATTGGATTTAAAGGAATATTATTAGATGGAACGCCAGACCAAAAAGCTAAATATTTACCAAGAGTCTGCTCCGGTGAATATGCAGCATTTTGCTTAACTGAACCTTCTTCTGGATCAGATGCTGGTTCAATAAAGTAAGTTATCTTAAGAACTTAACCAGAGAAAAATATCAATAGTGAGACGATTTTTTTCGTGTATTGATGTGTGCTTTATTTAGAACACGTGCGGAATTATCATCAGATGGGAAGCATTACATTCTCAACGGATCTAAAGTATGGATAAGCAATGGTGGCCTAGCAAATATAATGACTGTATTTGCACAAACACCAGTAAAGGATCCAAAAACTGGTAAAATTGTTGATAAAGTTACTGGTTTTATTGTGGAAAGAGCATTTGGAGGCGTAACCAACAGTCCGCCAGAGAAAAAAATGGGCATTAAAGCTTCAAATACTGCTGCAGTAAGAAATTCTTCATTACATTTGTAGTTACCACTGAACAAATATTAATACTTGCACTTTGTTGTTTTTTAGGTATATTACGACAACGTTCCCATACCCGTGGAAAACGTTTTGGGCGGTGTGGGGAATGGATTTAAAGTCGCGATGAATATTTTAAATAATGGTCGGTTTGGTATGGCTGGAGCATTAGCAGGTACTATTAGAACTTGTACTCGAAAAGCTGTGGAATTCGCAACACAGCGTAAACAGTTTGGCGAAAGAATTGATAATTTTGGAAGCATTCAAGAAAAAATTGCTCGAATGTCTATGTTACAATACATTACTGAGTCCATGGCTTACATGATATCTGGAAATATGGATAGTGGATCTAAACACTATCATTTAGAAGCGGCTATTTCAAAAGTATTTGCCTCTGAGGCTGCATGGTGGGTTTGTGATGAATCTATACAGATTATGGGCGGGATGGGCTTTATGAAAGAAACTGGTTTGGAAAGAATTATGAGAGATCTTAGAATATTCAGAATATTCGAAGGAACAAACGATATATTAAGATTGTTTGTGGCATTAACTGGTAAGCTACATTTTCATTTATACCTTTTATGTCTAAATGTATCAGTCTAGTTTGTTTATAGTAGGTAGATATTGCCGTTGATTGACCCTCAGTCATACGTATAATTTGTTAGATTTTACGTCTCCGAATTGAAACTCACGAAAAAAATGTGCGTCAAAAAGTTACGGTAGAATTTCACCCCTGCATCCCCTTTTAATTTACCTGCCTCTGAGATTATTTTTTAATAATTAATAATAACATTTTTCGATAGAGATTTTAAAAAACTAACGATTTGTAAAATTTCATGAATATCTCAAAACGATTTTGAAAAAAACAGGGTGGAATTATTATGAACACTTGAATCTCGGTAACAAAGCATTTGTCACCCCATGGTCATATGAACTTTTTCCATGTTTCGACAAGTGAAATCTGCTGTTTGAGTTTGATCCTTAAAACTGAATCAGGTATAACCGGAAGTCATACCTGTAATGCCAAATTTAGTTCATTTAAATCGAATTTTTTGATGAACCCTTATATCTGAAATTTTAAGTGATAAAACAAATCTTTACCACTCCTCTCTGACAGGGATTGCTTTCTAAGAAATTATGTAGATATATTACTTATATCACTTTCTAGTTTATATATTTATTAATATTTAAGGTATACAATATGCTGGAGCACATTTGAAAGAAGTGCAAAACGCGTTCAAAAATCCAACTGCAAATTTAGGTTTAATATTTGAAGAAGCTTCAAAGCGCGTTGTTAGGAAAGTAGGTTTGGGATCACCTCCAGCAATGGATCATCTTGTACATAATGATTTAGCATCATCAGCTAAATTAGTTGCACAGGTATGTCACATTGTTAAGCTGTGTAGAAATGTCTCGTCTGTCTGTACAATTAGATAATATTTCACTGCATTTACTATTACTACTAAGTCTACTACCGATGTTATGCACCCTACACATCCATTGGTATCATAAGGATAAGCAAAGAAGCATGCGTCCACACATTGGCTATGTTCCGGGCGATGGGCAACATAAGAAATGCCACTTTCAAAATAACAAAAGGTACAACAATTGGGGACAAATACTCCAGTGCTACTGATGATCCGCAGAAGGACGTGATTGTTTTGGCGCTAAAAATATTCCAATAATCCAAATCGGCCATAGTGTAAATTTAATTATTTTAAAATGTTTATTTTAGAATATTGACGATTTTGGGCAAGCTGTTGAAATGGTTTTAATCAAATATGGGAAGAATATTGTACATGAGCAATTTATTTTAAATCGTTTAGCTAACTCAGCTATTAACATTTATGCAAGTGTTGTAGCACTGTCCAGAGCATCTAGATCTTTGAAAGAGAATGCCGAGACTGCTAATCACGAAAAACTCATGACACAAGTGTGGACATTAGAGGTATAGATCAACACTAAGATAAAAAAGTTATTGTTTATTTTGCATTGCCTTTGTTTTTAGGCCTCACAAAACGTTACTAACAATCTCAACACAATACAATCAGGCAAAAATTTAGACTCCTTTACCAAAATGACCGCCATCTCAAAGAAAACCTGTGAAGCTGGTGGAATTGCAACTATAAATCCTTTAAGGTTCTAAAATTAGTTAATAATTAGATTTAAATTATTTATTTTTCATTTTATATTAATTTTTTTATACACTGTTATATGTATACAATCGAATACTTGTTAAAGTTAAATGAGTGTCTTATTATGAACATGCAAATTAATACCCAATATTTTTCAATAGTCTAGACACCTGATAAGGGTTGTCTAGTATTCACGATTGACAAACGTCGCAGATGGAGATAGAGGATATAATCCTGTATAACCAGTGAAGTATATGGCCGTCATCAGTCAGCCCTTGGCCATTGTCTTTATTGTATTGATTTTTATTATGGACATTTCATGATCTAATATAAATATTATACTTCCGTAGTAGTGTATATAATTATTATTTATCTTGTGTCTTAAAGTTTTACAATGCCGAATCGTAAATTGTAAAAGAAATCACGCAAAATGTGTGTTTTTCTATTGCCGAAATCTGATCGGCCTTTTGTTTAGGCAAAGATATAATCTTTGGTTTAGGGAAAGGATGGTATACAATGAATGATCTGTTCTGATTAATTTTAGAAGCTATTTTTATTGAGCAATCTGATATCGACAATCTGAAGCGTGCTTCAAAGCGTTTTCATCTATAACACTGCCATTACGGCATATACCCAATATACAACCATCTGACTGCCGGCTATCTCCCTGCATATAAACATAGTTGCCAGCGTTTAATTGCACTAAGACCTTAGCACCTACCAAAATAATCTTGCCCAAACAGCATAAGAAGCACGCTCACCACATTAGACTGTCACTGACAATAAACCTATTATCATCTTCAGCTGTTGTAAAATGATAGCAATAGCAATTTTTCGAAAATTTAGTTTCGCTGTATCTTCTTAACTTGCCCACATATTTCTAGCCCTATGAGAAATATCGTAGGGTGTCCCAATAAATAAAACACAAGTTTAAAAAATTGTTTAGAATAATTATTAGCTATTTCATATACAAAAATGTACCTTTTCTTGCACTAGAACTCGGCCAAAATTATTATTAATCTGTGGAACTGGTACTAAACTTAAGGTTCTTTTTGTGAACATTACGTAGAAAAATACAAAAATTTACAACAATAAACTTACAAAAATAAACAGAAAAATATTCAATTTTAGTAAGTAATAATTTCACACAAACGGGATAAACCCAATTAATATCGGAAAATAAAATAATTAAGAAACATAGTGTTTAACACAACAACCTTAGAGTTCAGTCTTTACGGGTTTGGCATTGCCGCTTCTATCAAAACCTTTGAGTTCATTTGTTGCTTCTTTAGCGATGTATTTGAAGAATTCGTCTGCTTCACGTCCACCCTGCAAGTTTTATTAATTTTTATTGTTTCCTACAAGGTCTCTTGGATTTAAGGGGCATGCAAAATGCAAAGGTAGAAAGAACATAATGGACACGTTGTTTACAGTGCAGCCAACTCGACTATCATAGCGCCAGGGAGCTGTCCTAACCAGGATGTCAATAAAACTGACTATTAAGGCAGCATATCGATCAAATTTGATTGCGAATACAAAACTATGAGAATGCATTCCAGGAGAACGCTGACCAACTCTTGTCAGCCAGGATCCCCTGGAAATCACCCGCCTTTTTTACTAAACTAGGCTGCTCGATAGTCCAGAGTTTCGATTGACTTGCGGTGTACGCTAAAGGGCCTAGGTGCAGTGCTGGGAAAAGGAAAAAATCGAGCTAAAACAAGACTGCATTGACAACTAAGGACACTATAGGTGGTGGGCTAAATTATAATTTCCTTCCGCCTTGTGTCTTTTTTGTCTATTTTTTGGTTTCTTGTGTTTATGTTCGACAAACTTGTATGCTTGTACTTACCTCATAGCGAACAGGTTTGTCTTTAGCATCTTTTGGAAGCCAGTAAATAGTAGGGAAACCTCGTACATCATATGTTGGTGGTACATCATTTGCAGTAGCGTCCATTTTTGCAATCACAACATCTTCATCTTTAAGCTAAAAAAATAAAAATATTTCAATTGAAAATTCAACAAAATAATATTAGTCGTTACTTTTTGTGCTAGTTCTTCATATGCTGGAGCAAGTTTTTTGCAATGGCCACACCAAGGAGCATAAAATTCAATCAATGTATCTTTGCCATTGTTAACAACTGATTCATCGAAATTTTTAGCTACAATAACTTTTAGTGGATCGTCGTTCTCTTCTGGAATAGGTTCAGATTTTAGGTATGGCTCTAAATTACCCTCCAATAAATCGTTTACAAAAAGTTCCAATGATTCAACTCTGAAAATTATATAAAAAATTGTTATACAAGGTAGCCACAATAAATTTAATATTACTGTGTTAATTCATATTAAAAAAAATCGTATTATTAATTTAACTAGAAATAATTTTGCGGAATATTGGACAAAACGTTTGGCTTTACCTAAACAGAGGATTTTGTTTAAATCTCTGTGATTTAGAGAAGAAATCGCTAATTACGAATAATACAAAGATTTAAAAAATTATTAATGTATCGGGTTATCGGTTATCAAAAATTGTTTGCATCCAAAGATGCAAAAATCGCAACGCTAATTACACCAATAGAAAAGTATTCATATACTAATCAAAAGTAAATTAAAACTTACGAGAACTCATCACTCAAGACGAATTTTTGATTAGCGGCATCTCTGGCAGCTACAAGAGGTTTATCGCCTTTAACAAAATCAATACCAAACTCGTTCAATTCATGGATAAAATCATCTTTGGCGCTGACTGCAAACTGAACTCGGCCAGCAAATTCTTTAGCAACCTGCAGAAAAACATTCACAGTTGATATGCGGTGACTTTTAAGTGGATCTCATTAGTTGGAAAATTTTCAGGCAGAAGGTTTAACTTTTTTAAAAAACTACCAAACAATTGATCTTGGATATTTACTTGACCTTTGATTTTTATTATATTAAGTGGTAAAATCTCATTAAACACCCCTAAAATAGGCTGTTTTGACGTTATTGAGGAACTGATTGTAGTAATGCTCAGTTAAAATTTTTTTGCTCAAGTTGTTAATGAATGGACCGTTTAAATCTTTCCTAATGAAATCTTACCTTCAATACTCTGTTACGCCAATAGTTAGTTCCTTTAGGGTTCTTAACGTAATCAACAGCATAATAAGCGACAACCAATGGATTTGTAAATTCTTGCCTGTTATCTGATCTGCGATGTCCTGCAAGACCGTGGAAGTTCTTCGTAATGAATTCGTTTAATTCGGCGGTATCGGCTTTTCCAGTATATTTAGCTGAATTCTCTTCGAATTTGTTATGGAGATGAGCAGGACGGAAGACAATAACTGCATCTCTAAAATATATTAAATTATTACTGAAGAAGAAATTTAAGTCAATGCATATTATATTAGAAGATCAAATTAAAACTTACTTTTCTCCTTGTTTTTCAAGGACGTCCTTGTATGTTGTGTGGGCAAATCTAACTTTTTCTCTAAGTTTGTCAGCTAGTTTCAAGAAAGCAGCCTTTAAATCAGATTCCTTTTCAAAAAATCCAACAACACTTGGTTCTTTCTCTGAAGCCAAGAATTTCTCGAATTCTTCAACACTTTTTAATTCTTTTGAACTGGGACCTACTTGAGCCTTCATATATTTCACAATACCAGCGGCTTCTCTTGGTCCGTTATATTCTTGGGACAATTCTCCATTTCTAAAGATTTTAAGTGTTGGATATCCGCTTACGCTGTTTTTATTACAGGTGTCTTTACCACCTTCTGTACAATCAACCTTTACCAAAGCAACTGGAGGATCATTTCTAATTAAATCTTCTGCTGCTTTAGCATATTCTGGTTTAAGTTTTTTACAGTGCCCACACCTAAGAAAAGTATATTATGCAGTAGGTTTGTAAAAACTAATGGAACTATAAGTTAAAAAAAAAAGTTTGTACTTACCATGGAGCATAAAACATAACAAGTGCAGTTTCATGTTCCGCTATTTTTGCGTCAAAATCACTATCAGTTAAGTCCAATACATCCTCTTCTTTTGCTAAACATACATTAAAGACGAGAATACCCGCCAATAAATGCAATAAATATTTCATTTTAACTATTAATTATCACTGAACCGGCAAAATTAAGACGGCTAACAAAACTCCTGCAAAACAGGATCAGATCAAATGATGAAAATGAAATTTACGTGGCCTTTAATATTCACCAATAAGCATGCGTGGTATTTGTGTTGTCAAATTCTCATTGGTTGGTAAGTGTGTATTTGAAATTGCATATCAATATTTAATTTTAAAACTTATCTAATTTATGCTTTAAACCCAAATTGTTTGGATTCTATTGTTGTATAATATTTAAATTTTTACTTAATTTTAGTTTTACAAGTGCATTATCATTTTAGATAATTACGTGTAACACTTGTATCTTACACCCATCTCTAGAGAGATAAGTATATTAGGGCGCTGTTGTCATCAACGATTTATTTATTTGTGAAAATAAATCTTTGGTAGTATGGATGGTTATGTTTCACGGTATTATAAACATCAGATTATTCGCATAAAACCGATGCCAAGAAACGAAAACCCTATTTTTGTTATAAATAAAATTATACAACATTCTTTAATTTAACAAAAAATTATTTTTCAGTAATTAAAATAACGTTTTCTTTGTCAAATATATAACGCTATTCGTCGTAATGGATTACTGAATGAAATATGTGCAGCAATTGCCTTCGGAAAACAATATTGATTTTACGACGTAGAACAGAGAACTATATAATATATAAAATTTCTTGTAATATATAAAATACATCAATAATTTGGCAACGACGAAAAAAATGTAACTATTTAAGGGTTGCCTATATGAACTCAATGAAACCTACTTGATTTCTTGTTAACTCAGATATCCGTTGAGCTGATGTGAGAAAATAATAATACCCATTTCATTGTTTCATAAAGAAAATGCCCATTTGCCCTTGAAACGATGAATTGAGTTTTACAAATAGAACAGGCATTGTTTAAGACAATGGAACAGGCGAGAACGTTGAATAAAAACATTTGATTGTTGTTTGATAGATGATATGTCTACATGTCTAAAAAGTGCATATTTGTCAAAATTTAATAAATTGCAATTGCAGTTTCTTTTATAATTAAATTATAAATCTGAAAGTGCAAGATTAAGAAATGTCGAAATTAAAAGTAGAAAATTGGTAAGTGTTTTAAATAATTCTGCATTTAAACAAACAGTAATAAAAATATTAATTACTAATAAACAAACAAGATTAAAATCCACTGAATATCTAATAAAAATGAGTTTGTTATTGTTTAAACAAGTCTACAATCTAAGAAAGTAATTATTACAACAAAGGAACAGTGAAATAGGTATTCTCTCTGTGCAGAACTGTTCAGGTCAGTGGCCGAGTTTCTAAATGTAACCCATGAATAACTTTAATTTGTTCCTGAAGACTATCGTAAACTTTTCGATGTTGTTTAATTACTGATAAATTCTTAAATTCTTTGGCCGCAATAGATACATTAAACATAGCGCCACAGCCTCCAGAAGTATCTTCAACTATAATTTCAGCTGTTGGAAAGTCCTTTTTTAACACTGCAATTATATCTGTTTCCGTAATAGGGATATTTTTACAATAATGCTTTAATATCTAAAAATTGAAAAATAATTAATTGCACAAACAGGTTCTAAGAAAATACTATACCGAACTTCTGGTAACATTTAAAACCATTGAAGGATATTTTATTAGGTGGGATATTAAATTAATCATATTTTTAACTAAGATAATTAGGGAAGGTTTAAACTGTAGCAAAGATTAATGTAATATGTACATTAATCTTTGACTGTGGTCTGTGGTATGGCTTAATAAAATTTAAAAAATAAAGAACTATTATAACCTCGAAAAAAAAAAAACAGAACTGACAAGAAAATTTCTTCGTTGAACTGGGCTCAGTTGAATTGATGTGATATGATCACCTCACACTCTCTTAGACAATGCATGTAGAAGATTACTTCTTGTATCATAGATTGTTTATACCATGCTTGTATACATCACTATGAATTACGGGTTGCCTACTATTTCTGTACATTGCCTCAAATATTATAAGTTAATATCTTTGATTGCGTACGATATTTTATAGGATTTTTTTTTCTGTACCATAATCGAATTGATGTTAATAATTCTCTTTATTGTCAAATTAATCTTGACGACGAGAAGCTACAAATTAGGATACCTTTTATAGATGCATAAAGAGACCAGATGTTTTTGTCCACGAAAATATTATTTCCAATGGTACCTATTGTTACAGACAATAATAGACGGTTTATGCTTTGAAATATTTCCAACATGGCTGAGCTAATGTTTCATAAAAATACATATTTCTAGTTGGGAAATAAACTCTTCAACCACCAAAAAATACCTATGTGCGATAAGATAATGGCCACTAAAACAATAAAGGATTCAGTAGTCCAGTAGATCGGTATAGCAGCACAGGTGGTTTTTTGTCTTATTTTTATACGAACCTTTCGGCTAGCCTAGGAACGACCTAGGTATTAGGTGCTATTCATCTATTTGGAGTAAAACGGATCGCCCGCTCATTTTACAAAAATATTCAGTAATTGGACTTTCTAGTGTCATAGTAGGTATCAAGCTGATACCTGAAATAGTTAGTAAGAATTAAGAATAGGAAAATGTAACTTATGTTATACTCTATTTATTTGACATTTTAAATCTTAATTCTTCATTATAGGATACAAACTTTGTATCATGGATAGGACCTATAATGGTTTTATGACTTCTATTTCAACATATTACTGGAAATGAATAATAAAATAATGTTTACATTTATTTTAGACTGAATAATCTATATGATATGTATTTATATTCCGGGATAGATGAAAGGTATACATAAATATTTCCTTTTTCCCATGATGTTTAGTTTGTTTACGTCAGCGCCAAATTCGCCGCCAATCGTTGAAAGTACGTAATTATATAGTGTAACCTTGAATTGTGTTATCCCTACGCGTACTAAAAAAAACTAATGTTTACATAATTGATTTTCTGTTACGAGAACAACTTCATCGTATGAGTTCTTCCATTTGTGTGTAGAATTAATTTATTAATTGAAATGTAATGTTGAGCAATGTTTATTTATTGAAATTAATTGAAAAATTGTTATTGTTTATGTGGGACTACTTTTCGCTCGCGCATGTTTTTGTGAAAGCACCCAAACAAGAGATAATGAGGTTGGTATACTACGATTGTGGCGCTTCAGTCGTTTAGTGTGTGTTGATTCAGAAAGAGGTGTAGTAACCATTGACATTTGTTTGTTGTTGTTTTGATTAATAGAATAATATTGTGTTTACTGTTGTGAAAAGCATTGCTTTAATGCCCGAAATGCCGTCAGCCGATATGCGTACATTAACAACTATAAGTGCACCTGATATGCCTGTGAAAGGTCCAGAATTTAACATATCTTCTAAAGATGTTGAAGATTTAGTGTTAGAGATTAAAGAGAATTTACGTTTGTCGTCTGCATCAACAACAATAAAGCCAATGGCCTGTAGTCACCTTTCAAGGAAGTCATCTAGGGCTTCACCATATCGAATACCAAGTAAATATTGTTGTGACGCGACTAATTGTGATTCAAGTTGCATCAGACGATCAAAACGTAAGCAGCAAAATTCAAATCCAGAAGATCCATATGAACTTTTACAAAGGTTGTTAAGTAACGGTAATCTTGTTAATGAAGCTGTGAGACGATTACAGTTGGGATTATCACCGAAACAAAGGTTTTATTATGATTCGGACTAAAACAATTTAATGTGAATGTGTATTGTGAGCTTGTTTATTTATTAAAATGTTCCTTTTCATTGTTAGGTGTTTAAACCTATGTGGTTGTATGTGGTGTTTTAGCCAAGGAAGTCGCAATTTAAAATAATGTACTGAAGCAAGGTCTCTCCAAGCAGAATGTTTTTGTGTTTTAAAAGTATTAGTAATACCTATTTTACTTCCGTTTAGAGAGAAATTTATCTTAATTGTTAACTTACGCTTATTTAAAACAAATTTTAGCTTCTATTTAAAAATATGTACTCTGTGTCTGTGATCTATTATAAGTCGGTCTCAAATAGAGTGGTTTCCAAATATAACTAAACATACATTTGGTTGTGTTTACTAGCAAATTTAGGTATTAATAATTGTATTTCATATAGTTTACAACACTATGATAATTGAATTAATTTTAAACGCAATATTGCTTTTTGACTACTTTCTAGTGTATTAACTAGATTCCTATGTAGGTACTATACTGTATACAACAGTATAATATATTATTGCTAGTTTGGGTATTATTAATTTTTAATACTTAAGTATGCATTTTGTTGTATAGTTTTACTATGTAAGTGTAGTTTTAATAATGATTGACAGAAAATGTTATCCATGTATACTACATTGGAAATTGGATTTTTAAGTCCATTAGCAATTTCTTCATTTAATGCTGTGTTCATTTTAATACGATAATTTTTTATTTTATGGGTTTCTTATAAATATTATATAAACTTTAAATTTTAGGTAGGTAAATTTTAGATACAGAAATGATAAAAGCGTGGAACGCTGAATTTAATTTATTTATTACATAAATCTCTTTATATTGGTTTATGTAGTAATTTCTTTTTTATTGTGTCTTATTATAAGTATATAATGTACGTTTTAGTTACAGTTTCCATTATTTACTACTTATATAAATTTTCATATGTGTACTGTATTTACATGTATCATATGATTAAATAAATATTTGTTACAAATAAGATATGTAAGGTTTTTTTTTTCAACGAACTGTATTTTTCTATAGAAAAGAAAGAAATGATAATTTTAATGGTTGTAGATGCTAGTGGAACAAACCCATTAATTCTTTAGCAGCTGCTAAATAACTGGAGAAACAGAATACTATTCACATTTTGCGTCATTTGATAAAATATATTTACGATATAACAACAAGAAATTCATTGAATTGCAATAATTTAGTGAAAGTGTAAAATTGTATTTTTAATATATCTGAAATTTTGGCTAAATTGAATCTCAAATAATTCTTAAGTGTAACAATTTTAATGATTAATTAACCTTAACATTGAATGCACCGAAAAAATATGGGGTTAGTGTTATACAGGGTAAAATCAAAAATTGCATTTTCACCTTAATTACCTGTACGCTTTATACCCTGTAAAAATCGGTTGTGTCGCCCCAAAACTTTTCCGACAAGATATAATACAATCAAAAATATAAATATACTTTATTCAAAAATTAAAAAAAAAGTATTGCCAGAGCTGGGACTCGAACCCATAACCTTCCGCATGCGAAGGCAACGCTCTATCAATGACGCCACAGCACACTCTTTGAAGATATTGTATTATAAATGTAATAAGATAGGTTCCAACTACCTAACTGGTGACATTTTAAACGCAATTTTCTTGAGAATTATGGGGGCAAATATCAAATCGCGGTAATGCAGATAAAACTGCTTTAAAATGATGTTGTGTCCACCCCTATCACAGGGCTTAAGCGATTTCAACCAAAAACTAATGGGTTCATGCTTGGAGTCCCCCAAACTCATACCAAAATTTAAATTTTTGTATATGTATTTTTATTTTGTACCATTATCCACTATATCGCGGAATCATTTTAAGCAGGTTGAAATGTTTTATCCGTATATCAAGAATAAATGAAATTGTTCCATCCGTTTCTGAAATAAACGCACGGAAAGCAAGAAAATAAAATAGCAAAATAAAAATAGGAATAGCAAAAAACGCTGGCACATACTTTATCATTAAATGCTTTGTAGTATTTTATTAATACCAACAACAGTCAAGATATTGATATTCGCGATTAGCAGATCGGTGCTACCAAATTAAAAAAAAATTATCATTAAATTTTGAGCCCAATTCGTGGAGGTACGACTTTTTATTTCCTACACTTAACAATTTACTCCATTTGGATATGGACTACTTCAAAAATTCAACAGTAAAGAGTGAAAATCGTTGTGTTCGTAGGACAGCAGCAGTTTTCAACGTTGCACACCCTGACAGGGCCGTTCCTAACGACCGTGCATGCACGCAGGCGCAAAATCGACTGTCATAATTTTATTCTCTTGTAATTTTCTTGTGAATATACCTACTGCAAAGATTAATCTTAGATTAATCTTTGCCTACTGCTTTTAGTTCTTATTATTTATTATATTTGTTCATAAATAATCAAGTAAATAATCGTAATGATATAAAATAAATAAATATATATTTGACAAAAAATTAATACAATTTGTAGACATATCAACAAACAAAACATATAAAACATAAGAATAATTAATACTATACACTATATTGTACAGGTACATCGTCAAATAAACAAATTAATTAAGATGCTTAAAGTAAATTAATTATATATTCTACAATTATACGTCCAATATATACAAAACACACAATAGAAACTACTACTAATAATGATCCACTGTGTGAATCGCTCAAAATTAATACACATTAAAAAAGTCACCCACTGAATAAAAAGCTCTTTCTAACAAGTATGTTTTGAGAGCTTTGCAGATATATTAATTATAAGTACTTTTTATATCGCTTTTGTTTTGTTTCTTTAGTGTATATTTTTCTTTTGATGGAATTACCATATATTTTTTGTGATTTTGTTTGTTTTGGTAATTTAATAAATTTTTTTCCTAATTACTTTTCAATTTCCTACATTTCAAATCATTGCTAGTTTTTCGCGAAATATATTAATACAAAAATAGGACCATTTTTTTTAACTAGGGCCGCACCAAAGAAACCTGCGCGTAGACGCCAGACACCTCAGAAACGGGCCTGCACCCTGGTATAAATACAATTTAGTAAGAAAATTTGAGACGACTGGTTCAGTGGGTAATATAAAAATTCGTCAACTAAAGATTCTGAACGCGGCAACGAATATTGAAGGTCTTGGTAATTTCCCTATCAATTCTAACACTTCAATTCCTTAATTCGTATATAGTGTTTCTAAAGTTAGTTTAAAATGATATAAAAATCCACAACTCGGTATCCCTTTGTAATGCCTTTTTAACTTTTCATAACAATACATGTCCTACGATATTTTAAAACTCCTTTATGTATTAACAATTGTATGTTCATTTGTATAAAAGTAAAAAATTATTTGTTTTTTTCGATTAATCATTAACCCAATACTGTTCCCAGTCACTGTGGTTATTTTTATTACTGTCGGTATCCTTTGGCAGGCAGGAGTTATTATACGTCTTATATACGAGGGAGAAATTTATCAACAAACGCTGCATTCGATGCCTTTTAATAATGTAAAGAGGCATGGGAACGGATAGCCCCGGTAGAATCGTTAAATTTATATATTTTAAATTAACTTTGGATAAACTATACTTGCCTTGCTTCTTATGTGCATTGCTACGTCTCGATCTTTAATTATTCAAAGTTATTCCTCATTGCAAACTGCAAATATATAATACAAACGAAAGAAATATTTTCAACTAAGTTGAATAATAAATTATATCTTGTAGAACACACGTATCTAAATTATATTTTAATAAATCCAAGGATATTAGATAAAACTTTTTGCGTTTTTGTATTTGCCAAAAACTTCAAACCTTGAAAAAATCTCGATTAAATATTTTTATTAATTTAATTTTTATATTATGATGATCGTGTATCAGTAAGTTTGGCAAAATATAATTAAGATGGCTTTCTTATCTTATTTAATCTTTTGGTGATATTTCCTGAGGAAATTAAATTCTCAATTTACTGTTTCGATAATACATTTAGTTTAAGACATTTAAATTTTTTATACACGGTGGGACAGAGCAACTTGCAAAACATCATTTTTAGTAAACTTCAAATTAAAAATTAGTAAACCTATAGGCAGGAATCAATTTATAGAAAATTTTTTTGCGCTTGATATGGATTTATTATTCCTGAACGACGAAGTTAATAAAAGTTAACAAAAAAGCAAAATTAACTCTGATACTGACATAATTAGAAGAGGAAAGAAAGTTAAACTTATGATGCTTGGTCCCCATCAACCAAATATTCTTGGCCATTAGGAAATACAGCTTTTTTCCAATTAATATAAACTCAGGACTGTTACGGTTTCGAATTGTGGCTCACGCTATTTAAAACGCCTTGTATACTAATTTAATTTGTCGTATTTTATTTACTTTTCTCAAAAATGCATCAAACATTATTATCTTACAAGGTATTACTGAGAAAATAAGGATCAAAATATTCATATCTGCTCTTAAGAGATTTTATGTTTATTGATGGTGTTATAATCGATATCTAATAATTACATAGAAACTTTTTATCATATTATTGTGTTCTCTCATCAGTATTGATGGAAAAATCAATTTAGTCACGAAAAAGTTGAAGTAACATATTTCTTAGATTTTCACCTAAATATGGCGCCAAAACCGTAAGTACTACTCAAATATTATCTACTGAATCATCATTTAATGTAAATATCAATTATTTATAGTTAGTTATTTGTGAATATACAGTGTGTCTCTTTTTTAGAAGTATACTCAGATATCTCTTGTGGGCACCTTTAAATTTTAAAATTATTATTCTTTTTCAAGGGAGTGCAGCTTTCGATTCTTTATGGAAAACTATAATCAATGTTTGTCGCAGATTGCTTCCCAGTCACCCAACCCAATTTTTCTGTAAATTGTCTTTGGCCTTTAGTTGGATGTAGTTTTTGTTTTGTTGCATTTTAAATCCGTTGCTATCCACATAAATTATACAATTTCCAGAAAGCTATTTGGCATTTTCTTAGGATCCATTCTCGTATGCTTTCATACAAGCTCGTTGAATTGTCACATTCATAGAGTCGGTGAGCCTCTGTTTCTGCCTGGATAGAGCTAAAAGTTATGTCACCTGTTTATAAATGACGAACGGAGTGATTGATTTACTGTAATTAATTAGTTGTCACCTATAGCATACTTTGTTTAATTCTGTGGTAATAATAGTTTCTATTAAATAGAGTATCATCTGTTTTTTAGTGTTTAATAAATAATTATTATTAACAACTAATGTTTAATTATTAGTGATTGAATATCAAATGTTTGACTTAAATTAAAAGTTAACTCATAATTGCAGTTTGTTTCCAAAGTTGTGACGGTTGCGAATTTTGGATACTATGGGTTAAAATTGAGCTTACTTAATCCCCAATGCGAAATTTTCTATCGTTTTTCATTTTTTCATAACAGGGACGTCGAGTTTTGCTCACCCTGTACATTAAAGTTCGCCTTTGTGGTTCACTGTTTTTGTATGTGGCAGATGAGTGGGTAGATTTTCCATCACTGGCTAATGAATGCCGCCTTCATTTTCATGCTTATCAGGATATGCAAGCTGCAAGGGTAGGAAGATATTTGGGGTTAAATTCTTGTATAACTGGGAACTTTAGTACAAAACTTGTAAATATCTTTGCGCTCTAATTATTGCATCAAAAGTGATACATAAGACCTTGATGTGAAAATTCCTTGTTCATTCTTGAAAATTCACAGAATATGTTTACAGTTAAAACAGTTTACAGGGTGTCAGTAAAGTAAAGGGCGATTATTTTCAAAATTGAAATAACAGGCAGATACTTTTTTTTTTTCATTTTACAAGGTTTTTCGTTTTTACCTAATAATTTGTAAAATCAAATTACAAAAGGTTCGTCTTTTTATTTAATTAAGTATAACCCTTTTTATATCGGCCACCCTGTATAAGAAATTATATAATATGTAACCATAGAGTAATTAGTAATTCAAACGGCCGCACTTTATTCATAATTTGTATGCCAAGCGGGGTTGACGCCGAACACATTCTCAAACACCTCCGAAATCCGCTCTTATCTAGGGACTATCATAAGATTTAACTGAATACTAAACATTAGGTATAATAACAATAAATTTTATGTATATACCAGGTGTGGCAGTAAAATAACGAGAATATTCAGCTTCTTCACTTTCTGCTTCTTTGTCCATTGCAGTATCTACAAGGTCACCAATGATTCCCAAATGTGTATCGATTTGTAGGATTAATTGGTATTTTGGATTTCTAATGGAATGTCGTATCAAATTCTTAAATTTACGTCTGCTCCACAAACTGAGTGATATAATTACTCAAATCATTAGATAACAAACATGTTTCGGAACTTTAGACTTCCATCTTCAGTGGCTTTAAAATGTTTAATCAATGAATTTTTCACGAAGTGATCTACAAATTATATTTATATTCTGATGTTGACATTTATTTGAAAGGTAGTTCGACTACTTCGAATTTGAGCATAATTTGTTTAGTTGCTTTGGTTCTTTGTATCTTCATTCTTAAAAGGTATTTATTTCATTTTCTTTGATTTCGATATGTTTATCTACAAATGTTGGCAAGGTGGAATGACAGCCATTTAATGCGGATTATCTAGCATTGAGGGGTTTTAGTTGGATAGAGATGTCATGAAAGACAATGCAGATTGAGCCTTCAAAGGAAGCCCATGACTTTACAATTATGAGATCGAATATTTCCATTATGTATCGCAGTTCTAAAAATGAGTTTGTTGTAAAAAATTGTTGGTTTTCTGGAATAATTTTATGGATTAAAACGGAAAGGTCTAGTTTTCTTCTTTGCGACATTGTTAGCCAATTGAGGTTTTCGGATACAGTATATAAGTATAAACCTACAGCAAAAGTTCTGAATTCGATACTGATCACTCCTGTCCAAGAAACCATAGACCGAATCACCATATTTAAACCTGGATAGGACAAGACTCTCAGTGAGAAGTTGTAGAAAGATCGCTGTTGATCTGATGTTGAGCATATCAATTATATTAAAATTATACGTTAATTGTGTATCATCAGGAAAAGCACCAACCGAACATTATTTAGGGGATAACAGAATGTCTGCAGTAAACCACTTTATGAACTGCCTTCTCTAACAATTGGGAAAATACAGGCAGTAGACTAATTGGCCTTAAGTCAGTAAAACGAGCAACATTTATTGCTAAAGGTTAACCAAAACCTTCTTCCAACAATGCTACACAACTTTCGTACATGTAAACAGGGGACATCATGTATATTCTCTCAACAAATATTACAACAGCATTGTATATTATTGTTTGTTATCTCCCTATGTGACAGATTATGATATCATATAAAAATGGTGTAATATTTCACAAAATAGGCTTTAAAAAAAAAACTTTTTACTTGAAATATAAAAACGAAAAGAGGTTGATTTAAGAATAATGAAGTGTCTATATTAATTTTATAAACAGGAAATTGTCTGGAATTTTATATAAACATGAAGTAAACAGACGTTATTAGTTATATTATTACAATAAATTAAAACAAATTATGAAAAGTAACTCTAGTTGATTTAAAAAATTAGCACTTAATTTTACCAGATTTATGATTTTATTTTCAATAGGTATACGTATAGTGTTTTGATCCCGCATGATTTTTTATTGTTATGTATACTAAGAGTCATCGATTTCGTCACATATGGAATTTCATTATCACCTTATTATATGCGTCATGATGATTATAGGTAACCGCATCAAAAATCAAATCTTAAACTATATTCAATATGCTTGTAAAAAAATTGTCATTTTCACGTATGATTGTAAGAATTTATAAAATATGTTATTGATCAGGCGTGACGAGGAACATTGAGTTAAAATTAAAAGAAAATTATTTTGTGAACTTTTTTATTAGGTATATTAAAAGAAACTAAACAATTCTAAATTCAAAACAAAAAAAAAACAGGCAAAACTGAAACAACTCGTATATATCACACATAAACAAAAATAAAATAATGGGTTGATTCTGTATATTTCGTGGTAAAAAAGGTGGCAGCCCTTTCCAATAAGTTTTGCAAAATTTGTCAACGGAAATTTAACCAATTTTTGTGGTATTGAACTTTGCGAAGAGGCCTTTCTTTTCTTCCGAAAAAACTAGCGTCCTCGTTTGGTATGAATTGAAAAGGGGAAATGATATTGTGGTAATGATTTTTCAAAAATTAAATTTGGTGTTGTCAGGGTATGTATCCCCCTCGTTAAAGCCGCCAGTGCTTGGGAGGATATTTCGGCAAAAATATTAATTTGTATGAACATTGTGAAGGTTACTTTATAAATAATTAAAGATTATTTTGTATTGTGTTTGGAAATATTATTATTTGGATTACGATTGATTTGTGTATAGCATATTAACAAAGAATGTGCTAAATAAAACTGCAAAACTATACTTTTTATTACACCAACATGCGAATGGGAAAATAAACATTTATTAAACAAACAAACTGGTCAGTGACATATTTTTTCACATGTTTACTTATTGAACAATATTTGTTTAAATAATAATAATATAATAAACAGTACCAAGCAAAATTACAATGTATAGTTCAAATCAGGGGCGGCTGGTGCATGAGAGGTGCAGAACCGCCAAAAGTTATAAATAAATGACGCCCCTTAAGAAAAAAATGGTACAAGTATCCAAATGAACATTGTGGATAGCCCTTACTATCATACCCTGCTGTTTCACACATTTGCAATCCGGGTTTCGTCTTGGGCATTCTACTTCACGCGCTTTACTAAAGGTGACAAATCATATTTCCCATGCTCTGGAGAAGAGGGAGTGTAGTGTGTTGGTCTTGCTCGATCAGAGCAAAGCTTTTGACTTAGTCAACTATGAGCTTTTGATAGGCAAGCTTCAGTACTTGGGTTGCGATGAAGTTTCGTAGCTATTTGTTCCGAAGAAATCAATGTGTCAAGATAAGATCCACATGCTCTCAGTTTAAGGAATTGAGAAGCGGTGTATCTCAGGGAAGTATCCTTGGTCCGCTTCTTTTTTCTATTTTTACGTTTGATTTGCAATACATCTTTACGCAAATGATGCGCAAATATTCCCATTGCTCCATTCCTGAGTTTCAAGTTACTATAAATAATCTTAATCGGGATTTGATCCGCTTTTCCGACTGGTGTGGACGTCATGGCTTGAGATTGCACCCTAACAAACTTGTCGCTCTGGTATTGCTCGGAATGAACGCTATACTGAGTTGATACCGGGCTTCTCCTTGATGTGTATAACGCTAAGGATTTTGGTATACTAATTGATAGTAAAATGGTTTTAAATACCACTGCTCACAATTATACAACAATTAGGCTAATACGTATGTATCATTTAAAGCATATTGTGTATATTTGGAAGAGTGGCTATCCACCATTAAGATTTATATAAAATATTGATTCTCATCCGTTTTTGGTGCGTGACGAGGTGAAATATCTGGTGGTGTTATTTGATAGATATGCCGGATTTCCTCACGACGATCTTCTCGACCGTTTTCATTTACATTTTCTTCTCAGACGAAGATAATATGCTTCATTTGTATTTCTATTCAAAGTTATAAGTAACTCTGCTGACATACTCTCTTTAGTCCCATTTCATGTCCCGGGTTCTCGTAAGCGTAATAATAGTGGATTAAATTTTTATTTGCCTGCCGCGCCCACCGCGTTTTCTCCAATATATGTGATGTGACTCGGTAGCAATGATGTTGATATATTTTGTACATTCAATTTTCAAAGAGGGTTTTTTGGCTAAATCTATACTTTATGTTGTTTTTGTCATTTCATATTTAGATTATTTCTTTACCAACGTGTTGCATATTTTTCTTTTCCTCATTTGTGTTCTGTAACTTGGATGTGTGTTTGTATATTGATCTTTTCTTTTGCCTTCACAGATGTATCCTAAATAAATAATATGTTGTTTTCAGTCGTTGGTCGCATTTATATTCGTTGATTCTATTAATGATATTTGATTAAATTTTAAATAAATAATTATTATTGTTACTAAGAATTTCGCAATACTTGCAACTTCCAACACATTTGGGACAGCTTGTAACACAGGTACTCGTATTATTTTGATAGATTTTGTTAGTAAACATTAGGTGGGTAACTGTAATTTATTATGAATTTGACTTTCCAAATTCGTATTTTGCTAATTTACATATGTATGTATATATTCTTAGTCATACTATACCAAATTATATGGAAATAATATTATGTAGGCAGTAAAGTTCAATGAATATTATATCCGGCTCTGTTTATTAAGTTTATAAAATGGAATTTTTAATATGTAATTTTCTATTTAATACATGACAATACGTCAACTGCTTGTAATGCTCATATTCGTGTAGGGAGGAGCGAAGAATTACCGATATAGCACGCAGAATTTACCTGATCATTGTGTCTCTATGGCCCTCAAAAATGTGGTCCAATTGCCGATACGGTTATTTGAAGACTTTGATGTTAGATCCAGGACAAAATAAAAGTTGTCACTTTTCAAAAATGTAACATTTCGTAGTCTTATCAGGCACTACAAAGTGAAGATACATAGATAATCAATAAAACACGACAAAACACTATTCAAAACTATATAACAGTGTGATAGGTATAATCCTGCGAGTCAAATGTTGAATAATTTAGTGATGAACGACCTATAGAAACTGTTTAACAAAAATGCATTTCATATTCCTTTTATTAAGATATACGTTAACGACATTTCAGAATTCTTTATCAATCATTTTACAGTCTGAAGATGATTCCCGCATTTCTTCTTTCGACATTAGGGTTTATCGAAAGGATCATTATAATAATTTATTGTTTCTCAAGGTTCCAGCCTTGTAACAAGAGTATGGCTTAAATAAAAAAAAACAAAAAAGTCTGACATATCAACACATATAAATAGAATATGTGCCGCACAAAAAAAGAAAAAAAACAATAAAATTCTAACACGCATGTAACAATTAAATTCTAAACAATTTGATCGAAATAACTATTCATTTATTAGGAAAGATCTCAACTTAATAATAATATTGCCCGCCACTTGTACAGTACGTCCTGTATAATGTGTAGCTTGACGCGTGAGTTAATCTAAAATGAGAGCTAGAAAATTGTCAAATGACTAAATTGACATTTGATTGTAGAAAAAAATGGGGGTTTTCGCTGTCTGCACAAAATACCCATTGAAAAAGTTGAACTTGGCCATCGTTTTTGATTGCAAATTCCGAAAAACATTTTTACGGATCTCGTTAATTCCTTTAGACATGTTGAACAATTTATTAATAAGGAAAGCTTACTTTGTATTGTCGTTTTTGGATTGTTTACATGTTAATTATTATATGCTAATTTCTAAATTACATTTTATAGACTAAATAAATAAAGGTATCAAGAATCATCACGCTTTTCGGGTTGTGAAGGAAATCTATGACATTAAAAATATGAAAATATAAATAAACAAAAATAATTGTTAATTCATGCCACGTTATTGTGAAATTTATCATTGTTATTGATTACATGACTCACCTTTATTGTGACTGAAAGAAATAGATTGTTTTGTTTCCACCTAATTTAGAATGTTTGTAAATATCACGATTTGCGGAAATACATACAAAATATCTTATTATTATTATTTTTTACAACTCAGCGGATCATTTAGTGATATTAGATCACAAGTACCAACATTTTCAAATGTCATCATTCTTTTTAAAGTAATACTGTGTTAAAAGGTAATTATTATTCTACATAATGTCATATAAAAAATTGCGACGAGTATTATATTTTGCAAATAAAACGAGGACAGTGTGAAAAGTTTCCGGTTGGTGATTTTTTCCATTTTATTTTTCAGTATCATCTCAATCAAAACTAACACATTTTTCAAGTGCCTCAAAATACACGTTTACAACATGGATAACTTCCTTAAATATTTTTTCTCAGAGCCATTTTTTGACGCTGAGGAACACATGATAACCATTCGGGACTAAATCTGCAGCCTGATTATAAATGCTCAAATTTATTCGACATCAAGTGCTACGTGATCTTAATTTATTTTCGAATAGGTTGACCCTCAACTAACATCTGACTAAATTGACATCATTTAGTTTTTGCAATTTTTAGCTCTCCATATCATATATGTATATGGAGGCTATTAGTTTCATGAAATTTGTTTTAATTTAATTTTAATTAATTTTTTTGGTCATTTTATACGTAAATAAGTAGTTTAAAAAAATGTCTGTCTGTCTGTACCCACAATACCTAACTCAAAAACCCCTTAACATATTTTAACCAAATTTGGCACAAAAATACGACAGGATATATCTAGTTTCTGATTAACTTTTAGGAAACATTGAGCGTAGGCAAGGGGTTTAAAAAAGGGTTCAAACATTTAAAAAATTCGTACTTTCTAAACTTATCCGAAATATTGATTAATTTTTCATTGTTTTAATAGAGTATAACTTAATCAAACCATAAAAATAATTTTTCATTGATTTAATTTAACATAAAAAATTAGATCACATTGGCGTTCGAAAAGGGTAAGAACTAAAAAAAATATTTTCAACTTTGATAGAATATAACCTGTGAAATTTATCATAAAAAACTTGCTTACATAGCCGTTCGTAAATAGTGGAAAAATTGTCAAAATAAAGAAATATTCCTACATAAAATTATTCGAAATATTGAGTAATTTGTCATAGTTGGGATATCTAAAAAATGTCACAGAAGAATTGGTTCACAAAGGCGTTCAGAAATAGTGTTAAAAAGAGTCAAAAATTAAGAAAAAATAAATAAAGTATATTCCCAAAGCATACCAGAAAAATTGGCTAATTATATACAGTTTTGATAGATCAAAACCTACAAAATGCACCATAAAAAAAGGTGTTTACATAGGCGTTCATAAATAAAAAGGGTCAAAAAATTTGTACGGTAAAAATAATATATTTAGCCTTTTAAGTAGTTGAATTGATGTTAAAAATCCACGACAAAAAATGTAGGAGTCAGTAAAAATTCTAAAAAAGGGTCAGAAAAATCTGTATCCACGATAACTCAAAAACCACTGGCAATCATTGATGGAACAAAAATCATTGATGAAGGATTTAATTCCTCATAGGCCTAGTTAGAAGTATTATGAGCAACAAAAAACTGCTTATGATTTGATAGACTAGTTCTGAAGCCTAAAATTTCCAGTCGAAAATACCAAAAAAATGTGTCTTAGGTTATTAGTTTATTATAGGAAAAGGAAACAAGCAGATTGGTAAGCTTTAGGTGGGCCATCTGGTATACCAAACAAAAATTAGTAATATAGGTAACTGTCTCATGTTCAAAGTATCAGCATCCTTTGAATAATTGGAATATAGGTGTGAATATGTAGCCTTGCTCTCAATTTATTTGGAAGGTAGATATACGAGTATGATATTGACACACAGATTTTTATTATTACTATCTACATAACACAGATTATCGAAATAAAATTATTATATTTATTAAATAGAGCACAAATTGAAGTAGTGTTGTTGACAATATTTTCTATCCGTTTTTCTCCAAGGAAAATCAAGTGAATATTTATTACTTTATCAATTTTGATGTACCTAATACCTTTTGGAAAGCTTGTTATAAAATTACAACATTCATATAATATGTCGTAATATTATTTATTGATTAAGCTATTTTTATTGTTCGGATGGAACATTATTATTTACATTTATTGCCTTGTAATTGTTTGGTTTTCTTGATGTAAATAAATAGTACGAAATTCTGATGAAATATGAGTTAAAATAGATGGCGGTTCAATGTATATTTTTGTGAACATACATAAATATTAGCTGTTCCGGAATGACAGGACAAAAAATAGCAAATTAGTTTTTAAATTTCTATATGTATAATCTGACTAAAAATAGAATACGGTATTATTAATCTGTATTTTCCAAATGTGACAATGGAAATAGTGCTTCAATATATTGGTGGAAAATAATTATTTTCACAGCATATTGGTTTTTTTATTTATCCATGGATTTCCAAAGAGGAATAACAATGTTCATTTTTATATATGCGTTTTAAGAGTGAAAAGAGAAAAAATAAAATTAATAATTCCACAAAAAGTTTTCATATTTAATGGTAATTTATCATAAGCTTTACAGATGTTATAAGAAAAAGATCTCTTGAACATTGCGGTAGAATGAGGAGGTGGTGAAATTGTTTTTTATGCCCAATATCTATGTTATGTAAATGTCCAGAGAATTTAATTTTTTCATATAAATAAGCTGGAAGTTTCAAATTGATAATTTTGTTATATAGAACCAGTGAATGTAGAGCCCTTCTTTCATTCATTTGCATCCATCCAAGCTCTCGAAGCTTTGCTCTAACAACCTGTTCTCTACCTGCGATTCCACCAACTAGACGAACACAAGAATTTTGCATTCGTTGCACTCTGTTCTCGTCCACTCTTGTTGAACCGTAGACAACTTGAACGAAATTGGGATCGCCTCAGTCATTTTATTTCCCATCATTTTCTTATGTTGTCAGATTTCCAATAGAGTATTTTCATCTAGGTGGTCTTCAAAGTTAGCTAACTTATACTTTTGGAACTATATTACAACCATTTTCTAATGACCTCTTGGAATGGATCAGATGTTTTGTTAAAAGACGATTTTTTGTGTTCGGATAATAGACCTAAATTGGTGCTGCAAAGTGAGGACAGTGCCTCAGCGGTCTGACTTAGCTTGTCTTTTTCAAGAATTTCTCTTTCAATTCACATTTACATTTTATCAAGAGCACTAGAATTCAATTTAGTATCCACAACTGGTCAGTGAAGCTTCTTTCCAGTTTGGGATTAATCGTCACCTTTTCTCTCTTAGGTGTAGTGTGGTGGTTCTTTTGTGCATAAAAATCCGACGTATTCCTTAATTTCGTTATTCCGTCGTGAAACTAATTAGGTATAACTAATGTAACGATCATCCGATTTGGCAACGGGTCTGGAATGCTAACTGCGCAGTGTCGGGATGTAACAGGCCTTGATGCGCCCAACTCTTTATAAATAGGATTTGAATTAGAATGCATGTCTCATTAAACAAATTTGTGTTTAGTGTATAAAAATATTATCCTATTTGTGGTCTATTTATAAAAATTATATAATAAATAATATGTAATACTTTTTTCCACAAAACAGATGCTTTCGTTTAAAAACTAATAATATATATTTTCCTTATTGCCGTTTAATTTATTACAGTTATTTTTTATTCTATTTTAAAAACAATGTATAATATTGCACGAGATGGTTGGTTTAAATATATGAAATCGAGAGATTGCAATTATGTGGACTTTAGGTCTTGGAATGAAGCTTTAGTTTAAAAATAAATTGCCATTTTAGATTTGTATTTTATAAATAGTTCTCTGACTGATAATGATGTTTATAAGTTTCAATAATATAATTGAAATACATAAAAATAAATTATTGCAAATAAAAATTGCATTCAATCTATAATTATCTAAAAAACTCGCATTTAGAAATTATTGGTTGAGCAATAATGCGCATTGTATCTAATAAAAATATTTATATTGTTGTGATAAATTAACAATAGCTTAATAATTTAACGTGTGGCAAGGTTAAATTAATTGTTTATCTAAATACATATTTAAAGTTTACAAATTTTATACGGAAATACGCAAATAGTTCACGAGACACAGAAATTATACAATAGGTAAATATTTAAATTATTACCAGGGAAACTACTATATTAGGCGCTATAATAATTATTATTAATTGCCAAATACCATGGTCGCTCAGGGTAATTCTTACGACGCAGCTACATTTCTGTTTGTCATTATTTATTTATGTAAACAGCGTGAGATGATTAAAATCAGATTTTAATCAGTATTATTTTTAAAAAAATCATGATTAATTTAAAATGTATTTGTTCGTAAAAAATAAAACCCAAACGCATTTTTATATGGTGATATTAAATACTATTTTAGCTGCTTTGTCACTGCCAAGTCTGGTAATAATCCTGTGTCTGCAAGGTATTTGGAAACAATTTCTAGAGCATCTCATCTTTCTTCAGCTAGTAATGGATCCAACATAATATATACCAAAAAGTAAAAGGCGGTTAGAGCTTGAACATCTCTGTTCTTAAGTGATTGATATTGGCGAAAGCTTCTTTCTTCTTCGAATTTGTCAAAAATAGCCAGTAACTTTTTCCATATGTAAACACCTTTTTGTTGTATTGCATCCATAGTGCTATAGAAATTGGTTTTAGCAACTGTAGAACATCTTCAGCCATCCTTTTAATATGGATATCTGAAAGTCATTTTGATCTTTATGCTCTTCACATATTAATAACAATTTTGGCCACATATAGATGTCAAGACAATCTGAAACTGAAAATATATTCCATCGAACATCCTGAGGTAAGACCAATTTATTGCCCCCTTTTTCTTTATGACAAGCATTTGGTGATGCTTCGAAATCTTTGAAGAGCAAACTAAGTAAGTGTGCACAACCATATGTAAGTATAGGATAATTGGACGACTCTCTAATTTTTGCCAAAAACAGCTTTTGGATGATACCTTTGCTGCACTATATAAAAATAGAACTTCAATTTGATTCTCTCATTTTTTCTGAGTTGTTATACCTCAGGGATTTATTCTTGGTCCCGTATTTTTCACGATGTATTAATTATATGCAATTGCTGAGATGCTTAAAGTACAGTAGACGTTTTTAACGCTAATCAATGAATTAAATCTGATTTGGATAGTTTATATAAAGCTCTACTTAGTTCATCATTGTCAAATTCCTTTCCCAATGTAGCCCCCTCCGATTGTTTCCTGTTTCCAAAACTGAAGAAATAGTTGGGTTTTCATCGTTGAAACAAACGCTTATTTTGAGGGCCTTGAGGAATCTTAGTATTTAGAAGGAATACAAAAATTAAAAACACGTTGAACTAAATGTATCGAGCTAAAAGAATATTATGTAGAAAAATTAAATGAGTTTTTGCTAAAAAAATGCTGGCCTTTAAAAGTCACGGACTTAGCAAACCATCCTCGTATCTTAACTTTTACCTGATATGATCAACGCTTTGAATTGTGATTTTATGAAGTAGGTACATTTCTAAATTCTTCTTACATCCCCAAAATTGGCGAGAGCTTTTCTGTAAGAGAAGAAATTTCATTATTGAATGACCTAATATTAGTTATTCGCCTAACTAATGTGTCAAATAGCTGATATTAATAAATTTAATAATAATATTAAACTCTTAGCTTAGTTATTTCTTAAATAAAAAATATGGAGTCCCATGAACACAAATGAGAGCTCAGTCAAACCTTTGCTGCCCCTGCCGGCCTAGGCACATGATGTGTTGTTGTTAATTTTGCAGTTTATATTTTCCATGCGCCCTCGTATATACTTGTTTCGTTTACGTAACTGCGCTTACGTATGAAATATTTCCAAAAGGTCAAATAACTACAAATAATAATATTTATATTCGAAGTTGCTTTGTTGTAGATAATTAGCAAATAAATAAAATTGCAAATTTTTGCATATGCTAAGTAATATCATTAAAACTGGGTATTTTTCACTGTTAATTCAAATTTATTTTTAATCTAATTACTAATTTGTCAAAGCAGGATTACACTAGTTATATTCATGCCAGGATATACTCTACCTACGTCGAAAATAAAACGTAATAAATTTCTTTACATTTGTATGTTGTATGTGTTTGTTTGTATAGGTAGATGAACTTTGATTACTTACAAAAATGTCTGGACATTAGATATAAATTCGGCGTAAAATGTTTATACAGGGTGTTTCAAAAAGACAGGCAATATTTAAGTCGGTGTTTCTCAGGTAATTTTATGGAAAAATGTTCCCAATAACATACTTCCGGATATGCATTAGCTTTATTCGGGTTTGGAAATTAGAACCGTTCCAGGACAGTTCTCGGACTGTTTGAGAACTGCGCCGAACTGGTTGCGCCTTGGATAAAATTCTCGGACCGTTCTATTACTGTTCAAAATTGTGAAAAACCCGAACGCTTCATCTATACCAAACATAAATAATATATAACCTAACGTTAATGTACAAACAAAAAAATAAGATCGTGGATGGTCTTGGCTTCTACTTGATGAAAATTCATATTAAAGTTTTTGAAGAAAACAAGAAATGTTTTTAAATAATTTTTAAAAAATATGGTACATCTGGCTTCTTCAGATAACCACTGTGTTGGTGAAACAATTGTTATGTGTTGTGTAACAAATTTTCATAAAATTATTTACATTGTTTTCTTCAAAAAGTTTAATAAAATAAGAGCCAAACATTTATTGTTGTACCTATTAATTTTCTTTTTGTTTTATTCGGATTTTTCATTTTCATTCAAAATGGGTAGTGAACATATGTTAACAAAGCATAAAAATTTCATGAAGACAAAATACAAATGTTTAATATAATTATCATTGTCTTCTTTTTGATATACTAAATATTATAATATTGTTTTTTTTTTAGTAAATGTAGTCCACCTTTTTAAATATAGACAAATTTAATTATAATATAATATATAATTAAATATATTATGTGATAAGATGTACGTTTTTAGTATAGGTTAAAAAATATAAATAACACGTTTATTGATATGCGCATGTGTAGCAAATAATCCAAAAACAGTCAGAGATCAGTTCTTGCCCAAGAGCAGGGCTCGATTCTGACAGTTCTAGAACCGTTCTCGAACTTTTTTATTTCAAACTCGAACAGCAAACTGCTGTTTCTAGAACCGTTCTAAATCAGTTCAAGAAAACTGGAACATGTAAATTTGAACTGCGCACACTCCTGACAGTTCTAGAACAGTTCTTGTACGAACCCGAATAAAGCTTTTGTTGTAAACTGAGGGATATCCTCAGCGTTTCACATTTTCGAAAGCATTCATTGACACAAGTACCTACAAGAGATACAAAAGTTGTAGTTTTAGTTGCTTTGAAGCTTCCAGTGAATTTGACTCACTTGGAATATACTACGGACGTACAAATTGAAAGGGTTTACAACGTTTAATTTTATCAGAAGCAGCTGACAATGTCCATGAGTTAAAATCTTGCTACGGGATATTTACGAATTTGGGGTTGTGATAAGTGAATCTTAAGTTTAATTAAAACAAAGTGATCATTTGAAATGGTTTATTCTAGTAATTTTGTGTTCCTCGCTTCGCAATCAATAACAGAACTATTGTCGTCGCTTTCGTGTGTATCCTAACTTTTGGTTTACCTGGTAATTCTTGGCAAACGTATAGGTACATTATTATTTAAATTTGCATACTTTTGGAACTTTAATACTGCTTAGCTTGTTTTGGTTATCTGATGAGTGATTGGCAATAGACGTCATTGTACTCTAACATGAATAAATTATTGCTATTTAACTATTTTGAATTTATCACGTGAGATTTTTAGTTCCAAATGTTATTTGAAGTGAATGAAATAAGTTTCATGATTACCAAAAATAAAACCAAACATTTTTCGAAGCTTCATCATCAGTGGTCAAGTATAAATGTTCTCCCACATCATTTGAACTACGGATTATGTTTCAATCAACCCTTTTTATTTTTTGAAATAAATAGTAAATTATAGGTTCATTTACTAATATTTAGTTTTCTAGAAAATCCTATACACAGTTTAAGCTTTGTCAATAATCATTCTTTTATTATTTGTATTATGTTATGTTCTTTTATTTTTTCAGTACAAAAATGTTGTCAATGGGTGGCAAAACCCTCGAAATACCTACCGAGTTGTTTGCACTAAACAGGTCAAGACTTGCAGAGAAGTTAAGAGACACAATTAGTGATGCAATTGTCCTTCTCCAAGGTGGTGATGAAATTTCATTCTATGATACAGACACTACATATAATGTGTTCAGACAGGTAAAGTAATTTACTTATGAGCTCAATTTTTTAACATTGTTTATTTTTCTTGTATTAAAAAGGTTTTGCTTTTTAATAATTTTAATACAACTAACAGTATTTATTCAGACAATGAAAATTTTTATGCACATATTAGATCATCCAAAAAGGCCATAGGATGACAAATAACATAACAAAACATTTTGTGTGAAGCAACTTTTGTTATTGAAAAAAAATGGAATTAGTGAATTTCGAGTTTTGATAAAGCATTGCTTTTTGATGAAAAAAAAACCACACCAACCAAACAATGACTTGATAAACATCCGAACTCTAGTCCATCGAGACAAATGGCAAAAACCATGCTACTGTCTTGGTATGTTGAAAAATCTTTTAAATTTTTATCTCGTAAACGAAGCAACATACGAAAACAATACAAGATATAAAAAAGTTGTAGTTTTAGTTGCTTTATCTCCAAAACAATATCGAAATTAAATTACAGTCAGTGGCGCATATTTTTTTGTCAATAATTTTATTAAGTTGCCCCTTAACGCCACTGGACTTAATAATTCGGATCTAGTTAGGGCCATATGAGCTCCCTATTTCTAGCAACAACGCTGCCAAATTTGAAAGAAATCGGTAACGAGATATTTGACTTAATTAAAGCAAACCGTTATTTTTCAAAAAATGACCTTTTCTCAGGTGTCTTTTTGAAACACCCTGTATAAAACAAATACCTCTGCATTGTTTGTTGTATAGTAAAATTATAAGAAAACATCGAAAAACCTTGACCATGTGTTGTTACAATATATTTAAAAATACATTTTGCAGCTTATCTGACGGGAAATATCGGTACCTATTGCGAATTTTGACATACCCCACAGTAACGTAACTTGACATTGATAATACAATCTAAAATTGGCCTTCTGTTAGTATTAGGAGACTGCGTCGCCCTTTACGAGGATTACGAGTGGCTTAATGACCGCTTATTCACTTAATATTCATATACCAGAAAAAGATCAGCCATTCATTTCGAGTATACGATTGGTGAGACGATTTTAAATCGTCCTGAGTCCATTAAGGATCTGGGTGTGACCTTTCATAAGCGTCTTTCATTCGATATACATATAAATAACATAATTCTGAGTGCATCTAGGTCTTATGGCTACATTGTGAGAAATTCCAGATCTTTTGAGAATATGGATACAATAAAAACCATATACTATGCTTATGTCAGATCAAAGCTGGAATACTGCTCTTTAATATGGTTTGCATATTACAACTGTTACAATGTTTCTGTTGAGAGAGTTCAGCGTAAGTTCTTATGTTTCAAAACTGATGGATCATATCCAGAAAGAGGAATAGAGTATGACATCTTGTTAACAAGATGTCAAATACAAAGTTTAGAATTAAGACGAAAAATTCATGCAGTAAAATTCCTTTTTAATATATTGCATAGTAAGATTGATTGCGCTGAACTCTTGCAAAAGTTGTATTTTTTGGTACCAAGGCAGAATTCGAGATCCTCTAATTTATTTTATAACGACCGACCTAGGACCAATTTGTTGATGAAGTCGCCTGTCTACACAATGTGTCAGACATATAACTTTATAAGATGAGGATGATATTTTTTTTGATCACTTAAGTACTGTTTTGGGTGTTTTGAATGAACATTTAAGTTGAATGTATGATGTTTTTTTTTTCTGTTTCGGTTTATTTGTATTGTTACTATTAATATTAAGTAATTTTGTAAGATTGCTTTGTAAATGGATTTTCTGTTGAGCAATAAAGCAATTATTATTATTATAAAATTCAAGTTCAATTTTCTTACCCATGCCAACTTCATAGCCTCTTAGGAAAGACAGGAAAATATATTCATAAAAATAAATAACAGGAATAAATAAAATATAAACCTACATACTCCATTTTATATAACGTACAATATCGCCGCCACAGACTATGACACCTAAAGGTTGATGTTAAATATTATGTTATCCTTGGTTTTTTATTTAATTGCCTAATACCTACATAATAATATAAATATAATATTTTGAGACGTATTTTATTATTTGGTTATGGAAATTTATTCACACACAAGTGTGCAAGACCCAGACAGCGGAAAAGTTTACTTATTTACAGTATATGATGTAATTAGATATATTATGAAGGCAATGGCCATAAAAAACTTTTCTTCACGTATACAGGAAACATATTTTTACGAGGGCAGCTGTTAAAAATTCGGTAATTATCTATTTTAATAATAATAATAAGCTTTATTGTCCAGCGGAGACATCCCCAATTAAGAAAAGAAATGGAAAATTATAATACATTATTAAGTATACAAAAAAAAACTTTCCCGGCGAGATATAATAATATAATCTAAAATATTTGACCTGAGACGATTAAGACTGTCTGTGTGTCTAGATGTATTCTTCCACAATAGCGCCTAAACGCTTCAACCAATGGAGATAAATTTAGTTTAGGGCAGTACAATACATACAGTACATTCAAATACAACCTAAATTTTCGACTCTAGCTTGGCACTGCGTTTGTCACAAAAATGGGAAATTATTGTGAACGCGCAAAAAAAAAATGTTTGAAGTTCACTGAGACGATGAAGTCCATTTCTAGCTGGAAGTCTGTCTTTAACCAATTGAGCTAAATTTTGGTATATGAGTTTGGTACAGTCCTAGGGTGAACCCGTTAGGTTTTGGTTGAAATCGCTCTAGCCCTGTGATGGGGGTGGACAAAACTCTCAAATTTTTAAATAGCAGTAAGTGTCGAGTAATTCATCATTTGAAATCGATTACTTTTGCCTTCATCATTCTCGAGAGAATTGCGTTTAAAAGTTACAAATATGTAGTACGACGCGTCGACGGCCGCAGACTTGTATGCAATTTGGTTTTATTTCTTTTACCCTCAGGTGTATCTCAGTGGTAATCGGCGTGGCTTTGGGTGCGGAATGTCCCTGCTTTTGAAAAAAAAATATATATATCTGATTTTTGACCAAAGTAGTTAGGTAGAATGTAGGCTCGTACTTAATAATATAATTTACTTTAGGAAATACAAGTATTTCGTTTTTATTTCTACGCCGTTTCGTCGCATTATTTGCGACTTCTTCAGGTTCCTACTTTTTGACATAATTCATAAATTACAGTCAATAATAAAAAAAATTGTGTATTAATAAAAAACTATAGACATTAAAATAAATGTCATACATAGACGTTAAAATGGAGATAAATTTTGGTATATGAGTCCTAGGATGAAGCCATTAGAGATTGGTTGAAATCACTTAAGCCCTGTGATAGGGGCACAACCGTTAAATTTTCCTATATCAGTAGGGGTCGAGTGATACATCGTTTTAAAGCATTTTCTGTCTGCTTTACAACGATAGGTCACTTTTGATGTTTGCCCCATAATTCTCGAGAAAATAGCGTTTAAAATGTCACCAGTGAGTTAGTTGGAACGTACTTATATATATAACAAATAAAATACAATATTTATTACCAGGTTTCTGTTAGGGCATTGGTAGCGTGTTCGCTTCGCATGCAGAAAGTTACGGGTTTGAGTCCTAGCTCTATCAAAACTTTTTTTTTCTAATTTTTGAATCAAGTAGCTAGTTTCTTACGTTAGTTTATTGGAAATAATGAAAATAATACAAATAATAATCATTATCATTAAAATTCTGTTTCGTTACGCGGGTCATATATTTTTGATTATATTATAACTTGTCGGGAAAGTTTTGGGGTGACACAACCGATTTTTTTTATTATTGACTGTCATTTATGAACTTGTGTGCCAATAATGCGACGAAACGTCGTTGTATTGTAAGCTTTTGACGTAGAAATAAAAACGAAATATTTTTATTTCCTAAAGTAAATTATATTATTATGTACGAACCTACATCCCCAAAAAGATAAATTTAAAAATAATATAAGACGAAGGTTCAAAAATAGGAAAATATATTAAAGTTAATACGATTAAAATAAAGTCAAAATTGGTATATGTGGTGCCCAATAAAATCTGATTTTTTTTTGGATGAAAGATAACCAAATTAGTCTAAAAATTATTTGAAAAAAAAAAACAACAACGAAATCCAAACTTAACTTTGAAACCTTGTATATTAATTTAACAAGAGAAAATTCCTGCCACTCAAGAGAATTTAAAGTATTTACGGTTCATAATTAATTAATAAAATAGTATAAACTTACACTTATGTTTATATACTTATATTTTTCGGTTAATTTAATAAATACTGGTTTGGATGGCTGTGTTAAAAATTTATTATTTATTTATTTTTTTTTATGTTCTGTTTGGGTTGTTAACCTAGTTAAAAACGGTCAACGCACCTAAATTTTGCTGACATAGGTACGTCAATTCGCGCAAAAAAGAAACAGAAAAAGAAAGGTGTGTTTTAGTTTAAATCCATTGTAGATTGTAGGTATATAGAAAGTTTTAGAATTAGCCAATGGTACATATAAATAATTATACAATTCATTTCGCAAATGTTTGCATAACGTTAAATTTTTAATCAAATATAGCCACGAGTTATAAACAATAATATTATTGTTTCAAGTTTTGGTTGTCTTCTGGTATCTCACCTGCTTTGTTGTGTTTGATATTTATTTACCTGGGCTCTTAAAATTATACACTGTCATTTTTCATTTTGGAGCAAACACCAAAATTTTTTCCCAATTTAACAACAAATTTTATGCACAGAAAGAGGGGTTGGCAATGGGGCCGTGTTTATCCCCATTCCTTAGTGAAGGTGTCCTGCACAGATTGGAGAAAAAGATCATGGTTAGTAACTTTGCAGACTCACTTTCACTATATAGGAGATATGTTGACGACATTTGCGTGATCTGGACTGGAGATGACTTGGATCTGAAATTTTTTTTGTTAATTTTAAACTACTTACATAGTAAAATAACATTCACATTCGAGTTGGAAAAGGATGGAGTCTTACCCTTTTTAAATCTTTTATTGGAGCGAAGAGGAGACCAAATTGATCTAGAGATTTATAGAAAACCTACTGCCCACAACATTTTTCCTACTTCTGTGGACGTCTAGAAACACTTCTATGTGATGGTCTGTCTAAAACTGAACTACCACTTGCCCGAAGTCCGTAATGATGTCTTAGATTATTACATAACTCTCGTTAAAATTTAATCAATAGCAAACACAACAAAATATATACATGACCTAACACAAACTGCACATGCTAAAACTAAGGTCGTTTCTATTGAATGAGTAATCTTTGATTTCTTTATTTTGTTTGGTTTCAATTGAATTATGCAATTGCTGTATTATATTACATCAAATATTTATTCATATCGATTCATGACTATTGTAATAGAGTTCTAAAATCTAAGATAGATAGTTTTGATGGTATTATTGTTATTGTAACGTATGTCCTAATGTTTAATCTGTCTTATAATAGGGTTGCTAACCTTCAGATACGGTAAATATTATTATTAAGGTTGAATGAATATCGAGCCCGACACTCCCCGGTATTCTTTAATAAAATTAATTTTCGCGGTTGTGCTCATGAGGTGAATATTCGTCATAAGCTTACCTATAGATCTCCTCCGTCTTACTCGACTGCCATGTTTGAAAGATCATTATCTCGCAATGTTTTTTATATGTATAATAAAGTACCTACCAGATAATCTAGAATTTTTGTTTAAATTTAAGAATTATATTTATAGCATAATATCGGAATTAGTACTTATTATTATTGATTGTGCGTGTTTTACTTTTAGGCTTGATTTCAAATTCCCCCAGCTGGAATAAAAAATCGGTTAAATATATGACCTGCGTAACGAAACAGAATTTTAATAATTATTATAATTGTATTATTTTCAACATTTCCAATAAACTAACGTAACAAAGGAACTACTTTATTCAAAAATTAAAAAACAAATATTGTCAGAGTTGGGACTCGAACCCATAACCTTCCGCATGCGAAGCGAACGCTCTATCAATGTATTAAGGTACTCAATTACTACATATTATATTCTTCTAAGAATACTACTTAACTGGCGAAATTTTAAACGCTATTTTCTCGAGAATTATGGGGGCAAATATCAAAAGTGACCTATCGTTGTAAAGCAGATAAAAAATGCTTTAAAATGATATCACTCGACCCCTACTGATATAGGAAAATTTAGCGGTTTTGTCTACCCCTATCACATGGCTGAAGCGATTTCAGCCAAAAACCTAATGGGTTCGTCCTAGGACTGTACCAAACTCATATACCAAAATTTAGCTCAATTGGTTAAAGACAGACTTCCAGCTAGAAATGGACTTCATCGTCTCAGTGAACTTCAAACATTTTTTTTTTGCGCGTTCACAATAATTTTCCATTTTTGTGACAAACGCAGTGCCAAGCTAGAGTCGAAAATTTAGGTTGTATTTGAATGTACTGTATGTGTTGTACTTTTTGTGTCTAGGACAATACTGTAGTAAGAAGATGCTGTAAGATGTAGATTTGTCATACAAAAGTATAATAAGAAAATTATTTTACCACTGAGTATAATTTTTAAACAAACATTGGACTAATTTCTTATATTTTATACTACGTATATTCATCGTCTAAATATTTATTATTTCAATGTGGTATATGCATTAATAATAATATTTTGTTTTTGTATAATTACACGTGTAAGTAATTACTTTTTTTGTTGTGTTATTGTTGATCTGGGAATTATTGATTGAGATACCGTTAGATTTTTAATAATTAATTATAACCAAAATATTGCCTTGATACGATAATAAAACAACTATATTTAGTTTTGTTAATTTATGTTACTATAGGGTTAGAGGTTGAATTTTTGATAAATATACCGGAGGAGTAATTAAATTGGACAAACGCGACGGATTCCATGGTTTTCATGCCTATGTTTGTGCCTATAATTGACTCGACATAACAAGTGCTCAAAAATAGTCTTTAAAAAAACGTTTTTTTTTCCAAAAAAAAAACCGGTCCATTTGGAAAAATTCATTTTTTTCTATTTTATGGTTGCTAGTGACATAATATTAAAAATACATCATTTAATAGTATTAAATGCTGTATTTTTTCAATTTTATTTATATTTTTTATTTCAATCGATTCATACAAAAAAACGAAATAGATTGGCAGGCAAAAGGGTGGAAAAGCTGGTCGCAGTTAAAAGTAACCTTCATCTTTTAGACGATAAAATTGGCAAAAAGAATAACCATTCCACCAAGGATATAATGTATTATAGACGAATAGGACCTGCATCCTTAGACATCAATTATAATGATGATGACCAATTCACTTGGCAATATGTTCCTGCCCAAGAAAATTCAACTGACGAAGAAACTCAGACTGACACTGATTATGAAAAATTGAAGATCTTCAGATTATCTTTTAATTTAGTAAATTTTAGTTGTTGTTCTTTAATGTTTAGAAGTTTTTTTTAATTGTTTTATAAGAATGTTTTGTTTTTTTTATTTGTTACAAGAATGTTTTGTTATTTTACTATTTTTTTATAATAAATACCTTAAAATTAATAAAAACCCATAAAAGAGAAATTTTTTAAAATTTTGGTTTTTTTCAAAGGCCGTTTTTTTTTCGGAAACGAACCGGTTTTTTTCCGAGGTGTTAAAATACTACTCAAAAATATGCTTATTATTTAGAAGAAACGAAAATAGTAAAATGTGTTTAATAAACTTTAAATTGGACTAGTTCAAGAGTTAAATATTTACCAATTATGTATGGAAAAGATACAACGAATGTTATAAAAGGGTAGTTTTTAATGAAACTACTTGGACGTTGAATATTGATTACATCCTGTATTCTATATGACCGTTCGGACTTCCCGTTAAACAATTGCTTAGAAGTTAATGTGAGAAAATACTGTATGTGTAATGGCCGTGAGTTAAATTTAGTATTTGTTAATGTAGGCCAATTTATAGGTGTTACAATAGCCAAAATTATTATTCCGAAAAAACTTGATGCCTGGTAGTATTCGTGTTATTTTTGGTCTCACAAAATGTTATTAACACTTACTTAACCTGCTATAACTTGTAATGTTGTCTATTGCAATAAAGTTCCGCGTTCCAAATTGAAAATATTATTACTGAACTTTATTATACATGGTGCACCGGTTTTTAGTGGAGAAAGTTCGACAGCTTTATTGTATTCGTTAAGATAATAAGAAAAGTTTGCACACCTGAGTATACTTGTTGGTCATAATTTTGATATAGAAAAATATATTTGTGACATAGCAGAGCCTCAGTCTAATTCAGTAGAACCAGACCGAGGCATGGTTCGACAGATACTGACGAATTGTCAGAGTACCATAGTCGCGCTAATCTACAATATCGGACTACCTTTATATATGGTTAGATATACAGTGTGTCTCGAATAAAAATGGGGATTTTTGAAACCGTGAGAGTTAACTTGAGCTTAAATAGGGAAAAAGTTGCGCATTTTTCTGCCCTCTCAGAATCTGATTTGAAATTAAAAATAACTAGTGAGGGTTTAAAAATAACGGATAAATACTAAAAATTGCTCTTTTTGAACAACCGTAATATTTTCTACAGTGTGGAAGGAAATTGAATGGGACTTGGTAGTTTTGTTGTAGCGATCACTGACGATGGCATATTTCTATCTCATATTAGATCACAGAACACAATAATACTCAATATGAGTTTTAATATTCACAAATATAACATTTCAACAATTTGTAGTTTAAATTGTCTTCCAAGAATTTCAACAATTTTCGAATTTTCGTTTCGTTTCTATTCTATTTAAAAGCGTCTCACCAAACAAAAATTACAATCTCAAAGTAGCACGAAAATAATGACAGTTATCTTGTTTCGTTTCATCTCCCGTAAATCATCATCAACTTTGTTTTTCTTATATCTTTCCAGTTTGAATCACCCCGTATAACACACACTGCAACTTGTTCTAAATGAAAAATTGGAATATTCCAAAAACTAAATCGGCGTTCGTCTTTTTTTCTACAGGAATCATACTTTATGTGGGCATTTGGAGTTACCGATGCAGGTTGCTACGGCGCTGTCGATGTGAAAACCGGAGACAGCTATTTGTTTATCCCACGTCACCCTGAAGAGTATTCAGTATGGATGGGACCACTAGCAGGAACCGACGATTTCAAAAACAAATATAATACTTCGCATGTTCACTATTGCGATGAAGTAAGTAATTAGTTAATCATATTTAATACTTTTCTGTTTCACCAATTTTTAAAGCTGGACTTAACAAATCATAGTGCTAAAATCCATCATCATACTGAAATGGAACTCCGAAATATTATTACAATTTAGGTCCAACCACGACTTTAATTAATTGCTCCTGACGGATTACGGCGCTGGCGTGTCCGAGACTATAACAGAGTCACAGCAATCAGAGGACGTGAATATAATGGCGTGGTCTCAGAAATTAATTAGAATACTTAGCTTAATCAAACATAAAAAGCAAATTAACAAAAAAATTATGGAAAATTCAAATGAAAATTAATGAGAGACTTGAGTTTGCAGCTGAGAAACAAGATGATGAATATTGGGGTCAATATCACTAGTACATAGGCGCAAAGTGCTTTGTAAATTAACATGTGTAATGTTCATGATTGGAAAAAGCTGCTCACATTTATACGTTGGTTGACAGTAATTTTTTTGCGTGTTATTTGAAATTCCTGAATTTCTCGTAGGCCGGATTGAAGCTGATGGAGGGCCGGGGGTTGCCCATATACGAGTATGATTTATACCATCGTATCGCTCGCAGCCCATTTTGTGGATAGGTGCATATCCGATCTCAACAATTTTGATAAGATTTTAAAGATTAAAGATAGGATTAGGTTATGAAATATTTTAAAGCTGAAATATTAGATAGTTAATGCACAAATTGAGTTCAAAAACGAGCAAAATTTTCAACATGGCAAACATCAATTTGTGGATAGGAATTTTCACTAATTAATAGCAAATATTTTGGAAGGATTTTAAGGATTAAGGATTAGACAATGAGGTATTCTGAAGATGCAGACACCATTTAATGTCTGAAAATTAATGAATTTTTTGACATGATATAGGTACATAGTATTATCGAATGTTCGAAATGTACTTTTGGAATTTAAAATGCTCCAGATAAGAATTGAATGTCTTGCAAATGACACACCTAGTATATTATTTTTGCGCAATATCTCGAAACCGGTGTTAGTAAACAAACATAATAATGATCACGTGTATTGTAGGAATATTTAGTATTATTCTGTTTGACCTAAATTTCATGTAATAACTCTAATTAAGTACCTATAATGCGTTTTTAATGTCATTATAAATGTTTTTATATTAAACTCATTGAATAATAATAATTTTTATAGAAATGTCGCACACTCATAATAATATAAAGTTACAGAGTACATCTTTAATTATAAGTTAATATAAAAACGTTGTGCAATATTTTCAGATAATGGTGCTACTAACAACATACAGGATGAACCTTTTAAATTCCATCAGAAACAACGTGTAAATTTGGTTGAATAAAGCGTGTAGAAATTTTAACCTGTATAAAAAAAATATTAGGTCCGTAGGATAGCACATAGATGGCGTTACTAGAACTTTTTCCATATGATTTTTATTTAGTACTAACCTTCAACCGATACGTGTATAAATTCCAAAAGACAGTCAACTGACGGGACAGCAATCGACGAACCGAAATCCAAAGCGAGTAAAGACACAACAGTCGGCCGATAAGGTGATGCCGACGAATCAAGTGTTTAACAGCATGGATTGTCCTCAAAATATTTTCATCGGAACCATTTTTTTAGTTTAGGAAACAAATAGTTTTCTCGTCAAGTCCGTGAGGCGCTTGACCGGTATTTGCAGTTTGATGTTGACTTCCGGAAGGCTTTCGATCGAATTGATCATTATGTTTTACTTCCCAAGCTTGATGCTTCGATTTTCTCCAGCACTGGTCGCGTTGCTTCAATCGTACCTTTGAGAGTTTTAAATCTTCTGTATTCTGCTCGTCTTCTGGTGTCCCACAAGGGTCCAACCTTGGTCACCTTGTATTCAATATTTTTATTAATGATTTTCAATTATTTTAATGGTGGTATACTGGTGTATGCTGATGATCTCAAGCTTTTATCTACCATTAGGCTGTATGAAGATTGTTCTGCACTTCAGACGGGTAGCGACTGTTGAGTTGGTGGTGCGTTCATAACCGATTGACATTAAATGTATCAAAGTGCAGTGTTGTCAGTTTTTACAGAATAAAATAGTTTGGGATTATACTCTGGAGGGCAGGTTTTTGGGTCGACTGAGTGAAAGTTATTGATAACAGCCGCGATTTTTCAGATGGTAGATTGTACGGCTGCACGAGCACGCACTTGGGTCCATCCACAGACGACTCCTCAAGCATTTATTATATAGACTGGATGGGGTGTATCCGCATAGGGGAATAGATCACGCGTTGCTGTTGGTTCGATTTGATGTGGTCTCTCAAGAGGAGTAGAATGATACAAGCTTTGAAGTTTTTGTACGGGATTGTACATAATTTGGTTGACTGCCCATTTCATTTGGGTAATTTGAACTTCCGCATACCCAGAATGTGTTCAAGACAGGACATTATGATATTGAGGTCGCCAGATACCATGTACTTATGCAAATTCCTGTTTATTTTATGTGCTCTGTTTGTAATCGTCTAGATATAAACATAGATTTTTATGTCAGTCCTATTTTAAGATGTATTTTGAATAACTAACGCACTACTGCTGTCTGATCAATGCAAATTTTTTGATTGAGCTTTAGCCAACGCGGCATCCATGGCGTATCCATGCACAAGTTCACTCAATTTGAATCTGCGATCCTTTACCAAGATTTTTTCAGTTTTTTCGCGCATTTCGGCAGCTGTGACCTCAAGGCCGCGTCATGAGTCTAGTACGACGACGGAGCTGACCAACCTATAGGACATCGATTTCCAATTTAGTTATTTTTTTTTAATTTAAGGTCGCATAAAATTGAAGAAACAAATAAAACTTATCCACATCAAAGATTTATCAAATATATTATAAAGTGTATAAATATTACATAATAATTGAGCTCAGTAAACCCAAAAGAAAAAAAACGAAAACATTCATGCAATATATTTAAACAATAAACAAGGTAAACAAAAATACACTTTAAACACATATTTGTTGCATCTTATCGATGTTTTATAGTTTGTTTTCATTGATAAGAAGCCGTTAACGTGTAATGTTATTATAGTAAGGTTATTTTATTAACTCCCAAATCAGACTGTATCAGGTTACATAAAGTAATTCTAGGACAAAAACACTACATTATTAATGATTATGATGGTAAACAATGTTGGTTTCGAAAATTTATATCATGTTATATAATTGATTTATTAATATTTACGCTATTTAATGATGCAGAGAACCATTTCTGATTTATGAGGGACTTAATTTATGGCTATAGCTATCTGAAATAGTCAGCAGTTTGACCGATTCCTAATCCAAAATATTGACATTGTTTTAGTTGAGATCAAATTGCAGGAACGGCGAGTCAGTTCACTCTTTAAGGGTGGCCTAAAGAATTTACCTGTTATGTGGGGGGTCAGTATCCTTCACTATTCATTAGTCTCTTATTTGACTTAGTTCTCATTCTCAATCTAGTTTTAATGTAATTGATTTCTTGATTTTTTTTCTGGCGCTATTAAGTAATAAGATCAAGTTTTTTATTCGTCAGATAAACAACCAGATACAGAGGGTTTCTAGTTTTTTAATTGTCATATCTGTAGTATTAAGCAAAAATGAGTCGATTGAGAAACCGACTGTTAATAAAAAACTTAGTTTTAATTTACACACTTGCCACCCGCACACTGTTATATCGGACATGAGGTGCTGTGTGTCCTGCATATAAAAATAAGTAAATTTTTGGTCTAATGATTTGTTTAGTATTAGCTTTGATTGAAAGTTGATAATGATAATCTGATTTTTTGCAGATCGAGCAAATTCTGACAAAAGTAAACCGTTCTAAAATATTAACTCTGGTAAGTCCAATTTTTGAATCAAAGTGGTGAAGACGTAGTTTTATGATTTATTATATAATATATAACATATTATGCATGCGCGTGTAGACCATTAATAATTCTAACAACAGTAAACAAAGCTTTTATAGGAATTCCTTCTTTTGGTGCGATTTTTTTATCAACATTTAATTTTAGCATGGTTTGAATACGGATAGCGGCCTAACCGCAAAAGAAGCACATTTTGAGGGCATTGAAAAGTAATAATATGTGACAGGGTGTATTGTCAGAAATAATATTATATTTTTGTGTTTGTTTATTCTAGATTTACTGTAGACAACAAAATTCTGTTTCCTGTTATTGCCGATTTGTAAGTAGTAATATTATGTCATCTATTAATACGAAAGAACATGTCAAATTTTTATAATTGATTTTTGTCGAATATCTAACTAAAAAATCTGTTCCTCAAATACCATGTATGTCACTATTAAATTCAAAAACAAATTGAAAATTGTGAACAAAACTTTGATTGTTTAAATTTAATGTAATATTTGCTGAACCCATTGACGTTGTAGATCCACATATGCCATTAATTTTTATTTTACAGTTTGTTTCAATAATTTCTTGAGGTTGAATATATTTATCAAAAATTATACTTACGGTAGCCCCTGTACCAATTAAAAATTTTAACTTATTTATTATTTTAACATTTTGCTAATATCTTGTAAATGTGTATTTATTAATTATTAAGAAATTGTTTTTTTGTTTGTTTTTCTTTTTTTCTCCTTTTTTTAGTTAAAAATATCGGTGTAAATTCATTAAGAAGGAATTACTAAATGTGTAATTCATTGGCAGTCTTAATGAATTTACATTGTATATTGTTATGTTATTTTTTCTTAAACTTTTGTATGTAGGGTAAAATTTGTTTATTATATTTTATTATTTTGTAAAAGACTATCGGTGAATAAATATTATTATTATTATCGGGAAATCCTTAAATTAAGTACCTAAACGTATAAGTCTATGTCAAGAACATTCGTTTCAACTTTAAGTCGGTACCTGTATTTACTGCGATCAATCACATTGATATATTGTTACACGAGGGTTGCCTTTTATGTTTTTACAAAATCTGGGAACAAAACAAAATTTTTGGCAAGGGAATTGTCAAAATATTCACCTTTATAGTTTATACACTTTTGCATACCACGTCTCACAACATATGACGATAATTTACACGAACTTTGCAGTTCCCACGTCGAATTTGTTTAGGATTTCTTTACACCAAGTTAACATAAACTGTTTTTTGAGCTTCGGTGAACTTACGTTGGAACATAGTTTCCATAAATGTGTTGCAGTCTGCGATATGCCAAGAGATGCCTTTATTTCACTGTACAGCACCGATGTTTTTTAGAATCACAACATATTTTGATCGACCTTCACGTGATTCATCGCTCACTGATGCACAACCATGGTGGAAATAGGCCTGTTTTGAAATCGTTGATATCCTTCACGAGTAAAATCCATTTTTTTACAAACTTCTGAATCGATTCCTAAGCATTTTGCATTAAAAAGTCAAAAGCACCATCTAGTGGTTGTTTGTAAAAATATAAAAGGTGACCCTCGTATATTGTTAGAAACTTTCTTCTACGACGTACCATCTTCGAGTAAATTCGAAACGAAAAGTCTCGGGGTATCGAATACATACCTGAGCGGAGGCAAAAGCTCGTCAAATAGTGATAAGGGTCTAGGGCTACTGCTTACTTAGATGGCAATATAATATTAACACCGTTTTTTTATCATGATTTTATTTTGAAATTCTTGAATATCCCTTTTATTTGCAAATCTGAATATATTTTCATTAGGTACTAAAAAGTTCATAATTTATAGGTAGTAAATTTTAATATTTCGTATCCGATTGGAGAATTACAACTTAAGGATTTCAACGAACGATCTCAGTGAATGGACCGCGTAAGTTAGCGAGCAGAGTGATTTGGTTTGCACTCATATTACACATACATACACTATTTTTTGGCAACACCTTGAATTCCGTGCGACACTGTTTTAAGTATCGAAAATTAAATTTGATAACACTTTTGAAACACCATGTATAAAGCACCCTCAATGAATGTTTTTGGAAAAAAGTGCTTGACTACTATTTTTTCATATTTTGAATTATTAAAACCACCAAATATAATTTAGTTAAGCTCGAAATTTTATTTTGCACTCTTTTACGTAACCCTGAATTTCTATGTGTTAGGGGGGTGAGGTGAAAATTTTCAGTGATTTTTGACCTTTTTGAAAGTAATGAACGAGAATAAATCAAATTCCTTTTGCGTTCTAAAATACAGTTGCCAGTTTTGCTCGTGCAAGTTGGTATAGACGCTAGGACCAGGGACCAGCAACAAATCAGACCTGCTAGCATCATTTTTTTATCAGGGAGGAAACTTTTCACTCCACCCTCGTAGATTTCTCCTCTTTTTTCACTTCACTCGACGTTATTACTTTATTTGTTATTACTATTATTATTTTTAGGAGAGTTATAAAGACTGATCATGAAATTAGAGTTATTAAATATGTTGTTGCTGTATCATCAAGAGCCCATCGACATGTTATGAGATATATAAAACCTGGTTTACATGAATATCAATGTGAAGCGGAATTTTTAAATATTTGCTACAAAGTTGGTGGATGTCGACACGTTTCTTATACGTGTATTTGTGGTAGTGGTCAAAATGGTGCTATATTGCATTATGGACATGCTGGAGTTCCTAATTCAACTGCAATAAAATATAATGACATATGGTAAGTATCTTTTTTGCATGATTTTTTTAATTGCAGTAGACTCAACAAAAGTCAGCATAATAGTCCTTTTTGTTGAATACATTAGGTGGGAGTAGTTTCTATCAACGTGCGAATTGCCAACTAATGACCAAAGACTATACGTTGCAGTTGCAAACTTTCATTTACATTTTTTGACACCACTTTGAGATATGGCACTTGCTTTAATCTAAAATAAAGATATTTGGAATTTGTGGAGGGTGTCTTATTATTGCACCTAGATATCTTGTGAAATCCTAGCTTACCGACTTCTGAAAAAGATGGAGACCTTAAGACAAAGATTACTAAATACTATCTTTATTCTGCAGTCTTTGCTTAAGGTTGGTTACCATTTTTTCTTATAATTGTATGCAGCCTCCCGTAAGAATTCCCACAATAAATCTAAATTTGCTACTTTTTAACAACGTTCTCATTAAGACAGCTTAGAGGCTCTCTGCAAAATTGCTTGTTAACTTATCCCCTCCTGACTATTAAAAGTATGATTGTCTTTTGTCAAAGTCGTGCGAACCAGCCGCGAATTGCAAACTCTGCTAGTGGAGTTGGTTGCTGCTAGTCACATAGGACACATCCAAGTAAACAGGCTTTCGCTATTGCTTTTATTATTGTGTATTGTGCAAGTCTCAGATAAAGGGATGCACACTTCACACAATTTATCAAAAGGTTCTCTCATATTTTACAAGGCAATAGGTTTAGTTTTTTTTAACGACGAAACCAGTTTTTATTACGAGAAAACCCCAAACCTAAATTTCCCTAATTAATTAATTGTTAATTTTATGTGAATAGCCTATTTGACATGGGAGCAAATTACTGGGGCTATGCAGCTGATATAACATGTAGTTTCCCTGCTAATGGAAAATTCACGCCGGATCAGAAACTTATTTACGAAGCTGTTCTCGAGTCAAATCTTGCTGTGCACAGAGCAGGGAAACCAGGTGTTTCCTGGGTCGACATGCATTTATTAGCTAATCGTACATTGTTGGAGGAACTGAAAAAAATTGGATTAGTGAAAGGTAGTGTGGATGATATGATGGAAGCTGGTATAGCAGCCATATTTCAACCACATGGTTTAGGTCACCTTATGGGATTAGGTAAAGTAAAATTTGTTTAAATTTAAACCTTTTCTGTCTATACGGATATTTTATTTTCAGACGTTCATGATGTTGGTGGATACTTGCCAGGAAATCCAGAGAGGCCAAAGAAGCCTGGAGTTAATAAACTGAGAACGGCTAGAGTTTTGGAAAAGAACATGGTTCTAACTATTGAACCAGGCTGTTATTTTATTGATCCGGTATAGTATTTTTTCACACTTTACACAGAAGAATTATTTGCATGTTTTATACAAAAATTACTACGAAAATTTTGGAAGTAGTTGAATATCTTTGTTTGTTTATATATATGTATAGTTTTTCATATAAATTTTTTATTTTTAACTCTTTTTGACCTGCACCGCTTCATCTCCAATTATTTCTAGTCAAAATCAATTAGTACTTTAATTACTGAAGGAATCCTATATTTCCCCCATAACAAAAAAAAAACAAACAAAATACGCTTTGTGCATAAACCATTTAGCACCTTGTACAAGTCAAAGTGATTTTTAAAATGATTTTGATGTAATTAAAAGCAACACTCATTCTTATTTTTACAGACTGGGAGGGGTTATAATTTAGTATAAGTTATAGTACCTTCATATGTAAAGATCTAACAGTTGTTAAACAATGCTGATAAATCAATAAAATAAATAAATATTAATTTTTAGCTTTTGGACAAAGCTCTAGGAGATTTTGAACAATCAAAGTACATTGTGCCCATTGTTTTGAAACGATTCCGTGGATTTGGTGGTATTCGCATTGAAGATGATGTCTTGATAACTGAAGATGGTGTTGTTAACTTGACACGTGTTCCAAGAACGTGAGTAAAATTCGTATTTATAAAACACAACAGCAGTAACCAGATTGCGTAAATTAAGAGTTTTCTGCATAATTCCACATATTCTCAACTATATTTGATTATCCATTTAATATTTATTACTCGCAGATGTTTTTAGCTTATAAGTATGGGCATCCACTGCGACCACCTATTTATAATTTTGTTTGAATCACATTGGCAATGAGTTTCAACCAGTTAGATTATTATTTTTCTTCTCTTAGCCAGACCGGCCAGAAGTCCAGATCGTTGTTCCCAATGTGGATGTTTCTGATAGTCCATAGATAGTGACCTTCATGACAATGAAGCAAACTTCTAAAATAAACTGTCTTTAGAAACATCTCAGAACATTTGACATATCAGGAATGATTCTAAATGTACAAACTCATTAAATTAATTTAGATTTATCTAAAATTTTAAATATGTGTATAAAATAGTTGTTGCTTATTTTAATTTTATGTAAAATAAGATCTGTTTGTTGCAGTGTCCAAGAGATTGAAGAATGGATGACTGTATGCACGGTAAAAGAACAGAAATACGAAGATCCAGACTTTGCTGTTTAACTCTGTGCCTTATATTCTTATGAGTTTTGTTGTTACATATTATATTTTTTTATTCCCATGGTTAATACTAAGTACATTTATGTGACATATAATATCGCTAATTGTATAGTTAGTTATATCAATAAAGTTTTCTTGAAAATTCTTATTTTATCCAGATTTCGTATAATTATTAACAATGTCATCAACAAGACTGATTCTGTCAAGTTAAATTCGCGCTTATAAAAATTCACAAAAAAACAAAACTGAAATTAAATTGTCTAGAGCACAGTTTTTGAGTATTTTAAAAACTACACAAAAAATCCTGAGCGTTACAAAAGTTCACACAATAATCAAGAATTTTTGAGAATGGAAATTTCTGATAAATGATCTTTGGTAATTTGGGTAGTTTGGTAATTAAAACACGGTTTTCGGTAGGCACAAAACTGAATATTTTATTTTTAAGGAACTAAGTATGTTTCTTCATTCGAGGCTGGTGAGAGTGTTGTTTAGAGGTTGGCCAGAGAGTGTTGACTAACTGAAATTATGGAAAGGCATTGTTGGGTGAAGTATCACATCTGGCCAGTACGCGACTTTAACAATATCAAAGCCGTTATGGTTTGTCGAAAAATGCCTTACTAGGTAGAGACTTGGAATTCTGGATTTCCCAAAAATACAAATGTAGGTAGAAAGCAGAAATATGAAGATGTTGCTGTTTACTATTGGGAATTTAAAGACTATTATTTACAACTACTATAACTGCACTTAAATATATATACAGTGTGGCACAAGAATAATCGCCACAATCAACAATAAATAACCTTACCACATTTTACATATGGGGCTATCTTGAAAATGTATTTGTTAAATTCGCATGTTCATTTATCCGAGTTTAATATCAGTCATGTCAATGTTAACATATCTTGGGAAAACAATCGCACCAGATTCTTTCTCTACAAAATATTTGATCATCTCCTGTAATTGGTGCTGCAAAAGATAATACAAAACAGCAATCAGTTATAAGTTATAACTATAGACGATTGGGTGTGCGAATACAAAAAAGTAAACTGCATCTCAACTACGTAAACCGTTTACTTTATTTCGACTAAATTAACAATAAGTAACTCTATAATAAATTATGTAGTTAAAGCTTTCTCAGTAATTGATAAAATATTGAATAATTACATTTTCAATTTTACACACATTCACCTCATTGCTGTACTTCTTGTTTGAGATCCAGTTCGGGAAACATATTTAAAACTGTAACTATTATTTCTATAATTCGTTCTACCATCAGATGAGCAACATAAAGCTAATACAAAACTGTCTCGAAAACTTTTAGACATAAATCCATATATAATTGGATTAATGCAACTGCAAATAATATTATGATTAAATAAAGTTTGCATTAAACATACTTAATCAAAGTTAAATATTTAACGAGACCAATTGATATACACCCATAGTCCTCCTTAAGGGGAACAAACCTATTGAAGTTTGACACGGCAAAATCTGGAGTATATAAGAACGCTAAGGAGTGCGTTCATTATAACAAAGTCACTGTTGTTTTCTTCAGCGTATCCCTGTAATATTGACTGTTCATTTTACGTTGTATTGTAGATCGATGTGAGAAGTTATGAACAGTATTAGCCACTACAGTGACTTTTATGTTGACTCGAATTAACACCTCAACGCGAGATTTTGAAGATGGATTTTAAACGGTTTAATCACTTAATATTCTCAAATCTTTCGACAGTCTTTGATATTTCCAACAAAAAGAATTATATTTCTTTATTGAATCCTGAAAGTTTTGTATTAATTCAATGAGCTAGATATGTCAATTTGTCTCGTTCATTAATGAATGACCCTCTTATTTACCTATTAAAATATGCCATCAGATAAAAGGCGCTCGACATATATTTTAGTGGACCAGTACGTAAAAATGGTAAAACTTCATATGCTTTTAATACATTATCTATTAGTAAAGGTGACCAACATATTGCAAATAAAGCTACGACTGTCACTAACATGTATATTACTTGTTTTACCATGGTGCTGTCATCACGTCCACTTCTGTTACGTGCCTTTTTGAACTCTGTTAAGTGGAATTGTTCCACATACAGCTCTTCTGTACATTCCGCATGGTTTCTAGAAAGCCTGAAAACGAATAAGTTAAATAAATTATCTCACACAACGATCATACTCAGCCACAAATGATCTTTATATTAAATATGGGATGGAGAAAGAATGTCAATTAATAAAATTTATTTTAAAAAATAATGAATATTTTAGTTCACCTATTTTGAAAAACATATCGCCGCGGTAGAAAATCAATAACACATTAGGAGTTGTCGCATATTTTGAAACTTCTGTATTCCTGATGGGATATCTTCCGAAAGGGAACTGATCACACTTTAAATGTTAAAAATATCTTCAAATATCTTAAATTTATTATCAAAGACGCAAATTTTTTGTTTCAGAATATTTTAGAAAAGACGACGTTACCTTAACAATAAAAAATATCCTAATATTTGTTTGCATTTTTTTAGACTTATGTGTTCCTGGTACAAAATTGTATTAACATCCCTTGATTGTAACATTGCGCCTCAATTACCAGACCCATTCCATTATACATTAATTAAGCCCCCTATGAATGATTTACAAATATAAATAATAAAAAAAAGGAAAAGAAAATGGAATTACAGGAAAACAAATAAATTGTTAATCAAACAATATCCATGTCGATAGCTTGCAAACATACACGCAGATGATGTTTATATGATTTAGTGAACCGTAAAAGTAATTAATATTCTCATGCAAATTCAGGTGATTGCAGTAGTGGCAGGTCCGAAAAAGTTGAGCTCTACTTTTATAATTTGTATGATCGTGAAGGACCCAACACAGGTGTGAATTTCTAGCCAACACAAACGGGGGACACGACTCGTTTCAATTGATTTTTTTTAGTTGACAAAAATTGCCAATAGCATTCGCTGCGAAGCAACAAATGCAGGCATATTGTCCACACCAGCTGTTCTCTTTGGTTTCAGTTTTATCAATGCGGCGCAGATGTCATCGTAGTCCGACAAGCCTATACCTATATCTCTGTCCCATGTGCAGCAAACATCACACCCAGAATACGGAAAACGTGACCTTTGATCCATATTCGGTGTAAGCTTCCAACGCTGTGTATATTTATCGATGTAAATGTTATCTCTATTTCTGGTTGAGAAGTTGTGAGTAGGTCTTTTTAACTCAGTCTTCATTCGAAACACTTGAAGCCCTATTTTATATATATACACACATGAGAGAGTCAATATCTTATGTTTTCTAAACGCTTCTCTACAAGATTCCAAATGTTTCAAATTAAAAATAATTCGCACAATTCTTTTCTGCATAAAAAACACACGTTGTATATCCACACTCTGACCCCACGCAATAACACCAACTCAGGTGTTCGTCGAACATTATACCCAGGAATTTTGATTTTTCAGTCATTTCTATAGGATGTGAGTTTAGGTGTAAATTTAGGTCGAATGTAATATCTCTGATTTTAGTTCTAAACATAATGCAAGATCTTTTTTCTACGTTTATAATTAATTTGTTTTGAAGCACCATGGACTAAAAGTATTTAATATATTATTAGTTTTGCTTTCTAATTCCTGTATGCTTAATGCCGATATTGCTATTGACGTATCGATATTAACTAGATAGTTTTAGGAAGCAGAGAAGAATTGCCCGCGAGAGATGTGTGAAAACAAATGACTCGCAGGTCGTACGCAAATGATATCTCAGTTTGAAAGGATGGTTATTGAAAGAAACTACTTTTTCTAACAGAACTAAAATGATTATTATGAATTTTTTATTGTTAGTAATTAAATCTTACGCTTGTTCGCTGGTCATAACTGATCTTCTTTCTAAGACTTTCCAAACTTCCCAACAAATTAATGTGTATGAATATGTCATTATGCAAAATGGTATGATCAATATAATAATAAGCATATACAATTCATGGAATCGCCATATTGTTGAATTATTCCAATTTCTAACACACCAACGATATTCATTGTGTAGACCAACTGGCATGTGTATCTGAAAAAATAATAATCATACAAACAATAAATTTCACCAATGGAAAATAACTCACTTGAACAATCAAAGTCGGAGTAGCAAGTATTAGAGAGAATATCCATATGACTAGAATAATTCGTTTAGCTTGACTTATCGTACAAATATATTTTGCTTTCATTGGGTGCACTATAGCGTAGTATCTAAAACAAAAATAAAGTTTATACACATGAACAGGAAAGTTTAAGAAATTATTGTCCAAACTGTAATATTTTTTAAACCAAATGTTAAAAATGTATCTAAATATTTATTCAAATTTGGAACGTATCAATAGGTAGGTATATATTGAATTTTTTGAGAAAAATGCATTGGAACTTCCACATTTTTCTAATTTCGCCTGTAAACGAATACTAGATAAACCATGGCTTAATTCCTTGCAAAATATCAATAAGCGTTTCGCGGGTAATTTTATAGGAAACAGTTTCGACGATTATCAGAAAAGAATATCTAAAATCTAGCAATTGAATGGAACTGTATTTCAAGTAAAATCTGATTCTGAGGCAGTACTAAAAACTAAATCAACCAAACATATTTCGAAACTACGAGTAAAAATATTCTAGTAGACTAAGAATTCACTTCGAAAAAAATATGTAGATAGATAGATAGATATTTTTTTTTGTTAATGGCAAGACATAATTGGTACAATTTTCTTTTTATTTATCGTTTAATAGTTTGAAATTATAAATAGAAAGAAAATAGCAATAATTACGTGGATGTTTATTCAGTTTTATCTTTAAATTTTAATACCCATTTTCCTCAAAGTGACTTCGGTACATTTCTCTTAGTAAACTAGTATATTAATTCTTACACAATGTATGTAAAGTATAGCTTTTCTATTAACCTTTATATTTAACCACTGATGATGAAGCTCGTAGCTTCGAAACATGTTTGGTTGTTTTAGTTTTTAGCACGCATGGAGTAATCTATTACACTTATTTCGCGGACTTTCGACTATTTCTTTAAATTAAAGTTTGTTTTTTCAATCATATGCTTATAAAACTTCTAAAACGGATAATACAAGTTTTCAAATATTTTCAACTTACCTTTCAATGCTAATTGCTGTGAGAGTTAATACGGAACAAATTGTAGATACATTTTGCATATAATGTACACTCTTACATAGGACTAAGCCCATATCCCACGTATAGGAAAACAGTTTAGCTACCTAAGCAAAGAAATAGAAAAGTGATTATATTGTGTTGATATTCTCTAAAACAGAAGGCCCTAATCAAAATACTTGTTATGAATCTTATTTCAAGTATTTCAAATTAACATAAACATAAAAACTGTATGTATAAACATTAGTAGAATAAAGTGCGTATTTTTAGAATACACTTGATAAATTTTTGTACCATTCTTGCATTCAACCATCATTAATAAATTGGCGCCATGGTTATGAAAAAAATCATATTTAATCAAAATATTTCGAAATCCACTTTAAATATTTTTAAATCGGTGAACAGAAAAATAAATAATGCAAATTACTATATTACTAAAATTAGAATATGTAGTAGCAGTATGAAGCGAATATTTTTCAGCAACCCCATTTTTTGATTATATTTGTTATTTTTTTTAGAAACTAAAACGTAAAAGTATGCTCATTCAATAATATTCTCAATCTTAATAGTTTCCATACATAACGTTTAGTTAATGTCTATCTTATCTAATACTCAAGTATAAACAAGTTCCATGGAAGTTCAAAAGGTTAATTTTAGCGAAATTTTCATAAAAAAGTTAAAAAGGAGAATTATCATACGCGCAAATGCGCAAAATTAATAGCTATTAAAAAGCGTCAAAAAAATTTTAAAAAGCATTTTCATAAATACAAATTTAAATTTGTAATATATATAAGGTACCCATGTTCCATTTTACTACCGGTGCATAATTGGCAAATTTATGTGCCAGGGAATAAAATTAACGTGTGAAATCTGTTCCATAGAATTCTGTCTGGAGTCAGCCTAATCGAATAACCGGTTATCTAAATGCATTATTATTATAATAGTTCAATGAAATTGTCGTTGTGGAATGTTTTCACAAAAGTTTTTGTTTGTGTTCGGTGATACTGTTAAGAACCAAAATAATGGAAAATATAAATGTACCTATCAGAAATATACATGAATGACAAATATTTACATGTGTTAAGTAGAGATAATGAATATATCGATAAAATTTTCATACTATCAGTTTTTGTTTTATATTAATGAACACCCCAAATGGCATAGGTAATTAATTAATTATTTTATTGCTTCAAAATAGCGAAGCAATAACTATACAAAAAATCAATTCGATGCTTTCATTGGGATAATTAAATTCAATACAGTACAATATTGTATATTTCTTCTTTCGATAATCATTACATGGCTTATTAATGTATAAAGAAAAATACATACGAATCTTTTCTGATGTGTAGTTGAAAAGAAGTTGCTTTTAGTGAGAATTAAAGCAATGTATCGTTGACCTCGCTTACCGATTATGTCACATTCATATACTTTTTCAATTTAAGAGAAGGCTTGGCCAAACCCATCAATGGTTTCAGAGGATACTTTGATGATGCGTAACGTTACAGAAAGCGCACTTCGAGTAAACATGGGACAAGGGTATTCCATTCTACTCTTAGAGAGAATTGTATTTCGCATTGTAAAAAAAAATGAGATGATGAGAATAATATCGGCCTTTCGCTAGAATGATATTTTGATTGTTAAATACGGGAAAATCATTAATTTTATTGTATGAGCAATCTACATTCTTCTCATCGATGCTAACTAACCCTGAAGAGTACAGATAAGGAGAACTTCATGGTCGATATTTCTATTGTCATACATTAAATCTTTACATCCTGTTTGTAAAAATGAATAAAGAAGACTTTAACTTAACCCGTGCAATGTTTCGTATTCTTAGAGAATGGAAAGCAGAAGAATGATGTGTTTCCAAAAAATCAAAGACAAATTAGATCTCGACACATAGATTACCAGTATTGGACGTCCTATATATATTGCCATAATTATAGAATGTTTATTTTTTGTTTTAGGTATACGAAAATCCGATCAGTTACTATGCCAATTTTAAATTTTATGCAAAAAACTCATGTTGACTGTTTTTTTATAAAATGTATCAATCTTTCAATTTATCATGTTTTTTGAACCAGAAATTTAAATATTTACAAAACTTATACTTATTAACTAATAGATTTGATAAAAGTAGATACAAAATTGCAGATACATGCAACTATTTTAATGGTTTTTGATAATGTGTAATTAAATATGCACATCAAATCAAACGGATTTGTTTAAACATTTTAATTTAATATACAGGGTTTGTAATAGTAAACTATATAATTGCCTATAACTTTCACCCTTTGGCTCATATGTTAATCATTTGTATACAAGGAATTTCCTATATTAAAGAGATGTTTTTTGGCTCTGTAAAACTTTTGTACACAATAAGTAAAACAAAACGTTCATAACGCTGATGATTTCAAAATGGCTGAAACTTGGTATAGTGATAGAGGGTCCTATTGGTAGCAGATAAGGCCGGAGTTATTCAGAACCAACTCCGTGTTTCGATATCTCTTACCGTTTTCGAGATATTTGCATTTGAAGTTTTTTTCAAAAATATCTGCATAACTTCCGAAATGATTATTTTTCAATCAAAATATCGTGCCTTAAAGGCTCCAGTATTGCTGTAAATGTAGATTATCGATATCTCATCTGCTTTTCAGACAAATAAACATAAGATCTTGAGGAAAATTTGATTTAAGTTGAGCAATAAGTGAAACAAAACGTTCATAAATTTTAAAAAAATCTGATAATTTTAAATGGCTGGAACTTGGTATAGTGATAGTGGGTCCTGACTCAGATGGTTCTGTGCCATCACCGAGAAAACCGTGGGTTATTCTAGGAATTAGTAAATCATATTTACAACACAAAATGTCAGGTTTATAAGCTAGAAGCAGAAGATGAATCTGTAAAACCAGACAATCTTTAAAACAGCACACTGCAGACAGATCGAGCATTACACAACAGAAAACACCATTTCATCCTTCTGCCGGCATCACACACATGGAGGTATTACCTGTGCTATTGTGGAGATTGTTTTGTGCTGTTGGGGTTGTATCAAACAAATAGTATACTAGAATTAGATTCCCAATGATGACAGAAGTTTTGAAGCTTCTTACTAGAGGGCCTATTAACTTTATTTGCATTAAGGAAAGGACAGATTTTAATGATTTTCGAAGAAATTTAGACAAATGTGTGCAAATTGGGGGTAGTCTATTTTTTCCATTCATAACGAAATATCGTTTTCCGTTACTTTTACCTGAACTAGGCTACCGAAAATGAAACTTTGATTGCATCGAAAAGTTTTATTTTTCCAAGTAATAACCGAAATACCACCAAATAGGTTCAAATTATTCTTCAAAATTTACTAATTAATTTAGGTTTTATGATTTAGATTTAAAAAAATGCACTTACTTTAACTGGTATGCAAAATATTATCAGCAACAAGTCCGACGACGCTAAACTAGACAGAAATACGTTCGTAACACTTTGCATTCTTCTGTATCGAAATGTTGTGAATATTATTAAGCAATTTCCTGTCAACCCTAATATAAAGCTGATACCATAAACAATAAGGGTTGGAATAAGTTCATCCCAATTAAATATTGAATGTGGATCATCTGAACTGTAATAATAGTAATCAATACTAGAGTTGTTCTCGTAATCAGTTTCGGGGCTAATTTTCTGTAATTCATCAGAATTACTCATTTTTCCCTTTAATTAATTTTTATCAATAAACTTGTGTTTCTCGATGCGAATCGAAGTAATATTTTCTTCCGTTTTATTAGTATTGGATTCCAAATACACGTTTAATCCCATTAAAATATTATGGGTTTTAGCCGTTATTTTTTATCACACCATGAAAACTGAAAATGATAATAAAATATCAGTCTTATTTGAAATAAGTACATTTCGAATACAGATAAATAACTTTAATTAACGCCACCTTTAAAAATTATTGCAGCGAAAAAATCCTTTCACTAATTTTAAATATATTTGAAGCTAGACTAGACTAGACACGTGCAAAAGAAGAAAATCTATTTGTTATAAAGCACTTCTTGATCTTATTTTAGGTCGTCGAAGAAAGATAAAAAAAATTTTAAAACTCAAAAGTGTCAATAATTTATTTTAAATATTCGAACTCATCACATCTAGACTATTCTAGACGTTGTTCATTTGATTATAATGAAATTAGAAAAGCAGACCTAAAAACCAACAACGTAATTAATTTGCTTTAATTAGTAAAACTAAACACATTGGCTATCTCTAACGTTTTTCATTTTACATAGTGAAACTTGATCATAATTAGAGGTAAAAAGCAAAGAAAACAACCAGCAAATCGAATGAAGACGGATATTTATTCTGTGAAGTGAAATGGAAGTTTACAGCAAGAAAATTACAAGGATTTTCCCATAAATAATGCATAGTTGCCTGTAATATCAGTGATATCAGGACTTCAATATAATCGCCTCCCCATCTCTAACTGCTTGAATTCCGTTCAACGTCCTTTTCTTATTGAGCATCAAATCTGTCACGTCTGATCGAAGCTCTTCGAGTGTTGGATAACGCACTTCCTGAAGGGGTTCTAACAGCTTTGAAAAGAGATCGAAGTCAGGTAGGTTCGGATTAGGTCTATCAGGCGAGACAGAGCTGTATTTTTCAAGAAATCCGTACAACTCTAGCGCCACTAATACTGAACTTTTTGTGCTCTCGGCTTAGCTGGACTCATCCAGACATCACTCTGGTTTCAATAATTGCAATGATGCAATTGAGGAAGGTGGCGAGCAAACAATGCAATCCTAAATTCCGAATCTGTTGCTTTGATTAGCTGTACTAATCTTGGCAAAACCCTCGTAGAGAGAAAATAATGTATAATTAAAATATAGATTGGACGAGTTTATAAGCTTAACAGAGACATCACCATCAAAAACATAGCGATTATTAGGTATGTGGCTATGTAAAGCCGAAACTAACCCATTAAAATTTTTATGTCGAAAGTAAAGCCAAATTTAATAGTGAAAAATTAAAAATAATAGCTTTAACATTCCAGATTGTGTTGGAGTTTTTACGGACAAATATCATTTGATAACATAGTTTTTTATGAAATCGAAAGACTTTAAAATTGCAATCACTCGCTAAATTTGTAAATGCGTTCAAACTGTTTGACATTTATAAAGCGAAATCTTGATCAATGTTCCAAATTTTACTGTGACGATCCGCAAGTTCAAGAAATTTGGCGAAACCTACTGGAACTTGCAACCACTGAAAACTGATAAAATCTTTAGTGATGAGGCTTCCTTCCCCAGCAGAATTCTCGCACCTGGGGAGAAGAACTTCCATTACATGATCAAAAAGTGACAGTGTGGTGTGCCTGCAGGAAGAATAACCGGACCGTAATCTTTTTTATCTATATTTTCAGGTCGTGTCATCTCATTTTGGAGAAACTCGAAACTGTTTGGATGGTTCCCTATTGGGGTTTTTTGAAAAGTAATGTCTCTGCAAACCGTCCTGAGACAATTAAATAAATCAAAGAAGCAAGAAGCACCAACCTTTACTGGAGAATATATTCCAAAATCGTCGAGAGTGCATTCTTGCAGATGAATCGAATCAACTTGAAGAATAGAGATTCTAATAAAATGGGCAAGTTGAACCATCCACCACAGCTCTAATAATTATGATTCTTTCAAGGAACAGAGCGAAGGGAAGCAGAAGCATGAATCATTACATACCTATATCTAACAGCAGTGTGGAATTTTTGTCTGATCTGGCAATGTTACTTATAAACAACTAATTCAAATGTAAATTTGTACTAAAAACTATGACTGTAAACATATTAAGTGAGTCATCCATACACTGCTTACCTTGCATCAACAAAATTTACTAAAAAGTATTTAAACAAGATGCAGCGTGATGATATGAGGCATGTTTTTAAAGTAAGTAGAGTTTTGGAATTTAACAAAAAACACAGTCGACTTATTTTATTATGAAAGCACCTTAAACTATTTTTCAACATTATTTCCGTTAATATTGAGACGCTTGTCATACCGTACAACCAGCTTTTGAAATCCTTTCTCGAAGAAATCTGCCGCCTGACTTGACAACCATTGCAGCACTGCCATTTTGACAGCGTTCGCGACGACGATGGCGTTGCATCTGGGAGAGATGCTTCTTCAAATTTATGAATAAATGGAAATCACTGGGCGCAAGGTAAGGGCTGTATGATGGATGCTCAACTTGTTCCCAGCGAAATGATCGGATCAGTGTTAGAGTTTGATTTTCTGTGTGAGGCTTGGCATGCAGAAAAACGATGCCCGTGCTCAGCATACCACGCCTTTTGTTTTGGATTGCTCGGGGCGAATTTCTTAACGTCTTACAATAAGATACCGCATTTATTGTTTCATCTTGAGGCAAAAACTCTATAAGCAAAACACCTTTCCTGTCCCAGAAAACGGCACACATGATTTTTCGCGCAGAAACGGTTTCACTTTTGTGGGTGATGTTGAAAGGCGCCATTCCATTGATTGTTGTTTGGATTCTGGCGTAACGTACGCCACTCAACTCTCGTCGCCAGTGAAAATTGGGCTTAACAACTCGTCACCTCCTCGGTTGTACCGCTCTGAGAAAGTGAGAGAACTGGCTAAACGTTTGTTTTGATGGACTTCCGCCAGCGTGCGCATAACTTCCGGTACAAACGTTGTGATACAATTTCGTAAATCTCACTTCTTGACACTTTAGGAACCTCACAAGATAACGCTGATATCGTAAATCGTCTCGTTCACTTAATCATCATTTTTTTGCACCAAGTTATCAGTAATCAGTGAAGGCACTGAGAACCAAATGCTCCCACCTTACCATCCTTTGCCTTCACACCTTTAGCATTAAGAGAACGTATCACACCGCGTATTTCACAGTCGCCGGCATTTTCGATCGGAGGAGGCATTTTAAACACTCGTAAACAACCTTTAAGACTGTCCAATGGGTCCATAATAGCGCCTGTGGCCTGCGACAAATACCGGTGCACAGCGTGCATGTGCCGATTGCGGACCGCGGAATTCCAAAACGGTACTTAATTTAAAAACATGCCTCGTAAATTTCGGTAAAGTTTATAAGGGAATTATTGAAGGTACAAATTATCAGATTCACTCTAATAAATGCTACTTCTGTTCGAAGCATTTCGTAAAAATACTATTTCTACTTTAATCTGTGTTTTTAATCGATTATTTATTTTTGAGACTTAGCTTGTGATTCAATTGCCACGTGAAGTATTAGCTAGCTAGTCGAGCAGTTGTTTATATTTGCTGTCTAATTATAAAAAATAAATATTCTATAGGAAACTTTGTATAATTATAATAAATAAAACAGAAAATCCTAATAATCACCGATACTATTAGATAATCTAAACATTGCTTTTTATGTTCCATAATTAATTCATAAACGTATTTTGCAAACAATTAATAAAACAGTTTGATACTTACACATTAATTTTAATTGATGTTTAAAACTATTTTGACTTGTTCAAACAGTTTGTAGTATTTGAAATGCATTTAAACGTACCTAAATAAAATTTCGAAAAGGCGCGCTGAAAAAATATTATTTCTTTTGAGATTTTGCCGCAATTAAACCATATAAATATTTATTTAAGTTACTGCTGTTACCTACATTAAAAAAATAAATGTTGTCAGAACAGAAATACGGAAATTCGTCAGGTAGATAATACTACTTTCCTAATGAATACGTTCTATTGCTAATTAAAAATAATGAAAAGTACAAAGAATGGTTTATTACTTTTAAAACATAACTAAATTTTGCATATTATAAATAAACTAAAATTGAGAGTTTATCAAAATAGTTTTAACACAAAACGAAATTTATTGGTGAAATGTTTATAGTAAAGGCACTTACAATTTTCGAATAATAAATTACTCACAATATTTTGACGTAGGTATATTTTAACTGAAGAGTAATTCGTTATTTGTGTAAAATACATGGAAAGTATGTAGCGTACTGGATGCCGAGCGTCGCGATGCCCGATATATATGATAGAAAGATGCCTGAAAATACACCCACTTGATAATTAACAGCATAAGAGCATTTTAAATAATTTTTTTTATTGATTTGTAATATAATTACCAATAAATAATAATGTTAAGTCAATTTTATCTAATTCAACACCTACAGACACATAATAAATATTTTTATTCAATGAACAACGTTTGACAGGGATAGCCTTTGTTAATAACAATCGGCACTGTCATTACAGCGTCAATTTGGAAAACAATTTACAGGGTGCTACTCAATGATATGTACTTATTCGAACAGCAGTCCATGAACCAATTTTAAATGTTTCCGAAATCTAGGTTGAAAAGAAACATTTTGGGAACATGCTATTGGTCATTCAAAAGGCCATAGGATGACACATAGATGGCGTTACTAGAATTTTTTCCATATTATTTTTATTTACTACTAACCTTCAAATGATACGTGTATAAATTTGACAGCAATCTGACTATTGATTCGTGAGTTATAGCATTTTGTGTGAAGCAACTTATTGAAAAAAAAAGTGAATTTCGAATTTTGATAAAGCTTTGCTTTTCGATGAAAAAAAAATACAGTGGAAACATAAACATTATGCGAACTCTGCTCCATCGAGACAAATGGTAGAGAAGTGGATTGCTGAATTTAAACGTGGTCGTACCAGCACAGAGCGCAGTGGACGCCCAAATGAGGCTGTTATTCCAGAAAACGTCAAAAAAATCACAAATTGGTTATGAACGATCGCAAATTGAAGATGCACGAGCTAGCTGACATTGTAAAGATATCAGATGGTAGTGTTTTTACTATTTTACACGAACATTTGGGTATGCAAAAGCTCTGTGCAAAGTGGGTGCCGCGTGAGCTCACAGTCGACCAAATACAACAATGAATTGATGCTTCAGAGGAGTGTTTGGCACTGTTAAACGGCAATAAAATGGAATTCTATCGTCGATATGCGACAATGGATGAAACATGGCTTCACTATTACACACCAGAATCCATAAAACAGTCAGCTGACTGGACAGCAATCAACGAACCGAATCCAAAGCGAGCAAGGACGCCACAGTTGGCCGGTAAGGTGTTGGTGTCTGTACCTATTTTGGCATCGTGTCGCAAATCGATGAAAACTATGGCAAAATTGAATAGCGACTCATCCAGCACAAGTTTCCTTTTTATGACGCTTCACACGTATTTAATATCTGGTGATCTTTCATTCAATAACATTTTGACTAAAAAATATTTGTACCATTTTAGCATCGTGGGAGCGCGGATGTTAGTCCACCAAAAAAATATCATGATGGAAATTCCCCCTATAATTATTTGGTAACAGATATTTGTCGCAGGTGTCTCACAAAAGTCGTTACAACTAGGACCTACTTCTCCCGGAGCGCCAATCCAAAAAGGCACCAAGGCCTTGTTGTCTCATTCCCTCTCAACTAAAACTCTACCGGGGTGATGCCTTGATGATAATTAATTTTGTAGCCTCAGCGTTTTATCATAATTTCGGCGAAACCTACTCGTAATATGCTATACCAGAGAGACGAAAAAATAATATTACCAGTAGGTCAATTATCGAAACTTTCTGTAACTTTACATAACTCGATGAATCATACTAGATGGTACAGAAACGCCGTCAAAAAAGTTATAGTATTTTGAAATGTTGCTATGCAAAATAATAGAAATATGTTCCCATGTTCATAAAAGTTCGCTAATATAATTTGTTATCTATGTATACTAACAATTTTTGTTTAGATAAATTCTTCATAATCTTCTATGTTGGTTCCATGAACGTCGTTGACTATTTTTTATAGTTTCCCGAACAACACAACGATTTTAAAAGCCAAAATTTAGTTGAAGGTGTTTAGGTAAAGAAAGTAAGTTCATTAGAAATTATGTTAATTTTATTTATTAATTTTATCAGCACCTACAAGTTACGAATATACGAGATAAATTCAATGCTTCTAAAGTTTTGATAATATGTAGGTAATTTAATATACGAAGAAAACTAAATGGAATCACATTTTATAGACTTCGTTCTTTCTTTCGTGTTTAAGGTATGGCTAGTGATTCAGCAAATCGCTGTACAAATTGCAAATAGTGACTTTACGTTTACTGTATTATTATTGTGTATTCTTTGTAATATTCATGGGCCATCTATATATAGATATATACTACTTACTATAGAGCAAAGTTTAGAACTCTCCTGGTTTGAGCACGCACATTTTTTATGAAAAATATATTTTTTTGATGTGATTACAATTTCTTTAAACATATACTATATCTATAAGTAAATGTAGATAGAAAAATAAAATATATTGAGACGGCACTGATTCATTCATAAAATCTTAAGCATGTAAATAATTAATGAATTAAATTGATTTTTACTTACATCAACAGAATTTTACTATAAATTGTGGAATTTTCAAAGGATCTTCACTCAGTGATCAAGTGTGATCAAGAGAAAACATGTGGTCAAAACTATTACTTTTCTTTCTTGGTAAGTTAAATATTTTATATTTATTTTTTGAAATTTTTACCTTATTAATTTTTTAATTTAAATTTTTTAATTCAAATACTTAAAATGTTACCCACTACCCACTAGAAATACCAGAAAACATTTTCCTCAAAACTTGAACTTTGTTTATGATTTTATTTTTGCTTAAGATTTTTCTAGAAATACTTTAATGAAAAAAGAAACTTTATTACATGTACATGTTATACATTGGTATAACATTTTGGAAAATGACTTTTTATTTTTAAGTACTTTTCTTTACTTTTCAATAATAGAGTTGAATGCGATATATAATTATTATTAGTTTTGTTATAACAATATAAAATTGATTCAATATGTTATTTCAATATCCTGGATATTAAACCACGGACAAATAAAATTTTTGTTAAATTTAACTCTTTGCATGAAATTTACATTTTTTAATTATTACTTTTTTTCAATTGCTGCTGAGTTCAAAATATAACAGAGTTGTAATTTTGAATAACTTTATACTTATTTTATTTAAACGATGAAACTAGAATGTCGTGTCAGACAATTGGGCAGATGCTATTAAAACATTGAAGAAAAATAAAAAATCTGTGATATTAGATTTTAGATCCTAGAGGATATTATTCTCGAAATGATATTTGGCTCATATACTGACAGCTTAATATAGGGTAGTTCTACATGTAAGATTTTTTATGAAGAAACAAATAACAAAGTTGCATTTTAAATAAAAATGTTTCTTCACCCTTTCGGAGTTATCGAACCGCATAAATGGCGGATATTTTCAGTTTTTATTAAAAACAAAAAAATAAGAAAAACAAGAGAATCCTATAACTATATGTATAAGGAAATATTACAGTTATTAAAATCCGTGTTTCACATTTTTTTTTCTTTTAAAAATAATGAGAAGGGGGTTAAAAAGATTTGCTGCATTACTTCTAAATCACTGAGTTAAAATTATTTAAATATTGAACGCGTTACTGATAATTATTCATGCCTGTTACAAAATAGTTAGCTTCTACATATTTAACGTACCTACTTTTTTATGGTTTGCAATGTATGCAAACTAATCTATTTTATCACTAACTTCTTACAGTAAATTGGGCGTATGCTGCTAAAAACCCGGGATGGAAAGCGAACACCGAATATGAGTACAGGATTGAAGGCCGGACCCTCGCTAGCTTAGAAGATGCAAATAACCAACACTCTGGGGTATTTATGAAAGCAAAATTGAACGTGATTGCTACACCAAATGGTAATAAATTGAAATGTCAACTTTCGGATGTAAAATACGCTCAAATCCACACTAACTTGAAAAAGGGCTGGGATTCTGAAATCCCGGATTCAGAATTGAGCTACAAAAACATGCCCTGTTCTGGAAAGCCTTTCATGTTGGTATTAGAAGATGGAGTTGTCACAGATGTCATGGTAGAAAGAGATGTTACAAATTGGGAAGCAAATCTCATTAAAAGTATTGCTAGTCAATTCCAACTTGACACTAACGCGAAGAATAGGATTGAATCCAAAATAAATGTTTTACCTGAACCTGACAGAAATGATGCTGTGTTTAAATCTATGGAAGAGACAGTTACCGGTACCACTGAAACTTTGTATGAAATCCATCCTTTGCCTGAACACATTCTCCAAACTGAACCTTGGTTAGTTCCTAAAGAGAACCTTATTGCCGATGGACAAGTTATTGAAGTTATTAAGCACAAAAATTTTACAAACTCTGAAGAACGTCCTTCATACCACTTTGGATTTGGCGGAGTTAAAAACTGGGAACCAACATCAAACCAAATTGAGGACTTCTTCGCCAGAACTTCCACCTGTCGTGTAATTCTTACTGGAAAACTCCAACGTTACACTATCCAAAGCTCATACTCTGTTGACAAAATTGTAGTTAGTCCGAACCTGTATGAAAAAGAGAAAGGATCTATTGTTAGTATGCTTAATGCTACCCTCATTGATGTTCGAACAGAAACCAGCAATGTTCCAGATCTCTCTAGCCCTATTTCACTTGGGAACTTGGTATATACGTACATTAACCCCTTTGAATCCTCAAATGAAGCACGCAGCAAACGAATGACCATGAAATTGAGTAGTGAAGAAGATAGCCAAGAAAGAAATTTGAGATCAGACTACTTGAGATTCCCTCGCAGCTTACAAGATATTCAAAAACTACGTGACGATCAACCAGAATTTAGAGAAGTATATAGTCAACAAGTGCAACCTAAACCAGAACTGACTGATGCCCCTCAATCACCACTTTTGCCATACACCATGGGATATCACGGTAGCTCAATCAAACAAGAACGCAGTTTTAATCTACAAGAAAATATTGAAAATGCTGCTAAAGAAATTGGTCGGGAACTTCAGCAACCAAACAAAGTAGCTGAACGTGGAACTTTAAGTAAATTTGTCATCCTAAGTTCTCTCATTCGACTCTGCAATGCGAAGGAAATTAAACAATGCGCACAAAACTTATATACTCAAGAACAACAAGGACCACGTCGTGCTGCTTGGGTGGCTTTCCGTGATGCAGTCGCTGAGTGTGGTACCGGACCTGCTTTGGTTGCTGTTAACGACTGGATTGAAACTAAAAAGATTTCTGGTGAAGAAGCTGCTGAGGTTGTATCCGCATTGGCAAGATCAACTCGTATTCCAACTGAACAATACATGAAAGCCTTTTTTGAAATGATTACAAACCCACAAGTACAATCTCAGGAAAGCTTAAATGAAACCAGCTTATTTGCATACACCAATCTTCTACGCAGCGTATATGTGGACAGAAAAATGTCTCGCAGGCAATTCCCAATTCACAGTTTTGGAACTTTCAATACACCCGAAGGTAGAATTTACCTCAACCAAACAGTCATCCCTCACTTGAAACAAAAATTAAACGAAGCAATTGAACGTGATGACGTTCGTCGTATCCATGTTTATATTCGTGCTCTTGGTAACACTGGTCACCAAAATATGCTACAGGTGTTCGAACCCTATTTAGAAGGAAAGAGGCAATGCTCTCAATTCCAGAGGTTATTAATGGTTATGTCCATGGATAAACTCGCTGTAACGAGCCCTGCTGTTGCTGGGACAGTATTGTTTAAGATTTATCAAAACACAGGAGAACGCCAAGAAGTAAGAGTAGCTGCCGTATATCAATTGATGCGTGCCAGTCCACCAACAGATATACTACAACGCATGGCTGAATATACTAATATAGATGTCCACGAACATGTCAATGCTGCTGTTAAAGAATGTATTAAAAGTTTGTGTAAAATGGAGGGAAAACGTTTCGAATATTTGTAAGTACAGTTTAAATTACAAATTCTATTATTTTGCTAGTTATAGAAAATTCAAAAATCCATTTGCAGTTTTACTTCTGGAACAAACACTTAAAACCGATATAATCATAATTCATCACGATGCTTTCTTACATTATTATAAACATTAATTTGAACTTACAGGCGTTCATCGGCCAAAGCTGCAAAACCTTTACTTACACCAAAAGTATACGGAAAACATAATGCCGTGGACTACATCAGAAACAAGGTTGTTGAAGAACTAAACCTTGAAGTTAAACAATCTTTACAAACAATTGGAAGTGACGACAGTTTCGTGCCAAAATCAATAAGATACTCACTCGCAAGTCACTTGGGAGGAGTTAAACGTCATTTAATTGATGCTGAAGCTATGATCTCTAGTGTTGATCAATTAGTGAGCATTTTATATGAACAAACTGACGCACATTATAAAGCCAAACAACAAAAACAACAAAGCTCTACTGGTAAATATTCAAGCGAAAACATTGCCAGGCTTTTGAATTTGGATCGTGAGGAACTTGAACAATTGGAAGGAAGCATGTACATGGAAATGGGAGCTTTGCAAAAAATGTGGTCCTTCGACAACCACACCATCGAACGTATGCCTGAAGGTAACATTAGTTACATTATTTAATTTGCTAGTTTTGAATATTATGTTTATTTTATTCCAGCTATTCGTGAACATGAAGAATCCTTAAGAAGGGGAAAAACAATCAACTACTTGAAACTTTCCAATCCAGGTGCTATGACTCTTTCTTTCCCAACTGGCATGGGTTTCCCATTCGTTTTTACTTATGACGCAGCCACATTGACACAAGTAGAAGGAACAATCAAAGCTACAGCCAATCCAAGTGTTTTAGAAAACAACCGTTTACGTAGACCAGATTCACTTACAGCTAAAATCAACGTACATATGACTGGTGGTGCTAAAATTCAAAGTCACCTTACGTTTGTAACTCCATTTGATCACCAACACTACTTGTGTGGAGTTGATAAAAACTTACATGTTCATGTTCCTGTAGATGTTCAAATGGAAATTGATCTTAACAAAGTACAAGCTAAAGTTGAAGTTACTCCCACACAAGAACCATCCGAATCTGTTTCTGTGCATTACAGTTTATGGCCGTTTACATCAAGAAGCGATATTTTAACTATCGTACCTGTAGCTTTGAGACCAAACACACACCACATTAGGCAAGAAAAGAGTCAAAGCTTCGATAGAGTATTTGGCAAACAACACACTGGAGTAGCAATTCGTGTATGGGGTAATCATCCATATGTTTCTACCGATGTCATGAAATTAGGACATATGATTAGAGAATACGATCTACTCACTGCTGTAAAATACTTGTGGGAAAAATCTCCATTGATCCAATCCGAATTAAACTTGCAACATATGCCTCAACAATCATCAACCAACAAAATCATTATCCAAGCTAAACAGAAAAGCACATACAAATCACAGCCACACAGTGGATTCCACGACAAATTTTACACTTTAGAAGAACTTTCACAAATGAAATCTGGAGACGCAGAAGTTCGTCAAGAGAAATATTGCCAAGCTGCCGGAACAGGAATTAACAACTGTATAGTAAAATCTGGCGATTACTCAATTGAGTTCCAGGGACAGAAAGAAATTAAACACTCTTTAACTATTGCATCTGCTAAAAGTAACATTGATCCAAAATCCCGCTTCATTGCATACTACGAAAACTTAGTCGAATCCCATCCATTCAAAATGGCAATTGAAATTAAAAACCGCATTCCAAATGTAAATGGATTGGATATCGAATACGCATTAAATCATCAACCTGAACAAGAACACGAAATCCAGTTGGCTTATGCAAAATCTGGAGAAGAACCAACCAAGATCACAGCCAAAATCAACCTCAATAGAACTGAAGACCGTAAGCAATATCTTAAAGAACACCAACTATACAAGCAATGCAAACAAGAAACGTTAGCCGGCAAGCAAGCCTCCACCTGCGTACGTGCTATGATCCAATGCAACAAACTTAACGAAGCGCGTATTGAAATCAGTCACAACATTGAAGAAAATAAATACTCATCAGTCAGAGATTTATTCCATGCTATCCGCACATTCTATTATCCAATGGTTCACGTACATGACTCTCAAGGAGCAGGGAAAAACAAAATCCTTGCCACGATTACAATGGAACCTGAATTGAACGCATTCAATGCAACTATTAAAGGACCAGAGCAAAAAACTGAAATTCAAAACATTCAAGTTGGTGAATGGATAAGAGAAATTTTAGTTCCACATCCAGTATACCATCTACGTAGCCGTGTCTATGGAAAACTTACAGGAGCTGAGGGTTACAGACGTAAGTATTTAAGAGAACTATAAATTATCACACTCACGAAAGAAGAATATTGCAATTTTCTATAAAGAGTTACCCGAAATTGCTTTCCTCATCTTTGAAATGGTTTTATTTTTGTTGATATATTTAAACTTTGTTTGCAGATTCATGTGTCATCTGTGAAAACTCTGTAAATACGTTCGACAACAAAACCTACCGAGCATCTTTTGGAGAGCAATGGACCATTATTTCCCAATACAGTCCTAAAACTGCTAGACGTAATATCCGCAATGAAAAAGTAGAGGAACAACTCCAACAACAAATTGAAAACTACGCTGTATTGTTACGCAAATCTCAAAGTGGAGAGAAGAAGAAAGACGTTATGATCACATTAAGCACAAACGAAACTACAAGCAAATATATTGAAATCTTATTGACTCCTTCTGGTAAATCGTCTGACGATGAACCTAAAGGAATTGTTGCTGTAAATGGCCAACAAATCACTCTTCAAACTGACAAAAGCTATGACTTGGATGATGGCTACATCCAAATTTATCAACTTCCAAATGGAGAAGTAAAAATGGAGATTAAGGATGTTTTCTATATACTATATGATGGTGAGGCTGTACGAATGTCTGCAACCAACGGTGAAAAACTTCGAGACTCTATTGTTGGTATTTGCGGTAACTTTAATGATGACAAATCTGATGAATTTAGAACTCCAGCAAATTGCATTGCAAAAGATACGCGCAAATTTGTGGAAAGTTTTAAATTGGATAAAACCCAACGAGTAACTGAATTAACCGGTGAAGAATGCCGTCCAAAAGTAAGTCCAATGTATGTCAATGTTATTTCCGCTGGAAGAAATGAAAACGAATCTGGACCTAGCGGTAACTGTGTAAAATACCAAACCCGCTATATAAAACAAGGCGGAGAAACGTGCTTTACTTTACGCCCAGTTCCAGTCTGCAGCTGTTCGAAACATGTCACAGTCAGAAAAACAGTTGCTGTACATTGCATTAGATCAAACGAAAGTACCGAAAGTGGTAACTTAGCTGACATGTGGACTAAGTTGATCGACAATGGTGCAAACCCATTGTTTGTGCATAAACCTCAGACTGCAACCGTTCAAATGGATTTACCAACACAATGCCGAAATTAATCAATTATTTAATTGCATTTTGTATATAATTCACTTAATTAATTAGAAAATTAGTTGTAAAGCATTCCAAAAACGTAAAAAATATACTATATTTATTTTCAAATAGGTTTTGTATTATTATATCCAAATCTCTAACAGAAAACTACATGCGAGTTGCACAGGTTGCGAACTCTAATCAACTATTAGAATGCTCTACTACCGCTGAGAATATATTAGGTACTTTTCCGAATTTTTGAGCGTCCTCTCAAACCGCAAAATAATTTTAAAAAATGAAAGCCTTAAAAGTTCTTCTACACTAACCTCGCATTATATGAAACAGAAACCTTTATTTTTGAACGTGAAAGGCTCACTAAATTCTCTTTTTATATTGGTCATCAAATTATGTTTGCAGGAAGCTATGTAAGATTTCTACCTCAAGTAATTTTCCCAAAATGTGCTTTAATTATTTAGGAACAATGCGGTAAAGATACAACTACTGCCTATTAAAAACCCTATCACACACTGTTAGCGTTAAACCACTTTAGGATACCTACAACAGAGCCCAAAAGTTTGAAATAGTACCTAATACTTCCTCTCCAGAATGATGAGCAAACTCAAAGTTATTATAACTTTCAAGATTGCAATCTTACTCATCCACCCAACCAAAAAAAAGTATATGCTATACTACTGTGTGTACATTAATAACCCTATAATGTAAAGCTGTCGCTTGTAATAGTATTTTCCAAATTACAGAATCTGTTGTTCAAACTTTGAAGTATACACCGCAAACTCGACAAGTACAACTAACTTAGTGGAATTGATTATGTAACTATAGATTGCGGCCTAGTTCTGAACCTCAATATTGACATAGGTAGAGAGGTACTATCACAGTTAAAATAATAGACAGTTACTTCACCTCGTGTCGACACGTCTGATGTCTATGGATACAAAGCAATTCGCCGCGCTTATAGTTATAGTATCTTATAGTATATGTATATATAGTAGCGGGCCAGAAATGAGCTGGGAATGCGACGAGTCGTTGCCGTTTTCAGCGTCTAGTGACGCTTCTTGTCTATAGTTAATATTCCATGGTACTATGTTAATATTACGTGCTTTAATTCTTATGTAAATTACAAACCGATTACCTCAGATTCAGTTAAATCAAATAAAAATCATCATAAATTACGCGGCCGAAAAATTGCTTAATTTTGACTAGCTATAACTTAAATATTTCCTTGCCGAGGTTGGATTCTTAGCCAGAGGTGCAAAGCGATATCCATCGTCTATGCTTTACTGGCTTCCAATATGGAATATGGGTTTTGCAATCCCTTCCAGTTATACAGGGCGTGAAAGTCGGCAGGAAAAAAATCCTATTTAACCAGCTACAAAGAAAATATATAAAAGAAGAATCTTATTCCGTAAGGTGTTGGGTCCTAGCCGCATTACAGCTTCACACCGCCTGAAATGCTCGAAACAAAGGTGTTATAACTCGATTGGAACTGACTTTCAGGATTCCAGAATGACTATAATAAAATAAAGTGTTACAAAAGCAAGAAAACTAGAATTAAAAATTAAACAGCAAAACCTAAAAGCTATAATATTTTGGGAATCACCAACTTGTATACTGTATCAGTTTTCCAAAGACTGGTCAAATCACGTTAAAAAATCACATGGACAGATCACAGTCTGATTAACAAATCACGGGATGATGGTGATATTTATACGACAAGAATTTTAAACTTATAGTCGGGGAGCTGGCGTGGAAAATGAGCAAGCAGCAGTAGCCTAATAAGGAAAAAAATCGACAGTATTTTTAATTTAAATTTGTTATTCTGTTTGACATCAAATGACCAGGAACCTTCCTTCTTATGTTGTTAATAGGTTTAATTATAAATTCATGGTGACCCATTAGTGCGTGGGCGGAAGATATCTCAAGATCTAATTGCGATAGACAAAAAAATGCTTTACAAAGCTTTTAGGCACTGAAGAGATGCATAAGCCAAAAATGTTTTCACAAACGCCCAGCAGACCAAAGTTGCTTTTTGTTAATGTGACACCCTATTTATTTTAATACAAATAGGAGTCGCTCTAAAAGGCAAGAAAATTGAGGTAACAGTTGACATGCCTAGGTCCAGCAGTTTTTGAAATATTTGTAAATAAGGGTTAATTTTGCTTCCCACCAAGGACCTTGTAATTGACGAGTCTATGATCAAATTTAAAGGAAGGAGCAGCATAATAATAATATCTTTATAAAGCAATATCTTCCAAAAAAGCGAATTAAAAGGGGTTACAAAGTATGGGTGTTGGCCAATAAGAATGGGTATTGCTAAAGGTTTCAAATTTATACTGGCAAATCAGAGGATACCGAGAAATGTTTAGGAGCAATAGTAGTAAAGAATTTACACACACACATCACATGGTCTATTTTTACAATTTTTTTAACAGTGTTCTGAAGATCTGAATAAAAAATAATATTCATGCTTGTGGTACAGTGAACGCCAACAGGAAACTGCACCCGATTTTTAAGAGTGACAGAAATTTTAAAAGAGGAGAATCTGAAATTTTTACCTCAAACACTGAATTGCTAGCAATAAAATGGCGCGACAAGCGAAGCGTCCATTTGTTATCGAATTTCCACGATCCCAATGATTTCACTGAAGTTTCACGAAAAGACAAAACCGGTGCCATTGATAATGTACCATGCCCTGCTGTATTGACAGATTATATAACAATAATATGAACTTCGTTGATAAGATCGACCAAAACCTGATTGTTTATAAAATATATCGAATATCAAAGAAATGGTAGCACCGGATCTTTTTTTATTTTGATTGATGTCGCAACCGTAAATGCACATGTATTTATTATACAAAAAACAAAATTACCTAAAATGACTATGAAACAGTTTAGAAGAGAAGTCATCATCTTTTTAACGGGCAAAACTATAATTAAAATAAGAACTTTACCAACTACTTCAAGTCCTATTGTTATAAAAAAAGACAAACCCTATATTCCCTCAGAAAAAAGTGCACACCAACCACAAAGGGATACCAGACGTCGCTGTGCCCTCTGTAGCACATCACAAAAACAAATTAAAGCAGACTGGATATGTTCTGTATGCAACGTTCCGCTTTGCATCGGAAAAACAAAAGTTGTTATCAAAGTTACCACCAGCAAAATGTACAGTAGTACAAAAATTAAACCCCTTTTTTTTTCGAAAATTTAAGAAAACACATTTTTTTTCTTACTTTTTATATCTTAAGTTATAAGAATAATGACTTTTAGTTCTTGTCCCTCTAGGATTTTTTTCCAAAAATATCTTGCTCTTGAAAGAGTTAAATAGAATAAAATCGAAGCCTAAATAAAATACAAAAATACCTAACAACTGATACTGATAACAACTAAACAAGTACGCACGAAGGAGCAACAAATTGGGCAGCCCGATCCCCTGTTCTAACGCCTCTCGAGACTTGATTGTTTATAATTTAGTTTAGTACTTGTTCATGTGTACTTGTTTAGCTAATTTTTGTATTTAATTTAAACTAAGATTTTATTCTATTTAAGCTTAAATTGTGGAAAAAAAATTATTTTTAAATACAAAAAATAATTAAAATGACAAAAAATTGCGACTTTTATTTACAATTTTTTCTTTAAATATTTTTTTTATGAAAAAACGGTTAGCCTTAGGTTCATGAAATATGATATCAATAAAAAGTGTAGGAAAGGGACTTCTCAAATTTAAGCAAATTGCAAATCAGATGTCAATAAAATCCAGTAAAACGGAGAAAATAAGGGAATTCAAATGGACCTGACCTGAAAAATTGGTATGTTTTTGTGCTTGTAGTAACCCCAACACCTTAAATTTATGTCAAAATTAACCCTTATTTACAAATATTTAAAAAACTACTGGACCTAGGCATATCAATTATATCTTTTTTCTTGTCTTTTAGAGAGTTATTGTTTTATGTTCAAATATACAGGGCAAGTTTGGTCTGCTGTGCGTTTGTGAACTACCCTGTATAATTGAAAAAAATTTTTTAGTTGTACATATCTTCAGTTATGTAAAGGATTTTTTGTCTATCGCTTAATTAATTAATCTTTGCTTAGACTTATATCGATAATTGTATTTTCTAGTTCTTGAAATAATAAATTTCTTCGTTGTTGAGCATAAAATACAATAATAACGGACTCGATAGGTAACTCTGGGTCTCAAATGTAATTTGTGGGTCTCTTGTACCCCTGAATATGCTTTTTCCATAACTTATCGAGGTGTTTCATGGAGGGGTACCATACCATCATCAGTGCGTGATCCAGCAATTAATGAGTGCAACTGCTTTCCCGACAGTTTCTTTAATTAAACAGTGAAACTACGATATTTAGAAAATAATCTTAAACAACAAATAATGGGATACAAAATTAAAAAAATACCTCTTCTACATTTTTAATCCTTACAGGCATTACATTGCAACTCTGAGGGATGATAAAGTTTTATTTTAATTATATTCCAATTCGCAAGATATAGAAAAAATCAAGAGCTATTACATAACATTTCGAATTTGTTAATTTGTTTATAAAAAAGCACACATGTATTGGTTTATCTTTTCCTAGCAACAATGTAGTTAAAATTAATTAGAGATAAGTTTTTACAAATTTTGCATATTAAGACCATATACGTACTCAATAATATTTTAATAAAAGGTATTTTAAATCAAAAGATTTATCTTTTGAAATACAATCTTGAAAAAGCTTCACAATCTATGATAACATTTTTTTTACCATTTGGTCTCTAGTATCTATGATAACCATAGCAAAATAAAAAAAAATACAACCTGGAATTCTGTCCAAACATTGGAGGCAACAAACATGCAGAAATTATACACTGGGGCAGTGATCAACATACTCCTGCAATGTGTAAAAACTAGAAAAATCTTCAATCTGTTCTTAAACATGAGTTTTTAATTATAGAAGGAAGGTACTGGCCAGAGTAGTGTGGTGACTTCTTCAGTGAGTTAGATGATTTGCAAATTTGTAGGTCAACATTTTATACAGATGCATTAGGAATTAGATATAGTTCATGTTTTCCTTTTTACCAAATAACTACAAAAATTGTTCCACAAATGATTGCCTGTGCCATAAATATCCGCCCTTTGCTTCAAAATCCATTGTGGTATTAATTTTAGTCATCCGATTCGTGGCATTATTCGAAATAATTCCCATGTTTCTGAACAGTAGTTTCCCATTGGTGCTTCCACACCCTGAAGCAAATATCGAAATCAGTTTTCGGAATAGCCTCCAGGACATTTGCTTCTATCGGCTCTATGTTGCTGGATCGGTGTCCTTTCAGTAAAATTTTTAATCTTTGGAAAAGCCAAAATCACAGAGGTGTAATCAGTTGCCCGTAATGAAATTATTAAAAGCACATTGTCATCTTCAGTGATCATTTCCAAGTTGTTCTGAGCAACTTCACAGCGAAGTGTTTTCTGCTTATCTGTAATCAATTTTAGAGTGAATTTTCCAAACACGCGATCATATTCGAATTCTCTGGCAGAATTCACAAGACAAGACTGTATTATTAATATTTTACATAGGTGCTATTTAAGTTTTTACCAAAACAGATTTGGTACGACACTGATTCATTCATAATACTTGAATTTACGTAAGAAACTTAATGAATGAATTGAATAGTCTTTATGCTGATCTCAGCAGAAAATTCAACTATAAATTGATGAATTTTCAAAAGTTCGTCACTCAACGACCATCTGTGCTCAAACGAAAACATGTGGTCAAAATCCCTGCTGTTCTTACTGGGTAAGTAATTTATTTATTTTTTGATTTTTCGAAAATATAAAAAAATCTATTTATTTTCACATTTATTTTATTTAATGTTAAAACATGAATACCATTTTTACAAAGACCAGAGAAAAACTTTTTCATTCCTGAGGGGTCGTTATTTTTGCATTCATTGATTGAACTAAAAATACATTTTGAAAATTTAAAAAAATAATTAGTAGGTACTTTATAAGATAAATAGAAATAAATTGCAGTATATGTATAATAAATTTAGAATCAAGTTTAAAAAGTTTCTTCAGGGTAGATATTTTAAATTTCCTGTTAAAAACTTCTGAGAGTTGTCAAAAATTGCTATTTATCTTGGTAACTAACTTCCAATAATAAATCGAAAAATGGCCTTCTACTGACGATTATGATAAGCATCTCTTAGTTATTTTTTAGTATAATCGAAAATACCGAAATTGTTATATTCACAATGTTCGTTTTTTTACAATTTTATATTATGGTGAGCCACGATTATATAATATATATATATATATATATATTATAAGAAACTATTTGCGAACTTTGCTAGTTTAAATAGAAAATTCTCTATATTATTTTCACAATGCCTGCAGTGAAGACTTTGAATAGGAATCCGTTTCAAATTTTTGGAGAACATTTAACTGTTTACTTTAATACATTCATTAGTAGGCGTTTATATTAATTAGCAGCTGTTTGGACCTTGAGGTAGTTACCATAGAAGGTAGAATTTCGTGGAGGGACTTGTTTGCAAATTATTTGAATGGTATTATAAATTCAAATAATTTGCAGAAACGAAGAGTTCAGTATTTTTAAAAACTCAGTTGATTTAAAATTCATAATTTGAAGTAGATACATTATTTCTTTCTAATTTCACGTATTAACACCATATATATCCTCATACTTAGTTACCTTAGAACAAGCGAAAAAATTGCTTGACCCACTGAAAGACTAGAGACTAGATGGTTAATTTAACTCAACTGCCTTATAGAATAATAATACTAATAAAAGACTTTATTGTAATAATGAAAACTACAATAGGCGAAGTTGAAGCCTAATGCTTCCTAACTTAACCCTACTTCACATAAGCAACTTATATTCTAACCTAAAGAAAAGAAAAGAAAAAGGAATCACGTAATTCGTAAACATATACATATAATTTATACGGTGTAACATTGTTTGTTAACACTATTGACATATTAGAGAAGGAATCAAGCGACGAACGGTGGATAATATAAACTGCAGAAAATAACTAATGTATCTATACTTCTAGTGACTTGGGCGTATGCCGCTAATAACCCAGGATGGAAACCTAACACGGAATATGAATACAGAATTCACGGACGGACCCTCGCAAGCTTAGAAGATGTAGACAACCAATACTCTGGAGTATTTATCAAAGCTAAGTTGAATGTTATTGCAACATCTAGTGGAAATAAATTAAGATGTCAATTATCTGAAGTTGAATATGCCCAAATCCACTCTCACATGAAAGAGGGATGGCAATCTGAAATTCCAGATTCAGAGCTGAACTACAAACATCTGCCATGCTCTGGAAAGCCTTTCATGTTGGTAGTGGAGGATGGAGTTGTTAGAGATGTTTTGGTGGAGAAAGATATTACTAACTGGGAAGCTAATCTCATCAAGAGTGTTGCCAGTCAATTCCAACTTGACACCAGCGCCAAGAATTTGGTTGAATCTAAAGTCACTGTTTTACCTGAACGTGACAGAAATGATGCTGTGTTTAAAACTATGGAAGAGACAGTCACTGGTACCACTGAAACTTTGTATGAAATCCATCCTTTGCCTGAGTATATTCTCCAAACTCAACCTTGGTTAGTCCCTAAAACCAGTCTTATTGGAGAAGGACAAATTATCGAAGTTATTAAACACAAAAATTTTACCAACTCTGAACAACGTCCTTCATACCACTTTGGACTTGGTGGAGTTAAAAACTGGGAACCAACAGCAAACCAAATTGAGGACTTCTTTGTCAGAACTTCCATGAGCCGTGTTATTCTAACTGGAAAACTCCAACGTCACACCATCCAAAGCTCCTGCACTGTTGACAAAATTGTTGTAAGTCCAAACTTATACGAACAAGAAAAAGGATCCATTATCAGTATGCTCAATGCTACTCTCATGGATGTTCGCACACAAACCAGCACCGTTCCAGAACTCTCTAGCCCAATTTCACTTGGAAACTTGGTATACACCTTTACAAATCCCTTTGAATCCTCGAATGAAGCCCGCAGGAAAAGGACTACCATGGCGTGGAGCAGTGAAGAGGACGACAGCCAAGAACGCAATTTGAGATCGGACTTCTTAAGATTTCCCCGTGCATTACAAGATATCCAAAAACTTAATGATGACAGCAGAGTGTCCAAAGAAGGAGATGCTAGACAAGTTCAACCTAAGCCTCAATTAAGTGAAGCTCCTCAATCTCCGCTCCTACCATATACAATGGGATACCACGGTAGCTCAATCAAACAAGATAACGGTTTTGATCTAAAAGAAAACATCAAAAGAATCGCACAAGAAATTGGTCAGGAACTTCAACAACCCAACAAAATACCTGAAAGTGGAACTTTGAGCAAATTCATCATCATAAGTTCTCTCCTTCGTCTTTGCAACGCTAATGAAATTAAGCAATGCGCACAAAACTTATACACCCAAGAACAACAAGGACCACATCGCGCAGCTTGGGTTGCTTTCCGTGACGCTGTCGCCGAATGCGGTACTGGACCTGCTCTAATTGCTGTGCAAGAATGGCTTGAATCTGGCAAGATATCTGGTGAAGAAGCTGCTGAAGTGATTTCTGCATTGGCTAGATCCACTCGTATTCCAACAGAAGAATACATGAAAACCTTCTTTGAAATGATTACAAAACCACAAGTCCAAGCCCAAGAGAGTTTAAACGAAACTAGTTTGTTTGCTTACACCAACCTTGTACGCAGTGTTTATGTTGACAGAAAAATGTCTCACAGCCAATTCCCAGTTCATAGCTTCGGGTCTTTCAATACCCCTGAAGGTAGAATTTACATCAATCAAACAGTTATACCACATTTGAAGCAAAAATTGGTACAAGCTATTGAACGTGATGACATCCGTCACATTCATGTATACATTCGCGCTCTTGGAAACACTGGTCATCAAAATATGCTAAAAGCCTTCGAACCATACTTAGAAGGAAAGAAACAATGTTCGCAATTCCAAAGATTGTTGATGGTTATTTCTATGGATAAATTCGCTGAAACGAACCCTGTTGTTGCCCGTTCAGTATTGTTTAAGATTTATCAAAACACAGGAGAAAGACAAGATGTAAGAGTAGCTGCTGTATACCAATTAATGCGCACCAGCCCACCAACTGATATGCTACAACGTATGGCTGAATACACTAACATTGATGTTCACGAACATGTCAATGCTGCTGTTAAAGAATGCATTGAAAGTTTGTGCAACCTAGAAGGAAAACGATTTGAATACATGTAAGTTTTAATTCTTTGATTTGTTATGTTTCGATAAATAAACTACATAAAATAATTAAAAGCTAATAGGAATTAGTACACTGCCGTTGGTCTGGTGGCTACTTTACCAGATGAATACTTATTATTATTGTACTTGCAGACGATCATCAGCTAAAGCTGCGAAGCCTTTGCTTACACCAAAAGTATACGGAAAACACAACGCCGTAAACTACATGAGAAACAAAGTTGTTGAAGAACTTAACCTTGCTCTTCAACATTCTTTACGATCAATTGGAAGTGAAGACAGTTTTATTCCAAAATCAATCAGATACTCTCTAAGAAGCTATCTAGGAGGAATGGAGCGTCATATGATTGATGCCCAAGCTATTATCTCAAGTGTTGACCAAATGGTCCGAGTTGTGGATGAACAAACTGATGGACATTACAAAGCTAAACAACAAAAACAAGCAAGGAGCTCCACTGGCAAATATTCAAGCGAAAACATTGCCCGTCTTTTGAATATGGATCGCGAAGAACTTGAGAAATTGGAAGGAAGCGTGTACTTAGAAATGGGTGCATTGCAGAAAATGTGGTCTTTTGATAACCATACTATTGAACATCTACCTGAAGGTAATTTTTTTTATAGTTTTAATAACTGTGGTGTACTTAGGTATATTATATTCTGTTTGTTACAGTTATTCGTGAACATGAAGAATCCTTGAGAAAAGGCAAAACAATGAACTACTTGAAACTTTCCAACCCTGGTGCTATTACCATTTCTTTCCCAACTGAAATGGGTTTCCCATTCATCTTCACTTATGATGCAGCTAGTTTGACCCAAATTGATGGAACAATCAAAGCAACAGCCAATCCAAATGTTTCACAAAACGACAGATTACGTAGACCAGATTCAATTACCGCTAAAATTAACGTACGCATGACTGGTGGTGTTAAATTCCAAAGCCACTTGACATTTGTCACTCCATTCGACCACCAACGCTACTTAAGCGGAGTTGACAGAAACTTACATGTTCGCGTCCCTGTAGATCTGAAACTGGAAGTTGATCTTAACAACGTTCAAGTTAAAACTGAAATTACTCCTTGCCAAGAACAATCAGACTCTTTCAATGTACACTATAGTTTGTGGCCATTTACTTCAAGAAGTGACATAATGACTGTTGTACCAGTTTCCTTGCGACCAAATACTCACCACATAACTCAAGAAAAGAGCCAAGTCTTCGACAAAGTTTTTGGCAAAAAACACACTGGAATAGCAATGCGCATGTGGGGTAACCACCCATATGGTTCGCTAGATGTTTTGAAATTGGGACACATGCTTAAAGAATACGATCTTCTTACAGCAGCTAAATATATGTGGAACAAATCTCCTATGATCCAATCTGAATTTAACTTGCAACATATGCCTCAAGAATCATCAACCAACAAAATTGTTATCCAAGCCCATCACAGAAGAATCTACAGATCTGAGGCTCAAAAAGATGTCAGTGAGAAATTCCATTCCTTGGAAGAACTTTCACAAATGAAATCTGAAGACCAACATTCCCGTCAAGAAAAATACTGTCAAGCTGTCGGCAACGGAATTAACAACTGTGCTATCAAATATTGTGATTACTCAATTGAATTCCAAGGTCAAAAAGAAATTAAACATACTTTCACAACTGCATATTCCAAGAGTAACGTTCATCCAAAATCTCGTCTTATTGCCTACTACGAAAACATCGTTGAATCAAAACCTTTCAAAATGGCATTGCAAATGAAAAACCGTATTCCAAACGTTAACGGATTGGACATCGAATACGCGTTACGTCACGAACCCGAACAAGAACACGAAATTGAATTTGCTTATGCTCAATCTGGAGAAGAACCCACAAAGATTTCAGCCAAAATCAACTACAATAGAACTGAAGAACGCAGGCAATACATTAAAGAACACGAAATATACAAACAATGTAAACAAGACCTTTCAGCTGGCAAACCAGAACACATCCAAGCTTGCGTTCGTACCATGATCCAATGTAACAGGCTTAACAAAGCCCACATTAGCATTGAACACAATATCGAAGGCAACAGATTCTATCAGGTTAAAGATATATTCCACAGTATTCGTACTTTCTACTATCCAATGGTTCAGGTAGATGCCTGTGAAAGTATAGGTAAGAACAAAATCTCTGCCACCTTCACAATGGAGCCTGAATTAAACGCATTGAATGCCACTATTAAAGTATCTGAGCAAAAAACTAAGATTCAAAATATTGAGGTTGGTGAATGGCTCCGGGAAATCTTAGTCCCACACCCCGTATACCATATACGTAGCCGTCTGCTTGGAAAACTTGTTGGAGATGCCGAAACCTACAGACGTAAGTAATCATGCATAACATTTCTCAATTCAACAACAGAATAGAATATTGGTGCATGTCAAACTGCTCAACATTTGTAATAATTTTTATACGCCTTTTTTCGCAAGTATCTAATAATTTTGTACATTTTTGCAGCCTCATGCACTGTCGACGAAAACTCTGTAAATACCTTCGACAATAAATCTTACACTGCATCATTTGGAGATCAATGGACAATTCTTTCGCAATACACTCCCAAACATGCCCGCCACAACCAGCGTCATGAAAAGGAAGATGAACATCTCCAACACCAAATTGAAAACTATGCCGTAATGATGCGCAAATCCCAAAGCGGTGACAGGAAAAAAGATATTATGATCACATTGAACACAAATGAAACAGAAGGTCAATACATTGAAATACTCATGACACCAACTGGCAAAACTTCTGAAGACGAACCTAAAGGAATAGTTGCTGTAAATGGTCAACACATCACTCTTCAAACTGACAAAAGCTATGACATAGAGGATTCTTACATTCAAATTTACCTACTTCCAAAAGGTGAAGTGAAAGTAGAAATTAAGGACGCTTTCTACGTTCTATATGACGCAGAAATAGTACGAATGTCTGCCACCAACGGCGATAAACTTCGAGACTGTACTGTTGGTATTTGCGGTAACTTCAATGATGACAAATCTGACGAATTCACAACACCAGAAAAATGCGTTGCCAGAGATGTCCGTAAATTCATTGAAAGTTACAAATTGGAGACGAAACAACAACGATCAGCTGAGTCAATGGATGAACACTGTCGTCCAAAAGTAACTCCAATGTATGTCAATGTTATTTCTGATAGAGATGCTGGAAGAAGTGAAAACGAACATGGATCAACCGGCAACTGTGTAAAATACCAAACCCGCTACGTAAAACAAGGTGGAGAAACGTGTTTTACTTTACGCCCAGTTCCAGTCTGCAACTGCCAGAAACATGAGATTGTCAGGAAAACTGTTCCCGTACATTGTATTAAATCAAACGAAAGTACACAGACTGCTAACTTAGCTGAGATGTGGACTAAGTTGATTGATAATGGAGCAAACCCATTGTTTGTACACAAACCACAAACTGGAACCGTCCAAATGGATTTACCAACACAATGCCGTAACTGATTTTCAATTTATTATTGAATATGATTTGATATTTAGGTATAGAGAGCATTCCAAAAATGTAAAAAAAATATAAAATAAAATATTTATGTTTTTATAAATTCGAGTTATAACTTACCAACCTACCTACTCCTTAATATTCGTATAAATAAGTAGAACAGCCTGCAAGTAGTTATCATACAATTCTTATAACAAATAAATTTACAGCGTGTTTCGAAGTAGATATACCAAGCTGGTTCAAAATATATCGCTCGTTGGGACGGTAAACCCATTCCGGTTTACCCCCACACTAATTGATAAGCAAACTAGGAACATTTTCTCAATTAAAACTGTAATTAGTTTTGTTAAATATAGGCATTTCAATTATTATTATTAATACCGTTAAAAATAATAACATATTAACGAATTGGAAATGGACCTGCATTTCCAATTGGAAGAAAACATAAAAAACTACTGTTCGCGTTACCTGCACACTGGAATTGCCGGAGAGATGATAAACGACCAGCAGTGTGAAAGAACAAATTATCAGTTCTCAATTAGACAATGCATCAGCTCATTCTGCATTGCTTCAAAACGTTCCTAGCGCCGTCGCAACAAATATCGTCGATATCAAATAGGATCCAGTGATTTGGCATTTTTCTCATGAAAATATTCGTTGGGATTTTGCTTTCTGAGAGCATCTTATACATCATAGTATGCAGCAGCAACAAAAAAACTCCAAATATTAAAAGCCATAGATAATATAGTTATCTACAAATACGATGGGATATGGCCTAAGACCTGGACTGTACTGGTTATTCTATAAATTGTAAATAGGAAATAAAACGTCAAACTCCACGAAATCAATTTAATAATCTATAAATTCTGTGATTGCCCCCAGTTCGTAGGTAGATAGCTTGATTACTAGGAGAACTTACCGTTAAATTTTGCGGCTTCCTGGAGCCGTAGGTATTCTTCTCGGTCGCCAAAAGCCACAGGCAGCTGCGATTAACGCATTAGCTCTGTAAGTGTCATTTATACAAAAGTTCCGAACACATTTATCAGTTTATTTCAAAAATAACATATTTATGCACGATTGTACACATTATAAAAATATAACACGCTTTAATAAGCTACTTTATAAAAAATAGAAAATATTGGCACTTTGGCAAAACAATGAACACACTAAATACGTAATAATCAACGATGAGCAACCAGATTCTCTTAAAAGTGATCCTCGATACCCACGCTAGGATCAATCTTAATTACGACATTTCCCAATTCTTGTTTGGCTTGTCGAACATTGTTCAAAACTCTGGTTAGGTTTAGTTCATTATCACTTGTGTGTAATGGACATCTAGATAAAAACAAATAACATGACATTACAGTTGTTAAAATGTGGAACAAAAAACTGTTTTAAAAATATTTCAAGGGTTACTTACATATTAACACCAATTATAGGGTTGAAATATTTGTTTTAATAAATCATTAAAATTGTTTTGGGTTTTTCTTCAAAATATTTTTTTCATTCAAAATTAATTGACGTACTGTGCTGATTGATATATATGACGATGATGACTGATATATATCAACGTATATTACCGAAATTTTTTGACTTCCGCATTTTTTTACCTTTGCATATTAAAAGCTCAAAACGTAAAAGCCCTAATAAGATAGTAGTAAATTATTTAACAATAACCGATCCAGAATAATTTCCTAATGTCTAAATAAATAAAAGTAGAGGGGTGATAGACATACTTGACTCTGCACTGCGTTTTCTGACTGTTAGTTTAGTGACCCACAACTAGCACATATTGCCCGTTAATCAATTTTGAAGAAATGAAAAGCTTTTTTAAAGACAAAAACCCATTAATTTGAATGAACTATTACTACAAAAAGAAAATTTCTACGCCTTTTAAGGGTGCAGTATTGTTATTATTATCTACACATTGGCATATTTGTAAAATAGTTTCTCCTTCCACCTATGAATTTTAATGTAAATTTCCACTCTTAGTTATAAAATTGTGAATATTGATGATGTTCATTTTTAGCAGTACAAGGATATCAGTGAGTATTTAAGCTACAATTAAACTATAAATTAAATTAACTGACCTTCCTTCAGCAATAGCACCGAAATGATCGTATCCCTTGATACTTTCTCCGCATATATAGCACATTGTGTGACCACAATTAACGCAGGCTACTTTGTTACAACCACTTGTTTTAATAAATGGTTTACTACATTTGGAACAAACTCTGTAAAAAATGTTAATAACTACCTAGTTACCTTTCTACAAAATTAGCAGTTAAAATTCTTTTTTGTTGAACAATGGTAAACATTTTTAAACCAATACATCAAACTCACAAATTGACCACATTACTTCCAAGTAAATAAAATCGGTTGTGTTAGCCCAAAACTTTCCCGGTAAGACAAATATAATCTAAAATAAATGGAACAGCCTGTATTTTCGTACACTATAAAGTGTGGCATCCGCGAATTTCTCATCTTTTCTTGATTGTTGCCAGATTTTGAATGAATTGAATTGATTGAAACATAAATAATATGGACCAAATTATTTTAGCAAATATAAAATAAAATAAACTTGGGGAAATTAAGTTTGTGTTTAATTAAGCATCTGCGCGTCTTTCGGGTGTAAATAGATTTCGGATTAATTACGATATTGCGCGAATAATAAGTACGTGGTGGATCATGGCGATAATTTCAAAAAAAGTCTGGCAGCAGTGCATTGTAAGTTAGTATGTTGTTTAAGCGAATAGATTCCATAAGAATAACACACAAATATGTTTTCTTTTTTAATTACTTTACTGCCATGAAAAATTGACTATTTGGGAACTATGTTAAAAATGTTTCCCTACAAAGTAGCCTCAACAAAAGTAAACGTTGCATTGTGCTGAAGATTTATTTATTTTAAAACATATGTCATATTTTACACTTGTTTTGATTCTCAATTTAATGCAGATTTAAGTTCTACTTTTAGTGAACAGGTTATGTGGATATCCCTGTATAATAAACGGAACCTCTTGTACTTTAAGTTAATTGATAGCAAAATTTAATGTCTGTTTTTAAATTTTGCCTGTCTCTTGGCCTAAAATTTTAAGCCCTATAAAGACCTTGTTTTGAGTACTTTTGAAAACAAATTTTCAATCGGCAGTAAAAATTTTTGATGACTATATTTTTCGCTTCAAATAAAAGCAACTTGTCGAAATTTATATTTCAATATTTTTTAATACATTTAGTTCCATAATTTGTCATATATTCAGTAACATTTCTATCGTTTACCTAATTACTTGCATTTCAAAATAAATTATTTGTTATTTTTTGGGAAGTTTTATAATTTAAATGTTTGCTATAAATCATAATAATAATAGAACCTTTGGCGTTGAATAAAGCTAGAAAACATGTTTCACCAGTTCACTCCGTGTGTTGTGTGTAATGTTAAATATTTACTGTTTTTCACGTTGTTATTATTTGTGAAACCATCAGAAAATGTAACCTTTTCAAGAATTAATTATATTAGTTCACTATACCTTAAAAGGGCCTCAGTCATTTTATTTTCAATGAATGTTCTTCTTTTCACGTCTTCATCATATTCAATCTCATTACACCTCTTTGGAATGTGCGACTCATGTCTACATTCTCTGCAAGATTGTTTCGCACACTTCGGATTCTCACATACAAATATTTTCTCAGATGACGGTAATGGCTTAGCAAAGTCACAAAATGGACATGTTTCAACATCCTCAATTTTCGCTTGCTTAATTTCTGCGCTCTGCAAACGTCTGACAACTGTTTCGAATAGATTTTTGTCTAAAACCATCTCTAATGTTCTCAAGCTAAATTCGGAATTGCAGTTGTTGTTAAAACAAGGAAATTTTATTTTTCCATCGCCAATGCTTGTTTGAACACCTCTTCGTACGCAAGTTCTACAAAATACGCAACCTCCCGTGCAGAAATAACATTCTTCGGGAATAAGTTCATCATCGAAACAGCAAGGGCAAGTGGCTAATAAATTACACTTCTTTGCTTGTTCAAACATTCCTGCGTATGATTGGTTTTTGTATTTCACAATTCTTCTTATAAGCTTTCTATGTTGTAGATAACATATCTAAAGAGAATATTTGCATTAGTTTTCTATGTAGACACACAAATAATCCACAGTATATTTAATTTTTCTAAGACTGTCTTTAAATGTCTTATCAGATTTAGAAATCTTCTTTCCCCTCCCTCCCACAGAACTGCAATATTTGAACGATCCTTTTCATTTCAGATCTATAATATTTATAATAACCTAAAACATTTGAATATTGGTTCGTTCAAAAAAAATTTAATGAACGTTTGTTGAATCCACTTTAGCCGATTTACTCTAAATGTAGTTTTTTAGTTTTATGTTAATCGTTATAAACATGGGTATTTGATAGTGATTATTTCTAGTTATTTTTGATTTCGCTACACGAGACACCCTTTATATTTCCCTAATTATGTGTACAGTGGTATTTTTTTTTTTTTTAGAATTTGTAATTGATTTTTGGGGTTAGATTTCTATATCAGTTTTTAACTGCCATCTAACCCATTTTGTAGTTCCTTTGTGTTTATGCATTATAAATGTATGTATTGTAGAATTTGAATTTTATGTTGAACTGCAAATAAATTTATTATATGTTCAATCATGATTGGAAAATGTAGTACATTGTAATGCTGTTTTTCATTTACCCGTCCGTAATAAATATTTCCCACTAGTTGCTAGGCAACTGATGGGACATATTTATTACGCACGGGTAAATTTCCTGGTAATGACAAAAGTATGAAAAATCACAATAGCAACGCTGGCAATACAAACACACCAAATTGACAGTTTAGGTATTTATAATAATTATAATTAAGTATTTCGCTAATTCCAAAACACAAAAACAGTGATGGTGAACATAGTTTAACACCACCCAGTCAATTTAATACTTCTAACTTATCGTATTTAGGCTTACGGCAACAGGGGTAAGTTTCGAAAAACAAATATTTCCCTAAAAATTATGTTTAATTTATTCAAGAGCATTAAATCAGTCGTAGAAAAAGTATAGTGTGAAACACATGAAATGACCATATCCTACTCGTATGATTTGCAGCATGAGCCGCAGGCACTCGTAGGAAATATATGCCATTTCATGTTCGTTGCACAATATACTATTGTTTGATTGCTTGAAAGGAGGGTAAGGGGAGGGCATTTTGGAATCAAAATAATCATATATGTTATTATAAGTTATTTTAGCTTGTTTTAGTATTGTACCTTTCTTGAACCGTGTTGCAATTTTTTTATTCTTTTCCGTTCATGGGATATAAGGTTCTTATTTAAAAGCGAATTTTTTTCTTTTGGAATATTTTTATTTCACGTCATCGTACAACGTTTCGGCATTATTAGCCTTCCTCAGGTACATCTCTTTTCTTACACTTACAAATTATTTAGGTGTATATCACTTTGAGTAGGTATTTTTGTTTGAATTCATTCAAAAGAAAAAAATTTTCACAATAGAATTAGAAACTATAGATTGAGCCTCCGCTATGTAATAAAAGTATTCGAAGATTCAGGTAAACGGATGTTAACGACGATGTTAAAATAAATATAGTCTATAGAAAATGGGTTGATATTTATTGACTGAATTCTTTTGGTTTTGATAAATTACTCGCTTGGCTTGTAGAGCTACTCGAGAATTGCCCACGTATATCACGCTCACAAAGGAAGATCTTAATGATTCTCCCTCGTAAACGAGTGATGGTCTGCATTTGAACTCAGTTAATAAATACTGGATTAGATTTAAAATTAAAAGGAAAGTCGAATATATTTAGTAACTATTATTTATTTAATTATTTAAAAAATATATTTAATAAAAAAAGACAAGTCTCAAAAATCATCAATTATAATATTTAAAATTTGTACTTACATAATCTAGATACAATTCCGATGTTAGAGTCATGAACTTTTATAAATTATTAATCAGCGAAAAATACCTGGTTCGACCGGATGCAATATTTTTATTACAATATACCGGGTGTGACAATATATAAATGAGATTAGATGTGTTTGAAACAAATTTTTGAAAACAGTAATTGTTATTAAGCTCACTTTTTTTTTGCTATAAGCTAACGGGGTTTTCTAAAGTATTTTATTAACCAAACTGGTATGGGAATGCCAAACAGAACTTAGGGCCCTGGCGGACCACAACAGGGTTAATCTAGTGTGGGTCCCGGGGCACTCGGGAATAGAAGGCAACGAGAGACCGGATTGGCTGGCTAGACAAGCCTCTGAAACCACATATACTGGCACGGAACCTGCGCTGGGCTTGTCTAAAAGAACGGCGAGGGAACTCCTCAAGTGCTGGGCCAAAAACGAGCACCAGAGATATTGGGAACATATTCCCAAGCAGGAGCATGGGAAGAGGTTTATACCTGGTGCCGCAACAAAACGCACTGAAAACTGCTATCATTAAGCAGGAGTCAGATGCGAATAACTATGGGACTCCTTACTGGGCATTGCGCTCTGAGAGACCACCTAAATAAGATGGGGCTGTACAATGGGGACCTGCAATGCAGATTGTGTAATGGGGCAGTTGAAACAGCTTACCATGTAATATGTGAGTGTGTAGTTCTACAACGAAGAAGACACGCTATATTTGGGCATTCGCTGATTGCGCCAGCAGATATTGACACCCAACACATAACTGAACTCCACAAGTTAGTGGAGGGTACAGGGCTGCTGGATTGGATGGCATAATATACGGGGATCTTTCACAATAAGCCCATGAGGCTGCAGTGAAACCGGGGACTTCAGTCGTACGGACCCTTTCAAAAAAAAAAAAAGTATTTTATTAATTAGTAAGACACCCTTACGGATAAAACAACAAAAAAAAAAACAGTACAATATCGCCATTTATCTTTTATTTGTTTATGTGATTAATTCGATTGGATGTGTATATGTGATTAAATGGAAAAATATAAAAACTAAAATAATAACTTTTTAACCGTCAAGAATTGGATAACCACATACCTATATGGTTATTTTGATTCCATATGACAACCTAACTCGTGAAATTTTAAACGCCATTGTATCGAGAATTATGAAGGCAAATATCAAAAGTGACGTATCGCTGTAAAGCAGATACAGGGAACTTCAAAATGTTTATACCCGTCTTTATCTCAAAGTACAAGAATAATACGAAGAATAGAATTTTGTCTATGACAAAAATATTGTTATCAGACAAATCAGGGTTTACAAGTAACGGTCTATGTTTTTTACATAACTACTGGTATTGGTCTGAAGAATATCATAATCACGTAATAAACTGTGTGTGGTAGTATTTTAATGTTTGCTGTGCCATATCGTATCAGTATGGTGTTATTGGGTGTTTAAAGGTAAAAAAATTTACCTATAATTTTAATTTAACTCAGGATTCATGTACCTGTGAATATATTTTACCACGCCCTGATAAAACTCGACATAATGCAATATGTTAAAATAAAACACTTACTTCTTGTAATAGCAAGAGGTTTTCCGTATCGAGCAAAGGTTCAGGCTTTCTAGCTACCTTTAAGCCTTTACCAACACAGTCCAGTAAATCACATACTTTAATCAAATTACCATTATATTTCTTAAAAATTCTTTCTATATGAACACGCCTTACGAATCTAAAAATCTTATATTAGTAATGTAACTCTCAGCATATTAATTATTCATTATTATTACTTGTATGTATTATATAGGAATGTTAAGGCGTAAGTTTTATCAGAGTCTTCTGCAGTATCCAAAGATATTGATGGTTTTTTATTTCTAAAAAGCTCATCTGGATTTGGAAAAACTTCCAAAAACTTGTCAACAGTGAAAAATTCAGGCTTGTAAATGTTAAGTTTATCTTCATCCTCTCTACGTCTAAAAATTAAATAAAAAATTACCATAATCCAGTTTGAATTGAACCCCATTATAGAGCGTATGTTGCACAGACTTTTTCCAAACATCATATCGTTTTGCCCATGAAAAATTCTGGCTGGACACTGGCAACAAAAAAAAACGAGAACACCTAACAATTAATTATTGGTGTGAACCGCTGACTTGACGGGAGACAACGATTGCCACTGAAGTGACTAGTCGGAAAACCTTAAGGGCATGAACCACCTTTAAGTCGTTGTTCTTACTTTAAACATGAAAAATGGTATTCGATGCTATGTAGAGCATAAGGAAATTGTCGAAACGCACAAAATTTCATTTGTGTTGAAGCAAATAAGTCTCACTGCTCGGCAAGTTTATTTTACCGCTGAATCCTGAATACCATTGTATATCGTCATAAAATGTCCCATCGCTGCTCAGATATAGCTTAAGGAAATTATCGGTAAATAAAAAAATTGAAATATATAATAAAAAACATACTTAACATATTCCTCCAACGTAGGATACTCTTTATTATCCACAGCGTCCTCAATAAAATTATTAATTTCTTCTTGAGGACTATTTGCGAGTTTATCAGCTTCTGTTTTAAGGTAACTAGGATCTGCGTCAGGTAACGTTTCTTTCAAATATTCCCATAATTTAAAGGAATCTTTTGTGGCTTTAGGATAACCATCTAAAATTTGTCATAATTAATTGTGTTACATTAAAATTGCAGTGTAGAATTACCAATAGTTAAAGCATCAATAGCTTCATTTAAATCAAATTCTCGTCTGGACTTACAAAATTCAGTCAGATATTCAACGGATGCATCAGGAAAAAGATTGAGTAAACCTTGAACGTTGGCAGTAAAACCAGAAGCACCTTCAATTTGATCCTCTAAAATAATAATATGTATTTTCCAAATATCCGGTTTCAATGTTTACAACAGTATGAAAAACGCGACCAACAACAAAACAAATATGAAGACAATCGACTGAGATATTAAACTTGGAACTTCCTGTATTTTTAATTAAAATGAATATAATTATAGTATAAAGAAATCATAAAACAGTAATACATGATGTATATCAGGTAATAACAATATACAAACTATAAATTCAATATATCAGCCCACGAGACATCCGCATCCCTAAAATTATTTTTGATAATCCCAGGACAACAAAAGTAACAAATATATATATAAGAAGTAACAACATGACTGGTTTTACCTACATAAGGATTTCTAAGGCCTTAGTCTAATTCAGTAGAACCAGACCGAGGCATGGGTCGACAGATACTGACGAATTCGTTTCGCTCTTATTATGAGCTCGTCACAGTACCACAGTCGTTGCTCATCTACAATATCATCCTGCATTTAATCACAATGCGATATACAACAGTAGATATATGTAAACTAGTACCATCTACATACACATAGTAATGCATATCCCACCATAAATAGGCCGATCAAATCCAATGTATAGGTAACACCAGCCGTAAAAATAGAAATGAAATGAAAATAGTGTAAACACAAAACGCTAGCAGGACACCATTTATCCTTCTGCTAGCATCACCCAAAATATTTGGGTATCAGCAACGCTTCGGACGGTGGTCTCCAAGCGTTCGGTCGTCGATGCCAAATAATGCAAAATTACAAAATGAATTTGTGTAGCCACGAAATTATTTTTCATTTATATTTACAGACACAAATTCATTTTATTATAATACTAATTGAAAAGTAAACAAATAAATGATAATAATAATAATAAAAAGACTTAATAATATTATGAATGTTTTACGTTCCAGTGCTGTATCTAAACTTGCTATACCTAGTGGTTAATAGGATAGGTTGCGACAGAAATACCCATAGTTTAGTTGTCTTTTTTAAATAAATATTTTTGAAATATTTAGATTAGTTTTAGTTGTGTATTTTGATAAGCTCGGTTTATTGTACGCTGTGACATTCCATATTGTTGTGGTATGTAGGATTTTGTGACAAATAAAGTTTATCTATCTATCTATCTATCTATAATTTCTTCCATGCGCCACCCGAGAATCTACTTAAGGAACTTCCAAATAAGCTCTTTGTTAGTACGAAGCCTATACTTACCTGCGGGAATAAGTATTTCGTCACTTGATAACATGTTAACCATATTTTCCATGTGTTGGTCTGGACTATCGTCAGGATTTGCTTCGTGTACAGCATCCACAATCCATACTATCTGATCTTCCGTATGATGAGGAAAGATTTCTTTAAGAATTTCGACGTAGTTTGGAAGGGCTTCTGCCATTTAAATGTATTTCTGTAAATAAATAATAAACATACCATTTAAGTTATCTTCGCTAAATAACATTTATGTCATTACTTAGGGAATTTAAAATTTATTTCTTCAACTTCAAGTTATTATGTAGGTACCTATCTACTTTATAGAAATATTTTCTCCAACTGATTTCACTATAAGCCCATAAAGTATAATATATAATATTAAGTTATTCATTATATTATACCATATTAGACTTTTATGTAGTTTCTTTTGAAAAGACATTTTGTTTTCTGTACTTCCCCGAGTTAATAAGTGATTTCTTTTAAACTTTTTCCTTCCTAATAAATTAATATATTACACTTACGTAGTTAATTAAGTTATTCCCAGAATAAAAATAATAAATATATTATTTATTATTTACACAAAAATATAAAAAACTAAACTAAAACTAAACGCGTTATCAGCAATCAACAAACACCACTATCTACCATACCACATACCATACAGCTGAGACTAGTTAGGGATGATGGAAAAATATCGATATATCGAATGGATGATATTTTCCCTCCAATCCATCCATCTTTTCTTCTTCATACTTTGCTTTTTGATGTTTACTCAACACATAGAGCGCCTATAGTAAGCATCTCGAACATTAATATGTAGCGGTTGACATTTGTCAACTACCACAAATAGGGTATTCTCCAACTATCTTTTAAACTTTTCTTAAGCTCTACAGACCATATTTTCATTTATGTGGTGTTTAGTATCATTGTCTAAAGACAATGCTAATATTAGTTATTTGAAATATATGTAATAAAATTTTCGAAATCAAATGTTTGTTTTGTTTTTTTATATCGGATATACCCATATATCGTTATATCGATATTTAGTAACACAATATCGAATAACCGATACAATATATTTTTAAAATATTGATATAATATATATAATTATAATAATATAATAATTATATATCGATATTTTTTTTCGATATCAACATCCCTAAGACTAGTCACTAGTCTCGGTTCTTCCGATTCCGATACTAGATACTAACTGATATGATACCGGTATCGATATATTTTCGATAGTTTTGATTTGTATATTGATACTTTGGTCGATTTAAATTTTAATGAGATCTATATTTAATAATTTGAAATGTACATGTTTCGCGAAAATAGGAACCGTTATATATTGTTACTTTTACGATTGTCTTCTTTATAACGACAATGCTTTACTCTATTATCGTCCTACTTAGTGAGTGGCTATTACAAAAGAAGAGAAGAATTCGCATAGAAGAGCTTTAAAATTCTTTCAATCTTTTTTATCTGGGCTGCTACGTTGCTCAATCTCGAAAATGACGTCATTATAAACATCAGTTACATTAAATTTCGAAGGGAGTGTTTATTGTTTACCGTTGAATTTTTTCCCATAACCTACAAACTCCAAGAAAAGAAACCAATTAAAATTTGGGTTTTTTATGTACATACTCCAAGAGAAATTGATCAAACAATCAGGTTGGGAATGTTTTGTGATATTTTCAAACAAATAATTATAATGTAATCAATTTTCTAATTAACATTACAATTAGTAATGCTTATTGTATATAATGATGATCTCATATGTGATTATTTTGTTATTGTTTTGTTTATGTTCATGTTGGGAAAACACTCTTTTGGGGTGCTATAAAAATTCACCCACTAAAAAATCCAAGTATTTCGCGAATGTAACAGGAATTTATGAATGCTCAAACAATTGTAAGCAACAATATTTTAGGTGAGATTTATTATGCAAATAATTCTTTCCAATTACTTGAATATTCTAGTAATTGGCTAAGCCGAAGTACATCAATCTCTAAGTAGGTATGATATAATGTCAATATTAATTTTTAGATATTCGTTCTTCTATCACGAAAAATGCATTTGTGGAAATTTTTTGGGTGAACAAGTACTTAATTCCACATGTGACATTTTTTGTCAACAATATCCATGTGATAATACTCTGAAGTTAACGGAGGCATATGAAACTGGAAATGAAGGTACGTTTTGGCAGCGAATGTTTATGATAACAACCTTAGCAGTAATATTATGAGGAATTCAATTAATTATTGTTATAGATAGGTTTTCTCTACCGAAATGTAACTTATATTTTCTGACCTCAGGCAGCTAATCTAAAACTTGAATTATACTTTTGTTTGTATGTACCTAAATTGGTGTTAGGTTGGGAATTTTCTGACATGTTCTATGTACTTAGAACAACAAATCAGTTATTCAATTCTATTGCTATTTCCGTATTAGGACTAATAATAATTGTAATGTACCTAATTACTAATTTACTAATTTTTTTTATAGTGCCTGGTCCTCCTCAGAACATTGAAATAAGAAATATAACTGAAACTGGTTGTAGATTGCAATGGCAAGAACCAGAATCGTTTATTGATTTAATCGGATATCTAATTAAAGTACAAATTATACGAACGTTTTCGAATTTTCCTCCAGTTAGTCGTGAATTGACTTATAGTAACAATACCTTCCAAGCTGATATTATTAAATTGTTACCAGGAACTAAATATAATATTTCAGTCTCAGCGATATCTAAAGATGGAATTGGAGCTACAACATCAAAAATTGTTGAAACGTACATAGCAGGTTGGTAGGAAAACTATTGTTCGAATAAATATTTACCGCGTCTGCAACGTACTGGAAGCTTGATAAAATATATATTATTTCCAGAACCTGATAATCTGCCTGCTCAACCACAAATTCTAGAAAATGATGGCACAAAAATTACAGTCAAACTCAGCGAAACCGTAAATAACAATGGCCCTATAACTGCTTACTGGGTAGTAGTTATTAATTCTGATGAGAAGCAAGTTTTCGATAAAGCAACCTTGTTATCATATGTTGCAGCTAAGAATAGCGGTATAACTTACTATATTGCTGCTGAAATAGATCCAAAGGTAATATTTATTTAGAGGAGGGATTTTTTAGTAACCACTAATTCCTTATAAGGGCTGGGCATTAGTTAACTACCTTTTTAACAAATGTTATAATAATAGTCTTTTTACAACACAAAAATCTGGGATACAATGTTTGGAGTCTGTGTAAACTAAACGACGACCATGCTCTGGGAGACGGTAGGGACGATGGGGCCCATGCGTTTACTGTACGCTTTAAACCACCTTTTTTTTCTTCTTTTTTTGAGCTGGGTGTAGATCATATCCATGTCACCACCAGTATCAACCATCCCCTGAGATATGTTATGCCAAACAATATAGCCTCAAATATTCCACCAAATAGATATAGGCCTGTAATTGTTGATATTTGATTTATCGCCGAACTTAATAATCCTCAACTTTTTCTGCTCAGTTGGAAAATGTTTTTTTAATAATTGATTATAACAATAACTGAAACTAAAAGTGATTATATACCATCAGTTCCAGAGATCAATTTAGCCATAAAAACGTACATATTTTTTTACTTCGTAAAATAATTTACAATATCTTGAGGATTGTTCAGTTCTACTCAAGGCGTATTAACTAAATAGGTTGCCTCGATTGATCTTGACCTACCACAAGCAATCTACGTCACCGGCGACCGGCTTTATCACAGCATTATTTACAGTTATAAACATTTATCTATGGGCTATCATGGATCTCTTTTCTGTAAGCTTTTAATTAAATATTATATATTAACAATTTTTATTTATTTATTTAAGTTAAAACATTAGTATTACAATAAAATGCAATATTCAAGTTCTAAGTTATTACAATAATTTTAAATTTATGAACTTTGTCCATGTTTTGTTTTGCTGAATAAATTTCAAAACGTTTTATTCGAAAAAATATAATGTATTTTTGATGCCTTAAAAAATATTCTTGTAAAAAGTTTTTGCATTAAAAATAGCAATAGCAATTTTATAAAATTTTGAATTACATATCCAAGTGTCACAAGGGTGTTTTCTCGGTAAAAATATGTTCTGTAGTATTTTTGTACCTACTATTATTATGATATTATAAAAAGATATAGGTAATAGGTCAAAACGAGTTGTTTAAAAAAGTGGTCAGACAACTTTAAACAAAACATAATACAATAATAATATTCACAAAAACACCAAAATGTCTGAGCTCTTATTCGAGGAAGTATAAAATTCTTTCAGTAACAGCTTACAACATAATCGTAACGAAAACGCTAATCTCAAAGACAATAAACGATAAACTAAATTTGCACAAAACTAGTGGCCACAGAACTCCGGCCGCCGCTGACGTCACGACCCCTGCGCAATCCCCTCACCAAAAGCTGCTCAATGAGTTCTAGTCACCTAGTTTTCAAAGGTAATTTGCTCAGCTCTTTTCCCTATCAAATTCCAAAGGCAATGAAGTGTTCGATACCTAATTGTTTGTTCTCAGAACAATTATGTAAATTTTTTTCATTTTATTTATTTCAGGATATATATAGAAATTTCGTAGTTGGTGATGGCAAAAATTACCGATCCTATTACAATGCACCACTTGACCCGGAAACAAATTACAACATTTTACTTGGTATTAAAAGTGAATATAATGGTCAATTAAGGACAGCATTTAGTGCAGCTAGTGGCACACATAATGGGGTTTTAATATTAAATGTCAATGATGATTCCGAAAATGATTCGCCAGCTGTTATTATAAGTTTGTCTGTTGCTATTGGTTTACTTAGTGTTATATTTGTAATTGGTGTTATTGGTTTTATAATGCTAAAAAGTCGTGTTGTTAATCGAAGGCAGCGTTTATCAGATAATCAAGAACTTACATTGCAAGGACCTATGATTGAGGTGGTAAGAGATTTGATGAAATTATCTATATTTAAATGTTATAGTTTTGATACAGTAAACCGACGCGCTTTGTTAGACTCACCGTGTATATAGCAATATTTATTAGTAAATTGCTGAGAAATTAATTTAAAATACATTTTGGCGTTTTGTAATTTAGCAAACTCAAAATGAGATGTTTATATTATTTTGATTCTTTGTAGTTTACTTTATATTATTTTATTTTGTTTATTTTCTCCTTTTCTTTATTTGTTTTGTATTGTTTACTTTGTGTAATGGGTTGAGTATGATCGCCCTTTGGCTAGACTTCGCCCATTTAAAAATAAAGGCTTTATTATTATTATTATATTCAGGAAAACAATGGGTATATTCATGATGATGACTATACCCCACCTGTGACCTATTACAGAGATTTGAAACAGAAAGTGCGACAAATTTCATCTAGTCAATTAAAAGTTGAGCCAACCAATTTATTAGGCACAGGCAAATATGGAAAAGTAAATACTGGCACATTACATGAAAACGATAATTTAACTACTGTCACAACTTACACTATATATGATAGAAAATTGTCACAGGATTCACGAAAAGGTAACTTTGATATCAGAAAAGAAAAACTTAAGAGTAATTATTATGTGTATGGTTAGCTATGCTGCAGGATTTGGATGTGTTAATCAAAGCAGGTAATCATGAAAATCTTATTCAACTGATAGGGACCTTGGAAACGTCTCAGATGGTTGTTGTTGCATTTGAATATGCTCCATTAAGTTTGAAAGATAAGTTGTTGGGTAGTCGTGACGCTGTGTCTGGAAGATTCAGCAATATGTCGGAACTACAAGCTTTGAAATTAGCTATTGATATATGTAAAGGCATGGCACATTTACATAAGCTTAATGTAAGAGTCTCATTTAGAGTTGGAAAATTTCTAAATTCTGATGGATATGTTTTTTTTTTCAGATAATTCATAAACAGCTTAGTGCAATAAGCATCTATGTGACGAATGGTTATTGTCCAAAAATTGGTAGCTATGGAATAGCTCAATATTTTAGCCACAATAAAATACCTGATTATACTCGATGGACAGCCTTAGAAGTATTTAAAAATCACCCTCATAATCCCAAAAGCGATGTGTGGTCATTTGCTTGTCTATTTTGGGAGATCTGTGCTTTAGGTAAATAACAGGTGCCACGTATATATTATTATAGTTATAATATAAACTTTTCCGACAAACTATTGGGGTGACATAATCGATTTTTTTTAATTGAAACTCGAAAAATACAGACAAAATATGTTGTAATATTAAAGAGGCTGGTCGACAATGTCTCTTAAAAGTGGGATTTTGATGTGTTAGCATGCTTTTTGAGTCTGTTATTTGTATTTTCAGGTGGTACCCCATACGGGAACATATCAAATAATGAGTTACCTGATAAATTGTCCAAAGGATTACGCCTCCATCAGTTAAGCTATATGAACGATGATTTATATCAGATTTTACTGGATTGTTGGCAGCTGGATTGTGATGAACGTCCGACATTTTTTAACCTTATTGATGGCCTTATGAATCTTAAAGAAAATAGTCTCATACCTTTTCTTAACTTTAATTTATATTCGTCTTTTCAATACGAACAATTTTTTCCTGATATGGAACTCGCAGTTCGCCCAGTTTTCTAGTTTATTTAATTTTATTTCTATTGAATACGTATTTGAATCTCTCGAAAATAAATTAGTATTTGACGTGTTAATGTAGTATTATATTTTGGTACTTATTTTTTTAAAATACAAATATTGATTTGTACTGTGTGCGTTAGTTTTATACTTAGTATGTATACTTGATTTGTGACATTCCAAGTAGTTTTAGATATTTTGTTATGTATATTTATGTTTATACCAATATAAATAATAAAGAATTGTTTTAATAGTATATTTTGATGATAGTGACTCTCTACCCCCTCTAACAGTGATGTATTTTTATCAAATATGATATCGAAGTTTATACCAGAGCGATTTGATCATTTCGACTATGATTATAACTACTATAATCACGTTTTAAAGCACTCATTCATTACCCTATCTGATGGCATCAAAATCTACTACTTTAAGAAAAACATTCCAAGTTCTGAAACAACCATATTTTTCGCATTCCATAAATGTATTACTTAGAATAAAAAAAAATGATAATAATTACATCCACTGTATAAAAATATAAAATTTGCATTATTCATTCTATCAGTCAATATAGTGAATAGATATCAATCTGGCAACATCGCTAGAGTAGTGACATTTTGTCACATAAAATTCGTCTGACTGCGCGGTCAGACCATAATTTTTTACATGTATACTGCAAGATTACTGAAAACTGAATTTATTAAAATATTTTATTTGTTTATATTTTCACACAAAATAAAATCATCATGAACTACTTTCGTGGGTTAGCACATCCTGTTTTCCCAATTTCGAAATCTACGAAACGTACACGCGCATAATCGTTTACAGGTAACCCTCCACATTGAGGGCCTTCACTGAAATACCTTACAGGTTCCTCTATAACTTCCTGATCAGTTACGTCGATTTGTTTACGTTCTTTGTTGTTTTTGCTATTGTTGACGTTTGCTCTTTGTCTGTTCATTTTTTATCGATCTGATCCGTAACTGTAATAATAAATCAATTTTGAACCTTCCAGGTAGGAGATAAATTTGTTTAATGAATTTAACACTTTTAAAAGAATTAAAATACAATGGCTGGGAACGAGCTACCACAATAATTTACAACAATGATCTAGACACAGGTCAGAGAAGCGATAGCGAGGGCATATATCATATATATCGATTTCAACGATATGAGCGCATGCGTCTGCAAATACCGACGAAATCGGTTTGAAAGTATCATACATTTTATTTCGATACGTTACATCGATCACTAAAACCCATCGATATTTCGCTTACAATGTTTGATGGAATGTAGAAATTGTCATCTGATAATTATAGAAGTATCGATAACTTTAATAATATCGATAATTCTGTTCGATGGTGTATGAATATCGAATTATGTATTCGATATATATCATTTACAATACCGATAACAGGTATCCCTAGGTAGTGGGCACAAGGTTCTGGAGCTAGACACGGTGGTGCCAAACCTACCGATATATCGGTATTTCTAGCGAAATGACGATGAGTACCGTATTATCAAAAAATAATTATTTCTACCGATATTGAGATTTTAGGAATCCACAACCTGGTGCGAGATATTATTATGTTCCATATGACATTTTTTAGCATTTGCAACAGTTATTTCGGAAATTACTTTCGCGTGACGTCGCTTGAACCTTGAACATCACTAAGGAGATTTATTGCCAATAATGAATTCCAAAAAACTGATATTGCGAAATAAGAACTAAAATGAATAATTTTTCTGACAGAATTTTATTGGAAAGTATCACTTTATTAAAATTTCGTGATGCAGCAATATCGAAGTAATGTTAGTCAAAAAAAAATTCCAAAATTAAATTACGTAGGTATCATTGTTTTTATTTTTTATTTTATTATGTTGTTTCACCTTAACTTGCTAGAAATTTCATATGATTAGAGTTTAACTGTTAGGCTTATATCTTCATAAAAATTGTTTAAAAGAAAGAAATTATTATTTAAATAAATATACCGCTTTAGCATTCAGTTCTTCCGCTTTTATGGTCAGTTCTTCAGACCTCAGATGTTCGGCAACACTGTCTGGGCTTCTGGATTGCAGGAGTACTAGGGTAGGGTATATGACAACACTGGGGGCTGGGTATTAATAAAAATAAAAGGTACCACACCACTTCCCAATTTGTATTTTTGTATATCGTCTGTGAGTTTAAAAGTTCGATCTCACAAAGTGACAAAAAAACTAGTTTCCTGTTCGTGCCCACTGACCTGTTTTTGTCAGTCAATTTACATACCACTTCAAACTATTTTCTATTTTTATTTTTTAACCAACGATCAGCAGTGATAGGTGGCAAACAATGTAAGTAGAACTGATATTTTTTTTAAATTATCTAATATGATTTAATTTATTTCAGTATGAGATTAAGTAGTAAGAAAATTTCCACAAATCATTAATATAATCCTTTAATAGGTATTTTGTGTACAATACAAAGTATACATATTATGATATGTATAGTATGTCAGTTTTGTTTACTCTCTGTCTGCTCATCTGATACTGTTATCTGTGACCCTCTAGAGGTTAATTGACCCCAAAAAACATTATAAAATGATAAATTTAATGTGAATATAATTCAGTCTCATTTTCTGTTTCGTGTTGGTTGTAGTGTGTTGAATTGCTAGTTTCTTTGTTTGAATTGAAATTTCACTCATACTTTTATTTTGTAATTATTTAAAGTGATTGTTTTTAGTTCATCCAATCTGGCAGCCAAGACAGGAATGCTTAGAACTACTAAGGACTGTTTAGGATTACGTCTTCGTATCAATTCCCTTCATCAGACTTGGAAGTGGTTGCACCAAACAATCTCCCTTCACGAATATTTAATTGCTTTGATTTCAACGTCTAAAAACGCTTGTTCTAAACACTTTTTAACACATTGAGGTGTCAGCCAGGCACAACAACAGCAAGACTTAGTATTATATTATTTTTAAAGTGAATAGACTGACTAATTAACATAAAAAATGGCACTAGTGCAAAATTCTTACAGAAGGGTTGCTCCTCTTATTTCGCGACTCTCCGTACGTTTTTATTCATCAGAAAAGACTGTAAGTGAAAAAGACATTAAAAAAACAGTGTTTATATCACAATCTAAAGATGTTTACACCAATTTGGCTATAGAAGAATGGATCCATCGTAATTACGACTTTACAAATCATCATATTTTGATGATTTCACAAAATGATCCCTGCGTTGTCATCGGTTATAACCAAAATCCATGGATTGAAGCCAATCACAATGAATTGTCGAATATCACTGAGAAAGGTGTTCCAGTGGCTAGAAGAGCCAGTGGAGGAGGAGCAATGTTCCATGACAATGGAAATCTAAATTTAACGTTTTTCACTACAAACGAACGACTTAACCAGAACTACAATATGCATCTGATTACCAGAGGTATTTTTAGAGATTTTGGTCTGAAGGTTCACGTTTCACCAAATGAACTATATATCAGGAATAAAAAGGTATCCTTTTTGCAATAAAAATTATTTCAGTAAGTATCTTATAATAAAAAATCGACTTTTTTGCAATGAAAAAAAAAAGACCCTCGTTTGTTTTACAAAAAAGAAAAAATCTAATTCTGTATCTAATAAAGTAAAATAAACAATTATATGTATGCAGGGCGAAGTCTAGCCGAGGCTACTCTTACTTGGCCCAACAGTTAAATATTAGTAGAGTTTTTATTATGTTAATCATTGTATTTCGTCGTTTTTTGATGACATAGGTATACATATAGTAACAGGCGTTATCCTTCAACGCACGGTTAACAATTTGTTAAGTGAGAAATTAACCTAAAAAATCATTCATAGCTAATGATAGGTTTAATAGTTTGTTGAATTGTATAAAATAAAAATACAAAACGAAAATACCAAAAAAAAATAGTGTGCAAAATAAACACAAATAGAAATGAATCAACCATTTAGATAAAAAATTACTGTACATTTGGAAATTGGAAAATTATGGAGTAACCATTATGGCTAAGTTATGTAGTTCTACAGTAACGGGTAGTCCTAGCATTTTAAAGTATTTTTATATTTTATATACCTAGCAAGTAAAGTATGTGCGACCTTAAAGTTTTCTTAGAGATTGGTAGTTACCATAAGTTATAATTTAAACTTAAAGTTACTATTCAACAACAATTATTGTGACTTGTCTTAAATGGCACGGGTCAAGGGGCACATTGATTCGATTCTCTTTACAAACATGTTAAAAATTTCCTGTTGAAACTGATAAAACAAATTGTTGTTTATTTAATTTCATAAATAAACAACACATCTTCCGGAGAATTAAACTACAAAATAGGCTTTTGTTTTGTTTGTAAATTATATATAATAAATATAAAACTTACTTCTGTCGATTTTTTTCACCAACACATTTTTTACATTTTAATCAAATATGTAATAAAAGGACATGTTTGTAATGAGAACCCAATTTGGTATCTTTAAAATGTGCCATTGGTTCCCCCGTGCCATTTAAGGTTTTGGAAGGTGTTGCCACCCCGTGTAGGGTTATGAATATATATGAATGAATCTATATTTAAAAAATGACCACCTTGGAAACAAAATCGACGTCGTCCAGGGTTTTCTCAACAAAAAAAAAGCTTAACCTCTCATCTTCAGTGGTTTTTCCTGCTATATTATAATTTAAACTTAATCCGTGTAAACTTCAATTACAGGAATTTTATGATAGTATTGACCTCAAATTTACTTTGCGGAAGCAAATGTAACACATGGAAACTAAATTATTTAATGTTCATTCCTAAATTGTTATTTATTTCTTTTTGTTTATCAATTAATGATTTTTTTTAATTGATTGAGTGTTATTATGAAAATCATTAAAATTGATAAATAAAAATAAATAATCAATTAAGAATGAATATCAAATAATTTAAGATTGATTTTTTTTTCTTAATATAACTTTCACTTCCTTTGAATTTGAGGTCAGTATTGTCATAAGATTCTTGCACTCGTCGTTAGAAGTTAACACTTATTACGTTGACATTTTATAACAGTTTTAATACCCCTGAACATCAGAGCTTAAGCCCTGGAAAAAGGTGTAGTTATGATTGGTAGTTTTAACTTTTTATTGCAATAATGGTTGAGCTATTTCTTGCTTGTTTACATTTCACTCTCTACTCTTTTATGTCAAAATCAATTTAATTTCCACAATAATATTATTTATTTATATTCAGGTTACTGGAGGTGTATAGTTTAGTTTATGTAGCTAATTAATGATTTCTTCAATTTACTATAATTTAATTTCCTTAACAATTTGTATAGAAAGTTTGTGACACTGCCAGCAAGGTGGGTTCAATGAACTCTTATCACAACTGTAATTTATTGATCAATGCTAACAAGGTCGACTTAAACTTAGCACTTCAAGACCATGAGGTAAGTAACCATGTTGGAATATAATGTTAAAAAATCCAAAGAAATTACAATAATATTACAAAGATGTAAGCTAAAAATATGTTGTCAATTTTCTGAATTCTGAAACATTATTATTATTATGGATAGTAATTATAACGATCATAAAATACATCATCTGGAGACCTCCCGAACATAAGTCCCTATTGAAGTTCCCATTCTCCCTTCTGGAGATTCTATATCCATTGCGGGATTTTATCTACCTCAAATATTTGGTATTCCGAGTATTATACTGCAAAACTTCTTTTAGTTTGGAATGGAAATTATAAGTGAAATTAAACATTGTCTAGGCTGACGACTTCAGTGACTAGTCATTGGTGTTGTGCCAATGAAGTACATTCTATTGTTATGAATATGATTATACTGGTTCTCCTAATGCTTTGCCTGCACGAATCGTTTGTTATCGATAGTCTTAACGAAAAATCGAACATTTGTCGCATCTGATCTGAATCAGCGGAAATTTTAAGTCATCATTCAATCTAACAGTTACCTGTTTCATAAATTTGTCACCGGCATTATTTAGTTGTTTCTGTATTTCTAATTAATCATTATAAACGATAATCTCATTTTATCATGATGGGATGTTCCCTCATTTTGTACAGTTTATATTTGAGATTTATATTTTCATTCGTTCTATCTATATGCTACGTTGGCAATAGGCTTTACTCGTTCCTCATCATTACAATATGCAAATATGATTTTAGATGTTTCCGTTGGGTTACGTTGAAAATAAACCACACTACATCTCTAAAACCATTGACTCTAGTTTTATTCCTCTAATAGAACTTCGTTTTGTTTGAAATTTATTGGGAGCCTTATCCCGGGTATCATACTTCCAAAACTTGTTACCATCCACATTCTTAATTATAATAAACTACGTTTTATAATAAAGTAATTTTCTAATATAATTTTTCTATAAAAGGTGAATATAAAGACCAAAGCAGAGAAATCTACGAAATCAACTTTGATGAATCTGCGCGAAGAAATACCAAAAATAACGGTAGCAAAAGCTACGAAGGCTATAGGTTTGGAATTTTTGAGAACTCGAGCTTTAACACTGGTTGACGGTGGAATGGAATTAGCAAAACAACAGAAAGGATTCCAACTTATCAATCCAACGGAATCATGGTTTCCAGGTACTTTAAATTGAATTATATAATGGTTAATTAGAAATTAACATTTTTTAAACTTAACAGAGTAAATATTTCTCATGAATTAATCTGCAATAACAATTGTATAATTGAAAGAAAAATAAATAAATATAACTATATTGCGGTTAATACAAATGAAGTGAGTAAGTGATAATGTGGCAGGGCTGACGACAGTAGAATGTTAATAAACTTCGAGCTTCAAAACTCTATTTATATTAATTTGTGCCAAAAATATTCGTTTAAAAAGTATCATAATTTTATGATATGAAGTATTTTTGGAAGTAAAAATAAAACCATTATCTAAAGTAAAAATAAATCCTTATCTATGAACAATCGTAACTTTACTGTCTGTAAAAATAATCAGAAGCACTAAAAAAATATTGTTTACTTTAGCTATCACGTGAACGCTTCATTGTTATTAGTGTTTATAAAACAGATCAAATGTATATAATTGTGATATATTTACATTTTTTCACATAAACTAGGTTATTTCATTTCTTAATAAATTAGTCTCTTTATTGGTACCATATGATTTTAAAATAAATAAGATATTTTAAAACATTTCTACGCGTGTATATTTCTTATCATTTATAAATAATATTCTATTGTTTATATTTATTATTTAATATTTGTTTATTTGCAGGTCTAGACGAATTGCGTACAAAATATCAAAGTTGGAACTGGTGTTATGGTAAGACTCCGAAATTTCGTATTACCAGATCGTTTACTGTACCAGAGCGCTTATTAGAGGGTGATACAGGCACATCCGACTTACAAATAACTATGGTTGTTAAAGAGGGTAAAATTCACAACATAAATCTTTTCGTTCCACCCGGCTTCTCACCATGTGGTTTTACTGGTGAAGCCACTGTTATGACTACGTTAAAAGGTCAAAAATTCTCTCAAGAATCTATTGATAAGCTTGATGTGTCTCTAAATAATTTGGTTGATGAGAAAGAGCGGTTTGTCACGGAATGTCTCAAACAAGTAGTTACTTGTGTATAAGAGAAATATATTGAAATATAGATCATAAAAACCAATATCAAAATTCTAGAATTATACGGAATGTTGTGATTTGTTGCTTCTTTTGGGTAATGTAAACTGTTCTAGCTTCTCAATAAATAATATTGTTGATTAAAAGCACCAGATTGCAATTTTTTAAGTACAATTTATATGAAAGAATTTCATGTTGCTTGCAAAAACAGGATAAATTTTTTACATGGTTTCCTTGAACCTTACTTCAATAATCTAATCTTGGATGGATGCTGAGGCAGAAAATAAACAATAATTATAATATCTAAAATATTGTTAATAATGAATCCATTTTGAATAAATAACCTGAAGAAGAGACTTTCGCAACATCATAGTGTGTGGACGTGTTGAGTTTTTTTTGTGCTTTTTGGTGTGGGTTTTATAATGTATCATTGTACTTACATGTTTTATGTGTGTCAAAAATTGTAACAAACAATAAAAGAAATTCTACTTAGTCGGTGTTGTACGCGTTCATTCATTTTTACTTTTAATATGATATCTAAAATTAAAATGCTTTTTTAAATTAATTTTTTGAAACCTAAGCCCAAGAATGTAACTAAAGTATAAAGTTTCAATAACACACAAAGAAGAAATTTCTTATTATAATTTTCAATTTAGAAAAATGGAAACAAGTTTTCACCACGTTAACTCTTTTTGAGTATGTTTTTGAGGGCTTTAACTTGATTTTAGTATTTAGGTATATTTAATCAAAATATTACGTTTTAAATTAGTTGCCTTTTGGAAATTTCATTCTTTTGTTTATCTATATTAACCCCAAAGTCGTAAATTAATTTTTACCATACATTTTTGCTTTGTAGGGATGAAAATTACTACTTTTTATGTTATATTTTACTATTTTATGATCTTGATTTACCTGCCCACGAATTAAATAATGTGAACAAAAGTACAAAGTTGAAAAATGTTATTACACAATAATAGATTTATATTAATTATATTTAGCACATAATATTTCGTTTTACTTATCACTAGTGCTGTATGATTTATTATATATTATTTAGTTATTATTTATTTAGATTTTAAGTTTTAAGCTGCTTTTATTGGCAGTTAACAAGAATTAATCATATCATTTTTATGTATAATTTTGTTCCAATTGTAATTATTGGTTTTTTATGCATGTTAATTCATATTTTTAAATTTTGTTTTAATCTATCCTTTTTTATAATATGGTTTTGGGGTTGTTGTGCCGCTTATAATCGATAATGTGTATTAATATAGTTAGCTTATAGTATATTTTATAATTAAAAACATTGATTTCTATAAATGGTGTTATTTATTTGTACTATGTACCGAAGAAAGAAAGTTAATGCAACACAGGTTGTCAAAAATAAAGTGATAAAGATTTCCTCCTCTTCGGTGATCACTCAAAATCTGTTTTTAGATAATATAATTTAACGGAGACTATGAAAACTTTTATTAAATATAACTTTTTTTGTTTCTAAGAGTTTTTTCACACGGTCAGTATTTGTCCGTCCGATTTTTCGTCCGTCAGCCGGACAAGTAGCATGGGTCCTTTCACACCTTCCGAACACGGGTTAATCTCCATCCGGACAAACAAAATGCCCGGATGTACCCGCTAGAACTCACGGAGCTCGGACTATAAACGCGTTTACATGATCTTCATCGTTCGACTGCTCTAGATATTGTGTTATTTATATAATTTAGTAGTATGTAATCTGTTGTTGAGGGTGTGTTTATTCTGGAGAGTAGCTGCGCGAATTTGAACATGTCGAAAGAAGCAGAATAATATATTCTGAACGGTTTAATTCAAGATGTTGCCGACTTTTTAACAACAAAGCGAACACAGGTTTCCTGGACCTACTGTCCATCGTAAAAAAGAGTAGTACACCCCGTAGTAGTCAGCGGCAAACTGAACTAGTAGTAGAAGCACCATGAGGTACGGATCTTGGAAAAAATTCCAAAGTTTTTTACAGAATTCTACATAAAAAATGTGAAAAAGATTTAGTATATCCCTTCCATAGGTTTTCCTAGAAATTAGTAAAATCGTAAAGCTGTTTCTTTAATGTCTGTTTTGGTCTGGGTTTGTGAATCCCTTCTAGGCTTTCCTAGAAATTAGTAAAATCGTAAAGCTGTTTCTTTAATGTCTGATCGATTTCAATTGATCGCTTACGGCATTTGCAGTCTGGACTCCATATTCAATGCAAAATTAAACGAATCTTTAGGGAATCGACGCAGTCCTGCAATGCAGGACAGTCGTTTAAACTATTTATAGCAGTAAATATGTTCAGATCTTTAGCAAATATTAATTTGGAACAATTTGTCAAGGGTCATTAAAAAAAAACAATATCCTAGTCTTCAAATTTGAGCCCTGATGAATTCTACACGTGGCTAACTAATTAATGAAATTAACATCACTGTAAGATACAAATTGACTTCCATCGTGTAGATATGATTAGATCAAAAGGACCGACTTAAAACCAGATTAGGAAGTTTTTTAATTAAATTGAAATTTATAATATTGAACGACGGTACTAAAATATGTGTAAATGAGTTTGCCAGTGATTGTCCAATCTTTCAGATGGAAACCGTCAAAATTGCTAGATTTGTCATACATGATCATTGCGTAATAAATCCATGCTGATATGCCACTAACTGTGTCTTAGGAGAATATATAAAGCCGCTTTGAAAAAATTACAGATGTATATTGACTTAGTTGAACTAATATGACATGAGTAGTTTCTATGAGATCTATCCAAAAAGAAGACATTTCTTTTTAAAATGGATTCCAGTACAAATAAACAGTAAAATTATTTTCCAAATGAAAGATCTTAAAAAACATTAATAACAATAAACGAATATGTTTTTTTGAACAAATGATTCTCAGGAAATGGTTGCAGAAATATACAAATTTGAACGGATGCCATATGAAAAATGTTATTTTATTTTGTAAAAATGTTTTATATATACAATATATATATACTATTTATTTATATTTATATTGTTACCTAGCGCTTGATATATTTTGTTGCATAGTATTTTAGTACTACATCAAAACATGATCAAAGTTCACTGGAAAATTCCTCTGAACATTTGTGATACATTTGTAATACTTTAAGATGAACCATTTTTTTTTAATTAGATAACACATTATCTTATTCCTATCACATTTTGGGAGGCCTAATATTGAATTTACTTGAAATATTAATAACATTGTTTCAATATTAAAATAAATAAAATTTATTTATACACCACATAAATGTGGAATGCTTTAATTATCCAAACTTTAATAATAAAATAGAAAACACTATCAAATGGTTTACAGATGGCTCCAAAACTAATAAGGGGACAGGACCAGGAGTATTCGGGTCTGACACTAAATACTCAGAATCAATGGAAATATACCCCGCGTCTTCCAAGCGAAAATTCACGCAACCGGAAGTGCGACATTGCGATCCACTCTGATAGCCGGCCGCCTGAGTTCATATATCATCAGCTGGAGGGAATGCTTAAAAGGTCTTAACGAGCTTAGCAAGAATAACCGAGTTTTTCTTGTTCGGGTACCCGGACATTTTGGTATCAGGGGAAACGAAACCAAAAATTTAGCAAAAAAGGCGGTGTCAACTTCTTTTGTAGGGTCTTTACCGTTCTGCGGCTTAGGAGAAGTTCAGAATTAAAGAGGAAACATACAGCATACTCTGGTAAAAATCTTCCTTGGCTGGTACACTCAAGAAATTCCTTGGAAACTTCAATAATGAATCTCGGTAAGAACTGGCTACGTATTAGGAAACACATGGCAAGATTAGGCCTAGAAGAAAGCGACGACTGCAGATTCTGTAGGGAGGAGGAAGAAACTCCTGGTCATCTAGTAACAGAATGTGCCGCTATCAGAGGCCAATGCAAGGAACACTTTGGGCATGGAATCGTACGAGATGGTGTCCCTGAAACCAGCCAAGCTACTCATAAGAGTTCTAGAACTTGATGGGGAGCTGTAACTTGAAGACACACAAGTAACTGAATACAGGGGGAGCCAATAGACCATCAGGTCGCCGAGTATCAGAATCTTACTCGGTTCCAATCTCACAGTTCGAGAACCCACATAACTTGAAGTTTTGTCCTTTGATCCTTTGGTTTGAGGCTGGAACTTTCATTTCAGAGACGCTAAAGTAGTGGTGACAGGGCGTAGAAGACTTTAAGCGGGTCAATCATTTACAGAAAGATACATTGCAGGAATATAATATTTATCAGTATGTGTTGGGGTTACTATCTGGAGATTTCAAGGTTTTAACTGCAAAAGAATTGCAATAATATTTTAAATTATATAGGCCACTATTAAATATAGTTATAAGCTAATATAATATATTAGCACATGTTTAAGTTTTTAAAAAGTTTACGTATTATAAAAAAGCAAGTCGTTCGGTTTTTTATATTGATACTGAATATAAATAAACTGTTTGCATTTCTGATTAAGCTATAAGCTAGACATGTTATATGGCATGTATATTTCGGTAACCGTGAGAAAAACGAAAATGTCAATTACATTTTTTCTTGTATACATTTAGTGAGTACCAGTAAAATTTGCATGGTTAGTTGGTCCAGTACATACTAAATTTAAATTGAACGTACTCACTAAAGACGTGTACAGCGTAAAAATGCAATTTCCATTTTTATAATATGCATTGATTATGAAAAAGTACCTACTAGAGTTATAAACTAAAGTACACCTACGGCTAGATAATAACGTATTTAAATACAAATTCATGCTTGTATTTTATATTAGACGAAAATGTAAATATATTTTAGTATCTAGACATGAAACATATTTTAACTGTATTATGTGACCAGAATACAGATACATGTGTAGTTTATACTTACCTACACTAAATATTTTTGCCTGAGGAAATGACTCTGCCTGCACTGTTGGATTGGGTAGGTACTTCATTCTCTCAAACAATTACACATTAGATCCCCTTAGTTGAGTTCTGGAAACGAAAAGGATACAAAAATAGGAGCAACAAACATATCTGCTTATATTTATGGCACTTACGTTATTTATTTATTTATCTACTTACAATGCAATAACCAGTTAGTATTAAACCAACAGGTACATAAGAAGAAGTCAAAAGAACAACCATCATCCAACAAGAGATATTTTCAAAATGATAAAAAATGAACTAAAATTGGTAGCAGGACAAGCATTGTCCATTCTAGAAGATCTCGAAATGAATGTGATGGTTCCATAATTTGTTCTATGAAAGGGAAAATCAAGGAGATAACTCAACCTCAGTGATTTGCATTGGACATGGAATTCAACTTCACAATGTCTCTCGACTTTCTACACTCAGCTCATCGTAATTAAGTAGGAAATTATTAGTCTTAAAATCTATGTTTGCTATGTGAGCAATCCTGCTCAATATTTTTGATCTTTGGATCCATATTTAAAACATTTCGGTTCCTTGCCTTAGTTTGAGTCTTTATACGTACTTTATTTGTACAAAAATGGTTCGTGGAAGAGCTTTGGCAAAAATAATTGTAGAACGTTGTAATTAATAAAATAATTTACTGGCGAAATTACTAACCTTTAGCTCTTAGCTAAACATAGAATATCCTTTAAATTAATTGAGCCTCAATTAAATCGAGTGTTGGTTTTTGCTCTAGTTATGAGCATAACAACATTCCCATCTCCAAACAAATTTGCATGATTATGGATATTAAAAGGTAAAATTGTCAAACAGCCATGGAGAAATCATACGAGGTAGCTGATTAAGTAAAAGAATAACAAAATATAGGTACACAGTTATTTCTAGCTCTTAAAGGGAAATATAGCGTTATTTTTTTCAATTGTCCATGTAATATGCAGTAAATCACCGAATACCATTCCTGATCTGACGCACTCCTGTAACATAAATTCAGACCAAGAAATTCTGTTTTTCAGACAAAATACAGACGAACATCATCAATGGATGTGAGGCGATGTCAAACAATAGAGTTTTAAGCATCAAGAATTCGACTTATCTAAATGAATATTCGATTAAGTAAAATTTCGTTAAAAAATACACTACGATTAAGATCTATGAGGAAAGAACAAACGAGTGCCATACCTCTCATATATAATCAATTTATAACAACTTTTTAGATTAGTCATCAAACAGATGAGATATATTTCTAATTAAAACGCTTGAGCGTAATACAAAGAAAAATTGAAAGCTAATTCTGCAATAACAGTCCTAAAATTAGCAAAATATGCCTTCATAAATAACGTTTAATAGGAGTTACTCAGATAAAATTATGACTGAACCAAACAGTAGAAATCCCAGCTCATACTAAAACAAGAACTTCTATCCCTCTTCTATGTGTGTCAGTGTGATATTGTAATATCCCCATGCCGTTGGCAGGTATATATACATGATTTTTACAACTTGTTGGAATTTGCTCCTGTTTCTTAAGAAGGGGCACAAGTAAGCTTTTTAAGGGTTAATGGACAAAGAAATTGTGTCAATATCCGCGACTAGTCCAATAAAATTGTGTTGAATTAAGGACCATTGCACAGGCTGTCCAAATATCAATTTTATTAAATCAGTATAGTTGTTTATTTATTTATTTCCGTCAAAGCCGTTGTTGCAAAATGAATACAATAAAATTATAAAAACAGGACTAGGGGGAACGTTGAATGAATATGTTTAACAGAAGACAAATGGACGCATTATTACCATTTCATAAAATATAGCACACTTACTTATTTAAACCGCTTGAATGCCGATGTGGGGTTCTCCCCGGACCCCAGATCTTTATTTCCTTTAATATTTCCGAAATAAAAAAAAACTGGCAGCTCTATGTATTTGCTTGAAACCAGCCCCGTAAACACCATAACGCTTTGAGGTAGTCAGCGACCCCGGCTAGGCATTAAGGGGTAGTAGATTTGGTATTAAAAATAATGTTTATTTTGCAGATTTTGCTTAGAGTGGACCGTACCCAAAAGCATAAGCCACTATCGCAAAAGGAGCATGAGAGTTAATAGAAAATTATGTTTAGACGCCTCGGGCTAGAGTATGAAAAGGTAAATGAATCGAATGAAGAGAACGACGATAACAAAGAAATTGTTTCGGAAACATAAGACAACCTAGAAGTAGACAGCGAAGAAGATTCTGATCCAGAACCTGAGCCTCAAGATATGATTCAGATTTTAATCAAGATGCCGAGCTTCAGCAACGGTATCAGAGCTAAATCAAGAACCTGAATCTCAACTCCAGTTTCGGACACACCGGTATATCTATCGCAGAATCTGGTTTAGAGTGGAAAACTCTACCTTTCGTTAGAACCAAAAGACGGACTAGAAATATGCAGGTCCAGGCCTTACCAAATACAGTGGAAAAGCAACAGCTCCTTTACCAACAAGGAAGCCGCACGATGTTCCAATATAGAGAATAAGAAATAGCCAGATAAACCAACTCTTCTTGACGCAGATTAATTATATTGGTTTATAGGTATCCTTCTCAAAGCTGGAGCACTAAGATGCAGAAAGCAATCGACTCGAGAAATGTGGACCACTGATGATGAACTTCCTCAGTGTCAACGTAAAATTGACAAGGAATGTCAACACGAGATGTGATACCTACTTATAAGAAGTTTTTGTGTATGCAATTCACAGAAAGAACAACCAAAAGTTTGTGTGTCTAACATGTTATGTAGAATAAGGAGTTTTTTATGTTTTCAGAAGTTTTCGTAGGTTTTTTTTATACATTTAATAAATATTTGTATATTTCACTTTAACTTGTGTTCGTTTAAAATAGGCTTTAATGAATATCCACCTATTTATGTGCTATGGGGTCTTCGGAGACCCCGCATGGGCATGTACGTGCTTGCAGTAGGCCGGGGCTCAAGGGTTTTAAGAAACTATAGCTTTGAACGGGTATTGCAGTGTGAATGTTAGAAGAGTGGATCTTATGGATATTCGTCTCAACTGTTTTATTCCAACATTCGTTTTTATACAATTTGTCGTACTTTATAAGGGTTCAATTCACTGTCAGTTAGCTACCTACCTATTCCAGTTTTCATAATAGAAGAAGGTACTTTATAGTATAAGCTTAAAAGCTTTCGGTAGCTTTATATTTTTGCTCAGGCCAATTCATTTTATATTTTTAGGGGCAGTGTTAACTCTTTTTGAAGTTAAAGACCTATGTGCGATTTTCAATCCCGAAATTTGAAACGGAAAGCACAGCCTATTCTAGTTTTCAATCCCTATGCTATTGCAGAGACACTTCTGCATCTCGAATATTCAATGAATCATATCCAGATAAATATACTCATGGACGCCACTGCTAGACCCCAACACAATCCAAGCTGTATGAGTAGTAAATCACATAGTGGTATTATTAATAAATATTCAAAACTATTTGGTTTACAAACTTTTACAAACAAAAGTTATTATAGCAGACAGCGGGGGTTTGTATTCAATGTCAGTACAAGGTGAGCTACTTAATTCTTTGCCCAGACATACAATATCATAATATGTACTTATTGTAGCATCTCTATGATTGTTTATTTTTATACAGGGTTGGGTTAGCATAGAGTACTCTATGGTATAAAATGAAAGTAAGTAAAAGTAGCAAAACAAGCGCTTGTTTAAATATTATGCTGATATTCTTCTTGGACAACATTGAGAACAGGTTATTACTTTTAGGCAACTCACAAAATATATATTGTAGTGAATTTACCCTATAAGTTTTCAAAACACCCCATATGTAAAATTTGTTAATTGTTTGTAATTATCTTTGTCAGATTTTTCTTGTTTCGAATATATCCATTATGTTAATTGTTGTATAACGTCCAATTGAGCTAAGTTTTGGTATATGAGTTTGGGGCAGCCCTGTGATAGGGGTCGACACAACCGCTAAATTTTTAAATAGCAGTAGGGGTCAAGTTATACATCATTTTTTATCTGCTTTACAGCTATAGGTCCCTGTTGATATTTGCCCCATAATTCTCGAAAAAATTGCTTTTAAATTTCACCAGTTATGTAGTTGGAACATATCTTATTACAATTAGAATACAGTTTTCAAAGAGTGTCCTGTGGCGTCATTGGTAGAGAGTTCGCTTCCCATGCGGAAGGTTCTGTGTTCGAATCCCGGCTCTGGCAATAGGTTTTTTTCTAATTTTTGAATAAAGTAGTTACTTTGTTACGTTAGTTTATTGGAGATAATGAAAGTAATACAATTATAATAATAATAATTATTAAAATTCTGTTTCGTTACGCAGATCATATATTTTTGATTATATTATATCATATCATATATTGTATCGTTGAAATACGTAATACTTATACAGTACCTACGCGAATTTTGAGGAGTGTATTTTGAAATTATAGAAGATCAATATGTGTGTTTTTTATTAAATCAATTTATGGTACGTTTCAATGGAAAACTAATGTAATATGAGAATGCTAAAGAAGGAGCAGTGAAAATTTGTAAACCACGTAATTTTATTTTGATATATAACTGATAATTTTCTTTTATTTCCTTCACCAATTGTCAAGAATATACAAATTATTATTGTAAACAAATATTCAAAATATTAATCTAATCACCCAAATGCTTATTTCCACCAGGTTTTGCATAAAGGAGAAAGATTTCTGCTTAAAAAATTAATGGCCAGGTGAATTTGGACGCAAAGAAAAACTCATTGCATGCTGTTGTTCAGGATAATTTTATTTATTTCCTATACCTAACTGCGTTATGGCAGTTATGTCAAAGTATAAATAGACTTTCCATCTAATTGCAGTGCATTTCATAATAGATTTAATTTTGTTGCATAGCCGACAATTTCTTTCGAATTTAAAACATTTTCGGCCACAAATTTATTTTCCTTTGACATTTAAACAATCTAACGGAAAGCGTTGCTAAGACTAATATGTCGGTGGTGCTGGATGTTTAGGCATTATGTTACATGTCTCCGCTAGTATGTGTCTCACTATGCATAAAAGCAGGTCGATATTTGGTATTCTGATTCTCATTATAAGAGCGAAACGAATTCATCAATATTTGTCCACTCATGTTTCAGTTTGATTGCATTGCAAATATTACGGAGAATATTCTCTTTCAAACTTTATATCAAAGTTGGGTGATCTTTCGGCTCATGGATGGCACCATGCGATGATCTCAAAAATATGGGATTGTGTAATCTCGTTAGCATTCCAGCAGTAAGGACAGTAGGAATAAAATACAATTTTTGTTAATAACCCCGGTATTCTTTATGTTTTTTGTTGATATTTCGTACTAATGTACAGTTTGAGTATATTGTTGTAAAATAAAATTTGAAATCGGGAAAATGTGGTGTAATCTACACTTATTTAATAAAATGTGTGTGTGCAAAAATACCTCTGGTAATTAAGTGACAAAATTGATTAAAAATAATGTTATTAAACTAACGGTGTATGGCATGAATAATTTACACTAAAAAATTTAATAATAAGAATAATAAACGTCCTTATTTTCCAAACAAAAAGAAACATTTAGTTAATGGTATTCTACCACTTAACTACGAAACTAAATAATTACCTATTTACATATCAAAAATAAAATCATAGATAAAAAAAAAACAATGTGAGCTCAAATAACATGTGCACATAAGGTCATGTTATACAAAGCAATTAATTAGCAAAATTCTCAATTTTTTCGAAACTGGCCTACGTTTAAAGTTTTCATTTCCGGATTTAGGGTATTGTAAAATCTAACAGCATAACATTTTTTTAAATTTGCGGTGTAAAATCGCGGCATAGTCAGTGTATTATGCGGACGAATGTTTACAAGATGAGGTTCATGTCTAAAAATCAGTTTTTCCCTTAAATATAAATGTAACTTAAGCCATTCAAGTTGTTTTATGAACTGCGTAATATGGTCGTACTTCCTTAAACCAAAAATGAATCTACAACAAGTATTTTGGACATATTGTACTTAATCCATTCTTCTTAACAACATCAATGCAGTCATAGTACACCATATTACAAAAATTCAACACGGACATGACCAAACGATACGCTAAGTTTTTTACGCATTTTGAACTTCAAAAAATTTCACTCTTGAATTTTTGGTAAAGAGTAAAATTAAAACAATTTCCATGCATGGCTTATAGCAAAAATCCCGTATGGGTATGTATAAAAAATCGTTCGCTTTTCGTCAATATCAATTACTTAATTATCCCCATTCTGAATTTTTCAAAATATGCAATATTTTTGAATAAAATTAGTCATATAAGCTTTGTGGCTTTTGATTATCTCAGGGCTGGAGTATTTCTGCAGTACGACTTTGATTACTCCTTTTCCCATTTACGTAATTCCTGGACCGATTTATGTTAGTATTTATCAGCAAGAGGATCAAGCTTTATCCGATAGTTGATATTATAATAAAACAATGTGTGTTATTTGAGAATTGTGCCAAAGAAAGTATTATGCTTACAAATGCATATTTTCTTTCTTCATAAAAAATGTAGTATGATGCTGATATAGTTATGACAATAAAAACTAAGATTATACAAATAGCCGTGCCATTTTCTCTAAATATTATTATCAATTACTTCACACTTTTATAATTACATAATTTGCAAAACGTGTCTAAATTGTTGATAATTTAATATATTTTGCGTTATTTGATCTAGTGACAGTGACAATGAAAATATAACGTGAAAGATAATATTACTTTAAATAATTACACGTGTGATAGCAGTAAAAGTGGAAATAATTTCTTTGAAATAAATGAGATTGATTGTTTTTCATTGGATTGTATTTATGCGGTTTTATATTACTTTACTCTATCTAACGTTGTCACCAATTCTTCAACGAATTACAACTAATAAATATTATATATCTGCGTGGATATTCTGCACTCTCGAATTAAATCACAGAGTTTTTCTTGTTTAAAGTTGAAATATTATTTTCTAAGACGAATATCAAGATTAAATGCAACGCATATATGGAAAGAGTTTACATAAGGCAAGGCTTTCTTTATAGGCATTTTGAAGGATATGTGAAACATTTTGGGGATTGATTCTCAAATAAAGCTCTTGGATATGCATTACATCTATCAAACCTTATTACGATGGCATGAAAGCTGAATGTAATTACTAACAATTAGCTTAATTTATATACAGTATGTCCACAGCAAAAGTGTTCAAGAGGAAAAACATTCTTATTTTTCATTTAGAATGTGATGATATTTTTGTTGGATGCGTATAGATATTTTATTGATTGGTAAAAAAATATTTATCTAGAAAATAAGAAAGTGAATTTAGGATTTTTCGATGTGAGACTAATCTGTCTCCGCTATCGAAAATGTGATGTCTATAAATTTAGAGAACAAGGCAAAACAACTACTCCACTGGCTAGTGCCACGACTGGCATTGAATTACAAGCACAAGTTTTCTAAATATATACTAAAATGAATACTTTATTTAGCTTTTGCACATCAAATTTAATGAAAAATTCCCCAATGTGTACGTTCCAAAAGCTACTTGCCGTAAAATAAGTTTGAAGTTTTAAGCACTGGCTCAGTGTTGAAAAAATTTGAGAAAAAAGACATATGATGAAAATGTTGGTATTACATTCAGTAGAGGAACACCTCTACTGAATGTAATACCAACCAACATGTGATACCAACATTTTCATCATTAGGATGTTCCCCAAATTATCATTAAGAAGAAGAGCTGAACATCTCCAATTTATTAAAAAGTAGTATCCAGAAGATACTAAAACAACAAGATACCTACATCTATACAACCCAGTTTTGAATCATGTTTTGAAAGTCGGCAAGGAAGCAAAACGTTTGGATTTTTGTTTGTGGGTTGGCGCAGTATGGAAAGAAGATTTCATAAGAAAATAATGTTTTCTGATGAATCAATTTTTTCGACCAATGTGGTAACAATATTGGCGTGGCTCTAATCCGCATTTTCGAATACCACGGAGGCGTCAATACGTTGCTAAAGTAAATGTTTGGTGCGCCATTTCTTATTAAGAAATAATAGGGCAATACTTTGACACTTCTTGTAATGCGAATAGTTACTTAGTTATGTTAAGAAATTTTCTCGACGCGACGGTGAATTAGACAATCTTCCATTAGACTACCTTCGTACATTGTATCTTCAACAAGATGGATGGCCAGCACAGTATGCATCAACGGTTAGACAATACGTTTCCAGACCGCTGGATTGGGAGACAAGGACCAGTTCAGTGGCCTCCGAGGAGTTCAGATTTAACAGTAATGGATTTTTGCCTATGGGGCCGATTAAAACAAATTGTTTATCGCACACCTCTAATAAATGCCACTACTGATCAATTAATGAATGCGATTAGTGATGCCTTCAATATCTTTAAATGAGGTTAGAAAAAATTTGACGAATTACTTCTTCATTTAAAGCCATGTGCCCAATTGTGGTAGTGTGTTTGAGTAAATAAACTTTTACAACTTGTGCATTGTTAATTTGGAATTAATTGATGTAAAATAAATTTAATGATTACAAATAAATGAAAGTAGGCCAATTTTTTCGAAAATTGGTCTTTTAGTTTTGAATAACTTTTCTTAGTGCCTTATTTCCATATCTTCTCGAATAAGTGCACTTTGCTCTGGTACCATTTAAAATTTTTTCAATTTTCTGAATACCCCGTATAAGAAATGTAAAAGTTTTTATTTCAATCTTACTTTAAGAACCAGCAAAACTTTTTATCTAGAGTAACTTTTTTTGATAAAATGAAAAATAAAAAAGTTTTTCCTCTTGAACACTTTTCCTGTGGACATACTGTATAATATCAGTGGCGAATTATGGTCCGAGCTCCGTGCTCCAAGCTGATGGAGGTTCATTCTTAACCTACCTAGGTCGGTTTAATTAATTTTTATTTTGGGAACTTTAATATAAATTCTATCCTTCCATAATTTATTAAAGGATACCTACAATAATTTAATGTAAAATACCTATTATTTTGAAAACCACTTTAAACACAGTTATACATAATGATTATGTTGCGATCTTATACAAGTTAGGTTAACGGTATGCACTGAGGTAAAAGAAAACTGTGATGCATCTACATGCTAGCTGATGAGGTTCCTATACAGTATCGAAACATGTTTATTTGTATGATAATTTTGAAGAAAATATACGACAACTTAGGGTCAATAATTCCTATTAGTAATTTGAAAATTACACTGTCTGATTATTTTTTCATTTCATTCAAAATTTAAAAGATATAATGTTATCAAAATTCAATTTGTTTCTTCTGGCTGGGTACATTTTGAAAAAGAAAATGAACATGGGATTCTAAAAAGCAGAAGAAGAAATGGATGGATATGCAGAGCAACTTGTAGCGCTAATTCTAGCTGCTTCAGAATTTTTATGATTTTAGGTCAGTTACTGTTAAGTAAGATTAGAAAATTTATCAGATAAATGTAAACAAATTCAAAAATGTCTGTCTATACACACCAGCATCAAATGGTAACTTTTTTCGATATTTTTATTTATTTTTCCAGCTTTATATTAAAGAATATAATTAAAAAACCGAGCGATTTTTTTCTAAAACTTATCGAGAGGAAAAAATGTACTTTATTATTATTAATTTTCAAAATAAATTTTATACCTCATGTACTTACAAATATTTATAACTACAGCACATAACAACCTCGAGATGCTCTTGGTATTACCTTGAATTTTTATAAATTTTATATGAAATGTATCATTGATACACTAATTCATTTTTTAAATTTAACAATAACAAGAAACTTCAAAAAGTAAAACAAACCCAAACTTAATAAAACATATATTTATTTATTCAGTCTCGTTACAGTCAGTGGCGTAGATATCTCAATGAACTCATATTATTGAGTGAGACAGAAATTAAAAAATATATACTATATAAATACATAACACGTCTTAACTCTTAATTAACTATAATTAGCAAATCTACAGTAAAAGTCTGACTGTATAATAATTGATATAAAAATATATTAAAAAAAATAGTTAAACACTATCAGGATATAACATTAATAACTAGATAAAACATTTATACAACAAATTCACAATGATATATTTACAATAAATGATTTTGGGTGTCTTATAATATATCTAAGTAGGGTAATTTGTCAGGTTTATATTTGTAAAAAATAATTTATATTACCATAGCATTATATTTCTTAAAAATATGACGTTTCCAAAATTCTAGAGAATAAAATATCATTCAATTTATTATGTCTGCAAAACAACTGGAACTATTTCAAGAGCTCGAGTAGTTGCTGGTTAATCTGAATAGCAAGCTGACATAGAGGCCTGTTTAGATCCACTCAGTTTGAACCTACCTACTTAAGCTTAAACACTTTAAGGTGGATTTTATATTGACTATGAGATTTTGCACATCTTCAACAAGACGATTTAGTGCTCCTAGTTGTCGATAAAGTGTTTATTGAAAATTAATTTTTAGTATCTAAAATTGACAATAGCATATATACTTTTGTTACCTATATATAGGTTACTCTTCTTACTTGACACTTTGGTAAAGTACCCTGAGAATCACTGACAAATGGTAAAATAACAAAGGAGTTCTATGCAGTGTTGTAACGTGCGTTTTTGTTTAATTAGGATTGTCTGAAGATGTAACACGTACAGCACTTTCTAGAAATAAACTGGTATTATTGGATAATGATCCATAAATAACATGCATGTATATATTAAGGCCTAAACTAATTTAAGGCCCCTTTGTTTGAGTAGTGTTTTGAACAATTTCAAATTTAGAATGATTCGTATTTAAAATAAACGAAAAATTAGACATAAAAATCTCTATGTTTGGAAAAGATGAATAAACCTGAGAAATCATCTTAGTTTAAATAATACAAGAAACACCCGGTGTTATGGAATGAAGTTTATTAACATAAATAACTGTTAATGCGGTGATTACTTAAGGTTTTTGTAGACAGTCCAATATTATACAATTTTACACATTATAGTAAGTATAAAAAACGGCATATTTTGAAAGATGTTTTTTAAATTGTATTAATTTTTTAACAAGTACTGCGCTGTATGATATCGAAACCAGCAATAATGTTCGAAAAATTGAACAAAATAAACAGGAGTATGTTTTCCTTCAAAACTGAAAAAAATTAAAATTAGTTTTGAACAACATATTCAAAGTGTATATTTTGTTCGAGTTTGCTGAATAGTCACTATAATACTGTTTTACACCCGTATAAAATTAACATTTTAAGGATATAAACTATCTCGACTTGTCAATATTAACTTAAAACAATCAGGTGGTACTGCAACACACGCAGATTTTGTTTCTATATTTTCAACGGTGCTTACATTATAATGCTGAAGAATAGTACCGAGAATCAGGAAACTGAAACACTGAACTAATCTCTGACCGATACATGTTCGTTTTCCTGTGCTAAAAGGGATGAAATGTGCTGGTTTTACTATGTTTCCTGTAGATGACAGAAATCGTTCAGGCATAAATTCTTTAGAGTTTTCCCAATATTCTTCACCGAGATTTAGTTCGTAGTTGTTAATAAAAATCATTGTACCTTTCTTAATTGGAAAGCCCTCAATTTCGGAATCTGCGGAAGCTACATGTGGAACTATTGGTGATGATGATGTTCTAAGTACTTCCCAAATAACTGCTTCCGTGTACGGCATTGCGGCTTTATCGAGAATCGTTAATGCTCTATTTCCACCTGTTATATTATCTATTTCTGATTGAATGCGCTTCATTACGTCAGGATATTTAATTATCGATGCTAGAGTTATCATTACTAAATTCCCTACCGCTGAATGTCCACCAATAAAATCTTCCAATTCGAAAATAATATGATCCCATTCCATATTTGGATCCTCTTTCAAATGCATGAGAAGTGCGTCAGTAAAATCGCGTGGAGGTGCGTGATAGTCCAATGTTCCAATATGATCTTTAACAATTCTTGCTAAAATAAATTCTCTTATATCACCAGCCCAGTCAGATAACTTCTTCATATGCAATTTGTATATTGGTAACAGCCATGGTAAGAAATCAACAGCATAGCCCTGGTTAATCTCCCAAAATATTTCATCAAAATATCTTACAATCTTCTTGAAATCCTTATCATCATATGAAAAATTTGTTGAACACATGTAACGTGTGAACATGTTCGCACAAGCTCCTAAGACTACTGGTTTAATATCACATGGGTTTCCATTTGATAATCGTTGTAATTCCTCTAAAAATAATGGCACTTCGGCACTACCAACATTATTAACAGTATCAAATTGAAGCGAAGTAAATCTTGGAGAACAGTAGGTTCTAGCGAGACTTCGCCGAGTTTTTTGAAGAACGGACCAATCGCATAAAGCAAGTGCTGAAACAAAGAAATAATATAAATTATAAAAATTGCATAGCCATGTGCATCTTGAAGTTTTTATTGTATCAATTATTATTTGTTTTGTTGTTGATTTGATGTGGCTACATTAATTTATTTTATTTTGCTATTTTCCAATTTTTTCCTATTAGTAGTTGTATTGTCTTAGCACATGTTATGTAAGAGATAGCCCTTTCCTGAGCAGGTTCTCAAATATTAACTTTTTTCTTTTAAACCAAAATGATCCAGAGACGAATTTAGATTCGTGTGCGTATAATTTTCAAAAATTTTTAAGCTGCAAGTTTGGATTAGATTTTAAATATATCTTAAAATGCCATTAGATGTCATCTAAAACCATTTTTGAAATAGACTAAAACAATTGAAAGAGAATATCATTTGAAATTAAAAGTTATTTAATTTATTTGCTTCGAGAATATACTTTTATTTATTAGTTGGTAAATTTAATGATTTTCAATAAACAGTATAGTAAATAAGTAAAAGCAATTAGGTATTAAAGAGGTCTTGACTATATAGCGGAACAGAGAACATATGGCAAATCTGAGGATGTAACAAGCACGTGCCATTTATAAAATACTACGGATGTATCTTGATGCTTTACACCTGTTGCATATTTGTGTTTTACTGGTAGGTAATTTTCACGGCATGATGTACTTAACTACTTATATCGGTACTTAGTTTAAACTAATTATGTTTTAACTATTATACAGAAGTGTATAAACAATTAAAAAATACAGCTCAACTGTTTAAGACATTGTATCTTGTGATGTGACGAACCATCCTGGGACTTACCTAACTCAGTGTTCAAAAGTTATCAGTTTTTCAATATTCCTTTCTCGTGTGCCACTAATCCAAACATCAAGATTTTTATGTAGTCGGTATTATATCAGACTAGACAGATAATACATTGAAGACTTTTGTTGCTTTATTTAAAACATATATCTAATTGATGATTTATGAAAAATTATACGACATTTTGAGAACTACTTAGTGCTCGTTCATGGCAAAGGACATTAAATACAAAACTGTTGAAATTTCGCTATAAAATAAAAAACTATTACTGCTTATAGAAATATTTTTTTAAAATGTTTTTTTGCAATATTTTTTAATAATTTCGGGATGATTTGTATAAGAATACAAGCAACTGACCTTAAATGACATTTCAGTGCTCAAGATATTTGATATCAAAATCTTTACTTAACTAGCACAACTTGAAGGAATCAATCTGAGTTTTATTTCGTAACATTATATAATATAATAATAATAATATCGATTTTTGAAGCACAATATGGGGTCAGACACAAACTTTATTTTAATCCAAAGAATTTTTACATTAAATAACTGAAATATATATATAATATTTTTTTGTAGAACGAAAAAAATTAAGTTATGTTAGACTCATTTCATTAAATATTTATTCTAAAAACCTGCTTTCCGAAAAAACGTCTAAAAAACAATCAGGAAGCTATATCTTCATAAATTAAGGCGTTCACAGTCGTCTACTGAACTGTAGTTTATCTAGTTATAAGGCCATCGTTTTGTAGAATTTCTGCTCAACGTTTCATCAAGACGAGTGGTCGACATCTTCAGTATTTAAGGCCTAGTAAACCGGTAACATACACTTACCCTGTATCTTGATAGCATAGTAAAGCAAGTTTTTATTTAAATAAATATGATTTTTTTTATTTATTGAGAATATGTGGTTAAAGTTAAGTTAAAGTTGTTTGATATACTGTATGATATATATACATAAGTAGCGAAATAAAATAACTTAATAAGATTGAAAAAAAAAATAAATTTTGGTAATTTTAGAATTAAAAAAAAATAAAATGTTTTAAAATTTACATTCTATAATTTAACGCGATATTAAGTAAAACATACATTTTTCATAAAAGTATTTTTTGAAAAAGTTCGATTCTGATTAAGTAGAAACAAAATGCTGCAATCAATGATTTATTTAGTTCTAGAACAAATAAAAACGATATTATTACTTTTACTGGAGTTAAATTTCAATATTATTATAAAATCTCTTATTTAGTCTAAAAGGCAAAAGTCAAAAATTTTTATCTACAGGTGATATTAAATTAAAATAATTTAGTTCCTAAAAATTAAACACAATATACATTTAAATTTATATTATTTTTCGTCTAAATTTAAAAGGGTTTTAGCGTAACTTTATGTCAATAAATTAAATTAATAATAATCAGTCAATTAGGTACTTATAAAAGTATTTTTATTCAGATTCAGTTTCATTAGAATACGAAGTTCAAGTTCATGGTATTCAAGTATACGTTTATAATACAAACTAATCTTATGAATGAATAATATGTATTTAGCCGTAAAATCAATGTTGTTTTTTTTATTTTTGAATGTAAAATGTATGTTTTCAAAGGGCTATTTGGGAGACCACAACAGTCAGTCAGAAAACGAACACTTCTATCGAAAATTAAAAAATATCACCAATAAATTAACATAAAAATAATTTTATAACTAGTTACTTACAGTTATTTCTGTCTCCTCCGAAAAGTTTATGAAATCTCGTAAAATTAGGACGTCCACCAAAATCACCCCCTTTTGTTATTAGCACTTCCTTAATTAGACTAAAATTGTTGACAACAACACACGGTGTTGAACCTAAGGTTATACTAAAAATATCACCATAATGTTTACTGAGAGCTGTGAATGCTTCAAATGGATTTTCGTATTTTCCTAACAGATGCAAACTACCAATAACTGGAAACGGGTTTGGTCCTGGTATTAATTTTCCATAACTTTTTTTTTTAATTTGTGAAATCCTAGTTAAAATAAGCACGATCACTGTGCACAACAATAAAAAAAGCGCGATCATATTTGCAGAGGTAACACTAAGATTGTTCACGCAAACAGCTTTAACTTCCACTTCAGGCTGACAACTGCAAGCAAGACAGACCGCTACCCTCTTTATGACGGTCCGATACGCGAATTGAAGTAGTAGCTACGAAGAGTTTAACAGGGCAGGCGGCCAATAGTAATTTCCCGCTATCGCCCTTTCCCCACCAAGGGGTGCTTTAACAACAAACAGATTGGTTGGTTATACGAAAATAGTCCCCACTATACCCATTACAACTGTAACCAATTCTAATATTGGTAGATTGCTTATGTGCTCTTTTAATTTAATTTAATATTAATAAGAAGTTGACACTAGTCGCGTACCTTTTTTAAGTTTTTCTTCCAAGTCGACTTCCTTTAATATTTAATTGTAGAAATATTGTGTTTAATGCTAAAATCAACAATAATTTTTATTATTTTCTCGTATTTCCTTGATCGATTTTTTATGATTTACGTATATATTACCAGCCGCTACCTTGCATATTTTTTTTTTCAATTTCTGTGTTAGATGTAACACGAGTTTGTAGACGCTTAATAGAATATTAGTTTTATATCAAATTACATGGCATAATATAGATTTTTATTGTGTCGAATCTTTCATTTTAAAATTTTACCGTTATACGGATTTTCTGAAGATTTCATAAAATATATGTTATCTAGTTCCTATTTTTAATTTAACCGGTTTAGAATTAAGTTTTGTTGCAGAAATATGAGGACAATCATTAAATAATCTTCATGTAATAAAAATTAAATATATATATTTATGAAACCAATATGACAAATCTGAGAATAATTTTAAAAAATGGTTTTCTTAATATAGCTTTTAATTAATTTTAACTTCAAATAAAATGCCAATCAATGGTGTGCCTAACTGTGGTGAGTAAAATAAAAAATAAATGTCGTTTTATTGTGTAAATTTTTTTTTATCTAAATATCTGAATTGCAATTTTTTGGAAATATTTGTAAATATATATATTTACACAATCTATCCTCCTGCTGTAGAAAATTTATCGAACAACTCCATTAGCTAATACCTGGTTAGTTTTTTTAGGTGTGCGGTTTGCTATAATATATAAATATTCCTTGTTGTAGTGGAGTACACATTAAACTAAACTATGTCACATCCTAAAATAATAATATTTTAGATTTAATTTGTGTAAAAACAAAATAAACTTAAACTAAATTTGTCTTGTTTATTTCGGTTAAATGTAAAAGTAGAAGGGAACTAAACAACTAATTTTTCAAAGCAGTTTTTGGAAATACCAGCAGAATAGGCATCAGAAACTAATAGAGTACCTAATAGTATTGTCTTCACTTGCAGTTTGAACAAAAAATAGTACTTGGGATGGTTTTCGTTTTTTTTTTTGTTTTTCTTAGGGTTTCAAATTGGTGTAAAATCGAATGTTTTTATATATATGATATTGTTGTTGTTTTTTTTCAAGCAATAAATTTCTTTTTTTTCAGGTTGCATATTTAATAATTTTGCAGAGGTCAATAAAAAAAATAATATTTTTAATTGATGAATAAAAAAGCTAAGTATTGTTCCAATTATTAATATTTAACTTAGGTTAAACTGCAATCTTTACGATTTAAATTTAAGACCTAGTGCTTTCTACCCTATTATATGTAAATCTACATTTGCAACTAACTGGAAAGGGACCTAGCAAATATTGGGTAGTAATAAAATCATCCTACGCTTATTTTTTTATGAATTTTTATAAAAATTGTATTGAGGGTAAAAACTTTTTTTTACCACAAAATCATACATAGTAAATATTACGGTAAACATTAATTAAATCAAATTAAATTACTTCAAACATGTAAATTATATTAAGCAAACTGACGTAAAGGGGAATTTTTCGGATATAAGATAAGTGCTCATATTGATTTGATTCGAAATTGTCGCTTGCGCTCCCTGATACTTTAGAAGTTTCGAGGAATGAATTTTCATCTCAGTGCAAACATTTAAGTATTCATTGTCATATTTTGAACTTTAAGTCAATCATGCAATTTTTTATGCTCACTATAAAATCGAGGAAAAGAAAAACCTTTTATCATATAATTTTTTAATGAAAGAAAAGCTTTACTGCTTCATAAAAAAATATTTTTATACCTGGTTTCGGGTTGCTCTAATACTGTTATAATTCTCGCGAGAGAATTGTCAATTTTTACACTCATTTAAGTGCCAAATGTCTCAGTACGATTTTAATAATCTTATATTGTCAAAATAGGCTATCAATAATTATCAATTACATCGTGGACACTAGTTACCTTTTAACTAGGGTTTATTTAGAGGAAACTTTTGTCTGTAGTATCGATTTATAAGTTTGTTTTTATATAAAATAAGTCTTCGTATCCACCTCAATTCTATGCTGAATATATAGAGTTTCAATTTAAAGAAATAGTCCATACAAATATAATTAATACAATTTCTAATTCAAATGTTAACGTTAAACTCTGTGTGTTGATATATACATAGAGTTTGACATCAATTCATATACCTAATTTTTAGTTTTTAAATACTTTGATATATACGAGTATCAATAACTATAGATAAATACAATTTTCATTTTTAGTTTAGTTTAGAATATTTGTAATTCAATGCGGCTTGAAAGATTCTTGAGTGAAGTGGTTTGGGCTTTACCATACCAAAAAATCAAAATTCATTTCTGTTGTTATATTTCCATACAAATCAATCTTTAGAGATCTATTTGCAATAAACATAACCTATATAGGTATGCATTGTCTGGCTTTAAATTTAAACTATGTCAAAGTTAATAGAAAATTATGAATAATTATTATTATTACCAAAATCTGCAAGACACATTCAATAATGCGTTTATACCAATTGCCCTAAATAAGACTTTCAATGTCTACATCAGTACTTTAAATAATAATAATAATAATACCCTGACATTAAAAAGAAAGATAACGATTATATAATTTAGTGTAGGATAAGAAATCAGACTGTATTTAAATTGATATGACCATGAATTGTGTTGTGAATTGTTTTGCTAATGAGTTAACATTGACCATCAGAGTTTATAGTATAAACGACCTTGCATCTTAAGTGTTAAGTGGATAATAAATATATTACCTTTATATGAAATGTAATGTTGTGGCAGGTTAGTTTGGATTTATTAACGTTTTTTGAACAAAAACAATACTTTTGCGAATACACTTGATTTAAAGTACAAATAAACTTTTTGTATTTGATACTTTTGTTGAATATTTTATTACTCGTCAGAACTTTTAGTCTTGATGTAAATTAAACATACAATGTTGAATTACTTTGTTATAACATTATATGTACGATTCAGATTAGTAATGTTTACCTAATGACTTTAAAGTTATAAAACCTATGTTAAGCTAAGGGTCTGGTTCATATCAAGGAGTTAAACTGAAAATTTAATTAATATTAACTTAGAGCTAAGTATACGTAGAAAAATATGTGTTGATGATTCAAGACATTTTTTAAGAGTGTATGCCACTTAAGTCGATAATATTGTTAGATTTGACACATAGAGAAAATGGGAGATTGCTTGTCAATATTGGTTCTGCATGCTGTATTTTCATTAAATATACTGTAGATCTTGTTGCTTGGCCTGGTAGACGGTTTATTTTAGACAATAAATCTGCTATTAAACTAAACTAAACTACTGTTAATGTCATTGGGTAATAAATTTGGGTAATAAATTTGATAGATTACACTTCTCTACTTTTCGTTGAATCTGCCTAAAAGTATAGTTAGATCAGAGCCTATAGGAGGATAAATATTATCTTCTCGATATGTTATTGGAGGTTGTTAGTACATCACCATACATGAAACATGAGTTTTCTCACTGATTGGTGGTGAAGTAAACACCATAATAATCTTAAGTCTTCAAGATGCTGACTACTCGCGTTGGTGATATATAAACTTCTACAAGTAGAAAGAAGAAGGACGGCATCATAACTCGAGAACTACCTCCACACAATATATTGATCCCTAGCACAAAAATACTGAGATTTTCTCAGATGCGTGTTTTAAGCAAAATAAGTGCCATTTTTCTTGAATAGGTTTAAATAATTGGTAAAAATATTGAAAACTTGTTTAAACCATTACGTGTGATATACCACCTATTTTTGAATTGAAAATAGATTTAAATTTAACAATAAAAACTCCAGGGCCATATTTAAAAAAACGAACTTGATGATGGTTTTTCACAAACGAAACGTCGTAGTGAAAATTTGTAAACGCTATCTTATTCTCCTCAAACAGTAACAATGAGAAAGTGCTTTGAATTTTTGAAATCTGTAAAAATAACGTCAGAAATAAATAAAAACGAAAATTGCAAAAAATAGTTTTTTCAAAAATTATCGAAAACGGCTAAATTTACTTTACTTTTGAAAACACCATTTAAAAGGTGGTTAAATTGTACAACTTTTCTCTAATTTAACCGACATTGTTATATAAAAAAATCAGGTCTGACTAATCCAAAAAAATATTTTATTTTATTTCAAGCGATAATGAAGCAATTTGAATAGGGATAACCCTTAACAAAAGTAATGCCGAATTAAAATCTGCATCTTGTCCAAGCAAAATTTGGATGTTCTATTTGAGAAAATCAAGTTGCACTCATTTAAATGGCGGTCAATTTTGGTTACTGATTGTGAACAAAATTTGTCATTTTTGTGTAAACCGTAAGGGATAGGTATATGACATATTATAGAAAATCTCAACTATGAAAATACTCCCTCTTTTTTGGGTTGCCCTGTATACTTGCAATGTTTTGCAAAATGTGGCCGCATTAGTACGACCCATTGAGGAGAAATCATGACATTTGCTGCAGTTTTGATACGCGTCTTACTAGACTCACCCTGCATGTAATAATATTCATTCAGTCTGCATGTCCTCCTTGTGGACATGAATTCAGACCTATTGACTATTTCACAAGTTTAATTATCACTCCAGTACGCTACGACACATCGCCAATTTCAGACACTCTTATTCTGAGCATCTCTGCAGATGATCGAAGGGGTTTTTGGTAAATAATCGTCATCATTACAGATTAGTCTTGAATAGTCAAATAGCGAAAATATATACCTAAGTAGGAATATTCGAAATACTTCTATATTATTAATATTCTTAAACGCACTGGAATCAATTATTATTTACTTATATTTGTACTAATTTTTTATTCGAAGTTTACAAATTCATTAATGAAGAACGCAATTGCTATGAATCTAAACAAACTTATAATACATAAATGTTTATAATAATTTGTTTTTAAATAACTAGAGGACCTAAATAAATAATTTTCATCATTCGTTGTGTAAATACATACCTATGTACCTAATACACATTAGGTACCTATAGTATTAATAATAAACATGATTGCTTAGCACCTGTCTTTTAAAAACGAGTATCAATGTTAAAATTAAAATTGTAACATTTCTTGTTTAATTTATTCTTAATGAAAAAGAGAAAAGAATCTGTGACGCAAATAGGCAATGTAAATTCTTAACACTCGCACTTGTTTATCATCTTATGATGAAATTGAGTTTAAAATCATGATCATAGAGAGTTATTTAAACTCAGTGTTTGATTAAAAAAACTGTATTGTTTTAATCGCAATTACGACATTTCATTCATTCATATAAACACTCCATAGTAAGTTCTACTATTTGTGTCTGATTCTTCTTGAACTAGAATACCTCGGCCGAGAGATCTGCGGTCCCTTTCTGGACGGCTGCCATCGCAGAATGCACCGCGGAAAGGAGACAATCAAGTAAGATTCTTGAAAATATCAAGGACATTCCAGAGAAATCAAAAGGAAGGAACATCCAGGGAGATAATGGAGTCTCTTTACGAAATAACTGTCCTCACAAAACACAACTGTGGAGAGTGAAGAAAGCAATCAGTAGGTACTCTACGGCCGGTGCATCCCCCGATTGTCCTGAGGAAGTTACATCAATCATCGACTGAAAAACAAGAGGGCTTTACGAACCGACAGGATCTCCAAACCGAGCAGCCAGACAGCTTCCTACGGCTATCGTTAACTCGTCTTCCGATTCAAGAATTTCCCAGATCGATGGATGGAGACTGTAAATTCCTTAAAATTAGAGACCTATCATCCTGTCGAATTTCTTGGGAAACGTGAAAGAGCGACTGAACCTCTGGCGATTGATTTCCAGATGAACTGTTTGGCTTCAGGGAGGCGCATAGTACAGGTGCTTAGGATTGTTAAATATTCAGCCTAAGGTCTGAATAGGAGAAAGGTTACGTGCGCTCTCTTTCTGGACTTCCCGGTTTGACGAAATAAATGAGCAGTGCAGACTACTAACTAACTAACCAGAAGAGGTGCGTTATGATCCTTGCCTGTGTAACTCCAAGTTACAAATTGTTCGGTGGGAAATACTACTGCTGCATATCTGCATCCTTGTTTGCGAGGATTTGTTTGCAAAGGGAAGATAAAAATTACGAATGCGAAACCTTCTTCTCTTTGTGAACTCTACCTTTTATTTTTATCTTTGAAGGAAATACTTTATTTTTATATATACGGTCTATTGTATTCGCTTTGACCAGTACCTGTATCCACGGCCGATCAAGAAATCTTTTTGTTCATTTTCTGATTAGGAAAACTGGACACTTGTAAGTAAGTATATTTTGAATTCTGATTATCACAGCTTCCCAGAGTTACGCTATGAATAATAATGAGTGCGTAGTAAATAGTAAACAAACAACGCATATAAATAAGTTAAGCTCATTAAATCGTTATGCAACAGTCATCCATCTGAATATGTTAATTAACTATTTTTGGATGACTTTTTCTTCTGGTATACAGGGTGCTCTAAACAATGTTTTTGATAAGTCACTAGTTGAAGCGAACAACTTTTACTTCTAATTTAAATATGTTTTTCAAATATAGGCAAGAATCTTACACGCATAATTATTAATTTTCATAACCAGCAAGATTAACTTAACTTATCTGGTTGTTTTATTCATTAAACCCAGATTGATTTAGATTGATTAAAACACATCCTTTTATATCTTTCTTTATCGTTCGTGTACGTACTTATATTTTCTATCATTTTACCATGGGAAGTTAGTCTATGTAGGTAGATATTAGCTATTCGCGAATATGATGGTTTTTGCATCGTTTTGTATATACCAAGATTAGTTTTGTATTATTTTTCATTTACAGCGGCGCAGAAAATTCTTGGATTATATTATTATATTAAATACTTCACGTTACACAAAAATCCTACAGATTTAGGTTATTTGGCTCCTCGCGTTTTCTGTCGTCTTCCTGAACACATCAGGCATATTAATAGCAAAAATATGTTTAAAAGACGTGTTAAGGGGTGGATGTTCTCTGTTGACAGAACATTTTATTATGATATTTAGGTTTTCAATTCCAATGTATTGAATATCTGATTTTCGCCCCTTCTACTTCATTGATTGTTTTGTTTTTGTATATGTGTTGCATTTTGGGTTTGGTTCAGGGGGTGGAGTTTTGTTTTTTTTATGGAGTATTGTATAAAATCATAAGTATGTTTACAAATGAATTTCAAGTATACTGTACGCAGAACAACCAACGAACAAAAATCAGAATCAACATACAAATCTTTCAGTTCAGTTTCTGTGGAATAATCTTTATTTGTTTGTATGGAATATTTTTGGGCAAATAAATATTATTATTAATAAATCTATAGTTTTACAAAAAATAAACGATAACCAATTAATAGTAAATACACGGCATAAATATGATACAAGATTTAGAACTTATGATAACTTAATAATACTACCACGAACTCAACTTAGCATCAGTCAGCCTCAGTCAAACTCCTCAGGCAAAAAAATTATGATGTGTTGTCCACTAAATTAAATGATCGTGTTATATGGTGTATACATAAATTGACCCATTTTCAATCTCACCAAAAGTCGTTGTGGAAAATCAGATTCTTCAGTAAACTTTGGAAAAATCTCTAAGAACGTGAGAATTAATTCTCTGAATTAATTAACACTTAAAACATCGTGAGTAATACGTTTGTCCAACTCTCGATGTATACTGTTTTGATTAGACTAACTTATTAGTTAGTACTGGTTCTTCAGATTCTCATTGTAAACAACCCGTCAAATACTTAGATTAGGGTTGGCAGTGTGGCAAACAGACAGGGATGGCGGAAAAAAAGAGGATAATCAGACCAAGAACTAGTAATCCGTATTCTGTAGCGGGGATGTGTCGCGTGCGATTCATGAGAGGGCCTTATCCTGTTTTGATATACTCAAATCAAGAGATTTTATTCATTAGCTAAATCATCAATTCATTGAATCAAGCTATGAAGGTTCTAATGATTTGCGGCGAGGTTGAAAATAATGAATTTAGGATATTTTCTCGTAATTCAAAGTTTTATTTATTGAAAATGCCTACGTCACTGTAAAGTCCTTGACTAGCATCCCCTATTTTTCTAATAAAATCCAGTTTGCCTGCATTTTAATTCATAACTAGATACTTATTAGATATTACATGTAAATATTATATGCAGGCGCTAAATAATATTTTCCAATTAATGTAATCAGTCTTGAGAAAAAAAATAGGTGGCATTCCTTGTTTTAAATATCTTGTTAACTTGTATATGTAGTTCTTTTAATTTTATACGAAAATGTTTTGATCAAAATAAGTTTTAAGAAATCTTCTGTTACCTATTTATATAGGCATACAAATATGTCTCAGGATTATTTTTATTGTAAATTAACTGGGACTCCAAAGAAACTCCAACCTGCTCATGCATTGTTCAATTTTGAAAGGATGTTCCCAAATAATTTTAATCGGGGTTATACTATAGATAGGTCTGCAAGCCCCGGGATTCAACTTGGTTCTTTTCGTATTTTGTTTGCAGTGAGGTCGGAATACCAAAAAACCAGCGCAATCAGCAGTTTTACTGGCATATAAAGTTTCATAGAGAGATTTTAATCATGAGGTCGTAGTTCTTTCAGTTAGTTTTGGAATAAACTGTGCTGATTTAAACAATCGCTGTCCTTGGTAGGACATCTCGAGATTTATTTTTTAGAAATGGATTATCAACTTTCAGTTGGTAAAAAAAAATTATTGCTGCCTGTGAACTGGAGAAAGCTAACCAACATATATTCATTCATGTAAGATAGATTTGACAAAAAGAAAATGTGAGGGGGTATCGAACGTTCCTGTACGTCTTCGTTTAGGGAAATTTCACAACACTAAAGAAGGAGAGGCTTTGTAGAACTTTAGGAAACTACGAATAATTACCTTGTAACTTGTATTTGTTATTCTCTGAATCCATTGTTCTCTGATGAGATGAATGAAAGTCAATCTTATTGAGGATTCAAGAATTTGGTATAGAGATTTAGAATCAGAAAAATCTGCAAAAAAACTCTGAAAATATTGGAAAAAAAGTTGTGGAAACGAAATTTAAGATGAATGTACTTAATTAATTAGAAAAATGTAATCGTATAATCGAAAAGTGATTAAAAAGAACATTAGTCGTGGTGGAAGACAAAATTAAAAAAAAAATAAAAAGATTAGTTATTGTAGAAAAGATTTTATAAAAAATATAATCCTTATAATAAACTAATATTTACTGATTTTGAAGTAAAAGTAAAAATGTATAATTTCATTAACTATCACAAAGTCTAACTCTGTGAATAGGTATCCTTGCAGACTTGCAGATTTATATGTGCTAGACCTTCAAAAGTACCTATTTCAATTTCATAACAAGGTCATCAAGAAGATGTGAACTTGTAAAAATATAAACGCTGATGCATTTATTGTAAGTAAATATTCAATAAAAATAACCAATTTTTACCAGAAAATTTATACCTGTTTGCTAAACTGCTTTTATAATTGATTATCAAACAATTAATCAAATTAAAAATATACATACTACAAGAAGAAACTTAAATTTTCATGTTGTTATAACAACACTTATATTTGCTGCTTGCTTGTGTATATTTCACTATGTTTTCTAGTGAGTATAAAAAATGTTTTTTTTTTATTAACCCATAAGTTTTTGAAGATTACAATACCTAGTTTTCTTTTCCCTGACGAGGATTGCAAACTAATTGTTGCCATAAAAATCAGACAAATTGCACGATATATAGATTTCTGTAGTGATTATAATTGATCCTGGGGTATTTTGCTGCGACTCAATTTTGTGTGGAAGCTTAAAAGTAAACGCACAGCATTTAAACATTTTGATGATCAATTGTGTCTTATATTTATCTTTATAGACACAGATGTAAAAAACTTCGGTCCATTTGTACAACATAAATTATTTTAAAGATTTGTAATGATTCCGACTGAAATCCTTCGGGATTGGCGTGGTATACATGGAAGACCCCAAGCGTAGCTTTGAGTATACTCTTTGGGGTTGCACTGCTTCCTATCTATATTAAGAAAAAAGACTCAGGGTAGTGAGCATAAACCATTTGCATGAGGTAGAAACAATTGTTCCAACCTTTCGTTTACTGATATATAGGATCACAACAACATTTGTTTAAGAGGGAGCCTAGGTATATATGCTAGGAATTTTCAAATAGGCCTAGCCTACACAGTCAAATGACAGTGTCCAGTATCATGGGCGTAACGAAGAACCCTCCACGCAAAAGTTATTATTTTAAAAAATCAATAAAAAGTTGACGGATCGCTGGTAAGCTGGTGGCTGCTCTAAGGGATTCTCCTGCCCTGGGAAGTTTTTTTTAAATACAGTGAAGGACTCCCCACGGAGATATCGTAGGAGAAGATAATCCTGATGTTTCCTTCTAATGTTTCTATCATAAAATTCAAGTATATCGTTACTTTTGCTCCATCATGTAATAACAAAAATACAATGTATATTTATCAACCTATTTAATAAAATTAATTGCAATTATTTACCTTCTTACAAAATTTAATCGATCGACTAAATGTGTGTTATATATTGTATCATATTACTATAAATATCTTTAATTTCTTTAAGTAATTAAAACTGATTATTAAATAAATAACAATTGCTTACCAAACAGTCTACTTTTTATTGTAATGTAATGAAAAATATTTTGTCTAGATTTTTACATACAAACAAGTGGTCTGTTCATTAATAAAATTGACTCCAATTTTGATAATATTAATCTTTAAACATTTATTTAGATTTTCTCGAAAAGTCATGAAAATTACTACTACTAATTAGTTTTGTATATTACTCAGCTAATACAGCAGGATGTAAATTGAGTTCCGATCACGGTCAGGTCAGGTATAGCGCCTGGAAATTAAAGTTGGAAATAAATTAGTTTTAAATTTACAATGCAATATTCCCGAAAAAAAAAATTATTTTCTAACGAAATGCTTTAATTTTAATGTCTGCCCTGTTAAAAAGGCACCTTTACTAACCTTGTTTAAAAAATTACAAGTTCAATGGTTTTCGGGTTTTCTTTTATACAAAATGGTTTTTTTTGTTTATTTATTTTCCATTGGAAAATTCATTTTTTTAAACTAAGTCTTGATTTTGCTGTACATTTCTATTAAAGTACATACATTGAATCAAAATTTTAGGCCACACCGAGGAAGAAGAATCAAAATTTCGTTTGATCCTTTAATGAATTTAGAGAAAATGGCTGCAAGAGTTTCCGCTCAAACCGCATAAAATATTTTCCCAAATTCAGAGATATAATTTTTGTTTTTGAAGATATGAGTAAAAACCTTACATTAGTTTTTTGGACTATCTTGGGTAGGAATAATTTTTTTTCAGATGGGGATATTCAGAAGATTACAGCAAGCATTATTCGATAGCCTTCCTAGTTAGTCAAATCTTAGTTTTTTTTGGAAAGAGAAAAATCGACCTTTGTATTTTCAGTAAGTCTGTCATTTTTCGAAATAGATGAATGAAAACTAAGAAAAGCAAAACAAAGTACTGTTGAATGAAAAGAGAAAGTAGGACTGACGAAACTATTTATTTTAATTGAATAAGATTTTGATAACATTAGTAGAATATTATGTGTATATATATAAAAGTAGTTTTAGTTTAGTTCAATCAAAAATTCTAGTGACTAATTTACAATAAAAATCAATAGCAAACTATCAAAGAAATGAAATGCTAGTTATTGATAACAATTAGTTCTCATAATGGTTAAGTTTTTAGAACCGTTTGTTGCCAAGTCGGTTAAAATTTCTAAAAAAATGGCTCAATATATAATTAATTGACTTTTATAAAATTACAAAAAAAAAATAGTGTGGTATATTATCTACACTGTTTTTTGTTAATTTGTTTATTAAATTAATTTTAAAAGGAATTTCCAATTAACGCATATTACTTAATGAAGTGACAGGTGTACGTACATCAATATAAATAAATATCTAAATAAATTCCAAATGATTAGTAAGAGCCATAGAAATCATATTTGTGTAGATAAATATATTGTGTATTTCAACAAAATTATTGAGTAAGGGAGACCTAATTACCTAATTTTAATTGGAATTATGATGTAATATATCATTATATATATTAAATTGTGCCTATAGGAAGTAAATATGTGAGAGTTGGATTCTTGGAATAAAAATTTCAAAATTTGTTTTGTTAGTGAATTTGTTTACAAGAATTGGAGAAAGTTCGTAGGAAAATTTTTAAATCAATATATTAAAATATACGATTATTTACTTCAAAATAAATATTAATTGTAACATTCAGTGTTTTTTCCTATATGCTTACCCATGAAAGTTTGCACAAATATAATCAAATTCATGTAAATTAATAACACAAACCTACTTAGTGAACATATTTTAAAGTGGTTTCTGAAATAGTAACTTGTAACAGATCGTATTATTGAATATAATAAAATATAAAATATCTTCAGCATGTCAATGGAATATAAGAAATACACATATAAACTCACTGTCTAAAGGACTATTTTTTAAATTTTCAAATCCGTTTGGTTTTGTCATCAATTTATTTTTGCAGCCTTCTTTCTTTAGAGAAAATAGGACCTAATTGTTTCTTTTTATTTTAAAATAATACTATTTTGAGTCATCATTGAACAATTTTTTGATACCTACCAAGAATATATTCTCCCCTTGTTGTTCTATACATATTATTATGTATTTGTTTTAAAATCCATATCAGATTGTCAGAAAATAACATCCGCCATAATGTTTATACATACATCTTTTTTTTAAAGAATATTTTGCACACTTTTCGAGCTCAATTTTTAAAAAATAGGTTTTATTGTCTACTATCTTCATCGATGACTTACTCACAAACATTTAAAATGGGTAATAATTAAAAAAAAATGGGTTCGTAGGCATTCAGTGGTATATTTGAAACTACTCGTACTTTGAAGTTATAATAATGCGCATTTTTGTTCGTAGTAGATTAAAGTTTGCGACTGTCATAGAACAACCCCTCTATTATTATGGTGGTAAAAATTTGGAATTGGTTCAGAGAATATTTTGAAGTACTTAGCCTTAATGCAGGATGAAACTTATTCAGTCAGAAGGGTAAGTTGGATCGGATTGATCAGTTTTTGTATTGCCTCAAAAAAAAGCATTGGCTTTTGCCATTATTCAAATATTCAGTATGTGTATTGTATTTCGTAAGTAAGTTTTACTTTTTAATCGCTTGGCACAAGCATTAATTTGCTCTTTATTAGTGCTCATGATCATAAATACTGCTCTAATTATATCTGAGAATATTCCTAAAAGGTTGCGACTGACTTGACTTCAGTGTTGTCCAGCAGTTTGTTGTTTGCCATATACGCTTTTTCTAACATTCCTCCCTTGCTGAACTTCAGCTGTAACAACATACATTACGATTCGTGTCTGTAGTGTGATTACCTTAACTTACATTCAATAGAAAATTCTTATCACAAGATTTTCCGCAACGGTTCCAATGTCGATAAAGCCTTGTGAAGAAGTTTGTCATATGACGGTTACACTTCATGCGTTGGTCTTAATAAAGTGTATTTAATAACAGAAACCAAAACTATATATGTATTAAAATAAGAGTGAGTTTGAAGGCAATAAGGTCATACGTACGCTTACTGTTTTTAAAAGTAACATTTTACTGTTAGAACCAAAAACAATTTGTTTTCGTTCATGTTTTGTTTATCTTTGATGCAGTCCTCGATAAATGTAGGTCCCCGGTGAAGTTCGGTTTGGGCTATTCAGCGAAAGCAAGCATTAGTTTAAAATCAAAAGCAGCAAAGTAAGTATTAAGCGACAAGACTTTCACTGAAAAAGTATACATTTTATTCATAATATGTGATACCTAATTTAAGTAAAATAAGTACTATGTTAGATTATCTATTATTTTTTTTATTAATAGAGTTTATAATATATGGAATTCATTAGTGAAGGTTTCATAATCTTTGTTAGTTACCTACCTTAGATAAAAGTGATGAAAAAGCATTGAGATTGCTTAATTGTTTTTTTATTAATTTATATAAGGGATTCATGATTAGTACGAAATATATTTTGATTAAATATATAAATTTAAGATGTAGCAAAAAATGTTCCGTTGTCATAGGCATAGGCGGATCTAAAAATATAATGATATATAGGATGTCTCATTTAAAATAGGCATGTTGACACTCTGAAATTGTCCCAGTTTTCCGTATTATCTAATTTTCATTATCTACCCCGACCTTCCCGGAGGGATACCCTATATGCTTTATATAAGGAATAGTATTGTTAGATATCCTTTTAAAATAACTTCTAAACTTATTAGTACAGCCAATTCAAGTAAACCCAAAGTTTGTTGCTATCTTATTTAAGAATCACGTTTCTGGAGATACAATATAACTTGCCATAACTTGGTTTGTTCTCGTTAATTACTTAACACGTGTAAATTGAATTGACCTGTAATAATACATTTTAATAACACTAAGCTCACAACTGGAAAATGACTGATATTAAATGAATATATAAAATACATAATTGAATTAAACAGTGACCTGTTTTGAAAGCGTACATTTTAGTTTCTGACGTGATTTTTCGTAGTAGTAAAACCTCGGAAGCACAAATTCCCGTTATATTAAACTCTTGCGGAATCAAGCAACATTATTTGTAATCTCCGTGACTTAAATTTATATAGTTGGGTGATTGGTTTAGTCGATCATCAAATAAAATAAATAAACATGGGACGTGGACTCTCGATGACCTAAAACATCGAGTTCGAATTCTAACAAATCCGTTATAAAAGAAGTTCACTCACACGTTTTACTGGCTATTTTTCTCATTTCTCTCTCTTTCATGTTCTAAATGTAGAGGAGATTGGGCACCTGACGCACCAAAACAATATTGTAATCTTTTAATTAATAGATCTCATACAATGAAAATTGCAAGAATTTACTATTTATAATATATGCCAAATATTAAAAAAAAAAACACACAATAAAGACTGGTTGTTATATTTTGCATTGGCAGCACTTTTTGCACACATTTTGAAGACTTTTATATTATGTAACAGTTGCTGTATTGTTTTCCAAGTCCCGTTCATAAGCGGTAATATCAAAAGGTTTTATGACCTTTTCTGAATGGAGTGGGACCCAACGAAACTTTTTCAAGTTTTCGTCGCCCCAAAATTCGGCAATTCTGCTTGTAAACGAAGCCATTTCTTTAGAAATGAGCCCCGTCACTTTAGTTGTTCACTTGCGTTAATTGCAATTTATATGTTAGTGTGAACCGTTAAGCCTTATACACGATTCACCAGGTGAACGTCGAGTAAAGCGACTGACCGCAGGAAGATTTTTAATTTATGTGGCGCTTCCCTGTCGTACAGGCATAGTCTGATTTTTCACTGACCCGATTGCTTGAAGTTTATTTATTAGACCGTGAAGCATGGACTTTGGACTATCGTCACCATAAATTTTCACTGGGAAACTCCAATGGCGAAAATTTTCTTTTACACGTTTCGAGATAAACACAGTTAAGGTTAAAAGGATTTCATGTCCGTAAATATAATAAATGAAAATAATTTTGTGGCAAAGCGGACTAAAATGTTTGCTTTGCCACAAAATTATTTTCATTTATTATATTTACGGACATGAAATCCTTTTAATTTTTCATTATTTGGCATTAAACATCGACGGCAGAACGCTTGGAGACCACCGTCCGAGCATTGCTGAAACCCAAATATTTGGGAGATGCTGACAGAAGGATAAAATGGTCTCCTGCTAGCGTTTTGTGTTCATACTATTTTTATTTATATTTATTTCTATTTATACGACTGGTTTTACCTATACATTGAGTTTGTTCGGCCTCTGCATGGTATAGGGTATGCATTACTATGTACATGTAGATGATACGTGCTTACATGTGTCTACTGTTGTGTATCCTATTGTGCTTAAATGCAGGCCGATATCTGTAGATGGGCAATGACTATGGTACTCTGACGAGCTCATAATAAGAGCGAAACGAATTCGTCAGTATCTGTCGACCCATGCCTCGGTCTGGTTCTATTGAATTAGACTGGGGCCCTGCTAAATTAAACAAGATTCCTTGTGTAGGTAAAACCAACATTTTAGTCCGCTTTGCCACAAAATTATTTTCATTCAACAGTTAAGGTTGTTTTGTGGACAAAATTGATTATTATGGCCAGCCAATAGACCCAGGAAACTTTGTAGAAGGGAAACTCTCCTGTAAACTTTACAATACTGTTAATGCTTGCAGGTAAAAACGTGTGGTGCTATAACAATTCTGTTACTTGCTTTTGATTTGTGTACGAATGATGATAGTTCACAAGTCATTAAAAAAATACTGTAAATACTGATTTAAAAATTTCAACTACATAGATTGAGCCAAATGACCATAACCTCTCTAAAATTATGAAATTATTTTCTCTTTCTTTCTTCTCGATTTTTCTGGTTTTCATCCTGTTTTAAATGGAGCAGTCGCAACTTTTGTTAATATAACGGGACTAATTATTTTTTTATCAGTCAAATTCCTTTCTCACGTATAAAGTATATGTAGGTATCGTAAAAAGATAAAAATAAAATAAAAAAACAGTTCTCACATTTTTTATAAAAAATGTATATATATATATATATATTAAACCTGTTAACGAAAAGCAACAGTTTTGGTTTTATTGAAATAGGAAATTAACATAATATATTTTTTTACGCCTAGGTATTTTATGTTAATGGTTAGATAGTATTTTTAAGAATGTTATTCTAAGCTAATAGCAATGCATTTTACATCAGTGCCTTTATAGAGTTTAATAAAATAATAATTAGTACCTACTGATAGAGTTGTATATTCAACCGTATGGTTTAGACTAACAAGATCATCTCTTCAATAATATGGCGAATAATTTTGTCAGGTTTTGGCTGCTTGATATCCTTCGCAGTTCCGTAGATATAATCTTATGTTTGCGGTGGTATGGCTATGGTATGCTGATGAGATCACAGAAAGAGCCAAACGACTACTATTCATGCCTATTTAATTGAGGCTGAGAATTATTTTCACTTTTACGGAAAATTACACTAGTAATACATCGCCACATGCATGCATTAATAATTTCGTAATCTTACACAAATGATGGGCAAGTAGCTTCAGGAATTGGTCCTGTTGAACTACAGGATAAGAGGCGACCATCAACATATTTTTTGCAATATAAATCGCATCTTGTATCGTTTAGATTTTGGCGAAACTATTAAATTAATTGTTATTCTTTTCTTTTATAAATTGTGCGTCGAATTTAAATCTTTGAGATGAGTCTTCGGTGTTCAGGAAATTTGTCTCATTTTTTAAGCTCACAGTTTGACAGGTGAACTGGAGCAAGTTATGTTTGGTAATACGTAGCTTAAATATTTGCAACTTATTGGATTGCATTTCTGCCTTTTTCTACGGGTATTTAAAAGATAACTACGACTAACATTGAGGTATTGTAATTACACCACAAAATGACTAAGAATCTAGTATACAAATTAAATCTAAATAGACTACACAGTTTCCTTTATGTATAGTTATTTTTTTACAGGAAACTACAAAAAAACAAAACAAATAAAATTGCTAAAAATGATGAAATAAACCACGTTTTGTCCCGTGTAGGATATCAAAAATAAATTAATTAAAAAGATTGCCTATAGTAAGTTAGGTGTTGTAATATGAATAAATGATGTATGAATATTTAACATTAATTCGTGAAAGCAATTATCCAATTGAAAATCAACACGTGTACTGTTCATCCGTTTTCTATTTATAGCAATTCTTTGAAAACTTGAATATGTTAATACAATTTTTGGCTATTCTTAGGTACTAAATTCCAAGACTTCGGATACTATAAATAATATTGAATGATGACCTTAACTGCGTAAACATGTTAATCAATTATTTACAATAATTTTCTTTATATACCAAACTCATAATCAAATTAGATATTTTTGGAAAAATGCTATTAATAATTCTTAGCAAAATTAGTATTTGCTTTTACAGTAATAAATATCTTTACATACTTAAAGTTTATTGTAGCTTAACTTACATTTTTTGATCCTCTCAAGAAAGTCCGGTTTTGCTACGATCTTAAAGACTGACTGTGAATTCTTTACACACCACCCCCAGATCTGTGCCCCTAGTTTAAAAAATAACTATAGCATGATAAAAATTCTTGCAATAAAGTCTACCTAATATTTCCAACAGTTGTTTGATTTCGATAAGTTCTGAATTATATAATATATGTACATAGAACCTGCAAATTGTAACTCTTATATAAATTCGGGCTGTTTCTCCGATTTATAGAAAACCAGTTTTATCAACCCTATCTACAAATAGAGACGTAGACTTTTTCTATTCCCCTAGCTATAGATATCTATAAAAAAATAATAAACAATTCAGTTTCCAGGTCCTGGAAGCATTTTGAGTTTACAGATTACGTATCTCGAGCTTTGTAGAACGGTTACCAAGTTCAAACAATATTACTGAATTCTGCAAGTTTTGAGATAGTGTTAATCACCGGCTGCTCGTTCATAAGCTTGGCATTATCAAGTGGTGTATCTACGCTCTTGTTAAGCTGTTGGAAAAGCCACTTGACTCGAAGAATTTATGCTAGACCAGCTAGACCAGCTAGACTTAGAAATAATGAGTTTCTCTTCCTAAATCTTCAGATTGGGATAAGATAGTGCCAGCTTTAGGGATTCGAGTTCTGTATTAATGATTTCAGAAAGTTATTTGTATTTGTTTTATCATTCATTACATATAATGAATAATTTTAAATATTCAAGTCATGTTACCATTTATTGTAAACGTTGTTCGACTATGGTTTATTATTCTATGAAGGCACATTTTCCTCGTTGTATTTTTTTATGCTTGACCTTCACCTTTCTTGATTTACCAAGTTCAGATAGGTTACACTTATACCTTTTCTTACACTCACTCTCTTCCTGCTTGGCCGCAGAAAGAAAGAGGTTACTGTTAGCAAGTTGTCAGACCACATTGGCAGCGACTTTTTAATTTTACTATGGGCTGCATTTCTTTATAAATTCTAATATAATTTGTGTAAATTTCGATACAGTATAATATAATTATTTATTACAATAATTAACAAAATTTTATCATCTTAAAAACTTTAATTACCTAATCTAGAATTAAATAAAAGAAAGATACGTTGATTCATAGTTTCTCATTGTTAAGGAACTGAAAGTAGCTTGCGAACCTTTTAATATTTCCCTTTCACATTGAGTTTTTTCATGAAAAAGTTAATAGAACTATTATAAAATATAATAATAATTATAAAATAGAGATTATAAAGACTTCTAAAATTGTGATACGTTATTCCTAAGAAAGATATTTGCGACAGAATGCTAATGGTTAATTCCCGCCGAGGACTCGAAAGTAAGTAATTAATATTTAAAAGAATATGCAACCAGGAACCACCACAGCAGCAAAGTTTGTTTTTTTCCAACTTAAATTTTGGTCATTTTGTCTGCAGAGTATTAGATGCATATAAAAGGCATACACATGTATGTCAAGCTAAAAAAGGCACTCCTGCCCTCATGCTCTTTTTCAACTTAAAGTGCATTCGTGTAAATTTACCGACGGCGACGTTTTGGGACGGCCACAATGTGACAAAAATTAATGTATCTGATATTTGTTCCACAACATGGATATGTCCATATCCAGTGGTTTTTTTCTGATCAATATAACCCAGCTTTTTAATATTTAGCTTAATTACACAATAAGATATCCATTCGTGATTTGATGCATCTGCGACAGGTTTAGGATATGCCTATTTCGCAGTACCCCTCATGAATTTTTTAGAAATGCATTGTAAAAAACTATCACATTACATTAATATATAATAATATAAGTTGATTTCAGACTGAGGTTCTCTAGATTACTAAGGAGTTACAAATGACCCGATACGCTGCCCTAATAGAGTTTTTTATTTTTAAGTTCATCAAAAGAAAACAGTTAATTGTTATTAATTCTTTCAGAGATTTTTGTGGTTGCTGAAGCATAATAGAAAGAAAACAACAACAGTTGAATAGGTACTTGCCAAATAAATGCAAATTATTTACAAATTGAATGTGATGTGGCCTTGACTTAGACCATTGCTCCAAAGTGGGCATATTATAATATCTGACAAAACCGTTAGTATTACATTTAGCAAAAATATTATAAATATAATACAATGAACCAACACGAAATGGGTTACTTGCCTAACTGTATAGGGTGATTCATTATTCATGTAACATCTGTCATATGGGTTAGAATATATTTTGTTTCCGCAAATTTTGTTTGTATATATATTTTGATAATAAATACTATTACCTACCTTATAACGGTATAAAAATACTTAAATTTAACATCTTAGTTGATTAATTTCTTTGCTTGTGTTAAAATGACATTAAAGTGCATTTTTAATTGCTGACATCAGATTTCTTGTTTGATTTAATAGGCAATAGTGGCAGATACATATACAGGGTATATCTAAATTACAACGCAAAAAATGTAAATGTAAAACTCCTCGTCTGAAAAGTGATGTCCTACCAAAAATTTCAAACTAAACCGTTTCTGTTGTATTTTGTCTGTATATTAAGCTAAAGAAAAGAAAATTCTTTGTCTATAAAGCAAAACTATTTTTCTAAGATTTTGAAAATTTTTTTCTGTGAACTTGTTTTCGATAATTTTTTCTTTTTAAAAACTAGGGTTGGGCTGATTTAAATCAATTGCTTAAAGTCACGATTTAAACCAACTGATTTTTTTAATAAAAATAATTAAAATCAAACCATAAATTTACTAAATCTTCTGCTTTTAATTCACACAAGGTGTATTATTATTATAATATTATTTATATTTTATAATATCTACCTATTTTAACTTACGAAATAGACAAAACGCTCAAAACAGTTAAAAAAACAACAGAAAAAACAAATTATTTTTAATTTTCATTGAAGATCTTAAATAAAAATACTAATTTGGACGCCTTTTCTATTTCTAGTTTTGTTTAGACAAATTATAGTTATCATAAAGTCAGAAATAATAAATTAAGTGCTGATGAATAAAAAAATCATTATTTTGAACAAAGCATCACATTTTAATAATATAAATTAAAAAAATATCAAATAAATCATGTATATTTTTATATAAAAATCATTGATTTTTTATTTCTATTGTTTAAATCAGAATTTGTCCAACCCTGCTTCCAATGCATTACCATTAGCAACCCCATATGTAAAATGCATATCTGCAATTTTTAAATTCGAATATTTATTCATATTCTGAGTTTATCAACAAATATTTTCTGCAAAAAATCATAAAACTTGCGAAACAGTAAAAAATGTTATGAGAAATGATCAAGAGACGAGAAGTAAAGATCCATCCAGAGAAATAGCCCAAGCCAAGAAGAACGTCGAATATAAAAGGCCTATTACTTGCCAAAAAAATTGTATAAGAACTTTTACAAAGCGACCGTGATAATGAATCGAAAGTACTTGGCTTTAAACATGTATTTTTAGCTACCAAAATTGGATCTAAAATAAATTCCAGTTTTTTTTGTTAGGTTCCAAAGATATATAATATTTTTTTATTGTCACTAAAAAGAAAAGATTTTTGTAGATTTATTTGTTGATTTTCCAGTTATTATAACAACAAGTATAGAAACTTTCATTATTAGCTAAAATAGCTTTCCTTGGTTTTAGTATAATCTAATATTTATTTACACTTAGACGTTAACATGTTTACATTTAAAACCGGTAAATTTTATGACATATAGGCATGTAGCTTATACCTGTATAATATTATGTGAAAATAACAGAAACACAACTATACTCAGCATTATATTATCGGAATGGATGTCATGTCACAAATTATGGAAATTTTTCAAACTGTACTTTTGTTACACGTGTTTAAACAGTTAGGTCAATGTGTCTGGAAAAAACTGAAATTGTGTGTCACATGATTCTAGAATTATCTAGAAACCTACATTTGTCGTAATCAAAAGCGATATACGAATTCTTTAATCCGCAATTACATTTGCTTTCTTTGGCCTTTTTCTCAACGCATAATAAATGCTCGATTACCTTCTAACTAGTTAATTATTTCGTAAATTGTGATCTAAAAGTAAGAGTTTTGTTTACATTAAACTAAATCATAATTATAATTTTTCCAATCTGAAAATTAATTGATATTCATCACGTAGCACCTGACAAATAAATCTTATGCTTAGTTTAACCTACTAACTCCATTCGTCTGGAAATTCTTATGTAATATTTTAAATTATTATTATTAGAAAGAAAGTTGATTTATATCAAATAATGCAATATTGCATTGGGTATATGCTATTGTCCATATATGTATTTTTCTCAGTCATGTTTTAAATGGCTTCTTTTACGTATATTATAATAAAAAGGAAAAGGGTATTGAAAAAAACAACAAATTGATTCTGATTCAATAAAACGCTTGGTGTTCCTTTGTTGAACTAGCGCAAAGCGGAGATTTACATACAATTAGTGAAAATATAATTTAAATCTTGGTTGTCACATGAGCATAAATGTCACTAACTCCAAAGCTCAAGAAGAACTGGGAGAAAGACTCCATCTCGACATTGGACTATGGAAAATCATTGTGCGTGATCGGCAAAGAAGCTAGTATTTTGAGGGAATGATCTGGAGTAAATCAAACCTAACAAAATATGCTTTAATTTATTTCTAAGTGAATAAAAGTGAAAACTTATTAAATAAGTATTTCATTTATTGTAGATATAACCTAGATTCTAAATCATTACATTTTCTTACAGGAAATAATATTTCCTTGCATAACATTACATACCGCATATATGCTTTAGTTTAAATGAAGACATGGGTTATATTACAAAACAATCAGCAGCAGCGAATATCCAGCCATCCAATATTTCTTAATCAAGGTGAGATAATTTATTATTAACTTTGTAAATTGGACACGCAAATATAAGTCAACACAACAATTTTTTCAATAGTTACATTATGTAAAAGTAATAAATGAAAAAAATGAAAAATATTTTTTTGGCGTAGCCGACAATATTACTGATTTTGCCTACACAAGGGACTGTTTAATTTAGCATTATACACACAAGCTGGTTGTTCTAAACAAAAAAAAAACCATCCCTTACCAGTTATATTTATGTTTTTCAACTATCATCTAGCTGTAATGTTCAATTACAAGTTCAGCTTCACAAAGCCTGTGTGATGTTTGTTTTTTCTTATTAAGACAACCCGAACTTCAACTTTGAATAACTGTGCCTATCGCAGTCTCTTCTGAACGCTACAACCAGTATCCTTAGGGTTAAAAAGGATATTGCTTGGCGGGTGAAATTCATATATAGAATTGGTTCATGCAGGATGGAGCACGAACACAATTCAATATTGCCTAGTTATTTAACTCCTAGACAATCCCTATTGCCGTGAAAACAACTATTGTAAGATAAGACATATTTTAATACCATTATTAAATAATATTTTATATCCTATAGCTGAAATTAAATAGTTTTATATGCTCTATTAAACTCTTCCGAAACTGTTTATAAGAATGTTTATAATAAAAACTAATGAAAAACTAAGTAAACATGCGCTTTTTTTGACACAACACTTTCACTCTATACAAAACTGTAATTTGGTTTTGAAACAATTTGCGATTATTTTCATCAAAACAAAAAATACTGCAACGAAATATATCGTCATAATAACAGAGCAAGAGCAAAAATTCTTGTTAAAATTTTGTTCCGTTCTATTTTTTTAGCTTTTTCTGCAAGATTAGACTTTCTCCTCATGTATAACTACAATGTTTTAATTGTTTTCTGCATACCATCTATAAAAATTAAATAGTCATTATTAGTACACATTTAACCGGTTAAGTAAGACTGAACCATTTAATGTCTTGTGTAAGAGAAGCTACTACAAAATAATAAAATAACAAAATAAAAATTTTTTAATAATTTAGATATGGTGATTTCAATTGAGAACACCTTTTTTTTTACTTTCATTAAGAGAAAATTATAAATTATTTATTACAACGACACGTGGGTAAAAGAACTAGAACTATTAATTAACCAATTCTTTTTTGGGAATTCCCGAACTGTAGCATATAAAAAATTGTAATTAAGATTTTCGAGAAGGTACCTTACAAATTCTTTCTAATTTTTCTACAGATTAATAATGACAATATAATTATTATAAACTGTTTGGTTGCTAAACAGGTGGTGATCATTAGTTGGATAGAATGGAAATTTTTAGATTAATAACAACTGATAAATTATGATCATTTACATATTAATAAGATCAACTAAATACTGACTTACAAATAGATTAATACTTTATTATTTTAATTTTGGTGCATCATTGCAGAGCGTCATGAAACTGCATTTTAAAAGATTAAGTGGGAAACTGCGAAGAAATATTTTGTGCCATATATTTATGCTTAAACTCTTCAAGAAAACTTAAAAATAATATTACTGCAAATATTCATTCAGTGATGATTTGACACTAAAATAGAAAAATATAACACTTTGCAGGGTGTTAACGTAAATATGCCTTTGTTTCGTAACCTGAGGAAACAACTAAAAGGAAGTAATATTGGACTAGTTCCAAGAAGCTTAAACGATTTTTTATCATGTAATTTATTGTAATGTTGATAGAGTTTAGAGTAAAAAGATTTGCTTAAAAATTAGATCAAAATAATAATTATTCAAATTATTGCTAAGAGTTGTGGCGACAAAATTATGTAAACGCGTGGGAAAACAGTAAATTAACAAGCAGGACAAATTCAACAATTAAAATATTACGGTGGTGTAGGCTTTAGATAAATCAATTCACATAGGAAGAAATTCCGACATTGTGCCTACTAAACCATGTCAACAAATTACGAAATTAGGTATATTACTTACATATAAGAAAGGCGCCAATGGCATGTTGGTAAATCGTCTGAATGCAAAACTAGGTCTTCAGACATATTAGGTGAATTTGTATTTTAATTGGTATCTCGTCATTTCATATCACCAATATTATGTATTACGAATACCTTGAAGCTAACGATTTTAGAGACATCTAGTTTTTTTGGGCAGCTAGAATGAATGAAATATCTTGAATTACCAAATAGAAATATTTAAACGTATGTAATACATAAAATATTTATGAATTTGAAACAGACAAAATAAATGGGTAGTCATCTATAAGGCTCTAAACAAACATTGTTTTGGCATGCAAGTTAAGGAAAAATACAACAGGATTATTCTCCAAGACCCCTTTAGGTTCTGTTTACAAAAGTTGGGCTGCCGCAGAGTTAGAGCTCAGGCAGGCAGATTCTCATTAGATGAAAAACACACCTAAATACATGGCGCTTTAATATTTTACTATTTAATTTGTATTGATTAGTACAATAATTTGAAAAAGTAGTTAAGATATTAGGTACTCGACATCCGAAGAGGCCACTGGGTGGTGAAACATATATTGTAATAAATGCATGAAAATTTTGAAACGTTTGTTTTTCTAAATTAAAAAGATAAACTTATTAGCTACATGGAGTATTTATCTTAGTTCATCTTCTTATATAGGTAATAGTGCATCTGTGGATTTTTTATAATTTTTTCTAAATGCACCTGTGTAATTTTCGCTTGGATTCTGTGATTTTTGAGGAATTCAGATCGCAGATTAGAAAAAATGAAGTGTGATATAGGGGACTTGATATAGAGAGTTCAGTTCCTGAAAATAGGGTGTAGAACAACGTAGAGAATTGAGGCACGGCTCTACTGATTCAAGTAGAACTACGTCGCACTTCTGTTTGTCATTTTACTCATCAGTTTTTAAGAATACGGCCCCTGCAAATAAAAGATAACTAACAATACCTTAAAAATGCACAACAGTATAGTGCCCAAAATTTAATCCGTAAATCATATGTTTATTTATCATTATGGATGAAATAAATCATACAACTTTTTAACAGAGATGATTAAAAACTGTTTTGTCGTGGATATTAAAACATCAGCATTTACTGGGATTGTCGAAAAGCTTGAAGACGTGAATCTATTGCTTGTATTCCGGATACATCTCCTCGTCATCGCTCGAAGTAGTTGTACATTACAAGGATCATCACCGTTCTGATTTTTACGAAAAACCTCAACTTCCATGATTATAAGTTAAGACACAAGAATTGAATCCCGTTTACCATATATACTTTATGTGGAAGCAAAAAGTGTTTGACGTGTTTTCGAAAAAATGTATGCAGCGATGAACCTCTTTCACCTGAATGATTAGGCAGATCAACATAGTTGGCCTTATTTTGATAGCATTCATAGGTAAGATCTAGTAAGGTTGACGCTTCAGTAGTTAAAAGGATATTTTCCTCGTAATGGAAATTGCAGTGACAAAAAATCAGCAATGCCATGTGATGGATATTATTTTTTGCTTTTAATTTAATTATACACCCTTATTTTTATGATAAATTTAACTTGATTTGTAGCACCTTCCTGTTCGATATACTAGGTGTGTTGATTTTCTCACGTTAATTTTTTGTAAATAATATTTATTTAGAAAAATTCAGCTCTATTACATTACAAGTATTAATCTTACTGTTATCAAAAATGCTTTTAAATCAAAATAGTTTCCACTACTTTGAGACTTGTTTATTCACCTTTGTTAATGATTAGCTCATTAAATGGTTTTAAATTAAATAAAATATAAATTAAGGAAACAAATATTTAATGAACTTGAATGTCAAGTTTATCATTTTTTTCCGATTTATTAAGATGTACTTACGAATCAAAATCATGCACTTGAAATACGAAAAATAAACTTAGATAACAGAAGATTATTTTTCAAAGTGAATTTGAGCAGCTTTTTAACATACAGGGTGGTCCAACGAAAAGTTTGCACCTAGCTTTTCTCTTTTTTTTGTAGTCGAATGCGAAAATGCTCGGACACGTCGATTTTGCTTTTGAGGGGGACACATTTTAAACATATTTTTCGATCTGCGCCTTTAACCCCCTAGCGGGGGTGAGTAACAACCCTAAAATTTTAAATGGAAAGAGGGGTCTAATGACATATCATTTGAAAGGACACAAAATTGTCTTTCTAATGATACCCTATTTGTCGAATTTTACTAAAACAGTTAATACGAAAACGACTTTAAAGACATTAAGCCGATAATTTTGGTATTAATGAGAAATACAAATAAGTTTTAATTATTGCGAGTGAAAACACCTGCAATCGTTAGTACATTCCAATGTTTGTTAGTTTTAACATTGCTTTGTAAAAAAAGTAAACAAGCTGTTAAATTGATTTATTAAAACGTTACATTAACAAATGTTGAAAATGTGACCCATTTGATTCCATACAATAATACAGATTTTGTTCAAATCTATTTCTAACATTTTGTAGCATATCAGGTGTTATGTTTCTGCACTCTTCTGTAATGCGTTGGCGAAGATCTTCTATGGACTCGGGCTTCGTGGCAAAACATTTATTTTTTAAGTGCCCCCAAAGAAAAAAGTCTAAAGGCGATAAATCCGGTGACCTGGCAGGCCATTCAATTGGGCCCCTCCTTCCAATCCACCGTCCAGGGAACCGGTCATCTAAGAACTGTCTTACAGGAGCCACATAGTGCGGAGGTGCTCCATCTTGCTGGAAATAAAGCCGATCAGCAGTATGATTTAGGTCATCTTCTATTATTTGTGTTATTAAAGGATCAATTGTGTCTTCAAGCATGTTTAGGTACACTTCACCAGTTAAATTTCCAGGAATAAAAAGTGGTCCTATAATATGATTTCCTAATATGCCACACCAGACGTTTATTTTTTGAGGATACTGGGTATGAACCTCACGGAATAAATGTGGGTTACTGTCATCCCAGTAACGGCAATTGTGCCTATTTACAGCTCCATTCAAATAAAATGTGCATTCGTCGGAAAAACAAATGTTAAATAATAATTGCGGATCTTCAATTAAACGCTGGCTCATTGCTTCACAAAATTGCAGCCTTCTATCAGGATCATCCTCATTTAGTTCCTGTACTAATTTGATTTTGTACGGATGAAATTTGTACGCTTTTAAAATTCGTATTATGGACGAACGGGAGACACCTGAGGCTTCAGCTAGTTGACGGGTACTTTGACTATGATCCATTTCAACATGCCCTAAAACAGCGACTTCCACAGCTTCATTTCTGATCGGTTTCTGCGGCTGGTGTTTTACATTACAGACAGATCCGGTATCTACAAACTTTTTAACTAACTTGCCAACGTACACATCATTCACATTTTTATCGGGATGTCTCTCATTAAATAAGCGAGCCGTAAGTCTAGCACTACTATTATTTTGAAAATAAAGTTTAACAATTTCAACTCGTTCTAGAATGGAATAAATCATTTTGTACGGTAAAAGTAAAATAACTTGAGAAGCAACCAAACTGAATCAATGAAAAGACTAAAATAAACGGTGTAAATTCTTTTCCTACACGTATCTGCAGTTTTTATTTCAACAAAAAACGCAAACGATTAGTGAGGAATTTAGTTCTGATAAATAAGATAGTGTTTTTGAAATCCCGTTTTTCTTCAAAGTAAATAATTTAGAAATGATTGTAGTTGTTTTCAGTCGTAATAATTCAAACTTATTTGTATTTCTCATTAATACCAAAATTATCGGCTTAATGTCTTTAAAGTCGTTTTCGTATTAACTGTTTTAGTAAAATTCGACAAATAGGGTATCATTAGAAAGACAATTTTGTGTCCTTTCAAATGATATGTCATTAGACCCCTCTTTCCATTTAAAATTTTAGGGTTGTTACTCACCCCCGCTAGGGGGTTAAAGGCGCAGATCGAAAAATATGTTTAAAATGTGTCCCCCTCAAAAGCAAAATCGACGTGTCCGAGCATTTTCGCATTCGACTAAAAAAAAAAGAGAAAAGCTAGGTGCAAACTTTTCGTTGGACCACCCTGTATATAGTTTACAATGCGTGCTATAGATGTCACGCATTCAATTTGTTATTCCTGCTTGTCAAGAGAAAAAAATCTTATAACATTTGCAGAGGAAGTTTCTATCTATGCATACCTATATAGATATCTATGGAAACATTAATTAGACAGTTCTACTGTTATCTGGATAGTAGTAGTAGTAGTAGTATTCGTATCCCCCTTGAAAGAGTATATTGGAGAAATAGATAGAAAAGTCTCAACCCGGAGGAACATGAAAGATCAATTAGACTTCGCTGTTAACATTATGTAGAATCCGGACACAAGATTTTATTCGAAAATTGCAAGTTAATACACCCTTCTTCTATCAACGTAAAGTCAGAGAGTCAATCGAAATTTTCCAACAACCAATGAACTTAAATCGCGATACGGGTCTATATCGAATCAGAATTCGCAAATATAAAAACTAAATACAGTAAAAATTTCCAGCTCAATGAAGCTGCCCTTCAGATGGCAATACCATATCTGATTTTAAAATCAACCTGAGCATGATAGAGCATAAGTAGCTGTGAACTAGTAAGAATATAATTCAAATTCCAGAACTGGAATTAAACATAATTCAACTTCAATGTGACAGCCAGATAGTGATGCTTGAAAGTTAATTTTTAAATACCTAGTGATCAACATGAATTAATCTATAGTTCAGCTTTTGCCGACTATTTGGAGGACATACTGTAGTGAAACAGATAGTATAATATTTAATTTCAGTGTAAATATTATATAAAAACATAACATTTCTCTACATAGAAATTTTCTCATATTTCTTTTCAAGGTTAACTAACACTTTAATTTAATCTATTTTATCTTCTAAGAAATGTTATTATTGTTACGTCAATGATGATATAAGACTACTTATTCTGTAGTGGAGTGGAAAGAAATAAAATAAAACAGAGAAGTACGTCCGTTAAAGGAATTTAGAATATTCTGTAGTCGATTACATCTGTTACATAATAAATAAAATGAAACAAAATTTCATACTGATCCCTTTCACTTGACCGCAACCTGAAACTGTTTAACATCCGCTTAACTCCATATAGAGTTCAGGTTCACTTTAAATGACAAGTAAATTTATATACACATACCGTTTTGGGGGCCTTAAAGGTGAAATTAACTTTACCTATCGTACATCTTTTTACAGGTACAGGTTTTATAAATAAAAAGCATCATATTTAACAAGTTTAGTTTTGTTTTAATAATAACTCTATATATGAACCGTTTTAATAATTATTGAGTTTAGTTTTTAAGAATACTTATTAAATAAACCTCTATTCCTCTTCATAGAACAATAAAAATGAAAAACCAACAATCAAGAAGAAACCAACATGGGTAAATTAATTATCAAAATAAAAAATTTATTGAATTCTCCATTCGGAAAACTATACAAAATTAAAAAACCCTTCAATACTCCAAAGTTCGTAAATCCAATTTGGAAAGTAATAAACATTATGTGATAGTTTCAGGAATTTGTAGCATAAGTCCACCAATATCAGACAAACCTGACAATTTATAATGGAAAATATATAAGCACCTAATTATATGCTTCCGTTTTGATTAAACAAATTTTAATAAATTACGGTCGAATTTTTGCCGGTAGGTACCCTACTGTTTTAGACATGCACACTATATGGGCTGAAATTCGACCGAAGAATCAATGTTGTAAAGAATTTCCCATAATCTGCGAAAATTAAATATTCGTTGACAAACAAGCGGATCATTAGACGGCCGGCATTTGATCTAATGGCTATTGGCGGCTATGCCACTGTTTTAAACATTTGAATCTATAATTGTGTGATGTAAATGAGTAATTTTTGTTCTGATATACTATTACTTCCGTAGCTATTGACCAAAGAAGTAGTTAAACTACTTTTTTCCTTCTTTTTTAGTGAAAGATAACATAGTCTTTAATACTATGAAACCAGAACAATAAAATCTGCGAAGCAGGTTTCACCCTCAACTTGAACTAAAAATAAAAAGAGGATCAGTGTCCTCAGACGTGGACGTTGACTATTTTATGTACTATTTTGTGCCATTCCTGTTTCTAACAATCCTAACGTCCTATTGAAACATAGCCAAATTAGGTAGCTAAGTACTACCTAATTTGGCTATGTTTCAATAGGACGTTAGGATTGTTAGAAACAGGAATGGCACAAAATAGTACATAAAATAGTCAACGTCCACGTCTGAGGACGTAGGTATCTGCAATGTATTTTAAATTGTAAAGCAAAGATCAAGCTACAAATCTGGGCTTCCCCCAACGTCGTTCTTGTGTTTGTAATTTAGTTTGATAATTTAAAAACAGTTGAATTTACGTATATAAAACTGTTTGGAATTTTACCGGAAATAGGAATAGTTCAAAAAAATATGGGGCTCCTTAAAAAAAGTTGATATCTGCCCAGCTTTTTTGATAACGTCCTGTATAGTAATTTTCTTTTTTCAAAATGTGCGCCAGAAGAATAGAACCGATGTGTCAGGGCATTTTTAAAAAGTGTGCGTAGTTTAATAATTGTTATTGAATTTACCACACTGTATAAGCTCTTACTTACATCGCACAACACATTTTTTTATATGTTCAACCCGATACTACATTAATATTATTTTACAGTATAATAAAATATACTTTCTGTTTTAAAAAATGTGTTTGAAAATTATCGCCTCCCATCAGAAAAATCCTAGATCCGTCCCTGTTACAGCCCATATGAAATGACAGTTATGAGATTTACAATTTGGATGTAAGACCCTTCCGTTAGCCGTTATTTAGCCTATATATTTTATTTTTTACAGGTAAAACAAAAAGCAATAGTTCTTATAATTAATAACTAATTGATTAATTGCACGGTGATAACGTGCAATTCCTAAAAATGCAAAGAGCATTAATATAGTTATGCAACCCGACATATAAGCAAGTGTTTGTTTGTGTGTATAACGTAGAATCCTTTCTATTTCAGCAATTTAAACACATTGTTCAGTCCTACATTCCTATATGTGGAATATTTCTATATATTCTGCAAAACAAGTACATTTTAACTCAGTAAATGAATTGTTTAATTAGGAAAAACAATTAAATAACAAGGATGAAGAGAAGTGTTATGAGGAAACAGTATACTCTTTTCATTTCAAAATGTTGTTCAGCTTCATCTTAAGGAGTAATGATATCTATGTAGAACCCATCCAGTTACTACGCTACTAGACTATAAAACAGTCACAGATTCACTGTTGGCAGTTCACTGTTGATTATTCTTTGGTTTCAGGAGTCTCTAACCCTGATCCAGTGATCGTTTAGTACCTTTGACCAACAATTTCAATATTAAATTCTGTAATTAGTTCGAAGACGAATAACTGTAGTTTATCAGCCTAATGGGTTGTCGTATTGCAGAATTTCTTCTCAACGTTTAGCAAACACGATTGATTGACATCTTCAGGAGTTGGTGTTCGCAGCAGGTAAATTAAGAAATTCTTCAAGACGATGCACAGTAGTGCCAGTTGCAAAAGGATCCCAAACTTTTGTAACAAATACGTGTAATTGTTTGTAATGTTAGACAAGAAACTGGAAACTAAGCTTATAGAAACAATCCTTAATAAATCAAATTGTGTGTGTTAAATTTAGATTAGGTAACGTTTCGTTGATAATACCGTCAGCTTCTTCAGAGCAACTTCGCCTCAATACATTTAGTAACAAATTAAAAAACACAACAAAAGACGTAGATTGGCAACTCCTAGGTAATCGTATATTGCAAGCTGCCAACACTCACTGTTCAATTGGAACCAATTCTGTAATTTGGTGTATTTTAATGCAAGGACGGTGCAAAATTCAAGTACCGAAATAATTTGTTTAACTTCTAAAACTGGAAATGGAGTTGCAGCTTTTTCCATTCTCACGAAGCTTTCACTTTAAGTAGTTCACTTGAGATTGGTATAAGTAAATTTAATACAAATCTGCATATTATATGGTGCAGAGCTATTATTGACAAGACAATAATGGAATTAAGTTTACCTTTGGCGTATCTAATATTTGCTTAATGCTTAGATATAGGTTTTAATTAAATATTAGCACGATAATACATAACTAATTTATCAGCATACATCATAAATATAGCGTTAGTTTATGGTTCATGCTATTTCCCAAGTAGAAACAATTTCTATTTTCTATTTTGAGGATGCTTACCTCACATCCAAGCAAGCAAGAAACGTGGGGTAAGTAAATACAGTTATATTTGGTCATCAAAAATGTATGGCACTATGCCCTCAAAGCTTTAGCGGAAATCTGTTGGCTTAGATGTGACCTACCATTGAAGAATTAAAGCACTCATACGTTTTAAAGAGTTTGTACTCTGGAATTGTTTTGAGCCTGAATTTATAGCGTCTCCTTTATTGCTCCTAAAAAAAAATAAAACAACTGTTAAAATTGACAATGAAAATTCATCATCGTTGATGGTAATCGCAGAAATGCATTTTGTCTGTGAAAAATACTAATTATAATTTAACACAATTACAAAGTCGTAAACAAAACTGATAAGTATGCAATCAATCAATCCACACACTTTTGGTTAGAAAAAGAAGACCTAAGCCAAAAAATTAGGAGCAACATTTTAATTATGACAAACAGACTTTAGCTTTTAAAGCGAAATGATTGAGGTGAAACAGAATTATCTTCCATAGTTCTAACCTATTGAAGCCAGTTACAATGGAACATTCTGAAAAAAACAGGATGATACTACTTTATAAACTTATCCCCATCGATATTATACGGATACTGTAAACAATATTCCTGTTCGCTTGTCAAATAATCCCAATGACATCCAGTATAATTAACAAAATGCATGAGACAACTTATGGATTCCCTTTGGGGGTAGTATAATATTATATACGTTGCTCTTGACTGTTCAAATTAAATACTCTGTTTTAAGTTTAATTTATCTCAGGTAATACAAAACTGGGAAAAACGTTTTTCACATAACTGTTTTAAAATACGTATGTAAAATTAACTTTATTAAAAATAGTTAAAGTGGAAATGAGAGGAAGAAACATTGGAAAAATATAATTACATTTGAAAATACGTATAACAAAACATACAAAGTTATCCACTAGCAAAAGCACTATCGGGCTTTCACTGCACCCTTTTATTGATTGTATTTTAAGAGCTGTCTTTTTATTTATGATTGATTATTGTAAAATTCTCTGTAGATATGAGTAAATACGATGATGTTATGAAACCGACAAGAACGATTGTTAAAAAGTAAATATAAGGGTACAAAGGTGTTATATACATTTACATGTTGAGACGTAAAAGATTTATTAATTACCGTTTAATATTGAAATATAATATAGGAAGAAAATTATTTATCATCGTTCATTTTGTACCATATTATACACGTTGTCGATAAAATATTGTCAACTACGAAACATAAATTATTTACAAATAGTAGGCCTCAAAAATAAATGTGCTCAGGGTCGGAGCTACCATCACATTAAAGGCAATATCTTGTTATTTATCGTGAATAACAACTCATCATGTATATATTATAGGAAACTAACTATATTATTAGTAGTCAAATTCAAGTCAAGCTCTTCTTATAGCAGAACAATTCACATAGAATTTAATGATTTATTATGTTTTGCCTGAAAAATGAAATATTTATACTAAATCAAGAACTCTTAACGGAATGGTAGTTAACTTTGTTAAAAAAATAAATTTTTTTACTCGGCCTAAATGAATTTGTATTTATAAAATAAAATTATTAATGACTCAAGTATTTTAATATAGGAATATTGAAATTTGAGAAAAACTAGGTTCAGAATCTATACACTAAGATGGAGTAATTCCTAAATACGTATATAAAACAAAACGATGAAAACAAATTACAGTAATAAAATCATTTTCTAAATGAACCATGATCCAAAAGTTTACTATAATTAAATAAGAATTCATCATCAATTTTCTCTTATTGTACAAAATAAACCTAGTGAAGGGTGTAAAAAGTAAAATGGGTCATGACGGTAAATTATTTGCTTATCCCTATCCGAGTCAAATGTCGGCCACGGAAAGCTACAAAATCAAGCTCGTATCTTTGGTCGGGTTCTCCCAGCGGAACCGCATGGATCTGGATATGGAAAACTATATGGAGAAGTCGAAGGGGGCAGATCAGCGATAATAGTTGTTTCGGCGTATTATACTAGAACTTGCTTATTGGAAATGCAATACCCTATTTTTTATTATAGTTTTGGATTCAACTCAAGATTTTAAGTAGATCGTTGGTACCAAGTTCTACCGTTTGTGACATATTTAAGTTTTTATGTCAAAAATGCTTGTAAGATAAGCTGCGGTAGGGGCAGGTTTATCGAAATCAACAAGCCAGAGAATATTACGTAAATCTAAGTTTCAACCGTTGATTGAAGAATTCAACTATGCGCCTTTGCCATAGCTGTTCATCCAAAAAAGCTGACTTTCCGAGAAAAGTGGCGTTCTGTGAATTTATTTTAACTTGCGAGCAAGACAAAAATAATTTTTTTTACTATAATATTTGGTTGACCAAGCGAAATTTTCGAAAAATTATGCCTTTAATGTACACAATTCACATTATTGGAGTCAAATAAAGTTGCATAGGTTTAGACATAGCAGAACTTTCAGGACTTCTGGCATCTGAATATTTAGTTTTCACTAAGGAATGGCGGTTTGATGGTATTACATTTTTATGAAGAAAATTTGAATGGCGAATTAGGATTTTGAATTGTCTATGATAAAAAATATTCCTATTACGTTTCTAGGGGTCGTGGGTACCAATTCAATGATTTTTTCATAAATTTTTTCCATATTTATTTATTAAACAGCCAGTGGCACCGGGTCAACTTTAGTATGGTTAGTTCCCCCATGGACCATTATCTTCAAAAGTATTTTATATACTTCATGTCTTTGTGCACCTCCCAGAGTTGAATCCTGCTTGCGCCACTGGGCCAATGCGAAATTAATTTGTAAATGTAAGTTTTTAATTTTTCTGAGTTTCTTTTCTATACGATTTCAATATTCTCGTTATTAACAAGATAGTTTCTTAAAATGTTTCTTATTGTTTCTTATCTCTAAAATGTATCTTTTATCAACAACTCACATCAAATAGGCCATAAAAGGCTCTAAATTAAGAAATTTTTTAAGACGGGCATTCAAACGGAAGCAAAATAAAAATTTGTTTTCATACGGAGAATTATTTGTACCTGGAGGACGGCAGAACAATTTTATTGTAGTGTGCTGTAAACAATAATTATAAGAGCATTTCCGGTAATATTAGTTAAAACAATTTTCATGCATAAATATTCAATTGTATATTATTTAGTTTAGTGCATTTTCAAATTTATTTTTTTTTAAACGATAATATGCTGCCGCAGCCCAATTATTTATTTATCTGTTTAAAACGAAAAAAAAAACTTTTATTTTATATATTTTTAACGCATATTACATCAAAAACGTATATCTATATGAAACTGGAGGCATATATCATCTGTGCAATTTATTGAACAATTTAAATTGGTCGGATTTAACTACTTTTGAATAATTTTACATATAAATGACAATTTTATAAAAAAAATGTATGTGTCCATGTAGTTTAATAATTTTACGTATAATAATATTGTGTTATATATAAAAAATTCTATTTTCGAGGAAAAATTCTACCATTGACAAATTTATAGCTACATCAATTATTGCTTATTGTTCCGATTTAAATTTGTTAATACATGATATATAGGATGGCCGCAAATAATATAAAGTTAACCTTATTTTTTTGAAACAAACATTTATAATTGATATTTTTTTCGATTATAACATTTTTATGAAATGGTATATTTTACACATATTTCGAATTGGCCCTTGATTAGGTACACGTTTAAGGTATTATTAATCAAACGATAAATAAAAAAAATTAAGAAACTATTCAATAAATACATAAACGCCTTCTTTCTTGTAAAACTTACTGAGGGCTTAACAACATCATGCGGTTTATGGATATTTAAACTTCAAGAATAGGGGTTCGCAAGACCGAGACTAGATTGGTCCAGGCATCGAAACAGTTTCATAATTAGTTAATTATAAAGTTGTAGTTTTTAAGCAATTTAAATTGCTTGAAACCGTTTGCAGTATTTTGTTTTAACTTAATGAAACCGAGAGACTTGAATCCTTATTCATGAGTACTGTTTGGCCGATATATTGCTCCAACCCAAGAACTTGCAGCTGAGCTGCCGAAGCCTGTGGAGTCCGCTTCTAAAGCTTAGAAGCCTTGTATACTTATGAAATTGTGTTGAGGTTCAGTAATTCACTTAAATAATACACCCAGTATAGCGTATCCATATTTTCGTTGTTGACTAAATCTGCTACCAATTGTCGTTTGCGAAAATGGTTGAATTACAGTTCCAGTCAACTAGAATGTTAAATGGAAGACGGTAGGGTATGTATTTGTTTCGTCATTGATTGATTGACTAAAATATATCATTTTGCGAATAACCCACTTTTATTTCATAATGAAAATGTATTGTGGTAATGGATCGGATAGCCTTATTTTTTTATTATAGAATAGCCTTTATGGTATGTCTAGAGGCTGATGTATACAAGAAAAGTTCTGAAGCAACTGCTTAAATTTGTAATGTATAATGATTATTATTACCAAGATTTTAAAATCGTTTTATTTTTGTACCTGCAGTAAATCCATTTCAAAAGTTACTGATGATTATTAGGCAGATTGTCGCAAACTGCCATAAGTGGCACGGATTTGTCTTAGAATATCAGTCATATACTTTATTTTTGTCTGTATAAATCCGGTACACAGCCTTCATAATCTTTCCTTTTCAAATTCTCTCTAAAAAAAATTTGGAATTTTTGTCAAGATAATAGAAAAAATGTTTGGAACGTGGTGTTGAGGTAGATTCGCATAAAAATTAGCTATTTTTTTATTATCATCATCATCATTTTGACTGCAGCCGGTTTGTACAAACTTTTTATATTTTCTCTGGCTAAAATTTCGGACACAATTTTATCTGCAGTCCTTTTGACATTACTAAATGTTTCTGGTAGTGTATTTGTCCTGGACATTTCGGAAAAGGCAGCTTAACATAGAATATCTTGGTTTGATGCGTTGGTGCCGAACCACATGAACTTATTATTCACAAATTTTACGCTCTGGTGTGAGAGAATGAATGATTCATAAATTAAAAAACTGTAGAAACTTCTGCCCCAAAAACATATTATGTAAAAGAAAAACCATTCAAGGCGATGGTTACGATTTAACTATATCATTTTATATATTTAAGGCTCATTATTTGGATACTCCGCCACTAGTTAAACTAAATTTCTAACCAGTAATCATCAATAAAATCGTTTTGGAAGTTAAAAGCCACTACGTTAATGAGAAAATCTAAATTTGTCAATGGTTTTAAGGTATATAGGTTGGATAAAGCTAACGTAAATTAAAAAACTTATCTGTTGATGAAGCGTCCAATCTGCTTTCGTTGTCGTATTTATCAACTAACTAATTTGAGGATTGTGGTAAATAATTTGTTGCCTATACTTGGTGTTCTAATTAAATGTTGTGCCTGGTTTATATCAATATCTATATAAGATGATTAGTGTTGGGACTCTACATTTGTTAGAGCATTTGGAAAATATCGGACGTAATGTTCTCGTGTATGCCTGATGGATTTCTTGGTGGTGATATCCTTGATGTTCTCGGTGGTGTTTTCGGAGGAGAATTTCTAATATGCATATTTATATGGCTTTCAGTTGATCTATTTGTGTTTCCGCCTAACTGTTGACCGACGAACACATGACCACATTTTAATACATAAACAAAGCAAATTTCTAATACCTGTTATGCATAAATCTAATCACCTTCAAATAAATTTATTGCTTGTAAACCTGTAAGTCTAATATCAAAAGTACACCAAATATTTTAGTTTAAGCTAACCTTTTGGCACTCCACGCCAGTTGCGACCTGGAGGTTGGAACTATTGGAAGTAAATCACTTCCCAGGGTCAAGCAACACCTGGTTGAAAAAAAAGTTGGCATCTTTTTTTTAGCAGACCATCCTGTTTTATCCGACTCTCTCCTAATAAAACTTTTGTGGAGCTGACGAGATTGTTTTGATTTTATTAATTTTTGTTTACAATTATCTTAATCTTGACTTTCATAATGTAGTAATTAAACGCCTACAAGTATATTATTTCCAATTATAAACAAAAACTTTTTGAATTATCCTGATAAATATGTGGTTTGTTTTCTACAATCGTTGCAGAAAAATCGCTCGTGTTAAAATCTCTGCGAAAAAGCAATTTATAAATAAATCCGATTTTATTCTGAGAAATAGGAGAGTTTTTCTCAAATAAAGGCATTACGGTCAGTAATAGAAATAGATAGGTTCTCCCTACACCTAATTTAGCTAGTTTAAAACACCGACTGTATTTTATTTAATTTCTGAAAATGAGTAAAACCAATGAAAAAAATATCAACTTTATATATCCGCTTTTTCACTTTGTTCTTTGTTGTATGTAATAAACTGAATGTTCGGTCAAAAGAAAAATATAGATGAGGATAAAAAGGATTGAATGGTAAATAGGGCCTAGAATTGGCGCCCAAGGGTCTATTCAGGCTTTACATTTGTGACAAACTCCTATTAGAATAAGAGAGAGGCAGCCAATAGGGAAACACTAACTAGCGAGAACAGAAGTACATCCAAAATGGTGAATCAAATATTTAGTTAGTGGTAGTGTCTGACAAAATAGATAAAAATATATGTAGGTATATAAGTCAAATATTTAATAAAGACATACACATAATATCGTTGTCATAGGTCAGGATGAACGTTATTGATTTTTCAAAGTAATATATTTTTATTTTATTTGACTTAGATAAAGAAATAAACTAATTCCAAAACCGTATTGAAGAACTTTATTATGTAATTATGATTATAGACATATAGACGTACACAAGATTCTTTAAATCGTTCTAATGATCATGAAGTAATTATTTCACTTTACAATTATTTATGGTACCAGCGCCGTTCTATTAACATGGCGTCAAAAATGTACCCTAAATCGCCTACCGCCCTCAACTAAAAGTTTTGTTACTTTATGTAACAAGCAATTCACAGATTAATCTATGTTTATAGTCTTGTAATATTAACATTTTCTGTAAGTAAGATCACGCTTCTACAGTTATATTTTGATTTTATTAGTAGCTTTGTTAGCTGGGTATAACGACTTATTTATGCAAGGTCTAAATAAAACAGCATATTTATGTGTGTTGTGATACGGAGTCAATATTTTTGAGACGTTTATAAAGATAACATTACAAACTGCGAACAATTTCGAAGTAAAAAGTATAACCAGAAATCGATCCAGAAATAGAAGATATCGAGATACCGGAAGATGACAAGAGGTGGATTTTTTGTTTATATTTTCATGATACAGGTACTTTTATTTGCGTTTCTGTATTATGGGAGAAAGAAATAAAATGTTACATGAGATATATATTCTTATTTTCTTGTTAGATGTAAATTGAAAATTATTATTTAAAGTTTTAATTTTTCATTTAGGTTTCAATCCTCTTCTGAGGATGTTAACAGTGCTATCGAACCACGTGTCGGGATTTAAGGAATTTTTTAAGTAAAGTTTATAACAAATTTTAACTGTATTTTCAAAACTTACAGTTTCAATATTAACATAATGATCATTTTTATTTGATGTATCTATACATCTGACTACAAATATCATCCCAGTCAAAGGTAAAATATATATTTGCTCAAATTTCTTAAGCGATATTCGGGTCTTGCAACTATTTACGTAGTAGTTTTTCCTTGCACAATAAATGGAGTGTTTATTTTTCGTATCTCTACCCTGGAATGTAATCGAGTTTTAAGAGCAAGGCCAAGGCCAGAAAGCAGACAAATATTAAATAACATTAACTCTATTTGATATTTAAGAACAAGTTAATAGACAAGAAAAAAGATACAACAATATACCTACCAATGCAGAACTCAAATATTTGCTGAATATATTTAAATAGGCCCAGAAAACATCATAGATAATGAAAGAGCATCCATTGAGATTTTAACTAAATAAGAATATTTTTGTTAACCTTGGTCAGTAATACTATTTAAATAGACTATTCAAATAACGAGACTTAGCTCACGTATTTTTTAAAAATATTTCTTATAAAGTGTCATAACAAATGTGAAGCGATAAATACATATAAGACTACCGTACATATATTATACAGCGTGTCTCAGAATAAGGTGAATATATAATCAAATTTGTAAATATAACTAATTGTTTTGAACAAACTACAAACTTTCGTGGGTATTACGACTTTTACCTTATTAAATGATATTTTTGTGGTGAATATGAATAATATAAATTTGCTTGCAATTTTGCCATAACTAAACAGAGGATAGACGAAACTTCTTTAACGAACGAGTCAAACTGAGTCTCCACCTAGACGATGAAAGCATTCATTCTTCCGTTACCGTCAAAGGCCAATATTCTTGCTGAAAATTCTACTAAACACGTATAGTGAAAATTTCAACATTTGTTGGTTCAGAAAGTTTTTTTCCTTAACTTCAATTTGAGAAATTTGCGCAATATGCTTTACATTAGATATTTTTGATAAACTTCACTTGCAAATGTTCCGCCATATACGTATTCTGAATAAAGTGGATCCACTATCCTGTTTGAGGATGCGTAATATTCATTGGTATCTTTACTTCATCAGTTGCGGCTTTACGGGATGCGCAGTCTGGAAACTCATTTTGGTCAGCGATTCATGACGAATAGTTGGCAATGCTAAAGCAACTTTGTGTGTAAAATTGCATCAAAAAAGAAAGAGGCAAATAAAGACATGCTTAAACAATTATACAATGCGATGCAGTTTTCGATGCAAGCTAAAAAGTGATAAACCGTCTCCAGTCTGAAAGTTCTAATGATAATATTTTTACGTTCCATGCTTATTTTATTATGATTTATTGCGATACTGAAATGACATATCAAATACAGATATACAAGAAAAATTTATGAAAAATTGCAGGCGATTCATGCATCACAATATATTTCATCGTTGGTAACCATATTGTCACAAAGCATTAAGAAAAAAAATCGTTGGTTAGATTGGATTACACACGTGCAAAACCCGCCGGAAGAGGAAGTTGTTTAAAATTGGGATTCTGCTAGATACTTGATGAGAAATTCATAGTGAACCCAACCCAACCCAACAATAAGCAACGGGTAGGTCATTATCATCAATAATTAATTAATATAAATACATGAGTAGCAAAAAAAAATAATTCTTTCTTGTACGATCCCTGTGACATAAAATAAAAAGACATAATATCTGAACATTTTGTCTTGTTGTTTTATATGAAATTTAAAAGTTTATAATAACCTCTAAAACTTTGTGTAAAATCCGGAAATTGATTTTAAACCACAGCTCAACGAACTTACAAACTTTTATACATTGGTTCTTCCCAAATATTAAAAAGCAATTTAATATTGGCAACAAAATTTCTATTTCCTATAGTTATATCTACAAAACGGGAATGAGATTGTTAAAATCACATCAAAAGCTTTTATCTGAATTATATGGTCTTGCGTTTTGAATATTATCAGGATTTTCAGTATCTATTAAAACCTATTAAGTAATTAAATTTCGAAACAATAGTATTGTTTGGTATTTCTGTTTGCTGCAATATTCGGTTTATTTATGTTTCAACCAATCGCACCTCAAACCTAATGTTTATTGTATGATCCTACTTTAACCAGAGTTATTTTCGAAGAGTTATACAGACGGAAGTTGTAAAGTTTCACATCTAGGTTAACAAAGACAACAGGGATTCTGGCTTGGTCACAAAGGATTTAAATGAAGGTCCAGCATATGTGTAATATACTTCCTCAAACCACTGATTTTAAGACTGAACATGACGAATTTCCTGAGCTACAACACAAAGTGTCCTTCGCTTATTATGCAGTAGCATAATAAGCGAAGGACACTTTTATGTAGTTGATATCTTTTCGGATATACTAACCATCATCAGCAGTGTTTATAAATGTGCCAACATACCTGTAACACGCTTTCTGAATGGAGTTTTTGCCAGTGCAATGTCTCAATCGAGTTACATTCAAGACACTAATTTGTTGTCGACGACATATTGCCAGTTGCAGATTAATCTAAAGCATAAAAGATAGATTTGTGTTTAGGGTATGGCTATATTGAACTGACAGCTCATAAATAACTCATTGTTTTCAGTCAAAGCCAAAATATAAACTTATGTTGGCACATCCTATAAATCTCTTTTTCGCCAGCAGTGACAAAACTTGAATTGAACAAATCTATTAATACCACAAAGAAACTCATTTTCCAACGTCTTCTTTGTATAAGCAAGCAAGCAATGTAAATCTAAAACTCTTCTTGACTTTCAATTGCAATTTCTATTAATTTTCCTCATCGTTGATAAAGCTAAAGGAAAACATGTTAGGTGAAATAATAACAAGTAGGTACTGCGCCTGAACAACCAATTTTACAATGAAAACTGAACAGACTTTTTGCAACAGCAAAACTTCCTTTTATAAATCTATGAAGACAGTTACTGATGGTGAAGAGGACACGACAAAAGGGTAAATGGCAACTCGTTTAGCATCTTTTTTGATGTTATATCACCTTCTTTTAAGTATATATTCTATTATTTTTTTATATAAGTATTCATGTTTTTTTATCATCAAGAAATACAATTTTTATGGATAAGAGAGTACAAATTTATACGAATAAACTTTCCGTGACGAGTAGTTTATTGCTTTGTCAACACAGAATATGGAACAGTAGAAATGTCACGAAAGTTTTATGTCGGAAAAAGGAACAAATACGAATTTCATATCAAGAGATGTACTGCATGTTATAGGCTTTTTTACATATTCCGAATTTCTATACTTGGTGGTTTTTAAAAAATGCGTACTAGCATCTTTATAAATTGCACTTGGAATGTAAAGTTAAAGAGTTCAACGTCTTTGGAGAATACAAGCTTTAACTAAAGCAATTTAAAATCGAAAGCTATACAATGTATACATGAAACAAACATCAAATATGTTATTTTAACTTTTTATTTTATCTTAAGTTTGCTGGTGCTTTCGTTGTACGATTGCATGGGGATTTCTCTATCTAGATATGCAAATTAGGACAATTTGTTACTTCATTTCGGGTGAAAGCGAATTCGCCCGTGAGTAAAATTTGGGTTTTGGATTTTAAACCGTTGCAAAAACCAAGTTGTGGAATTGCTTTAGCAGGATAATCATCCAGGCACTTAGCATGTATCTTTGGAGGACCTCATGGACAACACTTTGTCGCATGAATTTGGAAGGACATCCTTGTTCTCATTGGAGGTTCTTCTTCATCACGATGCAGCGAAAAACTTCCTAAAATTAGCTGCGTTTGGCAGTGTTTTTATTTTACTTACATGTATTTTTTAAGCTTCGGACAACACTTTCAAAAGACACTCGTTGCAGTAAACGTCTTGTTGGAAATACATAAAGAAAATTCTTCTTGCGTCCACAAACTTTGTGCCTATTAGATATGATGTCTCCAGTTTTTCTACCGCATATAAAACATTGTTTCTTTAACTTCCTGAGGTTATATACCATGTACTTATCGGACACCCTGCACTCTAAAGTATTTAAGAAAAATATAAAATTTACTTACGTTTTGGAAGCTTTTACTTCAAAGTAGAATCAATTGTCATTTAAGTGCATATTTCGTTATTGCTCATACTCCTCAGGCAGTCGCACCACTGGATATTTTGCTAAAAGAAATTGGCTAAAGAATTATGTTTTTATTAAATAGACAAAACTCGAATTTTAACTTAGTGGTCGAAAATAAAATCTTTGCTTTAAACTCCATTGTTCGAATGAACTTCCTCGATTTTCACTTTGATTTAAATACACAACTCCACCAATAACTATGAACGTTGTTTCAACATTCCTTTATGAATTTTCATTCAATTAATTAATTAAAATTAATTGATCGTCACACTTAATTTAGAGGAACTTTGAATTATGTAGAGAAATAAAACATAAATAAAAAAATTTAAGTTACCATGAATTGTTTTTAAAAAGACAATAAATATATAAAAGCCACTGTGTTTTCTGTTAATTTTAAAAAAATATTTAATTATATAATTAGGGATTGATCAATAAATATACTTAGAGGCGATGTTGTGCTTAGTTTTTTTTTTTTTGTAATTAAAATTAACTTTAATTTCTGAACAATATATCAACGTATCAACATCTACGCAATTTCTAATATCAGAACTTTAATTCAATATAGATGTTTAATTTTTAAATTTATAACGAATCGTAAAAATTTCACGCTATACAGCACTGAGAAACTATTTCGAACTTTGACCTTATTGGGAAAAAGTTTTCAGGATAGCAGAACGTAATAGTAAACTGTAAAGTATGAGTTTTATGTTTAAATTAAAACAAATAAGTATAACCAGTTATAGTCTTATAGGATAAAATTACGTAGTTTAATGTTTGTGTGAGATGAATAGACATGTTTATCATTTTCAAGTACAAAGCCAAAGCTCGGCACCGCAGTGTAGGCTTCTGCGATTTGCGTTTGTAGCAGCCTGAACTTGGGTACAGTATACACCAGGGTAAATTGTTAGTAGCCTGGCAAGCGTCGAGAGTGTAGGGGTGCACGTCGGCGTCGCATCGAGACGTTGAGATCGCCGACGTAATATTACGATTTTAAAAAATCACGCGTTTTTTAAGTTTAATGCATAATGGGTAAATGAAATTTTTATTAAATCATTTTTACTTCTAATATGCATGTTGCATGTCAAAAAATAAACAACAATTAGCTAAATGTATGTTTTTCTGATGAATTATTAATATTCTCTATTAAAAATAAAATTATACTGAATTGCCACAAAGAAATATCGTTAATAAACTATAATTTTTAACATAATGAAAAATTGATAATATCAAGTTAATTATGGGTAATAAATTTGTTTGTATTTTTCAACTGTAAATTTTCTGAAATTATATTATTATCTTTAATAAATTTATAAAAAAACTAATTCGATTTGTTAACAGTAATAGGTAAGTACTTGACCATATGCATTGACTTATAAAATTCGCAAAATTATTTTTTTGAAAAACATCAGGCTTTAGATATTTGTTCAAGTTTTATTAAGATCGTAGAATTCTTATTACTACATAATTTCCTTTTATACTTTGCTTTAATACTTGTGTTATTGTTGAAAAGGATTGCCCTATTGGTTTTAAATTTCTATAAATAAAATTTACATATTGGAATAGATGCGTGCATTTTGAATATTTATGTTTTTTATTTTTTAAAATATGTAGCCCATTGTTTAAATTTATTAAATGCGAATATTCCTTATCTATAAATATACGAGAATTTTCGAAAATACCTTATAATATTAGGACGTAATCCTAATGAAAGTCCAGGCCTCTACCCATACGCTCCTGCGGTGAAAGGCAACAAAAGTGCCGCCGTTTTATAATTTAAGGGAATTGAAAAGAATAAAAGATTTTAATATTTCCTGTAATACAAGATTTAAACATTTATTCACTACGATGTACCATTTTCCAGATATCTGTTTTCAAAAGTCGATAACTTAACTTTAAAATATAGTTTTTGACACATGACTTTCGTCATAATAAATTATCCTTGACTATTTGTTTTTGGTCGAGGTCCCGTAAGAGAATCTTGTAGAGAGTATTATTCTTCATATTTATTGATTTATTTGAATGTGTTAAACACAATGATTAAAAAAAAACTGACTGCTAAAATTTGGTGTTTTTTAATGACAAACTGCGAACATTTTCACTGGGGCTAGAAATTATACAAAACTACGTTTGTGGTTTTATACGGATTTCAAAAATATTCCACACTTGCCTGGGGAAACGATGTTTAAAAAGTCTTGTTCGCTCGTTCAGTTCCGTTCTAAGTTTCATATTTATTATATTGATGTTAGTTTGTGTGAAATTTAAATAAAATTCATATTATTTGGTTTCATTCTTTGAGAATTTTGGGCCCTTCAGTTTTACATTTTTGGAAATAAATCATCAGCAAAATAACTAGTCCCAGTGCTTTGATGCACTTCCACTACTTTGCTACTAATCGTTTTCGAAGTAGTTTTTCTTTAGAATAGATACGGGTGCATAGCATAAAGAAATCGGTATAGGACCTAGTCAAACCTTTTAGATGAATATATTAAACTATGATATCTCTCTACCTACCTAAACCTCTTAATATTATATTGAACAATTAAGAGGATTTCATGTCCGTAAATATAATAAATGAAAATAATTTCGTGGCAAAGCGGACTAAAATGTTGGCTTTACCTACACAAGGAATTTTGTTTAATTTAGCAGGGCCCCAGTCTAATTCGATAGAAACCAGACCGAGGCATGGGTCGACAGGTACTGACGAATTCGTTTCGCTCTTGTTATGAGCTCGTCAGAGCACCATAGTCGCTGCCCATCACAAATATCGGCCTGCATTTAAGCACAATAGGATACACAACAGTAGACACATGTAAACACATATCATCTACATGTACATAGTAATGCATATCCTATACCATGCAGAGGCCGAACAAACTCAATGTAGAGGTAAAACCACTCGTATAAATAGAAATAAATAAAAATAGTATGAACACAAAACGCTAGCAGGAGACCATTTTATCCTTCTGCCAGCATCTCCCAAATATTTGGGTTTCAGCAATGCTCGGACGGTGGTCTCCAAGCGTTCTGCCGTCGATGTTTAATGCCAAATAATGAAAAATTAAGAGGATTTCATGTCCGTAAATATAATAAATGAAAATAATTTCGTGGCAAAGCGGACTAAAATGTTGGCTTTACCTACACAAGGAATTTTGTTTAATTTAGCAGGGCCCCAGTCTAATTCGATAGAAACCAGACCGAGGCATGGGTCGACAGGTACTGACGAATTCGTTTCGCTCTTGTTATGAGCTCGTCAGAGCACCATAGTCCTCTTAATTTTTCATTATTTGGCATTAAACATCGACGGCAGAACGCTTGGAGACCACCGTCCGAGCATTGCTGAAACCCAAATATTTGGGAGATGCTGGCAGAAGGATAAAATGGTCTCCTGCTAGCGTTTTGTGTTCATACTATTTTTATTTATTTCTATTTATACGACTGGTTTTACCTATACATTGAGTTTGTTCGGCCTCTGCATGGTATAGGATATGCATTACTATGTACATGTAGATGATATGTGTTTACATGTGTCTACTGTTGTGTATCCTATTGTGCTTAAATGCAGGCCGATATTTGTGATGGGCAGCGACTATGGTGCTCTGACGAGCTCATAACAAGAGCGAAACGAATTCGTCAGTACCTGTCGACCCATGCCTCGGTCTGGTTTCTATCGAATTAGACTGGGGCCCTGCTAAATTAAACAAAATTCCTTGTGTAGGTAAAGCCAACATTTTAGTCCGCTTTGCCACGAAATTATTTTCATTATATTGAACATGCAAAAGAAAAACTATTCAATAAGAATGAGAACGAAACATGGAGCTTCCGTCATACCTGTCACAAAAAGATAATTCAATCAATCAACCATTTTCATTACCGTACTGTATATATTTAGTAAGAACCATGTATAGTCTATTTGTATAACAGTATAATATATGCCAGAAGTTAAAACAATTTGAGTAGAGTGTTTCAATTTTGGTCGTTTCAATTTTAATTTATAACCACAAATATAATTCCAGAAATTTAATTTATTTAAACAAGTTGACGAACAATACAGTTCTCTATATAATGGGAAATTTCGTTTAACTTCATTTGATAGTACATCCGGATATGCCTATAATTAAATTTCACAAACAAATTTTACTGACTAAACATTATTTTCGTCAGATCTATAGAAATCGCTTCTCAAATATGTTGAAGTTGTATATTATAGTCATATTAAGCTAATTTAGATAATTAGATACACAAAAGAGTCGTTTGATGCTCTAGTAACTAGAAGCATACTTTAATGGAATATTATCGTCATCGAGATCGGTTTCAATTAACCGAGACTTTATCAGCTTATATTGCAAAACTGGAATTCGATAAAGCCATTCTTTAAAACCTATCTCATATGTCTTAATTTATGCTTTGCAATTCACCGGCTGTATAGATTTTCGAGTGTATATTTTGCGACATTATAGACATATTTAAAGCTATAAGAAATCCCAGTTTTAGGCTATGACTACAAAACTCTGGAGTCTTTAGCATATAAAGGATATACTCTCAGGAAGTCTGTCAGGTTTACTTTATTACTTCAGTTGCGGTATTTGGCATAAAAATCTAATAGTTATAAACACAAATATTCTGGTAAAATTATAATAAACAACAAATCAAATTTAATTAATTATCTGAATGTAAACTCTTTGAAATGAGAAAGGAAGCACTCTTGTGTGTTGAAACATAAGCTAACTCTGTGAAAAATCGAGCAATCAGTATGTTTTATGATGATTCGTAGTTGTTTCTACTCATTGAAGCACAGACAAAATCTGAACTATTTCGAAAAGATCTCTGCCCTGATTTCTGTGATAACTATTTTCACTACTTTTCCTAAATCTGTTCTGGATTGTTTTGCTTTGATTGAGTGGGCAATCAAAAAGAGCTCCATTAAAAAAATTATTTTTGCTCCAAGATTCGCGGCACTTAAGTTCCTGGATGGAACACAATCTTATATCAGTGGAAACTCTATTTTGTCACAAAATACACTAAGCTGTCGTTTTTAAACTCTAAATTAATTTCACTCAACCACTAGCTCTTACCTCATCAATGTTCTCAGCACTCCTTGCATTTCGATCTCTTGTTGGTATTTTCATAATTTTAAAAGTAAAAGCCCTTTAAACTCTTTCATTAATGCGACGACTAGAAGGGACCAGACTATATTAATGATAAATAGTGACAATATAATGAAAGCCCGTTGCAAAATTCTCATTAGAAAATTCCATACAACACTACCCTTATATTTTTTCTAACAGTGTAACAAAAATCATCCTGTAAATAAATCAATCAACTTTAATTGTACAAAGCAAGAGAAAATAAAATTAAATTTATGTATGAAATATGGACCATAACTTCGGAAACTATTTGGGTGGCATTATAAATTAATTATTAATTGAAGTGTCGCACATTTTAACATGAAAATCTCAGATATGCTAATTGTAACAACTGAAAACTAATCTTTATTATCTATGTTAGTGGGAGGATTTGATTAACATGTAATTACATTATGTTCTAAAATACCTATCAAATATAAACGAACTAATAGTGCTGAAAAACAACAGGTTTTGTTATCGTTCCAAAACGTAAACAAATTCGTTTTAGTATAATTTTGTTTCTATAACACAAAAATTGATTTTAAAATAGAAAGAGTATTTTAGCTTTGGCTATGAAGCCGAGTATAAATATGTTCGTATATGTAGTTCATTATTAATTAAAATTAAATTAGTAATAAAGAGCGTTTCTGCTCTAAATTTCTATAAAACAGTACAAAACTTATTAGGTTTGATTCTGGAATCTGTTTTTGAATTTTAAAGGAAATTTAGTCTTTTTTAAATTGATCATAAACTATATTCTTTGGTTACTTATTTTTAATGCATTTTTTTATTCGAGTAATTCAGGCAGTGCTGATTTTTTTTTTGCAGCGAATACTGGGTTTTATGGTATGAGAAAACATGTTAGCGTTGCCAAGACATTTAAAAAAATAAATGCCTTCATTTGTTTGCAACAATATCATTTTGAGAATTAAATGCCCTTCCTTTTCATGCAACATCTAAAATCCTTATTATGATAATTTAATTTGATATTACGCTTTCAAACACCTAGCGAATTCATAAAATTTACTGCGACATCGTTGACATTTTTGCAGCATACGTAAAATACGTGCACGGAAATTTGGGAAATAAATAACAGTTGTCATCTGATCTGTAATCTTTTCCAGATTTTTCACTTAATAAATATATACATTTGAGGTAAAGTCCATACACGTACTAGGTTTTAATATACAGCAATTACTCAATTAAATTATAAGAAATCGAAAAACTTTTTCGAGTCAAAAATGCTGTTGAAAGGCAATGTTTACATTGTCTGACTGAAAGTCAATAATATCAAAGTGGTAAATTTTTTAATGTTTACACAGCGAACCACATACCCCTTTCAAAGTAAGCAGTCCAGGTCCGTATTCAAAGATGATAGCAATCCATTACGGTATATAAAATTAAATAACCTAAAATTTTAAAATGTGTGATCCTTTCCATTTGAAAAGACAAAATTGACTCGGCTTAAGGGGTTGACGGTACAAATGAATGTTCATTACAAAGCGCTTGATTTAGAAACTATTAACGTGTTTTTGCGTTTTCGCAACAAATAAAAAGGAAACAAGATAAGCCAACGCTTTTCAATGTTTTTATTAACGAGCAAGAAATTTGGTTTTTGACATGCTATCACCTCCGGAACTGGGTCGCGGATATTAAAAACACCCTGTGTAAGACATTTGCGGAAATGGGACTTTCAATCCAACACCTATTATAATAATATATCTACGTTTTTATATTATCAAACATGTATCGAAAAAATTTTTGTGCATTGAATATTGACCCACTCAATTCATCTCGATATATACAAAACGAGTCTATTTCCCTCACGGGTATATTGCGGTGCTATTATGGTATAAGGCATGCTTGGAGATCTTATGCTCGTATTATCGTTTTCCGAATTCTGGCTCCTTATATATGTTTTATTCCAACACTGTTTTATATTACCGAAAAAAGCTCTTGAGCTTGAAATCGTCAAGATTGAACATTATTTGATGAGATTTTTAAGGTATTTTACATAATGTTGGGATGAAGTTCTATCTCAAATTATTGAGTAAATAGTATATAATCAGCTGCTGAACTTTTCAGTCTTAATTCAATCAAAGTATCATAGAAATCAGATTAGTAACATATTATTTTCTTTGTCCGGAAAAATAGGAGAGAATGGGGCGTGCTTTTGGACACTGTATTGACAAGATAATTAATTAAATAACAGAAAAATAAATCAAATTCAATGGTTTCAAGTTAAATCTCTCGCCGAATATATTCATTATTCATGCTGTGCCTGTTGGGACCAGTTTCTTTACTGCATATAACCCACCGAATTTGTTTTCGCCGGCAGTCATTCCAAAATTTATTTATTTTCCAATGACGATGAAAGGTGTGTTCTTCTTCTTCAGAAATTATCATTATGATCTTCAAAAATTAATAGACTTCAAAACACAGCTATGAGGTCTATCCTGTATGAATTTAGAAGAAGTCCTTTGAGATATTATGATAATGTCTTAACAATAGTATACATAATTTTGTGGCATATAGCGGACAAAATTACTGGCTTTACTATACACGGGGTTTTGTTTAAATTAGGATCGTTTCGTCGTCAGCCAAGGATCGACAGATATTGACGATATCGTTTCGCTCTTATTACGAACTCTTCAGAGTCATAGTCTTGCCCTTTTGTGGGTTAGGCTGAAATGGTCTCCTTCTCGCGTTTTGTGTTTGAGTTATTTTTGCATTTTTTACATTTCTAAGCTGCTGCGGATTGTATGGTTTATATGTATCAGCGGATATATATCTGTGCTTAAAGGCGGATTGATCTTGTAGATGGGTACTCTGACGAGCTCATAATACCTAAGAGTTAAACGATATCGTCAGTGTCCACTATGCAATCAAATTATTTATTTTATCATAGAAAGACCATTCCATAATTATCTCCTTAGAAATTCGGAACATGATCTTTACCTGCCAGCCCCATCGTACGAATTGCACAACCATCTGCCAATGGAAATCAAATTGCTATCATCCCTTCCTCGATTCCGTAAAGCTCTAAAGACGTATTTGTTAGAAAAAGCTTTTTATACAGTAGGTGACTTTTTTAATGTGCATTAATTTTTGAGCGATTCACACACTGGATAGTTTGTATTGTGTGTTTTGTATATATATATGTATATATATTGAACTGTAATTTATTATTAATTAATTTACTTTAAGTATCTTAATTGATCTATTTATTTATTTATTTGACGATCTACCTATGTATATATATATATATATATATGTATTAATTATTATTCTCATGTTTTGTTTGTTTACTTGTCTACAAAATTGTTTAATTTTTTTGACAAATATACGTATCGTATATTTATTTTTTATTATTTATTTAACATATTTACGCAGACAAAATATTTTTGTAATGTTCATTTTGTTTTCGCATTGGAGATACTTATATTTAAAAAGAAGTTTTTAAATTTATGTATATGTGATAAAGCATATGTTTTATATTTTAGGCAGAAAACTTCTACAGGCAACTAAACTTATAGATCATCCTGTCAGATTGTTCAGAGCAACTTTGCGGTATCGCGGTTAAACTGAAACTGCCACGTTTCAGTTTAACATATGTTTTGTATTTATGTAAATTAACGATATTACAAAAATTCCTTTAGTGGTTTGAAAACCACATGGTATATAATTTAACCATATTTCTATATCATCCAACATATCATTTCAAATATAACAAATTCTTATTAAAACATGATCGTTAAGTTCGTATAAAATTATTTCATGTATTTATATGAAATATCGATCGAAAATATCTCTGTCTTAATATGCCAACAGCACAATTTCAACTAGTCGAAGTTATTGTGATTGCAGCTCATCTTACACTTAAAAAGCTCATTGTAATTCATGGCATCACGCCAATATTTTATTTTTATTATTTGTTCTTCTGGGCGGTTTAAGCTCTTGACTAAGTGGCTCTTGTATAATTTAGAATTAACATTGACTAACAATAATACACTACGTATAATCAATTCATGAAGTGACAATAGGGCACTAAAAACACAAATCATATAGACTTGATAACAGCTATTGCGATATATATAGGCAGATAATGTCCTTTTGTTAATACAATAAACGACATAATTTAAAATTGAGACGGCTTCATTTAAACAATGAATTCTTTAGAATTATTCTGGACAATGGGAACATAAATAGTTTCCAAAAACATTTGCTGAAACCATGAGGGAAAGTATTGATTTATAAAGAAACACTGTAAAAAAAGAGTGGTTGAGTAGGTACTCAAAAAAAAAACTGAATAAGAATCAAAGACCAAGTAATTATTCAAAACAAGTAAAACCCAATAAAAGTTACTAAAATATGTATAACCATAAAAAAACACATAACAATTCTTCAAATGTTGAAAATACATAATTAAAAGCTCTGCTAATATTATCTAAATAAAGAAATTCCGATGAAGTAACGAAATCACAAACTTAGAGTTGTTGAATTTCTGAATTAGTTTTATTTGGGATAGTAGTTTACAAGTAAAATAAAAAAACACACTAAAATCATAAATGTGAAGATCAATCAGTCAAATGGATCATGACTTTATAGAAATCCGGTTTTTGATATTAAGGCTGTTTAATCAGTAATGTAAGCATTAGTTTGATTTAGTTTCAATTCTCTCCTAAGGATGATGACAGTGTCAACGGAACGCGGGTCGAGTTTTAAAAAAAGTTTATTATTGCAATTATTAAGCTCATAAAATTTTGTCAATTTATATTCTCCCTGTATGTCTCAAAGGAGTTATAGCACTACAGCGATTTCAATAAACTGGTAGACCTATTATTTATTAGTTATAATTAAACACCTAGATGTTTCGAATTTGAAATACAGAAACTGTATGAAGCGTAGTGTAAATGCCCCGCAACCATATGTTTGTTCTCTAATACCCATATTGCCATTATAAATATTTCAGTGTGACTGTTACATGTATTTTGGAGTAAAACTAATTTTGTGAATTACGCTGCGAGGGTAATGATGATAATAACAGAAGGATTTTCACAAATAAATCAAACAAACTCGGAAATTAATCTTCGAAACCATTTACACAGGTTGTAAAATCAAAGCGAATTGGAAAAAGTCTTCAAAAGAGGATGTCCGGTTACATTTGTTTTTTTTTCTGTTGTTTTTCTCGATAAATTGTCGATACGGAGTGTGTCATATGTATATCACCCATTACTATTTTTTGAAAATATCCTGAGATTAATTAAATAGAAAAATTATATATTTTATTTATATATGTATTTTTTTTATTATTCTTGAACCGTAGTTCTAATTTTTTTCAGTTTATTTTTCTTGGGGTGTTCGGTTCTTATAAAAAATTCTTTTACATAACTTTTTTAAATAAATACAACATCCATTTTTATTTTCGTCAAATAAAATGACAACGACGTTTCGTTACTAATTAGTAACTTCTTCAGGTTGAAACACATTTTTCTATCTAACACAAATTCCAACACATCCAATATTAAAAATAACAAATAATTTTCCGGAAATATGCTAGTCGTAACAAAGATCTAATAAGATGATTTTTTGTTGCCAATAGCTTTAAATAAAATGTTATTTATTGTGTAATTGTATGTAAAAATCTCTAAATAGTATACAATTTGCCTAAAATTTAAACTGATATTTCTCTACAACCCTCGAAACAATTTTTGCGTTGTTCGAAACACTACAGGAAGTCTCCTTGTGGTCATCTTACTGATGTTTTTCTTTCATAGTTTCAGTGTATTTAAATACTTTTTTTTCTGATTAAAGCCTTGGGAAAGAGATAAACGTCACTTTGTGCAAGCTCAAGCAAATAAGTCCTAAAATCCCCTTTACTAACAATGCCATCGTGTTGTTTTTCATACAATTTAACTGTTTCAATTGGCATTCAAACTGTCTGTACAGGCATTTGAGGATTTAAGACACCAATTTTGTCTGTTGTGTCACAACATTTCTACTTTAGAAACCTTTTTTGCACAAAAATGTTAAATTTGCCAACGGTCAGATCGAATCATATACCGATTTTCTCAATATATTCATATGTTTCTCAAGTACAGAGCGACTCGAACATGAGTCAACTTCAACATCTTCTTTCCCTAAATATCTTTTATCAAACGATAACTTTCAGTCGCACATGTTTAAACGTCATGGGAATTTTCATGACAATGTGTTGCTTTCTCTAAACAATAGCCCTAATACAAACACAGGGCAAACCCACCGCATTCGAAAGATATTGTTTCACGCGACAGGTCTGTTGCCTGTCTGCCTTTCTTTGGTATAGATCGCTATCATTCAAACCCTAAGAAACTATGCTTAATGACGAATTCCCCACATTCGTTTGGCATGCAGATAGCCCTTCATAATATTATGTGAAATTGATTTTCTTTATCAAAATAAAGTATCTGGTTAATTTCGATCTCTATCTATCCAAATATCAGTAAATAAGTTAGATCCTGCTTATTGAAAATAGTGAAAGTGGTGTTTATTAAGCAGACAACTAAAACAGGCTTAGTATTTGAGGCCCACTTTTATTTACTGTATTTAGTTTTGATATTACATCTAAAGTATAACTCCTATAAATGCTATTTACAGAGTTCTATCCATTAAATTAGTTCTCGTAAATCTGCTGTAGCAATTAGCATAGCAGGGAGGTTAATTTTAAAACAGCAAAACAGTGTTTAATGAAACTCAAACTACCATTTTATAATTGTGATATTACATTGAAAGTATAACTCCTAAAAAAGCATATTTACGCAGCTTCTGTCCTTCAATTAATGAACATAAATCTGCTGCAATTGCAATTAGCGTCTATTTAAACAGCCAGCAACCAATCTTGGAAGAACAATGGTTATGGTGAGTTAAAGTACGAGTTTATTATTCGGATACTAGATATCAATAACAGAGTTTAAATAAAGAAAATAATCTCGAACTCAACACACTGCCTCACCGTTAAAATTTAAAAAGTTAATCTATGCAATCTAAAACATTCCACAAAATTAATAATAATTGCTAATGCATGTAGATGTCATATAACGACTGTCCTCAATCGCAATATGTATGTATGGTGTCCCAGAAGTCGACGATCAACCTTAATGGGGGGAAAGAGGCCATTTAGAATTAAAATAATCCTGTGATTATTTTAGTATTTTTGTTTCATGTTGAAATCCACATTATGAAGTTTTATTTTTGTATTGATTATAAAAATTAAATAAGATTTTTTGGAAACACAATTACAGCTCGAAATAAAAGATGATACAAAATTTAATTAATTGAAGATCAACAAACAATAACGAGGAAGAAAATCGAGAACAAGAATTAGAAGAAAAATTGATTCTGTATAATCTTTGATCAAGCAATGAAGATACAACAAGTTGAAGCAAAGAGTCAAGAAATGACAACAATAAAGAAGAATTAGAGCAAATCAACAAGAAAGTCGTAGAAATATAAAAGAAATACTCGTACGTAAACATGGTAAAAGTTGAAGCAAATTCAGGAACAAGAATCATGTACAAACTTACTAATTATGGTGTAGGATAAAATAGGTGTGTTAACTTCAAATCATATTTATTTTAAACTTTGGAAACTAAAAAAGTTCAAGAACATTTATAAATATTATCAATATTTGTTTGTTAAATATATTCAAACGGAATTTATAATGTTTAGTTTGTCACTTCAACACGAAAGGTATTGCTTTGCTCGAAAAAAATTCAATGTATTGCTTTAGCTCATAAACAAAAAACAAAATACATCGTCGTCAAGTAATGATGATAAATTACGTTCGATTTCTACCAAAAAGGGAGTATAGTTGTTTTCATTAATATCAGTCGAACGATAAATCTCTTAAAATTACTAAAATGATGTATTGTAACTTTTTATATCATAATTCCATTTGTTTTATTCGCGTACAATTTTAACCGTTGGCGGCAATAGGGTTAACAAAATTTTAATATTATATGAGTCTCATATTAAGAGTAGATTTGATGGCAAAAACTTTACATATTATTTCTTAAACACAAATATTACAAATAGAATAGAAGTTCTCCAATTTCCCAAAAAAACTAATTTTTTTCATTTTTTTCTTTGAACTATTCATACACCATCATATGTCCAACCAAGTAAAATAAAATACGTAATTTTTTAACCTAGAAAATATTATTTTAGGTTGTTGTAACCCTTAAGCAATTTGTCCTCTAGATGAAAATATATATCAAGACTTTTTATCATTCTGTATTACCCTAGTTCAGATATCGATAAGCAGTCTGAATCTTGCGATTAGTATGATCAACAGAACCAACTGGAATAAATTTAAAGCTTACATATCCAAATAACTCTTTAATTCCTGAATTAGGTTTTCGCTTTCATAACCCAGCTGAAGAAAATCTAGAATATTGACAGATACTCCAAAGAAGGATGTCTGCAAAAAAGCTGTCTGCAAAAAAGCTTGGCAAAGAAAATGTAATAATAATAATAATAATAATAAATCGTCTTTATTTGGAAGAAATTTACAAACAAGGCGAAGTTTAGCAATATGCTACTCCAAGCACTTAACCTAATTTGCAAATTACACAGACATGAGACAATTCACTTACACACTACTTAGGTACTTTAATTTAATAATAACAGCAAAGGAGAAAAAAAAAATATATATATAAATTAGCATTATTATGAAAGTATATAAATATGATGAAAATCATCATGATTAACATTAATAAAATATAAATACATATAGCCAATCTTAGGATATAAGACAAAACACACATATAAATGAAATATTAAATATTATTTAATAGCCTGAAAGGCTACTGACGTGTGCTCAACAACATATTTCTTATTTTTACTCTGAATGAGTTTAAACTGTATTGTACGTATTGGGAAATACAGGAGTTATACAACTTTACCGCGTTATAAGTAAAACATTTTCTAAACATGGTTGTTCTATGCCTAGGTATATGTAGCAGATTTCTTGATCTTACATTAACGCTGTGAATGGATGAACGCGGGCTCAGCTTATCAAACAGTACTTTCGGTATTTTTGTTTTAATAATTTTAAATAATAAAGAGCAAAAACTGAGTTCCCGTCTCTCAGACATTTTTAGCCAATTAAGTTCTTTAATCTTATGTGATATGTGATCATATTTTCTCAAGCAAAAAACAAACCGGCAGCAGAAGTTCTGTACCCTCTGTATTCTGGCTTGATTTTGTTTATCGAGGTAAGGTCCGTAAACAGTATCGGCGTAACTAAACTTGGAGAGAACCAACGAGTCGGACAGCATTTTTTTTAGAGAAGGCGTGAAATCATGTCTGTATGAAAACAACAACTTTAAAGTTCCAAAACATTTCTTTAATAAATAATTAACATGTAGGTTAAATTTCAAATCGGGATCAAGCACCACACCCAAATTTTTCACACTGGAAACCAGATGCAATGGGACATCACCTATCTTAATACACCCATCTGGTATTAGAGCACGCAAGTTTTTATTACCAAAAAGCATAACATGACACTTCTCTGGATTAAGTTTTAAATTATGTTTTGCTGATAGGCTTTGTAGAGATTGAAGATCCATATTTATATTTTCAATAGTTTCACCAGTATTTGCTTTATTAAAGGATAAATAAACCTGCGTGTCATCTGCAAAGGCATTGACTTTACAAAATTTTGTAGATGTAAGAATATCTGCCGTGTACAATATGAAAAGAAGCGGCCCTAAAATTGATCCCTGAGGAACTCCAGAACTGACATTTTTTAAGGATGACCGATTACCATTTACGTATACACGTTGAGTCCGATTGGATAGATAAAATTGAATAAACTGCACAGCATCAACAGAAAAGCCATAAAACTTCAATTTGGCAGACAACAAAGTATGACTTATAGTATCGAAAGCCTTCGAGAAATCTAAAGTAGCAAGATACGTCAGTAGTTTATCATCAATTCCTCTAACAATGTCATCCGTCAGTTGGTTAAGAGCCGTGGAAGTACTGAATCCTGAGCGAAACCCAGCTTGACAATCCGGAAGAATTTTGTGAAAATCCACATACCGAACAATCTGCCGATAAACTGCTCTTTCCAAAATCTTTGACAACACTGGAAGTATGCTTATAGGTCGTAAGTCTGAAAAGGCTTCTGGCGTCGTAACCTTCGACAACGGTTTAACAACGGCCTCCTTCCACGCATCAGGAAAATAATTCGTTTCTAAACAGGAGTTTATTATATGTGTTATAAATATATTTATGTAAGGACTAGCATATTTTAACATGTGTAATGTTATCCCATCAGACCCATACGCATTAGATTTAAGAGAATGGATGATATCAGCCACCTCATCCACAGATAGTAGGTTAAAATGGAACATATCTTCAGCAACATTAGGAAAAATATTGCCTTGATAGTAATTAATTAGGTCCCTATGCGGCTCGTCAGTAACATAAACTGATGAAAAATAATTATTAATTTGTTCAACATCACAAAGATGCTGAGGGAGAACAAAATCCTTACTTTTTTTCAAAAATGATAATTTCTTCCAAAGATTCTTGGAATCCTTTTCTCGAAATAAATGTTCATAATATGCTTTTTTTTCAGCACGTACTGCATTTAAAGTAAAATTTCTTAATGATTTATAATGAGCCCAGTCATCAAGGTTTTTAGTTCTCCTATATTTACGAAGAGCAGAGTCTCTACCCTTCATCATCATTCGCACGGGATATGTCAGCCAGGGAGCACGGGGCTTTGTTACTCTCACAGTACGTACTGGTGCATGCACATCATAAATAGTTTTTAAGAGATCCGTAAAAAAATTGACTTTATCTTCCATATTATAAATGTAAAATAGATTGTCAAAAGGGGCCGAAATCAAATCATTGTGAAAACCCTCGTAATTGAAATTTTTAAAATCGCGAAATGAAATAAATTTAGGTTGAAATGAATTTTTCGGAACGGAGATCTCACAATAGACCAAACAGTGATCCGATATAGCACTAGCATCACACACCCCGCTCTTACTCAATAAGCTTGAATTAGATACAAATACAGGATCTAGCAACGTCATAGAATCCCGAAAAACACGCGTTGGTTGATCTATAATCTGCACCATACTATATGACTCCAAAGTCGTAAGTAGGATATTATCAACTTTAAGCATGTCAATATTCATGTCACCAACCAATATTAGATCATCAACAGTCGGTATAATTTGCGATAAATAAGTTTCCAAACTCTCGATAAAAACATGAATATTTCCTCTAGGGGGCCTATAGATGTTTCCTATAGCTAAGGTCTTTTTTTGAATTTTGAGTTTAAGCCACAAAAACTCGCTGTTTTCATCACTTGAAGAGGCAAGTTTACAGGAATTGACACTAGTATCAACGTAAAAGCCTACGCCACCACCCCTGCTCTGTCTGTCTTGGCGATATAACCTGTAACCCCCAATTGCAATATCGTTATCTAGAATATCGGGTCTTAACCATGTTTCAGACATAGCTATAATATTATAACCCGATGTCAACTCGACGAAATCATTAAAGTGACTTATAAGAGAACGTGTGTTTATATGACAAATCTTTATGTTGTTGAGCATATTTTTAAATGTATAACAAAAGAAAAAATATATAAATATAATGTACCTATATGAATAAAAATAAAAGGTAAAATCAAATGTCTCAATAAAAAATTTCAGAAAACACAAACTGAGTCTCATTCAATTCATTTACTTGAACTTCTAACTCTACCGGTTCGTTTTGCCACGTTCCCAATATTATCCTCGACGTTTCTTCGCTTTTTTTCGTTGGCAACAATAGATATTTCAGGTGTTAACGTATCATGGCTTTCCACACATAGATCCACACTAGCTTCAATGTTCTTTCCCTTTATAGGTTTCACCGCAGTTCCAGTCCCGTGTTGTTGACTCAAATATGCCGGAATTTCGGATTCAACTCGCAGCTCCTCAACTGTAAACACTTTGTCATCGACAATCAAAGTCGATTTCTTTATTTTTGCGGAAAGATTGTGTTGTCTGGCTTTCTTTAGATGTTTGTGTAGTATTTTTTGTGCTTGATAATCTTCTTGTCCCAAATCTTGTGCGATGCTTATACTGCTTCCCTTAAGTTTCTTAGCATTAGCGAACACTTTGGCTTTTGTTTCGAAATATAGAAATTCTATCACTAGTGGTCTAACTTTTGCTTGCATTTGTTTACCAATCCGATGAATATCACGGATTTCTTTTGCACCGCAATCAATTTCTAGCGTTTTATTGATCAGACCAATGACTTGAGTTTTGTCTTCTTCTTTACATTTGTTTTCGTGTAAACCATATATAACCAGATTATACTTTTTGACCTTCCTCTCAAGCGCTTGCAGCTTACTTCCCAGTAATTGGTTGGCTTCCTTAAGCTTATTATTTTCGTCTTTCAAAATCTCGGATTTTGCGACCTGGACTTCAGATTTTAATTCGTCTCTAATTTGTTTATTCTGCTCTTGAATCTCGGAATTTTTAGCTACTACACTTTTTAGTAGCTCATAAATATCTTTATTTGTAATATTTTCGTTATTTCCCATAACCGAAATTTTTGTATGAACAAATTAACGTATAATATTAAGTTCGATTCTGTGCACTATAGGTACTACTACAGGTATACAGTACCTTCCTTATCAGACAATTGATAAACAAAACGAAAGTATCTACCAATAATTTGGCACCTTTTTAATAACGTTCTAATCAAATTCTAATAATTCTGAATCGTTACTTACAGTTTTTTCTAACACTAAGTGACAATACAAGAAGACATTCACGTTCAAAACAAACCAGGCGTAATCAACTTCAAATTTCACTCATTACATTAGTCATTACCTTTAAAAATGCATGCATGCTACATTATTTTTTGGATAACTTTTAAATACGAATTTTACTTTACTTCGAAATTAAACAGTTAACGCAGATATATTTAATTTACTTTCTTTCTGGATGCCCTATGTATAATTTTATTATTTTGTGGACTCTTTCAGCTATGTTATATTTTATAGTGAATTGTAAAACTAATAAAAGTAAGTCAACCTAAAATCATAGCATACAATGTTGTACACAGCAACACAAACAACCGGATAACATAGAAAATAGGTTATTATTTTTATAGCAACTACATAATAGAATAAGAAACGAAAAAAGTTTATTCAACATAATTTCTAACAGAAATGGTACAGAATGGAAGTCATAATTCCTTTTTAAAACGTTTTTTTTCTGACTTTCGAAAACAACTGCAATCACAACGGAAATTTTTACATAGCAAGACGTAGATAACCCCGGCATTTACAACGTTCTCGGAATTTAAATATACCAAAAATTTATATGTCTCGAGAACTTCTGCTTCTATTAAAATTTCTAAAATTGCTGTATATAGAGTTTCATATGTTCCTTAATAAAAAATATATATAATAAGCATTTCAATTTAGCACCTCTAAAGATATGATGAAATTTATCAAATAGAAAATTGTAAAATTAATTTCGTACAAAATCTACAGGGTGTTTGGTGGATGATAGATGTAAATAATTTCATTGTTGGTAGACCAAATTATTAGGTATATAAAGTGCTAAAAGTCCTAAAAGGGAGGAATAGCTTAACAATATTTCCGGTAGATCACATACAATATTTCTTCAAACATAACCATCAAAATCTAATTTATTATTTCTGATTCACAACAGACAGCATCCCTAAGTAGACTAAAAAAGCTTTGCAATTACAGTGGGCATAATCAAAGTACTCTCTAGATCCTGCTATTCTTAGATATACATATTTGACCTAATATTATAAGTTCGTAAGTCAAAATATATTACCGGAACTAAATCTGTAAAGCTCGACAATTTGTTTATAGGTTGCGAAGTGAAAACTGGACCTGGTGAAAGAAAAGTAGGTGCTTCCAACTCATGCTATAGAATGCTGCTAGAAACTCTTGCAATAAGTGTTGATACTGCTGAAAAAGGTTTCTCGATACTTCCTGAGCTAATAACAAACTGTATTAGTTAAGAACACTTGAGAATGTATTAAAAGTATGTCTGAATTATGTGCGGATTGAATGACTGATAGAGTTTTCAACAATTGAACACCTATATCAAATTTTGCTTACAAATTAGCCTTCTTTTTTGATATGGCTTTCAAATCATCTGACAATTCTTTCGTTATAAGGTAGGAGAACGATTGTTTAAATAATTCTATAGAGTGGACAGGTGGTGTTATGCGTTTTGGCGCACATTTATATTGTATTTTTCATTATGGAAAGGTGGATAAATTCTATGGAATTTTCTTATTTTGAAAATAAATTAAACACATGAAATTTGCAGTTTCTGGAAACGCAATCTCGAGACTTGTGATGTACAAGAAATGTAGATGACCTCGCAATAATTCAGTTGAGACAAAACCAAAGAGTCGCACAGTTTGGCATTTGGAGTAAAACCAAGTAAAACTAAAGTTCTAAACTATAACAAGTACAATATGTTTTGCTACACATCTAAATGTAACTAGCATACCTTCCAAACTCAAACAGTCTTTACATAGCTTTAAAAATTTTATATTTCGCTCATGAGTGTATTAATGTTGATATGATAATATTAATCTATCTATTAGACAATCCAGGGAATTTGATTTCAAACTGCCAAGTGCAATTTTAATTTAAATTATAACTATTACATGTACGTATCTGATTTAAATTAAATATATCTATTATCAATATATATGTATATAGTATTTCCCGTTGCCCTTTGCAATAAAGACGTTTGTCCCAAAACTTCAATTAAAATTTTTACTGGTTTCCTTTCAAATTGCACACATGTTACACATTATTTATTATTTGCAACTTGGATTTTGGAGAATTTATCCTCTTTGCTAGCGATTTATATTATTAATAAGATTATTTTCAGAAATTCATGTCGTAACCGTAAATGTTCTTGTCTAATAAATATTGCTGATGACTATTAAACATGATTTTGGTTAGATCGGAATTGATAAGCAAACTGATAAGTAAACGAGGGAGAGTCAAATTTAATCTGAAATTTTCCTGTATAAAATTTTATTCGTTATGATATTATATAAAAATTTCTTATGTGTCTACATGTAAGTACACAAATTCAAAAATATTAATTTTTCAAAATGTGATCCCTACTTTATGTTTGTCACGAGCTCAATGCAGAATTTTGTCACTGTCAACAGAATTATTCAACGAACAGGACTAGTATTTTTAATTTAATTAAAACTAAATTAAACTGGATAAGGCATAGTTCTTTATATAATTTTTAGGTATTCTAGAAACATTTTGGACGATTACGAAACATCGATCATAGATAACTCTAGAAAAATAAAAGATCGGATGGTTGGAAGTTAGATGTCCACGTTATTTACATTTATCTGACAGTAAGATATATCTGGATTGCAGATTTAGTCCTGATTATGCTGGGATTTCTATTTAATAATAATTAAATAAATAAAATATAATTGTACCTAATGCTGCAATATGTTGTCAACCGGTGTTTCAGTAATATTGATAAAATTGCGATTGTAAATGAAATTATAGGAAAACCGAGGCTATTAATCCGCTATTTATTTGTGTGTGGAAACTGAAAATTAGTCGTAAATAAAATTAGTTAAACTCTAGTAATAAAACTACAATTGTTATTATAATCATTGTGACACACAAAACTTTAGAACAGTTGCAGCTCTAATTAGAATTAAACACTATATTATAATATACGCAGATATTCACAAACGCTCATAATCAATTCGGAAATTCATACAAACTCGGACACATTTAAAAACAGAAATAAAAATATAAAAATTTGAGGTCCTTACATGATAAATGAATGGTCTCTATAACATATGACATTTAGGAAAAATAATGTAACGTGACAAAGCCCTACGAAAAATATGATCTACAGCTTTATACTTTTTTCTCTATTACAAAAAAACTATTTTGAATATATTACGATACGTACAAAGTGTTCTAAAAGTTCTACATTATTTTTATTCAATTCAATTTTAAACATGCTTTTATTTAAATATTAATTCCATTTTCAAACATACCTACATACAATTATTGTTTTTGGCTCCAAAAGTGATCTGGTACTGCCATTAATGGTTAGATTGCTTCTAGCCTTAGTAACAGTTCAGTTCAAATCAAGAACAGTGTGAAACAGTCAGCTCTGAGTTCTCCGCCGCTCTGGTTTTTAGAGGAACAAAACGGGGATATTTGGTGAAGTAGCTCTTCGACCAGCGAATATAAAAGAAAGTTCATCCAGCAAAGTAATCAACTTCATTAATAATATTGAACTTCTGATTGAAATATGAGATATGAGCCACAATATACCCTCATGTTGTCAAAGTAGCGGATTATTTCACGTCATTGTTTATACAAAAATCTATACTTAACTCACAAAATATCTTGTCAAAAACCAAGAGGATATTTCCACGCATATAAAAAAATGACAAAGTAAACCTCTTTAAAAAAAAAAGCAAAAAGGAAAACCAACACTGGCTGCAATATCTGACATGTTGTACGGTTTCAAACAGATTTGGTTATCAATTAAACTTTTAAGATGTGGTGGGAAGGCTTCATCTATAGCTTCTGTCCATCAGTTTCTACATTTTTAGCTAATCCTTGTCTTCAGATGTTTGGATATGTTCCATAATGTTTCATTGTGGTGCTGAGATTTTTCTTTATTTATACTTTTTTCCTTTGGTTAGACCGGGGAATACACACATGTGAGGTTCTACTCCAAACACCCGCTGACGTGACAACATTCTATCCGAAAACGGCCAACATAGTCAAAATGAATTTAGTGCTATAGAATTTATATATCTTGCTATCATATTGCAGTACATATATATTATAGGTTTACTAAAGTGTTTTTTTTAAATTATATACTGTCAGAAGTTCAAAACTCAAAAACAGACAACATTCACAATGAATATTGTATTATTGCTGCAACAAAACAAAATCCTCTTAAAAAATGCTGACCTATTTTAAAAGTTTATTCCTAGCAGATAGTGATAATGGCTTTAACTATAAATAATAAATTATGTACGGATGATGTCCTCTATTTTTGTACGGACATTTTTCGATGTAGAGCGCCTTCTGCATTTGCATTATGTAAAATCAGTCGGTAGGTAACTATACATATAAAGCTTAAATAGTGAATTAAATCAGGTCACCAATAAAACTGACAAAGCCATCGAATATTAAAAATTGCCACAATTGCAGTTTCCCAAGATGCAGTGTAGAATCTATGATTATCGTGCGACCACTAAAATATATTCTTCACTAGGCTTTTTCAGAAAATATTAATAAGTTGTTAATAATAATAATAATTAAGCAAATAAAATGATGTACCTAATTACAATTAATCAATATACAGTGTGTAACAGCGCGAAAAATCGCGATAGATATTATATATATTTTTTATTTTATTTATATAATTAGGAGAGTTATGAAAAGTTTAGGGATATACTAAGACAGTCAAATTTACAAAAATTGGTCTTTTCGGAAAAATTCACAGAATCGAAGAGACTCAAATTAATCTACATTGAGATATAATCCTAGATGTACTGACTCAAAATTAACCAAATATGCATTTTCATTTCGAAGGTACTCTCTGGGAATGTAAATTTTTTATTTACGACATTTTACGCTCATCTGAAAAGCAAAACATCGATTTTAGTGTGGATTTCATAAGTATGAAAAAAAGTAGGTATATATGACATTTCAGCTCACACACCCCATAATTTGATGGCAAATTTATTGCGCCTCGGGTCTTAAAGTTAAACACATCAAATAGGAAGTATTTTTTACTTTTATCTCCTATTGAGTAACACTTAACACCTTGTACTAAAATAAATATTAATTGAATACTTGCAATTGCTTAAACAAATCATTAAATTTGTGCAGGCTAGGGACTCAAAACAGTTGCGGGTTTGTTTATATTTTAAAATTTGGTGTTTAAAAATGAAATTGTATCTTGTACCACCACTGTGCGTGTGAAGGAAGAGATTCAAAAGTTTTTAAAGTTTTGTTGTTTCTTAACAGAAATTTTGTAGTAACAACACAAGTCTGGAAAAATTTATAGCATTTATAAATTAATTTTTCTAACCTAACCTATCCACAACAATTTTTCATTAAAATTGAATTATGTAAAAGAAATCCTTCTGGGAAAATAGTAGCCTCGTAAAAGCAACTACGCTGACAAAGTATTAAATATCATCACACAACAGGGATTTAAATTTATTACGCTCTTAGATATGAGGATCAAAAATAAATGTCGGGCTTAGTTTTGTTCGAACTATAAAATGGTATGGCTTAAACTGCACTAAATCATTGCAGTACAGTAACAAGTATAGCGTTTTTAAAATAGTTTAATTTATATGAAAATTATTGTAAAATTTAAGTTACCTCTACTTTCTTATTTATTGATTAATTAAAATTCTTCGATAGCGTTTTAGCACAGCAGACGTTAAATTTACAAGACAATGGATCCGAATCTTTATATCTGTACAATAAAACTAATAATGACGAGAAATTATAACAAATCCATCAGGTTGTGTGATGTCGCCGGAGACGTTTGTTTAAATTTGTATTTCCTAAAATTTTGATTGATGAAATGGCTTAGAAGTTTAAATTCCTAAATTTTGAGAACATTCTGAAAATAGTAATGTTTAGGCTCAAAAATAATTTCACAGATTGCTGATTCCTATGTATTTGATAGTAAATCATGTTGCAAAACAGTTTTACATTAACAATACAAAATATTTAGGAAATCTATCAGCAAACCTTCTATAGCCCTTTATTGCATTCCTACTATTTACTTTACTATTTCGGAATAGACAACCTCATTCAAAGTTTCCCTACTGTTTAATACTTAAATCGATAAAATTATAATTTTATGGTTTTGATCACTCTGTATGAATAATTTCAAAATTTCAAAAAAAGCGAGTTAACCAAGGTAAATTTAATAAGAACTGATTCATATACTTAGAAAAAAAATGGTAAACATAACTTGGTTATTGATTTTAAGTCTAAAAAAAAAATAATTCCGCAAGCAAGTGCCAGTTGAATTGGAAATAAATTTTTTTACCTTTTCACATTATACTTTATCTACTATCCATCCTTTGACGTATTAAAAAAAATATTGCAAAACGATTCAAATGTTCATAATTGCTTCTACATTTGCTGCAACAAGTTCTAAAATGTCCATGCTTTTCACCAAAAGTCATTACGTTATACTGCTTCAATGAAAAGCCCGATAAATTTATCGATAAAATTTCAACTATAAAGGTATTTCTCGCAACCCTCATTTATGCAAATCTTACATTAAACATCTTTTATAAATAAATATTTGAAGTAAAATCGTAAACCTATTTCGAAATGTTCCCATATAGATACAGGTAACATAGAGTTCATATAATAAGCTTGTACACCTGTTGAGTTACTTCTATGAAGTTTTAATGCATTATTTATTTTAACTGGCACACTTTCGTTGGGTTAGAGCTATATTAAAAATGGTGAACACAGCCAGAATCGTAAAGGATAAATACCTCTCCTTGGATTGGTCATTTACCAAAATTTTCATGAAATAATGTATATTTATCTATAGAGTATAGAGAACCGAAGATTTTCTTTGAATTATTAAAAAATCGACAGTCAACGTCGAGTTGATTCCGCTCGTGTTCTGATTTCTTATTTAATTGTTATGTTTTTTAAAGGAAATTTATTTACAGCCTAAAGTTGTCCCAGTTCATCTCACTAAAACATCTTCGTTCAAAGGAGCCAGGAGATACCTAGAGGGAAACTCTTCATTGTGTGAAAAAAATTATATTTATTAACTACTTGGGATAAGATCATTCAGAAATTAGATAATCTCATGTTTAGTTCGAGCAGAGTTTCAGTAACCTCATGGTTCGAAGGACGCTGGAATTGCTCTGTTTACACAAGTAATTGTGCTCAAAAAATATCTTGAAAATACTCCACCCGACAAATTGCGCGGTTTCATTAGTTAGTTCTGATTATTGGAATACCATCCATCAACCCGTTCTGGGGCGTATTAATTTGTCTCACATGCAAAACGAATGTTTTCACGTCTAATTACAACATTGTTAATTAAATTTAAAGAGGCTACATCAACAAAGTATATTACAGAATATGTTAAGTTTTAGTGAAAACTAATTTATTTTTTAACTGCCGCTATCACTTAAAACTAAACTCATATATTTCTTACGAAAAGTCTCTTTTATATTTCTGAGTTCCTACCGAAAAAAAAACTTTTAATCTACCTTGAGTAAACCGTTATTCCAAACTGTAGTATGCATTAAAAACAAAAATACAACAGAAAGTTTCCATTTCTATAGGTTTCTAACTGAAAAGTTTTTATGGTCTAGATATAGAGTGACGCAACAAGATACAAGGGACGGAAAACAACGGATATCCTGAGAAAAAAAACACGCATACAAATTTTGTTATTCATTAAAACTTCCGGAATATACTAAGATTTCATGATGGGTGATAACAGGCTGATTCACAAATATGGATCGTCTAGGATTCATTGAGTACTTACAATAATAGACGACATGTCCTATTTCCCATTAACCTATTGGCGTCAATGAACCCGATCTTTAATAATACCTGTCCATATATTAAAATATCATCATTGATTATGACTTTTTGCTCTCTATGAGTCTCATCCATCTCTAAAACAGAAGCTACAAACTTGGGCAGCCACTGACAAACTTAAAATCTGGTCTGGCAAACGGTTGGAGTAGAACCTCCGATTATTTGAAAACGAAACCATGAGTTTTACAATTTCACGAATTGGAAGGTTTAATTGATACTCAAGATACTTTAACTATAGTTTAACCGTTTTGTCTGTTCTTCATATTATATGAAGTATCGTGCATTTTACAGGTGCTAGTCTCGGTAAGTCTTCGAAAAACATTAATAAGCTTTCTGTTTGCGTTGCACCATCTACCAGGTCTTGCTTAGTGTAGTTCTTCGCAAGGACCGATTCCTTCGGAACCTTCACAAAATTAGCAGAATAACCGGGCAACTGCATTAAACTATGAATAAAATATTTTAAAGCGTAGAGACTTCTTCCCAAATTTGTTTTATTATTCTACTGAATAAGTCCCAGAAGCTTGAGCCCATTATTTTGAATCACCCTGTAATTATTGCCAATATCTCCAGTGAAAACAAATTTGGTAAAATTGCGTTTCTGTGAGGCTACTTATACCACTTTGGAAGTGACTAAGAAGCTTTATGTGCCTGAGTTGCAGCGAATAACGAATCCCAGAGAATGTTTACTTTAACTAAAATGAAAAATACACACTTCTTTATTGTTTATGTAATTCAAGACATTGTAGTAAAAGTGCAATATGGAATACAATTTTGTTTTACTTTGTAGTAATGTTACTTTTTTAATGGTCAGTTTGAAGTTAATTAAGCTAGTTATACATCTTTGAAAAGTAAATTATTTGTAGTACTGTTCTCAAAAATCAATTTACGAGCTTCAAAGAAAACTTTATAAACTTACAATATACCAGATATCCTACAGATTTTCCAGAGAAAGTATTACCTTTCATCAATTTAAGAGATATTGCATTCTTCAGGATAAGACGAATTATTTTAAAAACAGGACTGGAGCATCACAGACTCCTTAATGGATGAATCACTTATAAAGTTCAACTCGTTCAGGAATTAAAGCCGGCTGATCATTGTTTTATTATAGAAGATTATATTGTGGAGTAGACTTTTAGAATATTTGTAAAAGAACAATATTTTAACAAAGTTAATGGAAAAACTCCATAAAGCGAACGTTAATATCTGGATAAGAGAAAAGTATACATACTCAGGAGGAGTTAAACCCGGATCCTCCAACTTGCCGGGCGAATTGAGATATTGTGCGTATTGTGCCTACCTACAGTTGCTGCTTTGCAAATTTAGCCGTGTTATCTTTTCCTTTTTTTGGTCTCTCGTCGATTTTTTCAGAATGCAGTATTTTTCCATGTAAAAAATATCATAAATATTTCGCTACATTGTAAGGATTGAAGGTCTGGATACATATCTGTTGATGTTTTCTAAATTCGCCATGGTATTGATAATATACAGTAAATATATATAAAAAGACCCTTTGTGGAAAGATCTTGCTACAAACCCGTAAAAATATGGAACGTTATAATATAACGCCAGTTATGTTTTGCCTTAATTACTGCAAAAAACTTTTAGCACATTTAACCTGCTTTGAGCTTTACAACTTCAACAGCGCATTTCTGTGTAAGATTTTATGTACTTCTCCACAAACACAAATGCGTTAAATTATATATACACGTTTTCAACATATTCCTTTTAATTAAAAACGTGAATTTCTGTTATTTATGTTGTGTTTCGTTATACCCCAATAATAACATAATTAATACCTCTTTTTGAGTAATTGTAGTCTTCATATTATAGTAAAGTAGAATTTACTAAACGCGATTTTAAAGCGTACATCAGTAACTCGAAGCACACTAAAGATAAACACAACATGCATTTTTAAGAAATTAAATAATCAAAAGTTACGTAATTACTGACTACGAGCAACATAGCTCTGATAGTTAAGTGTCTCCACTTACTTGCTAGGGACAGATCAGGTATAAAATAGTGGATCAAATGGAATGTGAAAATAAACGACGCGACGTGAACAGTGCAGCAGAAAACTGCAAAGTACTCGCATGCAACTTATCAACCGAATAAGGAAGGTTTTGTTGCTGAACTAAACTCCATCGGATGAGCGTGGATATAAGCAGCTTTTTCGCGCCTAAAGTAATTTGGCGTCTACTCAAAGAGAGATATCAGAATATATCAGTGTTTGATCCACGATATGTGAAAATCGACCAAATCCAGCAGGATCTGGGTCTTTGCTCATTCACGCAACACCTACGGGCTTGTATAGTCTCTTCAAAGCGAATTAGAATCAAGAGGCGAAGACTTCCATTTTGATAAGCTGAGAGAAACAACAAACGAAGAAGAAATGGGGATAATTAACAAATCACCTGCAGACGGGTAACATGCAGATAGCAAAAGAAGTTGTATACAAAAGGTCTTTGTCTTTAATCCTTTTGCATTTAAAAGTAGAGGCATTGATTGAAAGATCGGATAACAGATTTCTGATTTCATAAGAGAAGTTTTAGTGAGTATTGTGTGGGACTTCTTGCCAAGCTTGAGTGCCACACAAGTCAGAATTTTCTCTATTAAAAAAATATTTTGCAATGAGTTAACAGATGTATTTGTATCTAGTATCGGTCATATATATATGTCAGGAAGTACACCCATATATCTCTATATTTCCTGATATTTCATAGCTAGACTTGCAATAAAAACCAGTTACAAAATTTTGAGTCACACAAACTATTATTATAGAACAATCTCAACATTTATTTCGAATCAGTTAAAAAATGGTGCGCTATTTGAACTTATTACGCCTAGCAAATTTCACCTTCAAACTCATATCATGAGTCATTATTTTTATTACTAACCGATCATTTTCGTCTAGTTTCCAACATGCCTACTTATTATTAAACTCTTTGTAACACATATCGCATAAAGAAAACTAACTGCTAGTTCCGAGTTCGTGAAAATATATATTCTCTATCCGGAATTGGCTTCAATAAATCAAAATTATTCATCTGAAAACATTTTATATCCCTTCTATTACAAAACTCTGACATAATTTTCTGGAACGTAAAACATACGTTAAGAAAAAGGAAAAATAGCCATAATCCAAGCCCTGTAAGTTTGGCAACAATTCACATTGAGATTTTTGTTAAACGACGAGACCGTATAGTATTGATATTTGATACTAAGCTTATACGGTTTCAAATGCTGAATACGGAGATATTTGCCTCGATCTAGAATACACAATATTATATTGTTACAATCCCAATTGCCCAAACTTTACTAGGAATATCTCGACATTTAAACTACCTTTGGCATTGGTAGTAAACATTTCCAAACTGTCTATGACTGACTATAGTGAGTGCGAAAAGTATCAATATATGAGATATTACTCGTATATATGAGAATAAAATTAGATTCAAATTTTGGAAACTTACGCATTTTTTTATTTATATTACTCAAAAAGACTGAAAAAAGTTTAAAAAATTGTATTGTGTATCGATGTGGCTGATCCAGCAGTGAACAGTTTTATCTGACTAAAAATATATCTAGCATTAAAAAAACCTAAAACATTTAACCTTACTGTAGAAACTGATTGAATGTTTGTCACATTTTATGACTAGTTTTACAAGTTTTAATTATTTTTATATCACTTGTTTATACGTGTTTTTAATTTCTGTATTCGAGCTGTCTGTTATTTTTAAAATATTTTGTGCGGTGTACAATCTATTGTGGACATCCACATTTAATTAAAAAACACATTGGGAAATTACACTATATATATTACTGTTGATACCCAAAACCCATAAGCTTACCCTTATGGGTTCGATTGGGTTGCATTTTATAAGTCTTTTTATTTTGTGCGTTTTGCTAATAAATCGCAATTTACTTTGTGTTTATTTGATTCAACCTAAAACTATAAATTTTATTAATCCTTATAAAATCTGATAGTGCTGTCTTTGTCGTCGAAAATTTGCATAAAAAGGACCGCTATCTATGTAACTTAACTTAAAGCTGCACCGAAAGTGCAGCCGCAGGTCTGTCTATATAGAAGTTTTTGTTAAAAATCTGATGATATCCGAAATCAAAATTTTGAAACAAATTGGTTTTGTTTACTTTAATTAGCACATTTTCAAACTGAAACCTAGCCTGCTATTTGAAATTTTATTACGTAATACTTAATTGAAATTCATTTAATAATTTATTGAAGGTTTTGTTAAATATCTGATGATAACCGATATGAAAATTTTGAAACAAATTGTTTTTGTCTACTTTAATTAGCACATTTTAAAACTGAAACCTAGCCTGCTATTTGAAATTTTATTACGTAATACTTAATTGAAATTCATTTAATAATTTATTGAAGTTTTTGTTAAATATCTGATGATAACCGATATCAAAGTTTTGAAACAAATTGTTTTTGTTTACTTTAATTAGCACATATTAAAACTCAAACCCTTGAATATCCTAACATCAAAAGCAGCCTTAAGTATTATTCCCGTTGATTGCTGTGCATACTTCTCTGTTCTCTGTTCCCATGGTTATGAAATACTTTTAGTGGATATGTCATCTACGGACTTCTGCAAAAAAAGTTGTTCATGGTTAAAAATGTTATAAATACAAACTCAATTAATTGATTCGTTGATGAAGAATTGAAACATTTTCACCTAGCAAATTAAGCTAGTATTTGGAGACAATTCCATATTGTTTGCAATTTTGTTTTCTGGTGGTTGAGAAAACAAAAACAATGTGGAATCGATACATCCATGGCTGTATAATACAAATATGTTTAAATTCACTTACACCTAGAAATTTGTAGCTTATTCTTCCAAACCAGGAAATGTTTACCATACTTCAATGTCTTACAATTGACCAAATGAAATCATTTACATTTTTTTTCGAAATTTACAAGCGCGAGACGAACTACTATTTCAATTAACGAATAACGATCTTGAAAATAGCAATTAAATGGTCATAAACTCCACACACATGGTTTCGACGACAAAAAGCTCACTAGTTTTTACGCGATACCGGCGCGGCGCACTGGATATATTAATTTATCTGTAACAAAGAAAGTAGACACTGTTAAAAAATAACAATTATTATTTTTTTTTGTTTATAATTTTTGAGTATTAAAAAAAATATGCGCAATATTACTGAATTTATTTGAGGAGTAGGTACCTACCATGTGACAAACCTTGCTGCACTAAACCCCAATCCATTCCATTCCATGCTAAATCTTAACAAAACTAGGGCCTATGGGCACTCCTGAAATGTACAAAAAAAGAAATCCTTAACAAAATTATATTAATTATTTTATAACGAATGTACTATTTTAAAATCGGATAATTTTATTTGCAAATGGCACTAAAACAAATACATTTTAAGCTGAATTGATCCAAGTAGGATATACAGTGCTGTTTTGGAGTTTAAAAATATACATTTTGATAATTTTGTCTCCATCCGTATAGTCTATCTAAAGTCAATGTAAAATATATAAATTTAACGATTCTACCGGGACTATCCGTTCCCATGCCTCTTTACATTATGAAAGGGCATTGAATGCAGCGTTTTGTGATACATTTCTCCCTCGTATATAAGACGTATAACAAATCATGCCTGCCAAAGGATACCGACAGTATTAAAAATAACTACAGTGACTGGAAAAAGTATTGGGTTAATGATTAATCGAACAAAAAGTATTAGAGTTTGCAAATAAATATATGAATGAAATAAATAATTTTTGGCAACGTGTTATTTTCTCAGATTAATCTAAAAAATATAATCGGATGGCATCATATGATGGCGAAGACTTAATGTGGAATTTAAAGAATAAAATTTGTGCCCGACAGTAGAACACGGTGGCAGAATATTGTAACCATGATCTGTTCAATAGTTTTTCTTAGATTAATAAAATGAAAGAAGATCTATCAAATTCGATAATAATTTTTAAAAAAACCTCAAGTGGATGAAACTTTCTGCAGGCACTGTATCAGACACGGCCAGTATACGACACGAGCGGAACACGTTGGGAGTTTAAGCATCAAGATTTACATGTGCAAAACCACAGTCTTCTTTTAAATATTTATCATCAGTTAAGGTCTGAAAATAATGAAGTGACGAATACACATATTATAAAATTCTTACGTTCTATAGAAAATGTCACTGACTAAGTGAGTAAAATTTGTTGTTAGTTTATAATATCAGAAGCATATTATTATAAATGTATCTACTTATATGCATAACAAGTATTAACAATAGTATTAATCATTATAAAGGTATGCTTGCTGTTCAAACACGGACTAGGTACGTGTGCATCTAGGTCTAAGCTTCTAAACACAAAAACAGTCTTTTTCAGCGTAGGTTTATATGTTGCCGTGTTGAAGCGGCAAGGAAAAATACAGTATACTTTTATACAAATGAACATACAATTGTTAATACATAAAGGATTTTTAAAATATCATAGGGAATGTATTATTATGAGTTGTGGTTTTTATATCATTTTAAACTAACTTTAGAAACACTATACCTAATTTTGTTCAAAATAGTCTAATTATTAATCACATGGAAAAAAATAATAACTAATTCTATTTGGCAGGCAGATATTTTACAAGAACCAAGACGCGTTCCATGTAGGTATTTCATGAAAAATATTTAGAACTATTGGACATTTTTATGTGAAATTCTAAAAAATTAATCACTTACACCTGACACTCCTTCCTTTGTGTAACCTCGTGGATACCATACCAGCAATAACCAAGCTTTACATAGTTCCAAGCACTAAATTGTTCACTAGATTTAAAAACTGAGTAGCCCGACACAATTAGAAACCATTTTACCGATTTTATTAGTACACACATCACTTTTACGCGACCGCCGCGGCGATGATTGAACATTTATTACAAAAATAACTAAAAACAAATAATGTAATTATATCCACTTAATTTATATTCGCGAGCAAAATTTAAAACGGTTCGTGGTATTATAAAATACCAAAAGTATCTTCTAAAATCTATAACACATCTTTACCGTTCGCGAAAAGATTGTCTACTGAATACAATATTTTATTTTAATCACAAAAATTATTTGTAAAACTTACTTACTTTCATTACAATATGCCTAAAATCGATATATCGCCGTGCACAAAGAAATATAAAAAGTAAATACCTACTTCCATTGTAAATAGAATCATATTTTAAAATATAACAGATAACAAAACAGAAAAAAACGAATAATGTAAACAACAGTAGTTTTTAGAGTTTTTTATATTATACTCAGTTAAAATTTTACTTGTTTCTTTTCTTAGAGGGAAATTCCGATATAATTTAGAATAATAATTGAACTAATGGTTTAGTAAAATATAGTTCTGTACAGGGTGTCCGGGAAACTGTGGGGAATCTCTCAGAAACGGATAGAAAATATATAACAAGTCCGTATAATTTTTTACCTACAGGCTTTCTTTACGAAGATAATATGCCCATATAGAGCGCCGTTGAAAATCGGAGGTTCTTGAATAACTTTTAAAGTAATCTGTATAATATAACAAAAATTGTATACAATGAACGCAAGTAAGGATCTCTTAAAATAGTGGTCGTGAAACTAATCTAGCTTTTTTAGTTTGCCAGGGGCGGGCTATGATCCAAGCCTTAAAGATTACAATTTGAACAGCCTGGATAATAAAGATTAAAAAGGAAATAAATCTGAGTAGTCTGAACCTGCAACTAAAAAGAGGTACTCTTGGTTCCTGTCGATCCAATGGATGCAGTGATTACTGATAAGGATTCTTAGCGAATCATACAACATCAAAATTAAACACATTAGTTATTCAAAAATTCCTGCAAACTTTAGAGGGTTGCAACAATAAATAAAACTTCAATTCGTCTTTTAGATCTCCATTGGTGTCTGCAGATGGCTATCACGCGGCTCTACAGCTAAAAATTATGAATAACCAACACAGTCCGAAAAGATATTATCGAAAAATTTTTAAGTACAATTTTACAAAAGGTAACTATTTATTGCTCTATCAACTCTTAAAAAGTACTGACTGAACTGATATGTTATTGAGCCGGGACGTTAATAAGTGCCTTGGTGCCTTTTATCACAAAATGCATGAATGTATAGACATGGCCGTATCCAAGCATGTTAGGATGGTCGGTGGCCCCACTCAGAATTTTCCCTCTTGGTTTTTTAACATTCTTAAATCAAAAATTAAGTCGAAACATAGGTTGCACAGAATAATAAAAAAGCGTGAAGCCACCCATGAACAAAAAGCAGAGTTTAAAATCTTAAGAAGAGACATAAAATCTCAAACCTGCTATGATTATTGTGAGTATTTTTGAAAAATCGAACTTAATATACAAGGTGACACCAAAAAGTTCTGTACCTTTCTTAATAGCAAGAGAAATCATGTTACCTACCTGAGGAGATGGTGATGGTGTTTGAGAATCGAAGTTGTGATGATCCAGCTTCTATTGCGAATGCTTTTGCACAGTTCTTTGAATCAGTGTACACCCTTAGTACTAATATTAATGTTAGTGGCTTGAATTTCGGCATATTCGAATTTTCCAGAGTAACCGAAGAGGAGAGTACCAAAAATTAATTTAAGAATAACGGATAAAAGCTTATTTTCAATAAAACAGGGAAGTCTTTCGTCAATTAATTATATGATGCTGATATGTAATAGGTATATGGTTGAAAATAACCTGGATATGTTTAACTCTTCTCTAGCAGTGATATCGAGAATGTTGAGTCATGATAATCGGTTTTGATGTCTGAGTTGGGTGTTGATAGTGTATGTAGTTTAATACTTTAGGATTGGTTTGTTCTTTTTTTTCTGTTCTGTTCTTGGAATATTTAAGTATTGTTATCTTTAAATCTGTTACTACTTTACATGCAATTACCACTTGTTGAATGGAATAATCTTTGAAAAATGTTTTTAATCTTTAACGCTTTAAATAAATAAAAAAAAGTGTAAATACAAGAATAGTTTTACTATTATCTTTAAAAATACCACACTCAAGTATAGCCTCCAGCCTTTTCGCATTACTGCGAGTTTATTGACAATGGTGGAATTAAAACTTATGAGAGAAGTAGAGTAGAATATATGACCTTCTATTTTGAAGTCAATATTCAAAAGAACTTAAAGGTAAATTGATGTTAGGTGCTAAAGTGGTAAATCAATATGGACTATAATTTTTGGTGAAACTGAATTTTGAAAAAAGTTATTAGGTAATAGAAAATCATGACTGATCTGAAAAGATAACTACACTACAAGTTGCTGTTTATTAAATAATGTTTAGGAGGCTGTCTCAAACAATATTTTAATTTCATAAGCTGGCAACTTGGATATATTTAAAGTTAATGTTCCTACGATGCTTTATGAATAGAATACTTAAAAATGTATATTAACGAATAAATTCCACGTCGAACCGATATATAATTGTTGCCATCTAGTATCAGTTTAATTTTTTCATTCTAAAAACTTTTGATAATTAATTAAAGTCAACAAAATTGCCCTTTCTGGAGTGAAGTGGGGTTAGATTATCATTAATCACACCTTACCATCCTGTTACACTCTGGTTCGTTCCCATGAATTAGCACAAAAAAATAATGGCTAAAAAGTTTTCTTAAAATCATTAAAGGCAAACATTGCGCGAACATATTGCAGATGCTTTTTTTATTGAAATAAAGTGCTTTATTCAGTTATATACGCAAAAAGGTCTTGAATTGCATCTTCTAGTTCACCTGTATGTAGATGTTAGAAGTAAAGTAGAAAATTATAAGAAAGTGATTTTTTATTTCTAAATAATTAGCATAATGTGCTTGTAACATACTCCAATATGATTCTTGGATTGTGTTTTAAGTAGTAAAATCCTTTTAGTTCGATTTATTTGAAAATAGGTATTAGGACCTAAAAAACTAAGGGTACGTTTTCTCCTAGGGACAACTTTTGAGGTTTGTTGTGCTACTATTATCGACTGTCACATTATCCTAAAAAATAGCAAGATAATTTTTTTTTCGTATAAAAATGATCTGTGCGAAATCGCTAATATTTTCCTCCGTCACACGCAAACGTTATTAACGTCATATTATTTTTTATTTGACATAACAGTCGATCGGAAGGACCTTTTGTTAAAAATTCTGCTTTACGATATGTATACAGGGACAAATAATGCTTCTTTGAGCTAAAAGGAATGTATAAAACTAATCTTATGAACATAATACATAATACGATGCATGTGTATTGAAGATAATACGAGAATATGAAAATAGTTTTATAATATTAAATATAGGTAGGTACCCACTATTTTCTTATATCAGTTTATTACTTATATAAACTGATAAATTAATCATTATTAAATTCTTAAATATAACATAATTAATCCGTCGTGTGAGAAATATTCAATGGAATTTGTCACAAGCATTCCAAGAAAGAGTCACCCTAAATTTTTAAATCATAATCGGTTTTTTGACAAAATGCAAGAATCCTAGTATTACTTCTTCATCAGCCATGATTGTCACTCATAAATTTCACAAACAAATTCAGTCACTTACCTATTGGTAAATCAAGTGAGTTCAGAATTACATATTTAGTTCAATCGGAAAACTTGCTAGGCAAATATACAATTTGGCGTCTAAAAAGGTATAGAAGGGACATTGCGTAGTTGTAAACCTAAGCACTTGTTTTATTTACATACATTTTTATATACTTCTTACTTAAAACTTTTCCAATTATCTTCATAATCTTTTCACCCTATAATGGAGATAAGCGAAGTTACCTTTGTGAAATGTTAATGCATAGTGTTAAGTTAAATTTACTGTGAAGGGCATGTTAATTTTTGTATCATACATTCATACGACTTAATTATACAAAACGGGAATGCTCACGCCAACTTAAAAATATTTTGGGATGAAATATGTAATGCTATTTAAATATATTTTAACCTTACGCTTAGGCAAATTTGCAAGTCATAAAGCTCTCATTTTTTTTCTACGTATTACGTGATTTGATATTCAAATATTTAATATCAAGCACAGTTTAAATCTGAACACGACACCGTTTTGGCCACAAAATTTTAAGAATAATTTAGCAGAGTAGACTCTAAAGTATATATACCGGGTGTACCAGAATTGTGGGAAATTTTAAGACAGTGTTCCTGTAAAATAAAAACTTAAAAAAATAAATCAAGTAGCCTAAACCTTCAACTAAAAAAGGATATTCATGATTACTGGCGGTCAAATGAAATGAAAATATGCAGTGATGTCTGGGGAGGTTTCTTAACAACATCATTGAAAAGAATAAGCTCAGAAGTAAAAAAAAAAACATTTTTTAACACATTAGAAAAAACTGAACGAAATCATTTGAAATAAAAAAAATGTTTCTAAACTTACTAGTTCTTGCAACATTTGAACTTAAGGACGCTGATTCGAAACAATTTATTAAAAACGTTGGTTATTATGGATAACATGATCCGATTTCGGCATTAATTCGACATTTTTGGATTTCGCGGTTAATTTTATTGTGGATTAATTTGAAATAAAATATGGAATTCGTTTATTGAGTATACAGATATAGATCTGATGTATTGTCTTACTTTGGAAGCCAGAAGGTGCTACCGAGAAAGATTTCGTAATCGTACTCCTCCAAATTCAAGAATATTGACCAAAGTCTAAGGGAGAATGGTAGGCTATGTAATGATACTGGTCTGGGAATTACAGTACATACACTGCAGTTAAAAGAAAATATTCTAAACCTGTAGATGACACATCTTCAACGAGCACCCGTAAATTATCAACACAGATTCAAGGGAAGACTCTTGATTCTTGCAGTGACGCGATAATCCGAAATAACAAAAGCATCATTATTGAACTGATAGCTTAAAACGTCGCTGCAGGTGTTGGAACTGGCCATAAAATCATTCACAATAGGCTGCAATACAAGAAAACTTGGGGCGAGATGGGTCCCAAAACAACTTACCGGCATCCACAAAGAAATGAGGCGTGGAATCAATAAACAGTTAAGCCAGATATTTATCTGAAAAAAATATTTATTAAAAAATTTGTGATATGCAACGAAACTTGGATCCGCTTTGCAGCACACAAGTTTTCCAACGCTATTCAATGACGCTTACACCTAGCATAGCCATATTTTATGCGATTTTCTGTAAGGAAATCCAAGAATCAACAACCAATATTACAGTGACATGCTGGAAAACAAAGTGAAGCCTGCCATTCGCACTAAACGTCGTGAACTTTTGACAAACGGTGTAATTTTGCCTCACAATAATACACAGACAACATAAGAGGATCTAACGTTGAAGTGAAAACTCATGGACATAACGAACAATGGAAGAAGTGTTAAGTAATATTATTTAGAAAAGTCGCCAAAATTTTGTAATGAATGACCCTCGTAAATTGCAATAAACTATAATTTTAAAGTGCGATTAAATTAGCGTATAAATTAATTATACTTAGCTGAAACTGAAACAAAAGTAAAACTTGAATAAATTGGACCACAGAGGTCAAACGAAATGGACAGCTTCACCAAATATATCCGCACTGCAGCTTTTCGAGAGTTTTAAAAGCTAAAAATTAATGATCTATTAATGGATGTCTGCGGAAGAGCTTTTACCTAATATGTTAGTTATTACATTGAGCTAGTGACCGAGATATTAAAGTACATGTACTTAGTGACATGTATAGGTATGGTAAAAATACGTTTCCCAGAGTGTTATCGCAAGTTATAAGTTTTTATTAGAATGGGAAATTCAGGCACATCGGTCAAATACGTGGTTGTCTTTCACGTGATCCAATCTATATTACAAAATTGGTCTTACATATACAAGGTGTCCCGTAAATGCATACCGGCGCCATATTCTTCTTTTATAAATGAAATACCATACATTTGTAGCGTAAGCGAGGGCTCAAATTTTTCGTCAAAAAATACAGGATTAGATCAATATTAATTATGCTAAAAACTGCTGCTGACTTTACATTGATTAACATTTGAAAATTTAAATATGTATATTTTTTGTATCTATTATTTCAGCATTTCTGAGAATTATATATTATTCGCAACCAAAGTGCTGTCGTAAATTTGACCAATTTTAAACTGGTTTTCCTTCTTTTTCAAATTACACAACTTTAATATTATATCATCAAATTAAATAAAAAACTATTACCCTGTATATTTTCATGTAATTGTTGCTACAAATTATATAATATTAATACAAACATGATATGTATGCTTTTTACCATAGAAAAATTAACAAAACTAATCAAAAACAACATACGAAGACAGAAAACTATTCAAACGACTTTTGCTTTGTTTTTCAGATGATGAATCAGATGAATTCACTATTCATATAGCGAGATACCGTCCTGAAGAATTGCACAAACTTGCATCAAAAACGAAATTCACAAAGAAAGAAATTCAACTCATGTATAGAGGTTTTAAACAGGTATGATAGTAGAAGTTCTAACTTTATAATGATTATTAAAACCATTATTATAAAATGATAAATATATCTGAACGAGTATTTTTGATGCAGAGATATATTGTATAAATTTATTATTATATAAATTACCTAATATTACCATAATATGGTTAATTTTGTGTTGGTATTTTGCTATTCAAGTTTTTAAGCTTGATTCCAGTTTTATACTAATTTTAAACATTTTGCTAACAACCCACATCAACGTAACTTATTGCATTCTAACAACAAATAATAATGGTGATCAGTATGTTCAAGGATTGCATTGTACTTTTTTTACATCAACCCTGAATTTCCAAAGGATATAGATAGTATATAGTAACGTTTTAACGTATCTACGTTACCATTTCGTTTAGTTATTCTTATCATAAATAATCGGTGAGTACAAACTTTGGCGTAGAGTAATACTGAAAAACTCGTTGTGCCATTTCAGCAAAGCACTCGACGCGGATTTCACTAATACAGTTAGCATTATCAGGATAGGATTAAAATGTTTCGAGAATATGATGTGAGTATTTATTAGAAAATGTGAAAGGGTTTATAAAAACCAATCGCGCATGTATCTTTGTACAATTGACTGAACTTTACTGTTGTTGCAAGTCTAGTGTCTATTTAAACGTATTTACTAGCTTCCACTAGACGATTTTTTAGAGTTAGTTCATTTTTTATTTCATTACTACAAACATTTTTTGATACCTGGCTAACTTCTTTGTTTAAATATATTGTATCTGACAAACCTCTCGCCTAAAAGATCACGATACTGTTTCAAAAGGTAGGTTCAAATACACCAAGAGCTCTATCTTCTCAAAAAAGTCGATTCATTTGTTTGATGAGACTTTCTGGTCCAAGGCAGCTGAGGAGAAACACAACACAGGTTTCTCCGTCTCCTTCTCATCAACTTTGATACCCAAGTGGCATGAGTACAATTATACGTAGTTTTTATAAGATTTATAAACGTCTGCTCCCATTGACATCAACTGCAATTCTTTTAGAATTTGATCTGGGCAGTGTGACTAGATGAATAGCGTATGCCAGCAGGCCGTTCTTCAAATTTGCGAAAGGAACCCCACCCTGAAATCAGCCGTTGGAGGCTCTATATCTAAGAGTTCTATCCTGTGAATTGGTGACGATTGTTTCTAAACATTGTATCAATCCAGCCACTACTGCTCTAAATAAATAAATGGGGCTTCGTAGAGAAAACTCTAATATTATTGGTAGTCGATATATCTTTCACTTTCTTTCAGTTACTGATATGATAAGTAAGACGAAATAATTTAACGATCATCCTAGATACCCTGACAGACAAGGTTAGGTTAATTAAACCCAACAAAACAGGTTTTTGAATAACTATAACTATTCGCGCCACAACAAATATATAGAAGCTATTCATAACTAAACAAGTTTTCCAAGGTATGTAAAATCTAAATTGTAAAAGATCTGTGACGCATTTATCAACAGAGTTTTATTAAAAACTCCAGAGTAGGTACTAGAATGCCTATCTGAATTTTCAGGAGAATTATCCGTAACTCATTAAATTAAAACCACACAAAAACATGTTAATTAGAAGTTAACTATTATAGTACTTACCTTCTATTGAATTTTGAATTTAAAAAAACTTCATAGAATAAGTATATTTTAGTAACTTCATTATAAACTTTATTTTCTGCCCAAATTTGTATTGCTTTATAGATTTAACGGAAGCAGTTTTCTTGTTCTTTTTATACTCTACAATCTACAAAATAAACTTTATTTTCCAAGCTAATAATTTGTTACGGTTTTCGCGACAAAAACGAAATAAAAAAACAAAAACAAAAAGTAAAATGTCCATCTTATCTAAAAGAATTAGGTAGTTTGGTTTTTGTTTTTTTTTGTCACACAAACATTGAAGTAAAACGGATTAGAACACTAGTCACAGAAAAATCTATGGTTTGCTTAAACATGCGAAATATTAACCACATTTTTATACGGAGGGAGAGGGTGAGTTTTTGTGTATATTCAGTCACAGAATATTAAAAGCAGCGAACATATGTTTGTAGCTTTGCGCCTATTTAAATTAATAGAAATTAAAAATACGACTTCAGATGTTTTATTTTTTTGCATTAAATTGGTGCTCCCTACGAAAAAAACCTATTTTATCACAAATTGAACGATAATTTCAAAAGTAGTTATTATTTTGAAATATCTCAATGGTGTACCATTTTTTTTCTTTAAAAATATTTTTTAGTTTTTTTTTTTATTTCTTACATTATTTTTACAGATATAAAAAAATAAAACGCTCTTCTTTAGTCTTACTTTTTGAGGAGAATACAATAGCGTTTATAAATTTTTAGTACCACGTTTCGTTTTTGGAAAATGTTATTGAAGAAAATTCGTTTGACATTTATTTTGCGTAAAACATTCATCTGAGAAAGGCGCTTTTAAGTGCAGTGAAAGCCAAAAGAAGTTTACATTTCGGTCTTTTATTTTCTCTATAAAAGATAATCTAAACCTGATTATTTTAGTAATGTAATAAGTATTTTAATTCAAACAAAATACCCACTAAAAGTGGTATAGTCCACAGAATCATGCGATGTTGGTAAGGTAAAAACAAAAAATTCAAAATAGAAAATAATTTAAGAATATTATATGTAATTGTGTATGTATTTTATATATTACCTATTTACACTGAATGTTGTTGTGATGTAGTGTACATGTACCACTTACTTGTTTATTTTTAATTCTGTTTACAAAAAAAAAAAAATTTTTTAGAAAGAGATGTACCTGAGGAAGGCGAATAAGCCGAAACGCTGTACGGAATTTGACATGAAATAAACATATTTCAAAAGGGAAAACACATTTTTTTTTGCTTAAAAGAACCTTAAAACCCAATAAAGGAAACGAATATAAAAAAACCTGTTTATGTTTTTACGCTATCGAAAAATACTTTTGAGAGTATTTCACTTCTTTTGCACTCGCAAGCTGCTGTTGAAAAAGTTTTTCGCGACTCAGAAGCCAGTCTGAAATAAACTGGAAATTGAAACTGAACATGCACTTTTATACATAAAACAAATTTCTTGTTGATAAATGATTTGTTACATAGGATCCAAAAACGGGACACGTCTGATCTCGAGTAGGTATATCTCGTAAATTTTACTCTCATCCCATCTCGTCGAAATATTTCCCCTATCTCGCAGCACCTCTATTTCTGGGGCATTATAAATACATCGCTCAATATATTTATTAACTATTATACTGTGAATTTAGTTTAGAATGTCGTATCTTACTAACGTTCCTTCAACTTCAAGTTATCACACATTTACCAGTCGACCCCACTTGATTTTAGTAGACATGGCTTTAAATACGGGGATTATTTCAAAATGGGAACAGTTTAAATTTGTTAGTTTCAGAATATGTTGTCTAAGATGTGTATACACCACGTATTACCGGTAGTTTTGGTAATAATATAAAAGATTAAATTGCAACTTAAAGCATAATTTATGCCAGAAAATTGTTTACACATTTCGAGTAATTGGAAGGGATAGCGATATCACAGGGATTTGCAAGAACCATTCAATATAGAACACGATGCTAATAATGTTCTTTTAAAAACTACATGAGGTTGTGCAATTAATGTTGTAACAATGTTGATTTCAGTTTAATCAGTTCTCTTCTCTTTGTAAATAGTATACGTCTACGTAGAATATTTAGAGTAAATAACGTTTTTACTGTAACAAGTATATTTCAAAACATTTGTTTTTCAAATTGCTATTTCACTTATAGAATCATGCATAAATCGATATATTGTTGCTTAAAAGCTCTTCTAACTTGAAGCTTTTACGCCTTCAGAGCCCCAATAAATATGTATACTTCCATACTAAAAGCTAAACATAAATAAATCCAATTGTATAAATCTCGATTCAATTATTTAGGAAGAATTATTGATGGATTCCATCCAGTTTCTCAGTAAGAATATAAACTGGAAAGTACTTCGGCAAAGCTTCTCTATAAAAAATATTTTTTAGATATGTAAAATGTCATTTGTAAATTTAGCTCTACATTTGTAAATGTAGCTTCTCTATAAAAAATATGTTAGATATGTAAAATGTCATTTGTAAATTTAGCTCTACATTTGATGACGAAAATCAAAGAAGTTCATCGAGAACTTGCAAGCTTCTATTATTTTGGGCTATTAACGAAACAGTGAATTTTGATTAATGTTCTTAATGATCTTGAATAGGGTCAGGTAATTTTTTTTAGACCGGTGTAAATTTTCTAACTGCACCCTGACCGGGAACAGCCAATATAGAGATAAATCTCAATATCAACCGGAGACATGCTGTAGAAACAGAGTTTAGCACTGACTCCTCTCGGATGACTAGCACAATGGTAATTGGCGTTAATTACATTATTCTGTCTATACCCATTCAATTTAAACGTAATCAATAGAATTTGCTATTCTCTAACCCAAAATAGCGAGATTAAAACTCTAGAGAATCAACTTTTAATAAGTTAAAGATAACCAAAATGAATTTGTGACCAGAGGTACTGTGATAATATTTATTGGCTGTTGGGTTAATGCCCATTATATTTAGAAATACAATAATAATACAAAGTACACAAACGTATGATTTAAAATCTGCTGACAAAACAAATGTCTTGCTCGCATCGACAGAAGAGGAATATGAATTTCTGCCGCACTCAAAAGATCAGCACAATTTACATTACTGTTTACAATATCGTACAGCAACACTAAGTCGTGTGCTTACATCGATAGATCAACGTATCATTGCCAAGCATATAATTCCAAACGATCTAATATAAAATTTATTCGACGAGTGGATGAAAGTTCTTAATAATACAATAATATCACTGTTTAACGTGCATGCTCCAATAAAAACTGTACAAACCTTACCTTAGGGAGTTGCAAAGTGTGGATTATTGCTGAGTTACTGATGGCTCAAAGACAAACTATAAAGGCCCTAAGCTCATCAAGAACAGTGTGGAATTGTCAAAACAGACTCTATGCCAAATCTCATTTCCTCTGTGTTGATAGCTTTATTAGGACTGTACTGTACTAGACTATATTAAATAGTAATATTTATTATTTGGCTTTTATTGTAATTTGGCTATTTTGCAAAATAAAACATTTATCATAATATGCAGAGTAAAGTAATTTTTTTGATCATAAAAATCAGTTAGTTGTAAATAATCAGAGGGATATAGCCTAAACGAGTCAAAAATGATATTCTCAGTAGGTATTTTAAATTTTGGAAAAGCAAAATCATTTAAATGTAAATATATCATCTGCTTGGCTATGCCACTGACGACAGTTTAATGTTATATTTTATATTTATTACAAAAAGTTTTGGTGTCTCTACGGGAGATACACATTAAGAAATCACTTCCTTTCACATACATTGTTACATCGGTAGTATGATGAAAGAGTTTGTCGGATCATTTGCTGGAATTAGACTCAGTTATCCGATTTCACTGATAAATGAAGAGCTTAACGTTCAAATAATTCTGCACTATTTTAATATAACTGTTTTTAATAATAATGAATCATATGACAACAAAATATCTTAGGTATTCGATCTACTAATTCTATGTAAATTATATTACCTCAGGAAGTAATTCTATTGCAAGTTCTTCAAAACTTTAAACAAAAAAGAAGAATAAAACTTCGGTTTAATGGCAGAGACGTGAGAGATATACAACACTTTAATAAAAGAATGTAAACTTAAAAGAGTTATGAATCTCCACTTCGTGCTTATTATTCATTCTAAATTTATCAACTCTATACCCGACATCAAATTTTGTTTTTTATTCGCTTTTATCCAACAAAATGCGATTTTTTCTACTTTAGGTTAGCTCACAAATACTACTGTATTTGCCTTTGTGAGAGTTATTGAAAACCTTTAGGTACTTATTTCTACACCAAAATAAAAGATAATAAAACTACAGCTTTTTAGTGACCAAAGTGGAGTATGGAACAACGAATCCCTTGAGTTTAAAAACCGCAGTTTATTCCAATCACAACCCTGTAGATCTCTTCGAAATAAAAAAGGCATTTACATCACGTGTGAAATTTATTGGTCCGTATTTTTTTGAGCGCTATTTAGCAGCAAAGTTTTTCCACGTATTGTTAGGCATTTCGTTTAAACACTAAAAAGAATTATTGGTTAGAGTCTGTTCAAAAATGTACACACGCAGAGCAACACTGAATCAATATTAGACAGATCAACAAAATTAAATTCACATATTTACGGGGTTTGTTGTTTGTCTTTTAACACCTTCCCAATTTTTAGCTGTTTTATAAAATCTTCTGGACATGGACATCATCCTAAGCATGTAAAAATACCCCAGTGTTTCAGCGTTTTTTATAGAGAATTATTGTACATAGGTTCAATTTAGTAGTGACTACTGAAGTGGACCTGAGGACTAGTTTGAGTATTACGAAAACTGCCAAAATTCTCGTAGTTCTGTCAACAGTGAGTATTGGATGGAGTCTCAAACTAATTATTGAACTAGAGGCAGAGATTGTTGAAGAAAAAAAAAAGGATTCAAACTGTCCTTATCAACAAGGAAAATATGACTAGTATTCTAGACAAAAATGCCCTTGAGCTCACAGCATGCATATGTATAAACTAGACCTATTAAATTTGGAATCAAAATTGTCAGTTAGAACTATTTCGAGGATATGAGAAACATAACAAGACAACAAACAGACATAGGAAAACACGCTGCAAAAAAATGATAAAAGCATTTTGAAAAATAAAAATTCAGTAACGAGAGCTACAAGCAACATTATCTTTGTATGATTAATTAAATAGTTACTTAAAAGAAATAAATAATTTTATCACTAACTTTTTAATTATTCTACTCGTACCTGAAATAAATCGGTTTTTGTTGCCCATCGTATATTCTGTTAATCACTGCAGTTGAATACAATTTCAAACGCCCGTAGAGAGATGCTTTTACTTGCTACTTGCAATATGGACATTTAACAGAATTTCTGGTCAAGGGTTGTGAAGGATTAGATTTAGGGAATACGCGGTATTATCTCTATTGCTACTAGGGTCGAGTTTAAATAACAAATAGGCACAAAACAGAGCTGTAATCGCTCAATAAATATAAAATAAAAAATATGACAATGAAATATCAGCTAACTCAAATAAAAGACATGCATATTTTAAAACAATGAGATTTAATCAACAATGCAAAACACATTAAATCGAACTATTGAATGTTTTTTTTTTCATTGTCAAGACTTTACGCAATAACTAGGGAAATGGAACAAAACTCTTTTCAACTCCCTCTACCCTGGGTGAAATGTTAAGTTAAAAATCCTTCTCCAAACACTAAAAAATTTTGTAAAGAATTAATATATAAACAATATGACTTGAACGCATATATCAAAATTTAATTAAGAAAAAGTAAATGAATTTTATAAAATAACAACTAATATTAATGTCTTTTGTTTTAGGAATGTCCAACTGGTATGGTAGACGAGGATGCTTTTAAGCATATTTTCGCACAATTTTTCCCCTTAGGTGGTATGTAAAACTTAATATAAAAATTAACTACGGAACGCTTTTATTCTCTGTGCTTGCTTTTATAAAGTTATAAGTAATAAAATTGTTTTCAAGATCAGGTCATACTTACGATGAGGAAATTTAATTATGCTATTAATAAACAGTGTACTTAAATAAAATTTTAAACGATATAACATGACATTAAATTCCTATGGAAATAACTTAATTTAATTGATATAAAAAATATGGTTTAATTTTAAAAAATCACACAAATTTAATCCGCTAAATTCCATTTGTTTTGTAATATTTCACAATCATTATGATCAAATTGTAAAAAATATTTGTTCCAAAATATTCAAGTCAACGCCGAAATAGTTCATATTTATAAATTTAAATATACAAACTGTGAAATACCGATTTTCTCTAGTGTGGCCGTTTAAACCATTTTCAGGCAAGATCACGTTTTTATAGGTATGATTTGTGTTTAGTAAACCATTTATATTGTAAATTTTATTAACTAGTTTATAATTCTGATCATCAAATATAACTACGCCAAAAATATCAGGAAGAATATAAAAGATTATTTGAGTAAAAGCTACTATACTTCCACACATTCAAAAGGTGTAAACTAATATATCACTTCACTCATTGGGATCATATCTGCCATGTGAACTATAAACATTAATCAATGATTTACTCAATGACTGCTTATTTTATTATTATCTTAAAACAATATTTATTTAGATACCCCAAAAATTGAATAAAATATATCGATATTATTATATGTTGTTCCTGTTTATTAACATATTTATATATTAATATTGTTCTTGCGACCTTTAGTTTGTATTTGATATTTCGGTTGGGTTTTTAGGTCCAAAACCGGTAAAACTCAGTCTCACTGATGTTTCGATCCCTATTCTGAGAAGGCTACAATGGAAAATAGTGTTTAAAAAAAAGACGCAACTTCAAAACATTTGTAATGAATAAACAATTCATCTTTAGTCAATTTTATTAACTCAATTAAAGCACAATATACACATAATACTGATCCTGATCAATAGCTATATCAAAATTTCCAACAATATCTCCTTGAGGAGCATTTCCGGATTCGAAGACATCTTGGAAAATAAAGCAATTGCAAAAAATTTGTTAAAAAGGGAAAATGAAAACTGTTAAATTGCATTCAGAAAAAGTTATCGAAGTTGTTGGTCACAATTTTATGAAGAAAGCAAAACAAACTGTCCATATCTATCATGTTTTGGTAGAGTCAAAAATTAAAAATTTTGCCTAAAAACCCATTTTCATTTTTAATTATTTAATATCTAGCTAAGATATTAATTTTCATGTTATTCATATTATTCAAAAAAAATGTGAGAGCGAATATATTATTATTCTGTATTTTTTAAATCACAGTCAATTTAAAATTCACATTATAATATCTGGCTGAAAATATAAATTGCATTATACGCATTTGCATCATCGGATTGTTTATATTGAGTTTTTCTATTTCGCTATAACTTTTTACCATAGGTAAGCACGATTTTTTTTTTCTTATTAACAAAATAATGTTCGTCGAATCAGTTAACTTTAAGGGTCTACAAATTTAATTCTAAGACCATATTTTCAAGTAAGCATAGGGTATCGATTAAAGTTATGATGAACTTCGAATATTTTGATATAAAATGATTAAAATGAATACGAAACCATCCTAAATTTTATTTAACAAAAGCTTTCAAATTAACCATCTGTCAGTTGAGAATTCATACTCACACTGATAGTGAAAGCTTTATAATTTATGCCACATTAACAATATGGTTAGTCCCTTGCATTTTGGTAAATAACCTTAGAACTTAATATAATAAAGTAATTAATTCAACATTGAAAGATTTCTAAACATATGTTTGAATTCTTTTGCTGAAACCTTTAGTGCTCAATTAATGAAACTTTTAAAGAACTATTGCAAAAAATTTAATGAAAAATCAACTTCTGCTAAATCTAGTTTATTTTTGATATTATTTTAGCAGTCCAGATTCTAGCGATCTCGACAATATTTATTATTTTTAGCATATTATATATATATATATGTATATATATTATACATATGATTTTATTGTCCAAAATGGATCGAATACCTGGGAACACTGCCCAACATATCCTGTAAAGCTGTTGTTAAGAAAATAATTCGGTTCTAAAAGATTAAATCTATATAACAATGCCAAGCAGATTTAGAAAAGCACCATAGGTATAAAGCTTTTAACTTTGTAGTAATTTCTTCTGCAATTTAATCTCAGACCTATTTTTTCGTTATTCTAACAACAACTTCAGAAAAATGGATGTAATTATTTTTGTTTGAAACACATATACAACGCCAACTTTAGGTTAATTTCTTTTACATTATAAAGGATTTCGTACAAAAGCTGATTCTTTTTTATACTGTTTTAGATGCAACAAATTATGCCCATTATGTGTTTAACACAATGAAGCAGAAACAAACTGGGAAAATAAGTTTCGAGGTAGGTAACCTTTTTTTTATTTCATTAATATTTCTTTCACGCTAATGGACAAAACAATTAATTGAAAAGCATAATGTTTTTTTTTTATTTTATCCAAGATTAAACAGGATTTGTTGTATTAAGTATTTTCCTTTTTTGTTTATTTGTCGCGTCCACCTTTGTATTTCAAAATCAATAATTATATTTTATAGAAATGTAAAACATATTCCTCTTTGTCCGTAGGAGTCATTTTAACAAACAAATGTTTGCAGTTTTAAAACATGCTGTAACTTTTGAATGCCCAAAGCCGCTATTAAGGGACAGTAAACGTTAACATTACCCATGAGTAATACCTCACATCTTTTAAGGAAGAAGCTTGGCATTTATTTACTATCAAATAGCTTCACCAGGTCCAAAGTTTTCCTACAGAAAAATATTGTCAGAAGAATATGCTTAAACTTGGAAGCCTACTCAGAGAATTCCTATATACAGTTCATTAACAACCATTTGACAGTGTGAGTGGTAAAGCTGTCTAAATTATTATTATAATAATATAATGTATATACAACAAACTTTTACAAATATTGAATTGCTATTGTGTTAATCACATGTCCATGTGTTTCATACCGAGGTCGCAAATTAGACCATATAATTTATTGGACAACTATAATGATACCCTAGGATGTACAATGTAGTAGGTACCTACCATATATTTACATCTCTACTGTGAATATAGTTATGATTTAATTGTTTAGCAGTATTAACAGTTGATTATGCTACATGTTTTGTCCATTACGTATGATGTATGCTTTTTTGAATTAAGATAGTATTCGACATGGAATATATATTTGTGATATTTAATTTTTACAGTTGTTTTGGTGTGGTGTTATTTGTAAATGAACTTGTTCGAAAAACTCGATTTAACCGTGGTAACACTGATATGAATTTTAAAACTTCAATAACTCAAAATTTCTAAAATGTAGACCGACTCATAATTATGTATTTTTTTTATCTTTTATAATTTTGTATTAAATTAAATAAAAAAATAAAATAGATAAATATGAATCGGTCTAAGTTATCTGTTTGGTTTGGTCGTTGGTTCAGAGATACATGTTTGCATTTAAAAAAAAGAAAAAAATGCTGATAATAAAAAATTTCCTAATTGTCTGTGTTTAAATGAGATTTTCTATTTATCCAATCACATTATGAATATCACTCAGTGAATATTATTGATTTTTAATACCTCATAGTGGGATACTTTCATTAAGACATTTAAGTATTTCTTGATCTACGAATATAAATAAATTCAAACCCAGAAAGACCTTTTGTATACCAGAAATGGTGTCGTATAAAAACCACACTGTATAAATACATATACAGAGAATAGGTTTATTAGGGCAGTCTTGTATTGCACCTCTCGAGTTCACCATTGTTGTAAAATCGATTTTGGCAGATTCTAAGGCAATTTTAGTTTCGGAAACTGCATTATCAAATGTCAATAGATGTTATGGGACATTGGCGTTTCCTATTATCACTTCATTTATAGAAATACAAATATTTTATATAACTCAGCTTTCATTGATATCAAGTTTGTAATTTTATCTAAAGTTTACTTTAAACACTTATAAAACTTTATTTTCCCGTTCAAAAGCACAACTTAACTAACGCAACTTTTACCTCGTTATTAATTGAAGGTAAATTAAATCTGCTTTAAACTTACTGCTTTAAATAGATTTAATTTGAGTGAAGAATATTAGCTTATATTCTTTCTAACATTGCCTAATTTAATCTGCAGCATTTAATTCACGAAGGATAACTAACCGGAAGAATTTGCAAAATTAATTATTATTCCTGCTTATTTACATCGGATTAAATTTTGTAATCTACCAGCAATTAAATTGTACATCAGAACTTTCTTTTCGCAGTTTTATATAAAACCTAATAAAAATAACTATAATATATATAGTGTACAAAATTCAACCAAAAATCGTGTCTACTTCGGACGAATTACTTTGCATGGCAATTTTTAACATGAAAGCACTGTGTATATAATTTATAAAAAATAACGGAACAACGCTAAAGTTTACCAAACTTTAATATATTGATAACCTTTGTAAAACAATTCAAGAGATAGTTACTACTATTATCTATGAAATATCGGCCATACCATATTAATTGTAAAATCCCCGTCACTGTCCCATTGGTCGTGGAATTGACAACAAAATTTCCGTATTTCTCTGAAAAAATTTTAAATGGTTTTTTGCAAATCACAAGAGAGCAGCAAGACGTAAATGTTCAACACCAACCCATATTGTATGTTTTGACTGATAAATCATTATCAGTAAACAATTTAAAAACAAAAATGTATTTTTTTGGTGAAATATAAATTATTTTTAGCCGACTGTAACGGATTTAACGCACAGGATGCTACATAAAAAAAGGCCGGAAGGGAAATCTTTAATTTTGAAACTGTGATTTCCAAACAGCCGAACTGTCCACATGGGAATAAGCGGCAAGACCGAATTATCACTCCAGAGAGAGTTTCAACTACAGCAGGACACACATTACTTTTTGGATGTTGCCAGATCCTATTCCCATTTGACCGTCAGCAAGAATACAGCCGTAGAAACCTAAAAATAGTCTATTAAATTTTAAGTAAATCACTAATACCAAAAGTTTCGTTATTTTGATCTATATCCGAAGGACGTAAATGTGACAGCAGTTGCAAGGCTTGAAGCGGTTGGATTTCACACCAGCGTAGGATGACGTTACCTGCCTAAAATGGCTTTCCGAAAACCTTCACTACTGCACGCTGGTACGGACAACAGTTATGTTAAGCCTGTTCAACTGGTAAAGATGGCCCATTGCAGGACATTCAGTGAACACATATATGCACGGCTTAAAAACAATAAAGGAGCCGGTTACTAAACATCTTTAAGACGGTAAAAATCATAACATGTAACTCTGTTATGTGTGTGCATATTCTACCGAAATGATCTCTCATGTCATAGACTGGAGAATCTGGAGGAGAAGGTTGAGGAATTACCACCCAACTTCAAGGCAGTCCTATCTGGAACAAACATTCACTGACAGGAGATTTAAATATATAGAATGTTCACAATATTCTATGGATAATCTCTGCTAAAACAGAGGCATATAATTTTGTCACAAGTTGTTGGTTACAAGGCATATCTTCTTCTCCTCCTAAGAACTATTCATCATTTATATCCATGATTTTCTATTGTCGAATTCCAATATTTAGACAATTACTCACCATTTAACCTGGAATCTGTTTTGTGATATAGAACCTTTTCATAGGTGTATAAAGGAAAAAAATAATAAATAGGTACTATGGTGAAGCGAGGTGGTAAGTAGAAATGCAGATAGCTGGTCGCTGATTTTGCTGTATCTGTGATCTAGATGAGTAACTTATTTATTCCTTCAAGTTGTTGATACTCACAGAATTCGAGCCCTTTGCGATCTGCCAGGAGCGTCCTTTCATTCGTTCTTCTTTTTCTTCCATGCTTTATCGTTTTTCTCTTCTCCATTTGGTTAGCCACTTCTTCACTATGTCGAAATATGTGGTCTCCATTCGTCACTAAATGTACTTTTCTAAATTCGTAGATATATTCTTGAAGATGCTCTATCAGTATCGATCAGATGAGTTTTTAGATCCTATCATCATATCATTTTAATTTATATATTGGAAAACATCAAAGTCTAGACATATTAGTAAAACAATTTGTATGATTGTAAAAGTTAAATATATGGTTGAATTAATCTAAATGTTTAAAACCTGGACATCTGGGGCATTAATGTTTCTAGTTAAGTTAACCTTCGGTGAAGTTTTCCTGTTATATTTTAAAATTATTTGCCCCCAAATATCAGAATTTATTTTAAAATCCTCTAAAAAAGTTTGCGCATTATCATTTGGGAAATATATTCATATTCTAATAGTACTTTACCAAAGTAAGACTATTCTATAGAATGTGAATGTATTCAAATGGAGTTTCCTGCTTTTACAAGGTGTCAAATAATATACTGTGGAGTTTTAATCAGAAAATGTTTTAAGCGGAAATACGGTCTGAGAATACAAAAGAGTTTACACACTGTAGCTTTAAATAAAATCGGGTAATTTGCTAGTTCGTCTAACTTATTTGCACCTCGCATGTTTCTAGAGCCTTATTATGATTACACGGCAATTTATGTAGATTCTAATGCATGATGTCTAATGAAAAATTATGTATTTTAACTTAAGTTAAAACATCTTGCATCCATGCAAACGGGTTGCTCAATAAAAAATAGAAAAACAAATGATTTTATATAGGACTTTTTGATTTCTTCACTCTTCTTGTTTGTCCGTTTGCTGAATAATTGGAAAGAATGATTCCGCGTGAATTCGATAGCTATCACCTTGCCGGACGATTACACCGTATTTGCTTTCTTCGGAGCGGTTTTGTTTATGGATTACAGTAATGTAACCTTTTGTCCACAGTAAAATTTCTACGTACAAACTCGTTGGGATGTACTAGTAAAGTGTAGCGGAGGTAAAAATGTAAGTATATTAGTGAATTCATACCATAACCATTTCGACACAAATTGCGTACAATTAATTATCAAAATTTTTCATATAAAAGTGTAAGAAGGTATACAAGTCTATTATAAGGTTAGACGTACTTTTAAAACATTTTTCTTTAATTATCGTCTTTGATTGTTAAATAATTTTCACAAATAAAAATCATAAGAGAGAATATATATTATTGGTCCTCAATATATCGAAATAAAGTTGTCGAAATTGTAATTTAAACAACTTATTTGCAACAGCAAAATTTAGATTACATATTTTAACAGCGAAGGGGTACGCCTAGCAAATCTATCAAAAAGATCTTTAAGACAGCTCCAAAATTTGTGAAGCTGAAAAACAAAAATTATATCGAAAGAAAGAAAGGATAATTAATTTGAAAAAGCGGCTAAATCATCATGAAAATGGAACAAAGCAAAGAAACTAAACCCGAGGAAACAAACACACAAATGGTGACGAAACTAGGTGAAAAATTACAGTACAAAGCAATGGAGAAAGAAGGCAAAAGAAAGTTGTAAAAATATGTAAACCACGTAAAAGCTGGAGATCCACTGTAGGAAGAACTAAAATCGTTTAATATCGAATGTTTGTAATTGTTATATTTATTCTTTTAGCGCACAAGATACTTTTCTAGTTTTCCCTGGAAAAGTGTCCTGACACTGAAAAATTTTATAACGAGCTGTGTCTTGGGCCAATTAAATTTAGTTTTACAAGATTGTAAGATTAAGTGATATCATATGCATTGAATTTGCCCTTTGACATATATTAGGAAACGAGACATTACCTCATTTTTGTGTGAAATTAATTTAAAAATTGCCAATTATGACAAACTTTATACATTTCTGTGAAATCAACAATTATATAAGCACTTACTTTTGAGGGAGATATTTTTCACTAGACTAATAAATGTAGTCAGCTTAATTGTCAAATCATTTGTGTTTCTCTGTAGTACATTCAATTGTATGATTTTGTATCAAAGTCTTTTTATATTTCAGCAAAATATATCCTTTAAGATGTGAAACAGCTAACAAAGAATAATACTCGCTCTTTGATACAAAGGAAAATAAAGTCTTTATTTTTTCTATTTCAGCTTTAGCGTGAAACATGGCGCAATTCTCCATTTCTGTTTATAAAAATATGAATAATTAAAATGTAAATTTTAGACACTTGGTATTAGAGGTTAGACAGAAGAATTGTTCAGTATTGCTGAACAAACAAAATTGCAGTGTAGACGTGTATTTCCATAAAACATCCAATTTTCAATATTTATGTTAATAGTAGGAAAATTCCGAGCATGTTTACTTACTATTGTCAAAAATCCATAGAAATATCACACTTTCGAAAGTTTTGAATTATTAAAATAGACCGCTACTGAGAACACATGAGGTAGCCCATAACCCATATACGAAGAAAATATTTGAACTAGGCGAGAGGTTTAGGATTTACGATTGATAGTTTTTATTTACATTGCGGCTTTGTTGTAGATGGAAATATTTAAACAGGGTGAATCAAAGAATCAGAACTACGTAGTATTTATTAAAAAAATGATAACGATAAAGCAAATATTTTCGCATAACTCTCAAGCGTTTTTGCATACAGTACGATACGAACCGGGTCTTACGTCTGCTAATCGTCAAATACTTTTTAGCACCATCTTCTTCGAGATAGTTCAGAAACTCCCTGGTAAGTTTACAGTTTATGGTCTCGACTAATCTTTTCGGTCAAAAAAGCAAGCGTTAATGGACTGCAAATAAAAAAGACGTTTCTATTACGCTCCAATGCTGGAGCAAGAGAATGAAGCTATCAATGAGTAACGAAAAGGAAAATTAACACGACATTGACCTCGTTCAAAACAGTGCCATACATAAGCCGGCGGGATCAGAAATTGACGATAAATGAAAGAGCAATCTGGGTACAGAAGAATGCTAAAACCTCTGTATGACAGGCGGCTATTGCTGACAAATTATTCTAGTAGACAAACTACAGACATTCGTACCTATTCCATATTATACTGATGAATATCTAATTTGAATTTAGTAGGTAACGTATGTTCACTATTTTCTCCTAATTAAAAGTTATATGGTCTAAAGTTTCACTGTCCAAAATGTTGCCTCTTTCTCTAATATAGATATAACAAAAAGACTGTAAGTGACGTTAAATTTTTACTTTGTACTAGTAACTGTGGGTTGGTATATAGCTACTTGCTGAAAATTAATAATTTGCCGGCATATGCTACGCTTCCACGAGAGAACTTTATTTATGTAATTTCTCTTTATGCTATGTGACATTTCTATTATTTGTTAACTCTTTTCCCATTATTTCCAGAGAACGTAAACTGAATAAAAGGCAGTACGTAATGTTCGCACATAAAATCAGCTTTACTATTGAAGTCCAACTATTTAGTTTTACTGTTAATATTTAAGAAGTGGTTATTTATTGTGATACCTATACAGTATCACAACAAATAACAATATTCCTAGTTTCAAAATGTTTTTTTTTTAATTTACTTTTAACGTAACTGAAACTTGAAAATCAGCAAATATAAAAAAAATTGCACCACACTGCTGAAAATTGGTACATGAGTAAAATGTTAAAACTGATGATAAAAAAAGGCCATTTCCGAAAAAAATTAAGATGAGTGATTATCATTACCAATTATTTAACTTCTGCTTTAGGTTCATCAATAATATAATTAATGAACAATTTGGTTTTCAATATGAAAGGTCCACGGAACGTAATCTATTAGAGTTTATAGATTACTTATCTCGATTATTGGAGGACGGTTACCAGGTTCAAACAATATATACCGATTTCTCCAATTACTTCCATAGTGTTAATCACCAGTTCCTTGTTCATAATCTTCATTGTGCTGGTATCCCTGCACACTTATTGGGTTGGTTGGAAAGTCTGGCCTGACTGTAAGAACTCAGGTTGCTCCTGTTAATGAGTTCCACTCTAGACCTGTAGTAGTTGCTTCTGATATCTGTGTGTTTATTAATAAATTTATTTTGAGAATTTTCCGCATTCTATTTTATCCATATTTAAAATAATTCTTTTCTTTGTTGATGTTCAGGTTTTTTTCATGCCGAAAAAATGATAAATTTTTGTGCTGCATTGTAATTCCAGACACTGTATTACGAATTCCCTAATATAGTGAAAATTCAACATAAATGTATTCCATTCGATTTTCCGTAGGACAGGAGAGCTCACAAGAAACGCTTGTATACAACCGTTGTCCTTATCATTTTATATTTAGCATCATTAAATTCATGTCAAAGGTATAAATGAGTAATGCAGATAAATCGTATTTATATTTCAGGATTTTCTGAATATACTATCAAAAGTGTCAAGAGGATCTATACAGGAAAAACTGCAGTGGGTGTTTGGACTATACGATTTAAATGGGGATGGCCTAATAAGCAAGAACGAAATGCTTGACGTAGTTTCAAGTATTTATGAAATGCTCGGTAAAGTAACACATACATACTTATTTTTATTTCAGGCTCTTTTCCGTCTACACTTTTATATTATAATATTTTTTTATAGGACGAGCTACTCAACCAGCAGTGGAAGACAACTCCGCCAAAGAACATGTGGAAAGGATATTCCATGTAAGTGTATCGTATTAAAACTTTTTTTCAACAGATAATTCATTATTTTACTTCGGAAAAAGTAATTTAAAAATGAGATTCGATAAAAAAAATGACGGATAGACTAGAAAAACTACATACATATGATATTTCTAGTAGGTACAATGATCGTAAAAATATGCTTGAATGACTTTCTCATTCTATGGGCGGAAGTCAATTTAGGTAAGTACCTATATAATTTCGAAAAACTTTTGCAAACAAACAGAAATTCTTAATGTCAGCTTATCCTTCAAAATAATGCAGTAGATATACAAAAAGATTTTTGACTATTTCTATACAGCGTGATCAAAAACTACAATCACTCTCAAGAGTAATATATTTAAATTAAGATAATTGTTCTTTAAATGAAGATAATACGATTTAAGCTGGACCTTACTGTTAGAAAACATGGATTATTTTTATAAATGGAATTTATTAAAACACAATATGCCCCATATCTGGGCACATTTCTAATTTGCTCACAGTTGTGCCTACCTTTACTTCAAAAAGTAATTGTCTATGTTTTGTCCAAATTGAATTGTAAGTAATTGCTAGTAAACTACTCATCACGTTTGAAATTCAATTCTGAAGTGAAGTAGTATTTCAATAAGTAGGCGGGCAGGGTTGTTCACCAGGCCCCAATTGTTGCGGTCTTTACAAAAACGTTTTATAGTTTGATCAAAATAAATTTCACTAAATATACTGATGTATCTTTTGGCAAAACAAAAATGCCTTCAGCTCAGTTCATTTTATTGCGTTGCTAGAGCGTGGATTAGCGGCGTTGCTTCCGGAGGACGGAGTAACTTGTCCGACTGCATTATTTACCAGAGAGCTTTATGCGGAAAATCAATCAAGCAAAATCAAGATTTTTTTATAAATTTCATTAGAGGTGTAAACCGAGCCGTTTTACATAGTCAACTTTGTAACCTAAACATATTCAAGCCGGTAATATTTACTTTAATTTCGGCATGCATCGGCTGGGAGAATGTCTCCAAAATATTTTACCTGATATTTGTCGAACAGGCTTAGGTGTATCCCTCGTAACATCCAGGATCAAGACATTGCTTGAAAGCTTCTGACTACATTTTCTAAGTTGTCAGGTACGATTCATAAAAACCTTGTATATTGTTTATTTCAAGAGCCTAGATATATTTCCAGGTTTTTCTTTTATTAAAATATTTCCAACAACAGCATTTCGACCCTTAAAACTTCATTTGTCTCCAAATTATAGCAGGTAGGTACAGTGTTATTATTTAGCGCGCTTATTAAAAAAGCTTATAAAACGATGCTAATAAATATAAATGCTCACAATATTTTACCCAGCAGTAGTTTTTTTCTTCTTTTTACATTCCCGCACAGGAAAGTATTCTTCCACGATAGCGCCCAAACGCTTTAACCAATTGAGCTAAATTTTGGTATATGAGTTTGGGGCAGTCCAAGGATGAAACCATTAGATTTTGGTTGAAATCGCTTAAGCCCTGTGATAGGGGGGAGACAACCGCTAAATTTTCATATATCAGTAGGGGTCGAGTGATACATCTTTTTAAAGCATTTTTTATCTAAGTGTCCTATCGCTGTAAGCGAAGTCTTTATCAACGAGGCCACGGTTAGGAGGAGGAAGGTTGTGAGTGCGAATCCCAGCTCTGGTAATACTTTTTCTTCTTCTAATTTTTGAATAAAGTAGTTAGTTTGTTACGTTAGTTTATGGAAAAAGTTACTTTATCAGAGCGGAAGTTTGCAAACTGGGTGAGGATGTTCAATCCCTTGAATCCCATCTGATCTTGAATGTAAAAACTAAGTATAGTTGCTAATAAGTGTTTAGTAGGGGTTCTTGATTAAAATGAATCTAAGATTTTAAATTAAATTTTAATCGAATGTAAGTATACACCTGTGTGTATACCAACTATGGATTACATTATGTAGGTATTTATTTTAGGTCATATTATGTGCAGTACAGTCGTTGTCACATATTATGTTATATTTGAAAAGTTTTCAGTGTTATTTGTGGAACTTTCGAGAGGAATGATGTTTCTTGCATAAATTTTTGAAACTAAATTCAATTAAAATCAAAACTTTGTGTGAGTACCTAGTATCTAGGAATTTCTTATATATACTTTTATGAGTTACGTACTTACTTCAATAATGTGTTATAACAACTAATCTGGAATTGCTTGGGATTGGAAAGTTTATGTATAGGTACTTCGAGATTCCAGATAGCGCTCAAATGTGGATGTTAAAAGCACCATTTAAAACCATCTGAAACAAAGCGTCATCTCCACAATATAAACCATAACATTATCGTGAAATGTTTCGAAGGGTTAACATATAGTAAGGGATACCATATAGATACGATAAGATAATATTAAAACTTAGTTTACAGCTATTTGTAACAAATCAAATTAATAGCAAAAAGTAAATAAAATCTAGTTGCTTACATAATGAGCTTTTAGTTATCTTGAAAAACAAAAGAATTGTAACAAATATGCATGCAAGTGTCGCATAAATTGTAGAAATTTATACATGGATTTACAAACAAGAATTAATTTAGTACAATGTTATTATGAATACAGTAAAGCAGCAAATTTCAAAAAACAGGGCAGATTATCTTAGATATGATTTTTCATTACGAATATTTGCACAAATAATAATTGGTTGGTTGGTCTCTCGGGTAATTCATAGAAAGATGAGGCCCATTTTTCTCTTAATGCTGGAGTTAATATAGAAAATAGACAACTGTCGAACATAGACAGAAAATCAATAGACCAACTCAGTCATTATGACAAAAAACCATCAGCTTGGCTCGGTTTCACAAGGAATTTCATGATTGGTCCATACTTTTGTAAAGTTGGGTTGAATCTGTAACGGTTACTAGTGAAATATACCTGCAAATATTAAGGCTTTATACCATTTCAAGTATTGAGACAGTTTAGTAAATGGTCTATTCGAAAGAATCTTGAGCAGTGTAATATTTCTGATCAAACGCTTAAAAACACAAGAGTAAGCGAATAGAGGTAAACACAGGACTAAAAGCAAAAGATAAATTTTTCTACAGCCACAGACGATCGTAATTTTCAAAAGTTTTAAAAGGGAGTTCAATAATGTATATTGATAGAATGTAATTACTATATTTATGCAATAAATTTAGTAGGTTTACTACTGTGTAGTAATATGTAGGCGACACATTTAAGACGTCTTGAATGTTCTCTAAACACATCGTCAAATAGATGTTTTTAAGATGCAGTTGTGTTGCCTTAGTAAAAAACAAGAAACATTAGGTCAGTCGATAGTCTGAATTTGATTAAAGTCAAAACTACATAAGTGTATTTTCAAAAATTCTTCTTTATTTGAAATTATATTTACAAAAAGAAATATTCCACATTAAATGGTGTGTTATAGAGATTTGCTGTTTACAATAATTATTATAATTAATTTTTATGATTTCTAAAAAATGTATCGACTGACCTCATGTTTCTTGTTTTTTACTATTAAATAAAAGTTTTTCACACAATGTATGTATACATGGTTTCAACCCATATTGCAACTGAGACACTAGGTAAGAATTCTTTGTAAAACTTATTAATGCCACTGAAGACGGAACAGTAAAGTTCCGAAACATGTTTGGCTGATTTGAATATCTGTATAAAATTTATTTTGTGGAGTAGACGTCTTTGATTTATAAATCCGCTCCTCGTCGTAATGGATTATTTCAGAAAATATATTAATAAACTTTACCTTCTTTTTCAGCTAATTGATACCAACAAAGATGGCGTTATTACCATAGAAGAATTAATAAATTGGGTATCACGTGATGAGAGATTTTTAAAGTCTTTAGAAACGCTAGACACTGTATTGTGATGCATTTTGTACTTTCTATAAATATCCAAATAATAGTACCTAACGCGTTTAATATTCCTGACAAAAACCAAATGTATCAATATTACATTAAATAAAATTTCCCATTTCCCTATGTAAACATTATCGAAATCATTCTTTGTAAATTTACCTGTTATAGTACATTTCTAAGTAAAAAAAGTTATTTTTCTTGAATATTAGAATAAAGTAAGAAAATAAACGTAAATATAAAATTTGGCTCGTATAAACTACCAATGTTTTCCTGTGATAATGGAATTTATAAAAATGCATTTTCTACAACCTAGCTAGATAAAACTTTAAATAAATATATAGTACGTCTCGTTTATTAGCTTTTGGCGTATAAAGATTAAGGTTATTGGTATGATGAGAATTTCAGGAGACATAAACAATAGTTGTTATAGGAAAATCCGCAAGTGGACTGGTGTTTAAAAGGAATATTTTAGAAAGTATTACCACGAAAATTACAAAAATTCGTGCTTCAGAGCTTTTCTCAATTTTTATTTTCTAGGGATCGATTTTTTTCAATATATCCCACTTTTATTTACAGTATAAGTATGGCATAACCACGATAACTATGTACCTACGTTGTGCACATTTCTTTATTTTATATTATACTTAATAAATTAAATTTATTAAATTTTAATTTTGCATGTTTTATCTAAAACATTTTAATTTCACAATATCCAATGGGAAATATATCTCTTTGAGACACATACCGTTTACTCTAAATTCAAATAGTTATATAAGTAACTTATTAAAAAATACATATTAATAAGAATAACTGGTTTTCAAATATTAACAAACACGTTTTGAGCGGTTTACGTAATACTTTCAAACGCCCTGCAGTATTATCATATTATTAATTTCTGAGCATCTAAATCTTTAAAAGATTCAGCCACACAGGTTTTTAGTTGTTAACTCGTTGACTGGGGTTATTTTGCAACAATTTTTTAATATTTGGCATAAAATGCGCCATCAAAACTTCGGTACCTCTTAGGGCTAGACTGTGTAGGTTGGACACAAAAACTTAGAAATATTCCATTTAGTTTACATTTTACAAGACCTTAAAATATAACTTCCTAACATATTGAACAAGGCGAAAATAATTGAGCAACGTTTGAGTTTGTAAGTAGACTAACATTTTAAAAAATTAAAAGCACAAATTCCGCCTTATGCTGTAACATAAACTCAATAATATAGTTATACATTTGTAATACCTTTCAAAATAAAGTTTAATGTTATTCAATTTATTTATTCAAAGCAACCAGATGTCCCGGTAGATTTTTGATCATTTACAGATTACCTACAGGCTTTAGACCAAAACAAGGCAGGATTTTAATTAATGCCATTAAAAATCCATTTCTGTAACAAAATCGCTCTAAACACTACGGTTGTAGAAAAAGTCAAAGTTGTAACAAAAACATATAGCATAATATGCTACATTGTATAGTATAGTTATTATATTAAATAGATAAGTAATGTAATATAATTATGAAATTCAATTTTATTCTGTATAATATTTAGAAGAATCAATCTCAATTTGGCAATTGAGGAAAAACAAATAATTGTTCTAATTTAGCATCTCATCTGCTATGTATAGAGGACATCAGGAATGCAGCCAAAAAGATACATCTCAAACATGAGTCCGAAATTTTAACATCATTTTTCATTTCTTTTCTGGAAGAAATGAATTGACCGGGTCTATTTTCTGAATATAATAAAATAATAATAATAAAACATAATTTATTGGTACAAAACCCCAAAAGGCCATTGGCCGAACTCCTTCAGCCTTAAGAATATAAAAATTTTACATAATTGTCATTGGTCCCCTGGATCATCCGCGGGCTAACCGCTACCATAGGATATTGCATAGACGTAAAACTATAATTGTCTGAAAAATGCGGCGATCTTGCTTACATAATTTAAGAAATTTTAAATAAGATATGTATTTGAAGGATATAATTATTTACACCCAGAAAATATATGTATGTTTACTGAACTCAAGAACATTAAATCTAAACCTAAATACTTTCTTGCAATTTACACTTTTGGCATGAAGATATTCTACGAGCACTTAGGGCATCGGCACCGAAAAAGGATTATACTCAGCATCTGTACGAGGATCTATTCGCACCTTTTGCGACCGTTGGATAACCCGAAGAACTAAGATATTCTTAAACCTAAATCGTTAGATTTCTTTTTTGAAGGCCCTCTCATTCAATTCTAATGAGTTTATTTGTTCAATTAAAAAAATTAAATACTACGTGTATTCTGATTTTATAAGTATGTAACATGAGGCCCTGTAGGATATTGTTTGTTGCAGGCAGATTGGCATAAGCTTTGAATATAGAAACAAATATTACATAAACTAAAGTCCTTATTATTTCATTAAATCCATTGCCAAATTGGGAGTGGTTCTACGCTAATAAGATTGTTGCCACTTATTCGAATATTGTATACTTATGTAAGGCCTCTTATCTTTTTCAAAAGAGCTACTCAGGCCTGATATGAATATTTGTAGACCAATTAAGTTAAATTTCATAAATAAAAATAACCACAGAATCAGTTAGTTACCGAATAATACACACAAGTCTCGTTTTCGGTAGTCATAATCCTAATGCGGTGTGAATATGAAGCCTATAAACAGAAACTAATTATAAGTTCTGGAAATATTCTGGGGCCACGAAAAGCATAATAAAGTACCTTTCAAAACATAGAATTAAGTACCTTCTATAAATATTAAACTAAACAAATTGTAATTACAATGCTAAAACATTTGTTAATCATTTTAAAAGCAGTCTACTAGTTCCAAATGTAAAGTTTTTTCAATTAATTATGACGGCATCAGACCTAAAAAACATATCAGTCACAAACCTATTGAAATAGAATATAACTTTTATGATGATTGATGATCTCTTAAGTGCAGTAGGAATTCCTATTGAACTGAATAATTAATGTAATAATATATCGTTTTTATTTTACTATGGTTCTTATTTTATATTTAAGAGTTTAAATCGCTTTTGTACAATGACGGTTAAAATTATTTTGCCTATTGGATAGTATATCTTATAAAATCGCTGTTTATTCAGGATATTCGAAAATATGGAAATAAGACAATATTATATTCATTTTAAAGAAGTAGTCCATATTGAAGTAGAGTAGAAAAATATATTCTTGATATAAAAGTCAACCTCCACGTAATAAATTTAATAGATTTCTCTAAAAATCTTTACATCTACCAAATTATTATATTATCAAAATTACGAAAAGGTATTTCATCATTATTGTTACAATTATTTAGTGACTAATTAGGAGAAATGCATTAAATCTGGAATGAAAATGTTGCAGATTGATTCATCTTTTTTTTTTTAATTTTCAAAACGCTTGTGCTGAAAGATAGTTGAATCAATCAATCTGCAACATTTATTTAACATTTTAATTGATGATTTATAAAAAGAAAAGTCGTAATAAGGCTCAAATAATGAGTAACACAAAGTTTTTTGACAATAGATTTTAATGATTTAAGAAAAATTTTGATAGATTTATAAGATTATGTGTGATTTATTTATCACAAGAATTTTTTTTTTTTTACGTAATGGTGAGTTTGAAATTTACTTTACTTATTCTATATAATATATCAATATATATATAATATAATATTAAAAGATCCTTCTTTCCACGATTAATGCATTTCTCCTACTTAGTAACTAAATAATTGTAACAATAATGAAATAGCTTTTCGTAATTTTGATAACCACTGATGATGCGGCCTGCTGCGAAACATGTTTGGTAGATGTAAAGATTTTTAGAGAAATCTATTAAATTTATTATGTGTATATTGACTTTTATTTCAAGAATACAATATTATATTTTTATGATGAAACAAGTTGGTTTACTTAAAGTAAAAATTATTACCCCTACACCCGACTTCATGAGATTTCTTGATCCAAATTTATAAAACAATATAAATACGACTAGTAGAATTTAAAGCATTTGATATTTAAAAACGTATACTTTTGGGTACGTAAAAAATCAGAATTATAGTATATTTTGAGATAATTAATAAAATACAAAAACGAAATTTTTATATTTTATGTCGATTAAGAATATCTTTATAAATGTAAATATCCATTAGTTTTTCTTAAAGCCATTATACCTCAAATTTTTAAGCAGTTTGCATTTAAAGCTCATTTCGTGTGTGATCACATACATATCGCACTCTAGTCTATCCTATAGGGTATTCCAGACATGTAGGGCACTATTTGTTTTAATGCATAACGTCACGTTCCTAAAGGTTGCTAGTAACCGAGAAGAATGACATTATTATTTAAATCATAATAACTCCCTTATTTTATTATTATTGAAAAATCGACCTTAAAATTTTCCATCAATATTTATCCAATAATTATATTGAAATTGTTTCCCGATTAATAAAACCACCAAATTATACAATTTCAAATGCCATCCTACATACAAGTACGACAAAACTAAAAAAATATATAGAAAAGTTAGGAATTCTCACGTTTAAATTTGGTTTCGGGAATTTTTAAAGATTAGCAAATGTTTGTAGCAGACTTAAAATGTTTAATATAAGTATTATAGATTTATTGTAACTACAAAATATTGTATAGTCTCGAGTGAGATCAGTATTATTAATTATAATAATTAATTTTTAGAATAACTATAAAAATGATAATGTGAATAGCTTTAAACATAATTCTAACTACTGTTGATTAAAAAAAAATGTAGTGATTCTATCTTCCTAAAAATACAAAAAATGTTAACAATATTTTCCAATTTAACTATTAGACTTGTAGATAGAACTCATCTTGTTATTGAATCGCAAAATACTTCAAATCCTACTTTTTATATAAATAATTTTTTAAAAATAAAGATTTGTGTGTGACTGTTGTGTTTTATTTTATAAAAAACTAATATATTAAAAACAATATAAATTTTTATTTAAATTTTTTTCAATTTATACAGAAAGTGTTTGATAAGTCTTATTTATTTATGAAATAAATAAAATAACGAAATACACAACCAAATTTGATGTAGGACGAACAACATGCAAATAAAATGATTATAATGAAAATTTGTAATTAAGAAACAATTTTCGCTCGTGTTGAAATAGCGAAATATGCAACGAGTATTGAGACGAAAGCTGCAATAAATTCACTCTTCACCCATGGACCACTGTAGGCACCTGAATGATAAACAGACAATACGAAGAATGGAGTTAAAGATTTTGTGTCTTCCCCAGCTCGAATAGCTTTGCGCAAAGCACCAAATCCTTCCTCGTTGAAAATTCTCACTTCACGATTTCCACTCTTCGATAATTTGCTCTCCTCGGTCCAGCTTACCTAGAAACAACGATTAAATCAATATATGTTTTAATCAGTTATAATAATAACCAATAAAAAGAAATACAATTCAACCGGATATTCAACCGGATTACGTACAAAGGCAAAATTATAACTCAAATCTTACATATTACGAATTTTTTACCATTATTTTCGCATTTAGCGACCCAAAAATTAGCATAAGCATACCACACCACAGTCGCAAAAGGCATTTAAACTAGTGAAATTTACGTAAAATATATTTGCGAGAGTCTAATTGAAGCTCACGTGCTAACACCATATATCCAGACTTAAGATTCAGGAAATCTTCAAAAGTTTATACAATATGGAGCACGAAACCCAGATGTATGGGAACCCTAAGTAAGCACCACTTAAGATTTTATAATATTGTTAAAACAAAGGTATTTCAGATATCAAGTTAAAATGAAAACGTTATAAGTAGCCATTGTACTTAGGCCGCCCTACATTATACATTGAAGACAAAAATACAAATAGCTCGAACTCAAGTTCAAATTTTTAATAAGTTATAAGTACGAACATAAGGCACGACGGCATGACCTTTAGTTACTTGAAGAGATTAATTTGCAAACTAATCTCAATTAGGTAAGTATGCCTTTACGTAGTGCATTGAATGATATTTAAAGTAATTTTAAGTACCAATAAAGTATACTTACTTGATAAGTGTTAGGTCCTACATTAGCTACAGGAAAAACATTGCCATCATCTAATTCGGCATACAAGCTGGATGCTTCTCCAGATGCACATTTAACACTAAATTCGGCAATAAATGCAATATGTGAGACAATTGTAGCATCTTGAGTTGTAAATGTTTTTGAGGTTACTTCAGGATTTGTACAAGCAGAAGTAAAACCAGCTAGTAATACACTAAAAATACTAATTAAAATAATTTGTTTAGCCATGTTGTTCACTCAATACTGTATGTCTAATAAATAAAATAAATGTTCATTCAACTTTTGCACAAGCCACGTAGGACAACATACAACAACCAACAACCTAAATTCAACCTGCTTTCGTACTCGTGTATGTCGATTGTCGATATCGATAGATAAACTTCCAACGCACAACTACAAGTTCCAAATTTTAATGGCAATTTGACGTATGACAGTGTTAGTAATTAGAGGTGAATATATATTATGATATATACGATTTTAGTTCTGTTTTGAACGTGTTTTCTTTCTACAATCGACATTCGGAATTAGGATTTATCGACTGTATAATTTTGGAAACCAGACTATTTTATAATAGTTTACCTTCCTAGGTATTCAACTTATGGTACTAACCTTTGTTCTCACAAGAGTCTATAACCACAGAGAACATATAAACTAAGTTTGTATATTCTCTGCTATAACCGTCAGGATTCTGACCAAATCAATTACACCACGTGTGAACAACATTATTATGCGCAGAATCCTGACGGTTATGTTATGGAATATGTACTCTAAAGCTGCCGTTTGTACGAGAGAGATTTGGCGATTTGGTTAAACGTAGATTCAGCGTATTGGTGGATGACGATCACGTGGCGTGAACCATAAATGTCTTAATTCCTTTCCAGGACAGCAAAGGTTGAAATATAAACATACATATTCCAATAGATACTATATTCGTAAAAATAATAACAAAGACGATTGAAATTTACCTGCTTCCTAGAATATTGACTATTTAAATCTAGAAAATTTTACAAAATACATTTTACGGGCTACTACTATAAACAATTATAAAATGATTTCAAGTTATATGAAGGTTTTCTACCTTTGACAAGGGAAGACCTTCAAGAGATCAAGATCAAGATCACTGGTGTTAATATGGACTATTTTTTCAATATTAACAAAGCAAGTCAAGCTGACCTAGTCCGAGAATACAAGAAACTTGTTAAGAAACGTAAAATCATTAAGTTGGATATAATATTTAACAATGAATGCAAGAGAAAAAATTTAACACCTAATTATATAAAAATCAATGTAAGAAACACATCAAATGCAGCTAAAAAAGCAATAAACATTGCAAAGAAAGTATGGCTCAAGGAAGAAATTAAAACTCAATACAGCAGGCTCAACATAATAGAAACCAAATTGAAATATATAACTTCAGAAATTATATCAAAACTACACCAAATAGAATGGGACTGTCTACAAAATAAAATATATGAAACACTACAACCACAAATCGAAGAAAAACGTAACAGACAAATAAGGAAAATTAAAATGTTAGAGAGTAGGTACAGTAATTCACAATCATACATAAACAATAACTTAAATATTACTAACACCAGTGATCTTGATAGTTCCAACGCTTTCAATAACTCAGCCTTCATTAAAGAATTCCCTGATAACAATATCCTAAGTTCATTCAATTTTCATGATAGGTTATTAAACATGTCAAATATATCATTCACTCCACCAGAACATAAATTTTTAGAAAATGGACTTAAATATAACATCCATATACCTATCACAACAAAAATTCTCAAAACCACAGCTGCAGAGTGCGAAACCATATTAGAAAAAACTAATCCACCTAATAAAATCATAATTAGATCTGAAATCTCAAAACACCTAAACACATTACATAATTCAGCAACTAATAAAACTACAACTAACGATTCTACTATAATAAAACACATTAAATCTAAATTAGAAAGCAACAACTTAATCCTAAGTAAAGCTGACAAAGGTAATTGTGTAGTTATTTGTGACAAGACCACATACACTAATAAAACATACGAATTTTTAAATTGTCCTGACTTCACAGAAATAAATGATGACCCCACAACCTTATATCAAAATAATTTAAGAAAAGCGTTGGAAGAATCGAAGGATACACTTGTAGAATTGGGTACTAATAAGTTCAGGTTAATTGAGATGTGTCCTATGACCCCTACATTAAAATGCCAATTAAAAATACATAAAAATAATATACCAGTTAGACCCATAGTAGCTTACACAAACTCCCCAGCTTATAAACTCTCAAAATGGCTCAATCACATTATTAAAACATCCACTAATTTTAAACCTCCTCACTCTATAAATAATTCCATAGATCTTTGTAATAAACTGAAAGAAAATGTACTTAATAATTCTGCAATACTAGTGTCTTTCGATGTTAAAAACCTCTACCCATCAGTACCTATAAATGAAAGCATAAATTTAGTAAAAGAACTTTTAATCTCAAGTTCTAATCTCACTAACACAAATATTAATAATATATGCAAACTCTTAGATATAACTCTGTCTCAAAACTTCTTTAAATTCGAAGGAAAATTCTATAAACAAAACGAAGGTTTGTCAATGGGTAGTTGCATAAGTCCTCTACTAGCCGAAATCTTCATGTGCCACCTAGAAAAGAAAATATTAGAACATCCAATTTATGGCCGTAAATTTCTTACATACAATCGGTATATTGACGACATTCTCGTACTCTTCGAGGGCACTACTAATGAGGTTAACGATACGCTAGCATTCATCAATTCCTTACATAACCGAATATCCTTTACAGTAGAATTAGAACATAACAATAGCATTCCATTTCTCGACATTCTAATCACTAGAAATAGTAATAAATTAGATTTTTCCATATACCGGAAAAACACTTATACAACCACAGCCATACCTTGGCATTCTAATTCCCCAAATAGCCATAAAATCGCAAGTTTCCAGTCTCTCTTCCACCGATTATTCAACATACCTATGTCTGAAGAGGCATTTAATGAAGAATTAGCAACCATTTTCCACATAGCTAAAGCAAACAACACTCCATCTGCAATTATACATAAAATGTATTACAAACACATAAATAAACACATACATAGTAATCTGAGTCCGCTATCGGTTACTAAAAACAACAAATTCTACCCTATAACATATATCAGCTCAGCCTCACTAGCACTCCAGAAAATATTCCAAAAACATAACATAAATACATGTTTTCGTACTAATCATTCTATTAATAATATTTTAAATAACACTAAAACGAAAATTCACTGGACAAAAAAACCTGGTGTTTATGAATTGTCATGCAACTCTTGTACAGCAAAATACATTGGACAGAGTGGTAGATCATGCAACTTGAGATTGAAAGAACACAACAATATAATTAAAAGAGCACTAAGATATAATAACACAAATATAGATAGCGCATCTTCTTTTAGTAACCATATAGTGAACAATAAACATATCTTTGATATAAACACCAATACAAAAATGCTTCACCAATGTACTAAAGGTATAAAATTAAACGTGTTAGAAATAATGGAAATCAACAATCTCACGAAACAATCTAACGCCATAATTCTCAACGAACAAACCGAATTCGAGTGTAACGTATTTTTCAATTCACTTAAATTCTAAAATCACCAATAAATTTAATAATATAAATTGTTCATCTCACTTGACTTGTACTTTAATATTTAATAAATAAGATCTATTGGAATTATGTATTATAACCTAAATCTAAAACAAAATCATAATACCTACATGCTTTACTTACTTGATGTATAATGGTGGCGACATCTCTGTTTTACTATAATGATTAATAAAAATAAATAAAATGAATCCTGTATTACTAACCATAATAATAAGAACAAATGTAAAATTGTAAATTTAGAATAACACCACCTACATATGTATATATAAACACTCTACAGTCAACAAATAGTTATCTGTATAAGTCCATATCCAATAGATGTCGTCAATAGATGTAAAATAATAATATAGTGAGCAACCTTAACATAATGAAACAACAATTGATTTGTTTGGTCTGTCATGGATGTCACTACCAATCATGTACTGCAGTATAATAGATGTAAGGGCTGAATTTATCTGACCTACCATTTTAATTTCGGCCATGCTTGAGGTTGAAATGAATTTCTTCATGAAAACAAAAACTAAGATGAAACAATAATCACCAGGTGAAATTTAAAACCCTTCACCTTAATTTAATTTTTGTAAAATTGAGTAATAAATAGTTTTCCACAAAGGTAAGACAATTAATTTCGGGTGTGTTGTCATGAATGATTGGTGGTTACTCTATATTTCAGACTATTAAATTTGATTCTCTTTCTCATACAACTTGATTATAATGAAACATTAACAAGAATATTGTATTCGTATTGCCACTGATGATGGTTGTTAACCGAAACATGTTTGGCAGATGATGTGAATAAATTTGATGGATTTTGTGGAGTTGAGACTTTCATTAACTACAAACCTAAAATAAATTGAGTATTTAATTTAGGGCGAAGTTTTAAAGGTAGGCGGTGCCTACCCCGACCCGCCGCCACTGGTAGCTGCTCACCAGCCTAGATGAAAATAATAACTTTATGATAGCTAAATTACCTAAGCTGCATAGGCCAATAAAATTAACTTAATTTTGATTTTAAATTTTGTAATTACATATTTATTTAGATTTTTTATAATAATAATGTTTAATATAAATACTAATTAAGTTTCCTGTTAGTTGGAATGTATCAGCAACAATCTGATGCCAAACTGCTTAATTTGTGGAAAACCATAAAAATGCAAAATATATTTTCCATGGACATAATCATTTTCGACAATAGTTGCTGTTGCGTACAATATTCAGGAACTACATACCTATATTCTTTTGCAAAATTTCCATTTTTGTAGCCTTCTGATAATATTGTTGGTAGTATTTTGAACAGATGAGTTATTTTGGGTGGCAAGTTTTAAAATGAAAGCACTGTATGTATATTGCAATTATTATAAATATTTATGAATATGGAAATATGTATACCTGCATTATATATTAATATATTTTAGAAAATTAGTAAATAAATATTATTATGTAAAATCAAATTATTTATGTTACGTACACTTTACAATAATAAACATTTGTATTACACTGCTATAATATATATCGGAAAATCACACATACTTACAAAATATTTTTGGACAATGTCAAAAATTCCCCATCAAGACAACTTTTTGTTAATAATTAATAATTACTGTAATATTAAAATTCAGAGGTAGGCAGGTATAACATCTGAAACAGAGTAACCAATCTAGCTACTTATAATATAAACGTAGTTTTATTTGGATGCGGGCATTCCATCTATTTACACATCAATAGAAGTTTTTTTTTATAAACAAGTCTCCAGCATGTACCTACCTAACAACTTAAGTTAAATAGATATCCGATAATACAAAATTGCCCCAAGTAATTTTAAATTGTTTCTGAAAACCCTGAGAGTAGTGACGCGAATGTAAATGAATTGTTTTTATAACAAGAAAACTGATCATATAATATAATAATTTTTGTTTTTATTAGTGATTCAATTATTGTTGAAGATGTTGCAAGAATATTGTTTATTTACATTGTGTTTTCTGTCAATAATATTGTCCGCATATGCGCTGAAAGGTAAATTCACCATAAAGGAATATATCTACATTTTGTTTTTATTCATTTCATTCTAATTAACAACGCACATCAATGTGCTTTGTTTACTAAAGCATTGTTAAAGAATAATTAAGTCATTAAACAGAGTATGGGTACCTAAATTCCCACTACCTATACTTATACTTACTATAGTTTTAGGCATCTTACTTTAGAATTTATTTATCCCTGTTTGGAGACGTTACTCATTTGCTCCTATTGACCTAAGAAAATTTAAACCGCCATCGATAGCTCTCACGATTGGCATAATGATTATAGATTATAAGAGCGTTTTTAAAATTCAAAAACAGTAAAAGTATATAGGTTTATTAGAAAACTTAAAAATTAAACTAAAAATTGGAGTATGAAAGGCTTAAATATGTATAATCAAGTATCACTTATAGCTTTCCAGATTTTCTGAATGGTTCAAATGACAAATAATAATTTCTTGAATTATTAAAAGAGTAAGCAACATAACAGCCATATCCTGATTGCACCGAAGGTATCAAATACCGACAGTACGAAAAAGAAAGATATTTTTACTTTTACTGATTTAATGTCAACATTATTCTGTACTTAGAGAACAACTCTTGCCATTTTAGACTTTTATCTGATGAGGAAACAATTTTTTGCTTAATTAGGTAACCGATTTGTTCCATATTTTCAAATTTCTCCTTTATTTTCATTATATAAAAAAACCTAGACAAATTTCAGTCTAACACGGAATAATTTTACAGGTATCGAATAATAAGTAGTTATATTACTGATTACCAACTTGTGGGCTTAACTAGATAGACAATTGGTATAACTATACAGTCCCAAAACCTTGACCTTGGCTTTAATGAGTTTGATTTGCGCAGGAGTCACGAGATTTGCAGATATCTATATTATTATTAATGCACAATATTATGTGTAATTCTAATCGACTCAACATACAATTTAAAATCTTATTCATGACAGTGGTAGAACTTAAAAATTTGGCATGCATAAAATATTTTCAAATATAAATATTTTATGCATGCCAAATTTTTAAGTTCTACCACTGCCATGAATAAGATTTTTATTTAAATTGTATGTTGAGCCGATGGAATTTTCTTTTTATTTATTGCTACAATTATGATTTGTCTATATTATTTCGTGATATTCTACGAGGGCAACTTATTGTTGTTAAGTATCAACTGACTTTAACCTAAAAAATTGTGTCAGCGTAAAAATTAAATTAACTCGTGACTATTTTCGTGCGATGACAGGTTCGTGAAGCACGTAAGATCGTTATGTAACATACTGTCAGAGTGAGGCAACATTAGACAGTAGTTCCTCCAGCATATATAAAATATTACAGGAACATTTTGCTGTGAAAAAGGTTTGTTTTCTTTGGATCCCAACAATTTGAAGAAAGTTCAAAAATATGCGCTTCAAACAAATGCTCATGCCGGTGTTTCCAAAGACGTTTATAAAGATTGTAACAAGTACATCATTTTTTTAACAACCGAAAACTGAAAAATATTTTAAATAGTCTCATCTGATCCAGAATTCAATTAATTAAAGAAAAGTTCCTGTAGAGTTTTCACCTACAATAATTTGGGAAGCAGGAATCCAAGAGTATGATTTCCCATTGCATTTCCGTCCGGCCATTTACCACCCGTATAACAAAAGTATCAAAATTATATTTTTTAAACGGAATTTAATTTAGTTTTTGATTCTCACCTATAGGTAAGAATTGTTATAAAATTGTCAAATTGTTATATGATATGATTAATTTCTAATTTATTCATTACATTTCACAACACTAAGAGTATGACGTATTTTGTTTAGTCGGCGAAGAATGTATTATGAAAACCACAGGGGAACAAGGGATTTGTAAGATTCATACAGACTGCCCAAATGCTAGAGAAGAAGCAAAACGAGGAATTTTACCAACAATATGTGGATACTACTTATTAATAGAAGCTATAGTCTGTTGCGATGGTAGATATTTTACTGCAAGTATAATACAAAAAGTAAATATAAATCATAATATGGATTTCAGTTGACAAATTTACACCGTCAAATAAACTGAATAATAAATTGCCGCAACAAAACAATGCCGATAGTAGTTCTGATATAATTTATTATCCAGATGATAAAATTATGACACCAAATGATGACCAAGATTCTCTAGAAGATTCCATAGCCAAAGCCGAGGAGAGTATGTACTTATTTTAGTGCACACAACATAACTTTAAATAATTTTTTGTGACAGAAGTCCGAAAAGTTTTTAGTTTCAAAATATGTTATATTTTAGAATGTCGTGACTACTATTCTATTGGAGGAAATGTAGTACAGGTTGTGCCATTAATACCAAATGGACCAGTAAACAATATAAATATTCCAACATGTGGACAAAATCGCAATAGTGTTCCGTTAATTGTTGGGGGGAGCCCCGCAAAATCTGATGAATTTCCGTTCATGGTATGAAAAACTAATTTACTACGTGAACTAGAAATTGACTGTACCTAATTTAAGATATCGCTTTTGCAGATTTTATGTAATTGCGCTAACTTAATTAATTGTTTTAGGTCGCATTAGGATTTAATGTTGATGATAATTGGGAATGGCGCTGTGGTGGTACATTAATAAGTCACAAGTTTGTGTTATCTGCAGCACATTGTACTTTCTCTACGGATGCGTAAGTACCCTTCGTATAAAAATTAATGCGAAAGTAGCATGTGACCAAAATATCACACTTAACGACCTTTCCGATCGTTCTGGAATTGTGCGCCCCCTGACATAACCTCTAGTGTATAAGAAGAAGCTTTCGAATAACAGAAAATGTTTCGAAAGGGGGAAAACAGAACAGAGGCAGCCAATCCGTATTATGATTTATTGACCTCTTGATTGCAGGCCATATTTATCATCTCATCCTCGTCATCATCCAGCTGGAAACTCAAATTTTAAGAGCTCCTCCTTCTGGCGGTTTTCATAGCTATGGAACTTACTACTAAACGAAATCTTTGCTAAACAGTATAACCGTTCACGTTAGTCGTACCCTTTTCGCCATTGGAAATTTCTTAGAGTGGAATTGATGTAAAAAAAAAACAAACTGTTAAATTATATTATATTTACTAGCTTTATCTTAATTATCTATTTATTTTAGTGGTCACCCGCAGATGATCCGCCTTGGTGGCGAAAATATCAGTGATATCAATAACGTCTCGGTGAACTATGAGATCCAACGAATGATAATTCATCCAAATTATAATTCACCACAAAAGTATAATGACATCGCTCTTATAGAATCCAAAGAATATATTAGGTTTACAAAACATATAAGAGCAGCATGCTTGTATACAAGAAATGTGATCGAACAACGAATTGCTATTGCTATAGGATGGGGCAGAACAGGTAATGCAACTCATGTAGTATTAGGTATTAGTATAGCTTATTAAAATGAATTTACAAAGAATGTCGAAACCCAAATTTACATAGCAAATGTAACATGTGCTTGCCAAAATAGCTTCTACCATTCTCATTGTTTTAGAAATTAACTTTTTCTTCGAATTTCAATGAAAAACACCCGAACAGGTTAGGAAAAGATCACATATTACGAATCTTAGTTGGTTCTTCATTTATGGTTCTGAACCCAAGCGTCTGCATTAAAAGCGGCAAGATTTCCGTCACTTGAAGTGGAAGGAAAAGCAGCAATCGTCATGGGGATCTGACAGAAGACTTCCAGCAACTAAGGAAAATTGGCAAGGAGCGTTATAGGGATAGAGAAATGATTTTTGAAAATTGTATATAACACCATGCTAACTGCTCGGAATTTACTACTGTAATCGAGGGAGCATCACTGGATATAACCTTTATTACTAAATGGCAATCCCAGAAACAAATGTTGTGCACATTCCGCGGGCCAACAGAACTTCTAGATATCACTATTTCAGTGAAAAACGCGGCGATGATGTTAGGAGGCCGTCTTCATTAAATGAGGATATGATATATGGAAGTATGATTAATTCACAGTCGAGGGCTGCTGACTGGTTTGCAGCTAACAAACTCTGCCAATAAAACAGCTACTAAAATATTTACATTACGTGAGACGGATGTTGCTGTTTCTGATGGTCTGGTGAAGTTTTTGGGTGTCACTTTAGACCAAAAGCTAACCTGGGCGGGTCATGTCGAGGTTACCATTGCCAAGTTGTGTTCATGTTGCGAAGCTTGAAGGGTGAAGTCTCTTTTAATGTTTTGAAATCAGCATATTATGGACTTTTTCACAGTATGGCTTCATATGCTTTGTCAATTTGGGGACACTCTTGTCATGCTAGTCGGGTATTCGCAATCCAAAGACGAGTGGTTCGAATAATGACAGATTTAAAGTTTAGAGAGGATGTCAGACCTAAATTTAAAGAAAGTAAAATAATTACACTCCCGTGTCTCTATATCTACAATTCAATTATGTATGTGAAAAATAATTACAACCTGTACATAAGGCATGATGAAGTTCACAACCACAATACCAGAAACAAAAATGACATTCTTCCTGAATATATGAGGTTGGGTAGAAGCAGAAATTCTGTAAATTATTATGGTCCCACATGATATAATAATTTGCCAGATAGTTTGAAAACACTGAGGCATTGCTTGTGTTCTCACTGGAAACGCGTCGGATTTATGTAGGTCAACTGTTTATTATTAATAATTTCATAGATTGCTCAGAACTGCTCCGCCTAATTAATGTTCATCTTCTCCGAATTTTTGCAAAGAATAGTAGTTCTATCTTTTAGACAGTAAAGTTGTTTATTTATTTATTATTTATTTACAAAAGCTCTACTACTTGGTACCGCAGCACCATTAGTTAATATATGGTACAGTCAGCAACTTGCATGTTAGCCTATAGTTGTTTGAACGGTATTGACAAATTCATGTATTGTTTTAGAGTTTGGGGCTCCAGAGAACAGCGAGAATTTAATGAAAGTAAACATTAATTTGTACGAAACAGACATTTGTGCTAGGAGTTATCCAAAAAATGAACATAACTTGCTTAGGGGTATTGATGAAACTATGATTTGCGCTGGCGATTTAGCAGGAGGAAAAGACACATGTTTAGTAAGAATAATGTTTTTAAATGTTTATGAAGGAAAACTAATAGAATTATAATATCCATTTCCAGGGCGATTCTGGTGGTCCACTTTTAATACGATCTCAATGCACGTTTTCTTTGATTGGAGTCACATCATTCGGCAAATCATGTGGTCAAAAAAATACACCTGCAGTTTATACAAAAGTATCGAAATATTTAGATTGGATTGTGGAAAATGTTTGGAAATAATCTTTTATTTAGTATAATGTTTTGTATATAGGTATTTTTTAATAAAGGAAATAAACAGAAATTATACCTGAAATGTTATTAAAAAAAATATCAATTTCATAATATAAATGTGCTGTTGGAATGTTGAAAATTACAAATATTCTATGTGAATTCTTCCTGTTCAAATATTATTATTAATATACAAATATGAAAAATTATTGATTATATAATAAATATAACCCAGATATGGGAAAAAAATCAGTCACTAACAAATTTTCTTCCGTCCAACCAAACCTCTGGTGTTATTTACTGATATCTCTATCCTAAATACAATACTAAGGAATTCAGCAGTTTCATTATGCCATTTTTTCTTTTAGGCCTTCAATTTTGATATACAGGGTATCAATGATCGAATATTTTTTCACTAAATCTAGTATCACCACGGGTAGGGTGAAACAAATAATGCACACATGCTTGTAGAACATTAAAAAAAAAACACCTAAAAAAAAGGACAGAAAGTCCAAATTATTGACGTGTAACAAATTTTTCCATTTCGTTAGGGAAACATTTTCCGATTCTCGTTTTTGATAACTACCTTCACTTCATCGTTCGAGGGCTCTCGTGAGATTTACTAGGATAAAATAAAGCGCAACATTGAGGAAGTAAGGCTGGAATCTAATCGGGTTTCGCAGAGCCTTTTCAGTTCGGTGCGAGTCACAGGCTGCCTCTAACATGACAGACTTGACGTCGGAGGTATTTTAGAGTATTTTTTTTAGCATTTAAAAATTCGACACTTCTCCACACTTCCGCTACTCCCAATACACTGGATGGATGCAACGCATTCAAATAGCGCAAGTGTATAGAGGGAGAATGTTACTTCCTAGAGTTCTACAAGCATGTATACATTAATTGCCAGCCTGCCCTCCTATTATATTTATACGAAATTGGGTTTCAGCTACTCTCAAATGTTTAAAAAACTATCTATTCTATAAAATAGACAGGGTTTGAGTTATTTGAACACCCCTATCTTTTTTAAAATAGTAGTAATTTCTCTTAAAATATTATCTCTTTAAAATACGATAAGATGAATCGTTTTAAAGATAATTTGAAAAGTATTAGCTCTAGTTGTCGTCGCGTCCTCTTATTTTTTCGGTTTTGTACATTTTATGTGACCAAAGAGATTTCTTAGTACTTTAACTTGAAAATGAGTAACAAAAACTGCAAGTTTGGTTTAATTTTACTGTCTTTATGGTTTAAAATAACCCAATGAGCCATTAAATTCTGGCCACTCTTTCGCGTTATTTTTAATACCCTTTTCCCATGAAAACTACCATTTGAAGTAGTAGTGATCACAATATTTATGATAGAAGCACGTGTCTAAAGTTTTTGTAGACGTGAGAGCTTTGATTTTCGATTTTTTTTATATTATTTATAAATTATACATATTAAAGTGATACATGAGTGCAAAATTCCAAGTTGGTGACACAATAAAGTTGAATTTTCTTATTTTTTAAATACCCTGTATATCTACTCTATGTACGTTAATAAATAAAATCCTATTATAGAGATATTAAACTATTTCGGCTATCCAGCCTTGACTTATTTGAATGGTTATAATTAAATAAATTACCTTATTCAACAATACAGGTTTCCAACGAACAGTGTGTTTTGTTGTAGAAAACTTGTCATATTTTCTATACCACCGGTACATGTTTTTCATATTATATGATTACAAATAGCCTTTGGAATTATTTAATTACCACCTACATGTTGCTGCTTATATGATCACAGACGTAAAGTAACATAACTTAAAGTTAATAGGATTACCAAAATTTTGAGCAATATCTTCCTATAAATATTGACTAGAACAATATTACGGCCAATCATCCGATGATTCATCATGAACTGAATGCCATGTCAATCCATCACCAACTGGTTCATGATTAGATGGTAGCAACACATGACGCAAAAACGTTCTAGAAACAAAGTCGTTGATTGTATCAAAATAAAAATTACTAAACATGTTACCTTACCTGCCACTTACTAACCCTAAAAATAATTTCCAATTTTTTCTACGACCAAAATTATAAGGGTTTTTATATAACTTTCCTAATTCAGCCATTCTTTGAGTTTCAGTTTTATTTATATGTGCCTCTATACTAGTTTCACCTTTACCAATTAACTGGGCATGCCACATTGACAAAGCTCCCAAAGCGAAAAAGACTCCTAAAAAACAAATAGTACAAAGTTAGTTATGCATATCCCAACAAGACAACTTTTGTCCCTGCCAGCCTCAGACGGTTTATAAACTTATCCACGATATATTATAAGTTTCGTGCACAGCTACCCTGCAATAAGTTTTTATTTTGAAATAAACATTCACAAACATATATTATGGAGTTCCACAAGGTTTCTGGGTCTTGCTCAAACTTTGGGAACAAAATAATTAATAAAATAATCAAGTATGATCACCTAAAACCAAATCAAACAGTGTTTCTGGATTATACTGATTTAAATCATTATTTGAATTAATTTAAAATTAAAGAGAACCAGCGTCTGTAAAAAAAAAACGGTTGTGTCACCCCAAACCTTTCCCGACAAGTAACAATATAATCAAAAATATAAGACCTGCGTAACGAAACAGAATTTTAATAATAATTGTATTATTTTCATTATTTCCAACGTAACAAACTAACTACTTTATGCAAAAATTAGAAAAAAAAAAGAGCTGGGATCCGAACCCATAACCTTCCGCATGCGAAGCAAACGTTCTATCAATGACGCCACAGTACCCTCTTTGAAAATGTTGTATTTCAATTGTTATAAGGTACGTGCCAACCATCTACTGCTTCTCTATCTAACTTTTTTAAGAAAAACAAGTTCACAATATAGGAAAATTTAAATAATTACATGATGCTAAAATTTGGCTAGCACTAAAGGCTATTCTGCTTAACCAAACCAAAGCTAGAAAAATTACAGTGACAATTAATAAAATTACATAATGCACAACTACTACTAGTACGAATGAGTAACATAATTTTTTTAGGTAGACTTCTGTTTAAGATATGCCTATTGCATAGCACACAGCTTTATCAGAATATAATCATAATATAATTATTTCAAGGCTTTCTGCAGATGTGACAATAAGAAGTTCAGAATGATTAATTTTAATTAAACAAACATATATACCTATATAAATTAATAAAGTACTCAAAATAGTTTACCACAATTTATAAGGGCCATGTATAGGATAGCTTTTCTTCGCCAAGGATTACTTTTATCGTAAATAATTTCATCATCCATTTCCAATGGTGTAACATTAATCTAAAAATAATATAACCTAATATAAAACAAAATTGATCAAATTTCTCAAATATATTACCACTGGTACAAGTGCACCGGTTCTATTAATTTTCACACTATGTCCTTCTAATTCTGGTTCATCGGCATCAGACTGATCCAAAATCATGGTTGTATATGCTATATCGTATCCCGCAAAAATGATAAAGATTACACCAGCTACCATATAAACCATGTAGAGAAAGAAATATCTATGATTTCGATGTCCAACACAGTTATTTAACCAAGCTAAATTACTGTTAAGGATATAGACAGAGAGTATTAAACACGTATTCATATATAATAATTTTATTCTAAATCATAACAAATGCGGACTCAACAGTCTGGTATTAAAAACATTATATAGTGATTAGAGCGCTTCCTTTAGTTTTTAAGGATACGGCAGTGATGGTCCATTTTCAAAATACACCTATTACATACAGAACAATGATGTGTTCTAGGTGGTTTTGGAGAAATACATTTTTTACAAATACTAACTGCCTCAGTGATTAATTCTCCCTAAAAAGATGGTATTTAGTGTAATAAAAACATTTAATATAGATAATTTACCTGTGGCGGAAATCCAGGATGTGTAATAACTGCCATATAATAATGAAAACCAATATTTAACAACAACCAATGTCCAAATAAAACAAGCATTATACAAGCTATATAATTTCGAGACCACCAGTAAGGTATGCCAATCCAATATGCTATAATAACAACAGACAGTGTTAAAGCTACCACTGCGACAACGAGAAGCTGAAAACAAAAACACAATTCCTGAATACCTACTAACTACCAGTTAAGGAAATATAAAATTTGAGGTTTGAACTGAAAAATAAAAGTTACAATAATTGTCATCTATTAATCGTTTATTTTCAGACGTACCGTGCCAATTGCATTAGTAAAATTATCTACAAACCAAAACATGGGCCCCATACAAACATCTGCAACGTAGCTCTGATCCATAAAATGATTGTATGTTAGAGATCGGAACGTAATTCGACATTTTGTGCAAAATGAACGTACAGATGAACTATAACGAGCAATAATTGATTTAACTAAATCATAATTTTTATGCGATAATATATAATACCATACTTACAATAAAACTTTGGGAACAAATCGAAGTCTCCAGTGTACTGTGATCATTGTGGAACGATATTGTCATGACTTGGTATGCTGTTTCATAGTAAACATTTCCGTACCATTATGGCAATATAATTTACTAAATCTATTGATTGGAGCCACCAAGATTATAACTTGTTCATATTGTTTTATCAAGATTATGGTTTATGTTTATATTTCCAAAAATAAATAAACATAACCCTAGTTGTTTCTTGTCTTCTTCCTCGTCGCAAGCTGGTTTGACGCTTAAGCCTAGTCAGCTGTTTACTGCGTTGTGTAGAGTTCTGTCGATAGTCAATTTGTTAAAAAACGATAAGTGGGCTAACAAAAAGGATTTCTATTGAAAATTAGAATTGTCTTTAACAATTCTAATTTTCGCACCAAAGAATCCTTAGAGCGGTTCTAAGAAACTCTTTATGTGTTTAAATAATTATCAGAATTATCATGGAATTGCGGATGTTAACTACTTGAATGTACCTAAAGACAGTTACACACTACGCGGTGGGTCCAGGGGGTGTGCACACCCCTAGAGAGTAGAGAGAGAGTAGCAAAGTAGGTAATTAAGGGAGGTTTAAAATTTCATTGTAAGTAGACCCCCCAGATCAGAAACATAAATCCGTCACTGGCATGTGCATCTGTTTTGTGGGAAACATTTATTTTTGGGATGTAGAAAATCTCCACAAATAAATAATCTGCCATCAAACCATTTTTTTTCTCTTTTACAAACCGAACACTTTTCGGAATAATATCTTATTCCATCATCATAAGGCAAGATCTGATTGAATCGCTTTGTAATTGGTATTAATACACTCGCATTAACCATACGAAACTCACCGTCGGCTCATTTCGTATCCCGGTTAATGCTCGTGTATCAATAACCATCATTACATGATCGTTGCATAATATACTATTACTGCCTTCCTGACGTTTTTTGCAGATATTTTTCGCTTCTTGTAATTATGATTGCGTTTGTTATTATGTTTTTCTACGACTGTCTTTAAATGCCTTTATTATATGTTCAATCATGATTTGAAAATGTAGTACATTGTAATGCTGTTTACAATTTACCCGTGCGTAATATTTCCCACTAGCCTAGCAACTAGTGGGAAATATTATTACGCACGGATAAAATTTCCTGGTAATGACAAAAGTAGCGGCGGGCATGAAAAATCACCATAGCAACGCCGAAAATACAAACACCAAATTCACAGTTTTGGTATTTATAATTAACAATAATTATAATTAAGTATTTCGCTAATTTCAAAACACATAAACAGTGATAGTGAATATAGTTTAACACCACCTAGTCAATTTAATACTTCTAATTTATCGTATTTAGGCTTATACGGTAACAGGTTTTTTTTTTTTTTTTTTTGATATCGGCCAAGGCAGAGAAATCATCATGACACCTAGGGAGTTCCTTACCACTTCCCTAGGTAGTGTGGGACTCTAACCCTAACTAAAACTCTGCCTTATCTTTGTAGTATGGCTCGGGAACCCTCCCTTTTCCATGTCCTCGCTTGATTGTCCTCTGTTGCTGTTGTCTTCTGATGTTGATTGTCGTCTGTTGCTGTTGTCCTCTGTTGGTGGTGCCTAGAACACTCTGAAACATAACTTTAGATTAGTATACCTGACCTGAAAGAAGCAATATTAATTGGTGTCCTAATCCTGTGGATTCCTTCGTCAGAGTTGACTCCTCGGTCTCCGGTACCGCCTGGCACCGTCTTCTACGTTGTAGTTGACTGCTTCGCGAATCAGTGGGTTTGCATGGGTCTCTGCCATTGCAAAGACCTTCTGGGCTCTCAACCTCATGACGTCCCTGAGGCCGTCGAGTTTGAGGTCCCTTCGGATCTGTGCGTTTGACACAAACCAGGGTGCACCCACTGCCATCCTTCTTGCCTTGTTCTCCGTGGCCTCCAATCGTTTCAGGTACGATGGTGCCGCGTATCCCCATGCTGAACTGGCATAGGTCAAGGCAGGTCGCGCGACTGCCTTAACCATTTGGAGCTTGACCTGCAAGGGCATCTTGCTCCTTCTGCAGATCATCGGGTAGAGCTTCGACATGATGCCTTTGGCATTCGCGATGCTCTTCTCGATGTGCGGTCTCCATGACAGGGATCTGTCCAAAGTTACCCCCAGGTACTTTGCAGTGTCCTGCCATTGTATGTCAGTACCCTCGATGTTGACGAAGTCGTCGGGGCGCACTTGTCTTCTTCTGATGAGGAGCGCGGTGCTCTTCTCGGCATTAATCTTGGTCTTCCACCTGGTGCACCATTCTGTAAAGTTGTCCGCTGCTCGCTGTAGGTATCTTGTCACCAATTCCGCACTGCGGCTGCGAGCAATCAGGGCGGTGTCGTCTGCGTAGAGTGCCAAGATGTTCTGGTCTGTCCTTGGGATGTCGCTGGTAAAGATGGAGAAAAGATGGGGGGATAGTACGGACCCCTGCGGCACGCCGGCCTCCAGGGTCCGTGATTCCGAGACCTCCTTCCCTGTCCTGACGCGAATTTGCCTGTCCTGTAGGTAGGAGTCTGCTAGCTTGATCATCGCTGGTGGGTATCCTAATGTGTGCATCTTATAGATGAGTCCTTCCTGCCAGACCCTGTCGAAGGCTCTGGCCACATCCAGAAATACGATTCCCGTGACCTGGCGCCAGTTTAGTCCACGGTAACAGGGGTAAGTTTCGAAAAACAAATATTTTCCTAAAAATTGTGATAAATTTATTCAAAAGCATTACAACAGTCGTAGAAAAAGTATAGTGTGAAACTCACATGAAATGACCATTTCCTACTCGTATGATTTGCAGCACTCGCCTGCGGCTCATGCTGCAAACGATCATACTCGTAGGAAATATATGTCATTTCATGTTCGTTGCACAATATACTATTACACGTTATCCATTGTAATGTTGTTTGTTATATGACTGCAAATAAACTGTTTATTATTATTACATCAGACTCATATAATACGATACTTATAATGCATTTTATTTTGCGTTATTTTTTGTTTTTAAATTTTACAGGAAGTACCTATTATTGTTCTGTTTTAAGAATTATTTCCTTTAATATAAAAAAATAGCGTCGCAATTTTTTAACAGCTTTTTGATTGGTATAGATTTTAACATAGTCCAATCTGGTAACCCTAGGCAGACAGCTCTCCATTTAGAGAGGTGTGATGAAAATCCTCCGAGGCCAGAGGTACGTCAGATATTCTACAGACCCAACAATTGATAGTGGACAGTATCAGATCCAACTTTTTACTGCAGAATTCTATACAAAAGTCAGAATGATAAAAAAGTCGGAATATCTTTTATGATTCTGACTTTTTCTAGAGAATTCTGCAATACAAGTCAGAATAGTAATAATTCCAAGTCAGTATTATAAAAAAATTTTTTGGCAGAATTCTGAAAAAGTAAAATTAAATTAAATTCAAATTGCAATCTACTTAGTTGAGTCTGGAGTTTGCACTGAAAGTTGAGTGTAGGTACTCGTAGTTAGGCTGAGGATGGTTATATCAAAGATTAAAAATTGCAATAGTTAGTTGAGAGTCTGGAGTTGCACTGAAAGTGAGTGTAGGTAGTTACGTTGAGGATATTTGGTTATATGAAAAAATTGTGCAAATTAATCTTTGGTTATATGAAAGATATTAATAATAAAAGGTACAATATCGTTTGCTGCAAAGTTTATGATGAATATGAAGAGTACAGGGCAATTTTTTGGCATTATATTTGATGTTATCAAATGAATATCAGAATATAAACATAATACCAATATAGATACCTAATATGTTTATTGAGTCTGCCTATAATACAGGTACTTATTATTTGCTATAGCGGTTACTGTATACCGACCCACATTTTTTGAAGTATTTGTTTTATATAACATTCATGAATAAATTGATTTATGCTGATGCTGATTGAAATTAAGTGTTTTCTATACGCTTTTTCAAAATTATCTATTTACGGAAATACTACTATTCTTATGTCAATCTTTGTCATACTTTCACATGTAGGTAACTAAATAAAAGATAATAAATAAAGTAAAATAATTGCTATTGATAAAAACTATTAAAACAAAAATATTTTTAAGAGTAGGTAGTTCGTTCAATCAGCATAATCTAAGAACTCATTAGGTTGCTTTGGGATGTTAAAAATTCCTGAATAGCTATGTGCAATGCAGTAGAATCGAAAACTCAGAAAAGTGAAACATATACTAAAAAACAAGTATAATAAATACTCATAACTTACATAAGTGGAAATTCAGAATTCTCACTTAGTTATCAAACTATGACCAAAAACGTTGGGCAATAAATATTAATAAGCGGAAAAACTAAAAAAAAAAAAAATACGAGTCAAGCGCAATTTTGCAAAAAGGTAGAAAACAATTTTCCGTAAAACAATAGTATATTGAATAAATGGTCATCTCATGTGAGATTCACACTAGGTATACTTTTTCTACGAGGGTTTTAATGATTTTGAATAAATTAAACATCATAATTTTTAGGAAAATATTTGTTTTTCGAAACTTACCTATACTCACCCTGTTGGTGTAAACCTAAATACAATGAGATAAAAGTATTAAATTGACTAGGTGGTGTTAATACATATTCACTATCACTATCACTGTTTTTAATTATATATAAATAGCTTTGAAACCTTCGAAATTAGAGCAATAATTTAATAATAATAATAAACTGTCAATTTGGTTTAATTGTACTATCGGCCTTGCTATGGTGATTTTTTATAACCGATGCTACTTTTGTCATTACCAGGAAATTTACCGTGCATTTTTAAATGGAAACAGCATTACAATGTACTACATTTTCAAATTATGATTGAACATATAATAAAGGCATTTAAAGACACTCGTAGAAAAAAATAGTGTTCGTTTTTAAAAGGAAAAGCAAAACATTCCAGTAGCATTATGTACTACTTCTTTAAGATGATCTAGGTATATCATATTCCCTAAATTCTTCTAACATATTAAGCATGGAATTTGATAGGTAATTATTATCTTATTGATAAACATTAGTGAGTTAACCCTTTGTATTTTGTTTTATCATTGTTATAATTTGTAAAATATTATTTTTCACTAAATCACCGGCGTTGAAGATTTTTTCATAAATATCGTAATAAACTATAAAAGAGATTATAGTTAGTCATCTTCCGAACCACAGAGTTATTAGATTCTTTTAGGAAGTTCTATCTGTATTAACGTGGATTTTAAACGCTAAACCTACGAGTATATCAACAGATTTTTTCGCAAATTCACAGCAGCGTTTTTAATGAGTCAACGAGATTTAATTTTTAGAAGCATAATGAAAATATATAGCAACATTTTTTGGCTATCTTAACTGATGTTTTTTTTTGAGGAAAGAATCACAAAAAGGTATAATTTCCTCGGGTAATAGGTACATTCTCCGTCCATTTTAAAATTTCAAATCAATTCTGTATTTAATATTTACAAAGTCACCGTATTTTATAACGTCTCAGCTAAATAACAATAAACTGAAACAGAACATAATAACCTGAATAACTAACTTATCGTAAAATCGAAATAAAAGCAAATACAGAAGTGTGGCTATTATTGTTTTAAAAGAAAAGCACGCAACTCTAGAACATTTTTACAATTTTATATTTAAAAATACTCATAATTTTAGAAGCATACAATTAAGAGCAACAATTTTTGATTTTCCCTCGGCGGGCGGTAAAAATGCTATAATTCCGGACCTGATATATATATATATATATTTAAAATTATAAATTAATTATATATATCTCATTATTTAATGTCTTTAACTGGATAAGCTTATAAGTAATACAACTATCTTATAAGGATTCTTTTCGTTATATCATCATTATATATATTTCAGTGATATTTACGGATTAAGAAGCCTTATTAAGAGAATTTGTATAACGGTAAAACTAGTTGATACAATTATTTTTCCGAGGAGCGAAGATATATTTTTTTAGTCAAAAAATTATCATATATGGTTTAGTAGTATTGGCTAAAAGAATATAAAAAACATATCCACACAACATATTAACAGATATTATAGCCCGTGCCTGAAGATATGAATGCCAGTTAGTTCGCGAGGACATGCGAGCCAATACGAGGTCACATCTTTCGAACTGGGTCTGCAAGAGGTGAAAACAGTTTTGTTGTTTACAATCTCTGCTACAGTGTTCAATAAAATATAAATAAATAAATTGATGACAGTCTAAATTTTTCAACCATATTTTCATTTAAACAAATCCGTAAATACAAACAAAATGTAACAGGATTAGCTGCAGGTGAGTGGTATTACAAAATCATATCTAGGAATAAGACACTTAATCCATATACTTAATGTAGGTACGTTTTCGTTTTTTAAATAAATATATAATTGTAACATAATTCATAGTATTTGTAGAAAATAGTTTTTAAAATAATTAGCAGCAATCACTTAATCCCAATTAGATAAATGAAGTATTTTCTATACCATCGCAAAACTGCTGTAGAACAAATTACATTCTAAATTCCTAAGATATTTAGGTATGTCATAGGTCAAATATAGACATATTCTTAAATTTTTAAAAATAATATAACACTAAAATAAATAGCATTATTTTATGCATAAAAGACTGATTTTACTTCGTTGAATTGCGTTTTAAATTTTTAAAAGCGGTTGTCATTTTATGCGCCTTTTAACTTAAGTATATTTACAAAGCAGTGGTGTCGGCGCATGATTTATTCTTTGAAATAATATCAAAAATATTGTATTTTTTTAAATACATATAACACAACATAATAGTTTTATATAAGTAGGTATCAATTAAATGATGACAGAAATATAAGTGCGTACAATTATTTGGAAATAGAAATAAATATAAAACATATTGATATGTATTTAATTTAAATAAAAAAGTGCAGTGCTAACGAGATTCTGATTCAAATGGAACTAGCTACGTTTTTGATCGTCTTATTAACGTCTTATTTTATTATATATTTAGTAAAACTACTTTCGTAAGTTTCCCTAATACCTAAGATATCTGTAATTATTGTAATAGAAAAAACTAATTATAATGCACTAAATATTTTTTGTTTAAATTTACAAATCGCATTTGCTAAATAAAACAAACCACACCAACTATTTTTAGGTTTTAGCTGCTTTGCTTGGGCTGCAGGTTTATACAAAGGATTCTTTTAAAAGTTAGTTAGTAATTTTGTATCAACACGTTTACGTTTGTACATAGTTTCAAGATTATTTGAGAAAGTGCAAACAATCATTAAAACATCCGTCGAGAAAAATAGGTCGGTGACATTGTGACTTATTTTGCTGAAATTTATTGGTAATATTTCTACAATTCACGAGAATTAAAAACTACATCAATTATAATGATAAAAACGTTACGCAAATAATAAAAAGTTAGTTTTTAAATTATTCTATGCATCCCAAGGGAACCATCAAAACATAAAAATAAAAAAGGTTCAACAACGGTAAAGTTACACCTAAATGTGAATTTCACAGTAAATAGAATTTCAGTCTAAACATGTTCGAACTATGTAATTTTTTCAAAAGATTAGAAAAAGCTTTTGTATATTAATTTGTATTCCTATAAATTAACTTGTCTTTAGTTTCAACCAAACAAATGATTGAAACAAAAGTGATGTTATTAAAATTAATTTTTAGCAAATCAATTAGAAATGTGCATTGTTCTTTATAGCCTGTGAACCAACCCTATCTACGCTACTGCAAATAGGGTAATAAAGTATGCAAATACATGAAAAACATGTAAAAATGCGAAATAGTTTGCTATTGCGATTCACTAATTTAGGGATTTTATTGTTCCAATATTTCTTTAAAATTTATTTCAATTTGTGATTCGGATATTAACAGGGATAGGCCTGAATCATTTTATTATGAAGTTGTTTTATTAGATACCTATATAATGGTTATCACTGCCAAAACTATGAAAACGTCGACATCCAAAAAGTTTTAAAGAAATCCCCGTATATGCTTTAAACTTTGATGCTTCAAAAATAGTTTGAAATGGATATAATTGTGACATAATAGACATTATCTTGTAGTAAACTTAATGACTACTTTTTTCTACAATCTTAATAGTTAGTTATGTCATTGGCTAAGTTATGCCAGTGGCTTCCATAACAGATGTCTTGTTATGTGCAGTGCATAAAATATGAATGAGAAACACCTATATTTTCTAAAAATATACTTGTAATACATAATTTACCGTAACTTTAAAAGAATACCAATAAGCTAAGATAATCAGTAACTGCTTAAAACTTGTATCGCGGTTCTTCATGACTATCTACTGTATTGTATATAAGTTCCTACAATAAATTGTTAAACAATTATAGTGGTCGAAAAAATGATATAACTATTATTATTTATAACTTATTATTACAAGGGACATTCAAATTTATTACTGTATATGGCTTCTCAGAAGAACTACATTTAGTCCATCGGATAGAAAGCTCATGAAGAAACTAGGCGTGTAGAAATCGTTGCCCTCCTAATGCATCTTTCAACATAGGGTTAACTCTCGACTGTAATAAACTCAATGTTCAAGATACTTGCAGTGTACTTACGTAAGCCAGCTCGAACTGGCGCAGTCTCGACCATCTTAATACGACGATGGTCCTGCACAATCTTACTCACAGCTCGAATATTGGTTTCATTGATGCTTCTTTCAGAAGTGAACCAATCGGTTTGAGAGATCGCTGGCAATTAATCGTGTATCTTTGATATGTAGTGATTTTCAACCTGACTGGAGCCTGAAACTTTTAGTGGCAACATCGATAATTCGGTTACACCGCGGCGGATGAACAAGGAGGCCAATGAACTAGGTGAAGTTACTTTTGAAAATCGATATAATTTTTGGGATCAAATATTCCAATGGAATGGAGAATGCTCCGCAACCAAATTACTCTATAAAACTGTTTAAAATTCTCCTAAACAATTTTAAATGTAGCCTAACTCATGATATTAGTTTAACAAAACAAAACCAATTATATGAGAGCTTAATATAAAGAAAACGGTAAAATAATACAAATTTATGTTAATAGAAAATATGAGTTTGTGTTTTATAACTTAAAACAGGAAATCACAATGTTACTGAAATATCCTACATATCATGCTTGAAAGTACATTGACAATGTTATTCTAATAATTATAAAAATATTTCAAATAGATTCTGTTAATTGCAGTGCCGACCTAAACATAACATTTTTAGTATAATGTAAATAAAAGTATGTGCAATAATACCTAAATTAAGTAAGTAGTAATGTTTGTACCTAAACACTTAGATTTTGCAACAATTATTGTTTGATAACACACCTTAAGTTAATACAAAACTATAAATATATTATTACTCAGCTAACCCATGAATTTCAAATTTGACATGAAAACAATTAAAAAAATACAAGATTTCACCTTAAAATTAAATAGTTACAAACAACTTTTGAATTCAATTAATCAGAGATCAACACAGAATCAAGTTTTCACACAAGATCACAATCAACCTTAAAGCAACATGATATTTATTTTGTGTTACGATATACGTGCGTGCTGTTCCTGAAACATAGAGCCTGATAGATTTGTCTTTTTAATATGCTCAATGATACCCCCTCATACGGTGTTTCCAAAGAGTGCATAAGTTTGATTTGGCGTTTTTGTAAAATTCAGTAGAGTGCTTTTAATACTCGATTTGTTATGTGCTCCGAAAAACGAAACTCCTGGAGCTTATTCACACCGACATTTTTTACAGTTCAAATAAATTGAAAACCGTTAATAATTAACGAATGTGGAAAATCGTGCAAAAATGCCTCGCGATCATCCTTTCTTTCTAAAGTTATGGCAACCGATTTATTTGGATTAAGCACTAAACAATTATTGTTCTTAGTGAATTCACTAGGGTAATTCAGGTCGATGTTTATATAACTGATAATATCTGCAGCATTTCTTAATTAAAAAAATAGGAGAGATGTTTCCAAAAAAAAAATCTACACAGAAATACCACATACAAATCACAAGTTATTCTAAACTACATAACATTAATTTTCTCCGAAAAAAGAAACTGTTATTGTTTGAAAGATTGAACTTTACTACTTCCTACGTGTATGAAACCTTAAATAAAAAAAATACTTAGAACATTAAAGAATAAACTAAACACTATATAATAATGATGATGTGAAAACTTCAATGGTTACAACCAATGGATAAGTATTTACTAATCTAATCAACCGTCCGCACAAATAAAAAACCAACTTAAATTGATAATTTTCTTGCAATATCAAATTCATTATTTTTTAAGATCTGTACCATACTTTATTTCTTCGTAGATAACCAATAACAATTCAAACTCAACCGCATATTTAATAGAAAAATTCTGAAATATTCTCTAATTTATTAAAATTGCATGTCAATGTCTAACAAAACAAGGAACATTTCTTATACACAAAAAGAAATTATCTACCACAATTTACTCTCTTGTATTGACTAATATAGTAGGTAGTGGATTATTTATTATTATTTATTTAATATCTAAATAAATATTTGTAGCTTCAGGGTAACAATCTATAGTAGTATTAATTCAACTTTCTTCTCATGTCTTGATCTTTTAGAATCGTTATTTACATTAGAGAATGTACAATTCTAATTTAAAAATTAAGTTTCAAGACACTTTAAAAACCGGTTAGAATAATTGCAAAAATGATATATTTAAGATTGAATCTTAGTGTGAGAATAAAATTAATTTAGTTATGTTTATTAAATAATGTTGTACCTATGATATGTCTATTTACTGAATTGTAAATATAGTTCACTTTTGTATCGTAATTATCTTTATTTTAATAAAAACAAAAAAGAAGAAAATCACTCCCCAATATTGAAGACTTCTCTGCATAAACTGCCATGTAGCATTTTTTTTATAAGAGTTCGCATTTTTTTTGTGACTAACTACCGGAATTGTATAACTATTACGCTGTCAACAAAATATGTGACAAGGACAACATTTTAATTATGGCTCAAATCTATGCCAACAAACCCTTAAGATTCATTCATTATTAACGTCATTATTAAATTGAATATTTCTAATATTAGTTATTAGGTGGTATATTGGAGAAACCCCAATAAGTGACTGTGTTCAATTTTCGTCATTCATATTCTTCATCATTATGCCAGGATTGTATATCTCTTTATTTTGCTCCCTAATACAGTCCAACTTGCCAAGGACTGCGATATTTTTTATTTTATAACTTCGGTAACAATCTAGTTATTATTATTCTCAATCAATAAAATGATTTTCGTCAGATTTCGATGCAATGGCAATATTAATATATGATGCATGGTAAAAATGAGATAATCGGTCTCAACTAACAGCCCTATTCAGCACAGACTCATGCTACCAGGCAAAACATTTATACAATTAATCGCTCTCAAATACAAAGATTCAATCTTGTTTTCAGTTTTGAAATCTTTTTAAAATCCCAGCTTCGGCTGGATAAAAGTTTTTGACTAAAATTTGCATTTTCTATTCTAGGAAATTTTCTAAATTCTAATTCAATTTAATTTCTGGTAAACTATATGTATATATTTAATTTTAAATTGAATCAAAATTGCTTCACAAATTTGTTATACAGATTTTGAGAGTTATTAAAGTATACATGGCACTGGCGTGGCGATATCAAGTCATTACTGAGGTAAACCTTGTAGTAAAATTATTTAAGAATTGTATCCTCTACATAAAACCCATTATTTACAATAATTACATAAAAAAACACTATATCGTATTATTATGGAATTTATTAAAAAAAACTGGTTTTTATAGCAATAAGAGAGATAAATAAATGCGAACATACAATCACTATGCAACTTTTACACTAAATCAACTTAATTAATTTTTTGGCCATAAACGTTTTGATAGTTTTGCCAGTCTCTGTATAAGCTTATATGGTCTTATCGGTATTATACCGACCCTGATTTTAAGACGGCATTTTTATCATTCCAGTTTTGCTGCAGATTTTAAAGGAGGTCATTATAATTACATAGAATAGATGTTTAACTCCCAACATAATAATACAGGTGGAATTTCTTCACCATTTAGTATTGAATTGAATATAGTTGAAAGATTTGCGTATGGCATTTAGGCAGCAATTTCATACAAAATAACATCATTTACACAGAAGATAATCAAAGATTTTAATACAAAAATGTGTTATTTTATGCTACTGGTTTAAATTAATTAGTTTCCTTTAAAAAACTATTTCTCTCTCGAGAAAAAATATATTGGCATGAGTAAAAAAGAATAAGGCTTAAAAAGCTTTTATAATAAAAAGACAGTGTTGCTTATAACACGGAGCGAAATAAAAATGCAACTTTTCGCTTTTAAATGCTGCATTTTTTATTTTTATTAACGTGAAATAGTTGTACGAAAATTATTAACTTTTTATAGTTTTTTGAGATTCAACAGGCTTGCACTTTCAGGGGCATAATATGTGGGCGCAGAAATCTTCCGATTCTGTCAGATAGTTTTTCGCGTCAAACTCCAACAGCATGACCTAAGACTTCTAGGCTGGAAGAATGTTTTGGGTTTCGTTAGTAGGTTGCAACTGTTTGTCGGAACGGAGTTTTACCTTTAAACTTTTTTGAGTAGAAACAAATGTGTATCAGAAATTTAAAAAATAATATCGAATCACAACTTTCTAATAACGAATTTATAAAGTTTCTGCAAAATTAATAGTTAATAAGAAATTGTAAAATATATTTTTTGAGCTTGCGCACTATGCGACTCCTAGATGCAGTTTTACTGTAAAATATATTAAGAATCTCATAAAAACTCTAATAACCCAATCATATAGGTACCTTGGACAGTCAGATATACAAAATAATTTAGAATAATTTGTCATAATGCATAACAATATACTTATTTAGTACGAAAAACTATTTTACCAATGATTATTTAAAGTGGGTTATGAAAAAATATATGTTCTTACCTTATCATACATAGGTACTATAATCTGCACAGTTAGGTTATGTTAATAACCTTAATTCTAGTAATTTTTGAACAGCTAACTAGGTTCTTTCTTCCAGTGGCGTAACTTAGTTTCCGTGATCTAGAAACATATTTTAGTATTACAATTTTTGCAAATACAATAAGGTTGAGGTGAAGCCAACTATATTCATGCAAGTAGATAATCCTAAATTCCTGTTAGGAACGATGTGTAAAATCGGTAAAAATTGCAAATTATGCCTCAAACAGCCTTTATAATTTTTTGCGTCAATGCAGGATATAATTGTAGAAAAAATTGGTTCTTTTATCTGCTATTTTTCAAACTAATGATCATTACTACTTTTTCAAAACTGCACTTGTAGCGATTTTTTATTTAATTTGAAAAAATAGTTCATTCTTATATACCTAATAATCCTTTATTTAGCATATATGCTATTTTTTTTTTACATTGATGTATAAATACATACAAACACAAAAAATATCACTATATTTGTCAACAATTAAAAATTAAAACACACTTACAAAACAGAACATAAAATAATTACAAACACAAACAGTCTACTGATCCCCCTTTAGAAATACAGTCAATTTTCTTTTAAATGCCGCAATGGTAGTGCAGTCCTTCACAGATACTTCCAATTCATTATACCTTACCAGGCCTTTATGAAATAATGCTCTTTCAGAGCATTTTTTGTTTTTTGTTGTAACTCTGAAATTATTTCTTGTTCTTGTGTTGTAGTCATGAACATCCGAGTTCACAAGCAATTTGGATGTCAGATAACCTGGCGTCAAACCGAGTTTCATTTTATGGATCAGTGTAAGAGTCCTAAATTCTAAATACTCAGACACCGAAAACCAATCCAGAGACAGCAACATATATTGTATGGGAGTTCTTCGACCTACACCAAGAATCGCCCTCATAGCTCTATTCTGCAATTTCTGAAGCCGATCTATCTCGTTCTTATTTGCATTGTACAAAATGGAGGCAGAAAATGTATAATGGGGCAATATAAGAGTATTGTAAGCCATCAATCTTGAATATCTCGTTAATGAAGTGGCTATTCTAACTAAGAAATGTACAGATTTCGCGACTCTTGAAATAACAAACAATACATGGTCTTTAAAAGTCAGTTTACTATCGATAATAATACCCAAATACTTCATACTTTCCACTCTCTCCACGACTTCACCGTTCATCATTATTTTTGTGTTTAAATTAGAATATTCAGCGTGGATGTGTTTATTGCCGAAGATCATACATTTTGTCTTATTATTATTTAATTTAATTAAATTACCGTTACACCAAGAAACAACGCGAGACAGATCCATATTCAAGGTATTTACCACTTCGGAAAGGCTGTTACTCGAAAAATAGATAAGAGTATCATCAGCAAATAGATGAATTTTGCTGTGATCAACGGCATGTACAACATCATTAATATACAGTAGAAACAAGAGGGGTCCCAAAGAACTACCCTGTGGTACGCCATGAACATTCTCAATCTCCGGTGAAACAAATCCATTAATTTTTGTCCTTTGTTTTCTATTCTCTAGATAGTCGGCAAGCCAAGCTAAAGCAATTCCCGAAATTCCCATTTTTTTTAATTTCAATAGAAGTTTTCTCCTATCAATAGTCTCGAAAGCTCGCCTGATATCCAAGAATACAGCACCTATTATCCGACCAGAATCAGAGTCACTCTTCCAGTCAAACAATATATTCTGGACAGCAGTTTCACAACCATGACCCTTCCGAAACCCTGACTGATTTACGTAAAGCACATCATTTGTATTCACAAATTCCAACAGTTGATCATGTACTATTCTCTCAATTATTTTTTCGATAGTTGATAACATATTTATTGGCCTCAAATCACTAGCGTCTACGACCCGATGAACTTTAGGTACCGGAGTGATAACAGAAACTTTCAAAGCAGACGGAATCCTACCAGTTTCCAGAGAGAAGTTTATTAAATTTAGTAAAGGTTTATCGATAGCAGAATAAATATTTTTTAAAAATTGAGCAGTAAACTCGTCAATACTACCTTTATTGGGCAAACCAAATACTACCTTTTTTAAGTCGCTTAGCTCTATGAGTCTAAAATTATCCATTGTTAACACAGGAGTTTGAATAAAGTTTGTGTAAGACATACCGTTACTAGTATCAATTTCAGACAAAATGTCTTGAATACTTTGCACATAGAAAACATTTAAATTATCACATATTTGATAAGGATCGTTTATTTCATTTTCATTAATGTAAATTTTTTCAATTCGATTTAACCTATTTGTGCTAGCCAATAACGGTTTTAGAGTTTTCCACATTTTTTTTGGATCGCCCTTACAACCATCTATCTTTACCTCAAAATATTTTCTTTTCTCTTCCCTTATTATTTTAACCACCTCATTTCTTTTAGTCCTATAAATTTCTTTGTTTTCATTGCAGGGATCCACTTTATATTTTTTGTAGCTACTATCCCTTTCCGCAATTACCTGTTTAATTCTACTGTTCCACCATTCCTTATATCTACTCCGGATCAAAATCTCTTTATTAGGAGCCACCTCGTCCAAAAAGTTTAGAATAGTATTATAAAAATGATCAAACTTAGCATCCATGCTATAATGACCATATTGCCAATTCACAGCAGATAACCTATAATTTAATTTCGCATAGTCAATGCTTCCACGTGTAACGATGTTTCTATCAATTCCCATTTGTACCTTGGATTCAATATCAAAAGTAACAATGTAGTGATCAGTGACTCTAGGCGTGTCATGCACAACACAAGAACAACCATCGTCAGTGTTTGAAAACACTAAATCAATCACACTGCCTCCATGCATATTCGGTCTAGTAACATTGGTAACATACTGCTTAAAACCCATATCATACATTGAAGCTCTCAACCTATTAGTATATGTACCGTTATCTAGCCAATTAATATTAAAATCACCGACTATAAAAACAGGACAGATCATGCCCGTGACAGTATCACAGATATCCTCACAGATATCCTCAAACTTTTCTTAAGTGGAGTTGTGTATTTATATGATGAAATAAAAGTCTAATCTCCACAAAATAAATTTAATAGAAATCTTAACTATATCCAAACATGTTTTGGACCTTCAAACTAGTTCCATCATCAACGCATGACTGTCTGGATGGTTTTTTCTTAATAAACGTCAAACCAAGTGCTTATTTCTGATTTCTGTTAAAGTGGTTGGACGATTACATATTAAATTGCAAAACATCATGATATATAAAAAGAAAAAAAGATAGGATATTATAACAATGTTAATTTTTAAATCATAAAAACAACAAAAACATTTTCTATAAAATGGTGAGTTGTTCATTTTAATGTAATTTTGATCTACATGTGTTCACAAAAAATATATATATTTCCAGACCTCAATAGAAATTTTCTGGAACAATATTTTAAGTTTCTCTTATTACCACTGATGATGGAACTAGTTCGAAGTTCCGAAACATGTTTGGATATTGTTAAGATTTCAATTAAATTTATTTTGTGGAGATTAGACTTTTATTTCATCATATAAAGATTTTTTATTTTCCTTTGTAACAACTGTTGTGTGTATAAGTTAAATAGTTATAATATGTTATATCGTGGAAATGTTGAAATTCGACAGCTGACATAAATATGCAGAATAAGCGGAGACCCATTTGAAGAAATATAATTCCACATTTATAATATCTAAAATTAAAATAAAAATGCTAACTTGCTCTTTACTCTTTTTAATATGACATTTGGATCATTATATAATAATAATAGTATTAATTGTCTAACAGGCAAAATACCCAATTACAAGACAATATATTTGATTACAAAGTCTGAACATTATATCAATCAAGAGTTTAAAATTACCTAACTATATTGTAACAACACTGCTTTTGCTTAGGGCTCGCTGAATATTTAGATGAATTTAAACTTTTTAATAATTTACATAATTTAATTTTTAAATACAATAAAATTACTCACCATGATGTTGTATGTTTCTGTACAATTAATTATTTTTTATATTTTTTCACACTATAATTAATGACCATTATTTTATTTTTTTCAGAACAAGGCAAATAATGTTGGAATTTAAGCCACTGAAATATGTCAAACATAAACAAAGATAATTTCATCACAGTAGTGTCAGTGGGTACCGAAAATAAAGCAAATACACCAAAAAATGGTAGCAAGCGATTCACAGACTTTGTTACTGTTTTAACAATTAGCGATGATGATGAAAATAAGAATATCAATGATATTACTGAAGAAGTAGTGGTTTATAGGCTTCCAGGTGAACGATTAGGTTTTGGTTTAAAATTTGAGGGAGGCACTAAGGCAAATGAATTCGTTAAACGATTATTTATTCAGTCTTGTGCACCAGATAGTCCAGCTTCTCGTGTACAAAGTTCCTGGGGTCAGTTGATGGAAGGGGATGAAGTTATGCAAATTGAATCTACACCTGTCAATACTATGACCCGAATAGATTGTGTCAGACTGTTAAAAGATTCAAACGTAGCAATAAAGTTACTTCTACGTCATTATTGTGATAATAGGAAACTGAAAAGTAGGTCTATAGAAGATTTGCCAGTAATAATTAGTACAGAAGAGAAAAAACCACCTCCAGTGCCTCCACGAAGAATTCCAAAGAAACATATAAAGTCTTTACAGACAGATGGAAGTCAGGAACAAACTATTCAAGAACATAATAAAATCAATAGGTTACAAACAATACACAAACCGCATTATTCTCCGGATAGAGACAATTTAAATCCTCCAGACGCAGAAGTTTACGTTGATCTGTTTTCTCAAGAGTCAACATTAAGTCTGAGTGAATCTGATGATACTGGAAGTTCTATTTCTACAGTTTTAGATAGATTTGGTTCTTTTCCTACAACAACAACTTCAAGTTTTGCTGGCAGCCTACCGTCCACCCCAACATCTGTACAAAAACAGTTGGATTTGTCATATATAATTGCCGATTACGATGAAGAAGAAATAAATCCAAAAATTATTAGTTTAACCAAAACAAATAGGGAAGAAAATAATAATGTAATAACATCAGGAGAACCACTATCATTTCATGATGCCCCTTTGAGCTATGGCAATGAAAACACTGATATTTTTCCAGAAAATGGAGAAAGTGCAGTGAGTGAATCCGTTAAAAGACCGCAAATAATTCCTCGATCACGAGATAAAATACCACAAAACGAACATAAAACAAGTGAAGCCACTTTACCGAGATTAGTAGATTTTGTTCCTAAATATTATCAGAAAATTGATGAAGATGAGAGTACTGTAGATATTTTAACACAATTTTTAGAAAATGAACGTTTTGATTTTAATCCCTGTGATAATTATGATGATGAAAACGAACATTTGGGTAGAATGGACACATTTGGTTCAAAATGGATGCTGCCAAAACATTTGGATCCTATTGGTGAGGTCGAGGAGGAAGGGATACTAGAAGTACAAAACAATCAAAGGTAACTTTGCTCATATTAAGTGATGTATGAAATATGAAAAGTATTAAAAACTGCATCCTCCTGAAATTTATTTTATTTATTAAAAATCTTTAAATATTGCGCTTTATAGTTAAGACTTTCCACAAAAATGTACTTCGGGTTTTTCATTCCTAAAATTGGTGTTATAAAGGTTGGACATTATGTAGTATTGGTTAACCGTCAAGTTTTGATTAATTTTTGAAACTGTAAAGATCTTGGTCACTTCGGTGTTGTCCAAACAGAGCCCTCACAAGAAGAAGACTTCTTGTACTCATATTTATTATCTCATCTCATCTTGATTTGCTCTAACAAGATGATATCTTACTTACGAATTGCAGGATACAAGTATACTGAATATGTATTTTAATTAACCTTCTAGACGTAGATTCCATGTTATTATATTATCAAAAATGGGAAATAATTGTGTATTGGTTTTTTCTTCCTCTTTCAGGTGAAGAACATCATTTAGACTTTCCTTTCTGAGATTGACTCACAAATTGCTTCAAATACCATTCTTCTGTTACTCGCATAGCGCTTTGCAATTTGTTATTTAGCCTTTATACAGATACTCCCATGGACAAAACTATCGAATATTTTGATAGTTAAGTTCAATCTGAATATTCCTAATTTTATCGAATATTTTGATAGTTGTTCAATGTAAATATTCCTAATTCTCATATTTAGCATTCCTTTTTGTTTTCACAATGTTCCTTTGATAAAACTTCACTTAATAATTTTAAAATAAACTGTTTTCCTAGTACAAAGTGTTTTTACACTTTAAAATATTCGATCTTTTTGTCCATGTCTGTAGATTTAATCTATTAAATAGTGTATTATCAGTGTGCAACATCTGGAGTTTGCGATATTGACTAATTAGCTATTTAGAGAGTACGCATATGTCACTCTCTTCTAGTATTTAAGTTTGGTCAAAGTTGGCGTTACAACCTCTCATAAAATCGGCAGGTTTAGAATTTTCCCAGGGCAATGTACGTAATGACATAAGTAAAAAAATAGATGAGCAAAGTTTTTATTTACGGTAAATTTCCAAGATCGAAATTGTGCAACTTTTGTGGTCAATATTTTTTGTTGTGTATTTCTACGGAATGTAATGAAGCAGACACCCATGGGCAGAGTAGATTTTTCGGTTTGCCATTGCACGGATTATATTACAATAAAATATACAGATCCTACGACGCTCCAAACTTTTTCGGGGAATTATTTATGACTTTCAAATATGAAGGCGTTAGTTGATCACATAATAAAACTCAATAGTATGGAATACAAAGTTTAGTATATTTCTTTAGTGTGCCTAAATTTATATGTACGCGGGCTGTTGCAGTTTTGATATTTCTTCCAAAACGAAATAAAGTATACACGAGTAGTGCTATAATTCATATTTTGCAAATTTATATTAGAATATTTTTCTAGATTGAACCACGATACACCCCTGGTTGTTATTGAATCTACGGACTGTAATGAAGTAGACGAAATTACTGAAGATGCAGTTGATGGAAACCTAGAAAAAGGTAGTTGTATTATTTGAATTAGGTACTTCTGAAAAAAATTACAATTCATCTTAAAAATTTGTGATTTCAATTCATAAATGGTAAGAAAGAAAAATTTTAGCTAATGCTAAAAAATGGATGACACGAACTTAATAATTTAACAACCGATGGAAAACATACTAGCAACTATCATGTTTGAATTTTTACAAGAAAATCCTAATTGTGTGTAATGGGTTTCAAAATTATTTAATTAAAACACAAATCTCAATGTTTTATGCGAATGAAAACATTTCTTTGGCGTGCTTAGTTTCTTACTCCAGTGCAATATACTTGAAACTTAAGCAATTTAGATAAATTAGCATATACAGATATTAACCCAATTCAGAAATAATCAGCGTCTCCATCTTTTTGTAAAATAATAATTTACTCAAAAAATTACGTTACGGCAATTATTTGGGCCATCCTTAGACGTTATAGTAATTTCACAATTCATCGATAATTTTGTGCACCTGGCAGAGTTTTTAAAAATATTTGGACATATATCTGCCTCGGGCACCAGGTTATAGATAAAAATGCAAACAATCCTTTGCATAATTATCACATTACTCTGACATCTTTGAGAAGCTAATTTGTTATGATCTGAACACTGTAAAAACTGGAATTGTGTATAACCATTAATCTATTCACAAACAAGCGCATACTCAAGAAAGTGTCCAAAATATTATTTACTATGCCCGTGTATAAAACTGAGATGAGGGTTCGAATTCACTCTCCACTATATTCAAAAATATATATCTACTAGTTACCAAAAACAGTAGAAACTAGCGAAATAATATTTGTCATGAAAAAAAGTCAGTTAAATTTATGAAAAACGTATATTTAAAATTTGTTGGAGAGCTGTTTTTTGGCAAAAAGCATACATTTTCACTGTCCATGTCGGCGAAAAATTCTAGTTCAGGAGTAAAGCATCTCAAGGGTCAAATCTTGGGCCAGTTTTTTTTTTTATTCAAATCGCAAATATTAAAAGCACATTTCGATGACTATGTCCTCTCCGCTGACTAAAATAGTTGAAGACATCAGTAAATTTACCCAGGATTTAAATGTACTTATTGGGCGAGGCATCTCAGAACCATTCACTGGAAATTAAGCCTCAGATATCCTCATTTACTATTGACCCATCAATTTGATGTTATTTACTGGGATTATGTTAATTTTAATTTAATCAAAATGTCGAAAATATTATTGAAACCACGTACAGAATAGTACAGATTTTCACTTTTATGAATATTAACGAAGAACTTCTAGTCATTAAATCCAAATAATATTTCCTCTAATTCGTGTGAATCGGTAATACCTACTCGTTAATTATTTTACAGACCTAACATAATTAATCTGAATTGTGCACAAAATTTATCTAATTATTTTTCTATGCCAGCAAAACTTTTATATAATAGCATATATTATATGCTATGGTTTTTTGATTTGCATTTATACAATCCAGGAAATATCCTGCTTTGCCAGATTGTAGTGGTATAGGGATCATCTGGGTGTGGTAATTAGATATTTAAGGATTGTCGATCTGGATCAAGCATCATTGATGCGACGTAACAACCATTTGGTTAGGTTATGGTAATTTTTCGTTTTTTAATCTGTATCTAATCCTGAAATAATATTTAATAATATACGTTTAATTTAGGCTAGTTTGTGTGTGTGCACATGTACCTACCCAAATATTTCGGCGCTACTGTGTTATTTTAAATCTTGGTTTAGTTTATAATGAATTATGAAGTGCAAATTCGTGAAAGTTAAAATGTTTACAGTATATTTTAAATATTTAATTATTTTTTTTTAATGAGAGCACCATTACATCATTGATGGTTTTAATAAGCTACTTATTCAAAAATGTTGCAAGTTATTCATCATAAAAAGAGCTTTTATTAGCAGCGAAACTAAAGACGCAAATATGAAACATATTACAAAAAAAAGATCAAATAGACCGTTTAAAACAATTTCGAAGGTTTATATGACATAAAATAGTTTAAATTTCAGGTAGCATATCGGATCTCAAAGATTTATGAAGTGATGTCTTGTTTAATTTGAGGATCAGTATCAATTAAGGTGTGTTATATAATGAACTTTGCGAAAATTTCGCGGTAGTAATGTGTTGGCAATGGATTAGATATGTGAAATATTTCAACAAATTGAGCTCTAAACAACATTTATAAAGTGAAAATTAATTAATATACAAATTAAAGCAATCTTAGATTGTAATCGAACATTAGTGTCAGTTGTAAAGCGTATAATTACGTGACTATTTGGTGCGTATTAAACATTCATTTATTTATTTCAAATTTTGAGCATACCCGCAAATATCAAAATATGGTAGCTATATGGGTTGTATTGTACCTTAACTGGCGAATGCATGGGTAAAAGTATCGATAAATATTAAGAAGAAAATTATTGATAGGGAAATTCTTGATATCTATTAAACTGTACATCAATACAGTGTTGGATGAGGATTAAAAATTTTAAATACAGGAAATAAAAGTTTGATAAATGTTAACTTAAAGCAATAATTATTATACAAAATATTGCATGATTGTTTAAATACAATTTATTTATATTATTTTCAAGTTTTTCAGATACCGTATCTATAAAAAACCAACGAAAGAAAGAGTCATAATTAATTCATCGATAAAACTGACAAGTGACGGACCTTTCTATTTTTTATTAATATTTAAAAGATGATGATTTTCTAACAATTTTCTTTTTAGTTTAGATAAGATAATAGTTCGTTTTCTCCATAATTTTCAATGAATTAATAAAGTAAATAAATTATTATGTATTAAATTAATAATTTAATTTTTAAATTTGACACGTTTGAGGGAGAGGCATCGTGTACAGTAAATAAATATAACAACACTTATTTGCCCTTTAAATTAAAAGAAACTCTAGTACCCAATGACGAAATTCTTTTATTATTATCTATAAATGGCAGTTTCTGAAGAAATACTATTAACGTCAAATTAATTGTTTAACAAGGCATTTCAAGATGTGGAAGATCCATTAGAATTTACATTAAATATCAATATTTAATAAAAACAACTATTTTGTTTATTGTAATAAAGAAGATATTGAATGGTTCAAAGATTTATTAATTTTCTGTTGAATACTAAAATAAAATATAGGGTATTGTATTTAAAACAAGGGATAAAACAGATTTTATTTCTCACATGATAAAATATACTTACAATTTACAAAATAGTATTATCTTAATACTAATTTCAAGACATCTAGGTATATTGTTCACTCTGTACATATGGATACTACTGTGGAATATGAAAACAATTTTAAAATATACAATTTATGTTTTACAATTTTAAAGGGTAATCCTTCTGGATAAATTCTCAATTTACATTAGCTAACGTTCATCCTTCATCCTGTCAGCTTCTGCAGAGCAACTTTGCGTGAACGAGGATAAACTTAAACTTTATCCAGAAGGATTGTTTCTACAAGTTTAGTTAACCGTGGAATTCTAAGTGCTGCTTGTTATAATTAGAGAAACTAGAGAATAAAGAGTTCCGATAGTTAAAGATATTTTTCAGGGCACACATTTTAATAGTTCACATTTCTATAAAGGATTAGAAAATATGAATAATGGAGTATATTTTCCGTGTGCTATTGTTTTCTAACACTTATACTTACATTTATCTTTATCTTTAATTTCATTCAAGCTGCCTTTCTGAGTGATGAGATAAACTAAACACCTAGTTAACACCAATGGTTATTCAAATATTCAAAAATAGGTTAATAATTTTAAATGTACGAAATTTGTTTGTTGAAAGTTTTTAGATATATTAAATACCTGTTTCTTGCCTTATGGCGAAGGTTCTTTGTGTGAAAAGCTATCATATTCGTGTATATCATGTATTTACCTATTATTTGAAACCATTATTTCTTATTTTTGTTGCAATAGAAAACAATAACGTCGCTTGAAATTAATTATAAAATTCTGCTGTTTTTTTCTTGATAAAAAATAATACCATACAGAAATTGTGGTCGATACGTCTTTCATTGTAGTGGTTTATAATAAAAAATTCGGTATAGGTAATATTGCTCGAGGTCTCTTTGCGCTACTACCAATAATACTCCCAATGATCAAGTTAACTGCAATATAGGTACTTAGAATATGTGATCGACAATCTTGCTAAGCTGGATGCCCTTGACTCTGGGTCCAGTGACCTGATGTAACTTGCCATTCTGCCATTTCTTTCCTAACACTCAGTTAGGCTTTCGCTATTTGCGTTAATAGCTAATCAACCAAAAGATCGAACATTTTCGGTAATGCCCTCGCGTCGTAAGTAAAAAATAAAATAATATATTTAGACCGGTTATACCGTATTTAAGATTATTAAATATTTATTTTATTCTTCGCGTTTACTACTGGTTTGAGATGTTACCAGCAAAATATTATAGACAATGGTAACTGATCTACGAAAATGTTTGAAAAGAGGACATTCTTTGTTTCGCGGATTTAAATAAATTTTAATTTAATTGTTTGAATTATTATTGTGTTATATTGACAACATGTGTACTTATTTGGATAACTAAATGCATTGTGTCTTGGTAAGCTTAGATACATTTAACAAAAGAAAACACCAACAATAAATTAAAAAATTTACCTAAAAAGATTATCAATTAAAAATCAAAGCCTTTTTAAAACAGTATATTTTAATATGTTATTACCGTTTAAATATTTTACAGAGATTTATGAAATATTGTTTTAATATATTACTCAGGCAATTAGGTATAGTTTATTTTTTTATTTTTATTTTTTTATTATATTAAAGTGGTTTGTTCACTATCTAAAGAAAAATATTTTTAGCTAACAAATTAATTGTTACTAAAATTATATACTTATACGTTTTAAATATAAAGAGGCAATTACTTTATTTGTAGTTAAACTTAAAATTATTCTATTGAAAGTGATTCTCAAAAAAACATTTTCATAAAGAACAAAAAAACCATAAAAGCAACGTTAATGAAATATTTTTATTTATTATTTAGACAACTAAATGCATTCATTGTGTCCTGCTAAGCTTAGATATTTATCACAAATTAAAACAAAACCAAATTAAAAAAATTTACCCAATAGATCATCAATAACAAATTTTGAAATAAATACTTACGTAATTTTGCCTCTTTCTTTGTTGCAATATTACTAATGATTTTTTTTTATTTTTAAATATAAAAAAGATATTTTAGTTTTGATTTTTATATAACTAATGTTTTCTACATATTGAATATTTCATATTTTTAATTAATATTAATTATAATTAACAAATATCATGAATAACAAAAATAAATATGTTTAATAAATATATTGAATTGATTTAAATAAAAAAACTGTCATTAGAAAGTAAGTAGGTACGTATTAAAAACGTGTTTATAAAATGTTTGAAACATATTCCTTTTCATTCTTAGTACAAAGTTTTGTACTTTGTAACTTAAAAGTTCTTAAAAAAAAGGAAATCCTAATAGGAAATTTCTAATTATAAAACTAATCAAAATGTAAAATATTAAGCGTTCAAGTCTATAGGAAGTATTTATAGATAAAATCTTGTAAAGGAAGTAAATTGACTGTTTTCAGAGGCATATTTACCTAATAACATCAGTGGGGAAGTAAATAAAATTATGTTCTCTCATCTACACATTATTTTGTATCTTATATTGAAAGTTAATTGATTTTTTTTTTTTGATGACTGCATATAGATTAAATCGAGCGAGCTCTAGGAAAACTGGGGAATTTTTTTGAACGGACCCTTTTCCAACAAATTTATTTAAGAGAGCCTAGAAACTCATTTTAATAATGTAGAAATAGGTATTAGCTATTTGGTTTGGTAGGGATGTTTTTATTTATATTTTTTTACATTTGTAAGTAGTATTATAAAATTTTCTGAAAAATTATATTGTTAAAATCGAACAAATAAAAGTCATTTTAAAATTAAATATAATAACAATGTAAATGTGTATAATAACAAAATAGACTATTTTTTGCATACCACTTGTGCTCAAATTAAATAAAATATTTATTTATTTTAAAGTAATATTCAATATAGACTTGAAAGAAAGGACGAATCATTGTTATTATATTTAATTTTAAAATTACCACTTTTATTTGTTCGATTTTAACAATATAATTTTTCAGAAAATTTTATAATACGCAGTGTTCCATTTGAGAAAATCGACTTATGCTTATTTAGTAGTAATTTGAGACTATACCCTGTAAGCGGTATAACCGCAAATATGACAATATTCTAGATCTAGGCTGATAGATTAGGTTGATCTGAGAAATCACTTAAATTTTTAGATACATGCAAGGGGAGGGGTTTATTCTTCAAATATCGCCCCCTCGCACAAAGAGACTTCTTAGATCCACCCCTGCCTGAATGTATGGTATCTAAAGACCGATTATAATATTTTTATTTTCACTGAATAGAAAAGTTTTTCTAGACATTTTTCCTATAAAATTAATGTTAAGTTGTTCATTTCTCGAAAACCTAAGTGGACTTATTTTCAAAACCTTATTTTTCATCATCAGTCAAATTGTGGATAGGAGCGACTTTTCAGTAAAAACTAAATTAAATACCGCCATGTTTGCTGCCTTCATTGAAAGACTTTGCAGGAGATAATTTGTATTCCTCCTCAAACTGTATATTTAATTACTTTGTATATTTTTACACTCTCGCTGTATGTTAAGTACCACTACTATTATTATAGTTCACATTACACATATATTATAACCAATTACATTTTAACGATATGTATAGAATAAAACTCATCTGAAAACTGGAATTTAAACGGAAACCAATGACAATCTCCAGTTCTTCAATTTTTAAGACATTTACTCATGCATATAAATAAACCATATAAATTTAATGGAGTAATAAATATTAAATATAATGAAAACCAGAAATAGATAGCTATATAGATAAAACTCCGGACCTGTATTATTTACTTGTTTAGCAAATAAACCAGTACAGCTTTTAAACATTCCAATTTTATAAAGTAATTTAACACAGTCATATAAATAAAAATAACAGTGATCGGAATTATATTTAATTCATGCGTGGGTATTTTAAAATAATTCTTATAATAAAATATGTTGATATTTCGCTTAAATTACACCAACAGAATACTAATACCTATTAAAACATATGTTTTTAATAACCTAAAGTCTCCATGATGTTTATATTTTAACAGAAATACACTGTATCTGTCAATCTTCCTGATAAACCTGCAAAAAATTGTTATCCATTTTTTATCGATCGATTTATTTATGTAGATTAGAACTAGGATTGTTTTTAACTCTTAACAATTTACGATTCGCGAAATGCATCATAACACGTAACTTCCAAAATAATTTCCTCACTTACTCATAAAATAAACAATAGAAATGTGCTGTTACTTACACGGAATCAACAAATAAGTTAGTCGTGTCTCTGGAATTAGTTTAATCTTTGTTAAGTGTATCGTGAATTTGATAGAAGGTATGTCGCCAAAAGATTTCTAGTTAAAATCTAAAATAAACACAAAACAATTCCTAATTTTTATTATTTTAAATTTACCGGTAATAGCAGTTAAAGCTTTAAATTTAAAACTGTTTTTTTAATTATTTAACTAATCCAGCATTGATTTCTAAAATATATCCCATAAATTTGTCGGGCGATAGAATATAAAAAGTAGTTGTCTTGAAAGAAGAAACCTATGATCATCCAGATTTTTTTTTCTAGCAAATTATTGATCTAACATCTAGTTTTGTTATTTTGACCATAAACTGTACAGCCTTTTCGCTTATTTTCAAGCGAGCTAAAACATACAAAACTACACAACACAACTACAGTTTTAGTAAATAGTTAATTGTTAATTCATTGAATACCAAAATATCATTAAAAAAAGACCGTCAATATATTGCATATAGACTACTGAAATAATACAATAAAAAAACAAATAATAAACAACAAGCACATTACAACTGAGTTTCCAAATAAAAATTACGGCTACGAAAAATGTTTAAAATATGAGTTGTCATGTTATCGTAATGCCATTAAAAATTGAAGATCTAAATAACAAGTTATAAAATAGTTTGTCACGTAATTACGAAGGTGCAGATGCTTTTAGAGATTAGATAACTTAAGTTATTATAGAGTTCATATCCATATTTATTGTTGTGTGGCATAGCTTAATCAATCGTATACAGAGTGTGTCACATGTGGATTTATTAGACAAACTACTTTGATATTTAAATTTTGAGATCATCTAATGCAATATTTCAAAATTACTTTCGCATTTACAGGGTCAGTCCAAATGTATAATTACATATTTCGTTAGATGCCTAAAAAGAAATGAATTTTGCTTTAGTAATGTATATACGTACATATGTATATTCCTACCCATATCTTAAAAACCTGACCAAATAATAGCATAGTTTTTCTCTCATGCCAAAGAAGACCAATACAGTATTTAGATTTGAAGATTTTGAAAATTGAAACTTTTATTAATTTTCTTTCTAAGGGGACGCTATAGGTTTTTGTGGTTTCCTTTGTAATTCTTTTTCACTGTAATACTTTAGTATCATCTATTTTTATTTTTTTTCTACATTTTATCTAACCAAAACTGTCAGGGCAAATTTTACAAACACTTGAGGAGGGTATATTTCGACAGCTATAAAGTGGAATAGTGTAGCAAATGTAAAATTAGTATTGATTTTGAATTAAAAATGATTAATAATATTTGTCATATAATACAATACATATTATATACTCGTATGCTTTGGAAATATAATGAATCAGTATTATTAAAAACTATATTTCGACGAATCCATTATAAAATGTGTTTGAAATAACATAGTAATTGTTAAAATTTAACAGCAAACATCAAAGAAACTTATTACTTTCAACTTTCTGTACTAACATTAACTTAAACTTGAAGGGTAAATATTCCATAAATAGCCACCATTTACTAATATTTACTAAGATTTAACGATTTCCGGTTAAACACAGAGCAGGTTCCTTGAATATTTTTAAAATAACAATATACTTACTTATCCCCAATTTCATTGGGTAATATAATAATCTGAAATGAATTTTGCCCAAAGAGAGTCATGCGTTATTTGAGTAAATATTTGCGCATTAATCATATTTTTTAAAAAACAAACCGGTAGTGGTAAGAGAGATACTAATTGATTTATTTACACAACTAAGTAGGTACATCATCAACAAACAGTTGATTAAAAAAAAAAAGTCCCAGAAATGTACGCCCGGTTGTTTTTAACATAAATCTTATAGCGAGAAAGTCTTTTGTAACTTATTATAGGCTGCACACTAAGTACTTACAACATCACTTATGAGCAGTACATTGTTAGGATTAGCACACAAATTAACTCTTGGAGTTATTGTTCTAAATATTGATTTCGAGTAGACTCAATTTAAAATATTTGAATCTGGATATATCTACTAGGTATATATCTTTTTTGTTTTGAATTGATAATAGTAAATTAATGATTTATTGTATGTGAACTAAGAATAATATTACAAACAATAATATAATAAAATAACAAGTTTAGACTAGGTACCTAGCTGCTGAGACATCCCGCAACACTTTTCAAGCATCTTCAATAATAGTGTAAAAACGACTGAAAATTAATAAATAAATAGCAGTTGTTGGATGGCATGCAATTGAATATGCATATTTGAACAAATGAGAAAAATTAGTTTGGAACATTTATTATGGATGTTGGACATTCTGTATATCAATGTAAAGGCATTAAAACGTTCATTATTCTGAAATTTGAACTCATGAAATATGATTAAATTTGATACGAGAGTGAAATAAAAACTAGTTTTTTCTTTTAATTTCTAAGGGCTACAGGTGTATTAAATAACACTCCATATGCCCCTTAATCCCACTAAGTAATATATCATATTGCATATAGCAAATTTTTGAATATTTTCCCAATAAATTTAACCCTTTAAAACCAAAGTGTACTTAAAAGTGTGATTGAAAGAGAAGTTTGCGGACCATAACCACAATTGATATAGCAGCTAATTAGCACTGTCAAATATTATCTGATTACCTATTTGTGAAAGTGTTTGCAAAAGTTCAGAGCTTTCTGCACATCCAGACCAAGCTTGAGTTGAGTCCTCGCATCTATCTACGATAAGTATTTGGGAAACTTCTGAATACCAATGTTACTTGTGCGTGGAGAACAATGAAACAGTGGAACATTTTTGAGGTATTATATATGAATTTTACGGACATTCTATATAAGAATAGCCGACCTAGAATTTTGCGAGTGCTACGAGGAGATATTTTGGTACGAAAAAAAAGTGTCATTAAGATTACATGTTTCGTCTTCACATTATCAATGCAAACGTGTGGGAAACTTTTTGCAAAAAAATCAGATAAAAATAATATTACAAATAGCTAAATAAAAATAATATTACTCATAATTTTTTGTTTTTGTGGCTTGTAAAATATATTATCCTACGTTATAAATAATATAATTTATTTTATTCGTATGTCGATCCAAAAAAGGAAGGTTACTGGAAAGATCAAGGACTTGAAGTAAATTCGTGTCTTTTCATTTTAATACTTAGATACCTACCTACTTTCGTTTTGCACTCTGCTTTTGTTGTTATTATTATCAAAGTTTATCTGATTCAAATTTTGTTTCAACTGAATACATTATAGTCTAGAAGCTGGAAGAAATGTTAAAAGAAAGAAATTTTGGTAAATATACGTGAAAGTTTTTGAAAATAATACACAATTTGAAATTAAAAAATACAGGCAATTAAAAATGCTATAAAACAAATGTTTAATTTCTTACATAGTGAAACACGAATAGTAGAACTACATTTTCGATAAGAAATAGTTGATAATTGAGTTTTCAGGATTATATTTGACAATCTACAATATTAATCAATCTTAAAATATGACGTTTCGATATCTTATTCCATCATCAGCGGTTTATTTCAGAACTCACACGAACATCGAAAGAATCTTGATTTCCTCAAATATTTCTACATATTCGAACTACTTCTTCACAATACTTAAACATTATTTATGTTTGTTTCAGAAACTAAAGAACTAATGGAAGGCCCGCCTATAGATTTTCGACAACCACCAGATGGCCATGAATTTCCAGATTTCATAGAAAGTGCAGCTTCGGTTAGAAACTTTGCACCTCATGATGAAATCATAGACGTAGAACTAAGAAATAAATTCAAATTAGAGCCATCAAAAGTGCTCAGTAGTTCTAATTGTGATTTACGTCCAAAATCACATAATTCTGAAAAAGAATTAAAACTACTTGATGATCAATTTGAATCGAAACTAAGTTTCCACAATCGTTCCCAAAGTTTAATAGATATGTCAATTTATTCTAAGGAAAAAAATTCGAAATGGAATACAATGATAGAACAAAGAAAACGCGGTCTTTCAAAATTGAAAGGTTTAGTAATTCCCGAACAAAATGAAAGTGATGTATCACCAAATATGGTTATACCTGAAATTCGAAGTACCACACCAGTTATAGCAGATATTCCTAAAATAAATAATAACTCATTAAACACATTAGCATGTGAATATAACAACGATAAAGTAAAACCTTCAACGTTACCTCTTAATTCATGGTTTTCAAATACAACATTACCAAAATATTCTCCTGCATTCAAAAGAAAAAGTTTACAAGTGTATCCTAAATCAAATAAAAACGAGAGTAGTGTTTACAATAATTATTTAACTACATCTAAAGTCAATCATGAACAAGTAACTCCTCCAAAATCCTTGGAAAGTATTTCATCGCCAACGCGATCTGATTGCAGTTTCGACTACAATACAAACAGCAGTTATAAGAAATGCGATAAGACGGATCCAAATATATTAACCGATTTTAAATTAGATGATGAGAGCGATAACGATTCAGCAGTTAGCTCTAGTCAATCAAGTTACATATCTAGACTGTCACCACCATTATCACCGATAAGATCAACTGACACGAAAGACGATACCAGTAGTTATGATAAACTAAATTTCCAAAATAGGTTGTTGAAACCTTTTAGTGTAGAAGCAATTAACCGTAAAAATATCTTAGCATCAGCCAAATGTCGTAGCGGTAAGGATATTAAAAACGGTTCGCCAGTCATTAAACGGAAAAACGAAGAGACTGAATGTAAATCTAATAACTGTACAGAGAAATATGGAGTATTGCCAAATGTTACTGAAAATCCCACAAAAGAAAATGAAAATATTTTAGAACCTAAGACTGAAGCGATCAACAACACATTTGAAAATGGAACGGAACAAAAAGGTAAAGACAAAAACATATCATTAGTGTTAGTAAAAACATTTTCCGGATCACTGCAACACACTGGTCTGTTATTTCGCTTTTAGTGAATTGTCGTGAATTGTTTTATATTGGTAGTATGCGAATCGAAACGAACCCGATATGTAGTTTTTTCACCTGAAATTTTGTATGTTATATTAACCAATAACCAGAGTTTGATCAATCATTGGCAAGCTTCCTGCCTCTCATTGCATCATAATAGAAAAAATATAAGGTTTTAAATTTTTTGGAGGCATCTAGCAAAAAAAACTGACACAAAAACTATTATTTATAAAAAAACTTCATAATAAACACATTTAGTAAAATTGTGATAATTTACAACCCACATCAAAGAATAAAAAATCGAAATCAAGAATACAAATTTAATTCTTGAGTTTGCTGATCTAATAGGTATCATTTGAATTTAAAATACATCCAAGTTTTTTTTTCAACAACTTTATTTCTTAACTTTTTACACTTCTAGTTTCCACTGGGATTTTTAGAAAGCAGACGAAAAGACCTGAAGGTTATTGGTAAAATTCGTAAGAAAGTTCGTTAATCACCAATAAAAGGTATTCCAGAATCAAAACGAATAGAACACATTCTTAGAAGAGAAATATTTTTCATTCATTTGATGAAGCTATTGAATACTTTTCTTAAGTCAGTCTATTTATAATAAGCAATATATACCGATTTTATTAAAGCTATCGACGTTGTGCAATCGGTGACATAGTTAAGGATTTTCATACTCCACAGTTTTGTGGAGAGTTATTTGTTATTGGTATTAATTTTGCTCTTCTAAAAACATAGAATTACGGTAATACTCTCAAATCAAATCATTTAAAATAAGATCAAACATTTGATTTGATAAAAATATACACCAAAATCAAACTACATTTAATCATTTTCTTTTCTAGTCTGGATTTGTAATTTTATTTTTACGACAGCCTAAAAGTAATGTCGAAATTAAAGTTACTTAAAAACCCCGTGTAGGGAGGGATAAGTACTCTGTTAAAATATTATTGCAATGTGAAGAAAATTATGCGAATCAAAGTAACTAATAAAAGTTTGCACAAATTAGTGAAGTGTATAATTAAAACAAATAGGTTTTATTAACTGATATTTATTGTACAGGGAGAACCGATTAAGTGGCTATCATTTATCATCCATACGTACCTATTACTGAAAGAAACTAATTAAAAAATATATAGTAAATCACGCTAACTGTTTTAATATTCATATAATCAGCAGCTATTAGCAACAATTATAATTATTATACAATTTTAAAAATCGACACGAAATAATTTATTAATTATACCTACAACATAACACTGACTAAAAACTAATCAATGATAAATATTTACAAATCGTTTTGCTTATTGACAGTATTTTTCTCTAAATGCTACACATCCGTTTCTGAACTGTTTTCCAAACTAACCTAAAAACTGGCCCTTAAATTCCACTACTTGGCCCGCCTATAAGATGCAGATGAGATCAATTATTATGTATAGTGAATAGTTTCCAGATCCAAATCCCATCCCAAATTTAATTGCTCATATTAGGCCCAAGGAGTCATAAACCTCATCAATCTCACGTGCATCCGTAATTTTCAAAAGTATATAGAGTGTTCACGCTCCATATCTGTACTGCTCTAGAATAAAATTAGGCGTATCTTCAATTCATATTAATTAAGTATAAATTAAATAAATTTTCAAAACTTTATAAAAACAAATTTATGTTCACACTATATACCTATTTATACAAATATTCTGATTAAACTTTAATGGATTTATTGTTGACTTGAATCAAGCTATAACATGCCTTTCATTGTGTTATTGGGAATTCACAATAATAATCATTACACAAAAAAAAAACAGTTTTATGCTCAAATATTTAAATTACAATTCTTTGTTGCAGAGAAACATAACAGAACTGAATATTCAATGGAAATACAAAGCAAAATTAAAGAAACGAATAACAAAGGCTTTGAGACGTTTAGTGCTAGTAGTATATTAGCTAAACGAGTCAAGCCAATTAACGTGAAAGCTCTTAAAGAAAATTTCGAAAATGCTGGCTCACCAGTATTTCCAACAAGTTTCAAACCAGAGAAAAAAGTATCCAAGCCAACAATAGTAAAAAAAGACGCTAATACAATTATTAAACAGAAAAAAATTGAAGAAAATATAGTTAGTTGTAAAAATATGCCAGAAATAAGTGAAGAGAAACGTAGGATCAATATAATACATCTAACTTTAGATGAAGTTGGAAGTAGCTTGGGGATCACTTTAGCTGGTGGCATTGATTATGAAGTAAAAGCAATTACGGTAAGCCTAATGTGACGTTTATCTTTAAATACCAGATTTAAAATATAGAAAAAAATTAATGTATTATTTTTTTCAGGTGCATAGGATTAGATATGGAAGTGTTGCTTATCGAGATGGGAGATTAAAAAAAGGCGATAGAATTTTATCAATAAATGGTAAAAATACTGATGGATTAACTCATTCAGCTGCAGTTGAATTACTAAAAGTAAAGTGATTTTTATCATAAGATTTGATAATTACTGATAACGTTATTTACTTCAAATAAGACTTTATATTTAATTAAATTAATCACTACATAATTATTTTAATATATGACATATTACATATTATAGCGTGTCCATTATGGGATTAACACTAATTATTAAAATTAAAGAAATGATTATAAAGCTAAAAAATGTTAGTAACAATTTTCGACAAAACGAATAAGTTTAAAAGTATTTTAATTAATTTAGAAATGTTCAGTAGTTTGTTAAAACATAAGTTCTTAATTTTGAATTATTGAAGATAGGTCTTTGAATTGTGATGGTCTCAAAGATCAACAATAAAATAATTATTCTTACAACAGTTGATACTAGGAATGTTAGAGAAGCTTTATATTATTATACCCTTGGATCGTTAACATATTCGCTTAATGGATAATCTTGGTAAAAATTTATAATATTTAAAACTGATAGCCAACACCCACGAAATATATTTTTATATTTATGAGAACTCTACATATTTATATTGCTCTTTAAAATAAAAAAATATTCAGAAAAATTGGTTTACCAGACGTACAAGACATTTTGCGAATACGTTATCTCTATAGGAAACCTTAATACCACTGTTATAAAATGTGCATTCCAACTAGTGTGGATAGTAATTATTTGTATTTTTAGGAACCCTGTAAGGAATATTGTTTAGAAACTGAAGAATGTTCAAATGCAGTTCCATCTGTTGATAATGCAAAGACGTCACAGTCCACGTTTAGTAGACAGTCCAGCGATGCAAAAAGTAAGCACCAAATATAAAAAATTAAAACTTTAGTGTACTTAAGTGATACCTGGCAGAATGGTCTGCTGGCGTTTTGAATTATTTTCGTATTTTTGTAATTTACTGCTGGCATGTATGTATTTACATGCCTCCGCTAGTATGCTTCTCACTATGCATAAAGACAGGTAGATATTTTTTGTGGTTAGGTACTACTATGTTATTTGGACCAGCTCATAAGAGCCAAACGAATTCCCCAATATATTATGTCATTCAGTTTGATTAGATAAATCCTCTATTTATGTAAAACCCGTAATTTTGCCCGTTATGTCACAAAATTATTTCTTTACTCAAGGTAATTTTTTGTTTCAGCTCCAATAATAGAAGCTCATATCCCAAACCACAACATTCGGATAATAAAAGATGGTGCTGGTCTAGGATTTAGTATCGAGGGTGGCAAAGATTCTCCATTAGGGGATGCTCCCCTGACCATTAAAAAAATATTTACAGGTAACTTACTACTACTTATTTAAAGCTGGACGGGAATTTACCGACAAGATCTTCCAATCTGCTGTAGAAAATAATCATAAAAATGTTATTATTTTTATTCAATTTTAAGTGGGGGTGGTTTTTATTTAGAGAAAAACATTTGAAAACCGTGTACTTTTAAAAAACAATTTTAGTTACAAGCAACAACTCACTTATAATTATGCTAAAAATGATGATGAAGATGAGGGCAGTGTACTCCAAATTTAAATGTACTTCATTTTAAGCCATAAAAGCAACTCTGTTTAAACTATTTTCATACTAATTTACACTGCTCCTTGAATTTTCAGGTGGTGCAGCAGACAAATGTGGTCAGTTAAAAGTTGGTGATGAAATAATATTTTTAAATGATATGGATCTTACAACATTAACAAGAGTAGACGCATGGTCTTTAATGAAGAAAATACCAGATGGTGAAGTGAAAATACAAATTTTCCGATAAGCACCTAAATACATAATATATTTCTTATCTCAGTATCTTGCCACTACATAAATTATTTTAAAATCAAACATTTTGTCTTCCTGTTATAATTTATTTAGGTATATATTCGATGTATTTTTTTGTGCTCCATGTACTTAACACAACTAAATTATTATTATGTTTATTTAATATTTATCATGTACATACATAAAATAATTATTATATACAAAATAAATTATTGAAATATCTAAGTCACATGGTAATTAATAATAAGTATGTTATTTAATAATTTCTTTTAATTACATTCAAACTGTACCTATAGTAGGTGATAACTAGTTGTACTTATTTTCCTTTATTTTCTCTCGGCCCAAAAAATATGTTGCTTCTAAAATGCAATTGCCATTTGTAGAGTTCTGCTTGAAAACTCAGTACATCCGTATGGTTTATTATGATTGGTAGACCTGTAGTTTGTCCTTGTAACAAAGATAAATTGTGGGAGATTTACCTCTTTTCCGCACAGGAATTTGTTTATAAAATATTGAGCAATTTGGGTTATAGAGCAATTCGCATCTATATCGATTTGAACTGTGGGTCTGCGGGACGCGAAACAGATTAACAGAACGGACATTGAATTGAGGCACATTCAGGCTCGCATCCATCAATAGTCGAGAATAGTCGAGATCTTGAACAGTTATGATTATAAGTTGTTTTCCATTTCTCCTTTTGTTTTGAGTACCATCAGTTCTCAAAATGTTCCAACCTGTTTTACTTTAACGCCTAGTAATTTTGCGGTCTTCATTTGGGCAGTCGCATTACACGCTTATCGACGATAATATTACTGGAAGGCACTTATATAAATAAAAATATTATTAAAGCATCAAATAAGTCTATTCAATTGTTTTTAGTGCCACAAGTTAAAAAAATATGGTTTGGTTTTCGAATCCAAGCATATACCATGGCATGCAAGTATTCTGTGAGCACCGATGACGTCACTGCGCGAACTCGACTTACTTTGAACCGGTCGATACCCTACCTACAGAGTTATTGTACCATGACTAGGGATGGTAACGATACTTTGAGAGTATCGATACTTTTGCTGCAGTATCGAGTATTTCAGGTATCGATACTTTTAGAACGATTCCAAGTTGGTATCGATACTTTCGTAGCAGTATAGGTACCGAAAATAATTATTGTACATTATACTGCCACCACCATTTCTTAATTATGTTCCTCAGTGTTTTTTTTTTTTGTGATTAAAACATTCAGAAGGTTGGCGACGACTGTCCTATGTTATGTAACACAAAATGTCATATACATTCAACAGTTTTATTGTCAAAAGTGTTGTGTACAGTTTCGATACCGATACCTAAGAGTATCAATACTTTTTAGACAAGTATCGGTAGGATCGATACTTGGCAAAAAGTATCGGTACTTTTTATTTTTTTAGTATCCCTAACAATGACAGCATTCTACTTCCTTTTTGTTTTTCGTGGTAATACGGGATATTCTTCAATTTTATTTCTTGTTGCTTGAGCTGCTTCTGACAGTTGGCCAATCGGAACTAAATAGTTTTTACTATTTACCAATTACAGAGGACTATCTAAGGATCTAAAATCGTATCGACATTCATATGGAAAATCGACATATCAAAGCAGCAGCACTAGCACCTAGAGAAGAGGAAGAGACAAAAGAGAGAAAGCGAGAGAGATAGAGAGAAGGAGGAGAGGCAGAGTAAAATAACAAATAACAGGATCTTAAACTTAAAGTCATCATCCGGTATCCTGTGTCCTGTAGAACAAAAATAAAGAATTAAAAAAGTAGGAAATAGATGGGTATTAATTAATATTAAGATATTTTTTATAGCACAATTTTATAAAGTTTATTACCCACCATACGTTTTAATTATGGCAAAAATAAATTAAATACAATATAGGTACGCTTTGCTATTTAGAATCGAATTCTGGATAAACGATTCTAAATGATAGTTTTTATGAAAAAAGTAATAATGTAGGTGTAATGTGGATTTTATATGCCTCTGCACAAATAATATAATAAATAATTAGAGACTGAAAATCTAAGAATTCATAACTAGGTAGGTTTTCTTTTTTTACCTGAACGCAATTTGGTAGTTATTTATTCAAAAAGACAGGTACATAATTGGTACCTACCCAATTTTAAAATTAGTTTTATACATTTAAAGGTTTAGGGATCTTGGGTGTGTAAATCGTAAATGTAGAATTCCGGTATGTACCTGTTTCATTTCTGAATAAAGTGACAATATTGATTTCTTTAACTTTTATAAAAATCCATTCAAGATTCTACAACACCATAAGAGTACCTATACCTAGGTAAAGTAGAAAAATTTATACATAACAATCAATTAAATTATTAATAGAAAAATTATGTACTTACACTATTAACTAAAAAGAGGGCTATTAACTTGATTTTATCCACACAGGTGACAGTTTTAAAATTCAGCGCAGCTCTGTCGTACAAACCCAAACTTAGTTATTTTGTGATTTGTGAGGTTAGGTTTGGTCTGTCTCTGTCTGTGATCTACTATAGTTTCTTTTTTGAAAGGTAACTTGTAGGAAAATATATATAATACCTACAAGAAATTAAAATATATCCCTGTCCATAAACATTAAAAATTTTGACTTAAAATCGTGTTCAGTATTAATTTTATTATAAATAATCGATTGATATGTATAAACAATGCAATAGTGAACATATGCCTTTTAATAAAGTACAGTATTAAAAATAATGCCTGTGAATTTTGTGTTTTGTTGATATCTTGTAAAGATCTTATTTTTCTATTACATGTAGTATTTTATTTCTATCAATATCTTTTTTAACATTGAATATAGCTTTAAAACTTAGTCTTCTTGTGATTTTACGTAAAATTCAGGTTAGTTGAAAAGTTAAATCGTTTTTATTAGCAGTGTATCAAAATCACAATATATATTATTAATAATAATATCAACCACTCAATTTTTAGATCATAAAATGGAAGAATGCTTTGAAGGGTTCTCTAAAGATATCAAAAAATGGGAAATTATTAGAGAATTAACAGAACTTGATAACATAGGTAAGTCCCAATATTTTTGTTTTTATTATAACCTAGATTTGATATGTAAACATTTGGTATCTATGTTTTAACATTTTTTGCTGCTTATGACGATTTTTATATTAATAAACAGCTAAGGATATTGCCTATTAATTACTTTCGTGCATATCAATATAATATATAGAGCGTAGCTGTAGGCAGATATAGAATAGTTGAATAAAACATACACTGAAAATAACCTGTCACATAGTTAATTAAAAGCGTTAAGGGCATCCACCCTTGTCATCACTTATTTAACCAGATGAGGTAACCTCAAAACCTTGTTTTAGGTTTGACTCTTGAAACAACCCAGTGCATGAGGCATCATCCACGACGAAATCTTCTGCCAATAACTAAACTTTCCAATATATTCTCAATCCCCGAAATCTGTTATTATAGCAATAATGTTTTAAAAGCACATGTCCATAATCAATGTCAGACAGAATAAGGAGTTGTATATAATTCTTGTTCTAAAACACTAGACTATTCTTGGTCCTAAAACGCCGTAATGAATGTAAATTTTTTCGCAAACCTATGGAAAATTGTATTTGTTCAATGTATTCGTCATGTGCGTACTGTGTTGGTAAAGGATTGTTGGCACGTGGTCCTAGTAGTCTTAAGGTATTTGTCGATGGCTCAGAGGACTAAGTCAGGCTTTCGAGGATCAATTCAAGAGATTGTAACAATGTAAAAATGCTAATTAATTCATTTTTAAAAAAGTTAATGTCATTACTTACAATCGTTACAGAGAATACCTATTATTTCAGCCACTTTTACAAATATGAACATCCATCATTATATGTGTTCTACAATTTTTAGCAAAATTATATGCTAAATATTAAATATGTTAAGACATTTTGAACTTTGTTTCAATGTGTGAACTTAACAGGCAAGCAAGGTATGCATTAACCAGTTTTTGTTTATTTTTCGTATTATTGTAATGCAATTCAAAAAACGTCAGTTCGACTTGAAGTCCCTTACAGTAAACCTACCCTGGTGTAATAAGGATTTTATTTCATATTTTCTACTAACTCCTAAAAAAATCTAACGGACTAATATTCTATTTTAATTTAGATTTCGGGAAAAATTATGTTTTTGTACTCATAACGTCTTGGATGGGGCTCAGGATATCTATACTTAATTACAACAAAATTTATTCTATAATTATTATTCCTAGTTAGTTTTGCCAAGATTTTTATTTCGATATAATCTCATGATGGTATATTTGGTAATATCAGACAGTTGATAAGGAGTTATATATGTTTTTAATAATATTAACTAAGAAGCAGAAATTTATAACTTGGTTGTTAGTTGTTATGCTAACCTCACCTCGAGGCTGATATTTAAATTTGTTACAGAAGACAGAAAAAACACAATAAGCTTAGAAAACAAAGAACCTGGTGTACAACTCCTACCTAGACAAGATGTGATGCTTTATGGTATAATCCCTAAAATGGAACAAAGAATTTATACTAAATGTAAAGAATGTAGACAAGTCTTCAATCCACGTAATGTGTTATCTCATAAACACTGTTCCGGAAAAGTATACTTTTCACACCACAATCTACATAAGTCAAAACAGAAAACGAAGGGAATCAACAATAAAAAGCCACACTCTACAGTACCCTCACCTCCAATCTTCAAGGTAATATATTTAAAATACAAAATTACTTTAACTCTAGCCTTCAATAGTACATTAATTGGGTTTCGTCCTTAGGACTTAATGTGCGTTGGAATATTTAATTAGGTACCTCTGTCATGTTAAATGTCAGAAGATTCTCTTCCGACTGAAACTGGCAGTCAATTATATTGTTAACTAAACCTTCTGTTCATTCATTTCATTTCTGTTGTAGTATATAGTTATTTCTGGGGAGCATATATAGTTAGTTTGGACTCTGATTGGATGTCGATTGATTGATGTCTTTAGATATTTTGGTCAAAAAATAAACAAGTATGGCTACGAAAACTTCTAATACACATTTCGGCATTTCAGAGAATTTAAAGACAGCACCATCTTTTGGTGAAACCACCAAGTATAAAAGACGTATTATGTTTTATTGATTTTCAAAATAACCAACCACACGGTTATTTCTCGTCTCTCTCTTTGAATAATACTAGCTGAGACTTTTCTTTTGCTGTGCCTTGTAATTTATTACACATATTGAGTGTTCATAAGCGCGCTTGAATTTTTAACACTGGGCCTATATGTTTGTTTTGCTAATTTTTAAATTTAATTTTTCCTGAACTGACTGTTTTTAATTAATATAATAATTAGTATAAATGTAATAATTTATTGTAAACATGAGGGAAAATGTATCTAGGACTTATATATCCAAAACTAATACGGTACATTATATATTATATAATAATTAATTCATAGATGCATTATTGTGGACGTTTTGTCGATCCACAACTCATCAGTGACGGTTGCTCCAGTTTTTGACTGAAATGCTAAGGTCTCAACGGTAGTTATATTACCACGACCGCATATTGTTCTATATGAAATATAATAAAAGAAGAAGTTCAATGTAGAATCCATGTATAGTGAATTACCTTCCTCTACATGTAACAGACATTTCTATTGGGATTTATTGTCTTTTTGAATTGGAAAATTGAAAAGATGGAATTGGATGGAAGGCGGGCTCTCCTTGTACATGAAAGTCCAATTTAAAGCTTTATTTGTTATTATTGTTGTATGTGCATTAATAATGCAATAAAAATTCTTTCAACCGATAGTGATTTCTTGATAAATCAGCTAGGTGTTGATATTTAAATTATATATATAACCTGACGCTACCTAGTTCCTTTAGTGTAATTTTGATCCCAGTGCTATCAATAATCGCGGGAGTGTTTTAATAATTTTATTTTTAAAAGTGTTTCTAATTCGTTCTTATTATGGATAAATTCGTTCAGGTCTTCTGTTTTAATTTTTGAAAGTCAAAACTGTTTTTTGATTAATACGTTATTATTATATACTCTCTATATTATTTTAAATATTCTTGGTATTTGTTATGTGTTGGGTTGGGTTTTAGACGTTTTATTTTATAGAGAACACTATCCTTTCTCATTTAACTAATTTTACGCCCATCTAGTATCTTCATTTTTGTGAACTTAAAATCATAATATGTAATAATTGTTCATCATATTCAATATTCGATTTATTATTATTATTGCTATTAGTTCTGAATTCGCTTTTAATATAATTTATTTTAATTTTGCTTCGTATATCAGATTTTAGTTATTAGTATACCCGACTAATAACTAAAATCTGATACAGGGTGAATCAAACGTGCTTTGCCAAGCAACTACATACCAAACATATCAAAATATTTTTTACTGGAAAAATGGTTTCATTTAATTAACGAATGTTTTATAACCATATGGGATCTACAAATTTGTGAAATCTGAAGATCACATATAACTTATGCCTCATACAGAAAACTGTCACGGGCAACTAACTTGCATTATTTTTATCAGAATATAAAGGGTTTTTGAAATTTGCTGATCTTAGAAAAGAGATATTTGAGGGTTGCGTTGAAAATCAAATAAACGTTCATAATATTTTGATAGAATATTGTTTCAAAGTTGATTTTGACCGTATCTATTTTAGTTATACATTTACCATTTTAATATCTGACATTTTTAGTATTAATAAGTAGAGTTAAAGTGTCGATGTATCCCTAAAATGGTTTTAAAACATTCCAGTTTATATGTCTGTTGTAGTCTTGATATGAAATTTAATCTTTTTAAAAACTTATTTCCAAAATATTGCTCTGATCGAGGATTTGAATTAATCATTGAAAATGTTGCTGTTTTACTTACTGTTTTTTTTTTTATAATTTTTTCAGAGACCTTTAACGCCGCCACCACTAACTACTGCGAATTATACTTTACCGGAGTTAAAAGTATACGTAACAAAAGTATCATCTTCGTCTACTGCTACTACAAGTTCCTCATATAGTAGATCTGAACCTCGCGTTTCTTCGACCGCAAGCTCATCAACAAAATCTTCATCTTCCTCACATTCTAGTTCAAAATCATCAATTTCATCGTCTAGTGGGACTAAAGTACCTAAATCAACGTCATCGTCTTCGCGTTCCCCAAAATCCGCAAAATCTTCAACGTCACATCAGTCACGTTCAAGTAGTTCGAGCAGATATAAATCACCTTCAAAATCTAGCAATTCCCACAGTCATTCCTCAAAAAGTTCGCACACAGCCCATCAAACACCAGAAAGTTCACATTCATCTAGTTCAAGTTCGCATGGACATCATTCATCCTCAAGTTCATCAAGCAGTAGTAGCAGACATAAAAAATCAAAAAGAAATAATTCAAGTAGTAGTAGCAGTAAGACTTCAACAACAAAGGAATTCGATCCTGATGTGCATTGTGGTGTCGTAGAAGGAAGCAGGGGTCCATGCACAAGATCAATTACGTGCTCTAATCATAGGGTAGGTAGGTTTGAGGAAACGAATATAATGTGATTCGTTTTTTACGTGGCTTGTTTCTGTGGGTACATGTACATTATATATATATATTCATAAAAAGACTATCTATTTGAATATATTTTCAAACCGGTTGTAAATTATAAGGGATATATGAACACTGATTTTACTTAGTAACTAGGTTCAAAAATAGGATATGTTCAGCTGTTTTGCCCTCTTTCAGACATAAATTAATTAAATTTTCGAAAACGGCAATGATCAGTGTATTATCATAGTGTTACATATTGCAAATGAAAGCTATATCGGTAACTCTAGAAAATAATATTTCTTTATTGCATTTCTCATGTCAAAACCGTAATGTAAATTTTCTATTCGATAATAAGCACAGTTTCTTAAACGATATCCGCTTAAATTAAATTTAAGGACTTAACAACAATAAAAACATCTCGTTATTTGTAAAACTCTTACAAGAAAAATTAATTTAGATGGAGTAAAATTTAAACCTCTATAGATAATGCAAAAGCTAACAACTTTTTCAAATAAAATATTTCAAAAGTTTAATAATATATCTCTTTAGATTTTAAAAAACATGTAAAATTTAACAGGTAAAGTACCGCAATTACAATGGTATACGTCATTTTTGGTTTTTCGACAGCGTCATCGAATTTTACTGATAAAATAAAACCCTGTTTGATACACACTCTTTTGCGGACATGATATACGTAATAAAATTGTGATAAATCGGTGTTCATATGAACCCTGGCCTGACTGCTGAAACAAACGTCTTAATTGACACCAAAGAATGCTTCTAAAAATGTAATTTATATATTGCCAAAAATATTTTTGATTCATATACACATTGTTATTAAATTTATAGTAAAGTAGGTATATTAACATTTTTTAATATTATTCTTGAAACCCTTTTTTTTTTCTTGGTTAAAGTGATTTTAATAAATTTTACATCATCTTATTTAAGTGACCCAATGTAATACTAAATATATTTATCTCTCATGAAATATTGTTTAATAAAAAAGAGTTACCATTTTAGATACAGTTAAGAAAATTAGTTCCTGGCCGTAGTAAGGATATACAGCAATTAATAATTGAAAGAAAGGCTGCAAAAGAAAAAGACTTAAAACTCCATCAAACTTTACCGTCATCGACGACATCGATTTGTTCCTATACGCCCCCAAACGGAGAAGAAAAGGAGATTGTATGCCAAAACAACAACACAAATACTTCTTACGTACCTATTGTAGCCAAAATTGTCAACACTACTGAACAACAGTCTCCAGTAAACATTAACAGTAATACTTCCTACGTACCTGTAATGCCTAAAGTGACACCAAGGCATACATCTACCTCATTCCTCGCTTCTAAGGTAGGTACCATTGATTTGACGTACATCAATTCTAGTGACTTTTGTTTTTACAATGTTGTTTGTCTTATAGAAAACAAATGTGATTGAAAATGACAAAGGAAGTTATGAAAGTTTTCCAATATTGACTAACGGTTATATATTACCTAATCATCGAAATCTCGATAGCATCTCTCAGGAAAATGTAGGAAGTGTCCCTCTTGTGTGCATGCCAGTGAGTCCTATGTCTGTAATTAGTCCTGTACAGGTAAATGTTTATATCTTTTTTACCTTAAACATGTTTTTATTGCATCGTATCAATTTTTTTTCTATAATACTTACGGTAGATGGGCATATGTTTAAACATCTTAAATGTATATGTAGTCTAAATTTACAAAATAATTATCTTTAGGAAGTTCTTCAATTAGGTGTTGTTTCGCAAATTTTAGTTCTATCTTCTACTATTTTGCTTCTTTTATTTCGGATGGTGGTTGCAGTTGTGGTGAGTTACAGATGGTAAAAAAACTATAAGCTCACAAAAAATACTAAATACTGTCTAAAATCAGCAATGTACTATGGGAGAATTTACCACAACCATAAAAAATATGAATATAGAATGAAGAAACGCTTAAGATTAATCGTACATGAATCCCAGCATTGTAGCATATGAGACCAGCTCCGCCGCACCACCCAAACAGGACATGATTTATAAGACAAAATTAATTCCTGTAAATGGATAGTTTAATACCATCCTTTAGGAAGTAGTCCATCTTACTGTAGGTTAGCAAATTAATCAAGAGAGTATACTACTAATTTAGTTATATATGTTTTGACGTTAGCCAATATCATCATAAATTACAGTGGAAAACATTTTATTACGATGTAAAAAAAACATATATATATATTATATATATAGTAAAATTTTTTTATAATTTGGGGTATAGGCTATATCTTGGATTTATTAGTAATACTCTTTTTTGCTATATGTCAAGCTTTCTAAAATATTTATTTTCATCCTCAGGGCTACAAAATACAGAAAACGACACAATATTAGCTGTTATACAAGTTATTCTACACTGTTGTTACCTTAGATATGCTAACAACAGTGTAGAATAACTTGTATAACAGCTAATATTGTGTCGTTTTCTGTATTTTGTAGCCCTGAGGATGAAAATAAATATTTTCGAAAGCTTCGCATATAGCAAAAAAGAGTATTACTAATAAATCCAAGATATAGCCTATACCCCAAATTATAAAAAAATTTTACTGTTGTTTTTCAACAAAAGGCTAAGAAAAAAGAAACATTTTTATTTATATATATATATACAAAAAAAACATTAAGCACAGGTGACAGGTGTTTTATTTCTTCATTCATAATCAATTGTGATTTTTTGTTTGTTTACTTATAACTTTAAGTACGAGAAGTAAATATTTTGATTTTAATGTTTTGATGTTAATTTGTAGTGTGGTCAAATAGCCCAAAATTCAATATTTCAAGCTATACCAGGAACAAGTAATTCAACACAACCAATCACTTTGTACAATTCAACACCAAAACCAGCGGTTGTACCAACATTTGGAACAAAGAAAATTGGTGGTTCTATATTCTTCACAAATCGTCGATTGGAGACCCAAAGAAGTGAACTAATAAAAGCACTCAGTGACGGATGGATAAACTTAATAAATCATGGTAATACGCCACACCATAGACCTAATATATTAAAATCTAGAAGTTCTTCAAAACCAAATTGCAAACGACCTTCAAGTGATAAACTATTAACGAACGATAGTAAACACACTAGATTATTATCTGATGTAAATGGTTTTATTTTGCATGCTGACGTTAGTGAAACGGCTGATTCATTGCAGCAATCTAACAATGCTATACACGAAAAAATTGCGCTTCTTAAATGATCTTTGCTAATATGTACATCTGTATATTTCCTTTTGTTAATTTATTATTTATTTTATGTTTTTTGTTATTTGGTCGAGTCGGTGTTTACTCGAATTTCTAATTAATTTATTATACAGGATCCTTTTGTAATCTGCAGAAATAAATGGGGTATAGGTATCAGTTTCGAAAACAAATAGTTTAACTGGCATGGTACAATATCCTCTCGAAGCGGAAATAAAAATCACACTACGAATGTAGTAGAGTGATGAAAGTCGTCGATATCGGAAAGGCACTAAAAGTCAGTACAACTCTGTTACAACCGTCTCAATTTATGCCTTAAATTTCTATAGAAAGATATTTCCTGTCTTTTGGTTGTTTCACGCCCACAGCCACTTATTTCACTAAAATTAGGAACTTCATAAAAACTATTACATACAATATAGTGCGTATAACGATACCAAATGTTTGAAATTGGCTGATTTCCATTCCGGAAACGAATATTTCGAAAATTATCATAATTACGCTTCAAGTAAAATTTTTAAAGACAACAATACTTTTTAAACATGTGTGTATTTAATAAGCTTGCATAGGTCAAATAAATGGCGACAACCTTAATGAGTTGTGAGCGTATATTTTAGCTTTTATGTTTTACAAGAGCGACATTGCAATTATTTGGCGCTTTACTGTATCTTACCGCTCAGTGAATTGAATTTTTTTTCGGACACTAAAATGTCTCACAATTACTAACCAAGTCCAAGTAATCAATTTTAAGGAAATAATTGTAAAAGTGATAATTATGATTTTTTATACGCATAATTCAACGTATTTGAAACCTGGCGGGTGAAGGCAAACAAGGGTTGATGAAGCAATTTAAGAAGAACGTTTTTCGAGTTTTTTTTGGTTCTATTTCATCAATTTAATTATTGAGAAACCAGACGTATCTTCATAGTCACGTTATCAGAGGCGTAAGCACATTTACAGAATAGGATTGTCAACATTCGCAGCTATGCCTGCACAAAAAGATACGCCTGTATGAGTGCTGCTGGGCAGTTTCTTGTAAGTGGTCAAACTTTAGTAGGATTTGGCTTATTTTTATTCCCGTAGTTTAGAAATTTTATAAATATAGATTAAAAAACTGTGAAATAAATATTTTTGTGTCACAGAACTCAATTACTACGTGTTACTGACAAAAAGAAACAAAAATGCATGCAAAAACCAAGTAAAAGCGAATGTTCTTAGTTTTTGCATGCTTTTTTTTTGCAAGAACTAGAAGCGTTAATTATTTGAAACTGCTGTAATAAAAGGCGAAGCGTCTGTGACGCAATAACAGTTCCTTCATAATTTTTATTCAGGACAAAAGTTGCTTTTGATCTGTAATGGATTTGACCCTTCTGTTCAGATAGATGAAGATAATTGTCTGCCCTGTCTTTTCACTAATGCCAGCTTGATATACATATATATTTCCCATGGAAAAAGTTACACAAATTGCTCTCTCTGTTCGCTCCCTAACATCCAGGACTTTTAGTATGCTGTATTGTACATACAAAAAAAAACAGCTATACCAGTGTCCAAACCTCTTGCAATTATTTCATTAAATTTGTCTTTTTTGATTAAGTTGACAGGACTACACATTTTTAAGCCCTTATTGCTGTAGCGAACTGGGATACCTGTATTTTTGGGCTAGACTGAATTAGTTGCTTAAAATAAGATTTCATTCCCAGTAACTAAATTAAGCAACTACAAACTGAAGAATTATTATTTTATTTATTTATTATTTAAGCTTAAACTGTGTGATCTAGAAATATTATTATACCAACTACTTTTTTGTACATATATTTCTATGCGTTTTGTTGTAGCAAGAATCCTTTATTTATTTTAATTTTGTATGTAATAATCAAGTTATTTTTGTTTATTTAGTAGGTTTACTAAAGGGATATTTTATGGATAGGTGTTTCAGATACTTTGTATCTGATAATTTATAATAACTTTCTAGTCCATATTGGAGATATTTTTGAAAATAATTAAAACCGTGATATGTGGTGTTTCGGTAGAATTTTTTTACTCATACTAATGCATATTGTTACCTGCAATATTTATGAGTTTTTTTTTTTAATACATGTAACATTAAAAACAAAAAGTAAAGCAATGTCCAAACGAGTCATAACATTTCTTATGTTTGTAAATTTCGTTACATACAATTCCTGTAGATCAATCGTTAACTTGATATTCTTTGAAAAACAAAAACAAAGAAACATTGTTAAACGTACGTACAGTCCCTATTAGTTTTGTCCAAACAATATACGATCAAAGAATGCATCTCTTAGTTGCGGGCAGTATATTATAATTAATTTATGTTAGAAACAGTTTTGACTTTGCGGCTCACTAACATTTCCCGAACTACTAACTAAATTCATCTCATCTTAAAAACTTCAAAACTTTACTCAGTAGTAATGATATTGAGGTTTTGTTATTGTTCCATAATATGTAGAAATTTCGAGACTCATTAGGCAAATTTCCAGTGAATTAATCAGGAAATTGTGGAAGTGTCTTACAAAAGACACTGCCTCTAGGTCCGCTAGCTGGGTTAGTTGAAACCCTAGATTCAGTTAATGCAATATAATTTTTAGACTAACTTATTCAGGAACAACATATGCATATCCATGTGGCATGCAATGTAAAATTTTTAACATATTCGAATTTATGTTTATATTTTGCTTTTACATAACAAAAAATTTCTCACCATTTTTCAAATTTAGGAGCTATTTGAGTCAACCTAACTACGATCGAGATATTTTAATCGTGAGTTATTTAAACTTGTAAGTAATGCAGGTATCAAAATGCTCAAAGCATTTATTGTTGCTTAAGATAAAGTATTTGGTGTTTGATGTTATTCAAACGGAAAATGTCTTTTATTCTACCAATCTGTATAACAAATATTTTTGTATTGTTCAAAAATTATTTGTAATTTAATGTTATTACAAAGATTGTTGTAAGAAAAATGATTCTATAAAGCCGTTTGTAAGTTTGGAAATTTATGGCTTTAAAGAGAGCAGTTGTTTGTTATTGTGGTATAAGTATTTACCTTTATTTTATCTTTTTTCGATTTTAGTTTTGATTCAGAAATTATTTTGTTCTCAACCACTAACTAAAATTCATTATAATTAATTTGGTTTAAGTACGTGGTTAGCATAACAACATAATTTGTAATAATAATTTTAAGTCAACTTTTCTATTTCTAATCTGATGAGTCTTATTTTTTTTCAGTGATTTTTTTTTCGTTACAAATACAATTTATTATGTATTTTTATCTGCCAATAAGATTTTTTTATATATAAGGTTTAAGTGCAAAGAAAAAGAATAAAAAGATTTATTTGACAAAAATTTATTGTATCTATATCAGATTTGCCTGTGAACAAAAAAATACATGCCAACATCACTCTGTAGTGTATATTATATTATTATGACTGATTACATTACTGGTAAATATAATAGTTGTTTCTAATTCAGCCTCCTTTCCAAAATATTCCAAGTAGATATTTTCTTCAACTAGGAATCCAATTAATAATTTCTGTGGCAGCAATGTATATTTTAAGATTGAGTATATTAGCCTTACTTTGGGTTTGGAGTGGAGATCCAAGAGCTTGACCGGTTTAAAACGGAAGAGTAGAAAAGGAGAGGACGCCTATTATACATACTTTACGTATGGATGGTGGGATGCAATAATTTACCAATTTATTACATCTGAAATATTTTGTAATTTTATTGCAAGAAGACAAATAACAAACATGGGTAATTAATATTGAATTTATCAAAATTTAATAGATATTTTGAGACTGGTTACCACAACCGTATGTCTTATGAAAAAACAAACAAATCTGCAAGAAAGTATAGATAGACCACTAACAAGGGTTGTTACATATAATTCTAACATTTTCCGAGAATAATTCGATAATATGAAATTTAAAGGTTGTTTACGATTGTAACTAACGAATCAACTCAAGTATCTTGGTGTTTTTTATGAAATAAAGTTTGTTTAAGAGTCCCATTACATGTTGTGACGGTTGACGATTAAAATATTTGTGATCCAGAGACAAAAGTCCACGTCACTGGGTGATGTGTCGCCGAAGGTCATTGAACTATCTATATTTTCTTGCCGACGTATAGTTGATAACATTTTGTAGGTACCTCTCATTCCAGCATGGTGATTTGACTTCACGTAGTCCATAAATATCCATCCACCTTTAGTATAATGTGTAATTACACGGATCTATCCAAACATTGACAAATTTAGAAGCTTACAACAAATTTCTGTTTTAATTGAACATGACTATATTACTAAAGCGCATATGAATCGGTCAAGAAAAGACATTGACGCATCCACATGCCGGTTGGCTTCAGATTTTAACGTTAAACGGTTAAAATAATAAATGATTGGTAATAATAAACTTGAGATTTGACTAAAACACTTCCGCTGACACGTTATATAACTATTGACAAAATAATAGTATCAGATGATCACTCAGTATTTTTTACTGGAATTGTATAGGTTAAATGTAGGTTGTTGCACTATTTCCAAAGTAAGTTTGAATACCTATCACAAAGTTGAGCTGCAGCTGTTGAAGGAAAAAAGCATGTTTTTATCGTGGTTTTATTAACACAAAAATGTTAACAACGAAAAATCAATATTTTGTCATAAGTAGCACCATCTAGCGAATCTAATAATATTTGATCAATTTTGAACCGGCAGACAGATTGAACAAATTATTTAAATCCTATAAATGGATCCCAACATGTTTCGTGATAGTTCCCGTAAGTTTGGTTTTCATTTATTTCATATGGGTATTATAGTAGGCATTCTGTTATTTTGTTATAAAATATCGTTGAGGAAACTTCCACAGGCAACTAAACTAGAAACAATGATTCTGGATAAATCATGTGTCAGCTTCTTCAGAGCAACTTTGCTAAATTTGAAAGGACACTTATCCAGAAGCACTGTTTCTATAAATTTAAAACAAATTTTGAAACAGAATAATAATTATTAATTATAAATAAATTATGTATCCCCCTTGTTTACATCTACGATATCATAATTAGCATTCACTCGTTAACGAGTATGAATTATTCCAACTCAGGGATTTCTGTTGTGAACTCAAAGATGGCTAAACAGACCGATCCTCGAGCCGCAAATTCAATTACCACCATTACGGATTATGTGGCCAGTGCAACGCAGCTGGTGCCTCACAATCATAGCCTCAATGCTAGTTGATACAGCTTCCTCCAGATCGCTGATGTTTGTTCATCGGTCCTGCCATTTGATTCCGAGAATTCTTCTAAGACGTCGTTGAGGGTACTTCTCTAGGGCTTTTAAATGCATCCGATAAGTGGTCCAAGACTCAGAGCATACGTAAGGGTAGGAACTATAATAGCATTATACACTCGCAACTTAGTTCGAACGTCGATGTTATGATTATCGAAGACTCTCGTCCTCAGTCGGACAAAAGGTGCACTTGCCCATATTCTCTACGATTTACACATGTTCTTACTACGAATTGCAAATCTTTGTGAGATTCAATATAATGTAAACAAGTAGAATTCTAAACATTCAACCATCATTCGCCAGTGCTACAATAGATGGCACTAAATGCGTGTACATGTGTTGTAACTTCAGATTCATTCAACTATTTTAAACTTCAAATTATTATTGCAGAACAATGTATCTGAGCAAATTATTAATAACTATACTACGCATTTTGTTTGCAAATTGACAAAAAAATCTATCAATTTTATAATAGGAGTTGGAGTAATTTATGTTGATTTATTTGAATTTAATGTAGGTACCTTACCATATTTTACAAAAGTGGTAAAAGTTCAGATATGAATGAAAATTCCATTAATATCCAAATATGCGTTAACTCAATTGCTAGCAATAATTTTCCATTTATGCAAAAGTACTGTTATACATAAGTCCTGATACTAATATTGCTGTAGAAGTATGGACAAGGTTTGAGAAAGTTTACAATATTTTGATTTATAAACAGTTTCAAAGCAACCGTCACGTGTTTTCATAAAAATAAATAATCATAATAAACTTGGCATTGTGAGAAGGAAAATGCGTCAGGATATCTGCGTCTGCGTCAAATTTTCATTGATCTGCAGAAAATTGTGTATGAACTAAGCTTCAACGTACGTGTGTTGATACTGGACTAGTATTTAGAAGGCAAGCCAAATATATAGGTCATGTGAACAAAGCGGATGTCTCACGATATTAGAGAAAAAAGGTTTAGGCCTTCCACATTAAGAATAAGGCAAGGTTGTCAAATTGACAGGAGCATCAGTTCCAACTTATATTTCAAACGGTTTTCACTCTTAATATCAAACAGCAGATTTTTAAGGATATGTCAATATTTGTACTCCCACCAGCTGCACAAGAGACTGGTTTTATATGAATTCTTATAATTCTTCTTTATTTCTGTAGGTAAGCTTATATTAGAAAACAAAAACAGAAAAGTAATGAGTTCCTGACACTATGAACAAAACTTGAGCCTACATATCTGTTTTGGCACCAATTGGTTACAATTTTAACACTTTGTGGAGAAACTGAAGAACTTTTTTGTAAGAGTGTTAAGCCCTAACATTCCGTTTTTAGATTATTCATTGTTATGTTTTTCTACTGTTATCAAAATTATGTTTTAGTTATATAAAAACATGTTTTTTTATTAATTTTATTAAAAGAATATTCTATTATTTTATTTTACTACTTTATTAACTAATTTTATTTATTCATATTATATATTACAAATGTCTGACTTCTGTACAATTGAATTAATTAATTTAAAGTGTCCTTTTTTGTTCTTATTTCTATGCTTAGGTACATATAATCCTAAAAATTAGGGAATTTGATTAAAAGATAAAACTAATATCTACTTATCATAGAGCATTAAAAGGGATGTTTCACAAGATTATGTATGTAACTTTGGTAGATATAGCTACTGGACTACTGGCTGATAAAAATGGTTGTTTATGGATGTGATAGGAAAGTTTAGAATAGGTCAAATAAAATATGTTTTATATGGAATTCTACGAATGGTTCACTGTGTATTTTAGAAGCAATACCAAAGACTACATCTGTAATATTTGCCCATAGTATACTTATATACCTAACTAACTATTTTATTTCTACAACAAAAACAATTTGGTTCGTATCCTGACAGATACGCGTTGAAACAAACAAGTTACAATTGATGCTAATGAAATAAAATGTAAATGACTTTATGAAAAGCAACTAATTCGTGTAGCTTTGGTGTATTTTTAGTAACGTTTCACATGCTTGAAAGCTTTACAGAAATTAACAAGCGGAAATATCTAAATTAAATGTATTATGATTTAGCAGCAGTATAGCTTAATTAATTAAACGTTAACACCTAGAACCAGATCCATAAGAATTGTTCGGCATTTAAACCTCCATGATACATGATGAGAACAAATTTGACGATATCACGGAAACACTTATTAGTGTCGATGTGTTTCAAGCTTAAAACATTTAATTCTCTTCTGAGGATGCTAACCTTGTTAGTTAGTGTTTGGGGAAAGTTCTAAAACTTACTCCATCAATTAGAGCATATTCGTAGTAGTTTAGTTTGTACAAGTTCATTAGGTATTTTGACCAGGAAATACAAAAGATGTTTTCATGGAAACGACAAAATTTTTTTATTTAGAACGCTGCTATTGCTTTCTATGATTTAAAAAAAGCAAATTAACATGTAATGAGATGTCGCATGCTGACTGATGAGAATAATTGTTCCTGTTATGGATGATATACTTATATGTTTCTAGCCTATAAGATATCTTGTATATGAGTGTAAATATTCGATCGCAGATGTCCTACATGTTGAGGAGAAAGAGAAAAACTATGAACAATTTAAGAAAATTTATAGTTATGGTATAGTAGACTTTTCGTACCGACAGATTACAACTAAAATTGGACATAAAATCTCCTTTTACGTTATATACTACATAGTAAGGTTGAAAATAGTATAAAACATAATTTTAGAGTTTTGAAAATGTTTTCACTTGAAACATAAATCTACTACTTTATGGGGTATTACAACTTTTTAATATTAATCAGTATTTTTAAGATTCTAGTGTTCTTTTTATTCAAATATATTAATCTAATGTCAGGAAGGTTTTTTGGCAAGAATGGACGGAATCATAGATTTTTCCCATACCTACAAAATTCTGTTATCTATGGCAACTATACAATCCATTTTCTATTATGTCAAATTTCACAAAAGGTTATAAGTCTATATTCTATAATGCCATAAATATAGTTCTTTAGAAATTAGATTTGTACTGTACAGTTCATTCCCCGTACTTGTCTAATCTTGCTGCTCATTCTGATGTTTCGCATATATCTATGACTGTTTTTTTAAAACCTAATTGGGAAAGGCAGCTTCACAAATTTAAAACACATCTTCTGGAGTGAGCTAACGTGAGTTCGCTTTTTTCTCGTGTTTATTAATGACTTGCAAGGAATCTCTTTAATTTAAAGTATCGCTAATTGGACTAACTTGGGAAACAAAACTTTTTCATGAAAGTTATCCCTATTACCTACATAACACATCCAAACACCTACCTACACTGGCAAAACTAAAAGATGGGTTTTGGCTGTCTATGGTTGAAACACGAACCAAAATTTTCAAATCTATATAAATATACTTACGTGATTTGTATTTATACTCATTTTGTCGTTTAATATAAATAATTTTAAATATCGATATATTAATATTCCCCCCTGTATATCTTCGGCTATAATCTGTGCCAACTGGGTACATATTTTGTTTATGACACGCCAATATTTTTATGAAGCAATCGCATTTCATCGATATAGGTATATTTAAACCGATTATCAATTCATAAAACCCACACTGAAAATGTGATAAATTTTAGGGATCCAACACATATGTTTCTCTTTTTGCCATACATTTGTTAAAATGAAATCAAATATTTTCCTCCTAAAGTGGTTACACTAAACTTTTACTGTTATTAACAATACCTTGAGTATGTCCTAGAATTTCGTGGATAACGTCATTTTATTTAAATACTAGTAAAACTTACCAAGAGACTTAAACGAGCTTTCCTAAAATGGCGTAATTTGGTCCACAATACAACCGACCTAACTCTAATTTGTGTAGCATCTTTTGCCGGGTTTACGACCAGGTTATTACGTGAATTATAGCTACAGCCTACCAGTGAGACCTAATAAAAATTTTTGGTTTATTTTACTCAACATTCAACAATGTTATATATTTTCTGAAGTAATCCATTTATCGAGGAGTGAATGATAATGTTGAATAAAACTGCGTCTACTCCACAAAAAGATCGTTCGTCGTCTTTTTGTGGAGTAGACGCAGTTTTATTCAACAATGTTATATATTGTATATAAAAAACAAAAATATTTTATATAATATTTATGAGGATTCATTATGTGATCTTCTCACTACCAAGTAACAAGATTTTATTAGTCTACAGGAAAATCGAACGCACGCAGGAAGCGATACTCTTTATAACACTTATTAAAACTTACTCCGTCAGTATAATCAGTGATTAACCAATTTTTCGAAAGAATGTTATGCGTATATTCACTAAAAATCTTTACACATTAAGAATGTGATGCGTTAGAAATATTCCAGAATATTTTCTAATTTGTTTTTGGTGCAATAGGACTTGGACATAATATTGCCAGGCCTGGCAAAGATACCTAGAGTCTGTTAATTCAATGTTTGTATAAGCCTTTTCAAGTGGACACTTCATAGTTTTTTTTACATTGGAAAACAAGGTTTATCGACGACTCAAATTCATACCGTACTGATGGAAGTATTAATTTGAAAAACGCTCTAAAAATGGCTGGTGTCGATTAGTCAAACAAAATGTTGGAAAAATTCAAAAAAGTCTATAAGATCATGACGGCCGACGAATTATAGATATATGCATATGAGTTGAAAACTTACCAGCAAACGACTATACGGGACTAACCAAATTGCTCGCGCATGAAGCAGTAGGCAAGTAAAGAGCCGCTTTTTTATTCGGAAAAACGGAAATATCGCCACAGCGTGATTAGAGCACGTAAAAGCGTGATCTCGATAGTAAACACTCATTTGTTTGCCAGAAGTATTCGGAGCATTGAACACAACTAACCACTAAAAAGTAATTACCTATCCCTGGTTTAGCCTTCAGTGACCCACACATCGTATGGTCATCGTTTTTTGACGCTTGAGAAGCGGTTGACGCGTTCCAAATGCATGTTTTGGGGCTACATCATTCCGATTGACAAAATTGGGTCAAATGTATGTAAAAATGAATTGATCTTCATGGCGAATATTTTGATAAACAATATAGATATATATTTGTTTATTACAGTATCCCACGTATTCTGTTGGCCTTTGTCTCTATTCTATCATGCCTTTGTCTTGTCCAGTCCGTAAAGAGTAAATACGTTCTAAGTCCCCAAAAATTATTTAGACGCTAGTTTACAAGATATCTTCGAATAATAACAAATTTTACGATCATAGTGTATATATAGAAACCATAAAATGAAATATCTCTATACTTATAATCAAACATGTCAGTATCAATTCAATAATTTCAGTGTATGATTATATAGATAAGATCATATCAGCTACTGATTCTCCCTTTATCTGTTAAACTGAATCGTTTCTCCCATTATCATGTCAACTTTTTCATAACAACTTGGAAATCGAACTTGAAAAAATATATTCAGAACGCTACCCATATTAATATTGACCGTTTCGACCAACATTCTACAATAATTTATGGTGAAAATTATTGTACGGTCTAAAACAAATGTCGCGGTCGCACACTGTATCACAACAGACGGTGGGGAAAGTGGTGAAATAATAGGAGAAAAAAATGTGGGTTCTTCAAAAAGGGTGGTGGCAACCCTGTATGGCAATGTGACTACTGGTGTACTATCTAGCGCAGTTCTCAACTCACCAGCGGAGCTGTTAGGCGGATGAGCTTCGGACTCGCTACCGCTATGGCATTGCCTTTAGTTCATATCTGTGTGCACAAATAGTAAAACATGACATTATAATAATCTTTTAAAAATATACTCTCGGTATAATACTTTAAATAAAAAAAAGAAATAAATTATATACATGTGTATGTTAAGTAATAAAATTACTACTTAGTATATGCATATATTTAAATAAATGAAATTAAAATAAATAATTTTACTTCGAGAATAAAAATATAAATATACCTCATTATTTAACCGTGGAATAAATTATACGTTAAACTAAATGAAAAATTAATCAAAAGAATTAAAATAAATGCAATATAAAATAAAAAGTAAATAAAAAAATAAAGTTTGTTTCTTGCACACTGGTCCTAGTATTCTTCTGCAATAACATGCAGCATTGTTTCTGCGCTAACCGAGCAGCATCTCTAATTCTACTTTTGCACATCTGTTTTTTTCTACCGAATGGTAGGCATTATTATAAACATTTTGTAGCAACCTTTAGTTAGATATATTTCCATGTAGAAATGTAAACAATCAAACCTATTTCAACCATGACCTATTTATGAGGTATTATTCATTTAAATTATTTACTTAAAATCATGGTTACCTACCCTAAATTACCTTCAGTAGTTGTAAAATAAATAGAAATAATTATATTGTATTAATCTAATTGCTGCATGTAGCTCCTTTTTTTATTTTCTAGTTTTGTTTATATTTATTTTGTATTAGTATATTTTTCGCTGGACAATGCTGTTTAAATGTGTATACAACGTTTCCGTAGTTATTTTGTATCATCAGGTGACTATCCTCTATTTTTTGTCAGCACATGTATTGAAAATAAACAAAGCAAGAGGCCGCTGCATGAAACCCGTTGTCGCCAGATATACGAACGAAACTAATTTATAATGTAGTCACTATATACTTAGGCAGATAGTTATAAAATCAAAATAGTCTTAGATAAACTTCGGGATGTTCAGATCGTTGTATGCGATTTTCATTCAGAAGTATATAGTATTTCGCTAAACCCACTAATCAAATATGTGTTCTAACTTATATTTTTTAATTTAAATTTAAAAGTGTCCCTTATAAGGGAAAAATTCATTAAAAAAGTATCCATTTAAATTGGACAAACATTTCATATATATTCAAACTTTTTTCTGTTACAACACGAAAAACGGACATAATATACCAACCTACACATAGGAATTTAATTTGTTTTTTTTTAAATAAAATAAAATGCACATTCTTTAAAATTTGCGGAAACGGTGCGTTTGACTATTTTCTAAATGTTTTTTTTAATTTAAATAAAATATTTAAGTGAGTCCAAATTCACACAAATATAATAATTAAAAAATAAGTTTATTTATTAGTTTAGCTAAAGGGTTCATTATTAATCATCATTATTATTATTTTTTTCATATAAATGTATATACCGGGTGACAACAAGAAGAGAAAACATTTTTTATATACCTAAGCACTTATTTAAAATCTGGAGATGCTGCAATGTTTTATCCAGTGAATCATGAGCGTTCCTTTTGAAAAACGCCAAATATTCCTTTGAATAAAACAATTATTAACGTCAATAATAATAACCCCAAAATTTTTAAGGGTTTATGCACAGGCGACTCACGAAAATAGAGCTGGGAAGTTTAATTTCTAAATTTTCTAGGAAACTTACATCATTTTTAAAATTCAACGCGTCTAAAGCTTTTTCCACAACAATATTTGTTAGTAAAGCTTTAGAGGCTCAAAAAAGGAAATTCTCTCATTGCAATACTTCTAAAAACATAATAGTGTCAAACAACTTTTAGCCAAAATAAATAAATTCTTCCTTAGTCACCATATAAAATAAAAATCATTAAGCATTTCCATTTAGTGGTTTTGATTTGTTAAGTGTGTTTATTTTGATTTGTTAAGTGTGTTTATTTTGGTGTATAGAAATTGTTCTTAGCAAATTTCTCTTATCAAAATAATTTGAAATTTGTTAACATTGTCAAATTGAATACGTAAATTACAGAAACCTGTCCTAATTTTGATCAGTTAGTATTTTAAGACCTGGACCAACCAAATATCAACATTTTTGATGAAATCATTTAATGTATTTTGAGGGCCTTTTTCCCTATTTGTTTAACTTTATTGTTAACGTAGCAGTGTAATAGATAATGATTGTGAGATTAAGCAATAGAAAAAATAAAAATATACAAAAAAGCAAAAAATAGTTTTAGCATTTCAAGCAGGTTCTAGTTAAATAGAGAAATCCATAATCGTGACATGATGTTTTAATAGAGCAAGACCATGAACCATAAAGTAGTTACCGGCATCAACCAACAAATATCCAATTCAAATCATGTGTTGTTTAGAAATCATTCCGTTATGGTTTTGGATACTGATAAAATACATATAATCTAGTAAATATTCCGTAAAGCATTTGACTTTCATATTATATTCAACTTTTTTTCCAAAATATCTTGGATTGGATTACTTGGAAGTAAAATGCAATTTGATTATTTTTCACTTAGCAGGTGTGCAGACATAAATATTATAGATAATAATATCGTTGATTACAACGTTCAAATATTAAATTCACATGTCTTTTGTGTTTTGACACTCCAGCGCATCCATCCTTTTTCATTTTATTCAAATGAAAAAAATGGTTTTGTATATGTAGCATATTGAAAAATGACTGCGTAAAATAAAACAACTTTATTTTTAAATATTTCCAAACTTTTATAATATACAGATACAGAACAGAAGATATAGAACAAGAAATGAACAACTCTATCAATTTTCTTGATTTAACAATCACTAAAGTAAGTAACAGACACTCGTTTTCGATTTTTCATAAACCTACACATACAGACACAATTATACATAATACATCTAATCATCCTATCCAACATAAACTAGCCGCATTCCACAGTATGATCCATAGACTTGTTAATATTCCATTACATAAAGTTAACTTCAAGAAAGAACTTAATATAATTAAACAAATAGCAGTAAACAATGGTTATCAACCGACAATAGTAGAAAAAATCCTAAACAAAATTAATTACAAAAAAATAATCAACACTGTTTTCCCTCAAAGCCCAAAAGATCCCCAAAATTATGGCTTAATTACCTACTCAGGCCATAATTGTTCCTATATTTCAAAATTTTTTAACCAACATAATATAAAAATAGCTTTTAAAACCAACAATACAATAGGAAAAATTATCAAAAATTCAAAATCAAAAATAGATAAGAGAGAAAAATCTGGAGTGTATGAACTGACGTGTGGAGACTGCGATCGGGTTTACATAGGACAGACAGGTCGAAGTTTTTCTAAAAGAATTAAGGAACACTACTTAAGTTATATCAAGAAAAAAGACAATTCTAATTACTCTAACCATCTTTTAGAACATAATCATAATTTTAATGATAATTTCAAAATTTTTCATATAGAAAACAAAAGTAAAAAGCTGGATCTTTTAGAATCATTAGAAATAAACAAACTTAAATATTCTAACAAATTACTCAATAGCCAAACAGATTTAAATAATTCCCCTTTGTTAAACCTCTTTTAATTTTTGTAACCCTAGGTAGTTTTTATGCACCTGTGACCTAGTTATTAGTTTTCATTTTGTTACACTTTTACTATATTTTATTACCTGTATAAACCATATAAATATTTTGTATTTTAGTCTTAAGTTACACTTGATAAAGCCACTGTGTGGACGAAACATGTCGTGTGATTTTGAAATATAAATTTGTATATTATAAAAGTTTGGAAATATTTAAAACTAAAGTTGTTTTATTTTACGCAGTTATAATGAATTTCCAACAAGTATCGGCTAATTCTATTCAAATATTGAAAAATGGTTATTTCTTTTATTATAACAATGTATTGAAATCATATCCGAATGTTTCGAATGAAATTTCAGATTTTATAAGCATTTCCAATTATAATAATGATAAGTATTATTAAATCATTTAATTTTAAGTACATATTTTATACCATTTAATCTTGTTTATTATGATTATTACATCATGCAAGTCCTTTTTGAAGAGCAAGGAAACTCTGTAAACACATTGGTCGTGGAACACGTATTCCGCCGGTACTCATTTTTAGCTGAAAGGATAATTTATATGTATTATATTTTAAAGATGTCATCAAATTATTAACATGAAGATTGACGAACAATATAATTAGAATAATAAGCCCAATCCTCTTCTTTACTTTTTTTCTTAATTTATTCTGTATTATTTGCTTTTTTTTTCGAATCTCTCGATAACGCGTAGTTAGTTTTGTTATCCTGAAAAAATAAAATAAAAAATAGCACCACGCACGAATTAAGGAAAATGAGTTTTTTACTTAATCAAAATACTAACAAAGTTAAATTAACATGAGAATCAAGAAAAGTACATGCTAAATATTCTCAAGAATAATTGGAATTCCAGCGATATGTATTGTTTACTCAATATATGAAAATCTTTAAAATGTTTTCATATCATTTGAGCTGTCTCTATAAAAATACTTTTATCAACGCTATTTTTGAAAGTTTTTACATAAATTCCCCATAATTTTGGAAGCCTTCTTCTTTGTTTGAATAAGCCCATTTATAGGCTTTCCCTTATAGCGACGAAAAAGTAAAATAAAGATGAACCTGACGAAATTACTAGCAAGCTAACATTATTTCATATAACTCACAAATATGGCCTCCGGTTTACGAGAACTGACTCCTTCAAACGCCTTTTAAAAATAGAAGGAAACGTCGCAAAAAATCATCTCTCATATATAGGCTTCTCGTTATCAGCCACAATTGCAAGTTCATTAAACTGAACGGGTGACCCACTTTAAAATTGCAGAATATTGGACAGCACCGGCGTGAGTTAATTTTTGTATCTAAAATTTGTAATTTTATAAGATTTACTGCATTTTAATTTTTAGTTATCGAGAACTGTTTTGTAAAGTTTTCTACATTTATATAGATAGCTGTAAGTACAACAGCGCGACCTCTAATTAAATCTTGCCTAGATCGTTCATTTCATGGTTTCAGTATATACATTTTTGAGGTGACTTTCTTTTTTCTTCACTCCATAAAAAGAGTAGGATAAACCCCAAAAAATTTGGAGGTGACCAAAGTAGTAAAACTGTTAACGTCAAATAGCAACACGTGATAGAACAAGAAAAAATGGTGGTCTACTTTGAAGAAGTTGGTTGTGAAGTTTTGTTGCCTTTCGCTGCAATAACAAAACTACATGGAGCATCGTTTGTCTGTCATGGAGGCTCTGTTTCTCACTGGAAATCAATTGTCGTGAAAATCTAAAATCCAGGTTTACTACAGCCCACAAAATTTCGTTTTGAATTTCCAATCGCCTGTAAGGTAAATTTAATGGGGAAGATCTAGCATCATTGCACAAAAAGCACGAAATATATTTCATATTTTGCACCTGCACCGGCGCCTCGAAATATTGTTTAAGCCGATTATACAAGCACTTTCAACCTCTATGCCTGGCAGTGTCAACCGGAACTTTAGTTTATTTTAAATGAGTTTATCAGAGATTAATTTTAAAATGAGTTAACTTTAAATGTTCATATCATTATTAAAAAATACAAGAAAAAACGAAATGAGGGATACAAAAATATAGCCCTTTTAACTAAGTTTCAATGCCGCATCCTTTACAAAACGGTTCATAATAATTAATGATCAATAGGAGAAGGGTAAAATTGATAAATGGTCCTGTACGTTATTTCTTTTTGGCAGATTAAGGAAAATAGTAACCATAAAATTACGATATAACATATATCTGGCTAATCACTTTGAACGTACTTCCGTAGAATGTCCAAATCAAGCCACCATGCTTTTGCTTTGCTGCCATTGCGGCTCCATCACAGCAAGTAATTTGAAAGTATCAATCATTTTTGCGGAACTAACAGCTGCAATACTTTTAGGATGTGTCCAAAGCCACTTGAAATATAGAAACCCTATATTATATTTTGGACACATATTGGCAATACAATAGGCAACATACATTTCTACAACTGAGAAAGTCGTTTTAAAATTTCTATTTTCCACAAAAAGAAAAACAACGAAGAGAAATCTATCTTTTTTTTTTAATTTTACGGAATTATAATACTAACCATATTAAAAAAAATACCATAAGTGAAAATAGGAAACACAATTTCCGGCATAGGTATGTAGCTACTTCAAAATTCTACAGTCGCCTGCAGGAGTAATTTTACATTTTACCTGCATTCTCTGAAATTGTTTAAATTTGTGAGAATCATAAAGCATGGTTTTGATAAACTAAGTAATTAAACCATATTACTAAAAGTGATTGCTAAACTAGAATAAATATGGCTGGTTGGTCTAATACTAGTATAATAGCTAGAAGTTCATGGGTCGACCTACGAGTATAAGTTAGAATAATTGGGACCGCGATTCTCGGTTACTGCGCTTGTTAATGTATGTAACTTTTTAGAGCCATACCCACACAATAAATAGCTATAGATCAGCATTTTCCAGTTTGAAAGGCTCATTTGATATCAGATTCCAATTAATAAACACCTCTTATCAAACCACAATTTGATATCAAACAAGAACCGTGGGATACGAAACATAAAGCAAAATACTGCAAACGGTTTGAAGCAATTTAAACTATGAGAAACTGAAAACCGCTCCAGAATTATCATGAGAACTGTAGGACATGCTCTATGAATCAAATAAAATATATAAGGTTAGAACAAGTTGCCATTTACTTCTGTTACAACCGGAACTCCCAGATTCATTGAGCTGTTTTAGACTACCGGCAACCTGCGATACCAGAAATCTATCTTGATACATAGGTCTAACAGAAATCAGTATTAAATTAAACACAAAAACAGTTACTCCTGTGCAACAAAATTGTGTTATTTCGTCTAATAGTGAAAAAGTAATTCAGACTCTCGCAAAAGAGTCTTTATGGTACGGGAACCGAGACAAGACTGAAAGCATGCATTTCATGAACCCCTGATAACTACTGTTTGTAATCACAAAAAAGTATCTGAACAAGAACAATTGCCGCAGGTGAATAATAAAATAAAAACAGGTCTTCATAAAATTGTAGTTCCATCTTCAAAACAACATTCAAACAAGGATAGGGATTTACTATTATAAATGTTGTTGTTCATTATATTATGTGGTAGATTAACAGTATGGAGATTTACTCGTGTTCTTATAAGCCACTGAAAAACGGAACTAAGGTGCGGTGATTTCTGAACAGTTCTTCAGAGTTGAACAATACCTAATCCATAATTAATTCTGCAGTGAAACTTACTAACGTCACCTATACAAAATGTCTCTGAAATTACAGCTTTTCTAAATTTTTAATTTTTTGAAGAATGTATATGTTTATTTTTGTGCTTTTGATATGATAATATTTCAATTCAAATAATTTTCATCTACATAAAGTTCGGAACTGTGAGGTGTGTTATGTGATTTTGATATCCTGTATGTATGCTTTTATGACAGATGATGAGCGCATGGGTCTCTCGGCACATGTTCCACTTTTAAATAATTAATATTTTGATTAATAAAGTTTTGAGGAGTTGACGTTGGTTAGCTTAATTGCTTCTAATTGTAATACTATATAGATCAATAGCCAGTCTCTACGTCTACAAAATATATTTAATAATCTCATCCTCAAACTGACAATATGAATAGTTGGTATTATGTCAAGCATAGCATAGATAAATTAAATGAAACAAGGGACTCCACCTAAACTCACTTAAGTCAAATTATAGGTCTTAGAAAGAGTCATTCTGTAGATATATAATTTTTAAATTAAAAAAAAAACTAGGCTTGCAAGCTCAATATTTACGTTGAGCTATCTGTCGTCTAAAGAAATATTACATTTTCCTCGAGTACACGAGTGAAATGCAGTAAACAAGTTTTATTGCATCAGTTTTTAAGAAAAGTTATGATAATGAATTTTTAAAATACAGCCCAAATCCTTTTGTATGACTCATAAAATTGCATTTTTGTCTTAAGCGTTTTTCATTAAACCTTTTAATATTTTGCGAAATTACACACTTCAGTCATTTTTTAATATAAGTATTACTAGGTATGTGGAAGAAAGGAAGAGGCATTTAAATATGTGTCTGATTTGAGTAGTCAAAGAATATGAAAAACGTTTGTGTGCACGATGTAATAACACGGATTACATAAGTTTCAGGAAAGTTGTTAGTAGTCATGGAAAAGGTCAAAGTGAGCATTACCATTTTGCCACCCACGTTTTAGTATATTATTAAAGAATCTGGATGATATATCTTACATAGTCAGAGTGCCATAGAATAGACATATTTTAGCTCAAAATTTAAGGAAACATACTTCGCATGCCATCCATATTTAACATTGAAGACTGACTGACGAATACATGCGATTACGAGGGCGAATAACTAACGTAAAGTAAGCATTTCTCAATTTCCAACTCCTATACTTAGAATAAACATTTCTTTAAACTTATTTATTTGGAAACAGATAAGTGGTAAGGAGATACCTATTGTATACAACAAGGAATCTGTAAATCTTTGTCAAGAAGATTGTTGCATTTCATATTGGAACGAGAAATATTTCATATCGTAGCATTCTAACGAAATATATTTGAAATGTCAAACAAAATCTGCTACACGCTAGCAACTTAATACTAGTTCTTTATGAGATACATAGAAATGCTTTGGAAAAGCTTTCAGTTTCGCATTTACAAAGGCTTATTCTTATTCAAATCCCTCCACTGCTACCACACGAGTGTCTTTTTTAGCTCATATCTATTCATACTTCATCCAGCAGCTGCATATTTTTAATGAAGTCGCGTATTTTGCTGCATGGGTGAGTTTTCTTTTGGACTTCACTTAATGTCACAAATCTAATCCTACTTATGAATGGGCAAGAAAATCAAAAATATTCGTATCAATTACACTATAAACGATGATATAAACTGAAAACCGTTGTAGGCTCTTTCATCATAGTTAAAAATTGAAAGTTTATGTGAAAGCTTATCGTTGACCAAATCTCTAAAATTGTAAATGTTACAAATATTTGCCCAAAAAGTGTCTGAAACTCTTTTTTCTATTAGGTAAAATATTCTTTTACTTGTAATGGACTGGTGAATTTTTATAGGTCATAATAAAAACCAATGTTCTCCAAAAAGCCAAATTTCACTCATTTATTTGGGCTCTCTCAGGGCTGTCACAAAAATGTTTGAGATTCTCCGCCTTGCATGCGTGTTGTCCATAAAAATATGACTCTTATTCAATTTACAAAACAATGATTGATCACAAAGCATTTATCTGTTTTCTTGTAGAGCTAAATCGTTTAGCAAAATATGTTATAAGTTTTTCGTCCAAGACCTGGTCTGTGGGATGAAAAATTTTATGAATCAGTTACGCGCGGTAAACAATAAACGCATTACGAGTGTAATTAGTATTTACCCTACGGGCTCGGGGTAGTGGGTGATTTTCTCGATTCTGTTGCTTGTTTACACCTTCTCCACCTATATTATCAAGACCAAACATAGTATACTTTGTCTTGTTCGAAGCAAATCTTCATAAAATTACTGCATTATAGACGGAGAGCTAGCGGTCATTCGGTGCAATTATATCATTCAGATTTAATATCTCAAATCCCTATATTATCTACTAATACTATTGTTTAAAGGATTCAGGACTGCTTTTTCAAAGACGCAATTCGTGGCGCTAGGTAGCCTGCTTATATAACAGATAATTGAATGGATAGGCTACTTTTATAGGGTAATTACAAAAAATTAGAGTATATAAAAAATAATAGTCTAGTCCCACAGTCAAAAAAAAACATTTAACAAGTTGCATCTATTCACATTTTAAGCGAAAATGAATAAATATTCTGCCAGTTACATAGTTTAAAGAATAAAAATACAATTGATTGATTGTTTTTATGATCAACTTTATTGTGAAACTGAAAACACAATTTTCGAAAAGAATTATTATAACATGAGAATGTGGAAATGAGATTTGGTGAAAAAAGAAGCAATAATAAAGACTCTTATACCGCTTTTCCACCAAACATAGCTTTCCTGTTTTATTCATGTTTTTTGAAACACAGAAAACAAAACTCAGACTAATTAAAAACTATATTTCTACCAAGAAGACAGAATATTGTCCGAGTTTTGCTTTCACTGCATTTTAATCAAACAGGAACCAGACTAGTATACTGCTAACCATGCATGTGTTCTGATGCGAAAAGAGTTTTATTCTTCCCAGTAACCGAAAATCCTCAAAATACAACAAAGTAAAAATTTACTTTATCCTCAAAATGTGTGTAAAAAAATGCAGTTTTGTTTTTTCTTCAACACCTGTTTTGTCGTGTCCGGTTGGTGTAAATCCAACATTATGGGACAAAAGCATTAAAACAGGACCCACGGTGAACCTATACTCTGAATTTGTCCTGTTATTCCAACTTCGTAAAACCGTTTATTTTCGGAATTTTGATTAGTTTATTCGTTCAGATAATTAAAATAGTTTTATAATAAAATATACTCGCCATATTGTATAGGGCGCAGTTTTTTATTGCCGCCCTTAGGTTTGGTTTTTATTGTTGTTGAGATGTTTATCTTTTTATTTTGCGTATTTTGATATTGTTCTGATTTCTTCACAGACGTAAAGTTTTATTTTGCATATCCTAAGCTCTATATAACATTAAAGTAGACATATGAAATAGACACAATGTGTTTTGATCTTGCGATTATAATTCTATGACCTTCTCGCTTCATTTATCTCAAAATGTAGTTATACGAATCACACAGTAACATTCTTGATCTGAAGTTCATGTAAATGTAATTATCAATTTCCAAAGTTTTGTGGAATCGCTGACAAAAAAAAAAGGTTTGATCTATTCTCAGTCACTGTATTATTAAGTAAGATTAACTATGAGAAATAGACCTGATATAAAGATTATTTCGCAGCCAATATATAGTTGAATAGGGTACATCGTTTATAAATTACATTTTAGCTTTGATCATCATGTCTGAAAGTTCAACGCAGCAATAAAAATAGCAGCATCGAATGTCGTTGCTTTTCTTCTCAATCCAGCAGGTTCTCATAGTCAGGTTTTGTAGGCATTGGCAAGCCCCTTCGACGAGCAAATCAGCAATCACACTAAACAGATATAAAATCACTCCATATATGAACTAAAAAGGTTCGATAGACTAACAGGCTCACCAAGTCAATACAATCGATTTGATTTGTATATAATTTTTATAAGAACGCAAGTTTTATATATTATCGGCTCAATAACAATGAACTTATGTTGAATCTGGCTATAGTAACGCTATAGGTGCTCGACACCCCATCTAACCTAAATGGGAATGTTTTTAAAATTTTCTCTGGACGCTCTCCAGTTTGGAAATATATATGTCATATTGCGGAACCCAAACAACACAAGCATACTCAAGTTCTGATCTAAAAAAACGAAAAATATAGTTGTTTTAGTGTTTCGGCATCCGATTCCAAAAAATTAAGAGAACATTAAAGGCTCTTCGTTTTACAAGACTAATCCTGTACAACATGTTATCTATATGAGATTAAAAGTGCATTAGTGAAAGAGCTAAACGCTATACGGAAGATCGAGTTACTCAAGGGTTTCGGGGTTTGGAAGAAGCGCTGGAATAAATGTATATTTGTGTAGACGAATAAATAAAATAAAAATTATTAGTTTCCCTTTATTGTGATAGTATAAAATTTTAGAGAAATGAATGATATTATATACGTTATTAAGAATAAAAAGAATCTAATTGTGTAGCTCAAGGTTTTATTTAATGTTCCATGGAATATGTTATTCTGATTTTGTTTCATATGTTTTTTTTTATAGCTCCACTAGTCATTTGTCTTGATTTACTCTTAAGCATACCACCATTTTGTTGTATGATCCTTCTTAAACGTGCCTGGAATGCCTGACAACTATAAAGACACAATTTGTATTGTTAATATTCTGGACTTTAGTTAAGTATTATTCCTTTATGGTTGAAAAACTTCTGTTAGTTTTTTGCTCTTATTCACCAGTAACAAATTTACTGTAAATTTTTAAAACATTTGTCATGAAATAAAGAACAAGCATGATGATTTAATTAAAGTCGGGCTGAAAAAATTATACCATCAATACAGTCAGCGATACACGATGTAAATTTCTTATCTACTATAACAGGAAATTTATAACGGTGATATATGGCTATTGCTAACTAAATGTTAAATATTGATAAAACGTTCGATGAATAAGTTTAGAAACACAAAATGTCTCATAATAGCAAATTGAACACAGGCTTAGCTCGAAAACTAACTTTTAGAAGTTAAAATGATTTTAAGAAAACTTTGGAAAATAAAATGCAATAGAAATTAAAAAGTATATTTTTTAATTTACAAAAACACCAGAAAAATGTGAAACTAAATCAAGCTCAACGAATAACTACAACATAATATTGTAATCTTGATAGATGTCAATAAAAACACGAAGTACAAATTTCTCTTCTCCAAAGAAATAAATGTTTTATGAAATAATTGGACAAACCTTACAGACTTTTATTTTTATTATGTATTACGAATGGTGTTTTCTGAGTTGGTTTATGGTGACCAACTTTAAGTCTAAGTACAATTGAAGAATTCTATTGCGAATTACTATCTATTATATCTTAATAAATGTTATAGTTAATGTGTGTTTGGTGATACTATAATACTTAATACAAAATTATAGTTTACGCAGATATTTATAGTGAAAAATAGGACACATGCATCAAGTTGTGGTACCTAATAATATATCAGTATTTATGACTCTCTATGCTAGTAGAGCTATAAAAGCTTACACTGAATACACTTTTGTTGCAGGTAATGCTTTTGCATCTTAAATTGTAATGTAGGCAATATAAAGAAACAATACCAAATCACTGTAATTCTATATGTAAACATTGTAATTAGGTTAAACTTGTATCTGTTTGTTTCAGAAACTTGGGCTGGTATTAACGAAAAAAAGCTTCTTCATAAACTTCTAGATACTTACAATGTTCTCGAACGCCCAGTTGCTAACGAGTCAGATCCTCTCCAATTAAGTTTCGGGCTAACACTAATGCAAATTATAGATGTGGTAAGTCAAATCTAAAAATAACATAAACAAAGGAATTGTTTAATAGGTGTTGAAAGGAGTTACCTATATTTATGTAGTTGTAGAAACACATCAGTTGTGTTGTTTTATTTGTCGTTGATGAAAACTATTAACCACGATACAGAGAAGCGACAAGAAAATAAATACATAAATACTGGGAACTGATTTATTCCAATAAAATAACAAACAAATATAAGTATTAACTGTTTGCTTTATCAAAATTATTTAACCAAATTTGTATTCAGTCTTTGTATAAGTTGTGGTTAACCATATCTTCACCGGTTTCAGTAACTTTGGAAGCATTTCAAACTAGTTACTTATGTATTAACTTAAATTTAGCTCCAAAATCTTTGGTTTTACAATCGATCCATTTATTTGAAATAATTATATATTGTAGGTTAAAATAGATGAGATAAGGTATATAGGGTTTTAATCCAATTGTTCCTTCAGTTTTGTCACTACTAAGTTTTCTTTTCTATGTAAGTCTTTTTATTATTCATTTTTCATAATATCTAATGTAATAAAAATTATTTTTATTGAAATAAAGTGGGCATTAAGATAGTGAAAAGTAAAACTCACTTTTCTCAAAAAATGAAGTATTTGTTAAAGGCAATCAAATAAATATAGTAAATTATTTAATAAACAATTTAAATAGCGTCAAAAACAAGATTTTTTAAAAGTCATTACAGGCACATCAAAAATTACCAATGCCTGTTACCCATTTATTTTTGCAATTTCACAGAAATATTACCTAATAATATAACTAAGAGTCGAAATAAAATATTTCTTTTTTTTTTTTTAATACTGTTGGTGGTTAGTTTATCAAAAAACATAGATTGCTCTTTAAATCATCAAAACATAAAACTATAAAAATATAACAGTTGACAAAATGTCCAGTAAAATAAATGTTTATAAAAAAAATTACGAGTAAAAATCACTGCAGAATAATTTAAGTTATCATGTCTTAATAACTATTCGATTTATTGAGAAAAATCAGTTTTAAGTAGGGGCTATAGGGATCAATGGAGTTGTAGAGCTAAAGGGAAGTTTTGAATTTTGATTGAGTTATTTGTTCTATTGAATATTTTTTGACCTCATATGCCAGATTAAAACGTTTCGATTTTTCTTCACTTTTTACTTTTTAACGATCTTAACAAAAACAAATATATATTTTTCGATACAATACAATAACTATTTAGTACGTATACGAGATATGCTAGGATTTATGACGAGAATAGTATATAAATACAGATTTCCAATATTTATCAGTTTTTATTTGAAGTAGTAGACAAGAAAAATTGCTCTTATTCAAAATTTTACAAAGCATTAACCTAATGTATTTCAAAGAAAACGTTTTTTCTATCCGTTTTGTATAGTAATCAACTTTTCCAACACACAAAATATTTACTTTAACTTTAAATTATTTGCGGATGCAAATTCGTCTATTTATTTTGCCACTGATCAAAGTTAAAATAAAATATCTAAACTCTTATCATTAAAAATAACCTTTGTGATAAATAATTTGATGTTGTATATATACTTGGTGTCACAATTATAAGATACCTATGGAACCAAATTGTGACTATGGCCATAGAAAACTGCGAGACTTACGTTTGTACTCTAAAATGTCGATACTATCCCATAAAATCCGGTTTGGTACGCGTGTTCGGCTTTGTTGAATTTTTGAAATTGAAGTATAATCTTGATGTTCGTTTACTCTAACTTTTAATGGTCTACCTGTTTCCAATATAATATCTATTACAATCTTTTGTTTAATTCAATCACTGGCGAACTGCCCAAATAATGAGCCATAAGAACAATAAGCTATTACATAATTGATAGATTTTGAGATCTAAATCAAAAATTATTTCGTCTACAGAGATGATTTTGGTATGAAACTACAGCGATTATTCTGATTTTGATTTGAAAACATACTAAATAGCACCGATATTATTAAAAAGGAGGATAAAAATTGTCTAAAACTAAAGACGAAAATAATTAATCTTTAACCAATTGATATATCTACCTAGTTCACTTCAATTTTGTTGCAGGATGAAAAAAACCAGCTGCTAATTACAAATATCTGGTTAAAGTTGGTAAGTGCCCTACATACATATATATAAATTATAATACCATTATACGTTAAAGATTATCTACCACCACTCGACTTAAATAATGCTAAAATATACCGATATAATCGAAGAGACTTAATTTAAAAAGTAAATTATCGATCTCGAGGGCGTATAAAAGTTAATTTATCTTCCTTGTTGATCACCTTTTACATCACAAAAGCTATTTTACGGGATTGAAAAAAGAACCGTCTTTGTTAGCAAACAAAATTCGGCAGCCAAAAATTCGGGCATTATTTACATAAGGAAATCCCACAGCATTTTCATACTTTTAGGAATGGAACGACATGAATTTGAGGTGGAATTCATCTGAATACGGTGGAGTCAAAGACCTTCGAATTCCACCTCACCGTCTTTGGAAACCAGACGTGCTTATGTACAACAGGTAAAAGGCAAATTGCGAACGATTTTTTCCTTATATCTAAGGCATCAAATAACTTTTGCGCCAGAAAATATTACGAATACCAGAAATTTTTATGAACTTCAAACGAAAGCGTACCTACGCAGTGATTTTATATATTCGCATTTTTGTTTTAAAAAAAGGTTTTATGATTAAACAAATAAGAAATTTTTCTTTTAAAATAGTTTAATGTACAAGCTAAAAAACTTTAATTTTGTTTTAGTATTTTATAAGATCGGTCGATAATAGCAAAAATGCATAACTTTACGCGAGTGATCCAAAAGGTTTTCTTTCAAATAAAATAGGCCTATGAGATTTTTAATAAAATTGTGTTACTTATAGACAACTGCGAAATTAACTTTATTATGAAATATAATCGTCTTTATAGATTGAAGTAAATGTACAATACCCTGAAAAAATATAAATGAAATATATCACACACAGATCTTTCTTTTCAAATTAGTCTTATCTTCTTGTTATTAACTTTTCCACGAGGTATTCCGGTATTTTTTTGGAGAACACATAACATGATGTATTTATACATATTTCCGACATTTATTTATTTTAGCGATATATGGTCATATTTTCTGATAGCAAAAATAAACCACAAGATGTGTTAAATATTCTTTGCAACTTTTGTTTATAAGAAGAGTCTAGACAGGGGTAGTAGATTATTAGGCCGTATGTTACAAGAGGACTGATTATACTTTCGCCAAGTCTTTTTAAAATTTAAAATATACCTAATTGCAAACAGTGTTTTAAAGCAAATAAATGTTTTTTGAATTATATTATTTACTATGAAATCTCATTCAGCTGCAATAATATTCAACTCGATATGCAAATAGTTACTGAGGTCCTGATAAACTGATTTTGGTACATATAATAATATTTTGGGCTTATCCGCGTTTATTGTCATATTAATGTTATTGCAATACATACTTAATTCCTGAAGATCGTCATTTATGTTGCCATTGGTTTCATCGTAATTATTAGATTCCAAATTGGTTGTAGTTTAGCACACAATGCATCTGTCTCAACACATGACTGATTCTCGAGAAAGATGTGGTTATTTGTGAAATACTGAGACAACTGGAGTTCAACAGCCTTCTCTAACATTTTGCTCAAAATAGGGAGTAGACTAATGGGTCTAAGGTCGGAGTAATTTTGAGGGTTGGGCACTTTCGGTATGGGAATCCTGTCACTTCGCGTTACTATGGATTGATTTTCGAAATTTTTAAGTAACTAAACTAAAAAATCTTCGTTTATTATTATTAAAAACGCATAATTATATATTTTAGTGTTACAAGCTCAGTTTGTTATGAACCTTAATCGACTTAAAGATTAGTTATTACTTTTTCTATCTGTGTTTGTTGAAATAAACAGTCGAGTGCTCAAAATATAAAAATTGTACCTTTTACTCATTTCTTCATTCTGCCATAGATTGACAGTAGTAGTCGATTACTGAAACAAAAATGTAATAAAACAGTTATCTTTCTAGTTATTGTTGAACTTTTGGATACAAATGTCGATGTTTATTTAAAATCAAAGGAAAATTTATAATCACAATAATAATCAATGTGGCAGTTACATTTAGAATAGCTTAAATTGATCTACTTTTCTACACAACACTGTGAACGAATTAATATATCTAAATTGCGCTCATCAAAGTATTTTTTGTTTACTGAATATTATGTGGTTCCAGTGAGTTTCGGGCTAATCTTTATGCGACCTTATGCCTTTGAAATAAAATAGTATTCTTTTAGACGAACAATTTTTGGCCATATTATAATTATAGTATCTACTTGTTTGCTCTGATTGCTTTTGCTATTAAATTACTTCTAGATTTAAAACTACTTTCTTTAATAAATTATTGCCTTTGATATTTTATTCAGTTGTGTAAAACTCACCAAAAGCTCTTTAATGTAACAATAACAAACAATATATGACCGTCCCTATGTTTCTGTAATTGAAGAGATGAGAAACAAAAGGTTATAAATAACAAACTTTATATTTCCATAGAATCGTTTTCAGAGCACAATTGCTTATATACAGTTGGAAACAACTGTGCCGACTTTTTTAATTGAAAATCATATATCAATGATTACTATCAAATGTACCTACCCACTTTTCTCTACACTCTGAAAATAGTTCATCTCACACAATCAATGTAAATAAGGCAGAGTCTTGACTCACATTATGTTGCTGTTTCATTGTTCAAATATAATTCTTTTATTTTATGAAGTAATCCATTCAAAGAGGAGCGATGATTAATGTATAAATCAAACGGCGTCTGCTCCACAAATAATTCTTTTTATCAGGATGGTAAATCTCATTATGTTGTACCTCTGTTGCATTATTTGAACGGTGGTAGACATGTGCATTTTGTTTTAATTTTTAAGAAATCTTCACATCAGAAAACCTGATAAATTTGCACTGTCAAGATATCCCTCTTATGGGTAAAGGTCTTTCTCTGATATTTTTTTTGCAAACCTCTCAGAGCAGTAATTAAAAATTGAGGGAATTTTAAAGGAAATACTTTTTTTCGTAAAACAACACAAATAAATTTGCCGAAGATAATGTCATCAGTCTTCAGTAATAAATATATAAACCTTATATTCTAAAATAATGATGAAATTTTGAATTATTTTTGTTAATATTTGGTGACTTCTCTTTGTTATCTAAAAAATTATGGAAACGATTTGTTGGTTTAAGCAAATGTCGAAATTTGCTGCTGTTTTCTTTAAACCTAACCATTACGACAAAAACAGCGACAAACCATGTAATAAAAAATTTACAATAGTTGTAATTTATTATATTAAAATTAAATTTGCAAGTAATTAAAAAAATAATAAATTATTTAAAACATTACCAGATGGATAGAGAAGATTTAAATGTCTTTGATTGGAGTCTACTATAATTCACTATTAATCAATCTATTGCACTTTGTATTAGTATAATTGAAATATAGCTTCAGCTATCTAAGAACTAGTAGCTCAGAATCCACCGGGAAGCGTGGACACTCATGTATAAAGCAAAATGAAGCGTATTAATTTCTGGCGCAAAAGTATCACATGTATTAGATATGGGAGAGACGGTTATTAAAGAGTCTTGTTCACACAGTGCTGATGAAGGATTTGACGGCACTTATCCCGTCAACGTGGTTGTACGAAACAACGGAAGTTGTATGTATGTTCCGCCAGGTATTTTTAAAAGCACATGCAAAATCGATATTACGTGGTTTCCATTTGATGATCAACGATGTCACATGAAATTTGGAAGCTGGACCTATGACGGGCTACAAGTAAGTTTATCAGATGAAATCTTGATTATGACATAACTTCCAAACGGTAACAAATATTTCTAAAAACTACAACTACAATAAAACGTTTTATAGGAGGTTCTAATAATAAATTGTATCGTGAAAAGAAACACGAGATTGTAACACATGGAAACTCATTTATTAGACAACTAAAATCTTTATAAGATCCGTATGTTTAGGAAAACAGGAATTATTAAAATTTTGATTTCTCTTCCACAGTCACAATTGGGCTCTCACAAAGAGTTAGTTCTGACATCCCTAAAATACTTTGTTAGAAATATTCACAATCAATTTCATAATTGAAAAAACTTTCCACCATTAATATTTCCTCTTCAGCAATGAATATTAAAACCGGAGAGTCACATTTTGTTTTATTTTCGAGGAAAACACTTTAAAAGTATATTTGTGCAATCCGTTACTCTTTAAAATCCTATCTATCTTATTTTCTGAGAAAAACTAGATGCTTTCATACATTGAGGGCATTCTCAAAGGAGGCGTTAAGGGTTGAAGCCTTCCCCAGACTCTTTCAAAAGCTTCTGGATACTTTAATAATATATTATTGCCATAGCAGCCTACCAGTTAATTTTTTAAATTTCCATACTGCAGAAATTATATATACGTATGACTTTTTGTATATATAATTTAATCAGCTTTTCTGAAAGTTGAAATAAAATGTAACGTAATATCTTATAATGGATGCGTGTAACTTAATATCCTAAAATGGATATAGTCGTCTTGGGTTAAGGTAGAGTAGGTGTTAGCTAATATTTGAATAGTTTGCTGCTACACTTCACATAGAAATTGGATAAGGTTTCAAAATGTATTCGAAATCAAAGAATATACAACCGGAGCACGACGGAGTCCAATACAAAATCGAAGAATTACAGAAATAATGTAATAATGCTAATCTTGTAATGTATTAGCTAGTAGAGCTACAAACTCAAAACATTTTTCTATTTGCGAGAACGGAATCCATCCCAGTGAGTGAGGATACACATGGAGACCAATAGGGTCTAGGTCCATTTATACTGAAGCTACTAAGGGTTATGTTTATCTTTAAAATCAATTCTCATTTTCAAAATATATTAAATAAACATGTGTCTAATGTATATTTCGATTTTAATATTGCTTTAGCTTTGCCTGGTAATATTCTTTTATTCATAAAAAGTTTGTATTTCATCATTTTATTTTTCATTAAATACACGCCCAAAATATGAAAAGTTTTCTCCCCTTGTTCGAGAAGTAACACTTTTAAATGTTAGAAGTAATAAATTTCCATTTTTTTTTCGTTATTTCAAAAAGAAAATTTTCCGCCTGAATGTACGAGTCGCACAAAGGTCAAGCCTACCATACTTTAATAAAAATATGACATAAATTTAAAAGTATCACAGAAATAAATACGTACACTCGAAGGGAAACAAGAACGTTTCTTTTTTTAATGACGTCTGGAATATCATCGAATTTTATTTCATTCACGTTTTGCTATAACAAGGAAAGTACAATTTGTCACTAACATCTAGCTAAAAATGGAACACTTCCAAAAATAATTTAGGAGAAACTTGTTATGTGGTAATAAGTCTTTTCATGAATGACGTGCATCGAAATTAAAGCCGCAAAATTTTATGCTTGCCTTTTTCCCAATAACCACAATGATTCCACAGTCGGCAATTTATTATCGTTGTATTTTTCTAAAACAAATATCTATTTTTTATTGATGATTAGGTCAGCTGTAAGGTAATACTTGAAATATTGGGAAAGACAACACAATATTCGATTAACGAGGGGGCGTATTTAATTCCGCGGTATGATAAAGCTGGAAATTAAAAATGCAATATTATTTTTCTTTTGCAATTTTACTAATTTGTTTATACCTTCATAAAAATGTTGAACCTTTCATCGAAAAATACGCCGAAACATATAATTTTTGTATAGGTATTATATATAAGTGCAACTAGAATGTTAATTTTTTATTTATTTGTAATGGTTACATTTTCTTTACTGCAATCTGGATGATTTTATTGTTTATAAAGTTTTTACAGATCATTTTATGTCATTATATTATTATAAACAGCACTTACTATTAAGAGATCTTTCCCCGTGGGCGAATTGAAGTTCTAGAAATTTACTGGTAAAAATAATTTTATGCTCTGTATTTCAAAGTTATTCTAAGCTATCAGGAAAGTGTTATACTTATATAATATGTATGATATGTCATATACTCTACGAAACGACATAAAAATTCAATATCTTGAGACAAAAAACAAAAACTTCGTTTATCTGTGACATGTGTGCATTAGAGAATATAGCGTTTTTGGAGACATTTCAAATTTTTATTTTGCATTAAGCAGATATCGGGAAAATGATATAATAATTGAAGAATTTTTTTTAAATCTACTAATATTCAAAAATTTGTATATTATAAAATAGCCCCTAAGTTAAATTTTTAATATATTTTTTTAAATATATAGTAGAATACCACCCAGTGGCGTTAAACTTTTATTTCCAAACATCTGATTGCTAAAACTGAACTACAGATAAAACAGAAGTGAAATAAGGAACTTCTCTTTTGAACTTATGAAAAGCTGGTAATTTGTATAAACAAGAGGTTTGCGTTTCATTAAATTTCTTAGAAGTTTCGTATTCAAACCTCTTTAGTTTTCAACTGCTATAATTTATTGTTTCCAATACAAACTTTTTAGATATATAATTAACTATTTTATAAGTAAAACTTTCAGAAAAAGATTATTATTATTAAAAGATAATTTTCGTTGCCATATTGAAAGTTTTTTTCCGGTAGATCTTAAGATCACTGTTGCCAAACAAAACATATCTTTAATGTATTTATTCTAAATTAGTTTTGTTAACAAATAACGGCGTAGTTTATTAGTTTTGTTTATTCCTTTCCCATTTAAAATGAATCGCATAGTAATAAAATCTACATTGAAATTCACCATTTAAAATCAAATAATCCTGGAGCTTCTCGCCCTTCCACAAACACGGGTCAATACCGCTCCCTTTAATTTGTATTAAAAATTCAAACGCTTGATGTGCAAAAGTATTTCAAACTCCTTTTCATTTCTTAACATCAACCATTTGTTTAATCGAATGATATTTCCACCCTTCGTTCAAATGTTTAGGATATAAAAAGGAAATTCATAACAATATCAATATTGTTGGAACTCAACAATTAAAAACGAATATTATACAACGTGTCCAGTTAATATCACCCAACTTTATCGTTTTTTTAAAGATTTTGGCTTTAGAAAAAAAACAATAAAATGTGGAACGTAGATTGCGTAATATATCAATTTTGTGTAAAATGATCTATGTTAAAAAAATAGCTATGGTTACTTCAACTAATTGTTAATAAACGGGTTTAATCATACCAGATACATGTAGACTGTTGTTCTGACCGACTTAGTTATTTTCTTTTTCATATTATAGGAACAAGTTATTAGTTTCTTTATACGTACTGATGATATTTCGTACATATGAAAATTATTTGTATCGCTCTTATGCTATTTTGAAAACTCTGACGTTTTATTAAAAAATAAATATCATATCTTATTCTTATTAAAAAGTTGATTAATTCTAAACATTTTTATTTTAAATTAAAGTTGACATACAAGCAATAAATAAAGATTATCATATATGCATTAAAAATAGTATCGTCAATTTTATAAAAGTCATTTCTTCCATTTCGTTTTATGTGCTCACTGATTAAATGTATTGATTATTATTATTGTCGGTTTCCACTGTATATTTTCATCATTTTGAGCATTTCAATCATTCCGAGGTTTGCATTCATTTTTTTTTTTTTTGTGAAGTATATTTCATTTGAGGAGATGGATATTTTTAAACATATTGTAGAATTGTGAAGGCATTAATTTTTTGTCATAAAACTTTTGGATTTTGAAAACAAATCAATAACCTATGGCAAAGATTAATCAAATAATGCGGATTGCTTATTGAAGCTCACACTTACGCAATATTCGTTTGTTACAGCTAAGGAATACACACGTGTATTGTACATTAAGTATGTTAAATGTGAATCTAGAGAACGACGTTGCTATCAGAAGAAAGTTTAATTAAGCTGTGTGATCCTGTTGGGATAAGTGGTTTTGGATCTTCAAAAATATTAAATTTCTCCCTTTATTGATGGCATGTGTTGTTTGCTACGAAATTCGAAAAAGTTCTTTCTTAAAAAAGCTCTTAAAATTATTCTCCAACAATTCTGTGCTATCATGGATGGGGTCCTGTATCTGTATTTTCCCACTCCTGAATCGCTATTCTAGACTCGCAATTGCTAAGGTAAATATGACCGCGTTTGTTGTTGTTCAGTCCAGAAGACCATTAGTATTTCTCAGACGTTGTATATCATTGTTGTATTAGTTTCAAATTTCTAAATTTGCATAGCTAATATATTGAAATATTTATCATAGACAATAATATTAGTGCTACATTTATAAATGTATTTAACGCTCTTGTGTTAGCTCTAAACATACATCAAACCCAACAGAAAACCACCACCTAGATCTATTCGATTGCCATTTATATGTTTAGCCGCCATGGTTCAAGGAAGAATGAAAGGAGTAACCCATTGATCAGACAGACAGCTAGAATCCTTTGGTAGAAGTTTAACCCAGTCGGAAATGTATATAGTAACCCATCGAAATCAAAGGGTGGACTTCTGGATATTCGCAGAACTTACCTGTGATTAATAAAAATATTTTTAATGTTAATATATGTTTCAATGGCATTTGTACTGGGTAGAAGATTAAACACCAGGACAAAAGCTCTACACCGATCAAGATTTACATGCAGCATTTGGCTTGAAGTGTTATTCAGTGTACCTAGATGAGAGTTTACTCAGCAAATTGTGGCTCAGAATAGACCCTAGTTTAGCAGCAGAGTAGGCGCTATTTCGGAGCAATTTCAAATTAAAATATACTATAAACCGTAAAATAACACGTAAATGGTTGCAAAGACTCCATCAGGTATACGTCAATAAATTTCAAGAACGCACATGATCTGCATTAAATTGTAAAATCACAACCACTTCTAAACCATATCCATATTCGGTGTACATAAATCCCTATTTAAAAATACAAAATCGCTACAGTTCTGATGTAATGAGCCGTGGCGTCTACTGTGCTGATTCCGCATACTGAAAACAAAATGATTGATGTGGGTCGATTAATTCGGTGTATAACTAAAAAGTAAGATGAATCTGCTATTCAAGGGTGGGAAGTTGAGGATGTAATTCTTTGAGAGATGTTACGGGGTTGAATTCATAAATAAAAAGTAAAATATAAATTTAGAGTTTGTTTGTATTTATAAATCTAGGTTCCGTATAAATAGTGTAGGTATACTACCGTTGTAGCTCCCACGTAGGTCAAAAAGTCAGCATGCTTACGCCGTTGCTTTATCGTCGCTGGCATACTGCCAAACTTTAGCGAATCGACGAATACTCGTCATGAATTATATCTAAACTACCGCAAAAAGTCATAAGTAGAAAAATTCCATTAACGGTAAAAACATATTTGTTTACTAGTTATTCTATAAATAATCAAGAAAATGTAAAAATAATGACTCAGTTGTCTAATGCAACATAATCCATGAATATTTTTCAAATTTAAATTATTTATAACAAAGCATTACTCAATTTGAGATACATTTGAAACTATGTGTTCAGCTGTTAATTTTCGACAATAATATAAATTATTATTTGACCTTATTTCCAATAAAAATTAAATAGGCTGCCAAATTCTAATTTAGAAAAATACATGTTAGTTTTATAGCAATGTCCAACTATACTCAACTTGATTAATATGTTGAAAACCAATTTTACATGTGCAGAATTCACAGTGATAAATGAACTATTTCACTCCAAAATGGTAAGACAAATTTATCTCGATTTCCTTTGGAAATTGTCTCAACGGCACTTCACTAAAAAAGGTACAAGATGAATAGCGGAATTTAGATTTAAATTGATTACAAACATTTAAAAACAAATTTTGTAAAATAATAGAACAATGATTTCTCTTTTTAATAGAATTACTGCTTTATATATAGACATGAAACTGATATAACTTTACTCAAATATAATAAGAAAGTATATTGTTATACAGATATTTGAAGTTATAAATGTTTTCATTAAAAAAACATCTAGAACTGAATAAAGTTATACCTGATAGGTAGTTCGATTTAGGACTGGCGCTATCGCTTTGCGATCGTGACACTTTTCAACTACGAATCCAATAGATCCGTGCGCTAGCAGTGTTTTAATAGGATAGTAAATTATCATTGCCGGTTTAGCTCTATTCATTTCTTGAAAATAAAGACTTTCGATCCTTATCCGAATAATGTTACAGTCAGTTGGACAAGAGTATAAAAATCCGTACAATACCCACTTACTATGCTAGAGCTATCTTGAGAATTGGGAATAAACCGCAAAATCGAGAATTTGGTTTCATACAAGGACTGACACAGCATACTTAACAACACATATTGCCTGTATATTTATTTCTAATATGGACACACTGTATAGATTCGTACTTCCTTTGAATTTTTCTCGTTAATAATCAATCAAAGAAAATGTGATTGACAACCATTTCTTATAATGTAATAAATTCATCATGTGATTTCTTTTTTAGTGATAAAAGGGAGTAAAAACATCTTATAAAATCTGCCTTTACTTCATTTTCAACGTGCCCGCATAAAATGATTGACATAAAATGCTTTGACAGAAACATATGATCTTTTACAGATAAACTACGTTTAACGCAAATTACAAAGTATTAAAATCGACGAGAATCTTTCACAAACTTAATTTATATTGAAGTTTTATTGCCGGTTTATTTTACATTTAAAGTAGGTACCAATGATAAATTTAAATGCGCATAAATGAAGCCTGATAACAATAAAATTAATTTTATGGTATTTCGGACATTAAAATCGTGTTTTAATGTCCGTAAGTCATATAGAACAAAAGTAACTTTGTGGCATTTCATACGCAAACAGACTCGACATACATCAATAGATCATTTTGTTTAAATTACAGGGATGTACTTAGAATTAAGTCTTTATTGTTCAAGTGGTAAAACGTGTTTTTCAATATTACTCTACGCCAAAGGTTCCCTCATCGATTATATCAATTTACATAATTAAAATCATAGTCAATCATTTAATTCTTTTTCTCTTTTTTTATAAACAGAAATAATAATTGTTTGACGACAGACTATTGCCTAAGGCGAATAGCGAAAACGCATAAAGTAAGTATTTAAGATATTTTGAGGATGCAAATTGGTTGATTCTTCATTGATAATTATGAAGAAATATTGTTCAATCCAAAAAATCTGGTTTATGTTTTTCTTTGGTGTTAGGTGTCTGTCTCTACAGTTAACTTCTCAAAAATATGGGCATGAAGCAGTTCAGACTAGAGCTGAGAAATTTTTCTACAAATAAATGTTTTTATTTCGTTCAAGAATTTTTCGACTGTGATATTACCTTTTAGCAAGTTGTTTTTTTTTTTTGTGTTTATTTACTTATTTATTTATTTACAACATACAGATCTGACAGTCCAATTATATATTGAAATTTGTATAATCTAATAACAATAACACTAATAAAGTTAACATTAATAACATAAAGTAAAAACAAAAAAATAGAAATTCCAAAATAGAAAAATATACCATAAGTATAAAACAAGTTCAAAGTTATTGATCGAACTTCAAGAAATTTACGATTAATTTTTTAAACTTAATTAGATTGTCATTGAAAATATCACAATGATGTTGACATTGATTGCAGTTTCTTGACATCATTGAAATCGAGTTGGGAGTTCGTTCTTGGTATTACTGTGATAAATGTTTTATTGTTGGTGGTGGGAGTTTTTATCGAGGGCACTAGTATATTAATTTTCTCTAGTATAGTTGGGTCACAAACTATATTATTAATTATTTCGAATAAATAACATACACCCTGTAACGGCAAACAAAACTTTCCTAATTCTTTATTTAATTGTCATAACCAACGTGTCGAGAGGTTATATATAGGTACTAATAAAATAAAAAAGTTTTAAATTGTATCTGATTGTATATAAACAAAAATTCTAATGTTATATTTGTATTCATTATGTCTTTGTCTGTTATTTTTTATAAATTGATTATATTTTAGTCTAACGGTCATGCAATTATTAATAAATAATAATAAAGGGAAAAATTCTGCGTTTACCTGTGAAAACGTTGGTTGTTAGTTGTTACAATGAAATAAAAAACTTGCAATTAAAATAAAAAAAAAACTATTATAAAAATAAGATTCAAAAAAGAATACCTAGGAAATAGTTAATGTTGGCAGCAATAATATATGTCTGACAAAGCGTTACTCCCGTAGAATATAGCAAGAACATATTGTGTTTCAGGTCCTAGCTTGATGTTATCGTTTATCAACATAAATAGGTAATAAATTGAAAGAATCTGAAAGGTGGATGTTAGCCACCATCGAAAAATCCAGAACGTCAATCATATTTTTCAAGAATTAAAATTGCAACCTCATTTAAATTTTCAAGGAAGTAGTGAAAGCAGGAGACGCCGCGCCGTGTCGTCTAGCCAAGTGGATGTTACCTATACAATACGATTGGTGGAACAAGGCAAAACAAATGTTCATTTACTGTATCACATATGGGTTTTTTGGTTTTTGCCGCTACCGTAAACGTATTAGGGCTAACTGTAACATAATAGGAACCCACTTTAATTAATGCGACCACAGCTTTTGGTCAGAGTAATCGTGAGGGTATCAGGAGGCCAATAAATAATAATGTGTACCTAATAGGTATTATTTCTCATAATGGATCTAGTAGTTTAAAATAATTAAAGCGGCAAGAAAAATACGATTGGCCTTGCCGATTATAAATTAAGGTCTATATAAACAAAACAGTTGTCACATATTTTATTGTTTTGTGGTCTATACGATCAATATACCACCGATGAAAATGATTATAGAATGACTATCAAAGCACCAACTAACTCCTATTTCAAGGATACTTAATTTCACTCCTGCATTATTCCTTTAAACATATAGGAAGGAGATAATCGAAGTAAAATTCCTTAGATATTTGTTCAATCGTTACTAGTGCTGATATACTACACTAGTAGTTCTGCACCATGAAAATTTGATGTAACTCCTGAACGATTAAATCAAACAGAAATTATAATAAATAAAAAATTGCCATTTACTTTTCAAGCAGGCGTCATGCCGTGTGAAACAAGCCTCACGGCAATGCCTACGGCTGAATAACAATTTCAAAAATTTCATTTAATCTGCCGTCTGAAGGGAGTGAAATTTATATGAATATCGAGGGAGCGGATATTCCTGACATGTTTGGTAATGAATGGTAGGCGGAAAATATCAAGAGAAACTTGATTAAAAAAAAAGAACTCATAACATAGTTCTCATACACCTGTCCTTTAAGCTGAAAGAGAGTCATAGGCATAAATTCATCTCTACGGCCAATATAGAAAGTATTTCAACCAGCACGCAGGATATTTCAAATCAGAACCAGTACCAAGCAGCAAGCTTATATGTCACAAAAATATTTTATTCGAAAAATACATGAACTAAAATTACTTTTTAACCGTCAATCATTGATAATCACATGCTTATTTTGATTTCAAATGACCTCCCTCTTCACCCCTTAGAGTTTGATCGTCGCTTTCTGGGACACCCTGTATATTAAATATCATTTTTTTTCTGTCTTTATGACTCGGTTTGTAGCTGTTAGCAATAACTAATTTTGTAGTATTATAGGAGTTGCCCATTATCAGTAATTTTTACGATATAAGCATAATCGTTTATTAATTATTAATACACTGTGCAAGTGGCGATATTGTGATGCGAGTTCATATATAGCAAATTAAATATGTTTTATTCATTTTAATATCGACCCCACTAATTAAGGAAATGTATATTCATGAGAGGAAAATCAACAGAAAAGTTAAAAGAATTGATTATAAAACGAACTGAAACAATGTTGAAATTTATAAAGAAAAATAAATTAAATAGCGTAAGAGTTCAAATTCCAGAGTTGTACAGAAGTTAGTTCTTGTTAGTCAAATAGTAATATCAAACCAAAGCTTTTAACATAATATTTTATATGTTTCATTTTGAAAAAGATGTTCTGGATAACAAAAAATTAATTCAAAAAGTACTTATAAGGTTTGGTTGTTGATATTATTAATTATTATAAATATAATAGAATTGAATCGTTGAATGGTATCTTGTAGTAAAATAAGAAGTTAATGAAATATCAAAACCATATTCCTTGAACAGGAACGATAATAGTCGAAATGATTCGGTCCACATGTCGCTCATCTTTTCTGTTATTATGTCTCGTTTCTTGTTTAAAACCAATATTCAGGATTCCCTACGAATTCCAAAAGTTCTTGGTAGTAATATTATTCCGTGAGTTACATACTTTTGCATTTTGATTAGTAATTTATTCCGTTTCATCACCGGATGGATTGGAAATATTTCGTAACGGTTTGTCGTTTTTAACCTCCTCAGGAAATGTGAGATACCCATCTTACACTAACATTATTATTTTTATGAAGGTGTTTATCGAGGACTCTGTCGTGCATATGTAACAGTACTATTCACCAGCGTAATATTTTCCTCAGAAAGTGTTTGAAATAGCCATCATTCATCTCCATCGATTACACAGGCCAACAAAATGAAAAAAAAAATTTGGTGCCAGAAATCTAACATCTGATTTTAGATGTTTTTAATGTGCTGATTCCAAAAATGCCACCAGATTTTTTCTATCAGCTCTAGTTTTTGAGATACACGTTACAGGTTAAATGATATATTTTTTTCTGATAAAGGACAACAAATAAAGAGATAAATATGTACTTAATCGTCAAAATAGGAATTTCCCAGAATCTAATTAGCCAAATGGATACCTGGAATTGTCCCTGACCCAATGTTCCTATACTAGGAACTACTCAATACAATGCTCTTACTTACTTTTATACCTGTAATTGCCTATGACCCGATCCTTCTATACCTGCTTGGCTGTACTTGATTTAGTATATTACTGAGTTTTCCCAAGTAAAGTTGTGCTATCATTTTGTGTAAATTTTGGTCGTTTTGTAGTATCAAGACACTAAACTGAAACAATGGCATCCACAAGCAGACGTACCTGTGCAAATCATCCCGATGTTTTTTGTTATGTGTGTGGTGAATACACTTTGAAAGAGAGCAGAAAAAGGATTTCTGACTTTGTGAAAAGAGCTTATCTTGCCTATTTTGGCGTTCATTTAGGAGATCAAGATAAATCTTGGGCCCCACATTTCATATGTAAAACATGTGTTGAACATTTGCGACAGTGGACAACTGGAAAGAGGAAGTGCCTAAAGTTTGGTGTACCAATGGTTTGGAGAGAACCGCGGAACCATCATGACGACTGCTATTTTTGTCTCGTTAATATTAAAGGCATAAATAGAAACAATAGACACAAATGGGCATATCCTGATCTAGATTCTGCAAGAAGGCCTGTAGTGCATTCGGAAGAAATACCCGTTCCATCATTCAGCAGTCTACCCAAACTGACAGAAGATGATACAGAAACATCAACGTCTGACGAAGTTAAAAGAATTCAATCAGAAAACGACAGCGATTTTGAAGCAGATTTAGCAACTCCGCAGTGTTTCAATCAAGAAGAACTAAACGATCTTATAAGAGACCTGAATCTCTCAAAGGAATCCGCTGAATTACTTGCATCCAGATTAAAAGAAAAAAATCTACTTTGTCGAGGTACTAATATTACATTTTATCGTAAAAGAGATAAGGATCTGCTGCCTTTTTTCACTCAGGAAAATGACTTGGTATTCTGTAACAATATAAAAGGGCTCTTAGAAAAAATGGGTTTGCCTGAATACACTCCAGATGATTGGCGCCTTTTTATTGACAGTTCAAAACGTAGTTTAAAATGTGTTCTTTTACATAACGGTAACAAATATGGCTCAATTCCTATTGGTCATTCTACTACCATGAAGGAAGAATATGAAACAATAGCATTAGTTTTGAGAAAAATTAAATACGAAGAACATCAGTGGTCAATTTGTGTTGATTTAAAAATGATTAACTTCCTCCTTGGACAGCAGAGTGGTTATACAAAATATCCTTGTTTTTTGTGCCTTTGGGACAGCAGAGCTAAAAATGAGCACTGGGTTAACAAAAATTGGCCTTCAAGAGATGTCATGATTCAAGGAATACAAAACGTGATCAACGAACCTTTGGTTTCAAGAGAAAAAATCTTACTTCCGCCCTTGCATATCAAGCTAGGCCTAATGAAGCAATTTGTGAAGGCCTTAAATCGAGATGGAAATTGTTTTGGGTATTTGTCACGTAAATTTCCTGGCATTAGCACGGAAAAACTAAAAGCTGGTATATTTGATGGTCCTCAAATAAGGCAACTTGTTAAAGATCCACAATTCACCACATCAATGAACGAGACTGAATCTAACGCTTGGAGTTCATTTGTTCAAGTAGTACAAAATTTTCTTGGGAATCATAAAGCAGACAATTACGTAGAATTAGTGGAAACTATGCTTTCAAATTTTAATATTCTCGGCTGTAACATGAGTATAAAAGTTCACTACCTCCACAGCCACCTAGATCGTTTTCCAGAAAACTTAGGTGATTGTAGTGAAGAACAGGGGGAAAGATTCCACCAGGATATTAAAACTATGGAAGATCGTTATCAAGGACGATGGGATAGCCACATGATGGCGGACTACTGCTGGAGCCTTCAGCGAGACTGCCCTAGTAAACTCCATTCTAGAAAATCGTATAAAAGAAAATTTTTATGTGATTAGTGACTAATGTAATTATGTAAATTAAGTTTTTGCAATAAATACTTAAATCCATGTGTCTTTGTTTTTTTTAACTGTCAATAGTAATATTATATATTATAACAGTTATAACGTAAATTATATACACAATTTTTTAAAAAATCTCAAAAACTAGATCTGATAGACAAAATCTGAGAACCTTTTTACATTCTGCATCCAAAAATTACTCAGGAACAGTTAAAAAATCGCAGGCACCAAAATGTGTGTTGGCCTGTGTTATAGACGGAGACGACACTGTTCTGCTTATCCTTCTTCTCCATAAACATCATTTAGTTATTTTTTAATTTCACTAGGGTTGTAACTTGTTTGATGACAAATTTAAGGACAGGCCGGTATTAAATAAATTGCAGTTTAGGCTTAACATTGCATAATTTATTAGTCCGAATATAGCTAGCAAATTTACTAATAGACGTGGAGCTGTTTCGAATTTATTACGTTAGCGTCAGTACCTACTTCTTAACCCATAGTAATTGCCAAACACATATCAACTATCTGTATATTCAAATGCACATAGGAGAGATATGTTGCACTGGGATGCAATTTTGGTAATAGCCTTTATGTATAAATTTCTAGAACAATTTTAACTTAAAAACATAACCATGAATTAAACATAAGCTTGGATCATATTTCTATTACCGGTTTTGTAAAGTATACAGAATTATTCAACATTTAAATTTATAAAAGTGTTGACTGTGGTTGGATAGGATTGCATTTTTTAAATATTTTCAAATTGTACATACATGGTTACACAAATATCCAAACATTATAAAAAATAAATGTTTTAAAAATTGTGAATACCGGTGAACATTTCCTGTACTTTAAAAATAATTGTAACTTACTTGCTTGGTACAGAAATTTTAAATAATTAATTGTTTAATCTCTTTAATAGGTACAAATTATAGGCGTAGGTTTAGTTAACTACATAAATACATGTTATGTCAAAACTAGTAGGTATTGTGGTTTCCTCTTCATGTTTTCGATTAACTCATGTAATTGGAAGAATATATACTCACCTTTGATGTGGCTTTAAGTGTGGTTATTTATACATGCTCTAATCGTGATATTGATACCATTAATCACAATAAATTATTTATATTAATTCAGTAAAGCGAAATCTAATTTCATGTTCGTAGATAGGTTTTTAAAACTAACGGTTTATAATTGAAATAATTTTTTGGCACATCGGACAATATTACTGACTATCTACTCACAAGGGTTTGTTTAAATTAAATTGAGGCATCGGCATGGCAGATATTGGCTAATTCATTTCGTTCTTATTAGGAGCTCGTCAAAATACTATTTCCATATCCATAATCACAAATACTGATCGGCTTCATGCGATAATTAGCTATCCAATTATATGCGACAAATTAAGTTAGCAATCTTCGCTGAAAAAGTGACAAACTTGTATTTATTTTGAGTGATCATACATGTTGACTTTCAGTGGTCTACTCTCAAGTGGCTTAGATAATGTTGTTTATTTAAAAATTAATTATTCAAGAATTATTCAAAATTTGGTTGGTTTTTGAATATAAATGAAATTGGTACAAATGGCTTATAGGTTTTCAGTTTATCCAATGCAATGCAATGAAAATAATCAATCACTAATAAAGAGATACGCGAGTCTCTTCATCAGTCTTATTAACAAAAAAGCAGCAACCTAAAACAGAAAACAAACAGTCATAACTTAATATAAAATCTTACACAATAAATATTATTGAGACTACATATTTATTATTATGTTTTCCGACTTCGAGTGATATCTCGAAAACGGCGTGTCGAAATGTTTAACTAGTCTTTTATAAAATACTACATAATATATGTTTTTATCTTAATTTAACAAATATTTGGGCCAAAAAGTGTTGTTGCCGATTTAATGAAAAATAATATGATTTTGAGATAATCTGTCATAGACAGAAAATTTGTTACTGACGCTATTGACTATATTTCAACAGTTGACTTTCTGGTGTAGACTTAATGTTACAGATAAAGTTCAAAGAGAATTACGATCTATAAACAATCTCTAAGCTTTTGCCGTTGTAAAAGAACGGGGCCAACCCTACATATATTATTTGTAGCTGTATCCACTACCCAGAGCAATTCCTGTGGGAGGTCTCTGAAAAGGAACAAGCGCCTTTTATTGCGTCAATGCCTCGTTTTTTTATTATAGAAAAATATACGACTGAATTACATTTGCGGGTTCTTATTTTATTATTCAAGGGTTATCTTACACATAACTTGTAATCAGATGTTGTGGTATACGTAACAGTATAAACATTATTGACATAATTTTTCATTTTATAACAAGCTCACGTATCTCATATACGGTATGTCCTAAGTTCGTGTTATGCTATACAGGGTGTCGCAGAATATGTGGGCAATCTCTCGGATTGGGGTAGTAAAGTTTTGTCGAATCTGCCTTCGCTGCAGAGCCATGAGCCCCTAAAGACTAGACCTGAAATTCAGTTATTTAATGAAACTTTTGAACCGCCTCGTATAAATTAATGAAATTGTAGTATAATTTACGTTAGATAGAGACTCACGAGTAACCCTATTTAAAACCAATGGCATTTCATTAAGGTCGCAGGGGCGTACTGTTGTAAGGATTGTTAACCCCTTTTTAATGCGTCTTGCTACTGAGATTTTGAAACAGTTTTTAAATTGCTTAAACATTTTGCTGTAAAAATGATACTCTTGGTCGACATGGATAAAATAAACCGGTTTGGAGATAAAGTACTTTTTATTTAAAATGTATTAAGTGTGGTATTTTATAAATTAATTTTGTATATCGGCCCCCTTCTAATCTTATGATTCCCTAGCTCTGTTAATTAAAGATTATTGGACCCTCCACAGTGCTGCAACATTGTTCCTTATTTCACTACAATGAAAATTAATCCTTTCTAATAAGTTTTCCTAGTGTCAACCGGTGTGGAATAGACTAATTCAAATCCCCATAAGAAAAAATCTAAGGGATTAAGGTCCGGTGAGCGAGGAGGCCAAGCAACTGGTCCTCCTCTTCCTATCCAACGATTTTCAAAAGTCACATTTAAATATTCCCGCACAGCTAGGGTAAAATCATGCATTTTTATAAACATCTAACTACCCAGATGAATTTGGTGCGCCTTCTACACCTTATTTAATTTAAAAAAGGCCCTCACTTTGAAAGACCCTTTATATAACCGTGAAACGTTCAATTCAACTTGCAGGTTATAAAAAAAATATAATTTTCAAATGTTAGCGGGGCTTACCGGCTTTGAAGATTTTGCTGACATAGGGGCCCCTAGACTTCACTACTTACTCGTAAACCTAAATCAAATCCTAATGACATAAGTGTCAACTTTCGTACACATTAAATGAAATTCAATTTTAAAACAACTATAAAAAACCAAACTTCGAACAACGATTTTAATTAATTACGGATTTTTGCGTAACAGTAAACAATGTCATATAGCAACGCAAAAAAGAACAACGGCAATTAAATACTGACGGAAATAAACGGCATTTTTACCCACTAATTCGAATAATGTTTTGCACAAATCTATTATTTTTGTAACTGAATAAAATATTGAAACTTAACGCAAGTTCATCCTGTTTACTTATAATATCCTGTGTAGACGCTGACCTGAGTCGCTTTTGTGTAGTAGTGGAAGAGAAAATCGTATTTAAAAAATAAATAATTAGAAAAAGGTTAAATCTTAATATACAAAATTGTCTTTTCCATTTAAAATGTAAATAAAAATTCTTGTTTGTAAAAAGCTTTTAACTTCATTACTGCGTTAGAAAATTCTATTCGTTAGGACTAACAAGATAAAATAGAGGCTGATTCCATGAAAAGGTCATCTACTATATAAATAATTATTTTGCCCCCGTTAAAGGTGGAATAAAGTACTTAGATGCAGAGAGTTAAGTTAAGCACCTTAACAACAACTACTCGTACATAACACCAAATGTTTGATCAAAATTTCGCAATTAACATTTACTTATAATGCTTATAGGACTGCAACATCCCAATATTAGAATAAAGTAAATGTGTGGTGTGTTATCTTTGATCTATCGTTTCATTGAATTTATAGGCTGATGTTTTTGCAATATTACAAAATTTATAATATAAATATGCAGAAGTCCTTGAAACAATCATCCCAGGATGGATTCGATGTAACATTTTTCTGGATGCTCAAATTACAAGAAAACGATTAGAATAATTGTTCGTTATGTATCAAACAATACATTTATCTCACATCCTTTATTTTTTTATTTGTTCTCTTGTAAACCCCATGCGCAGACATGCTGTATATTCTCATTATTAGTTGCAGCACTTTTGACGCAGCTCATTCTCGTTTAACAAAAATTGTGGAATTCATATTAATATAATATGCTTTTAAAACCTTGTGTAGCTTTTCACGAGCCTCGTTTATTTGTTTTTATTTCATTCTCAATTAGTTTTTATGAAATGTATATCTTCCAACTACTTTTTCTCAGTTGTTGTTTTATACATTCGTTTGTACAAATTTTTGTAGCAAATGCAAACGTAAGAACTCTTTAAATATGTATTCGAAACTATAACTTTATTTAATGCAATTTACCCTGAATCAGAGTTAGCAAGTGCTTAACTTCCTCATTAACTTCAACGTTGCTTAAGGAGAAAAAAAAGTGGAAATATTTTACGATATAAGATATCATAATTATATTTGGAAAGCTAGTTTTTACACAAACCTCATAAAATGTCAAACACACACGGAATACCTAATATTATAGAACACAGACTGAAGTTCGGTGTTTTATATTTCTATCCAGCTCGACCTACAACTTCAAGATGATTCTGGTGGAGATTTAAGTAGCTTCATAACTAATGGAGAGTGGGACTTACTTGGTAAGTTTATTTTTTTAGTATACTTTTTTTTTACTTTAGTTACGGTTTTTCATAAAACATTTAGGCAATAAAACAAAGCTTACAGAACTTGAATATTGATTAGAGATAAAATGAAATATGCTCAAAAGAACTGTCTTACCCTAATTATGTTTCACTGTCGTTATATTTTGCTTACTTCACATCCTTTACCAACTTATACAGGGGATAACATAATTGACGCCTATTCTTTGGGGTGTGACCCAATGAACAAAAAGAAGAGAACGAATAGCAAATTCATTTTTACCCATAACGAAATTCTACAGAAAACATTTTACAAATTTTTAGTGTTCAAATAGTTTGTTTTCTACTTTTTGGCAAACGATCCCATGATTTTTTGCTCTACGGTCTTCCAAGTCGAGGTGCAAGCGATTATGTCTTTTGTTTTAACAGAAAAAATAATTTATTTTCTCCCAAACTATTTAAGATATTTAGATAAACTATTTATTTATTTATACAGAATATGAGCCCATTAATTTCAATATTTAAACCTAGAAAATCAAGTATTGGTAACTGAATATAGAGAGAAGTTGATAAATTATATTTTCGATGAGAACTTAGAACAAATAAAGCTCAGTTTCAAAATGCAAAGCATACAGTACATACATACAAACAGAAAAAATATATAGCAGGAAAATAAAAATATTTCCAAAAGAATATATCTGTATTTTTTTATTTTATTGGGTCATGCATTTATTTACAACCACGCACTACTAAAAATATATTCCTCTGTTGCCGACCACTAAAATTAACAATTTTTGTAGTGTTTTAAATTAAAAGGACAATGGCCAAGCGAGCAACCTAACCTAAATGTCTGTCCGACCGGCTGACATACAGCTGCAATATCTATACTAAACACCCTTATTGATACCAAAAATTATAAAACAAATTACCGGTTTTAGTTCCGCTTTATTTTAGCTCTAAAGATCAGGCGTGAATTATGAAATAACATGTCTAATATACCAACGATTTCAAAATATAGTCTTCTATCTGTCATTTTCTTTTAGTCTTTTATAATATTCACTGTCACCGTTCGATGGGTTAATATTGCATAGATATGCATTTTTGCGGGTATTAAATTTCAAAATGCCATTGCTTTTTGGATTTGTTACAATAGACTGCACAATGCCGTATACTATTTAGGAGACATGTGTGTTAAATTACAAGCTGTTATCGCATTTTGCACCATTGCACTTCTGACAAACTGCAGTAATATGAAGTTTGTGTCGCGCTGAACAAATGAAAACTGCATTAGTTAATTAGAATTTTGATTGATGCTGCTGATTTTTTTAAAATAACGCTTTCACTGCAACTTCTGCTGGAAAGCAACGCAGATCACATACGAAAAGTGCATCAGGTGATAGAGGAAAGGTTATATTCACGAAAATTTATGAAAAAGCTCGATTGTACTTAACTGTTATTGATAATATTTAATAAACAACGAAATATAGTTCAAAATTTGATTGTTTGTATAACAGTTGCTAATGCATAACCGTTTTGAGTGAGTTCAGTGGTAGAATTCACATCGATCATAACGGCTATTTTCAGACCAAAGATAAATGTATTGCTTCGTTACAGTTATTATTTGTTGCTCAACTGTAGGTTGATTTCTCAATCAAAATCCTCACCGATTTCAAATGTTGAAATATCTAGAAACACAACAAATTATCTATCATATCTGTCCTAACTCTTTTTCTTCTCCACATGCATGACCTTCTTTTTCAACTATTAACGGGATTTAGTTTTATTAAAATAATATATTAAATACGAAAAAATTATGCGCAACTTTCGGCTGGTCACTGTATTTTATTTTTAATGCAATAAAAAAAAATGAACGAAAAGATGGTATCTTCTTCTTATTCTGCTGCGTTTGATGGGCGGTATATGATATGGTTTTTCTTTTTTGAAACCGTTTTGACCTGTCGTATTTTTATTTTAACTGGACATCTCAAAACTATCAGGGGAAAAAACTTTATGCATTAGAGTATGCCTTTGCGAATTGGATTCAAGTACATTTGTTGCTTTTTAGATTTTATTTTGATAGTACTTCCTTTGTTTTCAAAATATTGACCATAACTTTCGAAATCGTATATGTCAGAACCGTGCATGATGCCTCTAAGTTAGCTGGAAACGATGGAGTCAAGTGCAATAATTGGAAAAAACGAATAGTGCATTAAAAATTAATGAAACAGCCTGTATGATTGAGAATGGAGAATTGTCGTGTTGTAAGAGACCACCTCGTTAGATCAACCCGGTATAATGCAAAATAATGTGGGTACTAAAATAAATTTGATACCAGCTACATAACTAGTTAAATACACGTTTAGATTAATGGGTTTGAAATTCGGAAGAACATTTTCGGCCTTGTACAAGCTTGTCTAGTTTTGTGAACATTAGTTATTAGGGGTTGTCCATAAACCAGCCATCGCTCTTGGCGACTTGGGAACCTTACATGCACGTTTAAAGGATAGGGTTAATTTAATTTATAGAACAAGGCAGTTGCGAGCACGGAGATAAAAATTCAAATCTAATTTCGTACTAAAAAATAATTTAAATCACAAAGGTGAACAATTATTAGGCAGTTTTTAAAATATTCTGTCTGTAATGTTGTGTTATTTTTCTGTTAATAGGCGTACCAGGAAAAAGGAACGAAATCTACTACAATTGTTGTCCGGAGCCATATATCGACATAACGTTCGTCATAATTATTCGCAGAAGAACTTTATACTATTTTTTTAATCTAATAGTACCATGTGTACTAATTGCGTCCATGGCTGTATTAGGATTTACGTTACCACCAGATTCAGGAGAAAAATTATCGTTGGGTGTAACGATTCTCCTGTCGTTAACAGTATTTTTAAATATGGTTGCCGAGACAATGCCAGCGACATCAGATGCAGTACCGCTTTTAGGAACATATTTTAACTGCATTATGTTTATGGTTGCGTCATCGGTGGTTTCAACCATACTCATATTGAATTATCATCATCGGAATGCAGATACACATGAGATGTCACAGTGGGTACGGATAATAAGAGTATATTATACATAAGATGACACATTGCATATTAGTTGTTATAAAATAATATCCATAACGTTAAGCTTTCCATATCAGTCCCCTCAATCGAAAATGGTAGGTATGCACTTAATGAACAAGACAAAATAACTACTCCACTGCCTAATACCACGACCAGCATTGAATTGCAAGCACAAGTTTGCTAAATAAATGCTAAAATGAAAATTTTATTTAGCTCTTTTGCATCAAATTAACTGAATAGGTTTATAATATATAATGTATGTTAGCAGATGATTAGAATTAGAAATGAATCAGTATTTCTAAACTATATTTATTTTTAATTAAAAAACCAGTGGCGTGCCATTTTCTTCTACAAAAATCTTCAATTCACTTCCCACACAGACGCCACTGGTACAACTAAAAAAAATGTTCTATACAGTATAGTTTGTCTATAAGCTTTTTTGGTTCCTGAATATATTCTACTTTTTCTGAAATAATGATGTTTTGCACCTGATTTTCTTAATACATATACTGAGGTACTTTTTAACTTCCTTATTGCTTAATTTGGTAATTTAATTTTTTCCGCTTTAAGTTCATAACTTTAATTTTATTTCGCGTTCAATTATATAAAAAAAAACAGACCATTAACCATGCTAATTAGCTTTGCTGTGCTCATGCTTTATTTGTTTGCTGTGAATTAACTATATGACAATTTAAGCGGAGCTTTCTGGATAAGCTTAGTTTAGCTTGACGAGAGAACAGACATTTGACCCATGGCCGTTCAAATTTTAATTATTTATATACTCTGTCTTGCATTCGATAAAATACCTATCTAGATCAAGATTGGGTCCTCCATATATTAAAAAAATCATTACTTGTTTATACAAATAAGGAGAGCATAAACAATGACAAAGTTTGAGTACAAAAATAGTACAGTTTTGTTCATATAAATTGTTATAGTTGCTCATATCTAATTTCAGATAAGAATAGTATTCTTAAAATGGTTACCAAAAATATTGCGTATGGAGAGACCTATTCCTGAAGATGACGGTTTGTCACCTCCACCACGGCCAGCTTCTGTAGCGACTGACAGAAAGACAATAAATTTTCCAGATGTTGAATTAAAAGAACGATCATCAAAAAGTTTACTAGCCAACGTTTTAGATATTGACGACGATTTTCGACATAACTATAGGGGAGGTGGTACACCCACACCGTTGCCAGCGACGTTCTTTAGGACGGTTTATAGGTAAGTTATAATAAATTTATCCATTGTTAGCATAGTTTTTGTGTATCCATAAAAAACTACACCTCTCATTAATTAAGGAGGTTTCGGCTATCATAAACAAATGTTTATTTGCTTCTAATCTATATTTGAAACGTAAAATCAATGAGTCTTTGAAAATACTTTTGCAACGCGCGTTTTTCTAGCAAAGTTACAATATCTAGGACCCAATAAAACCTTTTAAACCAGCCTCTATCAGAATGTTGATAAGTGCAATGGTCGTGTAAAATGAAAGAAGCAAAGTAACATAAAAAGTTTGGCAGATTTAGTGGTATCGAAGTATATTTGTTACAAGATTGTTGATGTCTTGTCAATATAAATCCCTGTATCTGCTTGTATCTGTATTTACCTAGATAGTTACATTAACACTTCTTTCCAAAGTTGTGTTAAAAGCCAAGCACAATATTAAGCCCGATGATTTATTTGCGATATTTGATGAAATATTTTCTTCATCGGAGAACCTGAGAATGGATTTTCACGGCCATAAAACAATATATCAGCACTGATGATGCCTTAACAAGTTTTAAAACTAGAAGTTATCGTTTAGATTTAACTTTAATTTAATATAGGTTTTATGGGGCACATTCTGGCCAATCTTTTAGTGTTTTAAAGAACAATTTAGTCCATTCATTTTATTTTCGTTTGCAAACAACTAAATGAGTTATTTGAGCTATCATTCTTCTAGAAGCATACACCAATTTTTAAAACCTGTTGTGAAATAGACTTTCAGATTATTCCTAACTACTAATAAAATTATTGTTAACATGTAATTAAATTCTTTTATACTGATGATGAAATAATTCGGCAACTATAATAATCCAATCATGTCTCTATGCAATTGTGTAACCTATTGCTGCTTTTTAGATTAAGTAAATAATAGTTAATTCTTATTGTATAACAGAGTAAGTGTACCTTGCATGTTTGCAAATGAACTATAATGTAATAATTTATTAGTTATATAGGGAATTGCTCAAACAGTTCTCATCACATCACATAAGCTCTATGATCTAATAAAACCCACTATATATTTTACTAATGACGAGTGCTGATTGGTGATCTCTATCACCTCTACATCTGAATTAATAAATGTTTTAAAACTTGATTACAAGACGGATTTCAAGCATTATCATGCCGAAAAGTAGCACTCTCATGTGTCATGTGTTCATCATAATGACTCCACAGAATTTCGAGATATAGGAATTTTGCTCATAGTTAATGTAAAGACAAGGTTCTTGAAACGTGAAGATCCCTACTACTGTATATGCTCTCATTTAAACTAAAACATAAAACGTAGAATTCCCATTTTCATTAATTCTAGTTACTTAATCTGTTTCCGTACCTGCGTCTTCAAAAGTAAAATATAAAAAGCTTTGTTTGTTATTCGACATTTAAACATTCTTTGCGCGTACATTTCAACAGTTCTACTTTTGGTATTTTACACAATTTTTGGAAGGAACTTTCATTACTTCTTTTATGCATTAGGTATGATTTAACTTGAATTTCTGGGAAACCGTATATATAAATTCCGGTTACTTTTCGTGTTTGTTTCTTTAGCAAAATCAAGCTTAATTATTTCCTTCTCTAATGTTTCGTGTGGTCATGAATTATAAAGACCAGAAAGACTTCAAACAAAGCTTTGCTATAGTGTAAGATAAGCAACTAGATCAAACCAGGTGATGAATTTCATTTTTATCAAGAATTACACTATGTGCCACAGGCCCCACAACTTTTAACTATTCAGATATTCATGTTTGTCGATTTTTAGCTATATGGCCACTTATAAATGGACGATTTCATGTATGTACATTCGATTACTAATATTCACGCAGTTAGGAAACAAAAATTCTGAATAATAAAAAAACGTGATGTTTTATACAACGTGCTCATAAAAATACGGGGTGCTCCCCATGCGTGAAAATAATAGAGCTTTTCGTTTTAAACCACCAGTTAAAGTTACAAGGTGTCAAAATTATAAATTTAAAGTTGTCAAATCAAAAAAAAATCAATAAAATGAGGGATTAAAATACCCATTAACACTCCTAATGTTTTTGTTTGTTGTCACTTGCCGTAGAATAACCAGTTTGTTTACATTGTCATATTTGCAGCAATTATCAAATAAATATTTCAATCGAAATTCATCTGATCTTTCAGATAAATAAATGTCCGTTATATTTATAGGATTTTCATATTAGATCAATAATATCTTCATATATAACTCGAAGGTAAAATTTTCTGCATTATTTGTACGGTTCTTTTAATTTCCTTTTATGTTCCAAAAATTTCGACGTAAAAATATTCGACACCCAGGGGTATATGTTCTATTTATGGAATTCCCTTTTTACCTTTATATAAGTTGGATATATATTATAAATGTTCATCAATCAAAACTCAAAAATTTTGGTTTGGCACACTCTGAAAAAATAGTGCCAAATCCAATCTAAAAAAATGCCTCAAGAGGAAATTTGCTGTACTGGCTAATTCAGGTTGAAATCCGAATTAAGTAAGGCGAAGCATATAGTAGCAGTGATTGGGAATGTACGCAGTTTAGCAGTTTATACAATTCATGTTATGTATAGGGTTTAAAATTCTTAGGTTCCATGAGAAATCAAGGATAGAAAGAAGGATGACAAAGGAAACCTCCCTAGATCAGTTGTTCATCCTCCAAGTTGGAGATAAGGGGGTTCGATTGTTTTAATTTAGTTTTCACAGCTGTTTTCTCAATAAGGGATGTTTCCTTACAACGATGAAGTATAGTATTTTGAGAACGAGAACATTCAATACAGTTGGAAGGTACGAGTAAGTCACTGATATAGAGAGAATACCATGCTTGTATTATAAAATATTATGTCTTAAGTGTTGGCCGACAGATTGCAAGATATACTGCCATTGTTATTTCACAAAAATTAAAGACTAGGGCATTAAAAATGCAAGTATCTGACAAAGCAAAAACCTGAAATAACCTAATTGTAAATTGGAAAGTCCGTCCGATATAATTGCAGAGCAGATAAAGTAGTTATACAGAAATATTCTATTAATCCGTGTCTGATAAAATACCAATTTAACTTGATATTTGACAGTTTTTCATAAAACTAAACTGAACTTAAAGCTTGACTAAAATTAACCGTGTTCTGCTTTTAGATAGTTAAATATTCTCATTAAACTAATTTCGACTTTATTAAAGGAAGTATGTACGTTGTACGTGCCTACTAAAATTATTCATCCTCTCCCTACGAAATTCATCCTAAATATACAAAAACTTTTACGCCAAAATGTGGATAGGTACGTGTTTTCAATATGCATGGGCTCACAAAACTATGTTCGTATATTGCAGATTCCATTCAACATCAATTTAACTTTGCTGCAAACATTCGACTTATAATTCCTTAGATAATTTTTCAAACTGATCAATAATGTGTTGTTTTTGGTCGACAGTGTTACTTTCTTATCCTATGGGTATAATATCTGTCAAGAGTGTAAACATAAAATCAAATATAAAGCTTGACGTGACTTCCAGGACGATTTGTCGAATATTATCAAAAGGTTTTGGTGGATAATAAAACACAAACGTGAAACGAACGGGAAAAAGATATATAATATATATATAGTATATATACGCTCTGCCCGTTATTTATTCTATTCCTGGTCGGGCTTTTAATTTTTAGTGCAATATACAGGAAAATTCTTTATTAAACCTTGAACGCTGAAGATAAATAGGGAAAGTTTATAATACCGAATGGGCATTTTTGTAATTGGTCACTTCCTCGATTGAAATATATCAATGCAGAAGGAACTTTAATTTTGTCATCGATGTAAAATTTTAAATACAAAATGAATCCGAATTCGCGTTCGTCTGACTGACGTATTAATCAAAATTAGGTTATATAAAAATTTGTCGTGAGTGTGGTTTTCAGTGCAATGATAATATTTTGAGAAATCAATCTGACCAAAAACATTTTATCCTTCAAAATTTAAATTTAACGGATAAACTTATCTAAAGTATCTTCGCTATGTCATTGAGCATCAAACGAGTCGAAAATCATACATAACATCACAACTTCAAAAATTTTCGATTCAGATATTCATGTTTTGGTTTTTGCCCCAGCTTTGTCTAAAACTAAGAAGTGCTGAATCAGTCAAATCGCTCGTATACGTGTAATTTTTAAAAATATGTTGCAATTAACTGCCTCTATTTTTGAAAATACATTGTATTGGGAGAAGTTGTCTAGAATAAAGATTTACGGCGAAATTCAAAAATGTAACCATCTTTGTAAAATACAATATCAAGATAAAAGTGCAGTTTGCGGTGGTAGTGGCAACAATATTAATTGTTTGTCAATGTGGCAAATTAATTAAACAATTATTTCACAATAAATAATTTAGCGGCATAGAGAATAATTATTTTCATTCAATTCAGCGATTACTGCCATGCGATCTGTAACACAAAAAACAAAACCTAATTAGATATCTAATCACAATTATTTAAAAATAAATAATTTAGTGGTATAGAGAATCATTATTTTAATTCAATGCAGCAATTACTGCTATCCGATCTGTAACACAAAAAACAAACCCTAATTAGATATCTAATCCCAATTATTTCAAAATAAATAATTTAGTGGCATAGAAAATAATTATTTTAATTCAATGCAGCGATTACTGCGATCTGATCTGTAACACAAAAAACAAAAACCTAATTAGATATCTAAAATCAATAATTTAAAAATAATTAATTTAGTGGGATAGAGAATAATTATTTTAATTCAATACAGCGGTTACTGCGATCTGATCTGTAACACAAAAAACAAAAACCTAATTAGATATCTAAAATCAATAATTTCAAAATAAATAATTTAGTGGCATAGAGAATAATTATTTTAATTCAATGCAATTACTGCTATCCGATCTGTAACACAAAAAATAAAACCTAATTAGATATCTGAAAACAATTATTTCAATATAAATAATTTACTAGCATGAGGAATAATTATTTTAATTCAATTCAGCAATTATATCGCTATTCGATCTGTAACACAAAACACAAAACCTAATTAGATATCTAAAAACAATTATTTCAAAATAAATAATTTTGTGGCATAGAGAATCATTCATTTCATTTATTTCGGCAATTAGGCACTGCTATCCGATCTGTAACACAAAAAACAATACGTAATTAGAAGTCTAAAAACAATTGTTTTAAAATAAATAAGTAATTGTTTGTCATAGAAAATACTTATTTTAATTGAATTTAGCAATTACTGGCACACAATAGTATATTGTGCAACGAACATGAAATGACATATATTTCCTACGAGTATAATCGTTTGCAGCATGAGCCGCAGGCGAGTGCTGCAAATCATACGAGTATGAAATGGTCATTTCATGTGAGTTCCACACTATACTTTTTCTACGACTGTTTTAATGCTTTTGAATAAATTTAACATAATTTTTAGGAAAATATTTGTTTTTCGAAACTTACCCTTGTTAGCGTATAAGCCTAAATACGATAAATTAGAAGTATTAAATTGACTAGGTGGTGTTAAACTATATTCACTATCACTGTCATCATTATTTTAATTCAATGCAGCAATTACTGCTATCCGATCTGTAACACAAAAAACAAAACCTAGTTAGATATCTAATCACAATTGTTTAAAAATAAATAATTGTGCGGCATAAAGAATAATTATTGTAATTCAGTTCAGTAATTACTGCTATCCGATCTATAACACTCAAAACAAAACCTAATTAGATATCTAAAACAATTATCTTAATGTAAACAAATTTGTAGCATAGCGGACAATTATTTTAATTTCAACTGAGTTGAATTGATCCTGCATCAATTCCATGGCAGTCAATCAGTTTATTTTGCATTTAAAAATTAATAATTATTTGAAATAAAAAAATCCCTTACATCCAATTTAACGTAAATTCTACTTATTTAAAGTAAATCTGGTTGCACTGCTAAATTAATGACAGTTAAAATTATACGCACGCATGATGCGCGGCCAAACAATTTTTACTACACAAGTTATATACATATTTACTGTTGATTTTGTGTTTAGGTTTTATATATTTTTTGTTCTAAAATTAACTATACAGGACTTTTTCCAAGACAAACTCTTTTAAAATTTTCAATATTTTTCCGATAAATTTAATTAAGTAGATATCCTTGATTTTATTCAGGTTAATCAATTAATGTTTCCTGAAATGAACATTATTTTAATTTTTTTTTCTTATGAGATCATTAAATAGACTATATTGAACATAATTAGCTATGGTATTTTTACTTTTTTTAAGGTGATTATAGAATAGACTAGATTAGGTACTTACGAATTTCATATACTACTCGGCATTTCATATTCATACCTCTTTCAAAATTATCAGTTGGCCTCTTTTAACACATTTTAAGTAACAAAATTTGTAAAGCAATTAATTAGTCACCAAATAATGATAGAAATTAATAATTCACAACTTATTTACTACCAATTTATAATAACAATGAGAGGGAATATTAGAACATTGACATATTAATATATTAACATGTCAATGCATTGGAATCAAATATAATTTTACCAGTCAACGTTGCCAGATTGTATCTGATTTCATTAAATCTAATTATATTAATATAATTTAATTTTTCTACGACCATGCAAAGATTTACTACTACCTACCTAACTAACTACTTACCTGTCTACCTAACTAACTTGCAACCTGAACCTCATTGGTACATATCAGGCCTGCACATGGCAAGGCTTCGCCCTTGCTAACCTACCTACCTAACTAATCTGCAACCTAAACCTCATGCACACATATCGGGCCTGCACTTGGCAAGGGCTGTGCCCTTGCTATCCTACTTACCTACCTACCTATCTACTTACCTAACTACTTATCTACCTACTTACCTAACTAACCTGCAACCTGAACCTCATGAGTACATCAGGCCTGCACATGGCAAGGACTTTGCCCTTGCGTCCGGTCCATGCAAGGGCTTCGCCATTGCTAACCTACCTAACTACCTAGGTTCCCTTCCTTTTACTACAAAAATGTAAATGAAAATATTGAATATTAATTGTTATGTAGAATGAAAATAAAATCTGGCAACATTGATACTGATTGAATAATGACATTTGTTTCAAATTAAATAATTATGCCAAACATAACCAATTTTTATAAGAACTGTTTATTATTGAGAAAATGATAATATTTATTACTGAAATTTAAAGTATATAAATATTTGAAGTTATTATCCAATACGAGGTCCAATATGTACAAAATTACCCAAGGATTGATGTAACTATGGAACTTCTATTAAACTGAATTGATATACCTAAGTAACGTTTACTACCCTAATATGCGCGAGTACCTACCTAATATAGTGTATTCAACTTAAAAAAAAGTTAAAATACCATAGCTAATTATGTTCAAAATAGTCTATTTAATGATCTCATAAGAAAAAAATCCAAAAAAAGTAGTTATTTCGAGCTGCAGGCTAGGTCACCAGAACCGCATTTTGGAACAACAAAACATGTTTGGCATTAAATAACTTCCTATAATAATACCTAGATATACCACCGCCACCGGTCAGTTGTTATTTACCTTGTATAATTTGATTTTTACTTACAGTTTTTGGAAGTCACGTAATCCAGAAATTCTTGAAATAGTTTGTCGCGTCAAAATCTTTGCTTTGACTTGCACTTTTCACGTGCAGAATCACTATCACTAGTGGACCTTTGTAGTTCTAATACCTACTTATTTCTTAAAACACTTAATAATTACAACACAACACGTTTAAGCAAAACGGTAGGTACATTCAAATGAATTACAAATTTATCGTACAAGCAACGACATCAAACTGTCACACAGTAAGTTACAAATTTTTTGTAGTACTGCATACCTATCTACATTGTTTTTCACTTTACACTTTATTCATTTTATACTAAAAATAAACGTTACACACTATAACTAATAAAATTAATTAATAATATATGAATTAATAGAAATATAAACAAAAACAATCTAAATTATATGTAGAACAACGTAGTACCACACTAATGTCTCTTATTCTATGGTAATACATTCGAATATATAAATAACAAACTCAATAAACGCGAATAAAGAATAAACTAACCGTCAAAACTGAACAATCTACTGTGTCAACAAGCAATCCGCAAAAAAATATGTATCACTATCATATTTTATCTACTGGCTAGACAGTTTTTACATTATATGTACCTACCTAGTACAGAGAGTTTTTTCTGATTTTATTGAGTTTACCATAGTAAGTAAATACGTATTATAATAATTTTAGAATATTGAAATTTATATTTTATATTAAATAGCAGCAGAAGCAAAAACCAGAAGATCTGATTCAACATTTTTTTCTCATTTTCATCCATTCATGCGTCTATCCGTGGAACCACGGTATATATATATATAATATAATAATAATAATAAATGACTTTATTGTGATTATATATATTTTGAGGCATAGCATAGCCTCTTATCTTAACCGTACATTTATGAAATAAAACAAAACACCTACATTAATTAACAATAAGAAAAAAGGAAAAAAAAAGTTAAGCGAAACGGAAAACATTATACATATCAATAACCATTTTACATATTATTTACAAAATAAAACACTACATATAATAAAGCACCTGCATCAATTTACAAAATGAAATGAAATTAGAAACATTATATATAAATATCTGTATCAAATTTACATATTTACAAAATATATCAAATCAAATTGGACAACCCATTCATAAAATCAATCATTGCCAAGAATATATAATTTAATATAGACTATACTAGAATCGGTTATTTTTACAAAAACTATTTGAGTCTGATTTCGTTGTAATAAAGCTCTAACAACTGCTTCAGCATTCAAAATCTGAAAAATTAATTAACTATATATATTTTTTAATTATCAAAATTGTTTCCAACAACAACAATAAGCGATCTCAACAGTCCCTCATGTCTATGTCATATCAGTACTAACGAGTTTTGGCGTCATTTTTAGACGAAATTTGGGATGATTGACTTAGCTCTGCTCCCCAATTTTTTTTCTTAATGTCGTGCGAATGAAAAAGCAAGAAAAAAAATTTCAATTTTTTGATGCTTTTGCTCGGTATAGGACTATAGAACGCTATCATTCAAGCCCTAAGAAACTATCCTTATAATATAGAGAATACATGTTTATTTTTATGTCCCGCAACTTTTTGCTTAGTCCGAACTTCCTAGAAAAAGCTTCGCAATCGAAGAATGTTTATTATTTATAGCAAAGATTAATGTACATTCATTTTTGTTTATAGTATTATTACTTCTTAGTAAAGTGATTGTCGAAAAGCATTCCAAAACAAAAAAATAAAATACACACTGTAATTGAAAAGAAAAATATATTTTTTCAGCAAAAAAAAGTACCTGCTTCTAGAGGGTTGTTAGGATGCTCTAACCATCCCTTTCAAGATAATAATAATGTTATAAAAAATATTCATTTGCAAAACATCAAAAGAATATGAAAGGGAATACTAATTTTGTAGCTCTTGACACTATATGCAATATGAAAAAAAAAAAAAAAGATTTCACTGGCCATTTTAGACGTTATTATGCAGTTTTTTAAAAAATGTCTGTCTCTGGCTCCGCCTATACACACGATATTCTTACATAAATCATATACACATAAGGCGTAAGTGAGATGGCTATTTGAAACGAGAAATAGAAAACGTTTTGAACTTTTTGAAATAAGTATAACTTGTTCACTGCAAAATAAAATTAGTGTTTATTAAAGCAGGGGCAAAATATAATATAAATCTGTTTAAATCTAAATTTTACAAATATATTTTGCAGTGCACCGGTCTTTTACGAGACCATGTAAATATTGTACATCATTCGTTCTTACCGTTCCATATTCTGGCATTGTTGTAGCTTAAATTTTTTAGAATGCGAGATATAAGTCAGGATATTGATAAAAAATTTGCAAGTCCCGACCAGAATAACTTATAGGATTCGGTTTCACATTTACATAAGCGTCACGTGTGGTTTCTGTAACACGAAAAGCTGCACCATATGTGACACTTTCCAATTTTACTACTAAAATTTTAAATAATCCTCATGAAATGTGGATACAATCTAAATCTCAATAAGAGATAAGAATCAATTCTGCTCTGCTCTGCTTAATCATTTTCAAACTAAAACTGGTCCCAAAGTAAATGCGGGCTTTAAGTTAAATTAAAACCGGATTACATACAATACATTAAATTTAATTAAAGGAAACTGGAGAAGAAAATTTTCAATTTGAAAAGTATATCATCGTAATACTTTTAACTAATGAAATGGTATTAGGAATACTTACGAGGTCGCATTGCAAATTTCATTCCATCTGTTTAATTGTAAGCAAACAGAAAACGCTAGAAATAGAAATTTTACTATTTCACAAAATCACTTTTTTAAATTTCAATGAGCGGCCAGTCCTCACGGTGATTATTTATTTCAAATTGTGTATTTGAAATCTACATCAGGCATTGGGACTGTCTTGAGTAAACCATATGCTGCTGTATCCTTTATTTCTTATTTTTAAAGTTGCATCTAAGTAAATCTTGGACGCTGTATAAAAAAGTTTCAAGACGATGCAAATGCAGACACATGTTGACATTGAAACAATAAGATATATGATAGATGGCAAAATGTGCAGGATTATTAGCAAAGATGTATCTGGTTTTGTCTAATTGTTTGATTTAATGAAAAGATTCATTCTATGTTTTTATAAAAGTAGAATTTAAAATTAATATGTTATGAACTGACTGACTTCTTAGTTCCGATGTCATTTATATTAAAGAAATACTTCTAAGCAGTTTTCTTGGTTCGTGAATTTCTTTACGGCAAAATGGACCAGGTATTACACCATAATTATTGATTATATTTGTTTCAGACATAATGAAGAAAGTACGAATAACGGCAGTGGTCCCCGGATTCAAGACTCAAACATCGTATCCAGTCATTCATGCATTACAGCAGATTATGAATTAGCTATGATATTGAAAGAAATACGTTTTATAACAGATCAGTTAAGAAAAGAGGATGAAGCACATAGTGTAACTAGAGACTGGCAGTTCGCCGCAATGGTGGTTGACAGACTGTGCCTTATCATATTCACGTTGTTTACGATAATAGCTACGTTAGCAGTGCTATTTTCAGCACCTCATATCATTGTATCGTAGCCGTAGCTGTCCCGTCCCCTTTCCCATGCCAAAAACTTTATTGTGCTATTTAATGTGTCTATCGGATACAGATATCAGGTTGCTCAAGCTCATTTTTTGAATAACCATGTTATCTATGCACTATTAACCATATTGATGCACGTGACATACGTCACCAAATATTATTATTACATTTGGCAGTTTTTATATCAAACATTGATAGTTAATCCCGCATACGTGGATGTCAACACAATCGTACTGTGATATATCAAGTTAATGGATTAGTCTGCATCAATTTTAAGCTTCATATTTATACTTCTATTATAACAATAATCTTGGGTCAAAATTTCTTATGCCATTAACTCAGTTTGATTGCCAAATAAATAATTAATTCATCGTTTGCTGGGATGACAATATACTGCCACCATATCCTGTTAGTAGTTTAAATGATTACCGATTTGGCAATCAATACATTGTGTGTTATACAGGTCGCGTTACGATGAAGGTAAATTCGACAATATATTTCAATTACTTGCTGCACTCTACTCGAAAACAGCAGATTAATGGTAAGCCATATTAGAAAAATGTTGATCGGAATGAGAACAATATGATCCAGTTATTCTGTTGTTTAATCGCAAAGCAAAATTGCTTACAATAGCGATATAAAGACTTGTTAACATATTATTTTTCACGTTTGTGTTACGATTTTAAGAAATTTTATCAGACTTTTGAATAAAATAGTAACTGGGTCAGAATGTCCTTATCCTCATCAATACTAATATTAACCAAGCTCTATAACGAAACTAATATTTTTTGAGAAATATTCTGTTAACGATATTTGTATTTTATTTATTTTCCGTTTATTTTAATTTAATTTAACTTTGGGAAATTTCTCATAGAGGTTGAGGAAAATCTCTTTAATATACGTTATTAATATTGTTCTTTTATCAATCAATTAATTAAATATTTCTAAAGCAAAAGTAAAGTAAAAACATTTTTATTCAAATTATTAGATGAAACTGGCATTATAATTAATACCTATGGGTTCTTCATCTTCTTAGTATCACCGCTAGGCTTACAGCCTTAGTTTATGATCGATGTAAAACTAACTGGTTTTTCATTAGCTTAACGTCTGAAAATTCAATTCATGTTTGAAATCCTTTCCAGCATACAATTTAAAATTCAAATGAGATTTTAAGTATCCAGTATGCAATAATACTATATATTTCAACTTCGTTTTAAATATTTTTGGGCCTCTGAGTGTTTGAATTTGGGTAATTTATAAGTAACCACAATAAATATAAATATCCATAAACGCCTGTTCAATATATGAATTTTTTTTTAAATTTTAGGCGGTCTTTCTTAGGTATATTAGAAAATAATTCATTATAATAATAAATATCTATATATAATTCAAGACATTTCTAAATAAAAGAGATTTGATACACACTGTATCAATACTTTGATGTTGTACTTTCTATAGAAAGTAAAAATTCAAGAGGCTCGACCTTATGATGCATGAGTGTATCTTTGTAGTTTGAAAGACAAGTTTTGGGTAATGAATTCATGTCTAATAATATTCGCTTAGGGAAACTTCGCTAAAAGTAAACACAAACAACGCTGTTGTTGGTTTCATAAATGAGGGTATGTTTTGATTGTATGCATAATACAGGGTAAGTAGTAGAAACCAAAATTTCAATTGAATGAATCTTAAAAATTTTCTTTATCCCACCTTGTTAATTAGCATATTATTTGTAACATTCAGATACAAAATGATATTTTGTTAGGCTTAAAGAACGAAAACGCCAAACAGATACAAAAATTTATGTCCGAGAGTTGAATGTGAGAAGGAAAATGCGATTCCAGAAATGCTTACATATAATTAAGTATAATTAGTAATAATTACTTTAAATTATTTAAATAAACGTATTTTGACTAGAAATATTTTTTAAATAGTTTTGTAAAGGAGTAAACTTTAAAGTTTGGATCAAAAATTACTATTATTGAACATTATTTTGAATGTTCACTGTACAAACACTTTAATCTTTTTAACATAAAGAAGCATAATTTTAAAATTAAATGTTCGTTAAGCCACTGATGCCACTGATATGCAATTTTTACACCAACCTTTCAACTTTGTTTTATCAGCGTAATATATCATATTACACTACATTTACTCATTTTATTCAGCAGCAACTCTCATATTTTTTATGAATAAAAATTAAAAAGAATGGAATAATAAGAGGAATATCAGCGGAAAGTTCATCTTTTAATTTCAGTTTTTTTTTGCAAGAACACAGGTATTTCTACGTCACAAGATAAATGAGACATCATAAGTTTTCACCACGAGAAAATAGAGAGTCTTTTGGGATGTCAACGTCTAAAACGCAATGTAAGTGAACTTTTGTGTTTCTTTTACTTGTACATTTTATGATATTAATTACTTATTATAAAAATTGTTCACATGCCCCACCCCGACATAGAATTTTGGTTAGTTAAAAATATTACGGGGTGAATTTACTTAAAAAATTATTGGATTTAGATGAAAAATATACCTTACTTAATTTTTTTTTTAAATTTTCATTATTTATTTGAAAAGTTATTCCAAAATCGGTCAAAAGTGTAGTAAATTGTTTAAAATAATATTTGGGGCAGCCAAAAAGAGATTCACTTCACTTTGTCTAAACAAATAACCAAGCATTTGCCAGCTTGAATTAAAACAATACTTAAGAATGACAGTTCAAACACATTTCACAATTTTTATAAGAAGTAGTAAATTTTCAAATATAGACTATATCCTGTTTTCATTGTATAACTAATGTTTTATTTTGTATATATACAATAAAAAGTAGAACAACCAACTGCGAAATTACTGTACCAGCCCGATTATGATATCGATCTGGCCAAAATCCGCGTAATCTCGGTCTTTGCTAAGGATTAATATCAGGCCAACATAATAGATTGACTGACCCAGCTAAAGGTTTAATATAATTCATGAATTATATTTTCACGTACTTAAAATTTTATACAGTGGTCTTCACTAAACACGTTTTGGTGATATGCATTGTTTAATTTGTATTTATTGAATTAAATTTATAATCTATTTCAGAAAATGTCACTCTACCATAATAATTTGAAATAAAAATTATTATTCTTTTTAAAAATTATATAACATTTATTTTTAATACACTTTAATACTAAAATACCAACTGAAATTTTTGTCCAAAATTACAATTAACCGTTTGAAAGTGTCCAAAGCCCGTAAGAGTACATTTCGGCTTTGGCCAAATACCAAACATGAAAAGACCAAAATAACGGTTAGGTATTTGGTATAGTAGCGCAGTTTATCTACCATTTTATGGCATCAAACAAACGACCAGAGCTAAACATTTAAGTAGGTAAATGACCTAATGAAAAGCTGTTATGCAATACCTATATTTTAAGGATCGGTTGACCCTTGAAATTTTATTTGTAATATGTAATTTGTAATATAATAGCGAGAGATATGGCAATACCGGTTCAAATGACTACTTGGCCAAGTCGTCCTCAAAATGTCCGTAGGGTCAAAGAGAAAAGTATTTTATAATGTTCGATTTATCTCAGTTTTATTTTAGAAATAGAAAAAATTTATCTAGAGTAACCTTCCCCTTCTTCACTAATTCGGTTGAATTTTATTTAATAAGGTTTTGTTGATGAAATGGGAACTTAATATCGTTTAATCGAAAAGTCATTGAAGCGATTAATGAACTTCTGTTCTCTAGAAAAATAATATAAATCTCCGAACAACATCCCTTATTTCTGAACAATCAATTTCAGATATTTGTACCAAATTTATCCATGGCGAATTAAAATCCTACTTAGGTAACTCCGTAGTGCATTTGCATTTGTTAAAATATATGGAAAATAGAAATTACTTATAGATACAATTACGATATTCGATATAGGTTTGGCCCATTAGCGTAGCGACAGATTATAGACCTCTTGGCTTAGAACTTATGAGATTTTTGGAGGGAGTTACATACAGCATCTCGTGCTTTCACCGTTATTTAAAACAGTATTTGGAGATTAGAATGCAGAATAATAAAATAAACAGACGGAAGAGAACGCACTTCTTGGAAAAGCTAAGTTTTATTTTTGTTTACACTCATGAAGAGTTAGTTTTCTGTTTATCTAGAACAATAGATATTAATTACTCTGCAGTTTTATTACTTGATAAGAATAATTAACTTTTGTAAAATGCTCCTCTCATCTAGTTTAGCTATGCCAATTTGTTTTTAAAACTAACCAATTAACTAATGTAACCAAATACAGGATGTCCCACGACGAATAGAACACGATATTGCGATATTTTATAACATCTGAATTGAAAATCAACTTTAGGTGAAAAGCCATACAAACTTTTTCAGCTTTAGTGTAAACTTTTGTTAATATTGTTTAACAGAAAATTGCAGTTGAAATTTCGATATTATCTGTTTTTCGTTTCTATATTAGTACGAAAATACCTTTTACAAGGTATGGAAACCGAAATCCCTTGATATTCCAATTTTCGTTATTAAACCATAATAACTTGATACCGATGCCTATTTACATTTTATAACATATTAAACCTATACTCATTCATATAGCTAATGGATGTGGGAGTTCGTAGAAATATAGCCTACAGCAGTTTCAATTACGTATTCAATCAAACTTGTGTAAAAAATATTTTGAAATAAATCAAATACTCATAGATGCGACACACAACTTCTGAAACTCGTGAAAATCAAAACAAAACTCCTTGAATTGAAAAAATGTATGTGGCATATTCCAAATTTACCATAAAATATGAAATAGTAAAGCAGTCAACGGCAACAAAATACATTCCCGCTTAAAAATAAGAAAACATAATTTGAAACTCCTCTATAATTGAGAAAATTTTCCAGTGAATATATTATTAAGGATTTTATGATTTATGATCTTTTTAATAGTAGAAAACATAATTTTTCATATAATCAGCAGTTTTGAATATTTATCAGACCTACGTAAAGAAATTATATAAATTTTGTTGTAGGTTCCTTGGACCACAATTAAAATTGTTTATCAAAGAAAACTCTAATGAAGGAAATTCCTCGTACATAATATCGTTCGCTCAAAATTAAATTAAAATCATTAATCCTTGTGACAACAGAACATCGAAAATCTAAAAGTAGATCTTGATTAGAGATTAAAATATCTAAAAAGTAATTTATTACTATCAATCACCATAGACGCGTCCGTCGTGTCGTTGAGACACAAAAGTGTCAATCCAATGAACGTTTTAGAGAAAAAAGCCCTTAATTTTCTTGGGCCATTTAAAGTTATTTTAAAATTTTCCAGCTGGTACCAATAATTAAATTAATCAATTTGAATTATAAAGCCTGATAAGTGCTTTTAAATTGATGAATTTTTCTTTTATACAGTGCATCCAGAAAGGCCTTGTCATTATAAACAATATGTAAATACAAAGTTTTTTTTATATTTATATATTAAATATATATTTTCAAACAAATAGTATTACCGTTCACAAAAAACTAATTTAATTAAAGTCAACAATTTTCCACTAATCTAACTTTAGATATTGGATGTAACTGATTGGAACCTTTTTGCGAAATTTAAATAACCTATTAAAATAGCTAGAATTCTTTGAAGTTACAGTTTTTTAGAAATTCCTATTAAATTGCTTTTAAAGAATTCATTTATTTCAAATCAAACCAAGGAAACATGAACATCCACATAGAAAGTTTCATTTCGTATATTTTTATTTTCCTTCCTTTCTAAAGCGGAAGCGATTTATTATTTATTTATGTCAAAATCAAGAAATATATACTCTCGCAGTAACAGTTTGTACAATTGGATCTTTTATAAAAGTATTTTTTTAGGTTCTATCAAAAAGTATTTTTATCAAAGAGAATAAAAACATAAATTTATAAAATCCTTTAAAAGGGTTAACTAAGGAAAAAAAACAGCAAGAGGCTAATTTTTAATACCGATAAGCTCGTATAATTGTTGTTGAATTTCCATTATTTAAACCCATACTAATATGTGCAAGCAAAATTCAAAATTTGAGAACACACAAAGCGAGCTTTGTAGATTAGGTTTAACTTAAACATTGTGAAACGTGTATCATCTCTACAATAATTTTATTGAACACAAGCGCATGTATGTATTTGAGGCAGACATGGCTCGTGATGCCAAATGAATTGGTATTTTGAAATATTTAAAGTATAGGTATTTTAAAATTAAATTATAGATTGTTATTGGTATTTTACGTTAGCTAACTTTTTGGAGAATAAATCAATAATCATCAAAATCCGATTCAATTTAATTAGATCATTGTCAGTATAATTGTATAGATTTACGTTATCACAAATTTCCTATAGGAGTGTTTTTGGCTAACATGTACCAAACACGATAGATTTCAAAGCCTGTATGTTTCAAATCATGGTAATATTAAAAGTTAATTAGAAAACATAGGTACATAACGCTCGTGCAATAGTAATCTTCGAAGTTCAATTATAATACTAATTAGCCTACGAATGGAAATATATTACCATATTCCATCGCAGAAATAAAAAGTATTTTTGATCCATTTCACAAATTCTATCGACATTTTTCATCATTCATACCAACGGGTTTACCTCTTTTTGAATGGCACTCAAAAACCAATACTCGTAATATACAATTATCAGTGGAAACGTTTTGACCAATTCGAGCATATTAAACATTTACTCCAAAAAATTACGGCTCATTCTCGCAAAATATTTCCGCACGATGATTATAAATATTTCTATTTCATTTTATGCGAAAAGTTAATAAAGAGTGAGTTATTATTTTATATATGAATATCCATAAAAACACATATACGAAAACAATTAATGTTCAGCTAAATTTAGCAGCCTCCAGTTATTATAAAAATAGAAAAATCATATACATAAAAGATCTACAGGATAATAAGAGATCTTAATCTTAGTTGTTCTAAGATACTAATACATAATATAGAAGTACGAATTCGCTAAATTTCCGCACTTTTGATATCGTTCTCGCCATAATATCGAACAATTCTTTGATAGGTTCTGAATTAATAACTCGACGGAAGGACGATGTGGGTTCTGTGTTTTTTTTTTTACAAAAATAATACTTTTCCATAACTGCTACTCTTCGATCCTATTACCAATAATGTAGTAGGTATTGAACAGAGCCCAAATGTTCGGTGTTAATTAAATAATGGATTCATCGAGGATACCATGGTCATTATCAATGAAATTCACCGCGCAAAGGTTCAGATTTTTTTAATTATACCCCGAACGACTGCACCTGTATACGATTCATTGGGTGCAAAATAAAATAATTATTTGCTTTTATGAAAATTATTCGGCGATACAATGTTTGAATGGTGAATTTTCTTCTCGGTTAAATGGAGAAACAAAATTATAGATTTTGGAGCAGGGAAAACCTAAATCACCAAAAGCTTTATCGGCCAATTATTTTTGGGAAACCATTCCGAAGCAATTAATTCTGCAGAATATGTGAAACTGATGCTTCCTGACAAACTCATCTCGCTCATAAGATTTGCTAGCCATATAAAGCTGCAAACATTCTACCGAGCGCGGAATTGGGGCATAATGGCCTCGTCGTCTCATTAAGTATCAAATCTTGACATTATATGCGGCATAATTTGAAAATAAATTCTAAGCGATCAAACTAGTGACTTTAAGCAGTACTGACTACCACACTAGAAATGCACATGCATTTAAATACTGAAACAAAATGAACATAAAAATATAGCAGTAAAAGACCTTGTTCTCACTTTTTATTGAAACCTTCGTTGCAACATCATTAGATGTCAAACAAACCAGGAAACAAAAAAAAAGTTACAATGGTCTTAAAAACATCAATATATAATTCAATGAGAAACTTTTTTAAGTTCCTTATTTGGAAAATAATGTATCTGAGTTTTCAAACAGGTATATTAGCGACATGTACCTATATATCTAACAATAATAGTAGCGCTACTGCCTTACACAAAACTACTTGGAAATTATCCGTTTCGTTATTGTCTAACTTCTAATGTGTTTTATCGTTTAGTTCTGAAGAAGTTTGGAATGAAACTTATCTGAGTCGACCCACTTCCAAACAAGTTTTACAGAAAATAGTCAAAAGGAGAAAACATGGATAGACTATGAAAAATCTGGAGAAAATCACTTTTAAACTAGCCGTTTGTTTCTCCATTTAATTTGAACAACTACCTTCTTACACAGCATATGCAGAGCTGTTGCAACTTAAATTGAAATTTCATTGGCCTCAATTTAAATTGATTCATGAGTAAACTACATGTGAAGCCCACTTTATATACGTTTTCAATATTCTAGAAAAGTATCAATCATGAAAAATTTTACAAGAATGATCACAAAAATTAATAACCTTCACAAATTTTATATTCGGTGCTATATTTTTGGGGATGTCTTGAAAGTGATCTTCTACCTGAGAGGATTTTAAAAAATAGAACTTTTTTGTACAATGCTAGATATAAACTAACTTCCAAGGAAAGGAAAGTTGTTTCAACAAAACTAACTTATTAATAGTTGTTGTTTAGCATCGAACAATTTAAATACAATATACCACATCTCATTAAATTTATCATGACTTCGTCACATAATATGGGTACATATATATTATCAACTTTATCCAAGTTACTAAGTTTGAAAGCTTTGAGAATTTGCAACTCTATTATTACTGTTACTCCCGTTGTGTATTTGTTTAACTCCCATTTAAGCTCAAAAGGCTATATACGGTGCCACAGTCAGAAAGGGTTAGGTTGCTAATGTTATACACAAAATATAATCAGATTCTAAATGAACATAACTATTATATTACAATTATGTTTTATGTATATGAACGACAGCAGTAATTTAAAATTCAACTACTCCTACTACTGCAATATATTTACTTTATCTAATTAGAGAAATAAATTCAATTTAAATATTACCTGAATTAAAATTCCATACTATAATCCTGTGGTTTAACTAACTCGTTTCTTGTCGACAAAATTAATTTTAAGTTTAAAGTTCTGAATGTACAATCATTTTGGACTTCTTCAGTTCACTTCGCTTCTTGTAAAGAACATCTAACTTAAGCTTTTTGTAGGCAAGCTTATCACACATTGAAAGTCAGTGGAAGAACAGTTTAACAGATTTACTCCCGATACGACGACTCTTTTAGAATTCCAGACGCATTTTCAAATTTGAACTCCAGTAAATCTGAATAGAATTTCGAATATATTAATAGTCAATCTCCAGTAGAGATTATCCAAACCATATTCTAGTTTTGGAATTTATGAATATGAGATAACATAATTTTAAGTCCCATAAAAGACTAAATAAAAAGTTTTTCTCTTGCCCTGTTGCCAATAAAGAACCAACTACAAACTGCCTACCAAAATTTATTTATAAAATAAATAATACGGCTATATCTTGAATTTGGCAACGCACTAATGCAATGCAAAATCTGATCGAACCTTGAGAATCAAATCTTTATTCGTTCACTTTCTTTGGAATCTCTCGTTATTGGGCATCTATATCACGGATGAGGGTTTTGTGATGCAGAATACTGTTTTTATTACTTGCTATTAATGATCCTGTTTTTAGACAAACAATAAATTAGAGACCAAAAGTGGCGATCTAAGAACAAATTCCGTTGGCCCAGGAACACTCACCCTGTATAATAAAAAATACAAATGTAGTTGTGCAGTTCTAAGGTCAATAATCCAAATACTGCCAAAACGTTTCAGGATTGTAAGGTTATAATATGAACTATTAGAAAGAAAACCATATATTTGGCTCGTTAAATTCAAAGAGTGCCTAATTTTGTGTTTGATCTAGAAATTGGTTATTAAAGTCATAAATCTCTTTAGTTGTGGTATGTATGTATAGGTACCAACAATGTATGAATGTATACAAGGAATGCTTTTAAGCTATAAATCAGATTGTGCAACATTTCTAACGTTGTTTCATGTAACGGAAATTTGAATCTCAATGAGGAAATATGTTTGCCAGAACTTTACAAAAGATATATCTTTTTACATATATGGAGCTTTAAAAAACATGCCATAAATTATACGGCTGACGAAAAATTGAAATAATAAGTAGAGTTTAACTGAAAATATAATGTTTTATGACACATAGGAATACTTATCAAACTAACTGGAAATAACTGTTTATAAATTTATTGCCAGATAATCTACCAAATGTTAATAACTGTATTTTAATCATTTATGAATACCAATGAGTTACATAAGAAATGATTTCAGGGGCTTTTGATAATTTGACCATCTATATTGTCAATCTACGACTTTCCCTATCATCTTTAATCTTTGCATTACTTACGGAATTCAAAAGAATATTGAAAATATCAATTCACAGATCGCTTGAATCTCTAGCCGACTACTTATGGAATATGTGATAAAATATTCGTTTGCAAAAGCTACATATTTCGCACAATTGATCTCTGTTAAAACAAAAATTTAACTGTTAAAATAAATATATTGATATATTTATGATCATTTCAAATAATAAACAGAAGTATGCACCTTTTTAACTTATCTTAACTTAACTATTCCAACTGTGAGTTAAAAAACTCTAAGACACATTTGCGTGAAATAAAAGAATAATCTTATACGTAGTCTGTATCTTTTCATTCCAATTAAATATGAAACACTAGAATACAATATTTAGACTTTTAAAATTGAAAAAATTATGCGCCGTTTCCTTTTATCCTTATACCGTGAAGGAATATTAATTTAATATTAAATGATATCATGCAAAATATTTTAATGGAATATATTCGAAAAGCCTGTATTTGAGATTAATATTATTACAGCTTTTAATATATGTCCGTGTTAAAATTGTTTAGTTAGTTATTCTAGTAAACCACCGTCAAATTAGTTGTTTAACAAGGTTTAATGGAAATTTTAACACCATATGTATGTTTGCTAACAGTATGAATCAATGTTTCCAGTATTATTGATACACTTTTGTATCAATAATAAATATAATATATATTATTTATATATATAGTATAATAATACATAAGTAATATATTTTGAGAAACAATTATTTCATGAACAGCATTTAACTTTCATTAAATAATGGTCGAAGAAAATGTATATAAATCCAAATCTTGGATAACTCTTACGTATATTATAGATTTATTCCAAATTTTAGCCTTTTTGGGACTTGGATTGTCCTATATAAATGTTGAAACAATCAAGACAACTCTTACATAACAAACCTGTCAATTTGCTCCCGTTTATGTTTCGGATCCCTAATAAAGAAAATAATGAAAAGTTGGATCTATCCAGCATTCTAAAAAATTTAAATGTCAAAGTATCATGATTTAGGCATTGATTCCTGTACTAATTACTCTAAGGCAAAATATCCTCATTTTTTCTGTGCTTTGTTATTTAAATTATGGCTAGCATTCAAAGCGAAAAAGCTTTATTTATATCTAAAATATTCCATCTGCTGTTTTAGTCCAATTTCAGTAGACGAATCCAAAGTTTAATTGAGTAAATTAAAAATGATAAAAATGCAGACCTAATTGAAAAATTCGTAGTTGTTTTTAGATACCCATTTATTTACAAAGAATGAATAATTTTGTACCTACTTCTTATAGGTAAGTTTCAAAATACTCTGAAAATATTAAATTTGGGTAGCTAAAAATACTGTATTTTACACTTAATTAAATTAAAATTTGTATAGAATTCAACTTTATTATAAGTTGAAAATGAGTGGGCTTGACGAGACCGTGCACTTGGATATGTTGTAACTCATACGTATAATAGATTATTTTTCTGAGTGAGTTAACAACAAAAAACACTAAGATTTATGTTGATTTTCAGTATAATAATCCGGTTTTTCATTAGTACTTTCGATTTCTCTGTACGATACTTAAATAAATACAGGGAAAAAATTCGCCAACACAAATACTGACGATTTAGACTTTTTGCGTAGATTCAAAAGAACAGAACTGTGTATGAATTTTATGATTTAGACATTATACCAATAAGATAAACCTTAAAATATGCTGATTTGAATTTCAAGCGTGTTCTCAATTAGAGAGAATACACTTTGAAATTAGTAAAAAAGATCAGAATGTACTTCAGTCGCTAATTAATCCCTCGGTCACCATTGCATATTAAAAATGAATTTATTGTTATTATATATTTGAAGAAAAGACAATTAAGAATTTTTATAAAACAGTCATCTCTTATAGTTAGTCTGATATTTTCCTGTGCATTATAATTCAATATACAGGGTCTTCAGATACCGAGTAGGAACTATTTGCTGCTAACGAACGAAGCAAAATTTGTTTTATTTATTTTTAATATTTTTATTAATTAGCTAATCATTTCAGACAACTTTTTTGTATATCAAAAATGTTTGCATTTGTGGAATCCGAAAATTAGGATTAGAATTAGGTGTTCAACTTTTAAATTTCTTACTTTTTCATTCTTGTTGCAGTCAAAGTCTTAAAACAAAATTCAAAAAGAACATTCGCTAAAAAAAGGAATAGAAAACTGCTGGCCACGCAAGAGTTTAATTAATTTTGAAATAAAATACCTAAACATAGTAAACCGCGCAGGTAATACTGAAAACTCATTTGAACATATACTGAAAGACTGGAATAGCGCAGACAATATTTATTTTAAAATACTTAGTTATATTACAATTAAACAGCGTTCTGAAAATAAAAAAAAAAACAAAAAGCTCAAAATTTATTATGAATTTAAAAGTTAACATCCCATTGTGACTTTTTTAGTCGCTAACAAATTGCAATAATAACTTAATGTATTTATTTTCATAAATAATTTCTAATAAAATAATACCACAATTTTAAACAGGAGTCAAAATATGAAGCAAATTTCTTTTTGTGTCTTCAAAATTATGTCCCTAAATGCATCATTGTTACACTAGTTAATTAAAGTTAATTATAAATATAGTCTATAGTATTAGAATTTTATAGAATTGTTATCACAAATAGATGTCATGAACCTATATGGATTTTCGGGGTATAATTTTGAAATGTTTATGTACACTGCATCACAACAATAATGTATCACAAATTAATAGGCCTCTACAATTATTGTATAAAAATATTATTTTTATTTTATAATTCGTAATATATGTTTAGGATATTTAGTCTTAAACTATTTTGATCATTATTTTTGCGGATAAAGTGTACCTGTTTCATGCGACTTTTTTAAAATGGCCGCAAGCACAGAAAAGCTGCTCAAAGATTTTATAACTGAATTAGTAGCGTAAAATGTGAAAGAAACATTTGTATTTATTTTTCTATAAAAAGTTGTAGATATGACTTCCATATTAAATTAAAGAACCAGGATAGTTAATTAAAAATATAGGTAGGGAAACAATTTTACAGGGTTATATTTAGAAATGATGAGATATTTTTTTTATATTCTTTATTTTTCAAACATCCAAGGAAAGATATAAAAAAATATTCGGATTTAGTTAAATTTTTTATTGATTATTGATTTGCATCAAACTGAGGTCTCAGTATTATACGACAAACACACCACTGGTATTCTAAACGCAAATCAGAGACGCAATCAATATTTTAAAATTTTAGTGTTCTTTCACTACGAGGACTAACTCGTCATCACCTAGAGTTAGACCCTGACATTACCAAGAAGATAATATGTAGTTAGGAATTGCTGGGATTTAAAAGTGATTAAAAAGCACAAGCTGAACGGTTTTAAGGAAATGTTTTATGTACTTACTTGTTAAATTATAAAAAAGCAAATTTTGTGATGAGAATTTGTGTAACAGATATTCCAAATTTACATAACCTAAACTGTGAATATCACATAGCTAATATAACATTTTATTCTATTTGAAAAATTCAAACTTTTTATATGTTGGGATCTCTATCAGGTAAAAACTTTTGCTAAAGTCTATAATGTTTCTCGACACATGCGGTATTTACCGAATCCCAAGAGTTTGCTAGTTGACAAACTTCTTGCCGAACTTGCTGTAACTATTTGGGACGTGCAAATTCATCGAATGTTCGTCTCCCAATAAGCTATCTAATAATTATTGTACATATAAAAAATAATTTACAACCTACATCCTACAGTACAACCTAAAATGCAAATAATTTCGAAAAAAATATAAAATGCTATAAAAAAATAACGTCTCTTCCAAAAATAACTTATTAAAGTTAATAAAAAATCACTTGTTTGCAATAGGACATATTCGAAGGGTTCTTAACTCTCATAATCAGCAAACATTTTATTATTTGTATGCCTTACAGGTACGTACTTGTGCTTTTAATTTTTGCGTTAGGATTATATAGAGTCAAAAACTCTTGAACTCAACATAATATTAATTTAATAATTAATAGTCACAATTTGAAACGAGTAGGTAAATATTTTATTTAATTCTATCAATCTACCCTGCTGTAAAATGGACTATTCCATAAATTTCTGTCTATAAACCTCGACCATTTATAGAGGGATATTTACACAACCCGTTGATTAAACATTTGAAGAAAATTTTTGCAGCAGGACGTTTTTATTTGAATCGCCTGTAGATTTTACCTTGTGGTGCTTCCGATATCTAAAATACCGATTAAGTTATTTATTTCAATTGCAGGAAAGATCATTAATATAATTAGATTATATACATATATTAAAACGTAGAATCTAGGTCTGCATCTACCGGTCTACTGAAATATAGAGCATTATTTAGAATTTAAAGGTGCAACAAGAACGGTCCACTTTAAAATAAGTAATTTAATGGCTATCCTCTACAAACTGAATTCGCATCAAGTCAAATTGATGTTCATTTAAATAAAACGATTTGCAAAGTTTTAAATGAACGGGTTAGGTAAATATCCCTGTTTAGGTAACTACTTTAGCGTATAGCAACTTTAATTGATATATGCAACATATGCTACCAATTAAAAAAAAACATGTGCGCACTTAAAAACTAGCAACCTGTAAGGGCATAGGATATGATCGGCACTAACCTTGTTGGCTTTATAAAATACAATTTATTTTAATCACGTTCTTATAATACAATGCATAGTGCTAGAATACATAATAATAATAATCTTTTTATACTAATGTAAGTTCCAATAACTAATAAATTAAATTAATATCTCGCCTGTAGGCTTGTGCTTAAATCTCTTATTAAACATTACGGGTAAGATATAGAACCATACCTCAATGGTTTAACGAAATCTCATATAGAATAGGGAAATTAAAAAAATAAAGGCTTTATTTTGTATTCATTCATTCACATAGATCAGCATTATCAAGATATGCCAAAATATTTCTCCAAATGTATGTAAATGAAAATGACCTATTCATATTCAAATTTTTCTGTGTCAAATACTAAAATTACTCATATTTGAAAAATATTTCCTATCTACACCTATTTATATCTGTATTATTTATAATTTATTAGAATAGGTAATAATAAATTCAAAGTCAATTAATGTTTCAGAAATATATTTCTGTTGTTACCAACTTTAAAATATTTCAGTAATTTTACGCTACTTATTGAAATTTTGTAAGATAGATAAAGTTAGTTTTTGAATTGGTAAATACAATGGTTTGTTATTTGTGTAAATAAAACGGTTATATAATGGTAATAATTAACAATAAAATATTCAAATAAATAAATACTGTAAATGGTCCAATAAAAATAAATTTTAATTTTGAGATTTGGATTAAATCAAAAAGTTATAATTATTTACAAATATTATTGCGATGCTGCTGAAATCGATTTTTGGTGTCCTTTTTCTGAATGGCACAAACAGAAATTTGATTGAATGTAAAAATCAAACCCCAAGCTTTTCATTATCTCGTGAATGAAATTAAATTATTTTTAATGGACTTTAGGAATAAAATTTAAATATAAAAAAAATGTTATCTACATAAAAGTGTGACATAAAATTTAAAAATGAATAAATGTTAAATAATATACACACATAACTTCTTGTGTCCTATCCAGAGCTGAATTTCTCTCCATGATTTAAATACAATGTAATGAATGTTGAAGTGCTTTTAGAAATACCTTAGTTAATAATATTATTTCACTAAGCATTGTCAAAATAAAATGGAGGGGCTGATATTCTTATGTGAATTTCCCTCTGTTTTAAATAAAAGACAAATTATAAAAGCACTTTAATCTATTTGTATTATTTCTTCTTATAGGTAAGTACATGAAAATCAGAGGCTCTATAATCTTGTCAATCTAGTTCTAAAAAATTGTGTGCATACCTATTTTTATAAAAGTTAGACATAGTATTATTTTTTCAGTTGATACATATCCCACAATATTTATTTAACACTAGCAAATTGTGCTACAGAATTAATACTATTTTACATAAAGTAGACTAGCTTGCGAAATATTTCTTTTACATTTTTTGCTCATTAGAAAAAATAATAGATCGCTAGAGAACCACAGAAATAATAGTTCAGTACTTTTAGATTTGTTTTACTTGATTTTAATCAGAAGAACTTGCAGCCAGCAGTTATTGTCGCGCCAATTTGTTAAAGCTGACGAATAATGTACATATTTTTTAATTTGTCCTCTAGATTAAATGCGACCTCGTTCTATATTGAGTTTAAAGCAAATGGAAAAACTTTTAAGGATTTTCGAGTGTGTGCTTGTCAGCAATTTTGACGATACTATATACACCCAGCCTCAAAATAATATTCTACAGAGTGTCACCAGGGACGCTACGATGTTTTTCAGCAAAAGTAGTTTTGATATGTATGTTCGGTAAAATATTTTTAAATATACAGGGTGTGTCAAAAATAGCATATCAAAATCATATTTATTTAAATGGATAATTTCTTACTATAGGTTAAAATCAATTAAATTAGGTTGATGACTGGCATAAAAATTACAGAGTGTTCCATTTAAATTAGAACAATATTATAGTTTTAATACATAATAAAATAATTAATAGAACTGAAAAATATAACCACCCAAAAAAGTATATATTTTTATATGAATAAATTGGTAAATAAATAGGGAGAAAGTAATTTGGCAAAATAATTAAATTCGTTAATTTTATATTTTAAGAAAAATCGAAATAAATCAAATAATATATTTTGTCTAAAAAACCCTTCTGATAGTTTATTTTATTTTTCATAGACAATTAAAAAACGAGATAAAATTTGTGGCAGCTCATTAAAAAAATTTTAATTCAGTATTTTCCAGAAAAACAAAAATTAATATTATATTTGAAGAAACAGTCCAATTTGCTTTGTTGTACTTTTACATTTTCACGTAGAAAATATTATGTTAAAAATTCATATGTACAGCGTGTTATTTTAGAACTCACGATTCATCGAACAGTTTGCAAATAAATCTATACTGTCAAGATTTTAGCAATGTGATGCGACCTTTTTCTGATAAAACTAATATTTTACGTTACATTCGATACGATTTGAATTTATTTTTAAAATAGAAATTATGATAGTTAGTGTAACTAACAAGAATACAAAATAGCACGCCAAAAAAGAAAGGAATTTTAAATTTACAATGGTATTAAATTGTAACAGTAAGTACAAATTCCTAACATGTACCGTACTTTACGTTGGATAGGTACACTTTGGTGTATTTTTCGACTCATTATTGAGCCTCCGATAAAAACTTTTGTATTTATTCTAGTGAAATATCAGCTCTACAATCCTATCTCTCTTAACAAGTAGTTTTAAACAAATAAATATTAATGAAGAAATGAGTGCAATAATTGTTACTCTTAAACTTAAATAATGTATAAAAGACATTTTTTGAACATATATACTTTAATTTAAATAAACTTCCTTGTTCACTTGTTATTCTTATATAAATATAAAATAAGAAACCTTATAATCCTCTTCCATGAAATAAAATAATTAATTAATAAAAAAACAAACTTTTAAAAAAGAAATAATTGACAATCCATTACTGGTCATTAAGTACCCCCATAATAATAAATAATATATTCTAGAATAATCATAAAATAATAGTTTAGTTTTTTGATTTTAACAATCGATGTGCAATAGAAGATATCGTATGCTTTAATAATTTTTAAGTTGAGTAAAATAATTCTCTTAGTCAAATAAAATCGATATATCGTCTATTGCATATCCGAACAAAAATAAAATACTATTATCATGATAAAAATTTAAAAAAATGCTGTTTTTGTAACTTTTGTTATAATCTATGCTGTTGTAAAATTTTACTACGATGGATTGTAATTTGTTAAAATGAATTTAAATTAATAAAAATTAAATAGAGTAAATGCTCAATTATTTGCCACTGTCACTAATAAACAAAAATGTTAAAACTTTGGTACATTTAGTATTTAAAACTAAAATATTATTCAATATTAATACAAATGAAACAAACAATTATGTGACGTGGTAAATATAGTAATTTTTATTTTTTACCTGTTCCCAAATAAAGATTTTAATAAAGTCAATTACCAGTTGTTTCACTTTTCCGCCATTCCTACACAGTACCCTCATTTTCACGATTTAGATAATTAATATTTAATTCATTTTATTTTTATCTTCGAAACATCCTGTAGCTAATCAAAGAAATATGTTTTAATCATTTCATTATTCATTTTTGTAAATTTTTTACCCAAAAAAACATTTTCTACCAAACTATACCTAAACGTGTTATTTTCATACGTATTAAACTATTTGTGTTTAATAAAATTATTGATTCTAATTGTAATTTTGTATCTTTAATATACCAGAACTACTTATATGAAAATTATTTGTTTGAGTCAGGTAATTAATCCTTATAATTTCTGATAGTTCCGTATTTGTCGTCGAAAATCTGCCTAAAAAGGACCGCTATCTATGTGACTTAACTTAAAGCTGCACCGAAGGTGCAGCCGCAGGTCTGTCTACATAGAAAATTTGTTTTTTGCTGTATCCCAACGGGTACTTTTCAAGGGGATTTAATGCGGCCACACTATTTTATCATGCTTAATTAAGTCCATTCAAAATGGATAAGGAATAATATACGAGTAGTTTAAAGGGTATTTTAATCAGTGGTGGGTATATTTATTTTTGTCGCTACCTCTGTAGATTTAAGCCGTGTGCCTAATCAGGGCCTGATTTAGAACTATACAGGGTGTTTCATAATATGTGCGCAGGAATTTAGGATGTGAGATCTCGTCCAAAAACACTTACCCTCTAAAATGCACACGTTTATCGTACAGACAACAGCTTTTGTAAGCATTCTCTACTTATAACGAGCTATGTTTTGTGCAAAATTTTTTTTTTAATTCATAATTGGTGAAGATTTCAAAATCTGGTGAATTTTGAGTGAGTAAGTTTTTCCAAACTTTTTTTTATTTTTGGGCAAGATCTCACATGCTAGTCCTGCGCATATATTATGCCTGCCTACCCTGCTATTTGAAGTTTTATTACGTAATACTTAATTGAAATTCATTTAATCATTTATTTAAGTTTTTGTTAAAAATCTGATGATATCCGAAATCAAAATTTTGAAACAAATTGTTTTTGTTTATTTTAATTAGCACATTTTCAAACTGAAACCTAGCCTGCTATTTGAAATTTTATTAAGTAATACTTAACTGAAATTCATTTAATCATTTATTGAAGTTTTTGTTAAATATCTGATGATAACCGATATCAAAGTTTTGAAACAAATTGTTTTTGTTTACTTTAATTAGCACATATTAAAACTCAAACCCGTGAATATCCTAACATCAAAAGCAGCCTTAAATATTATTCCCGTTGATTGCTGTGCATATTTCTCTGTTCTCTGTTCCCATGGTTATGAAATACTTTTAGTGGATATGTCATCTACGGACTTCTGCAAAAAAAGTTGTTCATGGTTAAAAATGTTACAAATACAAACTCAATTAATTGATTCGTTGATGAAGAATTGAAACATTTTCACCTAGCAAATTAAGCTAGTATTTGGAGACAATTCCATATTGTTTGCAATTTTGGTTTCTGGTGGTTATTTGAGAAAACAAAAACAATGTGGAATCGATACATCCATGGCTGTATAATACAAATATGTTTAAATTCACTTGCACCTAGAAATTTGTAGCTTATTCTTCCAAACCAGGAAATGTTAACCATACTTCAATGTCTTACCATTGACCAAATGAAATCATTTACGTTTTTTTTTCGAAATTTACAAGCGCGAGACGAACTACTATTTCAATTAACGAATAACGACCTTGAAAATAGCAATTAAATGGTCATAAACTCCACACACATGGTTTCGACGATAAAAAACTCACTAGTTTTTACGCGATACCGGCGCGGCGCACTGGATATATAATTTATCTGTAACAAAGAAAGTAGGCACTGTTAAAAAATAACAATTATTATTTTTTTTGTTTATTATTTTTGAGTATTAAAAAAAATATGCGCAATATTACTGAATTTTTTTGAGGAGTAGGTACCTACCATGTGACAAACCTTGCTGCACTAAACCCCAATCCATTCCATTCCATGCTAAATCTTAACAAAACTAGGGCCTATGGGCACTCCTCAAATGTACAAAAAAAGAAATCCTTAACAAAATTATACTAATTATTTTATAACGAATGTACTATTTTAAAATCAGATAATTTTATTTGCAAATGGCACTTAAACAAATACATTTTAAGCTGAATTGATCCAAGTAGGATATACAGTGCTGTTTTGGAGTTTAAAAATATACATTTTGATAATTTTGTCTCCATCCGTATAGTCTATCTAAAGTCAATGTAAGATATATAAATTTAACGATTCTACCGGGACTATCCGTTCCCATGCCTCTTTACATTATGAAAGGGCATTGAATGCAGCGTTTTTTGATACATTTCTCCCTCGTATATAAGACGTATAATAAATCATGCCTGCCAAAGGATACCGACAGTATTAAAAATAACTACAGTGACTGGAAAGAGTATTGGGTTAATGATTAATCGAAAAAAAAGTATTAGAGTAAATATATAATTTTTGGCAACGTGTTATTTTCTCAGATTAATCTAAAAAATATAATCGGATGGCATCATATGATGGCGAAGACTTAATGTGGAATTTAAACAATAAAATTTGTGCCCGATAGTAGAACACGGTGGCAGAATATTGTAACCATGATCTGTTCAATAGTTTTTCTTAGATTAATAAAATGAAAGAAGATCTATCAAATTCGATAATAATTTTTAAAAAAACCTCAAGTGGATGAAACTTTTTGCAGGCACTGTATCAGACACGGCCAGTATACGACACGAGCGCAACACGTTCGGAGTTTAAGCATCAAGATTTACATGTGCAAAACCACCGTCTTCTTTTAAATATTTATCATCAGTTAAGGTCTGAAAATAATGAAGTGACGAATACACATATTATAAAATTCTTACGTTCTATATAGAAAATGTGACTGACTAAGTGAGTAAAATTTGTTGTTAGTTTATAATATCAGAAGCATATTATTATAAATGTATCTACTTATATGCATAACAAGTATTAACAATAGTATTAATCATTATAAAGGTATGCTTGCTGTTCAAACACGGACTAGGTACGTGTGCATCTAGGTCTAAGCTTCTAAACACAAAAACAGTCTTTTTCAGCGTAGGTTTATATGTTGCCGTGTTGAAGCGGCAAGGAAAAATACAGTATACTTTTATACAAATGAACATACAATTGTTAATACATAAAGGATTTTTAAAATATCATAGGGAATGTATTATTATGAGTTGTGGTTTTTTATATCATTTTAAACTAACTTTAGAAACACTATACCTAATTTTGTTCAAAATAGTCTAATTATTAATCACATGGAAAAAAATAATAAGTAATTCTATTTGGTAGGCAGATATTTTACAAGAACCAAGACGCGTTCCATGTAGATATTTCATGAAAAATATTTAGAACTATTGGACATTTTGATGTGAAAATCTAAAAAGTTAATCACTTACACCTGACACTCCTTCCTTTGTGTAACCTCCTGGATACCGTACCAGCAATAACCAAGCTTTACATAGTTCCAAGCACTAAATTGTTCACTAGATTTAAAAACTGAATAGCTCGACACAATTAGAAACCATTTTACCGATTTTTTTAGTGCACACATCACTTTTACGCGACCGCCGCGGCGATGATTGAACATTTATTACAAAAATAACTAAAAACAAGTAATGTAATTATATCCACTTAATTTATATTCGCGAGCAAAATTTAAGACGGTTCGTGGTATTTTAAAATACCAAAAGTATCTTCTAAAATCTATAACACATCTTTACCGTCCGCGAAAAGATTGTCTACTGAATACAATATTTTATTTTAATCACAAAAATTATTTGTAAAACTTACTTATCCCTATTTCATTACAATATGCCTATCGCCGTGCACAAAGAAATATAAAAAGTAAATACCTACTTCCATTGTAAATAGAATAATATTTTAAAATATAACAGATAAGAAAACAGAAAAAAAACGAATAATGTAAACAACAGTAGTTTTTAGAGTTTTTTATATTAATAATAATAATAATAATAATAAAGCCTTTATTTTTAAATGGGCGAAGTCTAGCCTAAGGCCATTCTTACTCAACCCATTACAAATATACAATACACAGTTATACAAAACAGAAGAACAGAACAAATTCAAATTAATTAATTAGTACGGTAAGCACCTAACTTAAACTAAACATATTTCATGTTTCACAATCTATAACATTTTTCGTATTAACACCAATAAAAAAAATAAATTTAACAAATTAACACTGAGTTGAGAGCAAATGCTGTTTTAACCAGCACTTAAGTTGATTTAGTGTTACAGTAGACAGGTCGAAACGCTGCTGATAATAATTAAACAAAGTCACTGAAATATAAGTAAAAGACCTTCGAAACATGGCTGTGCGATGCATGGGCATTGTAAGCGTGTTTTGATTTCGTAAATTAAGGGTGCGGGCAGTCCGTCGAAATACAAGTTTAACTCTGAGATACAGTGGTACAGATGTCTGAAGAATTCGCCCTAAACAAGACACAAACATATATTTAAAAATGTTAGCAATTTTTAGCCAACCGAGTGACCTAAATGAGGTAGACACGTGATCGAATCTCCTCAAACCACACACCAAACGACAACAGGAGTTCTGAATTCTCTGAATTCTTTCCGAAGTCACAACATCCAAACATGGATAATAACAAGCGATGCCATAAGTAATCCTCGAAACCACCAGAGATTGACAAAGGATTTTCTTCATGGTGGATGATAGAAATCTCCTATTAGCGTATAGTAATTTTAACTGCATGTAGCATTGTTGAGTCACAAACGATACATGTTTTTGAAAACGCAAATTCTCATCAAAGAATATTCCCAGGTTCTTAGCTGTCTCAACGAAGGGTATCCGAACTCGATCTATAGAGATTAACAAGTTCTCTTTCAAATACTTCCTTTTGCTTTTAGGACCAAATATCATAGATTTAGATTTCGCTGGATTTAGTTTTAAGCTGTGCGAAGTCGCATATTTAGAGATGGATTCCAAATCATTATTAATTCTATTAGTAGCATTCTCACATTGTGATGGTTCAAAATGGTAATAAAGTTGCGTATCATCCGCAAAAAATTGGGCCTCGCAATTCTTTACAACATCGGGCAAATCAAATGTATATAGTAGGAATAAAAGTGGTCCAAGTACAGACCCTTGGGGCACACCCGACCGAATAGGCAAGGATGAAGATATTTCCGAACCAACGACGACCCGTTGATGGCGATCACTCAAATAGGAATCAATAAATTTTGTGGATATCGGATCGAATCCAACATAACGACACTTTGCTACTAACAATTTATGATTAATGGTGTCAAATGCTTTGGTAAAATCAAGTAGCACCAAAGCGCTAGCTTGACCTTGATCGCAAGAACGAATTAAATTGTCTGTTAAATTCATAAGTGACGTTGTGGTGCCATGTCCAGCTCTGAAACCGGATTGATGAACAGGAAAGAGGCTGAGAGACTGAAAATATGTATTCATCTGGCGATGTACCAGTTTCTCTAAAATTTTTGAGAGGACTGGCAGCATACTTATGGGACGCAATTCACCATAGGAAGAGGGCTCTGCCACCTTAGGAAGCGGGACAACGCGACCATTCTTCCAGGCATCCGGAAATTGGCCGCTTTCCAAACAACAATTCAAAATATGGCAAACATGATTACTGATTACGGGCAAACACAGCTTTAACATATGCAACGATATCCCGTCTTCTCCCACAGATCCAGAAACTATGTCACCGACAGCATCCAGTACATCTGAGATGTCGACAAAACGCAACTTAAATTCAATATCAGGATGCAATCTGTGAGAGTTATAATAATTAATAGTAGGCAAACAAGTATTGTCACTATTCTGAAACACAGATACAAAGTATTTATTTATGTCATCTGCATGAGACAGTTGAACAGGCAAGTCTGTAATTCTCGATTTTTGAATATTAAGATTTTTGAGACCTTTGAAAAACAACGACTTATTTGAACTCTTATAAAGTGATTCCAGATATGCCAATTTCTCTCTACGAAGAGACGCCTTAGCGAAATTTCGTAATTCTCTATAGTTTTCCCAGGCTTGAGGAGACTTGACTCTTTTGTATCTCGTGAAGGCACGATCACGCTCTTTAAACATCAATTTTAAAACCGGAGTAACCCATGGACAATGTTTCTTCGTAACACGCACAGATCGCAGAGGTGCATGAGTGTTAAATAAATCTAAAATGAGACTATTTATAATTTCAACTTTGTCATTAATATTTTCTACATAGAAGATCCGATTCCAGTTGATACTGTTGAGATCATTATTAAACATCGCTGCATCAAAACCACTAAAATCTCTGAAAGTAATAAATTTAGGGGGTGGTTTTTTATGTTGTACATTTACTTCACAGAATGTAAGAGAATGATCTGTAATTAAATCTGCTGGTAGGGTACCACTGTTTCTACACTTCTCAGGCATACTGAGGAATATTGGATCTAATAGAGACTGCGAGGTGTTAGTGATCCTAGTAGGTTCATTCAAAACTTGTTCTAAATTATATGAGTTAAGGCATTGGCTAATTTTATTGTTTAAATTAAGAAAGTTGACATTAAGATCGCCCAAAATAACAATATCATTGTATTCCGGAACAATCAACGATAAAATTCTATCCAGGCATTCAACCGCAAGGTCAACACTTCCCCGCGGCGGCCTATAAATAACTGCAATTACGAAGACAACATGTCCAATGCCAATCTTAAGCCAGATATGTTCAATATTATTGTTTTGAATATTAAAACCATGATCAAAATTAACAACCTCAGAATAGAATTCGCTCTTCACATACATACCCACACCGCCCCCGCGACCATCTCTATCTAGTCTATAGAATTTATACCCGGGAATATTGACAATAGAACTGTCGACATTCGGACACAACCATGTCTCCGTAACAGCAACTACATCATATGCATCCCTCAAAACCATACCGCAAAAATCCGCAAAAGTTGGCACAATTGATCTTGTATTTAAATGAGCAATTTTTAAAACATTGCCTCTAGTCACAATATGGTTATCCATAATTTATTTTGACTTGCAACCGAGAAACATAGTTTTTATAGACTGTGCAACCAGGATCACTCGCAGTATGGTCAATCGGGACCTTCCGTCTACTTCGGGTATTATACTTAACACAGTTCAAACATTCAAAATTATTTGATTGGCAGTCTTTCATTTCATGATTGTCTGTACACTTCGGACAAACAAGTTGGTTTCTACAATCCTTTCCAGTATGACCATATTCGCAGCACTTGAAACATCGCACAACGTGCAGGTGATCAGACACATAACAGCTTCGCCATCCCACAAACACCCGACCCATAGTCAAAATGCGGTGACGCAATGCAGGGGAAACCTCCACAACCAGATTTACCCTTCCATACTTCTTGAATCTAGTTACAACTTTTATGTCATTTATATCAACATTTTCAAGTGTATTCAATTTTGTTATATTGGCAATTATATCATTGTCCGTTCGTAGGTCCTCCAAATCAACGTCTTTTATGACTAAACGGGGATTATATTTTTTCGCAATTTCGATTCTAAAATCTGATCCGAGACTAGAATCCAGTCCGTTTTTCAAATTATTTAGAGATTTTTCATCAGCACATTGTATTGCGATCCCTCCTCGTATACTTTTTGTACCATTAATACATGCATTTAAATTATTTGGATTAACACTTTTTTTTATAACAGATAGGATATCAGTAGAAGGTTCATTATCATTGTCGGTACGTTTTATCAGCAGTGTAGCTGTAGAACTAGACCGACCCACTTGTTTTTTCACCATACCGCTGTATGAAATGTTGCCGGGCGCTGTGCCGTGTTCTACTGCCTCATGAAAAATACTATTTTCTTGTTGTTTCGATGCTTGCAAATCAGCTAGAAGATTATTTAGATTATCAATTTGCTTACTCAGTGAATTAATATCTGTTGTAAGTTGTCCACAGCTCGCTTTTGTATTACCATCCATGACCGATACATTGCGCCATTTATCCTTACAGACATTGCAAAACCAAAACATATTCTGATTCTCACTCAGTACTTTCAACCAAGATTCCCTTACACTAATACAGTTGGGATGAAACTTCTGGACACATAAATCGCAAGTAATACTTTTTTTTGAAACTATAAAATTGACACGGCACGCACCGCACACATCCACATCGCACGACATCTCAAACGAGAATATTATACTCAGTTAAAATTTTACTTGTAATATATAATAATTGGCATTTATTTATTTTTCTCAGAGAACCTATACAGATATTCTCTTTTGATTATAGTCATATTATAACAGAAACGAACAAACATAAATTTCTAACGCATACTACAAAATACTCGTATGTAGCTTGCCATCTTAGTCAATAAGCCAATTGATTCTAACTAATAATTTTTATTTAAAATAGTAAAAAACACAAATATTTTCACACCAACTAACTAACTAATTCATGCCATTCATGCATCCCAAAGGAAAGTTTTAAATGTAAATATACTAACTGGCTCTCAATGGAAAAGCAAACACTTTTTCATGCATGCATCTGTTTAGGCTTTTATGTACCTAAGCATCCGCCACACCTTTGCAAAATTTAAACCTTAGTCCACATCATCGAACAACTATTTTCCTTATTCGTGCCTTCACAAATAACATGTGCCTGATTTATAATGAAATTCCTTCTGATTTCAAAGGATAAAACGTTTCTAATCCTGATGAAACTAATATCTACATCTAATATATTTTACGATTTTTTTTCATTTTTTATAGCATCTTAATAATTAGATTTGCTTTTATTCTTATTGCATCATTATTATCGTCTCGAGCTTGTTTTCTTATGGGCAAAATCTTATCAACTTCACTGTCATTTTTACCCTTTTTGTTTTCATGTTTGTCATTTTGGAATAAAAAGTCTTTGTATTGTTATTCAACTAAAAATAAAAATTTAATTCTAGGTACAGGATTTTTGAGTATTACGATTAATAAAATAGAATTGAAAAATTGGAACACGCACCAAAGTATTCCTTATTAATTAACTGATATAATATAAATTATTGAAATGGTCAAATTTTTGGGTCCATTGATATATGTTATTTGTTATTTCCTTTTTTTTATTATTTTTTTCTTATTTAAATATAATAATTTGGAAGTATCTAGAGTTTTATTTAATTTATTCTACTCTAGTTACTTTTTCTATTCTCCTCGTATCTTCAATGGTTCGATATTCTCTTCAATGCAAATCTTTCCTTTTTTGTTAATAAATGATATCGCGTATACATCTTTAAAAGATAGAAGCGCGACATATATACAAGAGATTCGTCTTGACCGCTATAGTAAGTACTATTTTCTATTTTTACGCAAAAATATATTAAATTCTTTAAGTCAATCCCTGCAAATATTTAAAAATACCGCAACGTGACGGTGGTAATAGAATTTTTTGTGAGTGAGTGCCATTACCTGAAGAGAGTGCTGGCCAGCTGAAGACCGGCAGGAGTGGTATAATAGGGTATAATAGGGTAAGTCTCAAGTCATATCAATTATTTTTGTAAAATTTACATTTTAGAAAATGGAAAAAAATAAAATATAGGGTTTAGCTGTAAGCGTCAAGACCCTTCCGCGATTACGTAGACCTTCAAAAGGTTGGTGGTTATCTCGTTCAGAAAATACTGTCTTATCTGTGGGTGACAGTCCTTGGTCCGACTAAAAATATCTGTATGGGGAATAACCGCTAAAATGTCTTTATAACTACTGATAAGATATTCGTGTGTGTGACAGTTTCGATAAAAATACATAGATAAATCTTCCATTCAGAAAATTATTTACATATGAACGTACTTTACTTAGACTCACCTCAAAAATTTTAAACATATCTAGATTTTGCATGGATATAAAAATAGATTTTTTTACGAAAGTACTTTATCAAATCTGCACCAAAATAATGTCTAATCATATTAGTGTAAGTTTTAGTTTTATATTTATTTAATAAAAAAAAAACAATTTCCCTATATCTACAAAATATGCATTTTTAGGTAGAAATAGGATGTATGTCTCTCGTTAACATCCCTGTGGTGCTTATGTTCTTTTAAACCTCAACAAGGGTGCTCTTCTGCTAGCGACCTTCTCAACAATATAAGACAGGACTGTCCAGAACGAAGCCCGGACGACATTATTTTCTGTCCGGGGAAAGCAGTTCAACTATATCCGAGATTAAGCTGGAATAAGTACCTTCACGGTTTGCTTTTCAAACTATAAGGAAAATACCAGAATATAGGGGGGTTTGTATGTCACATAAAAGTATTTAAAAATAAAATTAACCTACTAATTCATTATAACAAAAACACGAATTTCTCCAAACTGGAAAAAGGAAACTCACACAATAATTGCAGAAAAATTCATAATTCTATTGAGAATACAATCAGAACAGACACACAACTGAAATGGTGTGAGTTGCATTCAGATTCATCTTACCAGAAAAACTAAAAGAGGATATTTCTTTAAGTTAAGGAAGTTTGGTTCGAAGCTGAGAAGCACGCATCTTTGCGCAATTCTTTTAATGGTAGGTACTTAAAAAAATATAAACTAAAAAGCGGAATATTGTCTTGTAATATTATAGTGATTTCACTGAAGGTTTGGCTGCATGTGAATTAGAACTTCATATAAAGATATTATAGAATGTTTGATATCGCAAACTTCAGAAAGGCGCATTCGCCAAATGGCAAGAATAAAAATCCAAAGCTTTCATAGAAAAATGATATCAGTAATTTTAATTGAAAAGCGGTGTGCGTGCTAAAATTTGATTTTTTTGGATATCAATGATTTATAAAATGAACGTGTGTTTCATGTAGTGATCAATGTTGTTTAAGCTATATATCACCCTTAAGTACACATACAGGGTAGGTACATAAATAAAATTTCTATCTATAGGATATCCATTTATCCTACATATTTAAAAGATTGCTTCGTAAAAATTCTGCTAAAAACCATTTTACCAGAGAAGTATTTGCTTAGTCAGGCGCAAAATAGACTAACTGAATGACTAATTCACATTTTAAAAATTGTATAGCAAAGTTATGGTTGCCAAATATGCTCCTGAGTAATTTACGATAAAACTTTATACTTTTACTGACTTGAAGGTTTTGAATACATGGGCACCTCAGAAGTTAGATCTACAATCATACTTATGATGTTTGGTTGTTTAAGGCAAAAAATAAAACATTATATCATTTAATTTGAAAATATAACTTTATCCTAATAAATTCTGATAGTATATTAATTCGTGAAGGAATCCTGATAGACTAACAACCATAAACGTCACATTTGATGGTGTCAACTTTTTAGATTTTACATAATTTTCTAAAATTGACTATCTTTATTGAAATTTCAATACAGAAAGATATTCACTCCTCTCTAACATTGACTATTTGTTCTTATTTTTTTCACCTTCATGCATTCTAAGCTCAAATACGCCTCTGGGATATACCGCATTGTGCATTGTGGCTATTGAGAAGTTTTAAAAAGGAACATTGAGAAATATGAGAACATAATGCAAGCGTTGTAATACCTTAAAACCTAGCTGTATTTAGAGGACTACCTGTATTATCACGTAACATACATTTTATACTAAGTATGCTAGCGATAAAAAAAAGTTTATTTTATAGGTGTGAAGAAAAACCTGTTAAAACAGCACAATTTGTCATTCTGTAACAGTCACATATAATTTTCAGTAAACAATATAGCGGGTATGGCGTATTAGACCGTAACTCTATGGTATAAAAAACATGAAATGAAATACTATCGAAAGTGTTTATGACAGGGAAGTCGCAGAGTTTGGGAAAGCTTTCCCATATATTAACTACACGATACTAGTAGCAGTAGAATCAAAACAAGACAAAAAAGATACATCAAGTCGTTTGAAAGGAGATATCTACGATACAAATAACGCTTTGAGGTTTTAACATTGTAATAATGAAAACTTACATAGACCAAGCAATAAATTGCGAAAGATGAGAAGTGTTTTAAATTAAGAGTAGGTTGGTAGCTTTTTTTCAATAATTGGCCAAGCAATTTTCATTAAAGAATATAACACAACAGAAAACACTATTTTTTGAGAGCCACAATGAAATATAAAATTTTAATTTTCTTTTCCTAATTGACCTTTTTATTTATTTGTCTACCATAATCGGTGCAACAGGCTAACCCATCACCAAGAAAATTATGAAATAGACTGCTGCAAAACCCTAACTGCATGACCATTTAGACTTAGGTCCACTCAATCGCCATACAAAAGAAACTTGGGATTTAGGTGAAAAAACACGGACTGCTTCTAGTTCTAGAGAACATTTGCGAAAACATGATCGTGAGAGCAGATGTAACTCCAAATTAACGAATGATACTGCTGAAGGCGTCATGCGTTTTGAAGACTGCCATTTGACAGGGCATACCAGTTATGTTAAAGAAGGCGTAGTACCCCCAGATCCGTATAAAAACAGCGTTTTCAAGAACACAAGTCTAAAGTTGAACATAGAAAACGACGACTTCTTGGCACAGCTGAATCGTTATTAAGGAGGCCATGTGGTAAACCAGATATTGCAATTATTATTATTATGCAATATTGCATTTAGAATAATAACGTTGCAATATCCCGTCTCCCTATCGAATTCTGTGCATTTATCTTTGGTATTATTAAGAATCAGACTTCCTGTACAATATTTTATACCTATATGTAATATTTGAACCACACTATTCGTTACAACTTTACCAGATATACTCTAATTTGTTTCACCAAGAGTTGCAAAAGTTACAGTACGTGTTAAAGCATTTGAAACTTGTTAATTTTATTGATCTTAAGAATTAGCTTGTCGTGATCCCAGTCTTTTTGTGGATAAATAAATGCAGAATAGAAATTCCGAGACAGAGAAAGTTTAAACTAGTTGTCAAAGCTGACTGTCAGCTGAAAGGAAAACTTTTGCTGTTGATGCTGATGAAGAAAGTGTTTTGTAAAATGTTACGTTATTATGTTCGACAAAATTTTCAAAATATTTTCTCACATGCTCCACAAGTTAGATCCATCAAAACCATACACACATAAATGGTTTTCAATGGGTAAAAATATGAGATAATAATATCAAGAAGAACTCTACGATCGTTTTTCCTGATGAGGGAAGCTATATGATTTTTATGATTTTAGCTCTTAAAATAACTTTGGATTCTATTCTATTCTATTTAAAATTAGTATTAAACAGCAAAAAAATCTTAAATTTAATTATTTTCAAACCGAAATATCAAAAGGTGTTTTAATTTGCAGAAATGAAAAATTTGAGAAAAACCTATTTATTTGAAATGTCACTACTAAAAATATCCTTCGTGGTTTTATCTAAAAATACCTACGACAAATTAATTTTAGGTTTAACTTGTAAAAACGTGCTAGTTTGTTTCATTTGGAAATTGCTATTTTGCACTTTTGAGAGCAAGAGTCAAGACCTATAAAACCGAAAAAACTTCACTTTTTCCATTGGTTTTGCATCATATTGCTACTGAAGCGTTGTCGATAGAAAAACTGGATACACTGCTGTGCTAACGTGCTAGCTAAGCTAACCTAATAACAGATTTTTGTAATTGATCCTGAACAGGTAGCTCCCGAACTAATTTCAAAAATAATAAATAAATGGTGAAATAATTTATAAAAATGTTTTTTGAAGTATCTAAATAAATCCAGTTAAAATCAAAATTAACCTTGAACAACGACAGAATAAAATCAGTGAGAAAGAAGAGCAAAATAAAAGTGGTGTTTTCGTGTGAAAAATGCCGTATATGTATTATTTTATATATAAATGCGGCTTTAATACACCGCACATACATAATGTACGTGCAATAGAAATGGAAAAATAAAGCCAGAGTCATCATAAAACTTTCTGGAGTACATGGCGACTCACCCAATAGTATAATTCATTCGAGAAATTAAAATCAACCTATATTCACCTTATTTCAAAAATTAATAAATGAAATTATAACGATTCCTCATTGTGTTTAGAACACCCTGTAAACTCGAATGCAATAAAAGTTTTTTCTTTGAATAAACTTTCAAAACTTTGAAAATGACTAGACTAGACTGAATATTATCCGTTTGAATACATCTGAAGATCATTAATATTATGATTGATTGTGCGTGACTTATCCAATAAGTTTATTGGAAAAATTGTCAGAGTCAGCAGAAATTACAATAGACAAACTAGACAAAAATACAAAACAGAAAACAAATGTGGACAATTTGACATCGTGCGCACACCCATATGGAATCGATATCGTATTTAAGCAGGACACGATTGGTCGAAAAAGATCATTCCGCGCCCTTAATCGCGACATCTACCGTAAATATACTAAATCAAACATTTTGTCGGGAGAGGGTTGGAGTATAGGGTGGGGAGCGGAGGGGTGACGTCCCTAACGTTGCATGCCACTTTTCTCAGAATGACTGGGAGTGAGTAGTGTTTATGCCTCGAGTGTTGTTAAGTGTCATAAGGCTATGTTTTGGGTATGCAAACGAAATGTTTGGACTTTATAAAGTTTATGTGTTAACAAACACTAGAAAGAGTACATCTAATTTGATGGTAATACAAATTATGGATTTGGGTTGTCCCTACAGATCCTGATGGTCATCTGAATGACCAAAGTATTTTTGTTTCAATTAGTCATGTGGGCCTCGGCAGCGTCTAGACGTCTGCTGATTATCTTTTATTGTCTAGTTGCTTTAGGTAAGTTAAATTAGATAAAATATTTTGTATTTTTAAGTCACACCCTCTAAATTCTCAAGCGTGCTAGATCATGTAAACAGTGCCCCTCCCCTCAAATAGACAAAGAGTGTCAAAAGTTCTTCGAAGAAGTTACATGTAGGAATTAAATTAAATTATTTATCTATGGTTTATGTCATTTCAGGATATTGTTCAGAAGATGAGGAACGTTTAGTACGTGACTTGTTTAGAGGATATAACAAACTAATAAGACCTGTACAAAATATGACTGAAAAAGTTGATGTTAGATTTGGATTAGCATTTGTTCAACTAATTAATGTCGTAAGTGGATTTATTAAGATTATTATAAGTATTATTTAGTTACATATACATAAAAAGGCTTGATTTAATTTTGTTTATCGTGTATCTTCTTTGTTACACAAAAGGAACTCTAACTTGTGCTTTACACGATTTAAATTTTCGCGCCCAACTTATTATGAAAACCATTTATCAAGCCCAAAAACGTAGCGCTACATTTAAATAATTTGAATCATGGACAGTATTGTTTTGTAAATTTTTTGGCGTAATGTTAGAATATAATAATAAACAAAAACAGATTATTATGAAATTTGATCCTTAATTTTATACAATAACTTCGATTATAAATTAAGACGTACTACTTATTAATTTGCATTTAAAATTCAAAAGTTGTTTTATGTGTTACACAAAACCGATTCAATTTTTCACTCAATTTTCATAAAAGCTATCCCATATACTCTGTATCTACCTATTTTTTTCCTTGACCTAGATGAAAGTGATACTAGAGAATTATAACCATTTACGTAAAAAGGCATATTCCATTTGACATATTTATTTTTAGCATTATTTCGGTCGAGAAAATGAGATTTACTTTTTTAGTGAAAACTTTCAGCTAAATTGAAGGATATTAAGATTCTCTTTGTGAAAATCGAATTTTATTCACTCTTGGATTTAATCTCTCTTATCACACCCTCCATCTGATTGCCATTATGTAGTTAATTATTGCTTTTTGAGTGAGCTGAGAGAAACCCTCTTTATTTCTTTTCATTCACTTTATTTATTTTAGTTGGTTTTACCACAGTGTTTCAGAAAGGATTAGGCTTTTTGATAGCATGTATTTTGTATATTTCATGCTTTCATTATTTTAGTTTGGTTTTCTTTGGATTTTACTTATAATACGTTTTGACGCTAAATTCTGCTGCTATCAAGTACATACAAAAGCATGACTATATACGATGTTCCAAAATTAGATTGCAAATTAAACTCTACTATACAAATACAGGGTGTCCCCAAATTTCTGGTATAAATTTAACTACTGATTGTGGAGACACAAATAAGATTATTTCTTCATACAAACTTAGTTTCGCAAATGTCACCGTTTAGAAAATTTATTTAGGACAGAATAAATGATTGAAAATCAGTATAACCACATTTCAAGAAATGTTGAATAGTACATATTTAAAACTTCGACTTAATTTACATTTACTTTTATTTGGAAACTTCAGGTCATAATAACCATAGATATGTTTGTCCTTATAATAAATCACCCTAGTGCAAAAGAATGACTGAGATATTGTATTGAATAATATTATTTATCCTCCAACCTCACTTCCTTCCTCCGTTTGCAAAACTCATTTTGAGTAACTTATTTATGTAATTTGAAGGATTTTTAAAATTTGATTTAGGCAAGAAAAATACATATATACTTCCGTTATAAGACTTGTTATTAGAAATAAAAAAATTTAACAGTGTTGACATATTGAGCATTGAGCGTGTTATGAGTTTTCACAATTTCCTTAGACAGGTGCAGATCCCTATACATTATGGACTATTGAACAGTACGACATACGCCAACGGCAGCTTAAAACTCACTATTTCTGCACAATACCAAAAATGGTAAATTGACGAAAATTCAAATATTTTTGTTAAGGTTTTGCAAACTATACGTATTTATTAAATTTTTGAATAAGATTCGGATATTTTAGATAGAAAACTACCACTTTCTTCGTAAGTTTTGGGCGAAAATATTGACAATGGCATTAAGCATTTTCCTAATGATGCCAGTTGGCATTCAAAGGAATACATTTAGCTAATGTCCTAATCTTAAAGAAACAATACTTCTGGATTAATGCTGCGTCAAATGTACACTAGCTAACGTTTGGCTGATCATCCCATGCAAGAATGAAGTTGCTCTGAAGAAGCTTACAGGATGATCAGCGAAACGTTAACTAGTCTAAATTTGCCGCAGCATTTATCCAGAAGCATTGTTTCTTTAAGATTAGGAAAATGCTTAATGCCATTATCGATATGTTCGCCAGAAATTTCCGAGAAATTTTCCCATTTAATGCAGAATTAATCTGTGACTATTTCCATTCCCAAGTTATAAGCAACTGAGTTCTTTGGAAAAAATGATAATAGTTAAAACTAAATATCAGAAGGTTAGGAAAATTTAAACCGAATAAATCTATTTGTAATTTTTGCAACCACTTCCTCGTTTCGTTGAATATTTCATATATTCTGAAATTCTAAAAACTAATCATTACAAAAAACTAATAAAGTCATATTATCTACTATTAAATGTACGTGTGCTTTATTAGTATTTAATATGCAAGACGTATTCTTATAATTAGTATTAATTATGTCAAAATGTTTTCTGGACTCAGTTTGAATTCGGAATTTCGCCTTGTTCCGAATTAATAATATAAAGCATATTAATTGCAAATGGAATTACGAATACAATCTATTTAGGTATCAGAAACATTGTCTAAGCACCATCAAGTGCAAAATTCAGAAATTACATATTGTAATTTATGATTATCTAGACAATTTAAAGAATTTGGAAAATTTGAATAATGCATTAGTTTTTTTAAACTAATTAAAAAAATCCAAAAGATGGTAAGTAAATAATATATTAACAAAATTTCATTATCAAATGCATTTTTGCAAATGCAAAATAACCCTTACATAAAACAATGTTCCCATTAGATATTTCTTTTTTGCCTTGGAGATAACAACTTTTTCAGAGATCATTATTCCTCTTCTTCACTGAATTCCGATGAGCGACACCCGTCACAAAATCTAGATTCAAGGACCCTTATGCTTCGATTTATTTTAATTAATTATTATTATTATTTGAATAATTCCAACAAACAAACTTCGCGATTTCTGGAATGAAAATGCAGAAGTTGAAATACCTAATAGGTTTTAGGGTCCATGGGACTTGAAAAAGTAAATATGACTGATATGAAAACAAAGTCAGCTTTCCTCAAGCTTCTTATATACTTGAACTTGAGTGTGTAGAAGCGTCAATTCAACGGAATAAATCAAGAAACACTGTGCCAATGATAGCGAGCCTATATTCCATTGAGCGCTTTTTGAACTGGGACCGCCATGTAGATTATATGATTACATTAAAACTTAAAGTAAAAGACCTCAACGTGTAATGAAATTGCCCAAGAGGGAACAATCTGTTACGACCTACATTGTCTTGACAAATTTCTTTAGTTATAGCTTATATACCTATCAACGATAAATATTAATGACACCTTAACCCAAATACATGTTACTGTAACTTCAGTGTTCTATTTTCTTTTTAGATTTCCATGCCATTTACGTTGGATATACAAAATAGTGTTCAGCGTGAAATATTGTTTTTAGGAGACTTAATAAAATGTTTAGGAATAGCAGCACATACCGAAAATAAAAACAAATACCTATGCTGGTAAAAATATCTAGATAAAAAATTTGTTTTCAAACTTTTTGATTCAACTTTCATAAAATAAACTCAATCTTGGGAATATGGATATTGGGCTGGTTTCGCAATATCAATCAACTTTCAGTTTAACAAATCGGCAACGTTTACATTTTAATTTAATTCTTTGTTATACACGACACAGGATAATTTTTAATAAACCTATTTCTGGAGGTGATTGAGAATGAACAGAAAATAATTAATGAGTATTCAAAATCTCAGAATACAATTCTTGAAATATTTCAGTTGCAATAGTGTTAAACCAAATTTATACAAATATGTTATAACTAGTTAGGTATAATTTTGAGTAAAACTCTAACATGGTTAAAGTTAGAGGTGTTCATTACGACAAAGATGAATACACTCATTGAGTGTAACAGGTCATTCAGTAAGATAAGTAAGAAAAAACAACATTTTGACATAACTCGATTTTATTAGTCAACATAGTTGCATTCGAGGGCAATACAACCAGTATCGCGAATAGGCCTCAGTTTCAACGATTACTTCATCATTGGACTTAATTTCTTTCGAGCAAGCACTCTAAATTCACTTTTCCATTTTTTTTCCTATTAAAAACTACAGATTCATTATAAAATAAAATGGAAAGCAAAATTTCCAAATCAGATAACTTTTTAACTGGCAGTCGACCCAAAGTTTTTTATTGTAATATTAGGTTTGCAGCATCATTTAATTCAACATCTTCTGACATAAAAAATATTCAACTGCCAAATGTATATAGGTCCTCCTGCCTTCGTACCCACATACTTTCTTATTTAAAAAAAGTGTAACGCCAATGTAGCTTAAAAATTAAACTCCAAAACGGTACTACATAAGTATTTTATCATGTCCCATAGATCCATACCTTTAAAATAATAAATTGTTGTTTTTGAACAAGCAAACAAAAAGAAGTCTCATGTTTATGGTGTGTTTATTTTTTATCATCAGTTTAATTAACGCATCAATTTCAGAAACCCTAAATTTCGCATCTGAAAGATAAACCATGGGTAAAACGCTTTATTTTTTTAACGCTTTTGTTATGGTTAACAAGATATTCAGTCTCTGTTTTCTCTATTTATTTTTCCCGCCCTCATCTCAGCTATTCTTTATACTGTCTTTAAAAATAAAACCGATAAGTTTCTTCGCTTTAAGAAACGGAAATAGTAATTTAAATAACTACCACATTCTATAATAAGATAGTAGAATTACTTTTATTTGCTCATTATTTTTAGTCAAATTTATTGACAAAACTAAATATTTCAATGAATCATACAGTCTCCAAATAAAAGCCTCTTGGTGGATTGTGAGATTACGGATAATTAAATTTTAATATGAAGTTTGCGCTTAGACGAGTAATCTAGACCATATTCCCATAAAACCCCACAAGCGCCATGATATGTTTAGCTTAATCGATAGCCCCTATGAATTCTATAAAGATTTCTCTTGATTCCACAGTTGTCTCGCGAAAGACGGTTTAAAAAAACTGCTCACTTTTTAATACTGTCATGGCTGTCTTCAAGAATTCGATCAGAAACCTTTGTCCATTGAATAAATGAAGTCGGAACCAAAATATATTTTATTCAAAATACGAATAACTTTTCTTTATTTCACAATATACAGATTTATCGGTTGACTGAAAGAGTAGGTATAAGTGTAGAGATATCTGATACACAGCTATTGGAATACCACTGCTTCTAGTTGTAAATAGCAATAAATAATTTAATTTAGACGAAACATCATATATTTCATCGGCTGTGAATTTGACAATCAATGATATTTTGAATGTGCAACAAGTAATTGATTGCAACAAAAAAATTTAATAATGAAACGCGACAGCAAACAAAACGGTTCACTGCTTAGGTTATAACTAACTCAGTCATAAATGAATTGCTTGTTACATAATACATAATGTAACAAGACTTTAAGTTTTGTTGGAAATTTGTTTGACACTACCATGCTTTTACCAAACGGGCCGTTTCGTTGCACCGGAACCCATCAGTACTGTGACCTAAATTTCCAAGATTTGATGATTCATATCTGTTAACTTTGAAAGAATATTCCTTTAGATAGTGTATCCTGGGACTGAAACTGAAGATAATTCCTTCCCGCTTTAGAGCTGAATCTTTTGTCTGTTGAAAAAAGAACAGAAAAAGGAAACGTAGTGTTGTTTACGATTCCGAAATAACCAATATGAAAATGAAAAAGACGTATAGTGTGTGAGATTTCTTCATTGCTTGGTTCAGTGTCTCATGTCATTTGTCATAAATAATAATACATCAACGTTGCTCGTATCTAATATCATACAAATGTTTTTTTAAGGCAAATTAAAATAAAGAGCTTTTACGAAATCAAATTTAAACTCTAATATGATCAAAATGAAATATTTGATTTTCTTGAGAACAAAGAAAATAAACAGTTGATCATGAAACAGTACTTCCAAAACATACTAATACGTTTTTAACAACGTGTTACTGTAATATTTTCTAAATATCTGGCACCTCAACAATTTAAAAAGTTTCAGGTTAACCGCGCACATGCAAATTTGCTCTGAAGAAGCTGACAGGATGAGCGAAACGTAGTTAAATTTAGCCTCTCTGTATACGTTCTGGAGTTTTGAATCTAATATTATACAAAGTGTTTCAATACAAATGCAAAAAACTTTGTTTTGTAGACAATAATATACAGGGTGTATCTAAAAAACACCGAAAAAATTAAAGGATAATTATGTGATGAAAGTTTGGAACTAGGAATAAAAGTGAACAAAATATGGATAAATTTAATAATAAACAAATCATTTAATTTAATTAACAATATAACAAAAATCAAAATCCTGTGGAATATCGATGATACAACCTACAAAAAATTTTAAAGTTCACCGCCTTTTGCTTCAATACAACTATCTCCTCTTTTCCCTGTAGAATTTCATATGCATTGCAATATTCTTGGTGAATTTTTTATTATTTCACAACCTGCTAGACTGCGGTTTCGCAAATCATCGATATTTTCGACAGGGCTTGAATGGATTTCAGATAAGAAATATAAATGAATTGGGCTTTTAAAGCATAATTTTTAAAAAGCAAAAGTTTTATCGAAAAAGAAGTTCTAAGAAAGAGAGTTACTTATACAAAAATACTTTAGAGTTGGAAAAATTTCAGAAAATGTAGATTTATTAAAAAATATTGTTCATTAAGTGTCTTTTAATAATAAGGGAAAATAAAGAATTTTTTTTTTTTTATTTTTGGAAATGTGTAACTGTTCTGGAAAGGGGTTTTTCAATAAAAAAATATGCAAATGTATTAGAGAGGAAAATATTTCTATTACATTTTTTTAATTTTCTAAATGATTTTATTTTTTTACTAATTAACAAAAGTAATAAGAGAAATTTAGTTCGCACTATCAGCAATCATAAAATTTTAGCAGTCCTCGTTTTGTTACTGAGTTAGCTTTTCAACCAAACAATATACAACAAGATATTAACCCCTTAAAGTTGTAAGCATTTGTTTAGAAACCTACCGTAAATTGGTTGAAATAAATTTACATTTTTTCACAAACGTTAATAATATATGTTAGTAAATTTCTATTAACTTATTTCGTCGTGCTAGAATATCTTGGCGAACGACTTAGTAATATGACGGCCTGATAAAGAGATTAGCGATAATGTCGTTATTTGCTGAGGCCTGTAATGGGCTTAAAGTAGAGACTCGCATTCTCGTGAGCAAAACTGGTAAAGCATTTTGTCTTAATCGCTATTCGCAGGCTTTTATTTCGATACAGGCGCATTTTAAAATATACGGCATGTCTTTAATTGTCCGGATAAGTCATGTATTATATTTTGGCCTCTCCGTATATACCTATGTCAAAAGCATAAGCATATGATAATTAAAGTTTAATAATCGGTGTGTTTAAAAAGGTCAAGTCAAAAAGCAAACAGTATACCTATACAACAGCTCAAATTAATGCCAGTAGGTAGGTACCTACTTGAAATCAAAATTTCTCCCAGCGGACTCCGTTGTGTTATTCAACTTTAATGTTGGAAGTAGAAAATCAATTTTTAATTATAATATTTAAATTTAACATGTAAGTTCTAATACTGCTCCTATTTACATCTAAATCGGTTTAATATCAACATTTGTTATATATCGGTAGTCTAAACTGATTTCAATCTACTTTAACTCTAACACTAAATCAGATATCTTTTACCCCTTTTAAAGAGCATAGTAGAACAACAATCAACTACAAACTAAAAATGGCCAGGGTTTCTTTTTTTCAGTGATAGATACACATTATTATTGTTTCTTGTTTTCTTTAACCTTCTCAAATATTAACAATAAATATGTTATAATATTCTCTAGAAAACAAAATGTTTAGATCTTTGTTCTTTACATATTTGCGGTATATATTTCTCCGTATTTATTCTTCCTGTCATTTTGTAAACGTTCAACTTATAGAGCAGGTAATATTCATAAACCCTTAAAAGAGAATAGAATTCTAAAAGCGAACAGATTTGTTAATGAAGCTTTGTTCCTATATTGCACAGCACGTGTATAAATTGGTTAAAATTGCGTCTCGTTGGAAGAGATGTTCTATAATTCATAATTTGTTTGTGTGTGTTCAATCAATGTTCTTGTTGCGGTCAAGACAATTTGTGCTTGTTAGTGTTTATAATGAGTAATTATATATACAAAAAAAAAAACTCTTGCCCTGCTATATCCAAAATATTTGTTATTAGGTTTTAAACTTTTAAACATTGGTAGAATAATAATTTTTTAACCATCGAGATATTCTCAGTTGCAAAATTTGATAAATTTAAATAAATATAATAGAGAAAATAAAACGAATACAAAATTAAACATATAAATAATAATCAAACGACTTGCGTAATCAGTTTATTATTGTTGCGGCAACCAATCTGCCATACTGTAGTAATAAAAATGGGTTAATACGGCGTTTTTATACTCAATTTGAAACATTTTCATACCAAATAAAAAAAACTGCAAAAGATAAACCATATTTCATGATTGATTTTAAAAATTTTCGAATCAAGTATTATATGTTTTTAATGGAACTTAGTGTATATAAATATGTAACATAGTTCTAACGCAGCAACATATCTCCGAAATTTTACACCAATGAGTTGATTTTTGACATATTTGAATAGACTCGAGGAACTACAATGGAATATACAATATGTGAAACACAATAAAAACATAATATACTTCTACAATAAGGACAAACTTTTGACATAAAATAAACATAACACTATATATACTGAGGCAGAAAATTCTTGCACAATGTAGAACGCGCAATCCGTTAAAAGTTTTTTTTCGGGATTTTTTGATTACTGTACTTTTTGCGGAAACGTAATGTGTTTCCCCTAAAATAAGCTCAAAAAATAAATATGCTCAAAAAATAAATATGCGATAAAAATTTAGATATTAATCATTGAGTGGGCTTCGTATCAATATATCACAGGCATGCAAAAAATGTTTAAGCTGATGATACCTAGCTTTCATATTTAGCTATTCATGCAAAAAATAATTTTTTAAGTTAAGCAGGCTGTTCACAATTAGTATTTTCACTGACTGACAATCCTTAATAAAATCCATGCGGAATTAAAATCTGCATATTGTCAAAATTGGTGTTCCATTTGAGAATATCAAGTTATACTAAATTTTGGTTACTAATGGTGAACACCCAGTGTAAGTTAAAAGAAGATTGTTTATATGAATAAGTTAATATAAAAGCTAGTTATCACCAACCTAAACAGTTGGTTGTTCTTCATATTTACTTATCACGGAAATATTAATTGTTTACCAAGGCTCTAAATTTTCACAAATTTTTGATTTTTGACGATCGTACGAACATAACATCGCTATAAAAAAACATAACTGATATGTATCTTTGTTGGGTCGCCCTGTATACTTGCAATGTATACACGACGTCATTGAAGAAAAAATCAAATTTGCTACAGTCTTGAAACAATAAACCTAGAATTAACCTATATATCTTATTTAAAGTAACATTTCAATAATTTTAAGAACCAATTTCAAATTATTATCCTTTATAATAAATTATAATCGAAAATACGACAGACGGTACAAGTGTTGCTAAGGCTCAAATTGTTCAGAAAATTTTAATTATCGTGTTTGTTCATCTACAAGTAATTTTCTATATAAAGATACAAAATATTAAAAATTTTATTTATTAGCAAAATTTGGCACTTGGCTCCAGGGATGTAATATATACTAGGTATAACCCTGCTATAGATAGATCAATATCTATTGAAACTACTGCTACTGTCAATTTCCTGTATAAATTGGAAAGGAGGTATATGAAAATTTAAAACTAAATAAATTCTATTTTTTTCAGAATGAAAAGAATCAAATTATGAAATCAAACGTTTGGTTGCGATTGGTAACATATTATATCTTAAGGAAATGATTTATGTCTGTGTTTACATTGAAAATTTTAGGTATGGAATGACTATCAGCTTCAATGGGATGAAGCTGATTATGGAGGTATAGCTGTTCTCAGATTACCACCCGATAAAGTTTGGAAACCAGACATAGTTTTATTTAATAAGTAAGCTACGTAAAATCAATCAACTTAAGAGCCAGGCTTAAATTAACAGAAGTGAATGAAACTTCGCTGAACTTTCAGAATAATAAATGTCAATTGTGTGCTTCGTACTAAGTAGGCAAAAGCGACGAATACTAAATAATATGTTTGAGAATATAATACATATAATTTTCAGAGTTATATTGAAGAAAGTTTTCACTTCTATGTTGATTTAAGCTAAGATTACATTAGTTATTATATTAAATGTCCATAAAAATTATTATTTTCTAGTGCTGATGGAAATTATGAAGTTAGATATAAATCAAATGTTTTAATTTATCCTAATGGTGAAGTTCTTTGGGTACCACCCGCAATTTATCAGGTAAGGATATACTTATATACGAATTAAATTATTAATAATTTTGATGTACATACAAAGGACATACCAAAGTAGTTAGTAGGTTTTATAGTGCGATTGTGCGATGCACTATAAGCAGTAGTACTGATGACGGAAGCTGTGCCAGGAAGAAGACATCTATACGCAAAGATGATAACAAATGGCACACTTTCTGTCATCATCTATTTGGTAACTGATATTTTGCAACGATAACGTAGCGGTGAAAACTATCTCTTACATAGTACATAACAGAGAAGTAAATTTCTTGTAAAGTAATATATCTAATAAATTTATAGCAATATAGTAAATTTTCACTTTATTAGTTTAGGATTTTAAATTAAACTGTATGATGATCGCCGTAGGTATAACATATTTTTTAGAGCTAAAAATTGTGAAAAGTTTATTGAATCTATGCTAATTTAAACGCGAAATGTAGATTTTAATACTAACAGCTTCGTCCAAAATAACAATGAAAATAAATATTCAAAATGAGGAGCCGTTAACTTAAAATTAATAATACAAATTTCTACAAAGTCGCTACACACGTACTGATTTTTTTTATAAACAGGTAAGTAGCTAACAAGTTTCTGCTTTATGTTCATTAGAAAACTTCAAATACACGGTCTACAAAAGTCACCCTGAACGTATTATGGTATAAGCATTTGCTTTCTAGAAATACTTTCTATTAAATTAAATACAATTTCTAATTTGTCAATCAAAGTGTTAACTTTGGAAGGTACCCATTTTGAACTATCCCAAGAGTCGAAACTCTTGGGATAGTTCAAAATGGGTACCTTCCAAAGTTAACACTCGCACGGCATTCTACTTAATTAAAAAAAACAGAGAAGGAACTCTGACGGAGAAAATTGTACTGTATTATCAATAGTTAATGAAATTATTAGCATCGTTCGCGGAGACGATTCTGAACTGGTTCTAGTTTTCTACGCTTGCGCAGTACGCTTTTCAGCGTTCGCGGTGAAAAAATTATCGAACTACTAGTAATAGATGCACACAGTTTGTCGTTCGCGGGAAATTGCACTTCCTTAGTGGTCGTATGGAGAAATAAATGTCATAGACACATACACATACAAGGTTGAAAGTGAGAAAATGGAGCGAGTAGGGAGAATAGCTCAAACTTATGTCTTCAGATAGGCAACCTAGCCATACAGTGGATTTTACTTTTCATTTTGAATAGTGACTTGTTAATAGGAACCCAATTACCAATATTTGTGAAATAGGAAATAAAAAACCAACTGAAATGTAGCGGAATGTCAATGAAATAACAGAATACCTAACAGAAGTCAGCATCCACAAATACTATAATATTTTGTGGGTGCTCTGAGATGGCCAATTGGACACAGAAATTCTGGCTCGCGTTGGTTCATCTTAGTGAACATTCGGACTCAAGTAGAATAATAAAGTATTTTGTGTATGCTGACTTCTGCCGGTTATTTCATTGATGGAGCATGTTCTTCTATTAAAAATTAAACAGTTCTTGTACTGTTATTCCAAATCACCCTCCGTGAAATTTCAATTTGTCAGCTATCGTCTAAAATGACCTAATTTATTTACGAGTTGTTTAGATATATAGAGAGCTAATACATAATGTTACATACCTGTTTTAATTGACTATTGTTTAATACATGTTCATCGGAAGCACTTTTGCTCACTTTAAACATCTATTTCGATTATCGCTTGCCTATTTTTTGTTCATAAAACAGTCCCTACACCATCCAATATTATGCTGTTTGCTATCTATCAAATAAACGCATAAATTGATGCGAATTCGGATGATTTAAAAATATTCTAAAATGATTTTACATATCGAAGTTAGGCTAGTGTTGATATTTGCAGCTCGTAAGTTGTATAAAAAACTTACTAAAAATATAAAACATTTTAATTAAAATACTGACATAAACCTTTATATAGCGAAATACAACTGCAGAATAAAACAAAAAGTTATGTCTGCGTATGGACCCTTGAGGATACCAATTTATTTGTTTTGGGATTTAAGCTACAATCTTGTAGCCAAGCATCCAGTTTGCGAATTACACAATTATGCGACATACAAATCATTAAAAATTACGTCTTTGATAATTTTCAGAGTTCTTGTACAATCGACGTTACATATTTTCCGTTTGATCAACAAACATGCATTATGAAATTTGGTTCATGGACGTTTAATGGTGATCAAGTATCACTTGCATTATACAATAATAAGGATTCAGTAGATCTATCAGATTACTGGAAATCCGGAACATGGGATATCATCGAAGTACCAGCCTACCTCAACATTTATGAAGGAAACCATCCCACGGAAACAGATATCACGTTTTATATTATCATACGACGGAAAACATTATTTTATACTGTCAATTTAATACTACCAACCGTTCTTATTTCATTTTTATGTGTATTAGTTTTCTATTTACCTGCTGAAGCAGGCGAAAAGGTGAGTCTTTCAATATAGTTTAAAAATCAATATATCATATTTAAACATCATCGGTCGGTCGGTATATCTAAAGGAAAATATACAAGCATTGTTCACTTTCAAAAGGCAGGAACGCTATCTTTGAATTTGAAATATGAAATATCTCTTACTTTGATCTATCTGGATCAGTTCAATTCATTTTTCCATTAACTTAATCTGATTTATATATTTTTCGATCTATTTTTACATAATAGAACATGTCAAGAATACAAACATTAAACAGTGAATTTTAAAAATAATTACATTTAAAGCCTGTCAACACCACGTTTTATATATAAGGGTTAAATTCCTCTGAAAGTCTTTTTAGATATTTCCTATAAAGCACGTTTCATTAAAATCATAAGGAGAAAATGCTATATGATTCGGTTGTAACATTTTAAATACAGTGCGAGTTATAAGTACGTGTAGAAAATTAAATTGTTTCAGAAATGCAACCGCCCAACATTTGTTTATGATTGTTATTATTATTATGATTATTTAATTTGTATCTACTGTGAGAAATTATATAGCAGATGAAAACATGAATTCAGAAATTAGAAATTAACTACGCCATAACAGACGTTTGATTAAGTGTTTGAATAGTTAATCGAAGAACATGCCATTTAATTTTTTACACGTATAGTTCGAATCATCCTATTTATTAATTGTGTTTCTTTCAGGTTACATTAGGAATAAGTATTTTACTGTCATTAGTTGTGTTTCTGTTGCTCGTTTCAAAAATCCTGCCACCAACATCATTAGTATTACCACTTATTGCTAAATATCTTCTTTTCACATTTATAATGAACACTGTCAGCATACTTGTTACTGTTGTGATAATAAATTGGAATTTTCGTGGCCCCCGAACACATAGGTAAGTACTATAGCCAGTAATACATATTTCACTTATACAACAAAATCTTTAAGAAATTGCATTAGTGTTAAATTAATCACATCTCGCACGTAAAACATACATGTCGGGGTACGGTGGTGATCTACCTTTGGAATACTGTATACCGTCCGATCATAGTCATACCTACCTATTATATTTCAATCCAGAGATTTATCATTATTTTAACTCATAAGACAGTGGTTAGATGAATCAAACATTACCTCTCAAACTGTGTTGCCGGTTAGATCTTACCTTTTTCACTTACCAATTCCCATTAGTCAGTTAAAATCAGTCAATAAACAATGTAAACCACACGAAACGTTAACAGGTTGCTTATGAAGAGCTGGAACAGCTAGGAGATTCTTAAGTGGGCAATGGGTGACCCTAAAAAGGAGAAAATAATTCATATTGATGTGATTTTGCAGCTACTCTATTAGAAATTAATGTTCCAATGCATTAGCGTGTGCCTTATCAGAGAACGGCTAAAGCTTTTTTAATTTTTCTCAATTAACCTTTGGCACTACTACTATTTCCTTTTTGTAGGATGCCATCATGGATACGGTCAGTATTCCTCAATTATTTACCAACAATGTTATTTATGAAACGACCAAGAAAAACGAGATTAAGGTGGATGATGGAAATGCCTGGTATGGGTGTACCCCCTCACCCATATGGTTCACCAGCTGATATCCCAAAACACATCAGGTAAAATAAAATAAATTCTAACAGATTATTCTGGAAATATTAAATGAATTATATCTCAGTCAAACGCAGACACAGTATATTCAAATCAATATCAGTTCTAAATCATTTTTAAATTAGCAATATAAAAGGGACTTTTAGGTATCAATTTCAAATTAAGTTTCTCGAGTAATGTTATTTACCTATATGAAATTTTCCGTTCAATCAAATACCAGTAATAAATTTCTTCATGTCGGGATTTGATTGATTAATCATTTCTTGAAATTTCCAGCTCTATGTTTATCTAGAAGAAAATGTTACTTTAATCTTTCACATTGTTATATCAAAGGACAAAGGAATTTTCCGTAATTAACGTACATAATTTTATATTACGAAATTAATTCAAAAAACACTCAAAGGTCTGGTTAATTTTAGATGTGGTAAAGATTATACACTCTGACTTATCTTTGGTTGTGGTTTAGAGGGTGGATTTCCTTTAGCGTTTCGGCTTTTGTATTATTTTCACATTATTTTTCCTGCTTACTAGCAATACTTATATTTTTGATGATAGCTTTACATCCATTAGTCTTATATCTTAAACCCTCAATTTTTGTTTCAGTTCGGTAGAATCCCAAAGTAAAGTAGAGGTAATGGAATTATCCGATCTACACCATCATCCAAATTGTAAAATTAATAGAACACCAAATGCCGATTTGGGCGTAGGTAACGTAGGTGTTGTTGGCCCAGAAAATGGTCGCAGGGAAAGTGAAAGTTCGGAGTCTATTCTATTATCACCAGAAGCTTCAAAAGCAACGGAAGCTGTTGAATTTATTGCAGAGCATTTACGCAACGAAGATTTGTATATACAGGTGAGCTGAACTATTTTTTAGAATTAATTAATTCATTAAAAAACCTACCCAATAAGTAGCCAAATATAATTAATTGTGTCTGGTATTATAATCGTCATAATATTACTAATTATATATTTTTTTCCATTTTTGCTGTATTTAATCTCGTACTTCAGGCACAAGTAGGACTACATGGACTAATTATAATTATATGTGACACTGTCTCACAACAACAAAATATCGCGCTGGGTCCTTTGTTGTAAACGCCGAAGTATAGTTTTAACAACGAATTTTCCCCTGTAAATAGTTAAAAGTAAAAAAAATGTAATATAGTCCCGCAATTTTGTGTCCAATTTATTTTTTACTGTTTTATATTTATTTATTTTTACAGACTAGGGAGGATTGGAAATATGTAGCAATGGTTATCGATCGATTACAATTATACATGTTTTTTATAGTAACGACAGCTGGTACAGTTGGTATATTAATGGATGCACCACATATTTTCGAATATGTGGATCAAGATAAAATAATAGAAATATACCGGGGCAAATAGATGGCTTCCTAATTTCACTGGCTAACAATCAGGTGGCTTCCATTGCGACAAGCACATAATGGCCTATAAGTTCGGTTTTAAATTATAGTGTTTGCAAAAACTTGATAATAATAAATAATAAAAGAAATAATTAACTGAATATTCACACACGAAGAATTTAATGAATTCCATCACTATAATCCTCAAGAACAGTTTTTTAATTCGCGTAAAGAAGAATATATTTTTAAATTATCATGTTTCGCAGTAAACGTTAAGCCCATGAATTCATTATTTATGTTAAAAAATACAGAATGAGAAATATCTTAGAAATTATTCATTATTTATTGGAAGAAAAAGTAAGATAAATATGTGAAATGTTGGACACATTCAAACAACAGCGGTAATAATGAATATGAGCATAGTAAGTACTTTTGGAATATTCCAGAAGACTATGGTTCCTATAATAAAATAAACTTTTTGTCAGAAATCGTGAAGTTTCAAATCGAGTTGCATGTCAATCCCCAAAAAGAAACTAGAACTATTAACAAACAAAATGAATCCAAAGTACTGTTGGCGAGATTAGGTTTCCTACATTCACATTATCACAAGACCTGCATCGTAAATATACGATGTACAGAATTTTCCTAGTTTTTACACTTTCAGAACCTTTATTCCAATTTATAGAATTTAAATATTCAGAAAAATAATATTAAATAGTTAGTCACATGCCAAATTGACACTGAGGCCGTTTATAATAATTACAAAATGAATCGGCAAATTTGGTTCTAACATAAAAATTATAGAATTACTCCTGTAAATGAATAATTTTCTAGGATCATTTCTCAAAATCAAATCTCGTCCGCGTGGCAAATTATCACGCAAATAAATAAATAAGAACGTTATAATTTTGTTTAATATCGCCGATTGACAATCGACCGTGAGTGAACGGGTGTAACCTATTATAAAAAAATAATTTAAAAAAAAGAAACGATAGCGACGTATCGTCAATCCAATAAATACGTATTTATTATTATTACAATAATAACTAACAATATTACAATGATGCAAATTGTTATTAGGTACCTAAACGGATTAAATAATTTATAACAACAAATTAATACAATCTCTAATAACAACAAAAATGTTTAGATAGCTTGTAGTACATAAGATATAATCGAAGCCAGATATATTTTATAATTTTTTGCATAAATTTCAGTTGAAATCTGGATTCATTATCTCATATGGAAAGAGTTATTGTAAACCATTATTGAGACAAGTTAATGAAATAATAAAAATACTACATAAATAAATAACTAAAGTAAATAACAAGACACTATCGTGTAGTTAGATTAGAATAGAATGATTGAGAATAGGCAGTGTTATACTGTTAGATAGATTGTTGAAATGTTAACAACCGAGACGAAAATATTATTTAAAATATGTTAATAATTTCCAATTTAATTATAACACACATGTTTGCGGACTTTATATTTGTAGCTGTTTAATCGGAAGTATTATATTATGTTAACTTTGTAATTTTAATATTACACCAGAAAACCTAAACAAGATACTTTTGAGTTTATCATGAGTACATCGTGATCTGTTTTAAAGCGCAGAAAATTATTGCAAAATCGTTGTGCTGAGAATAGTGATATCAATGAAAATATGTATTTTTACGCAATTGAACAACACCGGAGACTTGGCTTATTTATGTGTTTTTACAGATGAATGAAGATGTGGCAGCAACTTAGTGTCTTTTCTGCCTTTATACAAATTTATATTCAACCATGAGCTCTGCTATAGATGGCCTTAGTTTCATCAGTTCGATAGTCAAGTATGAATCCTTGTAAAAATACAGGTTTCGTAAAAAGTGCGGGATGCAGAATAAATAATATTCTGTAATAACGTAAATGCGAATTATCCTTGGTTTAAGTTCTGTGTGCAATTAATTGAAATAGAGAATCTTCGCATGTGTCCTTGATTATGTGATTGTGTTGTAAATAAGCATGATGATGTTTTGAACTGATGAATATCATCAGTCTTAAAGATTGAGGAAATAATAATATAGTTCCCTATATTTCTGAAATAATTTGATAGGGGTTTTAGTGTGATGTGATTTTTGTTTGTTTCGTTTAGATATTTTACTTTTAGTGAAGTAATCTGTCCACTATATTGAAATTGTTATGTCTATAAGAGAACAAGGTAAAACAACTAACTACTCCTCGCGGTAATACCACAGCAGGAATTTAATTGAAAATAAGAAGCCTATGAAATTTAGGAGTAGCTCTGTAGTGGACAAAGAAATTTGGATGACCACGATTATTTAATTTTATAAACAGTAAAAAAAATGTGATATAAAGAAATTTGGAATGCAATAATAACTAAATATATGAATGCTCACACTTTATGCTCATATTTAGTTCCTATAAATTTAATAAAAAAGAGTCCCTCTCTCATTTTGTTTTGTATTAGATTAGGTATAAGACAAATATCACTTATAATATCATATTTATATTTCTTTTGATGATATTGATAGATCACTATGTTAGCAATAAATAATTCTAAGCAGAATACCTAGGAAAAGTGGTCTTCTTTGTAATGTGTAATTAAAGAAAAAACTGCCAAATATTTATTTTAATTTAGTACCATGAAAAGCGAGATTTGGAAAAAATTTCTAAATCTTAGATGAATTATATAATACGGGTAATAAAACGTGATATTTCATTCATAAATTAATATTTTTACTTTACTTACTAAATTTTAATCGGTAAGATACTGGCTTTAGAGAATAGCAATTTTATTTTATTATCAAATAAGATGTATATTAATAAACTCGCTAGAAATTTTATAACATTCTGCAAATCTATCCTTCCTATTTCTTGGCAAAGCCTTGGAAATTTATTGATATTCTTTAGAATGAAATTCATTAAAAATTGATAATTGGCTCCAAGTGGTCAATAAAAAAATACTTATAATTTTTATTTGAATGCATTTATGTTAAAACAAGAACCTGAAGAAGTTGGATATTTTATTTATCACAAGTGGGTATAGCATAAATCTCTATTCTTGATGGTAATTTAGGATTTTTCATGTGGTATCCCCGTGTTACAAAATTAAAGTGATGACATAATGAAAATGTTATTTTATACATATTCTCCAAAATTAGTAGTGGTATGTACAAATTCGTTGAAAATTCAGAGAGAAAATATTATTAGATGGACGAAAAGACAATAACGAAGGAGAAAAAAATAATAATATAACATAATAATAATAACTAACAACAATTTAACTGTATATGTTAAATTAACAAATAAACATTAACATTGTACCTATTAAAGCGATGAACAATAAAAAATTGATATTTGAAAATTTAAACAAATTAAGCAATCAAACAGAAACATAAACTATACTCAATTTCAATGAGACTTTCGTGTTCGGACATAATCACATATCAGAGAAGAAGTAAATGTTCTGTATTCTGAGGTCTTAATTCGAAAAATGGCTTTTAAAATATATTATATTCATGACATTTGGAAGGTAGATAGAATATCGGATTTATCAGTATATGGTTTCAATTACACTGATATAACTGTCCCATATCAAGTCCGCAAATATGTATGTACCTAATTTTGTTTGTTATGTATTATATATATTAAACTACCTAAAAGGTATATACACTAATTTTGTAAATAAACGAAGATTTTATGTTTTTGACCTGTTTGAATGTAACCTCTATTGGACTGGGGGATTAAGGTCGCAATAAAAATAAACTTTTAAGAAAAAGTCAAAGTTTCATGCACTTTTTTGAGTTTGTTTAGGAATATCTCAATAATATCGATTTATAGGAACTTTTTTAAATTAAAAAAATAGTCGATCTCTCCGTTTAATAATTTGACAAAGTAGTGATGCTTCTGTTTTTCCCGTTTGACAAATTGAGCGAGATATTAAGGTAATCCTAAGGTGACTCAAATAAATGAGCGAAACGTTGATCTTTTCTTGTACGTTGATTTTTTATCACCTTTTATCCACCTCAACAGGGTTTTGTAAATAAATAATTTTTTAACAATTTTTTATTCAAAGAAAATATATTTGAATAAAAAATTTATTAGGTGCAAATTTTAATATCGTTTAAAGTTAATTTTGTATTATTACTATTCATGTGTCAAATATAATTATTATATATATTAATATAGCATTGCGCCTGATAAGTTAATTATATTGAAATGTTTGCTTATATTTAATGACAATGACGAAGGACATTAAATGAACACCAAATACCAATTAAATTTGTTAATAATGAATTATTTAGTCAAGGAAAATATATTAATTCTGTATTTAAATAATACATTCTAAAAAAATTATTTTGAAAATAATGCTCAATATGGCATTGGAACTTATTCAACAAAAATCAAAACTCCAAATATATGATTAAAATCTCTAAGATATTTATTACAATTTTTTTAGAATTACTTTGCGATTTGGAGTTCTCATTTATACCTATATAATTTTACAAATTGTTACTCCGCAGAGTCACCAACAATGAGACACAGATAACAGTAAATCCTTGTCTCAGAAATATAGCACCATAACATTTTTTAGTCCAAAAGTTAACATTAACCGAAATATAATGGAAAAAAGTATTTATTTTTCCTTGATGCATAACCAATTCTGTTTCATCCATCCTCTATCTAGGAGTTTCGGAATTATTTAAAATCTTTGAAATTTTTATTTCTTTATTACTAATGAAAAGATAGTTGTATTTAAAATTGATCTGTGGTGTTTGATTTCATTTTATTTTTTTGGTAAAATATCGATATGTATAATATAATTCCTCTTAAATATAATGTACAACAATGTCTTCTATTTAGACGTACAATGTGTAAAAAGTTGCAAACAAAAAAATTTATATTTCAATCCAGTTGTGAATAATTTTGTTATATCGTTTTAACATGTCTCGTATAGAACTTAGAAACTGCATGTTTTTTCAAACTCATATGTCTACTTTTCAAACCATGTATCTCGAAAACAAAGCGTTTAAAGGGTTGTTTATATAAACCTTCCCTACTACCTTAACGAGCATAACACGCTTATAAATTTTCCCCATTGAAGTCCGGCCCACCCCTAGTCTAAAAATTTTTGTGGACTAAATTATCGATTTGCATTGTGAAAAATAATGTTACAGCGCAAACTTTCAGTTCTTCTTACACATAGTTAAAATTACTTAGCTTTTAACCATATATTTGCAGTTTTCAATATTTCTGGAGTGAGTCTTTATGTTTGATATTATATTAAAAACTTATTTAGAGGTATCTGATTACTGCTTTACATATCACAAATAATAAAATACTTTCAAATAAAATATATTGTTTTTGCAAATATGTAATCATAATATACAGGATGTCCATATATTCCACTGATATCGACTTTTGGCCGTTATTGAGAAAATTTATAATCGATAAACATAAGTCTCCTTGCCAAAATAAAAGAAAATGTAAATAAAATACCTACTCAAAACCAAATTAAGTCTTTGCTTCTATAGGTATATTATAATTCAACATTAATGATTTGTTGTAGATCGATTTCTCGGACATTCTGTATAAATGTTACTTAGTTGTAGCACGAAATTGGTACGTATACAAGGTATAAGAAAAAAGCTGGAGATCCTTGAATAATAATAATAGGAATCTTTATACAATATATCTTCGAACAAAAGGCATGAGTGCATAGCAACACATTTGTTGGCAAAACTAAATCAGTTTTCCTTTGTGTTCATGTTTCTTCATCACAAAATAATAACACATCAAACTGTGGTTTGTGTTAGCGTAAATTATAAATAAAGGAAAAATGAACAGCTCCAGTAACGTAAAGTAAAACTTTCTGTAAAAACGATCTATTTAGCTATGTAGAAATAGTCAGCGACAATAAGAAATTGTGTGTTTTAAAATGTTATTTATTTAAAATCAATTAATGTAATAACTCTTAATATTTTTGTGCCTACATTAATTCGCTCTCTAATAAAATTTTTGATAAAATATGAAATAGGTGCTACAACTGAAAATATATATGATATGTACAGTCGTTTTCCATTTATTTATAATATCTTAATATAATAAAAGATTTGTAAATAATATCTAAAAAAATGTCTCTGTTCTTAAAATTGCTTTTTCTTTAAATATCCAATACACAATTTTGTCTTAAAACTTCGTGAAAAAAATGCAAGTAGACCATTGAAGTGTATATAACTATACAAAGAACTCTAAAAATATTATATACTGAGCGGAAATTGTAATAAGGTTAATAATGATCTAAATGAACCTAAACCTTAAATTTACTTAAATGTCAATTTACATGCCTCAATTTTTTTACGAAGTTTTAATACAATTAGGGAATTTTGTAAACGAAAATTGCTCAAAAAACACTCCGATAACTTATCTAATAATTATTATAACATTCTAATTAATTAATTATTAATTAATTCATATTAACTGCATAAAAAATGATTACGTATGTTTAAAATATACCATATTTATAATAAGTAATATCTATTCTAGCTAAGTAACTTTTGGTACGAATGTTTAGTAAAACTGGTTCAGAAACTTTATTACATTAAATTAATTATTACCCTAATTCCTTAAATTAAATTTTCAGTGATATTTTGGTATAGAAGTTATCTAAATAATACGACATTATTTGAAAATATTAAAGTTTGTTCCATGTTAAATTATTTTACAGTCTATAAATAGTTACTAATAGGAAAAATTATCCGAAAAATACAAAATTTTTTGAAAAATGACGATATTTTGATACAAGAGCATGTAGTTCTACGAGATTCAAAATGCTTTTTTGCTGAAACGCACATAATATATTAAGTTGGAATTTGATATATTATATATATTTATATAATTTTAACCGTAACTTAATATAATATTCTATTATTTTATTAAGTACATATTCGCCAATTAAAATGACTCAAAAATACCTCCTTGAAACTGTTGAAACTCAAATATACTCTTAGTATGTACCTTTTGCAATCAGATAAAGAAACAACATAATTTTAATTCAAAATTAAAAAACTCTAAAATAGTTAGTCATAAAATACACATTAATACCTATCTATTAGGCCTCTGCATAGGACATAGATAAACGAACAGGATAAAGCTCTGATGCTATGCGTTTTTAGGATTTATGATGTCTGAAAATTCCTATACAGACATTAGGTTTTCTGGCGTTTTTCGTCGGTTGCTGAAGCTATGTCGGTTGACTTACACGTTCCAGGACAAAAACTGAATTGTTATTCATAGTCTTTAGTAAGTAGTTCAGCTATTTCGAATTTTAACGCCCATTAAAACTTTAGAGAAGGTCGGCCCCGATTAGACTAAAGTTAAAGAGTTGATTTTTATAAACTAAAGTTTAATAGCAACAATATACGAGAAAGGTGGAATAATACCAGATTTGAAGTACTAATTTAACTCTGGCGAAAGCAAATATAGTTGCCGCTGAAAAACAAGACGTGGGTCGGCTATCGTGAATACCCTGTCAAGCTTCATAGCTAATTCTTCAATATTCACCAAACCTGTCTCCAACTACTAATTTGCAACTTAAGATTCCAAATACATATTTAATGCTCGGTATAAAAAAAACAAATTTCAAGTTTATGGTTAAACTGACCGTTACGGTCGTTCGGGATGGGCAAGCGACTAAGAAAATTTGTACACTGAAATTATTACGGTTTGTACTGTTAGTGGCGTAGTTGGGTGAACTATTTTCAGTATATTGTGGCAACTGATTAATTAAAATTTTTCATCAACTTGGTTTTTTAAATGCGGCCCTGAATTTTTTTTTGTTAAATTTAAAGCCATTTTCAATTCAAATATAGGTGATATATCACATGAAATGGTTTAAACAAGTTTTCAGTATTTTTAGCTGTTATTTAAAATTATTCAAGAAAAATCGCCATGGTTTGGCACTTATTTTGCGTAAAACATTCATCTGAGAAAGGCGTTTTTTTAATAACTTCAACAAGCACAAAAATGTCAACTAACGCGTACAGAGTAAAATGTTGTACTGAAACTGGTTTAAACCATTACATGTGATCTATCACCTATTTTTGAATTGAAAATAGCTTTAAATTTATCAATAAAAAATCCAGCGCCGTATTAAAAAAACAAGTTGATGATGGTTTTTCAAAAACGAAACGTCGTAATGAAAATCTGTAAACGCTATTTTTTTCTCCTCAAAAAGTAAGAATGAGAAAGTGCTTTTCATTTTTTTATATTTGTAAAAATAATGTTAGAAATAATTAAAAACTAAAACCGCAAAAAATCGTTTTTTCAAAAATTCCCGAAATTCCTTAGCCATTTATCAGTAATTTCCCCCTCGGTTGGTCGGTATATATCTGTTAAAAAAATTGGTAATGCCGTGTGGAGCCAAAAAATGTAACTCACAATGTTATTTTATCCATGATTTTTTCAACTTCTGAGAGTGCCAATCATGTTGCTGTAGAAACATGACAATAATAGATATATTTATTTCTCTATTGTAGGTATCATTGCACTTGGAGGGGAGTTAAATTTCAAACTAAATATAAAGTTCAACAAGCAATTGAGTTTCGATTGATAAATATTTATATTTCTCAAAATTTTGTTCTATAGGATAACTAAACCTTTGTGACTAGGCTAAAAAAATGTTTTATAAGTTTGGTTATAAAACAGTAACTATACAGAAATTTGATTAGATAATTTTCTTAAAAAGTATATTTATAATTAAAATTGTTACAAGATAGTTACTATTAAGAGTAATTAGTATTATACTATAACGTATAGCACTGCCTGTCGTGTTTTAAGCACTTTAAAGCTTGGAACACCAATTGACTATTATTACCAATACAAGAAGAAAAAAAATCATTTACCTGTTAAAATGTTAATGTATAAGAAAAATGCATTTACAATAAAATAAGCAAATAATTGTTAATAATTTTTAGACATTTTGATTTATTAAAATAATGTTACCATGATGGCGGAAAAAGCTTTTCCCACTAAACCAAAAATATCCAGAAAATGACCCTCAGTAGATTCATTAAACCCAATCCTATACTGTCTCCACCATTAATTTTTAGAGTCAGTCCCATTCTATTAACTCTTTCGAAGGTACCATATATCGAGAGTGTTGCCAAAAGTTCTGGACTTTTGCACATATCCAAGTACCTATTAAGTAACGCCATTGTTTAATACCTTTTTTATTTTTTTGGCAGTAGTAAAATAAAGTGCTCAAAATCACGTTATACAAGAACTAATGCCTTGGCATTAAAATACATTGTCGAAACTTGAAACCATTACAACAATCAACCGTACGTCAAATATGTTTTGTTTGACGAACAAATTTTTATTTGGTTCGTCTGTAGTTGCTGTATTAATAAACAGACTCCGCAAATAAAGTCTCAGGTTTTCAGCTTATAAAACAACATACCTAAATACTATTGTATTTTGCATTTCTCACATCAAAAAAAAATCTATACCTGTAAAAGTAAGTGGGTTTAGCCAAACATAATTGTTACACTTCACCTTTTAGTTTCCATAAAAACTTCCGCATTATGTGCGCATTCGATTTCTAACTCATTTATTTTTAAATTTCCCGCGCTTTAAAGCACATTTAGATTGGCCGGTTGAAACTGTTGAATATAAACCTAAATAGTTAACAGTGGCAACATTGTATGCTCACTATAATAGACCCATATCACATCACCTGTGTTGTTGTTGTTGTCGAGTAGTTGAAATAAAAGAGTTGTAAAATATATTACGAGATATATTGTGTTTCATTTTTCTGCACAAATTAACTATAATTGCCCCAATATTTCTACAGGTTATGGCCCAGAGGTTGAAATAGACCTTACGCATTGTTTTATATGAAAACGGGTGGTAATTATAGTAATTTGAAGTGAAAATACCGGTGTATTAGGTGCAGAAAAAGTTGAGGTTAGGAGACACATGCGTTGAATATCTACGTAAAAAGTACAGTAAAAGTTGGCAAAATAGTTAAAAATGACTTCGCTACTACCATTTCCACAATTCTCAAGTAATAACTATTCAAATTGGAGATTCCGAGTGGAAATATTATTGGAAAAAGAAGATATCAAGAATGTTATTAATGTTAAACCCGAAGAATATGGAAATATGTCAAATGAAGCTAAAGCGGCATATGAAAGAGATGACACCAAAGCAAAGTGTATAATAGTACAGTGTATTTCCGACAAATTTCTAGAATATATAAAAGATGCAAAGACATCTGAAGCAATGCTGAGATCCTTAAGAAATGTTTTTGAACGTAAAAGTACGTTTTCCAAGTTATTTATTATGAAGAAATTGTTGAAATTAAAGTGCACAACGGATGACCTACAAGATCATTTTATTAAAGTAGAGACACTATTGAGAGACTTAGAAGCTGCAGGTGCTACACTTGATGAAAGTGATAAAGCGTGTTATTTGTTATTAACGATGCCTGATAAATATGAAACTGTAATAACTGCGATAGAGACAGTTTCTACTGATATTACTCTTGAATTTGTGAAAAGTAGACTTCTTGATGCTGAATTAAAGTTTAAAGACTCTCAACCGGATTCCTTTGTAACAAAAAATTGTGCTTTTAGTGCGGGAAATAAAAAGTATAATCACTACAAGCCTAATAACAAGTGTTATAATTGTGGCGAAACGGGACATTTTATTAAAGACTGTCAGAAAAATTCAAAAGTCGAAATGAGAGGCAGAGGTACATGGAAAAGTAGTCAGTCAAGAGGTAGAGGCAGAAACTACAGGACCGGATTCAGAAGACAAGCATATATGAGTGAAACGGTAGAAGAAAATACAGGAAATAGAGAAGATGAGGCTATAAGTTTTGTAACAGAAGTTGTGAACGCAGGTATGGCAAATAATAAAAATGGTGAGTCAGATTATTTTTTTATTTTGGATAGTGGTGCAACAGATCACTTAGTTACAGAAACGATGTCTAAATATATGAAAAATAAAGTTAAGCTTGAAAATGAAATAAGAATAAGAGTAGCTAATGGAAATACTTTAATTTCAAAGGAAAAAGGTACATTAAATTTGTTATATAAAAATACAAAAGTAAACATTGATGCATTAATTGTACCAAAATTAACTCACAACTTGCTCTCTGTAAAAAAGATAAATGAAAAAGGAAATAAGATAATTTTTGAATCAGATAAAGCAGTAATTAAAGGAAAAGTAGAAGTAGAATGCATGTCTAGAAATAATTTGTATGTTGTAAATTTCAAATTAGATACTATGGAGTCAAATTTTAAAGCTGGTAATTTGACAATCACAGGAGACATGTGGCATAAACGTCTAGGACACTTATCAGAAAATTATATGCGTAAATTGAATCTTCCGTTACCGAATAAAATATGTGGTCCATGTCGAGAAGGAAAAGCAACTAGGGTTCCTTTTGAGAATAAAACTTTGCCGAGATCAAAATATATAGGTGAACTGCTACACACAGACATAGGTGGACCAATACGTACTCCAACCAAAAATGATGAAAAATATTACCAAGTAGTGATAGATGATTTTTCACATTTTATGACAGTATACTTGTTAAAGAAGAAAAGTGAAGCTCAATTTAATTTAATGAATCACATTAGAGAACTAAAATCACAAGGTTATAAATGTTCTAGGCTTAGATGTGACAATGGAGGTGAATTTATATCATCAGAGTTGAAGAATTTTTGTCAACAAAAAGGTATAAAAATGGAATATACGCTACCTTATACAAGTCAGCAAAACGGAGTTAGCGAAAGGGCTAATAGAACTCTATTGGATAAAGTACGTACTATGTTTGCCGAAACAAATTTACCAAGGTATTTATGGGGTGAAGCAATAAGAAGTGCTGCCTACCAATTAAACAGATCTCCAACAAGCACATTGAATGGCGAGACTCCTGCAAAGGTTTTATATGGTAAAACTGATTTAAGTAAATTAAGAATATTCGGAAGTAAAGGTTGGACATTAAAATTACCTAACTCAGGAGATAAATTGGAAACAAGAGCGAAAGAAATAAGAATGGTTGGATATAGTTTAAATGGATATAGAGTTTGGGATCCAGAAACCGACGAAGTAATAGTTTCACGTGATGTAAAATTTGATGAGACTGACATATTATATGGATTCGAAGAAGAAAAACAAAGCGATGAGAGAGGTAAAACAAATCAGAATGAATCTACAAATGTTGACGTAGAGGAAGAGCAAAATCAGACAGAAGAAGAGATAAATGATGACAGTTCAGATTCAGACGAAGAATATAACCTAACAAAATATGTAAATAAGCAAAGACCAAATAAGAGAAAAGTTAATACCCCAAAGAAATTCAGTGATTATGAACTATACTATGCATATTGTTTTGTATCGGAAGAAGAAGAGGAACCAAAAGACTATAGTACTGCCATGAAAAATGGAATTGAGTGGAAAAATGCAATAGATAAAGAGTTGAAAGCTCATGAACAACATGGTACTTGGGAACCAGCAAAACTGCCAGAAAACAAAAAGGCGATAGATACTCGTTGGGTATTCAATACTAAACAAAATGGTTTAAAGAAAGCAAGACTCGTGGCGAAGGGATATCAAGAAGAATTACATTACAATGTATATGCTCCAGTAGCTCGATATCAAACAATACGAATGTTTATTGCACATGCTATAGAAAATGATTATAAAATAACACAACTTGATATACCTACAGCGTTTTTACATGGTAATTTGAACATAGATGTATACATAAAAATTCCAGAAGGTGTAAAGATAGAAAATGAAAAGAAATACAACTGCTTAAAATTGAAAAAAGCATTATATGGTTTGCGTGAAGCACCGAGAATGTGGAATGAAAGATTTCAAAGTTTCGCAGATAAAAATAATTTAACAAGATCAGAACATGATTTTTGTTTATATATTGGTGATAAAGTTTGGCTATTAATATGGGTCGACGACATAATAATTATGGGAACTAATAGCTGCAGAATTATAAAAGCATTAGAAACAGAATTCTCTGCGAAAAACTTAGGTGAAATGAAAAATTTCCTAGGAATGGAAATAAGAAGTCTTAATAATAAGAAATGTATTACCCAAACAACATTAATTGACAAAATGCTTAAAAAATTCAAAATGCAAGATTGCAAAATTGTGCGTACGCCTATGGAATCCAATTTCCAAGTCAATCAAGACTTAGAAACGAAAACAAATATACCTTATAGAGAACTAATAGGTTCACTTTTATATGTATCTACTATCAGTCGACCTGATATAAGCTATCCAGTAATATTCTTAAGCAGATTTTTAGAAAAACCTACTGAGCAACTATGGCAAGCTGCAAAACGAATATTAAGATATTTAAAGTTTACCCGAAATATGAATTTAGTTTATCAAAAGAACGATAATGATGAAAACCATTTATTGGCGTATTCCGATGCAGATTGGGGAAGTGATCATACTGATCGAAAAAGCGTTAGTGGATTCGCAGTGTATTTTAACCAAAATCTAGTGTCGTGGACTTCTAAAAAACAAAGTGTCGTGGCACAATCAAGCTATGAAGCTGAATACATAGCTGGTGCATTAACAGCTTCAGAGCTAGTGTACTTAAGAGGTATTTGTTCCGATTTTTCGATAGACAATTTAAAGACAACCTTATTAATAGACAATCAAAGTGCTTTACATTCTATTCAAAGTTATGATAATAATAAAAGGTCTAAGCACATTGACATTAAAGTTCATTTTATTAAAGACATTGTAGCAAAAGGTATTATTCATGTTCTTTATATACCAACAAATGAAAATGTATCTGATCTTATGACCAAATCTTTAACTAAAGAAAAGTTTGAATATTTTCGAAATAAGTTGATTATAAAAGAAATTTTATAAATGTTTAATTATTCTTTAGACATAATTAAAAATGTTATTCAAGAATAATTTCTTACTTTTTTGAAAAGCTTATGTTCTTATTATTTTTTTGTTTTTTAGAGTTTCATTTTTTTGTTGATTTGCAATTTAAAACTATTGTATAAATGTTTAAATTGAGAGGGGGTGTTGAATATAAACCTAAATAGTTAACAGTGGCAACATTGTATGCTCACTATAATAGACCCATATCACATCACCTGTGTTGTTGTTGTTGTCGAGTAGTTGAAATAAAAGAGTTGTAAAATATATTACGAGATATATTGTGTTTCATTTTTCTGCACAAATTAACTATAATTGCCCCAATATTTCTACAGAAACCACAGAAATCTTATATTATATATATATATACTCTAGAATGATAGTACAAAAATGTAACCAAAAGTGTAAAGCTGTCCATAATGCGCATGATCACAAATATCTTATTTTTCAACAGGACCGGCTTTGATTAAATATAATATTACTGTTATGTTATAGGTATATTTAAAATTAAATTTTACCATTTGGTAACAATCAAATAAAAAAATGGAATAAAGGAATTTAAGAAATAAAAAATTATATTAAATATCTAAATACCTATTGTCTAACAGGTACAACCCAATAATAATAAATCTAAGCAGAAACGAGAAATAAGTAAAAATTCTAAGACTGGAAAATATTTTAAGGACATGAGCATTCTAATTATTTATTTTATTATTATTATATAATATTTGTTTGTTTATACACCCACCTTATGCGTCTTACCTCTCTACAGCCTTCAAAGAAGGGGTGCAAGAAACAGTGACTTCACAAATATTTTCCGTGTCCATGAAAACCACTTCCATTATCATCCGTTCTACTCGCAATAGTATTTTGTCGCAAAACATGGTTGGTAGAACTTGTATTCTCAGCAATTTCATGGAGGATTCTATAATTAAGTATATTCCAGTTTAACAACAGAATTCAAACGAACTTTGTATACCTACACAACGTAGGAAATATATTCTTCACATACATATCATGCATTTTTGACAAACTGCTTTTAAGTAAACAGTATCTTGATATCAAACGATTAAGTATTTACCTTCCACTCTCATTTACATAATCTGTTCTGTTCAACAAAAGTTTAGGAACTGCATCGGGTACGAGGGTGATCCTCTTGCCGTCTTCTCCACAAATGATATCTTCAGCAGCGAAATGCTTACTGCATATGACATTCCCATCACATAAATTATCTGTACTAGGATCTCAATGCCCGCATGCAAACATCATGTCTTTTTTTTGTCAAGCTAAAAATGAGTATGTCAGTGGTATATTATTGACTCAAACTCAGATTGTTAGAACCCCGAAACAATAACTTACTGAAAATAATTAATACCAGGAATGAGACCTTCATCTTTACACCACAACACTATACACCTCAATGTTTGTTAAATAAACGAACTAAAACCAAAATAACAAATATTAAAAACAATTTTAATCACAAATAGGTATATCAATCAACAATTAAAATATACCACGAATAAAACCATAACTATCTGAATTGTTGTGAAGCCGACTCTGACAAATATTCCCACTACGAGAAACGTCATTGCGAGAACAGACGCTGTTGCGAAATCTCCTAAATTTAATAAGATTTGGAAAAAATGTATCGTTCATATTGCTGACAACTAAACAGTATGCAATTTTACCGATAACATTTAATTATTTGATTTTGTCAAGCAGTTTCGTATGACGCAACATATGGATTTATTTATGAAACAGATATGCCGCCTAAAGTCTGTAAGGCGAACGACAAAATACTTTTAAATATGGCAGCTCTGTACTGAAAATAAGATATTGAGGAGTATGCGTAGATCGTGAAAACTCTGCATACCCGTTACACTTTTTGATAATAGGCTGGATTTAATTAGCATTCTAGAGTACATATATAATATAAGATTTCTATGGTTGAAACGCCCACAGCCGGACTCTAGACGCATGTCGTTTGTGCCGGTGAGCCACAAATATATAGAGAAATATATCGCGCAAGTGAGAAGTAAAAAAGGTGGAATATAGGGCGTGGCCATTTTGATGTTATACGACAGGGGAGTTTTAACAAGTACATAATGAGCTTACTTTAGAACAGTTATACCATTGTGTTTATTATAATATAGTGTGTCAGCGCTTGGTTAGTACCATCATCTAACAACAGACGGCGTTATCAACTTCAGTCGTTCATTAAGAAATTTCTGGTATATGATAACGCCATCTGTTGTTAGTTGACAGGTACTATCCAAGCGCTGACACACTATATTATAATAAACACAATGGTTATACTAATAATTAATTGGTATAAAATGTCAAATTTTGGGAAAATCCAATGTTAGCTAATTTAAGATATAAAAATTATATTGAGTATTAAAATTACGTATAATTTGGCACTAATAAAACCAACAATTTTATCATATTTCTTTCATAATGATATAGAAATGTTAGATTATTTTAATAATCTTACACCAACATATATTGATTTTGTATCCTTTGAACATGTTATACTATAAAAATCAGAGGGCAATGAAATAAGAAATAACTTGGCAACAAGATTCCATCAAAATGGCGGTTTCGTCTCTACTTTTATTCCGATGCGCATACGTTTTTGAACGATATATTCCTCTATATATATGGTGACACATCAGAGTTGTAGAATGAAGTTTATGAAAAGGCTGAAGTATGCCATTCATACACGCCTCGCGCTGTCAAATGCTTTAACGCTAACCGAATTGATTTAAATTCCCTTTCAACTTCTATTGTACGTTTATCAGTTTCCAGTCTTTACCTTTGCTGTATCGAGTCGATTGTTGAAGGCTATTGTCGCATTTAAATCGAATCCATAGACATAAGCATGACAATGACATAAGCAGTGTTGTTCCCAGGTGCTTTTTCGTATTTTATTTAGTACGTTTTGAGAGACTTCATACGTTAATACGCCGGAACGATATTCTAGTAAAAAACGTACTAGATTCTAGTACGTTTTTAATCAAATCAATAGTTATCCCCTAACTCAAGGAAAACCAAATATGGCTAATAGATACGAAGAAGAAGTGAAACTTTACTGTCATCTGTCATCTCATCTAACCATCTTTGGCTGTCAGCGTCTGCTGTGTGCATCTGAATCAGCAAGGAAGAGGTCAAATAAGAGAACAAAGAAAGAAAGATCTCATTTAACCTAACAAATAATTCATCAAACGGTTTTGGGTTTTTTTTTTTTTTTAGAAAAAGTGATTCATTACATTAAACAGCAAGCAAGGTTACAATTACTCGATTACTTAGATTTAAGGAAATTGTAAATCTAGTACGAAATTGACGCGCCATCTAGTACGAAAAAAAAAGCCTGCGAACAACACTGGACATAAGCAAGGCAAGTCGCCGATATAGAGGATACCGAATTACCAGATCCGTCACAAATATTACTGTCATCGTTTCTAATCAAATTCGTCATTTACAAATGTTATACTTAAGCGCAAAAGGTACAAATATTTGTATAGGTACATGAAGATATTTTGAATTAATCAACACCGACTCTGACCAATAAAAGTGTAGGAATCAACTTATGCATACTTATTGAATTGGTCAGTTAATTAATTTTTAAAAAGATATATATCATCGAAATTATACTCGACCAGTTATCGATATATTAGCGTGAATATCAGTAACGTTTTATATCGATATATCCTCACACCTCTACTCCACAAACACTAACCTTAAATTTTAAATACTCAGACTCAGTTGTTAAAGGGTTGAGTCGGTTCATTGATTTGTGCTGTACTTTTGTAAAATAACTTTAAAGTTTAAAATGGCACCATTTAAAATTGTTATGGTTCGACATGGTGAATCAGAATTTAATGAAAAAAACTTGTTTTGTGGATGGCACGATGCAAATTTAAGCGATAAAGGTAAGATAATTAAAATGACCTTTATTGACCTTGTCGTACAATCGTTCTTAATTTTTAACAGGTAAACAAGAAGCTGTAAATGCTGGAAAAGCTCTTAAAGAAGCTCAATACAAATTTGACATAGCATTTACATCCGTTTTAACTAGGGCTCAAGAGACTCTGAAGTCAATTTTAAAAGAAATTGGCCAAGAAGACCTGTCTGTTGTGAAAACATGGAGACTTAATGAACGACACTACGGAGGCCTGACAGGTTTAAATAAAGCAGAGACAGCTGAGAAGTATGGAGAAGAACAGGTGGCAATTTGGAGACGAAGCTTCGATGTTCCGCCTCCACCAATGGAGCCAGACCATCCTTATTATAATTCCATTGTAAAGGATCCCAGATACGCAGAAGGACCAGCCCCAGAGGAATTCCCAAAATTTGAATCCTTAAAACTAACTATCGAACGAACACTGCCATTCTGGAATGATACAATTGTTCCAAAAATTAAAGAGGGAAAAAGTATTTTAATTGCTGCCCACGGCAACAGCTTGAGAGGGATTGTTAAACACTTGGATCGTAAGTTTTGTTTAATTCAATAACATTCAATTTATAATATTGCTTGAGGTATTTTTTTATAATGCGAATTATTTTAGTGTGCCACTTATTTAGAACAAGCCTAATTCATTATTTGTCAATTCTAGGTATCTTGTATTCACATAAATACTCATACTAAAAGAATGAGAACGTTACATAATAATATAAAATGATTATATTTACAGAATTAACGGATGATCAAATTATGCAGCTGAATCTTCCTACTGGTATACCTTTTCAATATACATTAGATGAAAATTTGAAACCCATCGAAAGTTTGCAATTCCTCGGAGATCCAGAAACTGTGAAAAAAGCCATGGAAGCTGTGGCCGCTCAAGGAAAAGCGAAAAAATAAATTAAATGAAATCTAATTTTACAAAAGAACATATTTATTTTCAAAATTATATTATAGGTGTATCTATTATTTATTAGGCGTATAATAAAGCAAACAAACATTGTTTTTGAAATTTTATTTTCTTATTAAGACTTAAGTAATATATACAAAAAAAAATTAATAAAAATATTAAAGCCAATTGTCTTTACAACATTAAAAACTTATAAATAATCCTAGATTATATTGTCACAGCGGCCTCCAACTAATTGAATCTCAAAAGTTTATTTGTACCAAATTACTACCTATATTTGAGAATACATTTATTGATCGCTTTGGTTAATATTTTGATTTTCAAACTTTTCTTTTAAGCCAAAATTAGAAAACCTTTTATATTTCAACCATATTTTAGGCACACTGTGCACACAACATTCAGTTAAGAAATGACATTTATTTGTCTATACTATGTTTATAGGAAATTAAGACAATAAAGAATAATTACAGAATTATTAATAATAAATTACCGAAATAGAGAAATGGACATATCTCCTGACGAATGCTAGTTATTTATAGAAAAGTATTTTCTAGTTCCTTTTGGGTCTCTCAGTGTGCAAGAAATGAGTCTAAATTAGGCCGGGTACAAAAGAGCGTTTATTTATTTTAATAAGTTTAATAAAATAGGGGTAAGACGTTGAAAGTATCAAATAATGATGAAGCAACTTCTTTCCATGCGTTGTTTTTTTAATCGTATCTTTATAATCCTCAGAAGAAGTATGCCATAAAACCAGAGATCTAAAAATTATATACAATATTATGAAGAAACGGCCGTTGAAAAAACGCACTAGAGCCGTGTGACCGCAATGGTATGAGAGAAATATAATGCTACAACGCACGTAAAATAAACGCTCGTCTGTCCCGGGTCTTACTGTAAACGTTTTCGGATATTTTGAGCATGCGCACTGCCTTTAATATTACAGCTGAACAGGAATATTACCACCGACACCGGTCCGAATAACAGATTGCGGTGTAATTAATGTTTACTTTAAAATTAAAAAAAAAAGTCTTAGGCCAGTATTTTCAAACATAGCAGATAAATAAAAAAAAAACTAATGGCGCTGTGACATACTCGTACTACATAATCACTTAACACAAATTTTACCCCACCGTAAGTAACACTTTATTCGATGATGTTTTATTTCAAATATTTATTGCTATCAGTAGTATCATTAAATGACTTTCTTGTGGTAAAGTGGAGAGAATATTAGACGAAGTAATTTAATTAATTTAAATTTTCGAATATAACCTAAAATCTATTTAATAATTTATATAATAATTATTATTAATTGCTAAATAGGGTATTGGACATCTAAAACAAACTCTTACGCATTACAACTGTTTGTTTTTTCATTTGTAGTATTAAGAATAACTTTTTCTTATATTTGTTTTTAAAAATACAAATCTTAGTTCTAAGTGTTCACAGCCTAAAATGTATTTACCATTGAACATAATCGTAACTAAAATTTCAAATTAACTTAAAAATAGTTTGGCTTTATTTTTTATCATATAATAAAAAATGGCACAAAACATTACGCAAACGCTTAATAATTATTATTATACTAAAGAACCAGAGGCACACATTCGTATATTTATAGATTCTTGCTTTAATACTTTTTGTACTGTGATGATTTTAACAGTGCGGTAGTAAAAAATATCATATGTATGCCGTGAATTATGTTTTATCAACTACCGCACCATAAATTTATTTGTTACAATAAATACATTTTATTTAATAAGCGACCCAACGCTTTGATTATGGCACACGTACTTTTTTACTCAAAATAGTATATATTTTAGTTTGAAACTGAAAATATATGGCTCTACGTACAGCATTTATTCTGCATAGAATTCACTTCATAACTTATTGTATTTTTCGTTAAACAAATTAATTTTTTAATGAGATCAGAGTCTGGTTTACGTCCTAAATATGGACAACACTGTATCTGATGAGAGTTACTAAGGTAATATATATCTAAGAACTTATTTTCTTTACCCAAGGTTTCTCTTAAATCAGACCTCAGCAGAACTGCTCAGTCCCGATACTGTAATCTACGTCACAACAGACTTGGTTTTTAGTTTAAGTGGTTGTTATCCATTGTCTTGGAGAATATTTTTATACATATAAATACGCAACGCCAAATTTAATCTATCTCTCGAATTTTAAACACCCTCTCTGTTAATATGCTCGGGATTTTTAAATCTAGATGTTTAATTAGAAACCTGATAATAAAATACGCCTACAACATAATACACAATATAATATAATAACAACAGTTGTTTCACACCCGTAAATTTCTCTTTCTCATCAAAATCGACTTAAATTTCTCTTCTTGTCATAGTTTTCATCGATTTCTGACACGGTGCATTGTCTTGGCGACACAACACTTTTTTCTTTTGCAAATGTGGCGGTTTCTTTGCGGTTTCAGCCTTCAATGGATCCAGAAGTGTACGGTAATAGTCGCTGTTGATGGTGGTTCCTTTTTGGAGGTAGTCGAGGAATATTATTCCGTTCGCATCCCAATATACACCCGCCATCACCTTACCGGCCGACTGTTGCGTGTTTGCTCGCTTTAGATTCGATTCGTCGATTGCTATTCACTCAGCTGACTGTCTTTTGGATTCTGGTGTGTAATAGTGAAGCCATGTGTCATCCATTGTCACATATCGGTTTAACAGCGCCAAACACTCCTGTGAAGCATTAATTCGTTTTTGGTCGACGTTGCACCCACTTTGCACAGAGCTTTCGCATACCCAAATGTTCGTGAAAATGGTAAAAAAACTACCATCTGATATCTTTACAATGTCAGCTAGCTCGTGCACCTTCAATTTGCGACCGTTCATTGCCAATTTGTGATTTTTTTGACGTTTTCTGGAATAACAGTCTCATTTGGGCAATCCACCTCTCTACCATTTGTCTCGATGGAGCAGAGTTCGGATAATGTTTATCAAGCCATTGTTTGGTTCCCACTGTATTTTTTTTTTCATCAAAAAGCAATGCTTTATCAAAACTCGAAATTCACTTTTTTCCATTTTTTTTTTTCAATAACAAACTTTGCTTCACACAAAATGCTATAACTCACGAATCAATAGTCAGATTGCTGTCAAATTTATACACGTATCGCTTGAAAATTAGTACTAAATAAAAATCATATGGAAAAATTCTAGTAACGCCATCTGTGTCATCCTATGACCTTTTTGAATGGACTAATATATGTAAAATTCGAGAAATGCACCATCATTGTGTTTGATCCATTTTTGTTGTTTTTAAATATTTAAAACTTCTCTTATTTATCTTTTACAAGTTTGCCAATAAATAAATCAACATTGTGTTGTTCACACTATAAAAATCTGTAATTTCCCACTATGGTTTAACCTATCATATGGTCCCAGTATAAGAATAAATTTCCAGTAATGTAAAAATATACTATGTATACAGATTTAACAAACATTATTTTGTGGGATGTGCCTCTATGTTCAATTCTAACATATTCTACACTACTTACTTCAATATTACATGTATTATACTTAGTACTTATAATAGTTAATCTAATTATGTTTTCTGTTTATAAAAGCTAGTAGTAGCTTCGTATTATATACGTTTGATGGATTTATTTTTTTGTCATTGCTTCCATCACAAGTCCACGTATTAAAAATATTACTTTAAACTCCATAAAACGCAGACCCTATGGTCAAAAATAAAATTTTATATAAAACGCTATTAAAATTATATACACCCATTTTTACGAATAGAAATATATACCGTAAAACGAGGTTGCTTCCCACAGAGCTATAACTTTCAACAATAGAGCGTACGATGGAGGCTCACCTCAACTAGAGGCTGAAGTTATCTTGCCTCGATTACAAACGCGCGCACTTTTATTTGGCATATATCTAATAGTCTGTTTAGAGCTTAATTATACCAGGATTTTTAGGAATATGATTATTTCGTTAACAATATACATTTAACGGTAAAGCACAAGGTTTGTAAGATGCCTACTTTGTCGTGTTTTTTTTTTCATCGGCATTATTCAGAAATATATTTCCGCTTTAGAAAGCGGACGAAACGTTGGAAATACATCTCCTCAAAACTCCCTCATATATAACGATTCTTGTAAAACGTTAATGATGGCTGGAGAAACTGCGGGTGAAATAGTGCATAGTACAAATAAAACAGATCTAAGTCTGGCAGATCATTTGTGAAGAAATGTTTGTTAATAGATTAAAAAGTTATAACAAAATAATTTCAAGTATTGCAAGTAACCTCCGTTTACGGTGCCCGCTTCTGAGAAGGGAGTTTTTATCAAACATTGTACATAATATGGTGATTCATATTATTTTTTTAAGCCAAAATAAACTCAAATGTGCCAGTTTTATTCAATGGCCCTAGGGCCATCAATAGGCATTGTATGTAGTACTTCGTCAAGCAATTGAAGAGCTCTGTGGAGATGAACTTCAATCCAACACGGAGTCTCTTTAATAGACTGTCTTGGATAATCTGGACCCCAACCCTTAACAAAACTAAGTCTCAAAATACAAAGCCTCCGAAGATCATCAACACCAATTCCAGTGGCAGCTGATAAACCTAAAAACAAAGAAAAAATGTTCTAGTTTTTGCGTTTTTCTTGTTTTGTTTTAGAAATATTTTTATACTGTCCGTAACAGCACGTTAATGAATCAAACGCAAATATGTTCTACACTATCAAAACCAAAAATAAATATGGAGAAAATACAGAAGTTTTATGTAAATTTTTCACTGAACGTACTTGAAAATACTTACTAATAGCTGGAGCAATTCCTCCAACAGAATGCGGCCCAGGAATGTGACCTGCTACCGCAGCTGCCTGAGCTGCGGCTGCGGCTTGAGCTGTTGCAGCTTGGGTTGTCATTTGATGATGACACTGACGCAAATCAAATACCTAAATAATAAAACGCACGGTTTTACTCATTTAAAGACACATACAATGCAATGATTTGATATTTGCAAAGCGAAAAATAAAGGTTTCTAGTTAGGATTTTGGTCATTGCCAACAAAAATTAATTTAGTTTCGGTTTATTTTATTGAACGTAAAAAAATAGAAAACTATACTAACCTTGATATATGCTGCAGGATAAATTTTATGCACAGCATCTCCCGGTTGTCTACCTGCTTCCCTATCAAGGTAATAACTTTGTACAAATACTGAGTGATCGCTTAAACATCGCAACCAAACATCACCTTCACCTCTTAAATCAAGTTGAACTCCTTTACCAATATGTAATCTAGCTCGTTCACTGTGCTCAGTTCTATGTACATTGCTTAATGCACCCAAACAAAACCTGTTACCACCCGATGGATCCACATATCCATCAATAGTAACATTTGGACAATTTGAAGGAACCTTAAAAGTTTCACCAACTTGAGTGTCCAACTCAAAATATGCCACCGAACACCAGTATTCCGGTGCAGGTTGTGTTGAGAGTAGACCCGTAATATTTACGTCACTGCCAAGTTGATTTGAAGAATTGTGATTCCCTAAAAGAAGAATAACCTGTTCATTATGTTTAATTTTTGGGAATTGGATCATAAAAGCGTGTCCCTTTCTTAAAAAAATCTTACAATAATTATTGTGATGATTTCTATTATCTGGTGGTTGCATTGATTGTGTATAAGTTAAAGTATTTGAACCAGTCCAAGTACCTCCAGCACCAGTAAATGGTTGTCCCATTGTAGCTGTCGGTTGTGAACCAGATACAACCACACTATTTGATGTCGTAACAGCTGTAGTGTTACTGTTGCCAAAGCCGTTTTGTTGTAAGTGTGGAGATACTGGTGAGCCATTGCCTAACAAAAAAAAAATTAGACCAATCAATTTACACGTGGACATTAAATTTATCACAAACATCCACAAATGGTATATAAAAATCATCCTCTTCACTGGTTTCTGTAAATATAAAATTATCTATTTATGAAACGTATAATTTGACCTATGGACAACGCCAGGCAGATTGCTGTTGTCAAAATCCATGGTTACTTACCTACACTTTGAGGAATATTTTCTTGAGATCTATCAGGAACATTCGTAGTTTGTGATGCATTATAAAATTGTTGATTGTTATGAACTGATGAAACAGCATGAATTGCATTATTTGCTGATTGTTGTTGATTTGTGATTGCTGTCGTAGACACTTGCGCTTGATTGGTATGACCTAAAAATTATGTTTTAATCACTCATACAAAAATCTAGGAAACATTTACAAATAAACACGAAATAATTAGAACTAAGCTATGTAGAAAATAAAACACAAACAAAAAATAAAGTCTTACGATGCATATGCATGTGTGGTAACCAATTTGTTCTTGAATCTGGACCCCCCTCAATTTTTGGTACAACGGGAGCTCCCAAAACTGCTCTATTTGTTGAATTATACATTCCAGGATCACCTACCACGTCAATAGAAAAAATCATGCATAACAAAAAATAAATAAGTACACTAAATACAATTCCTATTTACTAATCAAATGAACATTACTCGTAACAAAATTAAAAACAAAATTGCACCTACCAAAACATAAAGACTATCACGTCAAATTAAAAGAATATCCAGCATTCTAGTCCAATAATTAAATAAAGGAAAAAAAGTAGAAGTAGAACAAGCACAGAATCAAATTTTGATATTTCTCTAAATTGGTATTGTTTTAAATACAAAACGGCTATAAAAATTCTTCCTAAGCAAACTCGCAATTTTTTTTACTGACTGGTACTTTCAACATATATTTATAATATACAGGGTGTTTCCTATGTATTATTACAAATTAATGCAGGTGATAGAACAATGAATTTTAAGAAAAGTTCCTAGAAACATAGGTCCGAGATACAGGGCGTTTTAAATTAGCCCTTGATGATGGTTTTAATTCTTAACAAGTCAAACCAAAAGGATTTTCAAATTTATAGTCATGAGCGTATCAAACTAGAGAGGCGTGGAAATAACGCCCCAACTTTTATATAATGCTTAGTTTTTGAGTAAATTGAGTTTAAAAATAGGTCTATAGTAAGAGTTCAAAACCGTCAGCTGATATATCTTCCAAATCCAAAAATATTTCCACTTAAATTTAGTTGGGGAATTGACAACTAGTTTACTTCAACTCTAGTAAAATATATATTTTATGTACATACTTGTGGGTGCTGGCTGGATTCCAGTAAGTGTGAAATTTTGTTGTGGTGGATGATGCTGTATGGTTTGTGATACACTCATACCAATTTCGTTATCCACATCCATACTACTTCCTGCGACAGATCCAGCTGTATATTCATCTTTCACCAACCTTGGTGCTCCTGTCTGGAGTGTCAGGCCGGATAAATCAATACCAGGTGATACAACTCGTTCATAGTGATACGGATTTACACACACTGAATCGCATTTTAAATCGAACGCAAATTGACAATATTTCACGTGCTTTAATTCATTTTTATGGAGATCTGGCCAACGCCATATTCGAGCATAGATGACGTGTGGAAAACCTATACGCCAAAAAAAAACACGTTATAAAAATATATATATGTATATATATATTGATGAAGTAATCCATAACTACAAGTTTTCCCAATCGTCATTCAACCAAATACAAGTAAAAAGGCGAATTCAGTTCACTGCCGACAGTTGTAACAATGCAAGTATAATCAGATACAGAGCTGTACGGTACAAAGGTAAAAGTACTTTGAAATTATACTCCGTCCAAAGTACTTTTTTTTTTAGAACTGTTTGCCATACCCTCCAGACCAGCATATGGGGCAGCAGTGGCTAGTCAACCCGATCTCTAATAGCCATCGAGATCTGAATGCATTGGAAGATATGGGTTCCAATGCATTCAGTTATTAGACTTTTCATAGCTGACATGCACCCTACTCACACCAATAAAAAAATGTTCCTTTATAAAACAATACTATGTACCTTAATTATCGAAGTATTACTCAATTAACTACAGTGTGCAAATAAAAGCTAATATTTTTACACTCCAGAAGTAGGTAATACCAATAATATACATAAAATATACCACGTGTTAAACAAACCAAATGTAATCTTAGATAGAAATGTTATTAGTAATTATTACCCTATTTCAAATATTACTAAAACTACTAATCTTTATCTAAAGTGATTGGATTGGCAAAAAATGCATTTTTGAATCATGTATTGGCACACTATATTGTCCAGTTTATAGACAATAAGCCACCAGATCAAATACAGCTAAACGAAACCAAATATTTTTCGTATTCTAAGTGTTTAAATTACGTAAAAAGTGTTACTTGTTATAGTTAGGGTCAGTTTTATAGGTTTAGTGTAAATACAAGGCAACTGCTAGGGTGTCATCTAAATATTACCATATATTTACCTACAAACTTATTGTTTTATTGTTAAAAGAAAACCTAATAAAAGTGTATTGGTCATGAATTGTGTATTGGAAGAAATATTTCTAACGTTTGATGATGAAGATTACTAAAATAAGATGGATATAATTGAGTATCCCGAAAACCTCGACCTTTCTATTACCTATAAAACTGGCCCTTAGTACCTATTTTCCAATGAACTGCATGACTAAAAGTATATATTTTGACTCTCGTAAACTATATTATGTAGTTTTATTGTCCAAATACTATTCAACAAACCACAATTCGTAATGCTACTTTGACGAGTACATAATTAATTGACAATTTTAAAATTATATTTATCATTCTTTAAAACAGTATATTAATTAAACACTATAAAAAGAGGTTTAATTGGAAATATTCATTAATAAAATACATATTTATTTTGTTTACTTAAATACAATGTATAAACAAAAATAATAATACTTGAAGTTAAATCAGCTGTATGTTCTATTTTAATAGTTCTATTGCCCAAGAAATATTACACTATTGGAACTATAGAAACGAATATCACAAATATTATTTTAATTACAAATATAAATTGATAAAATAATAGGATTTATTGCTCAACAGAATAATAATCCCTTTACAGAGCAATACAATCAATACTACAATAGTGATTACAATAAACCATTGATTATACAACACTGTATCCCATATAAACTAATACAAAACAATAACATATGCATAATTAGAGTTTAAAAAAGAAATGACAAATCAACATAAATCAAATATTCACAATTCAAACCCTCCAGCGCAGCTTTCAAACCTGCCTGGAACAGGCGAATATATCACAAATTACATTAAAATTGTTACACATAATATGGTGGTTTTAATAGTTAAAAAGTATAACAATACCAACCAGGCTTTAATAGACAACACTATTTGAGTATGATTATGCATCTTTGGAAAAATTTACTACAAACTATATATAACATTCTATAAGTATCTAAGAAGTCAATTCTCCAATAAACGGTTATAACTATAGCCATAAAAGTCTCATGGACTATCTTGGTATATTTTTCCAATAAATGAAAACTGTAATAATAGTAGTTTCATTGTCCAAGTGCTTTTCAATAAACTACATATTATGTTTAGTAAAAAATATTCACAATTTACTTACTACATGTTATATTGTTACATAGGTACTAGTTCTATTATACAAAATACCTTCAACTCAAAAAAGTACTAGTACGTAGTTACACTGAACTATCATACTACATAGTAGTTATACAGCCCAAGAAAAATTCAAGAAACTATTAGAACTGCCAAATAACACGAAAAACAAAAGTGTCTATTTTCAATTCCACTAAGTATAAATACTTATATACATAGTCAAACATTACTAGTTCCATTTGTACAAGATTTCCTAAAATTACAGAAAAATGAAAGTATCGTAAACTGCATGACAAAAGGTCGTCATTAAGCATCTAAATACCACAAACAATAAATTACAAAATGTAAAATCTACAATACCAAGCCTAAATTTATTGCAGAATTTACCATCACCCATGAATTGAAATACAAAGGAACACTTTTTATAGGGAGCGTTTTTAAGTTCGCGGAATACACATAATAATACCCAATAACTGTAGTCCTAGTATGTTTGTCAAATATATCAATTAACTTATAACTTATGCATTGTTTAAAAATGTGTACCACATTTTTATAACATTTTGTATAATAAGTAATAATAATAATAATAAATGTCTTTATTCATGGGCGAGTTTCAGTACTGTAATATTCAAAAAATATAACAGTCTGCTCATTTTAAGAACATAAAAACGCGCCCTCGTATTTCTATAAAATTCTATTTTTAGGTAAATAATACACCTGTTCATTTTTATCACTTATATATAATTTAAAATAGCCACTAAAAGTAAATTATGTATCTCACACAACAAAAAATAATCTATATTACTCAGCGGTTCTCGTATCCAGAATACTCTGGGCCAAATAAAATTTTAGTACGCTGAATAATAAAAATTTAATTGTAATACATCATTATGAAACGTTTGGGGTGTCAATCACATACAACTTTCAAACACGTTTAGATCAGTTATAACATCAATTAAAATTAGCTTTCACCAAGCACAAAACAAGGTCCACATCCAGATCCAGAAATTATTAAAAGTACTAAAATATTTTTAAAAAAAATACTACATTTCTACATCCTGGGAACACGAAATTAGAAATTTAACTATAACTAAAATAATGCTTAGTTCCAATATTAAAACAATTTAATAGATTATTCAAGAAATTATAGAAATTACCATTGAATGTTTTAGACCGAAACTTCAACTAACCGTATGGAAACAAGAGATTCAGTTTAACTGCTTTCACATAAAACTGCTCTAAAGAAGCTGATAGGATAATCAGCGAAACATTAGCTAGTGTAAATTTGACGCAACATTTATCCAAAAGTATTATTTCTATGGTTTTCGATTATTAATAAAAATTTTTTAAAGTTGTCTGACAAGCTCCTCATTTCAATATCAAAAAAATATACCGTTTCTTACGTCGAGAAATTAGTGGCGTTCTGAGATGGTTATGAAGTGTTAATCGAATATTCTTAAAAAGAAAAAACAGTATAGCTCAGGCCTAAAATCGCACAGGTTAATACACAAAAGACTGATTACTTATCTACTTGGAACCTACTTATGAACGATATCGTTAATTTAGTTAGGTGAGCATATCCCTGCATGATCATCATCAACCCAACCAGAATTTGCAGGGCAGCCAAATAGTAACATGTCTGTATAACGGTAAATAGGATTGTACATCCTCAATTCAATTGTAAAGTCAGCTTCGCAAAACTTAGGCTTTCTGCTTAGTCCTAAAAGTATTGTGCAAGACACAAATCCGAGCACTAGTAGGTTACTGTTCTCATATGTAGAGTATTGCTACAAAAGATTCGTTGAAATTATATTACTCTATCTAAAATTGTAGACGATTTATCTCTTCTTAATCGAAGGTATTGTCAATGTCAATGGTTCCCAGATCAGATCACTCAGAGTTCGTGTTACTCACACATTCCATACTAAGACAGAATCTAAACTAAATATTCTTTTCTGACGGAATTTCAGCCCATAACTTTTCCAACCAAAGGAAATTCTTTTGTGAGTTAAATTTATAGAGAAAATGATATATTAAAATGACGATAGTTTAAAGTTTGCTGAAATATAGTACATACGTGCTATTTTGAACTTCTATCGTAAGGACCTGGATGTAGCTACTCCTTTAAATGACCAACCTACTATGTACGTAATTGCTTTTATCTACCCTTGGACTATTTATTTAAGATCTTATACATCTTTATACATATATTAATGATAAACGAAAATCTAGTAATAATGAATTATTACGCAAAATATAATTGTCAATGTTTCAAATTTTAGATAAGTACTTAGTTTGGTAAATGATATTGTCTCACAAACCTTTTCTTCCAGCAACTTGTAGCCTCCCATCTAAAGTTCTTTGTATTGTGACACATTTGCTTGGATGGGCACCACTAGTAGTAATAGCTGTTATCAATGAGTCAAGTTCATCTCTTTTTTCTTTTAATTTTTTTACTAATGACTCAATGGCCCTTTTAGCAAAACCTTCACTTTCACCACCTTGTCTATGGCACATAAGACTATGAACTATACTCAAACAGGCGTCTGCCGACGAGGGAGCATTTGTTGTTAAAGCTGACATGATGAAATCTCAAAAATAAAGAATTATATCGTTACAACCATAGTATTCTCCACAAATTAAATCAATCATTTTTTATAGGTGATCAAATATCTACTACGATATTTATTAGTTATTACAATAACCGTATTGCGAGTAATTGATTGTCTCGTATAGTAATTTAACCAATAATAACAATTATTGTTCATTGTTTATCTAAATCTAAACACAAGGTATATATTACTATAATATACAACTTCCCAAGGTCTGATATTGTTTAACTTTTGAAGAGATTATCAATAAAACCATTACATAATTACATAAAATGTTAATCAAAATGTGTTTAACTTACCGAAACAATAGTTAATTTGGAACAAAAATTATTGCCACAAAACATTTGCATTCAATTATTCTATAACAAATTTATATTTTTTTGGAAACAGGAAAGGAGTTGACATTCCTACTATAACTTGCCTTTACACACACTTGATTTTTTTAGTAGTAGAGATCGTGATGCAGGCGAATATCGATAATTACGTTTACCAACATTTCCTGCTACAACAGTAATACTTGCTGTTTTATATGCACGGGTTAAGTCGCTCATGCTCTTGGATTATCAGAATAAGATATGATAGGAAACTTACTCTATCCGTAGTAGAAAGTGAATTTATCTGCATAAAACATCATATCGCCTAAAAAAATTCCAATATACATTATACGCTGTTTACATAAAACTTATGTAGCATTTCAGTTTTGTGTTGTTAAATTTATGTTTTTAATTTTTCATGTGTCAGAACGTGACTTATTGCGGGAGTTTGACTTATAAATTTCCCTGATTGTGTTTTAGTTATTTACGGGTGTTTTAGTATTTATAAATAAAGTTGAGATCAGTTGCAAAAAAATATAATTGAAAACATGATTATAAATCAAATTAAAAACATTATCAAATTAGAGGCTCAATTCTCAAACAACTTAGAGTTATTAAAGTTTGCTTCTTTAAGGCTGTGGTACCGCCCTAACATTAAATTGCATTAGGTACCTATTTGTTACTCAGAACAATTTCGAATAACATGAAAGTTGTCGCATGAGACACTTCAATACATTTCTCTAAAGTAGGTTGAAACTTTGGGAAGAAGAAGAACTTTACGTTATAATATTATCTATAGTATATAGAAATAACACTCTGTTATTAGTATCATCCTACGTCGTTCAGTCGACGAGTGTAAACAAAGAATTTTACAAATAAAGGAACATTCAAATACACTAAACTCTCGATTATCGATTTAATATCTCTACTACATAAATATTTGATTGGTACTCTCATCCTCCAAAATGATTCTCTATTCTATGTGAAGTGTCGTCTATTAGAAATTAGAAGTTGTGTAAGGTCATAGACCTAACTAGATTGAGATTAAAAATTTATCGATATATTGAATGAAATTTTCCAGGAATGTATCGATATTTTTATGCAGTTGTTTGTCGATGATGATGATGTATGGTAATATTCTCGGGTATGGATCACATAACACACAGTTATGTGGTATGGATTTAAAAACTGATATATGGAATTAAATTTATGATGACGCCTGAAGTACATTAAAGCATACACAATTACATAACCTAAGTTTCCGAATAGCCCCAGTAGCTGCGGCCAATGAAGAAGCGCAAATAACCTAAGTTTCTAACCTAAGTAACTTGTTGTTGATTGTGTGTAGTGTAGATAAAAAATAAAGTTCCTATCTTATATTGTAATTATAACTTTTAATTCTAGGACTCCTAAGTATCCTGTTTTTTAGTTTTATGTGCCTAATATGTTCCGGTTTAAAATCATTTGTATGTAATATTATTTTACAATAAAACCAAAATGGCATTAGATTCTAATGCGCTTAGGAACGTAAGTACGAAATAATTTGTGAATATTTTATATTTATGGATAATTTTTATAGTTTAGAGACTTTCTTCAATTATACAACAAAATGACAGAAAACTGTTTTCATAGATGTATAGACAATATCAACTCGCGTAGTTTAGAACAAAATGAAATAGACTGCGTAGAAGATTGTGCCCAAAAATTCATAAACTGTAATAATAAGTTGATGCAAAATTTTGTGAAGGCACAAACAGAAATAGTGAATAAGAGAGTACAAGAGGCAGAAGCCGCACAAATTGAAATGGATAGACAAACGAGTCAGCCGTCCGATAGTAAAGAAATCTCCGTTGAATCATGAGTTACAAATTAAATTTCTGTAGTATATATAGTATATTTTATGTGTTTCTTAGCCTTTATTAATTTTGTGTTATTATTACGTTTATTTTACCTATATATAATACCTAATATTGAAAATAAATTGGTAAAGATTCAGCTTTAAATTATTCGTCAACCCTTCACATTTGTGATATTTTTTAGCTTTTGTATTATTTAGAACAGTACAAGCATTGTCTTTATAAGGACAATATGGTACAAGGCATAGTTTAATAAGTAAGAGAACGCACCAACCCATGCCCATGTGTTGTCCTAAATCTACACTAGAATTCTTGACGTAAATTTCGAATAAAATTGTTTTTGTGAAAACTAAATTTATATACCTATTAGGACTTTACCATAAGCTACTTGTCATAAATCAATATATCGTTTGAATGATATTTTACAAAATGTTTCGAATTATATTTCTCTCACAGATACGTAAAACATTCAATTGGACAAAACAACATGAAGTATGTTAAACATTTCGTGAGCAGGGTTAGTAAGTTGATTAAAAATGTTGAATGTGATTACCAGTTTAATATTTAAGCCTTTGTATAATTTGAGAATTCTGTTGGATAATTAAAATGAAAATTACAGCTGTCAGACGATATTACAAATTTGGTTTAGTCAAAGTCGATTTATTCCTTACATTTATATATTTTTAATATCTTTAGTTATATCGATAGATTTGTACGTTGATCTCTAAATTATGACATTACATGAGCAATGACATATTATTATTATAGTATATATATAAGGTCAATGGACATGAGTTGGTTATTCTTGAAAAACGGGGAGTAGAACGATCGATCGAAGCGAGGTACAGGGTACAGCACACTAGCATAGCGTTGCCTCAGTCTCTCGATTGTCGATGGTTCGACTCGCCAGATCGGGTGCATCCGGCGCGGATTGAGAAAGGATCAATAACCCTCAGCGCTTGCGTACATCGTCATGCTGCGTTGCCTCTGCATTGCATTTATTTTAACCGTTATATCGGAAAAAACATTAAAACACCTAAGAAGAGATTTTCGAAGTAAATCGCATTCTACACGATATGCCAAGTGTATGTTACAAAAAAATATATATCTTTGTTATTTTTGACTAATCAGAGTTTTAAACTGCACATGATCATTATTACCTGATTTTTATCTTTTCATGTACCAAGATTAAACAGAACGGTGCCTTCCCAAACAAATATGTAAAGAGATATTTATGAATAAACTTTAAAAAAAATAAATCCAATTGAATAAATATTTGAGGTGTTAATTTATAGCACGTTGTCTTACAAAATTCATCATTCAATTTATGCATAAGTGAAATGAGGTATTTGTTAAAAGGAATACAACTTTCCATGTTCGTTTTCTAGCACCGGAAAAAAATTACATCTGGCAACAATGTGTGCGTCCTTTCATTTTGTGGCTTGGGTTGCTCAGCTCAAGAAACGTCCGCCATATTAATATTAAAGTTGTGTGTGCTGGTTTAACTGTGTTTTACGTTTCTACGCATTCAAATTTCTTATAAATTTTAATAAAAATATCAAACCTATTTTAAAACAATGGAGACAAAACCTGTACAGGAAGATAAAAATGTAATTACAATTGACGATGGACCAGCGGAACCCGTTAAGGCCGAAGTCAGGGAAAATTTCCAGAATCGTCGTGGAGGAGGTGGACGAAATGGACCAGGGGGCAGATTTAATCGTGGAGACCGACAAGATTCTAATGTAAGTTCAGTTAGATATATACACAATATTACTAGCATTTCAGGTATTTACAATATTCTAAATTATAGTTGATACAGGGATAATAGGGACCTCGCCTAATACCACACCTGGCATTTTGTTATATTTATTAAAATAAACAGTTACTTGCGAGTGATGTAAATATTTTTTATTTTGAAAAATACCTAGCATAATGTATCTTCTAGACTAAGCACTACTGCTGTAATTAATTACCCGGTGCATGCGGATTAACAAAGGCAAAATAACAGCTGGATTTTTCTCCCTTGTCCTTGTATTTCATAGGTACTCGTGGTATAATTGATTATAAACTAGAACCTTTAAGATATATTAAAAGATTTATACGCACACTTCTAACTTTTATAGTACGTGGTCTATTATATTTCTCCATCAAGATGGATATGTTTTTTTAATAATTAAACAGGTACTTATACTGAAAAGCAAATAATGTTTTTCGAAAATTCAACGAATTTGTCAATACAAGAAAATATATTTCAACTCATTCTATATAAATTATTAATAAACAAAATAATTGGAATCTAAAATTGGATTGTAGTTCTCTACGTATAGCTTTCCTTCTACATCCCAGAGGTAAGCTGCGCTGGTGTGACATGATCTTTCCTCTCACCTCCTGCATTTTAGTTGTAAAAGGAATGATACACTACACTAGTCTTAATTGAAATACATACGTATTGCTCGTACTCACAAGCAAATTTAACTAACTGACCTGTGACGTACTTTAATTATTACAAATTTTGAAATCAGGGTCCTCACCTATTTTCAGAGTCATTGACTATAGTCGGAGATGTGATACAACATTAAAACTAATTACAAACCACCATGTATCGTAATGTGAGGATTCTTTTTGTCATAAAGGTAGACTGTTAATTTATAAGGCTGGATTTCAAAAGAAATAATTAATTAAAAGTTAAACCTTATCATATTTTTGTTTGTGTTCTTTATTCTTATTCATCGGTTCATCTCTTCGTGTAAGGTTGATTTCTTCGTCTTGTCTTGGAAGCTCCATCTTCAAGTGTGCCGCCCTTTTTGTCATCTTTAACGGGCTGCAATCTGCTCCCATTTGATACAGATTTACAACAAAGAAGAATCACTTGTTCCAAGGTCATGAGGATCAGGCGATGGTCATGTTGTACTTACTTAGCTAGATGACTTGTTCAGTTCGGGTTTGTTGTTGATGAATAGTTTATATCTTCTGGAACACTATTTATTATTATTTGACTCTTAAACTGTTCAAATTGAGAGCTTTAAGAAGGCAACTAGTTTTTATGTCGCACGGGATTTAAAATAAATGTATATTATAATAATTTAGAGTTTTTTTAAAAATATTGATTTAATGACTTCTACAGGCAGTGTTGCATAAAGAGATAATTTGAGATACACTAAAAAAAGGAAATACATTGAACGTTGTTGCACAGGCTGTTTTAAAGAACAGTGTTTGGTTTTGAGAAATTTGTCACCCTAAATATTAATAATTTGTTAAATCCGGACATTATTGTCTTTCGCGCTACAAAATGCATTGTTCCATTTATAAACAGCATTATAACATTTTCAGCTGACTGTCTCGTTTTTATTCGAGGTAGTTTCACTTTTAATGATTTAGAACGTAATTATTGAAATAACAGCTCATATTAATTCTTTACGGGTTTTTCGTTATTTAAGTACTTATTAACATTAACATAACATTAACCGAATTGTGGATCGTCAAAACGACCTTTTCTGATTTCTGGCTTGTAAAATTGAATTGGATATGATTGTAGTATACCTGTCGCTTTTATTAGTAGAACTTTCAAAAAACTTTAAAATTAATTAAGATAACTCAGTTCATATATAAACTTTTGTGAATAACATACGAACTAGATGCCTCACGTATTTGTGTGTGCCTTATTGAGTTGGGAAGGGCTAATGATATCTTTCTTGTCTTTTCACCATGCGTGCAACTGGATTGTCCAGGAGTTGTCAACTATCTTGGCTTCGTCTTTTTTTTTAGATGATTGTTTTAATTGGACTGAGAGTATTATAATTTTAAAATAATTTTGTTCGATGAGGGATGATTCTCTTGTTGTATTTTCTCTGTTGGGCATATTTACCAGGAGCATTATTTTAAGTTTTATGCAAGATAAATCCACACTATATATATATTGAATTAGTAGAAAAGTTATCTGGACAATCTCAATAAATTTGTTGGAAAACTACAAACGTTTTTTGCATGATTCAATTTTAGATGGTTTTTTCTGTAATTTAATATCTTGAAATTTCCGATTATTTAAATTAAATGTACACAATCTAGACTATGGATTTCTTCGTAAATTTAATAACATGTTCCGGATATTTATTAGTTTTTATGTTCATACGCAGTCTTTCTTTTTAAAGAACACAACTTAGTGCTTTCAACATTTTTATTTGACCATTATTCATATTACTGTTATCTGTAACAGCAACGCATTAAATTTTTTTTAACCTAAGAATTGGCATTTTCTAAATTTAAACGAATTCTTAAACAATCAAATCAGATACATTAATAGTTTCAAGTTTGAAATGCTATTGGTAGCAGGACCTACTGTATGTAGAAGTGCTTGATTTTAATGTGCTTGTTAAATATAACAACTAGTTAAGTAGGTCCAACTTTGGCATCCATGTTGCTGATACTCCAAATTGAAGAAGATTCGTAAGGCCAACCAATAAATAAAAACAAACTTTGTTTTAACTTCAGAAGGAATCCTTGGCTATGATTGACAACTAGAGCAGTTAAGAAAGTAAATAATGTTCATCTTCCTGGTAGCTAATGGGCAGGCATTCCTAATTTTCGGTCGCACTTCTTTCTTAAAAATATATTTTGCTGTGATAGAAAACGTTCAAAACGTCAGTGTTTGCTGGCACTTATTTCACTTAGCTGAAGCTTTATTTCTACTTTAAATATTATATAATTTCATTTTTATCTTGTTTTTTTATGTTTTAACTGCAAAAATTCGAATTAAAGTTCTGTACAAACATTTTCATAATATAGATGTTTTAAGATGAAAATCCAGATTTCTTTTTTTTTAACTTCGACATGATGTAGTATTTGTGGGAATGAATGTATTGAATGTACGCAGCATAAAGTGCCTTTTCTATTCCAGAGGGGTGATAGAGGCGATGATCGAAATGTAAAAAGCGAACGGAATGACTTTGGAAATAGACGGGGCGGCGGTCGAGGCAATAGAGGTCACGGAGGTCAGAACAGAAACAATGACGATATGAACAGAAGTGGTGGAGGCGGTGGTCATGGTGGCCAAGATCATAGAATGGGACAAAATAGAGGACCTATGGATAAATTGCAAGAGAAACTATCTGCACTTACAGGTCCCACTTACGATCTTCCTCCAATTGATGTGGGTGAAAAGAAATTTAATGGAAGAAATCGTTTATATATTGGTAACATTGGTAATGACGTTGTCGAAGAAGATTTGACGGATTTATTTAAACCATTTGGTGAAACAGCTGAGATATTTTTAAACAAAGAAAAGAACTTTGCCTTTATCAAAGTCGATTATCATAGCAACGCTGAAAAAGCTAAACGAGAACTTGATGGAACGTTAATGAAAGGTCGTAATTTGAAAATCAGATTTGCTCCGAACTCAGCTACAGTCCGAGTAAAGAATTTATCGCCAATGGTATCGAATGAGCTGCTTTATTACGCGTTTTCTCCATTTGGAGATATTGAAAAAGCTACTGTTTGTGTGGATGAACGTGGTAAACCAACAGGAGAAGGCATAATTGATTTCGTACGTAAGGGTGCTGCAATGGCAGCTGTGAGGAAATGTAACGAATCATGTTTCTTTTTAACAAGTTCACTGCAGCCTGCCTTTGTTGAAATGTATGAGATTGTTGACGATAATGATGGATATTCTGACAAAAATATTAATAAGAAAAATATGGAATTTGGCAAAGAAAGAGAACTAGCCCCAAGATTCGCGTTGCCAGGTTCATTTGAACACGAATATGGTATGCGTTGGAAAGCAATTTTTGAACTACATCAGCAAAAAGAGGTCGCGTTGAAAAAAGAATTACAATTAGAGAAAGACAAACTTGAAGCTCAGATGGAATATGCAAGATATGAACATGAAACGGAAATGTTGAGAGATCAGTTGCGTGCAAGGGAAATGGACAAAGAAAGACAAAAACGTGAGTGGGAAAATAAACAAAGGCAAGCTGAGGAAGAGCGCCAGAGAGCTGAGGAAGCAATGAGGCGGACTCAAGAGGAAATGGAGCAACGGATGCTGGCACAGCAAGATGATATGAGGCGCAGGCAGCAAGAAAACAGTCTGTTCATGCAGGCCCATACTCTAGATAACTTACTAGAACAAACTGAACAAGCTTATGATTCACCAGCGTATTCTACACATAGTAAGTTTAAGCCGAAATGTAAATATTTATGACAATATTATTAACAACTTTTTTTTTTAATTACAGTGCAAGGATCTGATATGGTGAGTAATATTTTGAGTATGTTTATTTATCTCGATACTATACAAGCAATCGTGTATTTTAATTTTATAAAAGGATCTGCGTATTCAAAATTTTCGATCCGTACTTATATTGAGAATTCTGCTTTTTTGATAATTGATACTATGTTTGGCTGATTGATATTTCTCTCAGTGTAAATTTTTTTATGGTAAAAACAATAAGATACATTATTTATTATACATACATATTTATTATTTATATGTGACATTTCAGTATATGTGGGGATTAATAATATATAAAATAAGAGAATATTATAACTACACACCAATTTGCAATATGATTTCTTATTTAACGAATAGTTAACCATTATGACTTCGCGTGAAATATGTTTTAAATTATTGACATTGGTTTGCACTAAGACTAATATTAAATCTGTTGAGCAGTAAGTATCAAAATATTATTAAAGCTTGTTATATATGTTTTTAAAAAGTTTTGTATTTCTTCTCTTTATTTTTGGTATGATAAAGTTCTTCTCAACGATTGAAATTATTTAAAGACAAAGACGAATTGATATTTTTCTTTGATTGATTAAATCATTATTTTTGTGTTTCTGAGCACATCTACGGCGTAAACTTGTTCAGCTCTCTAATTAAGGTGTCTGATTGGTTACCTAACTTCTTCTACTTATCATACTAATAATAAAGATAAAAATGAAATGCCAAAACGTTGCTAAATTAATTAATTAAAAACAATATTTTCCGCCATATTAATGTCGGATAGTTTGTTGTATATGAATAGTTATTCCGAGTGATAAATACGACCTCCCAGTTAGTGATTCGTTAGAATACTAGACTTTAGGAAAACATAAAACTAAGTTGAAACAATTTGACTACATAAATGTATGATTGGATTTACTAACTGGTACCTTTAAATGTAACAGCCATTTATGCTAAACGTTCGGTTTTGACTATAAGTGTATATTGTTATCAATATAATTAATTAGACCATGAATTTTAATATGGCCATTTGTGGTTATGCTTCTTGAAGTGGCATTCTAAACTTAACTATAATTATGCATTTTATTCGTCAGTTTTTGCTTTGTACAAGTTGCAGATGTCCAATATGTTCCATTTTTAGTGGCATTTTCAATTTCGTATTTGATATTGAACTGGATTGTTGTTTATATATCTATTTGTCTTCTTCTGTCTTGGAAAGGTTTATGAATATAACACTTCCAACACTAAGTTTAAGGTGGAAACACTATTGTCACGCCTGGCAGTTGTGTCTCTTAGATATAAATCTGTCTATATATTTTTTATTGTTCAGTATTTGGTTGAGAAGTCTTTTGAAATAGTATGGTAAGATGGTACATTTGAGTGTTGGTAAAAATAAGTGATTATTCGTTAGTTTATGGTAAGCAATAAATTATAATAAATAAGTAAAAGTATCTACATTATGAAAAGTAATATACGGAAACTAGAGGGATCACTTTTCCGTTTAACAATTTATTGCATAGAACCATTTAATATATCACTGATCGGATTAATTATTTACTTCAAATGAACATTTCCAATCCTAAGGCACAGAAAATAAAGTAAAATACATAATACTTTAATGCTGCAACGAAAGAAAGTGATTAAATTAAATACGTTGTTAATGATATAGAAACTGATAAAATTAATCCTTACATTTTGCTAATCTTATGACTTCAGTGGCAACCGAAAGAAAGTTTACAATTTTGGAGTATTACAAGATAAACCTCCCGCAAAAAAGTGGGTTTATAATTATATAACTACCTGGAATAATTTATTAAGTACCTGTATAAATAATTTGATTCATACTAAGCGATTTTATATTATTTGATTATATAGTTGATTGAACTGTAAAGATACGCAAGTCGCATGTATTAAAGCGTGACCAGACCAAATGATATGCTCTACTATACTATAACGTTCACGCCGGGAGTTAGGACACTTACAAATGTGAAACAGTTCCCCAGCACCGAAATAGAGAGCAGCTGCATGTAGTTATGTATACGCCTGTACGCCCCTGCTGTACACTCGTTGCGGAGCGCCATCTCTTGGTCCCGCACTATCGCAGTCACGAATACACCCATTTATTTGCGTTTCTTCACACTAGTTCAGTCAATGATTATATTTCCTTGTCCAACATTAAATTGTTTCAGTATTTAAATATTGCAACGGGGATTTCAAAGGATCAATTAACAGAAGAATACCAGGTATATCTGGCATGGCTGTAGATACTAGATAACTTTTCCAAATATACTCACGAATCCTCAGTTATTGTTCGATACTTAATGATATTGAAATTACTGTATGCAAGTTTTGTATAATTAGCGGAGGTGATTGGCCTATCCTTTAATATATTGAAAGCCAGGAAATTTTCGTAGGATTCATTTGCGAAATATATAATAAAGGATTTTGTTGGACATATATATAAATGAAATGGGCTTGTTTAACAAAACAAGACTTGTTAAACAAGCCCATTTCAAATATATGCGATCCCGCTTAAGGGAGTATCGGCGCGTCTATGTGTTGGTAGTTGCTTTATGGGGTCAGAGACCTCCCAGGCAGTCGAAATAGGAACTGTTGTTCACTCGGCGTACTACCAACGATAAAACTAGATGTCGCCAAACACATCCTTTTACATATATATATAAATGTTGTTTTGAAGCATTTTTACTAACGTTTTCAAGTTGCATTCATCCTGGGAATACAACAATAACTGGATTTGCAATGTATTAATTTATAACACTGGTAGACTGCAAAGAAAATAACCGAGTATCCGTATGGAATTCCATTTAATAATATAATATGTAAAGCAGTTAGGTACTTATTATTTATTCTAACAACTGATGGCTCTTGGAAATATAGAAGATGATATGATATATTGTATGAGATGCCTTACTAGAATCAAGTGGAACCTTCATGGTAGTGATCCAATTATTCGACATTCGCAACTGCTAGTAGTTAATCACTGATCGATGGCGTTCGTGTCAATGCATAAAATATTCCCATCCAAAAGAATGCGATATAAAGTAAATAAGAAATTTGACTTGTATAATATATTGTGATAAGTTATAGATAGAAGTCGTTGTATGTATAATTTTTCAATCTTCTTGTTTAATTCTCACGTGACAGTAGTTGGTTTCCGCCTTAAGTCTAGTTTTCTTCCAACTGGTACTCCGATTTTTTTTTGTGGTTGCCTTGGTTGTGTTTATTAAACTAAGTGAGACTTCAGTATACTGTTCAGTATTTTATTGAATCAAGAACTATCAAGATGTTACAAGTTAACGTCTCACAAATTTTTATTTAATGGTGTAAGGTACATATTTTTTATTATCTCTCGTAACATATGATAATTTGACAATCACAAAATTTTTGGAATTTTATTGGATCTATCGATACAATGTTTATTATAAATTCTGCCGATATGCGGTTCTTAAGTATTGTACAGGCCTCAAAGTATTTTGTGTGTTATTATAATACTTATAATTATTATGCTATTTATTATTCGTAAACATCCAGAAATTTGAAACGTAGTGGTTACTGATACTTTATTATATTGCTGAGAAAGTCAATTATGGTAAATATATTGAACTGCTGCGTGCACATTGGCAGCTTATGTATTCTTATTACAAAACAAAGTTACTATCTACATTCTGTTACTGGTACCAGTATTTAAAAACAAGAGCTAAATACTTACTTTTATTTACCATACATGTCATGTCATGTAATCACGTCTGTTTTTGGGAGGTCATAAAGTAGTAATATGTATTATTGTGCCTATAAAATATTGTTATTTTATTGTTAATTACGAATAGGATAACAAACAGTTCATGAGCTCTTATGAGCGTCACAATCGTTTTGATGGTGGAAGAGACAACAATCCTAGAGGCGGTCAAAACATGGGAGGTAGTGGTGGTGGTGGCGGCAGCGGCGGCAATGTCGGTGGTGGCAGAGGCCACTGGGTCAGCGATAATCGTCGTGATGAATTCCCAAATAAAAGACGTCGTTTCTAGACAAATTCGCACAAAATATTTAACATGAATAATTTAAGTAGATAGTATCTAGATTATTCATAAATCTCGGTTTTATAAGACATTAAAACAAAAATTGCATTACATTTCGTTTGCAATTGATATAAATCGAAGTAAATAATTATGATTCATTATAAATTAAATTAGTAAATAGTATTTCCCATCAACTATAATATTACTTTATTTATTATTTTTATTTATCTGTTTTTTCAAAATTCAAGCAGCGGTTTCTTTGTAATATTTGATTCCGTTGTTTAAATCTCAACTAAAAGTGTTACTTCTAATATATTTATGAACTAATTTCAGTAATATTCTTTCGAACGGCTAAGGCGCATGTATTTTTTATCTTAAAATGACAAAATGTGTATAATAAACAATATATTCGTAATAAAATACTACGTCGCATCATTTCGCGGTATTTGTAAATTTGATTTGGATGTATAATTGAATACAAATCGCTACAATATCCAATTACCACATTCTTGGATTGACATAAAATAAAAAACTTAGGCATTTCTGTTGAACCCTAGATATTTAGCAGGCGTCACTTCCCTTTTTAGTACATTTTCAAATACAAAAATCTTAACTATTCAGGAGATCAACACAACCGAAATTTTGAAAAATATCACGCGCTACACGTGTAATGATTTTTGAGAAATTAACATCTGGTGAAATAGCAATAATACCGTTCTTACGTATAATTTCAGTTGAAATAACTGTCAATATGACACTTTTGCTATATTTAGCGACTGTCAGAATATTCTATTATTTGTTTGTTAATAGTTGGTGTCAGTGGTAGACTAAGTATGATTAAAAAATATATAAATCGAAACTCTACTTTTCCGACTGGCTGCCATCGGGATTATGTATGTATATATTTACTGGTAATATATAAAACCACTGTGAACCTCCTGGCACTTCTATCGTATTCTTAACCATGCTGATAAAAATGCTGTTTAGTGTTCGAAAGGAATGCCTAGGATTTTTTTGTCATATGAAGTTGTACAAAACACGTCATGGACTACATATTTAATAATGTATTATATTGTTTTTGAAAAATTGCAACATAATCGATCATAGCAATATGCTCCTGGGAGGGCAATATAGAAAGTAAAATATTTACTACACGTGCTCCCAAAATTAGAAAAAAATGATAAAATAGGTTGGGTCGGATCTGGTTGAATTTTTGTAAATGTATGGATTTAGATCTTCCAAAAATTTACAAGAGAATTTTATTTTGATAAAAACATGCATATGTATATAAATAAATTCAATGAGTTGTGAAGTACACATTTAATGGTCATATAATGAAGGTTTAAGGTACAGATCTGGATACAAAACTTCGACAATGTGTTCGATCTGTATGATGCATAATGGCGGTCTAGATAAATTTTAGGAAAATTAAAAAAAAAACTGATTGAACATAAACGTGAACGTCCCTCCGTGCGGGCTCTGATAATAGTGATCGAATTCCCAAGTATCATACAACAAACCATGATTTAAGTTGACTGGGATTTTCAAACTACTTAATAAAATCGCACACAGAATGGATGGTAGTAGTTCCCGCGAAACTTTACATTTACTTACATTTTTAAGAAGTCATTCATTCTAAGCCCTAGACGACTTTATCGTTTATTAAATCCTTGTAATTATGTTATTGAAACCGAGAAATAGAACATCTACAAGATGATTTGGGTATGTACATTTTTTTAAATTAATAATTAATGTAATAGTAAAATGTTCTTATATTTTTGTGAATTTTCCACGAAGTTCTTTATATTCTAATTTTATTACTTAACGATTTGATACTTTAATATGTGGTTCAAATTTCGTAACTGATACATCTCATATTTAAATAATAAAAATAATTTTCCAGTTATTTTATAGTTTTAAGAAAGAACCTACTTCTACAGTTGTATGTTGTGGGGAAACCACGGCATATTTATTTTTCGTGATTATTATGGGATGAATTAGATACAAGAGATAAAGTCCGACATAGTTATGCTTTATCGCCCTATACCGTCAACCACGGGTATAAAAGGCCTATTTGAAAGTTGCATCCAACTTTTTTGGAAGACTATCTAGGGCTTGCGCAGATAACGAGATTGGGAAGATTGATGAGACACTCACAGTGAACTAGAACTTATAACCCATTTGGAGCAATTCAACTAGTTTCATGGAATCTTTACTAACTTTGGTGAAATGACAAGTATAGCAAAAGCTATTAAAAAGAATAATTACCAAACCAAACATTTCCTTTGTTTAACACTGGAACTTAAAAAATATGTATATAGATTTGCTAGAAATAGCTGCAACTACTACTACTTAGTCTGAAGAGGGTTTAAATTTTGAATGTCAACTGCATTATTAGTAAAAAAAATTTTAAAGTAATACGAAACGGGTGGCATTCAGTGACAAATTTGGATTTTCAAATTTATAAATTAAAGTAATATAAAATAGTTGTGAGGATTTATTTAAATAAATTTCGTCGTGAAATAAGTGTTGACGAATAGAAACAAATAGCTATTATTTTTTTATTCTTTCACATTATTTGTATATTATGTAGTAATTTAAATTTATGTTTTATTATATCTATCAACTTGTTAAGATATCTAACAATACTTATAAAAAATAAACATTGTAGTCGGTAAATTAAAATTATTTTTTTTAAATATAAGAATCAATTTAAGAAAACTTGAATTATTGGCATATATTATAATATTAAACTTAGTATAGTAAATAATTTTTTAGTGTTTCATATCCATTATACTTCCTGAATACTAATCGTCCATTTAGATTTGAATAACTAAATTGAGTTATTTATTTTTTACAACATACACTTCTGGACAAACACAAAACTGCCAAAAAAATTATGGTCTCGTTCAACTCTGAAGTTTTATATGAATTTAAATATATTATTTGATAGAGGTTGATCTTAAACATGACTTGAGAATGAAAAAAGAAAGTTTGAATCCAACTTGCCATACTAGATCGAATAGGAAAATTTGAAAACAATTTTAAAAAAAGTGTTTTGGTGAAGTTGTAAAACTTGTTTTCTAATTTTTGTTCTGCGTCACGAAAAGTAACTTCTTTAATTTTTTATTTGCTCAAAACAGATTTCTTTGGAAAACTACTTATGACACTGTAATAGCTTATCCCTCACGTTTGTACTGCAATGGACGAAAGGGAGAGAGATATATTTCTGAGCTTCACCAATGTTTTCGACACAATCAGATTGCGATTGATTGATTGTCCAATTTTTCAGTATATATAAGTGGATCTAAATTGAACTTTAAGTAATCCAGTAGTAAAGTGACACCATCATGTTATCTCCTGAATATGCCCACCACCTGTATTGACGAAACGTTGAGAACAAATACTATAAGACGCCGGTATAATAACCCAAGAAATTACAGCTACTCAATTTGAATTTTAAGAGTTTTACTACTCGTATATTATATTCCTATGAAACTCTAAAGAATTTAAAGTGTTTCTTTGTTTAGGAGTATATTTCAGGATTGAAGACCGTAGTCCACATAAATCCGGAAGGTCTTAGGGAAACGTCGAGAAGTAATTCTACAGGAGGACGACCAACAAAGCTTTATAAATTATATAATAACATTGTCTTAGACATGTGAATGACTTGGAGGTGTTATTTGATTTAACTTTAAGATGCTAAGACGGTTAAATAATTATATTTTGATATAAATTTCACTCGCATTGCAAGTAGGAGGAAACATGAGGAACTCGACTGGCTAGTGAGTTCTCTTTCACTCTATCTTGTAATGGCTTCCACCGAGCAGTGAGATAATGAGTTCCCAAGAATACAAACAATGCGTCAGATAATCATCATTTGCGCGCATGGCTCATTTGTGGAGAAATTAGCAACTTTAGCGTGTTTTGAAACAGAACTCATACACGCATGAGGACAGAACTCGTTTGACCTGTGCCTTGTGTAACGTCAGAAGCTCGGGGGCTATTAACAACTTTCCAGAGCGATACAAAAAGGTGCTTACTTTGAAATGTAACGAAGATGGCGATGCGCATGGACACATACCTAAAATGTTACAGTTGAGGAACTGTACGATTCATAAGAGAAGATCTCAGTCTTTATTAATAAATCAATACCTACATAAATTATATGGTTTGGAAACCATATGTTTCTGCTCTTCGTTAATTAATGTAACCATGTTTTTAACTTGTATTAGTATGATCGAGAACTTTTTTTATGCATGTATGAACTTTGGTACCTATTCATATTTCATCAAGTAAGTCAATAAATAAAGACGATGATTTGAGCTTTCTTTTAGATTCCTGATGGAAGGGCTACTTCACCGAATGTTTCAAATCTAATTCTAGCTACGACTGGGCACAAGTGGCATTCGGAATTTTCTGATACTGCCGACCTCGAGAGACAGACAGACGACAGTGACCAGTATATAGCCTCACCAGGCATCGCAGATGAGTCTACTTATGCCCAACTGCTGTCTGGTTTTCGATGGATTAATAAACTGCTTGGAATATACTAAACCTAGATGGTCTTGTCAAAAGTTCTGGAATTTATCGTCAACCAGGATTTGCCCGTGCTGAGCGCTATGACACTTGCAGGTTTTGGTCCCATCAGTTCAGCCTACTCTCTCCATTTACTTAGTTGTGTAATTTGTGCACGGTTCACATACAAGCAAGTAGGTTTTCGTCGCCGTCCTTTGTCGTGGGGCTCGACAAAGCAGTGGCGAGAGTTTAAAATAGCGCGTCTAGAGTGAGCGTTAGTTCATCAGAAATGTTATCGTCAACTACAATCAAGGTATTTGAAGATTATTTCAACTAGGATATTCTTAGTGTGGCGAGTTTGACTGTTACTGCTCTCCTTCCGTTTTGTATTTAGATGCTAATTTATTATAACAATAGTATAATGTGTTACCAGACTTCCAACTAGTTTCGCGGCCAGTTAAGTCATGCATTAATAATTCCTCGGTGGTTTCGATTTACGCACGCAACAGCTAGAGATTATCTACTGGTTATTAAAGATGTGAACTTCACCTGTAAAGTCAGCCAAATAAAGTTCCGCATTTCGTCACCACTTTTTCATTGAATAGGGATGCAGTGACTTTAGGGTTTGCGATTTTTCCGCCTGATGTCTGAACATTTAGTACCTGGAATATGTTTAAACTATTGCTTCCAACATTGTTAGTGTGCATTTTCTAAATATTTACTGGTTACATTTTGTTTAAGGATTAAGTTTAAACAGGAGTTCAAATTCAAAGTTTAACCTTTTCTTGCATATAATTGATATCGATTTAATTGAATTTAATAATAATAATACAATTCAATATATGGATTATTTTACTCCTTCATTACGGGAAGACCCAAACGTCGTTATTAAATGAAAATATATCAGATTGAACATTTTAAGCAGTTTCTAACTAGCACAAGGGTTTGTTTAAAGGGTTCTGGACTGTTCTTAAGAGTGTATTTACCCTACACTGCTCAGGATAAATGCGGGATCGGGTGATGCTGTCGATTCTGTTGCTTGTTTACCCTTTCTCCACATTTTTACGACATTTGTATTGCAATAGTATTGAATTTCCCTCATAATTCAATTAAAATATTTTATTGGATACTTAAATTTTATATTTTTGGAATGAAAAAGGGTTAATCTATGCTCCTCGTGTAAATATTTTTGATTTTTGGTCTAGTATGTAAACACGACTCGTATATCAACCATATATTATATTTGAGCAAGTTTTAAAAAGAGAAGCATAATGAATATTTTTTCTTTAATATACTTCATATTTCAGTTTTTTATATTAATGACTATTTTAAGCCCGGATTCACGAACGTCTAAAACAGGCTGATTTCCATATGGGTAAATACACTTTACACAATAATAAAGTTACTTCATTGAATAAACTATGCCTTGGATTACGGCGAAATCCTTATTATCCTGTTTAAACAGTGGATAATGTTGTGACTTAGTATGAGGGCTTTAAGGCAATCAAATTAATAATATAAAAAAAAGAAAACATTTTAATTTTTAAACACAATATTGGACTGGAATATAGAAAAAATGATGTCAAAACAAGTAGCAGTAGTTGCTATATATGTCTTACTTAAAATACTGTTAATTTTCTGTTGGTGTTAATCGTTAGCAAAGAAAAAAATCTATATTTAAAATTACTCTCAGAATATAGTTATGAGTGCTTTTCATTTTTGGTTCCAAAGTCACAAGAAATTTCAGTTTTATTTTTTATATTTGCAAATCCACTATTAAAGTAATGCAGAAACTTCTAGAACACAAAAACTTGTTCTGTTTGGAAGGGGGAGTTTCCCCCATAATCTTTCCTGATCTCTTTCAAATACAATTGTGGCTTTTCCACAACGTTGGTCCAACATTTTGACGGCTCCCCTGAGCAATCTTATGGTTCTATTTGAATAGCAAACTCCATTTTACGTAACACTACCATTCATTCATTCATGGGAAGATCATACCTGGACTGAAGAACACGGAAGAACTACTACTGATAGTTAAAGAACTCGGCGTTCCAATGTTATACAGCAGGTATATATATGTATATTAAAATTGTGTTTTTTTTAATTATTAATAAACATTTTTAAACCCATAATTATTTATGTTCCAATGGAAATATGTATTTAAATGTCTATTGGGATTTTGATAAATTAAACCTAAAAGTTGGATATAACTAGTAGCGCATTATTTATTAAGTTTATATATTTGATTTTTTTATTTTACTTATTAATCATTTTTGAGGACTACAAGCGGAATTTCATTATTTCTATTTCGCTAACTCTGCTAACGGAATAGCTGAACGTGTTCTCTAAAGTACAAGATTTCCATAATCACATTAAATAATCAGATAATGCATTCCCCCTGTTGTCTTCAATATTGATCGTTATGGTACATGATTTTATTATTACATACTTGTAATGATACCATTAAAACGCGATATACACAAAATTATATCGCGTATTTATAAAACGTTGGTGTCATTCTAGGTAATTTCACTTTATAAAAAAAGTCTTCCAACTTGGGTATTATTTAAGGTTATAGTCGTGAAAATGAGATAAGTAAACAAATTCATTTGGCTCGATTCGCCTTATTTAAATTTCTGATCGGCTAGAAGAAACGCATACACTTACAAAAAACATAATTAACTTAATTAATAATTGTAAATCATCTTAAATCTTATTCAACTGAAAATATCCTATTCAGTTTTATGTATTTCCGAGGATTCCCTTGAAAACAAGGAATCTATTTTATATGCTTTTCTAGATCGCAAAAGCTCAGGACCGTACCTGACCTGCAGATTCGTAATTTATTCATTAATGAATAATACAAGGTGTCCAGAAAGGGTGGAGGGTATTTCTAAATTCAATAAAAAAAGTTAAAGATAGATTTTTTTATTTTAGGGACAATTTGTAGAGAAAGTTTTGGAAAATTAAGTGACAAAAATTATGTTGTCCAAATGTTGACCATCGTGCTGCTAGCACCTCTCTAACCGAAGCGTCGGCCATTTCGGTGCGGATGTCGTGCTTCAATTGCAGTAGAGTTCGTGGTTTGTTTGTATACACTTTATGTTTAAGGTATCCTCATAAGAAATAATCAAGGGTTGTAAGATCGGGGCCTCTAAAAGGCCAGTTGCTGGTGCCTCGACGAGAGATCACTTTTTCTGAGAAAAGTTGATTGACAACCGCAAGCGATTGCTCGGAGGTGTGGCACATTGCAAGTTGAAACCGTGTTTCCACATTAAAACCTTCAAACTCCTACAGTTGTGGAGGCAAAAAGCATGGGCAATATCGTTCACTGTTTACCGTAAGTGCTCGCCCTATGATATGGTCCAATGATGCCTTCACCAGACATGACAGCCCACGCAATAACTTTTGGACTATGTAGAGGTCGTTCATGTTTCTCTCTTGGATTTTCGTCGGCCCAGATGAAAAAAAAACTGAGGGAGACGTATGCCCAGCTGTGGACACGTAGGGGTGAACGATGATGATGATGAGTAGCGGCTCTTCTGTTTGTTTACGTGCCCGTTTAAGTGAAAGTTTGCTTCGTCATTCAAACGTTGGAAAGCGTTCATTTGCAAAATCCAGTCGGAGCGGATAGTCGGCTGAATTTTGTATGCTGTAAGATAATCTTGCTTCAGAATCTTGTGCAACGACTGCGTTTGCGAACTGATTGAGACGGACTTAGACGCACTGAAACTCTTCCTTCTTCAATCGTTTGTTGAGTTCGAACAGAGGGCGGGCGACCTTGATTGTGAATTTTTACGCTCGAACCGGTATTCTCAAACATTAGAACCCATTTTCTGATGGTATCGTATAGTAGGCGTGGATGCAAAAAGTGCGATGGTCTCTCGAGTACGCCTCCATGGTTACTAAATCTCCAAAGAGCAGCGCAACAGACCATCCGCGGCGTTACATGGACAGCCCAGATACAAATATCCCCCACCCTTTCTGGACACCTTGCATAATTTTATTATTTCCAGAGTTTTGTTGGACATTCCTATACCAGTTCGGACGTAACTTTGAGGCTTTTAATATATATTACTTATTTTATAAACTGCTGCTCGGAAGGCAGGCATATTTTTGCCACATGAAAATTTGAGATTGTTCCAAAAATAATCGTTTTTTGAATTATATTGGAAGATGATCTGCCAAAAAATTCATATACCTATCTTTATGATTTGGCATTCGTCTTTTTCAGTGTTTATGCTTCCGTTGTTATTCTGTAATGGTTTTCTTTAGAAGCAATAAGAACTCCTGGTATCGGATGTAATTTGTATATGTTGCACAAACGTATGTCTTGAATTTCCTACTTATATAATTTTCATTTTTGTTAAATTTGAATGTCAACATGAGACTGTTTATTATAAACTTGAAAAAGAGTTAGTTATAAAGTTATTTATTTAATGCAAACTCTAGAACAGTTAAAAATACCAAATAATCATATGACTGTTAAATAGTACCTACCTACGATTTTATTTTTCATATAACAGTATTTATTAGATTTTTTGCAAGTCAACGGCATCGGGCGATCCAAGACGCGTATACCCCGCCGAGTATTCACAGGTCAAGGACTATAATATGTATATTACAATTTTGTATTTTTCAGGTCATTATTGGTGGTTTATTTGATTGATTCTTTTATAGAAAATATCAGTATTTTAGCACAATTCATAGATATCAAATATTTAAAAGTACATTGTAAGCGTGATATGGCTTCATATTTGGCACTTCTTAAGCCAAAGCTTTAGAACTATACGAATTTATCTCATGGCTTAATGTGGCATTGCGTTGTTGTGATATAGAAACCAATATTCTATAGCCAATTCTAAGCGATCTATGGCTTTCCATGTCCAAGCCTTTTGCATCAATCTAAGCCAGAATTTCTTCATAAACAGCAAATCAGCATACATTTTCATTCTTCCTAAAAGGATAGTCAGTCCTTTTCTTGTGAAGACTTACGATTTACCTTTGGTCATGGCAGCGCCCAGAAGACTGGTCTGAACGTATTATTGTTCCCTCGTTCGGGTTGTCTTGAACATTCCGAGTAGATCCTCCTTCATCTTTCAACCTGTTGCTACTTAATAGCAATACATTCTTCAAGACTTATGTTTTGGACAACAATCAAAAAATCTCGTTATTAATTGCTACTCATATAAGTTGTGCAGCATTAAACGAATTAGCTTGACATTATTTTTGAGTATTTTCTATTTTTTGGACAGCTTTAAAACAAACCATTGTGCGATTAGCCAGTGACAATAACATGACGTATTCATTAATTTACTCAAAATATGTTACGTTTGTATAAGGCGACAAAATTAGTCGACTGGAAAGTAATTTTATTTGGAATAGTTATTTTCTTAGTTAAATCAGTTGGGGTAAGTGCGACACAATTTAGTGCAAAGTTAATAGTTCTTGCTTTAAGTATTGTTGAGGAACACGTTTATTCTACTTAAAATAGCAGGAACGAAGTACATTAATTTGAATGGTAACAGCTTGTATCGTATTCTTTTTTTTAATAGATTGCTTTTTCAAATTTACACAAGAGTCCATCTCCTCCCAGCTACGAGAAAACACAGAGAGAAAGCTTTTTACTGATTGGTTCATGTTACTCAACAATTAGGGATAGTATTCTGTCTGTCACATATAATATCGCACTTACCCAATTGGCTACACTTTTTCCTTTGAAACTGAAATTTGATTCGGAGAATATCTATTATTAATTTAAAAATTAGTTCATTTCGTTAAATTAACGACGATTTGTAAATTTCCCAATTATTGATAAAAATTATTAAATGTGTTGATTTCATGTAATAAATGTCAAGAGTAAATTATTTAATTATATATTTTTATTTTCACAGGGATATGGAAAATGTCTATAAGTTGAACATCATTTGTTACAAGTTTGGTTATTCCATTACGGTTTCCACGTTGGTGAACTGATCATCTGGAAACACTAATTTTTAGGATATTAAGTATTGTGTTAGATACTTAATATATCCGAAAATTAGGACACTTTGCATTAAGCTGCAGTGATTTGCTAATGTGTAAGTATTAGTTTATGTTATGACTATTATTACTAAAAGTTAAATCGAAACATTTTGCATGAAGAATTGTGTGTTAAAAATTATTTTTCCATTGGATACCGCATCTGTTGACCGATGAACAGAAAGCAGCTACTGGTGTCAAAAAACTCTAGATTGTCAGTGATGATGAATCGAGGATTTCTTCTGAGCTTCGCACCGACTTAAGTGGTAACGTTTCTTTACCTTTTTCGATTAAGAACGTATTGCGATTCAGTCGCCAACACACATGTTTATCGATTACCAAAATAGGTGCAATAGCTGTTTACAGTTTGTTCCAGCGCTCGCAGAAATGCATTAATCTTCCTGCAGAAAAATAAACTATTTCAGCCCTATATTCAACACACAAGTCCTGTCTGAACACTGTTTTCAACCGGAAGAATTTCAGTAGCTTTAATTGTACTTAATCCAATAGTTCTTGTTCCTCTGATATTTGAAAAGTTTCACGAAAGAAGAAGTCGAATATGGGAATTCAGGTTGTTCCTGTCTTCATAATATCGATACGTACCGCCGAATGTTTTTCGTATTCCTGTCACGTCAATAATTTTTTACACACAGATTTGTTTTGTTGTCATGTTGCTCACCACGGCCGTCCAAGTGCTTAGTCCTGTTTGTATATCCCTCGGATCTGATTTAACAAATCTACCGATAAAATTGCCTTTCGCTATTGATTGTTCCAGCTTTGCCCATAGACGCTTTTGATAGATTAACTCCGACAATTACTTGGATGAAAAACAGATTCAATCCATAGTTGATCCATGTGATGTGTATCATAACCTAAGTGGTGATCTATATTTGCATAAATAGATCATCGGTGGGACAACCTAAATTAAATGGCGGGCACTTACCGCATATTTTCCGAGTTTATGCTAGGATAAATACTACTGCTTCATATTTGGAAACCACTGTCGGTTTTTTTCATGAAAAGCCAGTGTAGTAACGAAGTCTCTCATGCTGAGTTGAAGCTTTGGAAACGTGTAAAGTTGATACCAATTTTTTTAGTTGTATATGTCTCTAACCGCTACTTTTGTCATTTGCTCTAAATCAAAAGTGACCATTTACTGCTATTAATAATATTTTGTTTAATTTTCAGAAAGGACAAATACGCAATAAATCATCTAACGAGAAATTTGTACATATGATATGTTTTATTAAAGTTTGGAAATATTCATCGTTTTCATAGGTCTGTTTAAGATTCAACAATTTTCTGCGATAAAGTTTGCATTAATTATTTTTTTTTTGTTACAGGAACCATGACCTCGTTCGAATTTTAGTCAGGTAGCAATATTTAGAACAAACACTTGTATAATAATATAAATATGTACCATAAAATTGTTATTGTGAATTATAATAAAACAATTAAAAAAAAAATAATACAGTGGTTTATTAAACCAATTTTTGGAATGCTCTAAAATACTACAGCATTGAATTTTAAGTACTTAACAGCCAATATATTAATTTCAATAAAAATAGATTCTACAAAATATACATTAAAAATATATGACAATAACAATATATTTTATAAATAAAATGACTAAGTGAAAAAGATTTATCATGAGCAGAAAATATTTTTCATGTTGGAGAATAATGCTTAACAAAATACTGATAAAATTAATAAATGTTAAAAATAATACCAAAAATCCTTAAAAACTACAGCATTTTTGTTTTTCTAAAGCTGCTTGTCTGTTATTTCCTCTACTGAAAATAGTGAGCAATTGACATCTGACCCTAAAATAAAGTATATGACATTTTAAAAATTAGTTTGTTTTTCTCACACACAATCTAATAATTTTATTTAAATTTCTAGCAATTCGTTATTAATAATAGGCCAAAAAAGTGCAAGATTTTTAGAAACAATGCTTCTGGAACTCGCTAACGTTTCATTGATTATCCTGTCATCAAAGAGATGACACTAACGTGTCTAGGTCATATTCGCGACATTGTTACGGTTCGGGGTTTGGTCACAAATTATTTGAATGTTTCCTGATTTTTTGAAATCGTCCCATTTCATTGGTTTACCTTGTATATTGTAAAATAGAGTAAATCATGTGAAAATCTGTTAAGAAAAGCCGCCTTCCCGGGAGGAAAAAGTCCAGTTCCAGGTCTGAACATTGATTGGCCTAGGAATAAAACTGCCCCTGGCGTAATTTGTCCGGTAATATGCATCATGAAACACATGACTCGCCCTAACAGCTCTGGGAGGAACATGGAACCCAATCTGTGGGAGCAGGATAGATGAACGAACGATATTAATAATTTTGTAAAAACTGGTTAGGTCTTACGCTGCTACGCGCTCCCATCGTCGTCAATCCCATCAGAGCATCATAATGCAACATTTGAATAGAAAATTTATATGAATCTTGTCTGCAGCGCTAAAAGGGGTTTGTTACCAGGCAGTAGTACTTATTGCTAAGAAAACTCTAAAATTTCCCAAAAATAAATATTGTGCAAACTGGTGCGGAAACAAAAAAATATCTTCCTAACTTGTATAAAAGACATACGAAACTTACTTTGCTCTAATATTTGTCTGATGTTGTACCTCTCCATCACAATTCCATCTACTAGGACCATCTGTAGCACGAAAGCAAAATTCTCGTGCACTAAATGTTTCAACAAAAGGCAAGTCTTCAAGTGATTGATTACCATTAGATAACCTTAACAGTAATCTCAAATTATTTATTATCGATGTATGTCTAACTAACACTAAATGTACTTTTCCATCACCCAAGTGACTGAATGGTGCAATGCCTTTAGGACTACGGCTACAAGCGCAGCTAATATTTGCTCCGCTAACCATAAAGAATTTTCCATCCAGTGTTTCCCATTTGAATTTGGACTTTTCTAGTGATTGGGAACTTGATTCGCAAACTTCGCAATTTGCTTGGCAATATGCTTCATCTACATTTTTATTTTCTGTATATAATGCTATTTCACCTTTATAACCTTTATTTAGTACCAACTTTTTAAAACCTGAAACAGATCCAATGATTAATATAACCCAAATATACCATAATATATATAACTAAGTTTGCTTAATCGCCAAAAATATAAATATTTAAATTTATGGTAAATATTTTAATGGCGGTTTAAATATCATGACATTTTCCATCTTGGCTATAATATGATTAAAATACAAACCTGAATAATCATACCTATGAGGCCCCATCCACCTGTATTGATCACTATTATACGCAACATCCCCTAAATAACCATAACTTAATACACTAGCATATAGTCGCAAAAGCCTTGTTTCGTCATATACAGATACTAAATCTAAACCTAGAGAATCACCAAATATAATGTGAAGCACAGCAGTTGTTGGATCATTGGTACCATGAATACAGTAAGCAATCGTATCAGTACTTCCGCCTAAAAATTCAAAATCTATTATTAGTCCATTCAAAAAGACCATAGGATGGCACATAGATGGCGTCACTAGAATTTTTTCCATATTATTTTTATTTAGTACTAACCTTCAAACGGAATGGGAAAAAGTTAATTTCGAGTTTTGATGAAAAAATACAGTGGAAACCAAACAATGGCTTGATAAACATTATCCGAACTCTCCTCCATGGAGAGAAATGGTAAAGAAGTGGATTGCTGAATTTAAACGTGGTCGTACCAGCACAAATAATACAGTGGACGCCCAAATAAGGCTGTTATTCCAGAAAGTGGAAACAAAACTCCTTCAGCGCTTATCTGTACAACGTCAGGAGCCACTGATATGTAAAGTACTTTTTATGAGGAACTTCATACCATTGTCTTTATATAAAGACAATACTAATATGGACTAAAATCTACTTTTCTATACTCAATCCTCTGAGAGGTGGGTAAAACAAAATAAAAAGCCATCCATTGAGGATGTGCTGAATGGTCATGAGCTCTATTTGATCATTCAAAAAGTGAATTTGATTTTTCCGATGTAATACCTCCTCATCCTGTAAGCAGGCAAAACAATAACTACATTGTTTGACTTTGTTCTTTAAATTTATACATATATTCGATACCCAGGTTGGATTGCATTATATTGTATATCATATAATGGTTATTCGTCATTTGGACAATGATTCCTAGTGGATTCTCTAGATTGTGGGTAAAATACGTTTAAAAATAAAACTCATTACCTGGTATAATCCCGATAGGTGTCTTTGGTTTAGGCAGATTTTCATTGATATCATCTGGATTAATTCCTTTCGCACCACATTCCCGCAGAACTAACCCATTAAATATTTCAGATACCGTACCATCACCACCAACACATGCCACTGAATCAAACATATCCAAATTGTGATTGATTAAATAATCCCGAATTTGGTCCTTTCTTTGTGAAACATTTACAGTCACTTCAACGCCAGCTAATGTAAACAAATCTTTACCATATTTTTCATAAATTTGCATTGCATTGCGTTTACCACCAAATGGATTTACAAACAACAACAGATGTTTAGGACGTTTTTTGAACTCTGCAATTAATATTTCAATTTTTTTTCTCTGCGAGATTTATGTATTAATTTAGAGGCACAACTTTTGTGAAATATTTAAATAGAAGCCATTGTCTAAATTTAAGAGTTCTGAGCTTTAACTAAATGAAACCAGAACTTGTGCAGGTTAGATATTCCAGGATCTGTTAAGGATGTCTTACAAGGTCTCTGCATCTAAATCCTATTGCGCCTCTTGTACATCATTCACGAGCGATCGAAACTTTATGCTATCATCCAGCGTAATTTAGTGCCATGGACCTCTAGAATGGATTCCAACTATGTTGCATGTGCAAAAAAGTGCTGCTACCGGAAGCATCGACACCTGTCGTTATGTAATAATTTATTGCCATATCGAATATTTAAAGTCAGAATGTGCGTACTTATTTGCGTATCTCTAAAATTATTCTTGTTCTTAATATTATTCTATTAATAGAATATGTTCGACTATACATCCTATATCAGAAAATATACACACATTGATTATTTATTACTTTTTTTTTAAATAACCATAAAAATGCAGTAAACGAACATACCCACCTATTGTTTCAGTAATTATAAGTGGCAATATATTCTTATCACAACGAATTGATAAATAATTTCAATGTCGTGAATAATTAAAAAAATACAGGTTTATTTTTCATGAAAAGAATGAATGAATTAATATTCCCAGAGTAGTCACTTACTTTGGAGGCTATTTTGAATTGTTTTGACCCATGAAGACACTTGTAAAGAATCGTTATGCTTCAAAATTAGTTTCTTAACTACCCATTTGTTTTCCTTTTCTTTTTGAGCATAATTTATTGTAAAATTTTGTGGATCTATTTGGCGTTCTTCGGAAGGATGTGTATTTTTTAAAAAATTCTGTTGAACTGAGAGTACATTTTCTATAGGTACAGAATGTTGTTCTGTAACAAACAAAACACTTTAGCTATTTTTGGCTTTATTTTTCTCCTACTTTACATGTGCGTACAAAAATAATTACATGTAATTAGCGATCTTACCAGATGGAGGTTTCTCATTATCCCATACTAATGTATTTTTATGAAATATGATTTTCAATTTCTTTTTACCATTGGAAAAAGTGCTAAGAAGCACTGTATTATTTAAATCACACATATCATAAATAATTTACATCACAAAATTAATTATATTTACAGTTAATATTATTTAAATTTACACTAATACATTTCAGTAAGTAGTTGGGTTTTGTTGTTTTTAATAAATTTTGTTATTATACCAATTTTTCGTCTCATTGAAGGCCATGCTCACTACGCGATGACTACCACAACAGCTATACGAATTAATAACAACAATTATCTACAATAGTTTCATTTTTGTCTTGTTTTGCGTCATTGTACTAGAACCGAACAAGAATTCCTTGAGCAGAACCTGTATAATAAAATAATTAAAATTATATTAATTTATTTCTATGCCATATGATTGTGACTGATTGTTCGTTGTTCGCTATTTAGTAGGGAAAAGGAATCCCCAATCCCCACATTCATTAAACTTATGCAGCACACAATTCATGAATTTGGATTTTGCACTATAAAGATGGGTCCACACTTGTGGGAAGCGTATTTTTATTTTAGAGGCAGCCGATAAATGTATTTCTGGATATAAAGCACACACTTTCCAGTCGATAGGTTTGACTGAAAATCCATCCACATATCTCGAGCACATATGATTATATTTGATCTCGAATTCGCGCTTTTAGGTCAGTAAGGCGTAGTCAAAATTTGTATTAGAGATCAGTAGTCAGTAAAAAAAACAAGCTAAATCAATATTTTATTAGGCACAATCCTTAAACAAAGTAGTTATGCAATACAAAATACGTTTTCATGTTTGCCTCAATATGGCAACCAAACCCGAAATATCTCGTGTCTTTTTACGCTAGAGATCAGCTAATGTGATTTACAGAAACTGGGACGGTAGGTCTGTCACTCACGCATAGATCTTTTAAAACAGCTTGAAACCCAATTTCAAAAATTCTTGTGAGTCATTACCGAAATCTTTCCTAATTTCTGGGGGTCAATTCTTGAAAACGAGGGACATTGTCTTTATAAAGACAATGCCAGGGAGTAGAACAATCCAGAGATGTGAGGCAGCGTTGTGTTAATTCAATAAGCCGTGCGTTGCTTCTCTCGTTCTGTTTCCCAACCTGGTGAAAAGATATCGATATTTTGGATATATCGATGTAGTTAGATGTTGATTAGACTGTCATTTTCCATGGCGTTTGTTGTCAATGTCAATATAAATTCTGTCAAAATTTGTTGTTGAGTTGTAGTTGTACTAAATGTAAATTATGAGAAACATTTTTATTAAATTTTAATTAAATAATTTAGTTTGTAGTTTGATTTTTACTGTGTCTTAAAGAATAGTAGTAGTATGTAATTACGTTGTTTTCATTCTATAGTTGAATAATATAACATTTCATTTTAGATAATGTCTCAATTGAAAAACTCACATAGTACTAGTGAAAAAACTAGCATACATGATATGCTAAAAGATACACCGGCAAATGATAATAAAAATAATTCAGTACCAGTAAATTCAACTAGTACCGGTAATATTTATTCACGTACTGTACCTCCAGGTTTAACCACTTGTACAAGCTCACCTGCCATACTAACTCCATCATCTCCAACTCAAAATGAGGATCCAACTGTTTTAAAGACTTCGTCTCGTATAGAGAATCTTAAAAACTGGTCTATTTCTACGTACAAATGCACTAAACAGCTCATGTTTGAGAAATTGGGAAAGACTTCAAGAACTCATGACACAGGTTAGTATAGATTGAATTATTATTACTCTGCCATAAGTGGTTTTCCATTTATTTTCTTCTAGAACTCGAGACCCAGATAGATCAGCTAAGGGACACTCAAAAGAAATATATGAATGTTCTGCGTTTAGCTAGAAACCTCACAAATCACTTTTATCATGTTGTTCAAACACAAGTAAGTTTTTATGCAATTGTTTACAACTTGAAATACGACAAACTCGAAACAAGGAACACAGTTTTTGTATTTACGTATTAATATTAATAGACTACCAAAGAAGATTTTTAGATATAATCTGTAAATATTTTATTTTAGCATGCATTGGGCGAGGCATTCTCAGATTTAGCTCAGAAGTCACCGGAACTCCAAGAGGAGTTTTTATATAATTCAGAAACTCAACGAAATTTAACAAAGAATGGTGAAACTTTATTAGGAGCACTAAATTTTTTTATTTCATCTGTTAACACGCTTTGTAATAAAACTATTGAAGATACAATACAGAGTATTAGACAATATGAAGCTGCCAGAATTGAATATGACGCTTATCGGACCGATTTGGAAGCCCTGTCAACTAGACCAGAAGGCACTATAGGTAAGGATTTAATCTCGGTTAGACATTTTTGTCAGTATTATTAGAATAACACTTAGACCGTAAGTTTACTGCATTGTTTCTTGTTTTTCACAGTATCTTGGTAGGTATGATCTTATCGAAAGTTCTTCCAATATCCTAAGGTTTCTGAAAACATATCCAGTATGTCTTAAGTTAACATTGTGTATTTGGAAACTAAATGTTTATTATCTATATAATGTGACTTTTCCAGCTTTTCATTTTTTTCTGTGATAATTAGAAATCTGAGCCTAAAACATGTATGTTCTCAAAACTGTCTATAAGCAAAAAATTGTTTGTCCTGATGCTCATTGTATTAAATTAATTTATACAATTTTCAACCAGAGGTAAACCCAGCTTTACCACAAAACTGGTAATTTTGTTTGAAGCAGGCTTTATGGTATCTATATATTTGTATTTAAGTATAATCCAATATTGTACATATATTTTGCAACCCCAATAATGCAGTTTTTTCTGCCAAATATTTCAAAATTCTAGTACAACTAATTTTAGGTTTAGAAGAAGCACAACAGGGCTATGAACTACACCGGCAACAATTTCTCAAGTTACGTGGTGAAGTAACAATAAAAATGAAGTTCTTAGACGAAAATCGAGTAAGTTTTTTTCAATCTATATGAGATAACATCCTAGCCTTTAATAATTTTCAGATAAAAGTAATGCATAAACAGTTGCTATTATTCCACAATGCGATTTCTGCATATTTTTCTGGAAATCAACAAGCACTTGAAGCAACTTTAAAGCAGTTTAATATTAAAGTAAAAACACCGAACTCTACATTTCCTTCATGGTTAGAACAATAAATTTAGATATCAACTTTCACAATTGGACACTAGTTTAGTGTTGTAGCAAAGTTTACTTAATAAATATATAAGGTCATCCGCTCTTGATGAAGCCTCCAAAAACTGCAGTGTAAGTGAGTCGATGTATAATGACCTAGATATGATTTGGCTGAATCTAGTCATTCATAAAGTTTATCAATTATTCGTTTCATGTACATTTTCTTGGTCAAGATTCAGTTGTATGATTGAAAATTTGTTTCAGTAGTATTTATATGTCATAACAATGAACTCGTTTCAATTTTAATAAATAATTATAATTCTGGATAAATCCAGCGTCAAATTTTGTACTAGCTAACCTGACGTTTCGCTGATCATCCTGCCAGCTTCTTCAAAGCAACTTGCGTGAACGCGGTTAAACTGAACAATATTGTTCACAGGCAACTGAACGTATAATAATGCACAGACTCTGGCTGCCTGGATTGCTCCTGGTGCATATTTTTCTGGGTGGAGCTCTTATATGATTATCTGGCGCAAATCCTCTCTGCTTATACGGTGAGTGCATGACGTGGCCTGTTCTGTGCCCTTATTATTTAATTAATCTTATTGAAATTATGTTACTAAAACATAATTTTATCACAATAAGTTGAAACTCTCTTATTATATTTTCTCACAATTAGTAAGGGACTAAAATGAGGCAGATATTCTAAACATTCCATGGAGGCTGGTGTCTTATATATTTATAAGTTAAATTTTGGATTGTTTTTTTTGGTAATATTTATACAGTTTCATGATGTGGTCAAAAGAGTTTTGATATATTTATTTATAGCAAGTACTTACATGTTTTTGTACGTTATTATTTTCTAGTCACTAATTTCTAACGAGTAATGTAAGCATATTTTTTTGGTTGTTTAAAACAAACCATATTATTAGAAAAATATTTAAAAAGTGTTCTGAGGTTGATGATGATATATTTCTGGTTTTTTTTTGCATTACAATTGCTTCCATGTTTTTAATAATATAACAAATTTTCATAAAAATTATTACATTTTTATTTATTGCAAATTAAAATAATTATGTATATGCTCAAATTAACGCGGAATATTATAATTATTGACTTGTGTGATTTCTTCTTAAATCCTAGTCGGAAGGACCGCTTAATTAATTTGCTTTGAAATTTCAAACACATTTAATTACTTGGTTTAACAAGTTTTTTTTTATAGTTTGGACCTGATAATGATGTCATTGTATAATTTTCTCTTTTAGCTACAAATTGTTCGTTTCATCGAAGAAAATGTAATTTTCTTTATAATATATAAAGGCTGATAATATGTATAATGACTTTATAAATTAAAATGTCCCTAGCTGACCTACTATCAACTAATTTAAAAATGGGTGCTGCTGTGAAGAACTATAACTACAACTCCTGGATGAAGCTCATTTTTCTTCCGCTATATAGAGGAGTTTTTGTAGATACCTACCCGTTAATTATTTATAACCTCTGCTTAGAGTTTTATATCTTGGGATGCAGAGGAATAAAATATTTTTACCATATAGTTTTGAAGAGACTTAATACTAATACATTTCTATTTAGTTCCAACTTCAATCTACTTAATTAACGGCTTATTTCTTTAGCCTAAGCATAAGTGTTTAGCAGCAGCGAAATTTGAGGGTCCCCATAACTCTCCGGAAATGTAAATTATTCGCTTTAGTTTGTAAACAATAATACATTAGTCATTAGTCAAAGATTTTTATATAGTATGGTCGAATATATTGTTTATAATTAATTTAAAAAATAATATTTAAAAGTATTGTTTTAACTTTAAATGGAAATTGGTTTTTGCCCATCTCTAATCCTTCCGACAGATTTTAATATTCGCAAATAGTATAATAAAAATTAATTTTACTCATGGACAAAATACTTGATCGTAATAATTATAATTGCTTTTTTATTGGATGTCAAACTACGTTCATAGATAAAAGACTGAACAAATAATTTGTTACAATTAGTATACATTTTTTGAGATAGATTGATTAAGACAGAACATATGTATATTGTTTTAATTCTAGATGTTATTTAAATAACGCAAATTATTGTTTAATATCGGCCGATATATTTAACAGATAATAATTTTTTAACTTGTGATTAGTATTGAACAGAAATCTAAATTTCAGAAATGTTGTATTGAATCTAGAATTAAAACAAATTATTTTATCCATGAGTTTAATATAATAATGTTTCAAATATATACGTAAAGAATCATAAATAATATTAAACAGAAATTATTTGTGTTCGAAAATAATTTAGAAGTAGAAATAATTGTGTGGCATTTTAGACAAAAGTATTGAAACATGGGCTTTTATTTTAAATTAACTTCAATTCGTTTCGCTCTCTTGCAATACCTTAGATATACCTAGACACACCCACAAACAAATTGATAAATCCAAGTCCAAGATGTCATACATATATATGTATATCTTTCCCCCCATGCATTAATTTAATTGAAGCTCAGTTAACTTAAACAAAATCAGTAATTTTGTTCGTCATGCCATTATTTCTACTAGAAATGAGATGAATTGCTGGCGCTATTAAAAAAATATATGCTTTTTGTATAGCTTATTCATTAAATTATTTATTATAGTCAAAGCCATATTAATTATTATAGTTTTTTTTTATTTCATGACATTGTTGATGTAATGAACAATAACAATTATATATTTTTTATTAATTGCAAATAAATTAAATTATTTATTCATAGTTGTATAATTTCCCCCCTGACAATACGTCAGGAAATGAAACACTACTTTTCATAAGAACATTTATTCAATATTGTTTTACATCTGTGTTAATTACATGGTACTAACTACGACATACATGAATTTTACAGATAGTGTTGTATATTAATCATTTTATTGGGTTGGACAAAAGTTGCGAATATTGCTTATGGAAAAATCAATCCCTACAAATATATATATATTTTGATGTTAACGTTTTAAGATTTTGACACATGCCTAAACTTGCTAAATTTGCATAACTCAAAAATTTCCCTGAAACAAAACAGCCTCACAAGCGAGGATAAATAAATTTGCGATTCAAAATAAAATGCATGGAAAGAAGCTAAAGAATACCTATTAGGACGTTTTCAGGTAAAACGCTGAGAGTGGACAGAGTGGAAGAAAATATTTCTAGAAGCCAAAACTCTGTCTGATTTTGTCTGATTTTATTGTTACTCCATAAGCTATATTCCTTGCTTTTGTCTACCACCACGGTATATTATTATTTGACATGATAAATTACATATTTGATTCTTCATAAACATCAGTAGGTGTGTTAGTAATTGAACCAAATATTTGGCCCCAACGTTATGGTATTATGTTCTCATTTGGAATCAATTCAGATTTTCGCTCTCTGAATTTTAAACGAATCTTTCTGTTGCTTGGAAGCAATGCAGTATTTGGTTATGAACATTTAAACTACTTACTAGCTTTCAATAAAACCCATTTTCAGAAAGAAAATAGTACAAAATGTATGTATGTTGTATGTGCGAAATAAATTAAAATAGGGCAAGGTTAATATGCTTTATGATGAACAACAATAGACATTTATTTAAGAATTTTAAGTATGAAAACTAATTTGTAGAATACCTATCTTGGACGGGAAATACTAGATACCGATATTGTAATTTTTTACTTAAATTCTATGAAGAATTTAATTTTCATTCAAATAAAAAAACAAGAAAAATAAAATCATAAAATTGGTCTTAAATTTTAATTAATAAACATATAAGTCACCATTATGTCTTAAAATTAACAATTAGCATACCTATTTCTTATAGTTATCAGCTAAACATTATAAACATTAATATTAAAAAAAATATATATATAGTACGAGGTTCGTTCAAAACATAATTTTAGTTTTATTTTTCAATATAATATATAATAACGGGTTTTTCTTGATTTTTGTAAAATGTTTTTCCTTTTTTCAAGTAAATATATATAGATGTATATAAGAATTTAAAACTAGGACTATCAATCCAGGTAAATCATTCTCGATGCTTAGATTTTCTAAGGATTAATGAACGATCCTCGTACCTTCAGTTTGTTTTTAACATATTTACGTAATAATTAAAATTACATTCGATGCTCTGAAATAAACTAAAATCACAGACCTAACTAGTCTAACCTAGAACTAGATTATCGCGTTTGAGCGCCAATAAATTATAGATATTTCGGGTAAATCCCATGGTTCAGAAGTTTCACCTTGCCCTTTTCAATTAATAAATATCTGAATCATTTTCATAAATAACTGCTAAACAGAACTTTGTGATGGGTACGGATGTTTTGACTTTTACATTAATAGATAACAGACTTTTACAAAGATTGGTTAATATAATTTAGGAATACCTGAAATAGTTACAACAATAAGGCGTGTAATTATACACATATTTCACAAAAGGCACGTACACTTATAGGTATTTTACTTAGCTACACGAAAAGAATTTAGTATTACTTGTATTTTATTTTAGTAACAGTATTTAGAATATTAGTTTGTGTCCAAATAACTGTGCGGAAAATTACATGTGATTTTATCCTTTAAAAAGTAAATTTCTTAATTAATTTGAGACAACATAAAATCAACTGATGAGGAATATCCTATGCTGAAAACACTTGTTGGTGAAATTGAAAGATAAAAAAGTAAAATTAAACTTATTTAAACAACTTTGAGTCGGTATAGAACCAATGATACAAGACATCATCTTGTATCATGGGCTCTATACCGACTCAAAGTTGTTTAAACAAGTTAATTTTACTTTTTTATCTTTCAATTTCACCAACAAGTGTTTTTAGCATAGGATATTCCTCATCAGCGATATTTCACGTAATTATGTGTGTTTTTACCAACCAAGAAATAATATTTAAACAAATAACCATATCTTAGAAATCGATAGACTTTCAAAGTGTAAACTGAACTACTATAAATAATCACATGTAATCTTGTAAATATATTATTTTATAGTAGTGTTATATTGGAAATTGAGGCAGTCTTTTGCGTTTTATACATATATAATATATATATCATTATTATTAATTATTTTCTTTTTAATTACTAATAAGTGTATAGTAAAAATATCATTATAACTTTGTTGCGAAACATTTAGCCACAAAGTAGTACTTGTAGTGTATCTGACACTAATGTCTAAACCACAAAATCGATACTTAATTATCATACTCATACAAGGTTGAATAACATTTACTGATACCTTGATTTTGAAAATTGTATTTTTCAAGTACCTATAATATCTTACTTATTTTATAAAATTCTTAATATTTGTGGTATAAGAAGAACAATTTTCGTTTATGATATTGATCATACTTACCAAGGCAATGTAATCCATGTCTTGATTTATAAAGATACAGCACCATAGCAAAAAAACATTATTGAATCTTTGGGCTAAAATGGGTTGATTAGGAATTATTACATTGTATTTCTTCCAAACTATTAGGTACATTGTGGACCAGTGTGTTACAATCTTATGACGACTTTGTTCTATAGAAAATTTATATGTATGATTCACCAGAGATTAACAGACTTATCGTAAGGGTACGGGGCTCATATTCAGTAACATTCAAGGTGTTAGAGTATGTATTTTTATGTTAAATTAATTACTTTAATCAAATTGTTATTTTTTTCGCCAGTATCAAATACATTAAAATACAGTTTTTAATCGCAGTGTTATTTATTAGTTATCTCAAAGAAACAGCAGACGCTCTATACCTAGACCGTCTGCTGTCAGGGTCCCTTCCGAGGCGCTTTCGGAAATTTAGCGCGTCTGCTTTTACTGAATATGCGTACGGGGTCCTCCGATATATTATTGGAACTTCATATAAAAATTGAATCACACATTGCAAGAGAATGACTAATTAAATCATATCTGGCTTGTATATATGTCTTTTTTATTTGAAATTGTCTAATCTACGCGACGAATAAGTTGTAACTAGAGTATGGATGGATGAGGTGCATCTAGATCTGTTAAGGAATTTTTTTCGCTAATTTAGTACTTAAACATCACAGAGCATCACTCGTTTATATAAGGATTTTCAAGCCGGTGGCATACTGCAATAACTTGAGATTGAGTTTGGATAGAACGCCATTGAAAAATATTCGTGTTAAAATGACTTCTTAGTTACCACCTTTTGTTGTTAAAAGTATGAAAAAGTTGGAAAGAACTCATTGTTAGTCATTATTAGATAATGCTATTTTGTGGAAAGACATTTTTCTAATCCTCTATACTAGACTAATTTGGCTATCCTTATAACATTTACACAAATCCACGAACTTCCTACGTTTATGTTTTAACTGTTAGGTAATTTCTTGATTTCTTCTACTATAGTAAGGCCCATCTGACTCTGGAGACGACACTTCATAACGGTTTATCATTTCAGTTAAATCTGGGTTTCTATCATATGATCCGAAACAATATTTACAACGCATTTTTGTATCATCATCCACTCTTACTGATTGCATTATAGCACACAGAGTTACAAATGATACCACAAATAATACAGAAGGTATACTTATAGCTATCAATAAATCTCTCCACGTTCTCTTTAAATCATATCTGGCAACTACCATAAAGGCATTCATCTGGGAACAGAAATAATTACATATAATTCAGATTTTACTGTGTATTGTCTAGATAATTGCATATAAGATGAAGCTTAATAATTTGTGGCGTGACTAATAATAAGATCAAATTTTTCATTGGTAAATCAATCGTTACTTCTCCTATTTAAATTAATTTGCGTTGTTTATTATGGAAATTCATTCCTAGACATAAAAATGTTAATCTTTTTTAAGTCACAAATGTTATTTAGTAAACCCAACTACCTAACGACTTTGTTTAAAAATTATAAATAAAAAAATCAAAAATTGCAATAGCAGAGATCGACCCACAACCTTCCGGTTACAAACCCTACACGCTACCCGCTAGGCTACACTCGGTACACATCTGCTGTGCGAATTACCACGGTCATATATATTTATTTTTTCCAATTAATGCCATAGCGCAGCAAAGCTAATGATCCCTAACTATTCACCCATTATGATCAATCGGTTAAAAGTAATATAACTGAGGAACTAATTTTGTGTGTCGGCCGTACAATTTAAGTTGATGTGCATGATGGTACGTCTGTCCCGGCCTTTACATCATTTTTCTTGCAACCACCTTGTAGATAAAATTTAATTCGGGGAAACTTAGTCAATCCTGGCCTATCGAAATCTTAAGGTGCAGAGACTATAAACAAATGTTAAATACAGCTTACCTTGTTGTAATAACAGTGATATCTGGATTGGGCCGTTTGATTTTTACCATCTCTACCATGCGAAAGGAGAAAATCGTAACATTCTCCTCTAAGAGTATTTACGCATCCGTCCAAATTAATGTAGAGTCGTGAGTGGTTGTATATTGTTATAGCTGATTGCATTGGAACGTATGCATTTGTTGGATCGACTACATGACTATGTTTCCCAGTTAAATTCCAAAATTGTTTGAAAGTTGCGGACTGTGTAGGAATTGTATCCGTATTGAATATTGTGCCGTTTATACAGTCTATTGCTCTAAAATTATATATGTTGCACCAGATTATTTGGGAATCAAATATAGGGAACATATTTGAGTTAAACACTTTACAATAATTATTAATTTTTAACCTCTGACGACGGAAAAAGATTTTTCCCAGAACCACCAAATTTTTTAAAGACATATTATCTCATTTACGTAGTGGATTATTTTGATGTTTTTTGTTATTTTTCTTTCAATAAAAGGTTCTTTTTAATTATTGAATTTTACGCTGAATCGTACGTTGTCTAGTATGTAATCGTGTTGATACAAATATTCATTAACTCATATTTAAAAAAAACGTAAAATAATGGACATTTAGGTTTTCTTATTGAATAATCAAAAAGAACCTGTTACCTAAAGATAAATGAATAAAAATTTTCATTAACAATAGGTACATTAGAGCTTTAAATAGCGGCAAAATATCCAAACCCTAATCGTTTCTCAAACATAGTAAACTTGTAAATATAGAGTAATCTTTAGGCCTGGTAGCAGTATTTTGTTTTTAAAAATAAAGTAGGTAAGTAATTAAAACACGTTAACTGCCAGGCCACTTTCGGGAAAAAATTGTACCGGGTCCTGCGCAAGTTTTTTTTTATGAAATTGTTTATTAGTGACTAAAAATTACTAAGAAACTAAAAAAATACAAAAAATGTATCTTTTTTTTTCTTAAAAAAGTGCTGTGCTGTGCACGAACACAATAACTTTAAGCCTTTTCTGTAGCACGCCATGCGTACCATATCAAGTTCACGACTATATGTGACTGAAAAAATGGAAAATTAAAAAGAAGCAGATGCAATTATGGCTATAAAAAAAATCAAAAATCAGAATGCTGTGAGGAACACGAACCAAGTGTTTGCCAGGGTGGCAATCGAAATTGCTTCATATGACGGGAGTGTTTTTCCGCAACACATGAATTTAAAAAACTAAATTATATTTTCATTTTGTTTCCGTTTATCCTTTCATTTTCATTGTCAAGATCTTTTATACTTATATACAAACGCATACACATGGCATAGTTTGATAGATGATATGGATAGGTTGCTATGAATATCAATATTTTGACCTAACCATCGAAAATTGGTTACCATTTTTGTCATATTTAACCGGCATCCTCCGTACTTATATCGTAAAATTACATTTAGATCTGATATTCATAATCTCAATCTCAGGTACAGAGGTCTTTTATCTCCTCCACCACATCGTACTGTTATGTCTAAGAGATCTTTTACTGACTACATTTTCAAAATTTCTAACAAAATTCCCACCCCATTAAAAACTTACAACGTAGGTATCCAGATTCAGGTGCCATTTCAGACAGCTCCTATACAGAAATTGAATTTTTACAGATTCGGTTCTTCCTTTTTTTTTTTTCTTTTAAATTAATATTTCTTTTATATGACTTTAGTTTTTCGTATTAGTACTAAGAGTTAATAATATTATAAATATTGTTACATGCTTGTATTATGGAATGATTTTTGAAAGAAAAATTGTCTTTTGTTTTTTTAATTTTTGTGGTGCAGCAGGGTTAAAATTTAAAATCAGTACTACTGTCTTTTTAACCCTTTTTGTAGTTCTCGGTGTATTATAATTTTTAGAATTTAGTTTTATAACCTTTAGAATTTAGTTTATTTAAATTGTAATTGAACTGCAAATAAAATGAAGATTATTATTATATATCATAACTTACTGTATTATTTTTTCATTTTCATCGTACTTGGCATCTTTGCAGGAAACCATCATTACCTCGCCAGTTTGTTTGGCCCAGAACTGACTAGGATTTATCTCAATACCCTCTTCCTTCCCTTGAGCTCTAGTAGTTGCAACTGCCGTTTCGCAATATGCTTGTAAAACACTATTTTCTACAGATATAAAAATATTATTTGTGGCCGTTGTAATATTTTCTTTACATATTCGATCGCAACCAAATGCTTTTTTAATTTTGGTACATTTCGATCCCTTACATTCAAAATAACCGTTTAATTTAACGTTGTCTTTATCGCTATCAACAGTAAATCCATCAGCTTTATAATAACAATCATATATTTTTGAAAGATTTGTGCAATGTCCGAGTGAGCAGTTGAAAACACCTTTTAATACCGCGCATTCAGTACCGTTATTACAATTATATTTTTTCAGTTCGTTGTAATTTACTGGGGGGCAACTGGAAGTATTAAACTTAGTGCAATTATGAAATTGCACTTTAGTACCGTTTTGTCGGACCATTGCGTGAATTTGTGGACAAAATCCTGATGTCCGGGTAAGACACCATTCTCCACAAGAAGCCCAACTACAGTTATTTAACATACTGGTATTAATTGTTTGGCACATTACAGGTTGTTCCTCGTATCCACTATTAAAAGCCCTGTAGGCTGGCATGTATATAGCAACAGTTAAGTAAATAAGGGATACAGAACTAAGCACAACAACTAACTGACAAAAACAAATGCAACCACAAATCCGCTTGTCTTGCTGAGGTATCATACGTGGCTTAATTTTTTTCCTGCGACCCATTTTTAAAAGGCACTAACTTAGTTTGAAATATTTACTTGAATCTACATTTTAAAAATGCAACTACGTTGTCTATTGTTTGTCACTAACTGCTCCGAATAGGACGCTCTAATGCTCTAAACGCTTGCGTCGCCGGATAAACGCCCCATGAAAACTTTCTGAAGGATAAAAGTATATATTTATAGAAAACAGGACGAAATAAAAGTTTCCTTATAGAAACAAGTGTCATTAATATATAATCGACATTTTAAATTAAAAACAGATTTATACTATGTATCTAAAATGTTGTTTGTAAGTATATAATTTTAGTAAATTAAACCCGCCTTCACGAGCGTCCATGAAAGCGTCGGCGTCGGAGGGTTAAGACATAATATGGGGTGGGAAATTTTTGATTACTATCTGTAACTACAGGAAATAACTGTGAATGAGGTTATTTACTTGTCTGGCGCCACAATTAGAATTGTGTTATTATCAGGACTGTAACGATTTCTTTACAGAAACACAAGAGATATTTATGTAAATTAATTTTCCTCATAAAATACAGTATTAAATATAATAGAATCGTTCGCAAATTTTATTAATTAACAATATGGTTTCTCCTAATTTCTTGTGATTTGACTTTCCTTAATATATCCTTGAGGATCCACAAAATGAATTAAGGAATGAATAACTTTGTTTTATAATTCTTGAATGAATAATTGCAAATCTCTGTCTATATGATGCTGTAAATTTTAGCGTTCTCAACGTATATTTAATTGGATTATAAAAATACACGTATCCGTAAATTTACATTGTGTATAAAAACATCGCGAACAAGATTTTCCTGTCACTGTCAAAGTCGCGTTTGTAAATTATAAACATTTCACAGCTCTTTATATACATTTTCAAGATTCTAGAAAAGTATGGCTTGCAGATTACAACCATGAACACAAGAATGAAGAATATTCGAGAATGAAAAATTTACTACTAAGACTTTTTTAAGTTGTAATCACCATGGCCTATAGGAAATCAATAACGTAATAAGACGATCTTGTAGACTAATTTAGTAGGTTTCCACATATTTTAGAATTCTTAATCTACTCCTAAAAAATGATTCAAAGGTCTGGAAGGATAACCTTACAAGGTTTCCAATTTATGTGGGTTTTGGGTTTGATTTAAAAATGGCTTAATTTTTGTAGTTTTCATTTACTTATTACATGAGCCTTTTTTTTTTAGATAAAGAACGCCTTCATTTTAAGGTCGCATTTAAGATGGATGTTCAACGTTCAAGTTTTGACATTGCATTGTAGAGAAATCAAATCGGTTAGGGTATGCGACATAAAGCTATTTGCATGCCAAACGACATGCTGGTAAACGCATGCCAAACGGCATGCAGAGGATTCCTCATTAAGGATAGTTTTTGAGGTCTTGATTAGGTCCTGTATGATAGCGTCCTATACCAAACCAAGGCTCCAAAAAATTGAAATCTGGTTCCCTAATAATGGGGTCGTGATATTTACGCAGGACAATGATATTATGAAGGGCTGTTATTTCAGAAAACGTCAAAAAAAATCACATGGTTATGAACAATCGCAGATTGATGGTGCACGAGCTAGCTGACATTGTAAAGATATCAGATGGTAGTGTTTTTACCATTTTACTCGAATATTTGGGTATGCGAAAGCTCTGTGCAAAGAGGGGCCGCGTGAGCTTACAGTCGACCAAAAACAACTACTACGCTGGCGCCAAAAAAAATTGCTCTGTTGAAACGATCGTTAAAGAAACGTCAGCTAGTCAAAGAGAACAAAGTAAATTTTCTATGGAAAATAATATCTTTATGGTTAGCAACTCGTTTTGCAACGGTCCTGGATAATATTATTGAATTTTATTTTATAGAACGAATACTATGTACATTACAATATAAATTTTATAAATTATGTTATCTATAGAGGGAAAGGTATGTAATGAAATAGTTGGCCTACAGTAGCGTGTCAAACAATAATAAAATTAAAATGAGAATACGGCATGTGTACTAATATTTAAATCATTTAGAATATACATTTGTTTTTGTAAAATTTAAATACATTTTCTTAGATATAATAACATTTCTTTATAAATATTAGTCTTTAATAAAAATGTTATTTCCAGATCTTGAAAATATCATGGAAATAGTGGTTTTATTTCATAGCTAGTAAATTATTGAAAATAAATTTCCGACACTTGACAACTCCTAAACGGACCATAGCAATAAAATCTTTAAAATTCACTGTTAGGTTTGTTTTATTTGTTTGCTATTTCTTTAACTGGAAAATATTTGGTATAATTGTCCAAGAACGGCGGTCTTATGATGATGAAAGTTCAAACTACAAAAAATATTATTTCATGAAAAATAATTATTAAATCGAATAAAAATACATTTACCGATTACTGACTTTTCCACCACAGCTAGTGCCTTAGTCTTTTTTTTAACGGAAACGCATTTACCACTTCACCGTTAGTTATTCTATGACGAGTGTGGGACTCAAACATGAGAGAATTTTCCAGCTAAAACCAATCTGCTCGCAGACATTGCAAATTTCCGTAAACTTGCTTCATTCTTCTATATTACGCGCTTAGTTTGGGTTGGGTTATCCGTAACGGCACGTTCCAAAACTGGGAATAATTTTCAATTCCAAAAAGTTAGAGCACCTGTCCCTCCTCCTTTGACGTAACTCAAATTCACTCATTCTTACCATCATGAATAATGAAATATCTTCTCTAAACTTTGAGGAAGCCTTTTAATTTGTAAAAAGTTAATACCACATTCACCAATATTCTGGGCCAAAGTTGGTGTTTGAGGCTATTATTTGGAAATGGTGGCACTTCTTTAGTTTTTCAAATATTTTAAATAAAAATAAGCTGCTTCCGAAAACACAGGTGTTAAATAATTTAGCAGTAATATTAACTTAAAAAAAAAGCTAAGTTTTTTATTCATGGAAAAATAAAATCTATTTAATAATTTTAAACAAAAATGCATTTATTAGGCGAATTTATAATTTTTTCGAACTTTTTACGATAATTTTTATGTACAGTAAATTATTATAAACATTTTTTATTTCAAAAATTATACAAGGTGATTTTTAAGTTATACATTTATTTTTAAAGATTTAGGTGGTAGAAGTAAAAAGTACTTAAAGTTATGACTTTATGCTTGTTTGAGAAACGATAGAATAGTTTAAAAACTCGTATTAAAATACACCTTGTATATTTGTAATCAATTAGAAGTTAAATTTTATATTAACATATTTGTTATACATTTTTAAATTTCAATTATTTGTATAACGTACAAGCAATTTTTATAAATCGAAATTATTTTGTTAAATTGTTAACATTACAATATTTTAAACTTTTTATTATTATTAATCTAAGTTTTAGCTTGAAAAGCGCATATTATAGGTACAATAATATATATTAAAAATATTTTATAGGTATTTAACAAAACTAAAAGATGTTCAAAATATTGTTAATATTCGAGTGATAAAAAGTATCTTATTATATTGATCAATTAAATAATTTAACTGTGCGATAGTTAATTGTCTTCGAAGTCATCCTCTCTGAAAAAATATTAATTATAATCAAATGACATATTTTAATTTTTTAAACTAATATAAGAAATATGATTATTATTAATAGTTAAATAAATATTTCTATTCTATCTACTACAGAAATAAATTGAGCTTACATACAATATTGAATGTGAAAATACAGTATGCATATCCTAGGTAACTATGAACTTTAGATCAAAATATTCGATGTCATGATCAACATCAAAATTTGTCCATACATGTATGAGTAGAACACATACGATCAAGCCTGGACACAATCCACTTTAACCTATTGTGCCAAGTGTCTCTTAGTATCACTGCGATGACTAAATTGGCGTTTTTGGATGCGCTTTTTGTAAGCCACATGACATGAAGTCACTTAATTTTGCCAAAATAATATATATATATATTTGAAAATACAATTTTATTGGATGATATGCACACTTAGATTGACGCGGTATAAGACGCATTACGAAATAGACGTGATTTAGTTTTATTTAAAGTATGCGTTATTGCTTAAAGGATTTCTGATAGTAGCGTTTGAGATGAGGCTGGCATAGCGGCAATTGGTTCGCCGCATTAAGTCGCGTCATTTCTCGCCTGTCCGAAAGGCGCCTTATAATCTTCTGAGGATACATTAAACTATAATACATTATATTTTCTGGCGTACATGTATATACTGTGCGTCGATTGCATTAAGTGGTATGACATAAGATGCGATGAACAATAATTGCTGGTGCATGCACACTAGAAAACAAATTTAACTATCTTTTAAATCTAAATGTTCTCTAATACAATAGTGCTATAACAATGAGCGACTCTGTATTTTGCTGTTATACCTACGTTATTATAAACCTAATTAATTAATTAATCTCGAATTTTGAGATCCTCTGCAGTTCAGGGAACTAATACACAAATAATGACAGTTGACACAAATATTGTTCTGTTTGGAGATTCAGAAACATAATATTTATTGATTTAAAAATTATCTACAACCATTGTTTGCCATAATCATTGATGATAATCTTAAATTTGACTTGCGAAACAGTTTTTTTAATCCGAAGCTATATGTATAGGTAGATTGTTGTTACCACCGGCATAAATATTAGAGATAATAAATTAATTAATAGAAAATGTTTGACGAAGACGAATGATAAAATAAATCATTGGTGATATTATTCTCTGCACGTCATCTATTTTTAATATTTGTAGTCATAAAAGAGCAGTCAAAACTAGAAGCTACCTGCTCGTACTAACTCCAAATAGCTGCTGATGTGAAGCCGGAAGATTCCTTTGTGTTAGCCAAGGCCGGCTGCAACTGCCGATTATTTTAATTATTCAGCGGCTTGTGCAGCTAGGTTTGGTGGATCCTCGATTTTTCAAACAAACGTTGTGTAGAATTATTATAACGTGCTTACCTAAAAGTTCCACGAAAGGTAAAATTTCGAATATCTTGGATCAAGCTAGTGTTAACATAAATCATCAAGTACTAATTCAACTATGCATAATACACCACAATATTGATTTTTATTAGGCAATCAATCAACTGTTCACGAAAAAAAATGTATCTCACCAAAACACAGAGTCGAAACAATTTCGGAAAACAACATAAAATTATTTCATAATTCCACAGCATTTATTGATGATATGATTTATGTAACTTATTATTCTCAATGAGCCGTTTAGCTAGTCTCATTTATTTTAAATAAGCTAGGACGATTAAGTTAAATTTTCTGAATAAACTATATTTGAACTCAATAAAAGCCATTTTATTTCAAATAAGTAAAAGTAGCTAAACCTCTTAATTTTTATTTTCTATATTATCTAAATATTTTTTGGTAAGAGATCTTGTGCAAAGGTTTTAAACGGACAATAAAGAATAAGGAAATGTATTGAAATTTTATTCTTTATTAATTTTTTTCTCTTATTTTTCGAAGGGCAATCCATTTAACGTACTTCCGCTTCTTTTTTTTCCGTAGCTGACGAATGTCAGATAAGATGTTGTGTCGATTCAGTACACTAATGAGAATAAAGTACGTTTTCTGAATGTGACCTAAGTGGATCTGCTGCTCTGAGTTTGTACTTCCGAAATGAGGTGTTATAAAATTCAATTTATAACTTATCTTGAAGACATACATATAAACGTACTGTTCTGTTTACAATTTAAAGAGTGATTGCTAAAAAATTGGTGATTACTTTAAGACTCCAGAGTAAAGTGAACCTTAATAATACTAGCTATTAAAGAATCCACTAAAGTAATTTACGACTTGCATCAAGAACGTTTTAATCAAAAGTTACCTTAATAATGCAATTAGTAGCACATTTTCATCACTCAGTTCAGTATTGTTTAAAATGGCAACTAGACCTCCAGTCCATAATATTTCCAAAAGTTTTATTCATTATTTTGGATTAAAGTAACTTAATCAATAATTTTGAGCTTTTTTTATGTTTATATTTATACTAATCTACAATAAAATTAAGATATGATGATTTTGCGCACCCAGCGATTAATTGGGTGTTAGTGTACGAACAATGTGCTTATAACTAATAATACGAGGCCTAATCAAAAATGATTTTGATCAATTTTAATGAAATGAAATTTTTTTGCCGATTGGAAAGGTATAGCTTCGGACACTATGAACCGATCTTCGTAATTTAGAATTTACTAGAGAAACATCTATAATTAACTCTCAGTGTTTCAAATAATTAAAATAACTGACAATTTTTGATGAGCCCTCGTAGATAATGTTTCTACAAATTAATCATAAGTACTAGCAGTTTTATATTCAATTTTCTAATTCAACAGATGAAAAATGTCTCGTCAAAAATGCAGGTACTTAATTTTTCAAATAAATTATTTTCCAATTTTAATATTGCTTGTATAGGCATTTGCTATAAAACAAAAAAAAAATGGACCTTTAAATTGTTGCTCAGAATGAGTTATTAAAAAAAACTAGACATTGAAAAACAGGGTAGAATAACACTCTTTACTGCTGCTTAAAAAAAGTAAATTCTCTTTTTGAGCGGATGCATTTATTTATATGATCTGTTCTTGTTTTAGGACACTAAGTATGTTTTCAGTATAAATTATTATTTTCTATAATATAATTTTTGAAAAGATCTTACTTAATGTACAAGAATTATTGTCCATTGCGATTGGTCAAAATATCGATCTTTGTTTTATAAATCTAATTTTACCTAACTAGGTCCCTTTGAGGACAGAAGTTTCATAAAATTTGACCATGTTGTGAGTAAGCTACTATTTGGATGTAGGATTTATATTCAGTGTTTTTCATAATGAACGTCAAGATATACTTACAGATTATGGTGGTTATTTAAATTTAAAAATTATAGCTGTATCCTTATAATTTGAAATAGGTATTGAACAAATTTATTTCAGTTGCATTTTTAATATCTCGTTAACACAAATCACTCCAACTTTTAAAAAGTTATTATGGGACATCTAAACGTCTACTTGTCAGATTTAATAACATTTTGATAAGTTAGTACCTAATTATTTAAATAAATCATTAGAACGCAATTCTAAACTTCAAAATCACAATGATGTTGGAAGAGTCAAAAACCTGAAGAGCACAACATTGGTTTGCCGAATTTTTGTTGTATAGAACCTAATGTTAGGTAATTTTAATAAATAAAATAAGGCTCAGGATTCGAACGCAATATTTTATTTAAAAATAAGGAGATTCCATGGCCTTTTTATCGTAGATCGTATGCTATTACTTATATTATATTAATTTGAAACATGAAAGTTATTGACGTTCATTATGAAAAATAAAGTTTTATTAAAATGATATGTCTGTTATTTAACAAAACTTTTTAATTTGAACTGCTTGTTATTTGCTAAAAAAGCGTTTAGGTAGGTCACTCCTTTGCAAATAAGGCACGATTGTGTCATTTCGCACAAGCGAGAACATTTTTCATCTATTGAAATCATGCATCTATTGAATGAAACCTTCTCCAACTTACTCATTAGGAAAATGATGCATATACTTCTGACATGTCCTGCCACAACCCGGACAATACCAATAACTTAGAACTCCTATAGAGGCAGCAAATAACAAACTAGGAATAACTATTGATAGCACTAAATAGCGTAGAGTATCTTCCCAGGAATATCTTGCGACAACAAGTTCTGGATAAACTCTACTGTGATAACATGGAAATGGTGTGCCTGCAGTACTATATCCATATTGTTTAGCAAACTGGGAACAATTGACAGAAGGTGGGTAACCGCAACCTTCAGTATTAATAAGAAATCGGGTATTGGCTACATCCCAGTGGATTGGAGCATTTGGTTTGTACTCCCGAAATGGTAATTTAGAATAATTGACGTAAATTTGATGGCATCGCGTCGCTTCACGTGTACAGCCTTCACGGCAAGAAGACCAAGAACAATTTGATATACCTTCAGCGTAGACATGATTTGTAGCAACGCATGTAACTGGTTCTGGTTCAAAATCAGCTAATAAACAGGTAATGGCTGGATCAACGACAAACGGGATAAGAAATAGAAAGGCAAAAACTGATATGAAAGCTGTTGTTCCGAGACAAAGTGATGTGTAGAATTTGGCAGCTTCCGCTATATTTATTAGTGTTAGTGCAGTTTTTTCGCTAGTCATGACGTTTAGATTGTTTAATGATTGGTGCTGAGAAATTTAAAATTAACGCTTTCCCCTTCTTGGTGGCCAATGAATGATTGTTGCTTCCGATATCGAGTTGTCAAAGACTTCAACAGTCTCGATCCAACAGCAGGGGAATGCCTGAAATACAACAAAATTACAATAGAAAAACATTTACAGGCTATCCGGATATTTAAAAGAATAGGTATATATAGAGAGAAAATATTTATGAAAATAAACAGAGCTCTCACCTTACCCTATTTAAGTTCAATTAAAAATTTGTAAGTCTAAGTTTAGACAGTTTAGTTTAGGATATATCAAAACTTATCTTTTTATTAACATATGTTTATAGGATTGCTCCGTAACTACAGGGTGAACATACTTTCTTTATAACTGTTAAATATATACCTAATCATCAACTACTTCAGAGCTGTTATTATGAATGATGATCATTTATTATAACCATTGAATATGCATTTAAAAAATTGTGTAGTGTAAACTATAAAATATTATTTGGAAATAATAAGCGCTAAAATAAAAAAAATTGTTTTTATAGATTTCAAAAAACTAAAAAAAAAAATATGCAGTTTGTCTACTCTGTAACTCAGTTATGAAATTAATCTGAACACCCTGCACGTATAAAAATAAAAAAAAAAAAACTTACGTTGCTGATCTCAGAGAGCCATTATAGAATTGCCTCCACCTCTATCATTTATATTGTTGGTCGATGCCGATTTTTCCACCGTGTTTTCAGCCTCAGCCTTTATGCAACCCTGAAAACGCATTTTTGCATCATCTCCCACGACAACAGTACGTTGACAAAAAATTAATGTTAGACATGATACAACGAACAGAACAGAAGGTAGAACAGATGCTATTAAAAATTGTTTAGTAGTTGTAGCCAAATCAAAGCGAGCTACAACTACCGCAGGATTATCAATCGAATAGAAACACGGAAATCTTGCTCTTGCGTTGTGGTCCGTACCATCTTTACCATACGTTTTGAGGAATTCTTTACATTCATCTCGTAGCGTATTCACGCAGCCTTCTAAGTTAATTAATAGTTTGCTTTCGTTTGCTATGAGCAAGTCTGGTTCCGGAGGTGCTATTAGTCTTCTTTCATCTAGAAGAACTGTGTTGAACACGCTCAAGTAGCTCAAATATGTAAAATTAGCTACATCACTTAATATATTATTTGCTAACAAAGAACCATTAATACAGTCAACTGCTTCTAATCCACGACTTGTGTTTACTATACTGTAACAGGATGTCATAATTATATTTTCTTGAGATTCGTTCCATATTTCTTCACCAGAATCCAAGTCTATACAACGTTGACACTGTGAGAGATAGACTTCGTCTCCACTTAACATAATAACATTTTTGTTTCTTGTGGGAATATCACCGCATTGCCTGTCACAATTATATGGTGTTCTAATTCGTTCACATGTGCCTCTATTACAACTGTATAATCCATTTAAGTCAATACAAGTTATTTTACCTCTTCTGCCAGAACATTTCAATGGTGGATCAGTATCTTTATAAACACATTCAAAAGAATCGGTTATATCAATACACATACCAGTGGTACAGTTAAATGTCCCAGTAAGATTCTTGCATTCATCGGCAATACAGCGATTTTTCTTAGCATTCTCTTGATCCTTACCATAACAAAATTTTTGTGCAATATTCGTACAATTAGCCAGAAGCAAATTTGAGCCATTATGCCTAAGATTTACATAAATTTGCATACAAGAACCTGATGTTTTACTGAGGCACCATTCACCACATGAACCCCAATCACAATTTTCCACTGTAATTGCTCTTGTTGTAGTACACATCACAGGATCTTCAGATATACCCGATTGCATAGCACGAGTTGATGGCACATATATCGCAACGGTAAGATACACAATTGCCACACTACTAAGAACTAAAGTCATTTGACATAAACATATCGTGCCACAAATTCTGGAGTCCTGTGGAGGTATGATAAGGTCCTCCACGGGTGTTGGCTTCTTTTTAGGCATTGTAATTGTACAATTTGCATACCTTTGTCAAAGAAATGTTGTGGCAGTGGTCACGATTGCGGCCATTGGTGACTACTGTATCACGGAATTGTGTTGAAGGAGGTAGCTTTACTGTATGTCGGCACTTTTACAAAGGAAAATCGCGACCCGTGTTGCCAAGCGTAGTAAAATTGCAGATTTTCTACGAGAGTTAGAACAAAGTATAAGTATTCTATATTTAGTGTGAATTGTTATACAAATTTATTGTACTATGAGTATTCCAGGAACAAAATACCAGAAATTTCTAATATTCTACACGCATACTGTGGACAAATAAATACACTTCGTTCCTTAATATTGTACATATAACACTAAATATGTGTATGTGATCTTATCTTACAGGCTACAGGCCGAGAATTAATTTGAGCCAGCCAAAGTAGCTTGCCTAGTCAAACAACATCAAGCCCTTTCAAGGGTATTTTAAAATCGCTTAGATATCTTTAAGATGTCGTGTGTTGTTAACACTAGTTAGCAATTAACAATTTTTAATTTTAGGTCTGGGCTAGAAACACTGAGGAGCTTTTGAATAATCTGTTATGCCCTGTGAACGTTCCCTTTTTGTTCCGGTACAAGTGATCTCAAAAATCAACTGGAAATCAACTTAAACAGTCAAGAACAAATTTTACTTTAAGTTTTTTTTATAAATATGTACAATATAATTGTAGGTATAATGTAACACCGCATAACCGAGTTGGCAACTCTGGGTGCGACCCTTGATCAATAAGCTCACTGCGGCTCAACAAATCGATAAGAAACAACGCGCGCTTTCTATATGCGGTCTTGTTTACCCTACACTGACATATACGCGCGTTCTACATTTAATTCTTTATAAAAATAACTATTAACATCGGCATACCTGAGTTATATACAATATTATGTGCATATTTACTTACTAGTGTTTTGTGTGTTCTTCTAAATATTGAAAATTTTACATTAAACTATTAACAACAATTAAATGAGGGTGGCGCGACTGTAAACTGTCAGGGACTAGGGCTAGGATCGATACAGTAAATACTGTAACAGTCTTGAACTGCAGTGCACAAAACATAATGCTTGCCAATAGATTCCAGGGTTTCGTGTCAAACAAAAGATGTGTTAATTCTAATAAAATTATTAGCTAACTTGTGAAAACCCAAGTAGTGTTAAAAATATTAAAATCGCACCGTCAATATATATCTCTATATTATAAGATGTAAATGTGCAATATAAAAACAAATCTATTAAATAATGTGTGAAATAAATGAAATAGAGCGGACTTAACGAATAATGAGATAAATAAAAAATTGCGGTGGCAAAGATTGGTGTGAGCAGGCCACAGCCGCTCGCGCTGTAGTGTGGATGCAGATGGTGGGGTACAAGTTCCCATTGCTGTATGACTTTCCATTACGACCATGGAGAAAACGGAGGATAAACAAACCTGGAGACAAAAGTTACTTTTCTACACTACAGCTTTCTTCGTATTATTGGGTACATTTAGCTTATTCTCATTTTTATTCCTTGTGCCTTTTGTCATTGATCCGGCTTTTACAACGATATTTATGGAATTTGACGAAAATCCAGCTTTTTGTGTGACAGTTAGAATAGATCGTCGTTTAGGTGCTTCAAATTGTAGTTGGACCTCATGCCGAGAAGGCTGCACAAAAGATATTTATGACTGCACACAAATCCGTGTTAATTACAAATTAGTTTCCAATATGTCCAATACAAGCAATTTAGCAACGGTGACTCCTTCACCCATTATAAACTTAGATTTAACAGATTATGAATACGAAGATGAACCAATGCCTGGACTTCAAGGAAATAATTCAGAGTGGTATTTTCGTGAAGCAAGATTATTTCCTAATGTCAAAGGATGTGGTTATCCACCGATGCTCAACTGTTCAGTATTTCTTAAGACCTACGTGGGAATAGGAACCAATTTTTCCTGCTATTACAGCAAAGTGGATCCAGGTTTGGTAATTAGTCATCTCGATATGTGGCAAGTGTACATGAACTTAGTTTATGCCATGTGTATACCAATTCCTTCCTTCATCGTATCAGTGATATATTTAGCAATTGCCTATTTCAAAATATATAATGACGATGAAGAAGCTGCACCATTAGAAAAAAATGCTGAAGAAATAGATGTAGAAGGAGATAGTGCACATGGTGAGACACCTATACCACCAGCTAGTGGTGGCCTTACACCTGCTAGTGAGGCCTTTCGCGAAGATTTAGCTAGTTTTGGTCATCACTTTAAAGTTGCAATGGTAGACGATATTAGCCGCGACAGTCTTGTAGATGGTGTGACGAGTTCTGTATCAATAGGAGGGTATGAAAATATTTTAATTCCATAACTTTTACATTAATTGTTAATGTTAAGTTTCAATCTTTTCATAATATTTATGTGAGATTAATCAGTTACTGTTATCGAAAAGTTTTTGTAGGTATGTGTAGAACTGAAACATGAAATAAAAAACATTAATCTCAACTATAAGATCAGCTTCCAATGAGAATCAATTACGTTCATGGTAAGAAAAGATACAGCAAATTTTTTTATTGAATAAAACTTTGAAACAACAAACATGACAAATGAAATTTTTATTATCATTTTATTATTCCTTATATCAGGCTGGCAATATGAAGTGGAAGCGAAAATTATTAGTCTGACCTAATAACAAGTTCATTCACCAGAGATGATATCGTCTACCTAAAGATTCTTAACGATTGCTAAAAAAGCTTTGTCGTATCGAGTTGTATCACTTGGTCTGGAGCTGAAATCATACCAGGCGCCGAGAGGCACTGGTTGCTCTAATTTGAATATATTTATTCACATTATGTCACTAAGGATTAATATGAGTTTTTTGGCGGTATATTGATTCTAATTCTATTTTGTGTAATGAAGATCCTAGCAAATACTGCATTCGTTATAGGTTTAATAGTATTTACCTAAATAACAAACAAATACAAATTTAAAATCCCTTTACGAGGAGTTAATTACGAAAATCATCATACGATTACTGCCGGATAATAATGGTTTTAAATTGCAGGTGTATCTAAACTTCTTGCTAGCGTAGACTATTTAGTCCCACATAAATATTTAAATAAAGCTGAAGTCTAATATTTTATATTTTTAGGAATATTGGCAAAACAATGACAACAAGCATTTCGACCACAGGAGGTCCTGTAGCTGATATTTAAAATGATAAATAAAAATAATTTATATGCCACAGCAATTCCACGTTGAACTTTGTCAAGCTTGCGTTATTTATTATCTACTTTCCATAAAATGCTTAAATATTACTTACAGTATAGTTCGGGATTCTAATAAAATTATATGGTTTGAGATGGATAAAAGTAAAAGTAAGTAAAATTCATATAAATATTTCTAATGTTTCTTGCATTTTTGAAAATTTGATCTAATACATTGTGATTCACGAGGTTGGTTTTAGGAAAACTTACCATACGATTTTATTGGGTACTTAAATAAGTGAATCCAATATATCTAACCGGAAGTTGCTATCAACTTTCTTATTTGATATGGAGCCCTTATTTAGTATGATATTGTTGGATTGTTCGAGTTTTTTTGTTTTAACGGTTAACAGTAGGATAAAGACATCTGATAATAACATCCTGAGTAGACCAAGTAAATGGTATAGGTACATATTTAAATATCTCCAACATGGATCTTTCAAAATCAATAAGGCTCCAAAAATATAATAATAAATAGGATGTTCCATTTGAAATAAATTGATAGCAACTTCCGGTATGATGGCAATTGGCATAAATTATTAGATTCACTTATTTAATTACCCAAATTTTCTAAAAAATCGTATGGCTAGTTTTCCCAGAAGGCCTAAATTAGAACTTCGTGAATCACCCTGTATATACAGCCTGAATTACTGATATGGGCCGTGCCATCAACTGGTGCACATATTAGATTTGAGATTTATTATTTTTATATTAATTAATGCAATAATTTGTAATTGGCGATTGTTGTGAACTTTCTTAGGTGTTCTCTATTGCGTACAATGAATTAATGAGTCAAAGTTTGGTCTCTTCAATATATTAGATTTCTAAAGCATTTGTCGCACATCGAACCATGAATATGCTTGTGTTTACGACGAATTATTCTTGTTTCGTGTATCAAAACTATCAAAGAATTTTAATTTAATTTATATCTTTAGTATGTTATTACTGTTTTTTTTATCCAGTACATTCAGTAGACGGCGCTAAACTTATCATTATCCAAAGTCTTTTGGGCCTTAGCATTAGAGAGAAGCCCAGCGGTTAAACGATTTATCAAATCAGTATGTACAAGAAAATCCTCGTACCTACGTGTAATAAAATAAAATGTTTTAGGTTTGCTAGAAGTAACAAAAAAAATGAAATAACATAACGTGAAATCCAATAATTCGAGCTGCTTCATCAGCGTTTCATATTGCCCCATCGTTGTATGGTTCCACTACATAATCTAACTAACCTACGTGCCGCATAGTAACATGTATATAATAATTCTTCTACAATAAATTTGAATTTACATGGCACGCAACCGACATTATATTATACTATTATTATAATATTTGAACAAATTTAAACGTAAAATTTGATCGATTTTACTCCAACCATGAGTTTCCACATGTCTACATTGTAAAACTGCCCTGCTTGTATTTGTAATATTCATGATAGGTGGAATTATTTTGTGGCTTTTGGCGGCAAAACTTAATTATATGAGATGTCCTGTGAGCTAAATGCCAATCACCTATGTACGTACATTGCTTTGCATTTACTTACATAATTATTAAGAAGCGCATTCTTAAAACTATCTGGCTATATTTTATTCTTTGAGAGTCACATTTTGCCAGCATTAAATGAGTTTGAAGTGTATTCTCATAGCTCGACACCAAGAGATGAACAGCTGTTATAAAATTCTTACCAAAACTTCAGCTTATCTCTATTTATATTAAAAACAAGTCCAAGGTTAACTTATATTTTTTTACTATCAGTAATAACACGCAAGCATAAATTTTTTACACATGCCATCGATAAATTTAAATAATGAGAGTTCTTTAATCAATATATTTAAAAATCTAGGAACTAACGATACATTTTGTATTTGAGAGATGAATATTGAGCTCTGGCTAGTTACTTCGATCTCGTTCTAGTTCTTCACAGTTCGACAAGCTGTATCCTGTCCAATACCAATGTATTTAATGAACAAAATTTTTTCCAGAAATATCTATTGTAATTTAAATATGTGATATGACGAGAAAAATAATATTTTATTTGCGCCAAAAACCATAAAACCATTTTATTTTACGCCTGATCATTCAACGAATATAGTAATAACTAATAACGTTTTTGTTGTTTGTAATAATTTTCTACAAATCGAAGCATTACAATAATGTATCCGTTCTTCAAATACTAACATTATTTTTTAATAATTTAAAGTAGAAGTAATTTTGTGGCATTTCGGACAAAATGACTAGTTTAATATTATCCGATATTTTATCTGATTTTCAAATAAATTGAGGACACAAAGTCGTTGTTTTTTCCTTATTAAAAAGCTGCTGGTAACGTTTTGCTTCTGGTTTTTGGCAATGTACCTTTACTTGATGGCTTTACCTATAAATTTGGTTTATCGACTTATCGTGCGGAACTTGTACCGGTTCCGATTTACCATACATATCTTTACCGGTAGACGGTCGATTAATGCATAAGGGAAAATGATATTTTGCATTTGGGCATGGCTATGGTATCCTCAAAACTAAAGCGAACCTAATTAAGGTGCAGTTAAAATTATAAAATACGTTTTACCACTTCACCAAAGCGTTTACTTAAATCTTGACTTGCACTTCACCAACCTTAGAATTCTTAGGAAATATTATTAGTTACATTTACGCAAATTTTTGGTGAAGTGGTAAAACGTGTTTCCTGATTTTTGTTGTGCGTCAAAGATTTTACGCATCAGTAAAGTAAAAGTATATCAAAATTTTCTATCTTTTCATGAATTATTGCACCGTGAAATTCTTTACCAAGGCAACTAAAACAGAGTTATTTAGAGTGCTCTTTTGTAGGACAATGTTTAAATTTTATGAATCTTGTATAGTAATCATTACCTGCAAATGGGCGCTTATGAGGGCACGAATTGTATACAGTTCCTTACTTTCCTTATAAGATACAAAATTGTTGAACACATTGTAATGTTTCAATTTGTAGAAAACTTACATTTTTGCCCATGTAGAAATTATTGGTTCTGTAAAATATCGTTATAACAGAAATAAACGCATAGATTTGTACAATTAAAAAAACGATAAAAAAAACTAATTTCCTCTTCAGGTATAATTGTACATATGTTATTGTTGTTAACAAAGAAAATTCTATTGTCGATTGAAGATTTTATTATGAAATTTTGTTTAATAAATTCTTCTTCTCTATTAGATTTACAAACTGTGCGGTTTTAAAATTTGTAATATCACTGTTATAGTGGTTAAGTTTGTTTTAACTCCAGAAACATGAGCATCTTTTTTTTTCAATAGGTACTAAGTAAACCTGTCTAATTTAAATATTTATTCGAGCTTGAAGAATAATTTTATTAAAAATTAAATACCTACTTATGATTTGGACTAGTAGAAGAATATATTGGTGTTATTTTTTAAAACCGCACAACATTATCGGATCTGTGTATCATTTTAAATACTGGGATTTCAGTTATGTCAAATTTAATTTCCAATTACTTTTTAAGCTTCTAGAGTATTACTTTGAATTGACGGACGAATGTATTTGGTATTTTACAGGGTAAAATAACAAATTAGAACAAATCTATATATTTTTTAATTAAATCAATTGGGATAACGCTAAAACGGTAAAGATAAATCCGTAGTCCAAGATAATAGTAATTATTGATAATGTGCCTATTAAGTTCCGTAGATCAGCTAGGAATTTGGGTATTGAAATACAGGACATTAAAAATGCATTGGCAACGCATATGTTGCACTAAAAATGCTTTACTCTGATAGACATAGCCTCCATGAAGAGCTTTTGTGTTAAGTAATTTGAACTACTGTGACCATAATTTATGGGCCTGGTTCCTAGTTTGTTAAAATATGATCAGGAGCCGATTCAGCTTGTGCTGGATTGTATTTACTTTTATGTTTACCTGTAGGTACTATGAGTATCTGCAAATAAACTACTTATTATTGTTATTATTATATCTCAGGGTATAGCAACAACTAATTTTAAATGAACTTTAATAAACATTCAAGGTATACAAGAAACCCATTTTTCTTAAAGAATTTTGGTTCCTGAAGTCCCAGAATTAAAATGACAGAGATGAACTTGAAATTTTTTAAAACTTAGTGAATATTATTAATGGACATTGTTCAACATTATGCCTTCTTACTCTCGAAATATAAGCGTTTGTAATATTTTTAATACAATAAAAGAGAAATAAAGTTATCCCAGATTCTAATATTATTATATAAACAAATTTTTAATGTCGTAATGAACAATTTCATTCCCAAAAATTGTTTTCAGCAAAACCCCTAGAGATAAAATATTTTAGAATCTGATAATAAACTATTAAATAATTAAACAAATTACATAGAAAGACCGCAGCTAGATTATAAAATGATAAAAAAAAATTTGAATGTGTACATTCAAGTAAATATAAGTATCAAACTGAAAGCAAATATTTGGAAACATATTCTAAAAATTTTATATTTTTACATGTGTATTATTGTCATAAGATTTTATTAATGTTATGTTATAATTATGTTAAATTTACTAATGAGCAGCTGTTGTAATTGTAATTTACCTGTTTAGATGTTACGAGGGTCATTCATTTATTACGGGATAAATTGTTGTACCTTCAAAATTCTTGATTCAAGGAGTACAAAATTTTTACTAATTTTCAACACATATGCACTTGTATCATCGTTTCTCTAACTTTCTAATTCCCCTGGCATATAATAAGTCATAGAATTCCATTTTATTGTGGTTTAACAGCACAAAGCTTTCGCATACTCAAATGTTCGTGTAAAACGGTGAAAACACTACCATCTGATATCTTTACAATGTCAGCTAGCTCGTGCACCTTTAATTTACTTATTGAATGGCCTAATATATTTATTTATTTTTATGTTGGAGCCAAGTTAGCACCTGAATTTCTACTTATTCGTTAGAGTAGTTTTTGTCACGTAGCGCCTCCATAAGGGGACTAAACAGATAGAGGTTATGGGGCAAGATATGGGGTAAAAGGAGAAGAATCTTTCAGCCCAATTTTCAAATGCATTCTTGAGTTAGCGTGTCATGTGCAGCCGTACATTATAGTGAAGCAAAATTCCACGACGTTTAGTTTAGGCTTCATTTTATTTTCCAGCATGTCACTGTAATATTGTTTCTCGTGATTCAAGAGAACTTTGATCGGTTGCACAGTTCGCTGGTCATCACATATACTTTCGCAGTAACTTCCAAACAATTCTACCTACTGGAAACTATTCGAACGGTTTAAAGTTTAAACAATAGTTAGTCCCGTACACTTTTAAAAACCCAAAATCTAATCAGGGTACGTTGCTTTCGCGGTGCAATTTTCAATCGGGCCTGACATCTACAACTGTCTGAATTATATGTTATGTTTACAAAATTATCAGATGTCATTGCAAGCATCGTGAAAGTTTCGTATTGATTAATAGTTGACCTAGATTTATTTGATTTGTCTTGTTAATTACGGAATGATCCTCGTATTTTAAATCATAAGTATAATGTAGTGTTGATGTTTATTATCGCAAATGTACAGAATGGCCATTTAGTGCGCTAAAGTTCAATAAAATCATTTTCTGTTTCTGACAAGTGGGGGGTACGAAATTGATTGTAGGTAGTCGAATTTAAATAATGCAAATAGTGAAGTATCAAAAAGAGGGCATTTTTTTCTTCTTTTTTTTAGTTTTGGTTTTGTAATTTGGTAAAGCCACAGCTTATTATTATTCTTAGTTGTTTGACTTCATTCGATTTTTAGATCACTCGTATTAAGTTATTCCATAATTAGCGTACGAGTAAGTCGAGCATAGTCTATAGGTAAATCTAGTTTTTGTTACTGCTATAGGAAAAAAATTGTATTGGGGATCATTTCCTACATTTCCAGAATTACAATCAGGGCTATCTTTTATTCCTATTAAAATAAATTTAAATGTGCTGCAAAACAGCAGACATTGCTTTTGAAAATTTTGAAGAATATCTACTTACATTAAATCTGAAAATATGTGGTCTTTCTTCATTCAATGGTAAGTAGTTTACACTACAACGAAATTCTCGTTGTAGTGTAACAAAGATCACGTCCTAATTTGGCGAAAAACTTAGGTCATCAAAACTACTTCAACAATTTTATTATTTATAGAGCGAAATCAAATATGTCATGTATACAATGAAAACAAGACAAGAATTTCAATAAGATATTTAAATTCTTTGTATTGTATTGTACTCTATTTTAGGGTTGATGCATTTTATTCAAGGGTCTTAGGGTGGGATTTTCTACTTTACTTCGTCTCTTAGTTATGTCATACTTATTATTTTGGTATATTTTGGCAGGCATTAAGTCGTGACATAAATATTTGCAGTGTGTTTTAGATTGGACTTGAGATGATATTGATTTTACTTGTTTCTAAAGTTTTCCTGTCGAGAGTATTTTTTGAAATTTGGCGCATGGATGGATCGTTCTATATATAAAAAATGCCTTTGTATAATTAATAATATTCAAATGTATGCCATCCATAAAATTGGTGCTCAACATATCCAAGAGAAAATACTTACGTAATAATTTAGACTTCTGCTAATTAAGAATGAATTATAGTCTAATTTTGCAAGGAAAGTCTCTGTGATTAGTGGCATTGAAGTTACTGCCTAAACCAAAAAGCTTCTATACCTACCTATATTTCTATTACAGTTTTTTGAAACCTAAAATATTGGAAAATCTAGCTAAACCAAATTCAAATTGTTTAATTCATTCAACAGTTTCGTATGATTATTTTAACAGTTTAATTTGTCGGATAGGACATAAAGAAACAGCAAATATTTTTCATTTCGTCACCTGAATAGACAAGCTCTTGAATTTTGGACGTTAGTTCAAGGATATATTAGAAACATCAATTATTGACTTATGCCGATTTTTTCTAGTAGGTCACAGTACAGGAGTTTGCGACCACCCTGTAACCTTATGTGTCAATCTCTCATGATAAATATTTTTTCTAAAATGTCGTTGTACTACCGTCAAAATTTCAAGAGTCTGACCATTTAGGTGACGAAATGACAAATATTTCCTGCAGACCTGTTATGGATCAAAAAATTCAAAATAAATGATTTATTCAAAAACAGTTGAATATAAGTATAGGGAAGTGCTAAGACAAAATACTCCAAAATATATAAGGAATCCAAAAATATAATTATATGCAGAGTGTCCTAAATGAAATAAGCAAGTTGATCTCAACTTCCGGTATAACCGGAAATTCTACAAATATCACAATAATATAGGTTGAGAGCCTAGATTGACCTCAGTATGCACCCAAATTTTTTAAACAATCGTATGGTTAGTTTTCCCAAAAACATACCAACCGCGTGAATCAGCCTGTACGTCTGTTTTACCTCCGACTAACTAAACTGTTAAAATTATATAAAATGACATGATACGAATATTTAATTTGAATTTAACAGGATGTTCCAGTACCGATCCATGGTTGAACTCAAAATCACATTGCGGTGGTAGTTAATAAATTCTCTGATTTCGTTAATAAAAACTTTATACTATTCCAGTCAAAAATATAAACATTGTTCCGTGATCAAACAGTATTAAACAGCGCGAATTTTTAATTTCAATCTCTTTATCAATGAATGTGAGACTATAATAATTTATAGTATACCTCACTGCTATTTTAACATACTATTATATAGTTTTGAAGTTCTGACAAAACTAAATGGTCGGAACGTGAAACATATACTTTAAGCTCCTTAACCTCCGTAAGTTGTTCCACATAATCACGACTTGGAACGTACGTATGTGGAAAATTGTGACTTGAAAAAATCCTTTTCTGTCTCCTTTTTACTTTCAGTTTATTATAAAAAGTACCTAGTTTTGTTATTTCATGAAAAAACTCACTGATTGTCGTTGGGAACCAGAATTTAGCCAAGCCATATAGATACCAATATCAATTGTTTTAGTACGTTTGTTTATCTTTTAAAATCAGGATATTTTTCTTTTCGTAATTATTTTTTAAATAAGTTAAAAAATTATTTTAAAAGGCTTGCACTTTAAATAACATATATCGATCAATTTTTTAATTAATTTGTAATGGCCAATGCCTTTACCGTTTGAATTTAGTACTTTAGAACCAATAACTAACTGCACTAGAACAATAAACTAGTTCTTGTGTCTGAATGAGATGCAGCCTACCATCTCTAAAATCTACGACAAATTCCATCCTTATTCGTCATACACTGTATATGAAACGAACTAATCTTTGGCTTGTTGGAAACTATCACAAGAACTTTATTCAATTTTCATTCATTGGACAAATAATTCTGAATAACATACTCTACTAGTGAGCCTAAAATTGATTTGTTGCATGAATTGTTCAGTAGTCGTTTGTTCATATATTTCCTAGTTATACTTCCTCCAAACTAAGGGCTTATGATCAATATCAGCAAGGTTTTCCTCTGATTCGAACGCTAGTCCTTTTCTTAATTCTTGTGGTAGGATAATTAGGTTCAAGTTAAGAGTTAAGTGGGTTTGATCAGACCCCACAGTGCGACCACTATATATATTTCACCCAACAGCTCATTGGTATTGACAATGTCGATCATTTTCTTGGGCGAGGTTTTCTCTATATTCGCTGTTGGAAGTGTTATCTCAACAATACAATCCTAATTACAGCTGAACAGGAACATGGTTGGTCATCATGTTCCTCGACAGATAATAATTCGAACGCATGTATTGTATTAGGCAACCCAATTGAGATCTACTAATGTCCATCAACTGTCTAGCTCTTCGATGTATTAATAACCTCTTCTGAACTTCATTGTGGCAAAAATTCATTGTAAATAAATAGTGAATTCTATTCATATTCAATTATAGGTTCCGATCCGATGAATTCTCCTTCAGGCCTCTCTATATTCAGGGAGTCGACCGTTTTATTCTCATCAATATTGAAATATAAACCAGTGTAGGTTAAAATCGTATATTTGAATTAAGTCCTTTTGAGATTTGGGTAATTCTAGACAGTAATGGAACATTCTGTGAGTTTATAAAAAAATACAAGAAATTATAGCAATAAATACAAATAATATCACATAAATGAAAATTTAATGATCTAGAATATAAATTACTATACTTATAGAATATATAATTTTTGTTATAATAATTCACTTAATTTAGCTACGGTCTTCAAAAAAATAAAGTTATTAACAATTTAGTTTACATGCAAAATAAATATACTTATTTGTTTCGAAATTCTAGATAGGTACATTAATTTGGGAAGTACTTACAATTGATAAAAATGACAATTATAAATTCGAAAAACAAATCCAAGTTCCATGTCCCTTCATATTCTTGTTTAAATTGTTACATACCATAAACAATAACAGGGACCAAATCAGATATAATTTGAATTAATTTACCGTTCAAACTAGTAATATGTGCATGTAAACTTATTGACACAAATAAATACCTAATTAAATAAATTAATTAAACATTGTTATTGAGAAGTAAAGTATTTAATGTGTCAAGAAATGGCATTGTTGTTTACTATATTAAATAATATTAATAATACTGATTGTTGTCTCGACAGCTTTAAAAGAAAAAAATCTTTATCGTACTGACTAAAACAGCTATTTTATTTTTAATTTAATTAATTTTGTTGTTAACACACAACAATCTTTTTAAACTAATTTGTGATACATACACTGCTCATATAGGAGTTAAATATATTCAAAAAAGATGTTTTGGTAGTTTTATTTAGTTTTAGTTCTACTTTCAGGTGCTATCAAAAGAAAATATACAGGGTGATTTAGAACTATTTAGTTTTTTAAGGGTTTTTCAATGAAATAATAGAAGATCCACGTTTGAAGTTGTAATGCTTTAATAAAGTTATGAGCAAAATGTGTTTTATTAAGCTCACGTATGGTTTTTCCAAAGTACACTAGCCTTTCTTAGGCCAGGTTTGTCTGAGTTTATAATGACATCTGGTATGCCACAGCAATCCAATCTTGAACTATTATTTTTATTGTTTCTCATTTTTGTGAGAAGGTCATGAGATAATTATTCCAAGCTTTCACTACAGCCCATCTTAAACAAGTGTTCACTTGCCGATGGTGCTAAAAGTTAGATTTATTACAATGTAAATATGTCAAACATAAGTTCAACCGGTGCAAATAGCTGTAATCCGAAGAAGATTACAACTCAAATTTTAGAAGGAGCAAAAAAAAACTAGAAGTGTTCTTTTATTTATAATAAATCGAATGAACAAGTTTACCTTCGCAACATTGTGGCGGTTTAATAGATAAATTTGTGAATAACACGTAACAATTTAATTCAAAAGTGACTTTTGGTTTAGTATTTTTTTAACAAAATCTATTTACTCAGTAAATAAATAAAATTACTGCTTGGAACCACAAGGATTCCATTAAACATGTCGCAAGGGTTAATAGTAATTGATGTGTTCATGTAATTTACCCCAATTCGATGCTGCTTACTTTGAAAATATGTACCCTATGTCACTCCGATATGTCGCGCATGGTTAAGCAAATTAATACTTGGGGAACATGAGTATGAACACCCTGTATAGGTCAGCAGTCAAGACTATTTAAAAGAGCTCGTTTTCCTTTTTAGGCAGAAGTCATAAAAGGAATCGTTTAACTTATTCTCAACTCTTTTTGGATTATGCATTAATAAACTGTGTTTCTTTTATGTCAATATATTACAGATAAAAAAAGGGCATGAGTAGCAGTGCCGCAGGATTCTGGGTCACAATTTAGATATACACTGCTCTCAGCCAACAGAAAACTGTAAATAGAAAATTAGAGTACATTTTTATAATCCGAAATAACTTGAAAATAGCCTGTCAGAAGCCCGAAATTGACGGTAAACCACTGATATACTTGGGGCTATTAATGAACTCGGAATGGGTGTGGATTGAATTTACAGCATGATGTGGGTTGAACTCTCCATAGACGGAAAACTCTATCGGTTTCATTCTCTACGGACACAGATGATTGATATTATCGACATTCTACTGGTAGCTGACGGGACGGAGTTATATAAAAAAATTGATTAGATCGTTGAAAAGTCAATTTTACAATTCCGGCATTGGGCAGGATTCTAACGTAACGCCCATGATCAGAACAGTTAATTTTAAAAATTAATATGTAAGGATAATAATTCTAATTTCGAAATTTTTATTTTTCACTATTTCAATGATGTCAACTTAAAGCGTCACTTATAGGATTTAAAATTTTGTATACATATTGTTTCAGAACTTTACTACAAACTTCTAAAGCATATCATTAAGTACTAAGTCTCTGTTAAGTTTAAAAAGCATTTATTTCTATTGTGGTCCCGTTTATGCATGAAAACTGACATAAAAGAAGCTCAATAATTTTGAAACACCTTTAAATACGTTTATAAGAGTTTGTTATAATGCTCCAAATTATGAGTTTTAAAGCGATTAAAATAAATATGAATAAAATTATATTATTTATTTTTGTGTTTCATTTAATAGTTAATAAAAAAACACTTTGAGGGATTGTGAGCCACTCTGAGGTTATTTAATATAAATTAAATAATTGCTTTTCCTGTTTGCTATTTGAGTTTCAGGTTTAGTTCTTTTCCGTTTGCTGTTCCTATCTATTGACCACAAAAATTTAAATTGTGTACTTTAAAACCTCTGAATTTCTCTCTGCGCAACCGATAAGAAATATCAATTATAGGAACGTTTCATCTATAAATATATATATTTATTATTATATTATTATTTATAAAACAAGCAACACCTCAAAATTTCTCAATACTCCTTTGAATTACCCTGTATATTCTTGAAGATAAGAAAACATGTATCTAAAATTAACAATGCATGTAGCTTTGCTACAATGATTTGCCATATAAAAATTCTACCTGATGTAGGTGCCCTGTGCGAAAATTTTATAAAAATACCAACCCCATTCAAATTTGTTTGAAAAAATAGCAAAATTATTTTTTGAGTAAACTCAATGTTAATAGGTAACATAAGTAATTATTATAGAGTAAAACTAGCAAAATAAAGACTCTCGATATCGGTTGATTTGCAACTTTTGGAAACAATTATTATTAGTAATCTGTAATTTCACTATTTAAAATATATTATACAGTTAATTAAAGATGCACATAAGTACAGGGATCGTCACATTAGATTTAATACTGATAAATTATCAATTTTATATTAAACTAGTTTTATTTCTAGGTTACAGATTTCTGATTTCATTTGAAACAGTAATTCAAGTGAAGAGCTATATAGATATTTTTTTATTGACTTTGAAACCGTACAATTTATACGAGATTAATTATTGTTAATATGTTATTTTGCTACGTATTTCTTGTATACGTTTTACAGATGACTGATTGACTTGTAAAACGCTAGTAGGTAGTTATGATATTTTGCTATTAATACAAATTTATCTATTGATATTTTTAAATTACAACATAATGTTTCTAAAGCCATTAGGTTTTTATTCAAAATAACAGTGTGGTCGTTATAATCTCAAGAAATGACCTTTAACAAGGTACATTGAGGGTATTGACCCACGACGAAGGAATACAGATTTTACAAATTTCGAGAATCTTTAAACTTTCAATGTTCCTTATCACGCACCTATGGCCACTTGTGCAAATCTTCAGTAAACAAATAATTAACTGAACTAAATTTAATCATGTAATATGATTCACCTATACTTAATATTGTTTCCCTCAGGTTATTTTTTTACTTAGTACCTAAATTAAAAAAATTATCTTACCTCTTCCTGTGTTATTATTCTCAATATCTCAAACTTTAATTCTAAATAAATAGAAATCGGGAATCTATGGATTTATTAGTCTTTCAAAGCAAACTATATTAGGTTTTCTTTCTTATATTAATATGAAAATAAAAAACGAGTCTCAAACTTTTTGACATATTTCCGGCAAGTAGCTTGGTGCCCATCGTCAAGAATCTTCAGATCTAAATTTTTGAGATTCGGTTGTTTGAAGATGGGCATAAGCTGGTTGTCCAAAACCTATCTATAGAATCTGTGAGGAAGATTGAGACGTGTCTTTTATTTTCATTAAATTAAGTTTTTACTTTAGTTAATCGAGGTTGGCACAAGCAGATTCTAGTAACCTTAAATATAGAATAGTCATAATGAGTTATATGATTTGCTTTAAATAAGTTTTAGTTATGCGGACATCTAAAAGTATCAGAGACAAATAATAAACGTTATTACACTGTTACTATTCCAGGGTTACGTATAGCTGTGAGTCTTGGACCACTTATCGGAGGCATTTAAAAGCCCTAGAGAAGTACCATCAACGATGTCTTAGAAGAATTCTCGGAATCAAATGGCAGGACCGACAAACAAACATCAGCGTTCTGGAGAAAGCTGATTCAACTAGCATTGAGGCGATGATTGTGAGGCAACAGCTGCTGATCAAGTTTTTGAAGAGCAGCGTCAACGACATGAGGATGCAGCACAGCATCGAAAGGAGAGAGAACGCATCGATGGGGCAGCGCGGCTACAACAGCCGGTAAATGTCAACTTTGTGACAAGGTTTGCGGCTCGAGGATGGGTCTGTTATAATAATTCATACTCGTTAGCGAGTGAATACTGATGATGATTCGAGGTAGGATAAGACAGGAGTTTGTGCAAATGGTTCTCCTACTTCACCAAACTTGAACGATTCTTAGTAAAACTCATAACAATTTAAAGGGCAAATAAGCAACAACTGAGCAGAAACTATTCTGAGAGAAAAGTTGTTAACCCAGCTTTCTTTTTACTCAATTATTTATTTATTAAGTTTGAATTAATCGTCGTATTAATACCAACTGGGTCCCTACTTATGAATATCATTAAATGGACCTCGTTAATATCTTTGTCATAAAAAATCAATGGTTCAACTTAACAACAAAAACTGTTCCAGGACTACCTCGAGACTAAACGAAGTTTACCTAGGTATAGCAAATTATTGGCGATCTTACGAGACCGATATATGTGCAAGAGATACAAAAATTATTCGTGTTATTCGTTATCTGATACATCTTACTGGCTTAGCCCTTTGTAGTGGAAATCATGTAAAAAAACAAATATAAGTGCAAAGATTTTGGTAAGTATGACATAATATATACAGTTATATTTTGAGATACGTATTGGCGTCCATTGTAGAAACAATAAAAGCAATTAAAATAAATCAGAAGTAAATACTTAAAATTATATATAATTTGTTTGAATGATAAATGATTGAAAACAAAGCAACGCTGAAAACATTTTATTCGAGAAGTGTGGCCCAAGCCAACAATAAGTAGACAAGTCGCTGAAGTTAACTTCTCTCTCGGTCCCCCTCCGAGTGACCAGCGACCAGACGAGAGAGAAATATCGCTACTTTAGAACGGATAAAACCAAAACGTTTAGTAGGCGGAGGACACACACACACACTACCTGCCTATGTAACGTTTTTCGCATTTCTTATAAAATACAAAACAACACCACGTTTTAATGGCTAACTGTGGTTATTTTCTTCGTTAAAGCTACAAGTGCAGCATGGTATCCGCGAATTACCGGTTGCGGTGTCAGTGGGTGAACACTCTTCTCCATCGCCTCCACGGTGTTGCCGTTACTTTAGTTCAGAGACAATGACCGACCGTCATCGAAGGGATATTGTTGGTACTTCGGCATGTCCAGGTGGCACGAAGATTGTCTTCGACGTTGTGAAGATTGCACTGTTGCTGCTACCACCTGTACACACCGAGACGAGGAACAACTCGAAAATCTTTATACAAGGTACTTTCTTTCACAAACGTAATAACAGCTTTTTATTTATAAACAACACTTGAAAATAAACCGCTTATTGAACCAAAAGTTTCTACTTAAAATTACTTTTAAATATTGTCCAAAAACTATTTAAAAATTAAATCATTCCTTTTTCCCTTGTGTTTTTCATAGATTATTATATATTTCTATCAGCAGTATCTTAAGTTTTGTTTCTTCAGTTTCTACGTAAAAATCCACTTTTCCAGGTTTAAAATTTAAATATCTAATTACAGATGTTTAATTTTTATTTATTTAGCAAATACTTAAATATTTTTTAATTGTCACAAACCCATATTCGGTAATCTTTTTGGTCCTAATCATAAAACCGGCTTAGTTCAATATATATTAGATTTATATGTAGTCTTTCTCCACACATAAAAAATATGTTGAATAAATATATTCACTTCATAAATTTATATTTCCTGCACTAAAAAGCGACCTATGCATTTAAGTAACTAATATTATCTAGTGAAATAGGTTGAATTTCATATTGCAAAATATATAGGATATGCCAGAAGTGTGAAACAAATATGCTAATATTATTTTGCTAATGATGTAGTTATGCTTATATTATTTTATCAACTACGACGTTGTTTATGAGACAGATTCACTCCAAACAATAATCTGACATAAACTTTTTGGTTTTTAAATCAATATAAAAAATAATATCGTATATATAAAGTTGATATTATTTATTGTGTGCGTGCGGATTTTTGCTAAATTCTTTCATCAGATTAAATTCAAAAAGTTTCTTTGATAGGAACCAAATCTGAAATAAAATTCAATATATATACCAAGTAGTTTTAATTTAATATATTTTGAAAATAATATTAAGTACATTCTGTTATATTTGATTAATCGAAGTTCAAATTCTGTTATGTTCAATCCGCACTTGTTGGGGTAGTTTTTTTCTGAGTGGTTGGTATTGTAGTTGTAGTAATCGTGGATGCTCTTTTTGGCAAATAATTTATTTTATGGACTGAATGGAAAATTACATTTTACAAACTTACTCTTTATATAGGTACGCAATAAGAATGCCATCCTGCATTTTAGAAATTTCCAGTTTTTACTATATCATATATCATCTTATAATATACCTACATAAAATACTAGGTATTGTAATGTAAAACTTGTTTTACTCCTGTACCCTTCAAATTCGTTCGTTTTTCTATTGAATTTTATTTCATAATTCTCTTGGAAGTTTATTTCAAAATATTAGCCTTTTATAATTCTTAACAATTTTCACGCAGGCGTTTAAAGGGCAGACCCATACCGGAATGCAATCCGTACAAAGCACACCGGCGCGGCGGTACTAATCCAGGGCGGTAAAAACTTCTTAGATTTGGACGTATTAGGGCAAACATATTTTTCTTTGATGTTATAAAGAAGAAGAAATCTTGTTAAATGTAGAATAAATAATTGAAATAAAAAGCTCTGCATACATGTTTCGAGAAATCTGTTCTTACCTTCAGCATTCAAAAATAGTACTGATAATTAGCTTCGCTTTTTTAAAATGTACTACTGATATACTATTAATAATCTAACCTGGTTTACGAGTTTCATTAAGGACTTTCACGTTTACTTTAATCGGATTTTATTATTGGGGCAAATATGTCATATGCGCCATAAGTCTAGAGAAAACTGAAATCGGAGCAAATTGCTCTGTGGATGTGGACTACTAATTTTATATCTGAATCATACTTGTTAGGCCTCATAGCGTTGTATGGATTATGCGAATTCACCGGTCCTACAGTATCACTTTCGTTATCCTAGTGCACGATTTCAAATTTAATCGTCAAAAATTTCCGGGTTTTTGATAAAATTAAGACAAAGAAATACTACTACTACTGCATTTATTATTGTTTAATCCAAGTTAAAAGTCTACTAAACTATGTATTTTCAACTACCCCTGTTATGGTGATACTAAGTAAATCCAAGTGTTACGTACTTTAGAGTACATTCTATTAAATGATTCACTTTAAACATTAACTGAAAAACGTAATATTGGCATAACATTTTACTTTATTTCCAGATTTATGACGGTTGGCTCGGTACGTTACGGGATGCGTGTGGGAGCGGTATCACCACCGCCACCAGGGGCGGGTCCGCGGTATCGTACACATTGCTGTTGGCCCATAACACCCTGTAGCGATTTCAGCAACAGTGACAACAATTTTTCCATCTCCCGGATACCTCTACTTACTACACCGCCTATTAATAGCTTAGATATAATTAGTTGCGCAAATAGAATGAGGATGAACGACGATGCTACGTCTACGTCAGAACAGACGTTGGCTCAGCAATCGACGCGCGACCATGTATTGTATACTGGCAAGTGCTTGTTAAAAACACAAATAAAACGTTGTGCCTTAGTGAGGCCTCAAGTGTATACAAGATTAACGGAATACGGGGAAATAAACGGCAATAAGGAGGACAACACCCTGGACCGATTGCCTAGATTCCGCTTCGGCGGAAATCGAGCTGAACGGCTTAAAAGAGGAGCTGTACCAATACCTCCTCCTCGAACAAGACATCAGTCTAGAACAACACCGCCTGTATCACCTCAACCTGTTTTAACCACACCGGAAAGTGATGAATCTACTTCGAGAGTGACTCCTTTACGAAGTGCATCGTTTTCACAAGTTGATTATTGTTCAGATGATAATAAATATGTGAGGCGGAAACCAGCGGATGAGAAAAAACAACCGGAAAGCAATTTTGCGATAACTACACTGCCGCGTTCAAAAACTGTATCGCGAGCTTGCGTTAATTCAGATACATCAGTTGGTAAACAAGATAAAATATTAAATAGAGGACTTTTAGAAACACCCTTGAATAAAGCTATACCTGAAGTGGAGATTACCCCCGAAAGTCCGGAAAAATCACCTGATAAAACTCCTGTCCGTGTACAAGATAATATAAGAAATAATTTAGATAAACGACGCGACAAATCAAGAAGACGTAAAGGAATTTATTTGCCACGTTGGCCTAGTGCATATAATTCAAGTGAAGATGTAGAAAGTGAATGTTTTGGTAGTTTAGATAAAAATACTCCCGAATCGTTCCAGTGGAGTAGCCCTCAAGAAGAACCGGTAAGTCCAGACGATAATAACTCACCACCGGAATGGCCATTACGAGCCATAAATAGAAGGTTTCATTCTCAATCGCCAGACGAAAGAGATTATTTGAAGGTTTCGAAAGCTCTCGGTCCATTTAGAACGGATTCATTGTCAGAAGGTGAACCTGAATTTTTGGAAAGAAAAGCAGACCAATTATCATTAGTTCCTTCGGATATTTCAGATAATGAGAGTAGATTAAGTATTGGAGCAGATCCGACAAGCCCAAATATACCTCGCAGATACTCCAAACGTCCACTAAGAGGTCCATATGGGCAAATGCTTGAAGCAGAAATGAAAAAGCCAGAATCTCGAAAGAACCTAAATACAGATTTAAAATTTTTAGAAGATTTACCAGCATTAACAAGCAGTTCAATGAATAACTTAAATTTGCGTTCCAGAGGGTCTTGTAATAGTTCAATTGATGAAACAAATAAAGACTCCGTTCGTAATATAGATTCTCCAAAACCACAATTAGTGCATAAAAGAAAAGTTAGTGTCGATAATTTAGTTATAGAAAATAATCAGAAACTTGTACCAAATCATCAACGTACTACATCAAGCCCTTCAAAACTAGAAGTGCTAGCAAATACTGAAGTGTCCAGTGTATTATTAGAACAGTTATTGAGAGGTAGTTCAGAACAATTAGCCACAAACGATGTTAATCAACAACAGCAAAATGTAAGTTAATTTTCAAAGCTTGTTTCGATAATTCAAGGTTCAAAATTATTCAAGCTATATTTATTCTGGCCGCATATTGTGTCTAGAGAATTAAGCTCTATTGTTTCAATATTCAATATTTTTTCTATGCCACGTGTAATATTTTTTTTCACCGAAAATATGCTTCAATATCACGTGCGAGAAATATGAAATAGATAGAAAATAATTTTTTTAATTTTATATATCTTTCTTTATTCAATATAAAAGGTATGGAAACATCTTTTTGTTAAGAGATATGTTTGGTTATTTTGTAATTCATGACATTGGAAGCAGTTAGATTTTATTTTCGGGAAAACTTTTAAAATCAGTTTTACATAATGTTACAACACCAAAAAGACAATAGCGAAAGATATTATTAAGAACCTATAGAGAAGGAACTTATCAAAATTTGTGAGTATAGCAACCTCGACAGGGACCAGACAAATGCAAAGTTACTTATTATAAAAAATTTTATGGAAAAACAATTTTTATTTTAGTTTTATATTAAAAATGATTGACGAATTTATTAATGGATGTGATGTAAATTTAGTATACAACAATTTGATTAATATATTAATAATTTCATTACCATAAGTGACAAATTATAAATTAAAAAATTATTGGGTACTCTTGAATAGAAGATTATGCATTTAAAATAGATTGATTATTCCAAAGGATAGGTACTATTAGAGGTACAGTGTACACCCCAGTACTAATTTAATTACCTATTGAAATATTATATGAAAATGTGAAATGGACGCAACAATTTATTGACATACAAATTGAATTTAAAAGTTTTATTATTAAGTTCCTCTTACTGTATAATTTTAGTGCTTTCCCTGTTTTCAGCAGTCCAAAAGTCCCTCATAGCTCTGGTAAGAACTTTGCTGCAGCGTCAAATAAATAAAATGTCATTGGCCTTGATTACATATTTACAATCCAATAAATCCCTTGAGAATCAAAAATAAAACAATAGCAATAAAATTTTACAAATTCAATAGTAAAAATGCCGCCAATTGAACTGTACATTCTTGAAAGATATGGGTACTAAGTGCCAAAGCGAAAAGGAAGGAACGGCTATTTATATTCGCAGAAATAATGTATAATTTCTAAAACCCTGTACATTCAAATTCATAAAACCCATTTTGAGGTTTTATATAGTACTTTAGAATTTAATAAAAAATATACATTTTATAAATATTTTAATTAATACATTATTAATACTTCTTATTCCCCTTATTAGCATAAACCTTATTTGTTTATGTTCTACATTAGAATCGATTGATAATAAATTACCGGTATCCCTATTTTGCATTAGGCATATTCAGGATCAACACTGTACGTATTACTGAAATCAACAAGTGGCGTAGGTTTATTTCATTTTAGATTTGATTATTATACAAAAAAGATCTGATGTTTTACATACATATAACGGTCCACATCTAGTTCCGTACGGCATAAAAATATTTTCAATCAAAGTAATTATAGTATATAGTTTTTTAACTTATCTTTTTTTTAAATTTTCTAAAAACATGGTATTCTTAAAAAAAAATGTTCAACCCAATAACGATTTGGTCCGATATATATAGCTATTTTAAAGACAATTCTTTATTTTATTAACTGCGCAGTCTTGATTGCGGTGGGAAAACTATTGTTCAACTTCGTATGAGAATATTTCTGCATGTTACAATGCCTCACAAAATGATCCACATCAAATGTATCAATCAAAAATACCATTAATTCCCAATCCGACGACAGTAGAGGATCATACCTACATCTTATAGAATAGATACGCTGATATAGTAGAACAATATGTATGGTGTGTGAAAACTATTTTTCTATTCTTTTTCGCTAATTTAAATTAAAATAGTTTAAATGCATTATATTTGGGTTTTAAAATATGTTAAAAAGTAGTAAAACTATGGATCGAATTTTGTTAATTCCTGATGCCGTCAAATTACCCACGCAATTTTTCGGTTATGTATATTTTGGCAAAATTGGAACAAAGCTCAACATTCTAAAAAAAATATACTTTTCAAATATATTTATGTCTTTTATAAGATCTTTTATCTTATTTAGAATTAAAATTTAGTCCTTACTATTTAATTTAGTGGAATAGTGGAATTTAATTTATTCGAAGAGAAAAAATACAAATTTATTATAAAACAAAATGAGAAAAATTTATTGCAATTTATAATGTAGGGTAATTAGTTTGTCTCGAAATATTGACATTATAAGGTTTGTCTCGTGACATGAAAATATTAAAAAATTACTGTTTTAACAGCAATTTTAATGGGCAGTTAAATTAAAAAATGAGGTTTTGAAAATAGGAAGGTACATTGGCTTGTCTTTCAGATTGGTTATAACTACTTTAGAATAAACAGACACTGCAAATTATGTACATACCTATATACAATGATGACATGATAAGAAATGGTAACTCTGAGTAAATTTAGGAGTGAAACATGAATTTTTTAAATTATTGCAAAAATACACTAATTTGTAAATAAAAAAAAATAGAGGTCAAACTGACAAGATGAAACACTCTGTATGTTAGTGATTAATACATTATAAAAGACCTCCAGAGCAGTCGCAGCATCCGAAATACAGAGTTAAAATTTCATACTGTTTCTCAATCGATGAATACTGGCATCTGTAGATACAAAAATGTTAAGTAAAACTATTTTAAACCCATTATTTTGCTTCTGTATGATAGTAGCCTTGGATTTATTAAGGAAAAGAAGCACCACACGACTGCCTGTATCTTTAATTTGAAAAACAAATAAATAAAATTATTATTTTTGAAATATACAAAAATAGAATATACGAAGCTATTAATAAACACTGTAATGTATTTATTAAGCAATTACTTGCAGTAAAACCCCAAAAAGCTTCTTAAATATAGATCTTTTAATTTAGTCATTTATTTAAAGAAAGCATATTTTTTATTATTATGTTTTTGGTGTGGCTTTAAAAAAGAAAATAATATGAAAATATTAGGAAGAAGTAAACTGTATATGCAGCAATGTGGTACATGCATCAAAATGGTATTAAAATCTAATTTTAGGTACTTATACCGGGTGTTTCAAAGTGTTGTATTTTTAAAGCACGGCCAGTATCGCTTGAACATAAAATAAATATTTACTTGGCTTCAAATACAATATCTCACGAAGTATACAAAAGTTCATTAATATTTTTTTAATCTAAAATTTTGTATTTATGCGAATATACAGAACTTGATTGTGTTTTTGAGGGCGAACTTCAAAACCATTGTTGGTTGAATTTTTGTGTTCCATTCCATTCCAAAAGTAGCCAACTTAACTGTAATTTCTGATGGTTTTGTACATAAGGTTCTTTCCGTACAAGCTACAAATTCATCAACAATTCAGTGAAGACGATTAGGACAAAAGGATACAGTTTCAAGCATATTAATCAACTGAAATTAAAAATAAAATTGTGCCGCGACATGATTATTGACTATTTTGAAATGTCAAGTTTGATTGCCATTTCTGAACCATTTTCGCGGCCATCTACTGAATGAGTAGCTTCTACACGACGAACGAATAAGTTACCATCCGACTTTTACTTTAGAGTGTCCTATTAAGAATTGAACATATTAACAAGTTATCAAAACTCTCCAAGGTCTTGTTTCAAAGAAATAGATCCCCACGTTTTGTCGGTAGACATTAATATGTACCTATATGTTTACATAATATAATTATAAGAAGTGCAAAAATGTAGCGACTATTTAGGTATATAAATATTAGTTATGGAGTAGGCAAGCAATTTCATCAAACTTTTCCGCCAAATATTCCTTTTAAATTAATTGTAATTTATATCAAATTCATACACGTCGACAATAAGGGAAGTATTATGTTACTACCAGGGGGTGTTGGTCTACCGTTACTGTGCTTTTCGAAGTAAATTATGACATCTGCACCAAGATTGACTTTCTTGTGATAAACAATTGGAATGATTTTTAAAATATAAAGAAAAGTTGGTATTATTTTATATTTTTGTGATAAAATTATATTCTCTAATTACATATACATAATTTACTACACATATACTTAATTTTACTGTTTTCGGAAATAATAATAAAAATAGAGCCAATTTATTAAAACTCAAACACTCGTTTGCACAACAGAAGTAACAAGAAAAAATAGTTTAAACAATTAGCATTTATAGACAGAAAATTTCCACAGGCAACCAAACTTACAGAAACAATGGAAGCACAAGCTTTATTTCTTTCATTCATGTTTTTTTTTCAATTTTCCCCAGAAATACGTCAAGTTACAAGTTTTTAAAAAATGCCCGTCTGAAAACATAAAATCATTTACCCTTTAGTAATAAAATTCGACCCAATGAATCTGCAATTTGCCATTAATATACCTGCAGGGCCGTAAAAAGTTTAAAAAGGGCCAGAATTCAAAATGATGAACTTAATGAACTGCCAAATAAAGGATGACATGAAAAGAAAAACTTTTTTAATTTTGAAATATGTATAACTTGTTCTTAGCACCATATAAATCATTTTACAAATATTATTAGGGGGGCGTCCGTGGATGTTTTTTAAAAAAAGGCTATTTTAATATGTAGTACTCATTATTATTATTACTTTGGCGCTGGTAATAGATATAATGAAACGTTGACAAAATTGTGTTGACTAAACATCGGTTATATAATCATCAGAATTGAAATTGCTGAAAGTAATTAGATATAATATCAGTACTGAAATTCAGAGAAAAAGGACATGTTTCTTATTTAACTACATGTGACATGAGGAGTTTTGTGCAAACGTATATTCCCTGGAATTGGGAAACATATTTTAATATCCAGGACGTTGGAGACAATTGGTTTGAGTCTGGTTTGATACCCCTTTCTGGAATAACTTTGCTACACAAAAAGTGTTCAAAAAGATCCATCCAATCATCGAAGTACTTCTTTAAGTTCGTTCTCATGTGATATTTTTATCTCTGACACGGTAATGGAGTAGCGGAAATTATCTTTGCCAACATTGTTAAAGTACTATTATTGCTTGCTATGTTTAGCTTCAATTGTCAGTGGGATACCCTGTATATAATATACGTATATTTTTAAAGATAAATATAGAAGTAATTAGTGTACAGAAATTGAGGAAAACCATATAAAATTAATTAGGAAGGTATATCTAAATACTTACATATACATATATATTTTTTAGCTAACAGCCATATTTGGAAGTTATTTCTTATACAAAAATAAGTTTCTTTAGATGTAAAATGTTAATACACAATTATAAAAAACTTGAAATGCAAATGCAGATCTGTATTTAAATAAATATTCTGGTTATTATATGTTATTACATGTTTAATAACTCTCAGAAAATACCGAAGAACATTTTCGTCAAATCAAAACTTCTGACAAACCAGCAACGTGCAGAAATTTTGGTCAAGTTTTGTTTTTTTTTAACAGGAACGTAGACGACTATCAATATTTCTTAAAGATATGAAGTTATAATTTAAATTTCTTGATTTACCGTCAAAACAGAAACAAAACTTTTGGCGTAGATTAATATTGAAGAACGCGTTTTTTCCACTTCGCCAAAAGACTTTTTTAAACCTAGACGAGCGTTTCCCTGACAATATTAGCATTCTCAGGAGATAATTTAAGTTTTAATTTTAAAAATTGTTTTGGCAAAGTGGGAAAACGTGTTTCTCAATATTCACAAGCTGTTAATATTAAGTTACACTAAAATAACTATAACTTTTTGATTAAAGTACCAAGTGCCAGGTATGCCGATATAATGACAACATTGATAATACTTTTGACAGGTCAAAATTATCCTGACATTTCATTGCTGCCTTGATGCTGTGGTAAATATTATTTGCAACTTTGGAACTTACCGTAACCTAAAACATATTTTTAAGACTATCATCTGATATAGAATTCAATTATTTAAAGAAAAGTTTCTGTAGAGTTTGTACCTAAAATAATTAGGAAAGCAGGAATTCAAAAGGGTTTACTATGGTCTATTTTTTAAAATCACCTAAAGGTAGCTTTGGAACACGTTTATCCAAATAGAACCAAATAATTGTTTGTAGAACTACAGCAGTTCTAATTACAAAATTATTTTATACGAACGTTCTGCTGGATGATGACTATAATGATGTTTTAATGTGCGAATATAATATAAAATTTATTCTGTGCATTGATCCTCTTCGCACATATTGAATGGTTTATCCAATAACCATTCAGAAAATCATAAATACTAATTGAAACGCACTGTTTGAAATATTTATTTCATTTGCCATTTTAAGGCAAATATTAAAATTAACTCGTAATATGACGCATCATATATTCAAAAGTTGTTAAATATTTCATTAACAGTTATCAACCATATTCCAGTTGAAAAACATTATATTAATTTTACACTACTAGCCACGTGTCGGCTTAAATGGTCATATATAGTTGTTGATGGAAATTGTGAGCATACATGTTTGGGAAACTTTTCATTAAAGTGTGTCCATTTTCATTAAAATTTATGTTGAATGAAGTACTAATTAAATGACACATTGTTTATTTTTGAATCAAATGAATATTCTTCAATATTTTGAGGTACTCCGGGAATGTTGTTATTAGTTATTTATAAATAACTTAAAAACATCGGTGTTTTAAAGATTTTGTAGGATAGCAATTGTAAAATATTATTTTTGTGACTTCATTGTGTAAAAAATCACATTATCGTGCATTTAGACGATTCTTTAGGGGCCTCTATTCTGTAATTTAGGGCCATGGAAAAAAAAAGATTATTGTTACATTGTCTGTATCTTGTTTACATTGTATCCGAATCTGGCAGATTGCCTCTGAGACACCCTGTATAAACAATCTTTTGAATAATTAAAATGAAATATGCTGTACGGAAAATAAGATGTTGTTTTAATTAGACTCAATATTTTCCATATAATAATCATTATTTTGAAATGCTTCTAAATAAAAGTGATAAAATGCATGAGCGTGGAGCGTTATTCTTCTAACACTCATATCATTAGTATCGGCCATACATTGCAAGTTTCAGCAACAGGTAGTCTTCAAGCAGTTGATTTTGCAGTTAGAAAAGTTTAAATCAATTGTATGATATGGTTTTCTTTTAAAATTATGCACTGCAATATAAAGAAACGATGGATTCATCTCAAGATAAAGATCGGATATAAATAGATAGGTTGCGTTATTTTATTACATTTCGCTAGGTCATTTAATTGTTATTACAGAAGAACTCAAGTCAGAATTTCATTGTAATCATAAACTGCGATTATCGACTCAGCAGAACAATAAATAAGCAGGTTATTGTTTTTATATTTAATTTAACCTTATTTCTGCTTTTAAGAACAATAAAAAAATCATAATAATGCAATATTATTGTTACCTAACAATAATACTATATTTTATAGGTGTGTTTTCTAATATAAACATTAATATAGGAGTGTAACAACAATAAATGGCAAATTGTGTTATAGAATTAATTCTATTCAATATGGAAATCAACATTTGATATTACTTACTATTGATTTTTTATAAAAGTTTGATTTATTTGGGAAAGTATATATACTTCGCTTTGTTTACCAGTGTGGTTCAAGAATTTTTCTAGTGGGAAATTTCTATTTTATTTAAATATGAATCCAGTCCAGTTATCTAAAGTATTAAAAAATAAATTCTGCATTTGGCTTGAAAAAACAAGTACCATATTATACCTAATGGTTTTTTCTATGATAACACCACGACTATGGTCTAATTTTTAAATCGAAAATTAGGAACTCTTTAGGGATGTATGAATGAGTTCGTCTGTTGGCCTTTTTGAATGCACTAATCAGTATGCATAGCAGTCCATTCTCACAGTGAAGAAAATGATAAGTCTATCTTCACTCATTGTTGTCTAAAAATGTATAAACATTTTCTTTGTTTTTAACCTGTTTCGGAAATATAAATTTCAATCATCAGCCCTTTACGAACAATTTGTAAAGGTAAAACAATAATATAGCAATCCTACAGCATATACGAATTGCACATAAAATGACTCAAATAAACAAGTACTTAAAAAAACTATTAATAACATTACATAATTCACACTTCATCAAAACATCAATACATAACAAAAAGGATCGTCAAAATACATATTAAAATGAATAACTTGAAACTATTCCAAATGTTAAAATTATTAGACCAACTCTGAAGGCTATAGTGGTAATTTTCTTTGTAAAAATTTTTTTTTTCAAAACCAGTATTCAGCTTCTGACGCTCTAGAAGGCACAGGGTATAGGTTGTTGAAACATAGACGAAATGTTGTTAATTTGGATTCAACGAATTCAGGTCGTCTACGAATAGTCCATAGTATTGCATCTAGGACCTCTTCTATGAAAGGCCTTTCTTGTAGTGGGGTTCGCAAGTTTTTTTAGCGACAACTTGTAAACCACACCTACCTAAAAATGTTCGTTTTTTAATATACCTTACACTCGTATTTACCTACGACCAACACCCTGTGTAAAATTTTCATATCTGAACTCGTATATCCTTGTAATAAAAATAGTTGATATGCCAATATTTTAAAGCTAATAATGAATTGTGGAAACTGTAGAATATGCATTGTCGAATGATTTTAAAAAAATATTAAAAATTAAAAACACTCGGGTGTATTGTTGGTTGGTGCCTAACATTAACTGTGCAAGGATTTTTGGTCTAGGAGGATACATTACTCGGTTTTAAATTTACTTGATTGATGTCTGAGAAACATTCGGCCTTAAATATCATTCACGTATAACATATTTTATACTTACAATGAGATTCCTTTTCCTTTTAAACGTCTCAAAAATTAATTAAAATATTTTTTATTAATTTTCATGTCGAAAAAAAAAAGTTAAATTTAAATTAGAATTCACGAGGAACTGTTTGAAGCGGAGAACAAATTAATAGAATTTTTTTCATGTACGTTTTATAAACTGTGTTGCAAATTATTGGCATTTTTAAAATGAAAATATTACAATTCAAATCATATATATATATATATATATATATCTTGAACAATGTTTTTGGGGAGTCTGCCTTGTTCAAGATTTAATTATAACACTTGCCGAAAGATTGTTCAACTCTTTATATATATATCTTTTTTTTTTTTGTGTTAATGGCGTGTAAAAGTATGGATGAAGTAATTCCCAATTACTGTTTACGTGGCCTGAAATCTGAAATGGAAATCATAGTTTTTTTAATTCTATTATAGGTGGGTTGCTATTATTAGAAACATTTTTAGAAAAAAATCTACTTCCCTGTTTTTTGTTAATACCTCATAGAGTAAAAACAAATCAATGTATTATGTCACTCTAAAGCTTCATATTGAAACTTTGAGGGACGCCTTTTTGGACACGTTGTATATTTATTAGTCTTAAATTTGGTGAAATTGTTAGTTTGAAAATTCTATACTGATTACGTTGAATGGAATTATTACAATTTTCTATGGATAGAGATAACTAACACACGCATGAACGCACGTGTCACTTGATTCGGTGCAGTGCAGTGGTGTAGATTATTGTATAAGAGGTGTATTGGATTCATCCAAAAGTACCTTGACACATATAATAATCATCTGTTTATTTTCCCATGGTTTTATTGCCCAAAGTTCGATTATATGCCTAAGTAAGTATATTAATTTTTCTTTTTATTGTTTCATATATTGAAAACTGTTTAAATAACTAAATCATGTTTTTAATAATATAAATTTAAATTTGTCACTTATAATTTTAAATTTACATCTCTTTCAAACAAGGAAATACAATTTCAAAGGTTTTCCAACAATTCAGTAAAGCTATTTACGAATTGAAACAATCGTTTAATCATAAACATCATAAAAATTTAATTATGAATGTTACTAAACTTGTAAAAATTTATTTTTATATATTATATTATCATAATTTGTATAAAATCTGGTGAATTGTAAAAAATATAGATTTAATTAGTGTTGTGAAAGATAATATGAAATCTATATTTTTGAAACTCTGTTATCTGGAGCTGTTTCCAACCTTTGTCTCTATTCTTTAGGTTTTATATTTATATTATGAAAACAAAACTAAAATACATGTTTAAGGAATATTAAAAGTATGTGGTGAGGTCCGTCAGATACTTGACTAGACAATACGGATTGCAAAAAATCATCAATCTTATGACTTTACAACGTAAATTAGGATTTTGTTTCTCCTCGACAGCTGTGCATATCTTCTGTAGGTTTCTTGTATGAAAAAACTATTAGCATAACCTTTCCAAGAATACGCAAATAATTATATTATCAGGTTTGGTGTTTTAGATTTTTATAGTTGGACGAAATTAAACATATTTGTTGCTAGTATTAATCCAAATATTTAAAGCTATAAGGCTATTTTTATTTTTGAATTATTAAGAATATCCAAATAAAAATGTGCAACTCTGTTTAAGCTTTTGATAGAACCAAATCCGAATAATATAAAGTAATTAATAATATCTATTTTCCGTATATATTGCGCTTTTTCTTGTTTAATATTTAATAAACGTCTCCGCCTATGAATAATGCATCTGCTATAGCAACATAAAGGCGCGTAATCTGTTGCGTCGCGGCGTCCGTCTTATGCGTCGGCGTCGGTGTAATATACCGAATGCCGAATACCCTGATGGACCGTCAGTTTATTTCACAAAACGTAGTGGTAAGGTGTGGCAGAATTTTTTTTCATACAGTCGATCATGTAATTTGGCAATAGAATAATATAAAAAAACATGACTTCGTCACTTAGAAAAGAGTTAAGACTACGTCTACAGGGTTGTTCAACAGGTGATGAGCAACACTATCAAGATGATAATGTAACAATGGCGTCTTTGCCACTTTTGGGCGCCAATAGTAACATCGACGCCGCTGCCTGCTTTTCGGTAATCAACCGCGATGCATTTGTGAAGTCTTATTATTGTTATGTTCATTGTGCGATTGTTTGTTTTGCAGGATACCAGGACACATGTTCTCATTGAGCTCTATGACAACGAAAGAATATACGTTGAATCGTTGCAAATCATTTGTAATGTAAGTTAACCTAACAATAATCGCTATTATGATTTTCTATTATTTGTATTATCGTTATACATTGGTGCTCCGTTATTATTATAGTGAAATTTTACTCCTTTTAAAGACCTTCAATATAAACATACTTTTTAGGGTTTTGAAGATACACAGATCTGAATATGGTTGCTGAATTATATGCTCGACAAGTTTTAAAATAAAGTAATACATTTAATAAAATTGTTCAAGGTCGGATGAAACAGAATGAACAAGAAAACTCAAGAACTTTTCTTATTAATCGTCTGCTGTTGATTAATCAAACAGTTTTTATGTATTTAGTGTATATTGTGAAACCAAAATTTATATTTGATTCCAAATTTCTGGAAGTTATTGTTTTCGAGTAACCAAAACTGTTGTAAATCATATTGGCCATTAAATTATTAATAAGATGTGGTTTTCGAGACGAACATAAGATATTTTAGACTATTATTCTTAAACTTTTAAACCTTTTTTCCTCTTATTGAGTTATGTCAGGTTAAAATAGTTAATGTTAGTTTATAAAAAACGAATTCGGTTCATTCATTGTTATAAAGGTCACATGAACATTTTGAATTTAAAATATCGTGCATATATTAGATGATATGACATAAAACTATATTCAGATGGGTAATTTTCACATTGTTTCTTGAATTTGTGTTGCAGGTTTTAAATGAAAAACTTCTTTCCTAATTTTGACCGTTAAATCGGCATAGGATGTTTTTAAATGTTTGCTACTCTTATTAGTTTCATTCAAGACAAAAAAATCTGTATACATTCTATACATGTATGAATGTAAATTCTTACAGAAGGTAAATGTTATGAATTTGTTAGGCTCTAAGATAAATATTGTTTGATAAGTTGTTCCGAGTTGCTAGACTGCTGTTTTTTTTTTAGGCGTTAAACGTAATATTATCTAGATATGAGTAATTGGTTACTCGATATTATTCAGAATAGAAAAATAGATTTAATTAGCGTTTTAAATAAATCACCGCTTGAAAAATTCTCCCTATTATTTATGGTAGAACCCTGAAAAGGAGTTAAGTAAGCGGTTAAAAATCGAAGCTCTGTGTATATAATTTACTTTGTACCGCCGATTTTTATTGACTTTAGATTCCTTGTTTAAATTTAATTAGAATAGTTTTGAACAAGTCAGTCTTGTATAATAATTTAATAAACACAAGTAAACTTTATTCGGAAATCAAGTGGTAACATTTTAATGGGCAATTACATTATAAAATATGAATTTTCAGGTTTTTTAAATGATTTATTTATCATAAAGCTTGAAGCAGCAGGATGCACCCGTTTGTGCCTTAAATTGGAATTGAAAACTACAAGTACAAATTTTAATTTAATTTCGCGCAAACATGTAGGTAAAGTTGAGCTATCTCTGTTGTTAATATTAAAGCTAATAAGTTGGTTCAATTAGTGGCGTTTTATGCTGATTACAGTGCAATATAAATACCTTATAAACCAGCTATACAATTTTGGAGCTAGCAATAATGGCCAGAACACCCGATATATGACATACAAATTAAGAATTATTTAAGCCTTTATCTAAGACACTTTCTACAATAGTAAAAAGCTTTCGCCTTGGTCGTCTAGAATACCTTTTTAATGAGATTGGCGATTTTTTTTTTATTTATACAGTGTGATTTTTGTTCTGTTTGCATGTATGAAGTTAAGTTGAAATAATGATGATGTATAATGGGGTTGAAAAATACAGTTATTTCCAACAAAACTACAACAAATAAATTATTTTCAATGGATATAATTTAGTAGGATATTAAACGTAAAAAACTTAATATTATTGGCAATTGATTTGCTGATTTTGAGCTCTGGTCCTGTGCGTGCTAACTTAAATGATATATAAATTGTCATTGTGTGTATTTTGAATGTTCTTCAAGTTTGGTTTGAAAAATTCCAAAATACGTCAATGTATTGAAGGAACTACCGGTAATAAAAAGTTTGCGAAGACTGAGAATACGGAGCATACTCAAATTGGTTTATTTTGACGCTTTTTTAATAAACCTTTAGAAAATAAATTTATTTGATTATTAGTATTAAAAAGAAACTAATAATTTTTCTAAAATATTTAAAACTTAACAATATATATATTTTTGATTTTAAGCACTAATATAATATAATGTTCAAACTGATAGCTTTTGTATTTCGATAAAACGTAAGTATATGAATTTAAGACAAATATTTTCTTTTGAGTATTAAATAACTACTTAAATTATAGTTTAAAAACTGCATATATTTGTTATTTCAATATCATATCTGCGCATGTTTTTAATTAGTATTTGTTTTTATAAATATTGGAAAATTTTCAAGGCACTATTGAATTACCAAGCTTTTAATTTTATTCGTTTACAATCCAAGTTGATTATTATTTTATTGATTAAAACTATATTCATAGCATATAAAAAAAACAAGAGTAATAAACAGAGAAAAGAACATTGGCTTTAGCTCGTTTCGTACACCGCTTTTCCAAAACAAAAATTTGTGTCGTTTAAAATAATTTTTTTCCGAACATAAAACTAATTAAAAATAACTTAATATTTGCTCGTCATGTTACCCCGGGAAAGTGTGTTTTATTTCACAAATATTAAGTAAATTTCATGGTTACAAATTAAAAGTTTTTTAATTTTTTCATTAAACACTAGTAATAGCAAATTCTGAAAGATTACTAACGGTTAAATTGTGGACATTGACTTTTTAATTACAATCATTTTAATCAAGTATGAAAATGAATTTTGTAGCCAGATCTACTTATTAAGAAGAAAATTAATAATTTACGGCAGCAGTGGCGACTCGTGATGCTAAAAACTAGAGGTGCTGTGGATACTTAAATACTAGCTCGCGAACTGTAGTTTCCATGCTATAACTCTAACATAGAATCTAATAAATCGGTCTGATTTTCTTTAGACTCTTGAAAAGTGTAGACATATCTAGATGTTCGGCAAGTATTTTAACCAATTCGATTGTAAAATTTATGAAACCATGAAAAATCCCCGGATTTTGGGATGTATCGATTTCATCATGACCTCTAAGAAGGAATGCAATGTGTTATCTTTGACACCGGGTACCGGTTTCTCGTTACATTCGCGTTAAACTTTTGAATATATTGAATATAATGCTCCATAATATTAACGGAATTCAATAAGGATCAGTTCAGTTTGATTGTGTAAATGTTGCTTCAATTCTTGATGTTTTACTTTCCCGCACAGTCTGTCTGTCTTCGGATCTTGTCGGGACAGTTTTGAGGCGATACAACCGATTTTTTTAGTTTTGTCTTGGCTTAAATAGACCAAATCGGTAACCCAAACCTGTGCCATGCTTTTTCACCTCCAAACAGTACAAACTAAAACGAGCATTGGCTTTGTCACAAACACATAATATCTAATTATTTATCAGGTAAGAAACAATTATTAAACTTTCTTCTATTATAAAATCGGACATGCATTTTTTCTGCATACTTGTAATGAAACATGTATTAAATTTTAAATAATATTAATTATTAATACTTCTTTAAATGTTTATTCTTGGACCGTTCTGTAGTTACTTTTTTTTATTACTATTTCTTAGGGTATATGTTCAAATAGTAAAATATCGCAAAACAAAAATAAACAAAAAACAGTACGACAATAAAAATTATTAGAATCTAAAACTGGTATGGTTTAATACCGAAACAAATTCTTCTTACTGTCCCCTTATATTCATTTGTGTGAATGTGGATAAATGGTTGTCATGCATGTTGATTTTATACATTATTAAATGGCTCAAAACATGTATAGCTTTTGGTATTGTGTCCAGACACCTGATGAAGCCAACTGATTGACGAAACGTTGTGTTTATAAATATGACATAAAATAAAAAACAAGTTTTTATTTTTGTTTTGCGATATATTTCTGTTTGAAGAAATAGTAATAAAAAAAAGTATTTCCAAAAGAAAACTTAAAAATTAACGCAGGAAGAGGTGTGTGCGGGAAACAGCGGGTATATGTATAGTGATGCAAAGATCCTTCTCTCTTCGTTCATTATGTTTATTCATTTCGATATTTGTACCGTTTCTTTCGCACGGGACTATAATATGAGACCGACCGGAGTTTTACAATATTTTATCAACATAAAACTGTGTTTAAAGCCTACGATGCGTTGCAATTATAACACACTGGTCCTTAGCAGCTCTGCAGCAGTCATGGACCAGCCGCCCCTGTACTGCAGTCTCACAATTCAATGCGTGGGCATTCGAACCATTTGACATAATATATAACAATTCTTTACGGCACTTAAACACTGTGAAGACAAACATAAACTATTTCCAAGGGATAACTGTTTGCTGTTTACAATAGTTGTATTTGAACTCTATCTTCCGGGTATGTCTGATACTCCAGAAAGAAATTATATATTTATTTATATTTTTGGCGTGGATAAGTCGGTTGATATCTTTATTGACATTTGTATATTTCCTATGACCATATATCCCCAAATTACGTGATTATGTTCGGAATATTATGGTCAAGAAAGTATGTTAGGATATTAGTCATGTATAATTTTTCGCCTACAAAGGTATGTTCCTAAAATGTTCAGAGTCGAACAAGTCACCGATCTGTACACTTATAACCCAAGGGCTTAAGCGCTGGAGTTTAACATAGATCCGTTGAAAACATTATATTTCCCATAAAGGGAAATTCCTTTCTGTTCTCCCGAGATCAACCTCACACTATGCTAAAAGTACGGAATCATCAGCATACAGGAGCAGCATGATAATATCAGTTTTGCTATTAACACTCCTGTAAACATTTCTCTCTTGAAAAAAGTCAATATCAGATATAAAAAAGGGACCAGAAACGGATTCAGAGATTCGCCCTGTCAAAACTTTTAGAAATACAGTGTCCAGAATTTACTAATGTTGCATTACTCCACACGTCTAAGCAACACCCGGTTAAATATTTTTGCGGCACAATTGATTAGTAAAGCAATCCCTCTATAATTTGACGGGTCTCTCTGTCAACATTTTTTGTGTATCATATAGTCATCAAGACGCTACTCCATGGTAATGGTAATGGTATTTTATTAAAGAGACATGTTAAACAGAGGAGCGAATTTTGTGTCAAACTTTGATAAAATGCATATGGAAAACCATCGAAATCAGAAACCTTATGTTTTTAAGTCGAGAAAAAAGTCTCCCATGTTAATATTCACATTTCAAAACTGAAGATTATCTGGCCGTGGCACAGCTGTCTCCATGTTCAGGGTGGTAGAGAAATATACACAAATCTTATGTTACAACAATCAAGAATATTCGAGAATGGAAAATGTGAAAAACATTCAAACAATTAATAGAAATTTTATCTGTGGGCCCTATTCTTACGGCTGTCTTGAAACTGAATTACGTAAATTCGCTACAATTTAAACTATTTCAATATAGCCAAAGCTGATGATATGAGCTTTCAAAATTGTTTGTTGGTTTCTTGTTTACTTGCAGCTGTTTTTTTCTAGAAAGTTATTCCGCAAATAAGTGTTTATCAGTTTAGTCCTGAAAAATAGGTTCAGCAATTAAATTCGTCTGAATATTTCGTACTCCTTGATTAAAAAATATTAGTATCCTGCCGGCATTTTTTATAATTAAATTGTTTGCTATCAAGATCAAGGCAAAATACTGCCCATAACTTATTAGTATTTTAGTAAAGCTTGTAGAAAATGTTTCCCTTTTATCCTGAATATTTCATAAATGTTTACTTTAAGGAAAACTCAAAAGAATTGAATTCTTAGCTTGTTTTAAATACTTTGCCTAATTTAAACACCTACAAAACCTTGGGGGAATATTTGTAATAATTTAATTACACATTCCGTTCTATATACAAAATATTTTTATTTCCATTGTAGACGTACATTTGCTTTTACCTACGTTGCTCAAAAACATTCATCTATCCACCCCAACATTTCAAACATCTACACTGACTTCAAAAGAATATTTTACATTTTTAATCTTATTAGCAAATTATACTTCTTTGCTAAAATTTTTAAAAGGTGGAACGTTAATGTCATAATCAAAATAAAATGCTAATGCTTTAGATTACTTATTATATGAAGTATTTTTATCTCAGTGGCGATAGGGAAGTTCGAGTAAAGGAAAGCGAAGCGGTGCTTTAAAAAGTTATGTAATAAAATGCAGGGTACATGTTCGTCTTTTTCACAAATTCAATTTGAAAACGACGAAGGTCGTACTTGTGTATACCTCACGAAGGAGAAGATGCTTTTATTTTATTGCACACCGCAGTAGGTACAGCCAACCGCAAATTCTCGTCAGAACTAATTATAATATCACCCATTACTTGGCAATAACGACCTAATTCATATGTGAAGTGTATTAGCATGAAAAGATGCACACACAATTGATTATGGTTTCTAGCACTACATTCCATAACACCTGTTATTTTCTTGGCTAAATTAAACATGAAAATATTTTTTTTTTTTTCACCTACCACTAGAAATCTTTTTAGCACGCATCATTAAATTTTATGGAATTTACAAATTCTAATTGCTTGAATTTTTCGATATTCAATTTTATAAGAACCGTGTATATACATGAATTAATTTTTAAATTGACGAAGAGACAGGTATACATTAAAAATTCTTTAAACATTTAAAGCCTAACAGGTATTTACCGTTTTTTTTTCACCTTAAATTTACCTTTTTTATAAATAAGAGTTAGATAGTATTATATACGGGATGTCCAAAGTATTGCGTAGGGACAAGTTTGGATCCAAAGTATATTAAATAATATAGACCAGCCATAGATTTCTGAAATCCAAAGAAGGCTTTGATTTAATTAAATTTACCCTAGTACCCAGTCTTTTTTTGACTTCTTCTGGCTATTCTGTTTCATGAACCCTTAGACGCTCACCCATCCAAGTTGTAACCGCCTTTTCGTCTAATCTTAGTACTTATATTTCGATAGTGAATCTTAGATGTTAGAGGAATAAAAATATTTAGAAACGATAATATTATATTATTACATTTTGAGTTATAGGTAATCATATTGTTCTGATTTTAGGATCAAATATTTAATTCTGTTTGTCTTTATTGATTTCTTAACATTAATAATAATTTATTATCTCGAAACATGCTTTCAAGGTATTATGTATTATGGTAAATTTACTTAAATAAACTGATTTTGATGTCAAAATCTGTGAGTAGTTGGCTTCCTTAGTTGATTGTTATTACATTACTAACATACTGTATTAATATATGCTATACTGCTCTCCTAAACTAATAGGCAGTAACTCCACATTTTACAATTTTAGAGCTACTGCGTTTTAACAATTCTACGACATTTTTATAGTTTTCTGACTAAGAAAGGGTGCAGTATTTGCGTTATGTATTTATACAAGTAACTAAAGCATTAGCAGAATCGCCACTTGTTAAGGTTCTCACATATTTGAAAAGCAGTATCGGCCATTTGTTAGCTAACATGCAGTATCTCCATAGAAAATTAGAAATAGTCTGTCTGTGCAGCAAGCGTTTGCTTGTTTGGAATTTTATACGAGTCTGTTTTTCTAAACAAGCACAAATTTCCCTTGTGATTTTTTCGTAATTGCTGAGATAATAGAACTTAATTAAAAAAATAAAAGATAAGCACGTTACAGAACTGCGGGTTTTTTTTGTTATCTTCGAAATAGAATGTTCTCCAAACGTAGCAAATGTTCACTTAAATAGCGTTTTCAAACGAGCTATCTATTTCTTTCTGGAAAACAAGTCTAACTAACTTTTATTATGTGCTGTGGTTTGGTCAAATTTACGTCTTATATTCTGCTGCTGCTTATAATGTATAATAATACGAGAACTTTATTGTAATAATAAAAACAAAATTGCAATAGGCGAAGTTGAAGCATAATGCTTCCTAACTTAACCATACTTTACATAAACATCATATATTCTAATTTAGAAAAGAAAAATGAATCACAATTCGTGAGATTTACTAAGACTTTTTACCACAATAGAGAAGGAATCAAGCGAGAAAGTCTTGACATCCTCCGGCAATAGATTATATAGTTCGTACATTAAGACCAATATCTCTCTAAACCTCCCTGAACCTAATCTACACCCAACATAACTGAAATCCACAGGTTTAGTGGAGGGTACAGTGTTGTTGGATTGGGTGGCATACAAATATGTGGACTTTTTCGCGATAAGCCCATGAGGCTGCAGTGAAACCGAGGACTTATGTCTCCCTTCAAACTTTACCCCCGTTAGAAGGCCGTTAGGAAAGGTTTCGTGAACAAATTGCGTACAGTTTAAAACTAAGGCATACTCCGGTCTAGATCATACTTATGCGTTGAATAAATTTATTTGAGGTGACTTAAAGTCCCTCGCAATAAGCATATCAAAACCCAGATCTATAAGTTAAAATCCGATTATTATAATGATTAATAAATATTAGTTTGCTATTCTTCCTGAAGAAAGGAAGTCATTGCTGCGTAACGAAACAGAATATAGATTATTAGAAAAAAACTGGTATTGATTATACGAGGGTTACAAAAAATATGGATAGATAATGTATTGTGACTAAGCTTTTAAACACCCTGTAATTTTAGAAATTGGGGTTTTTTCAATTAAAAAACTGTAGTTTATTGGTGCAAACGCGTCTCTAAAAAATGAATAAAATTCGTCAAATATTTTTCGATTTATTTGAAAAAACGTAAAAAAATATTCAAAATATTTTCGGCCAAGGATTTTGTGCTATTCCGTTGTACACGTCATTTCCGGACACCCTGTATATTATATAGCCTGAAAAAGCGTCGGCTTTTATACTCCAATATTCAGCTCTCGTTAAGTTGTACTTAAATTCAAGCGACACTTAAAAACGATTAAATAATTGCATGAATACCAAACGTGATTTCAAACAAAATCCTTTGCTTTATGGTGCTTTTCCATATTAGTGATAATCAGGAAAGTGTTTTCTCTCGATTGTGGCTCTTCAGTTTAGAAACAACAAAACAGCACAAACCAGTTTGTAAGTTTTAAAATGCATGTAATTTGTAAGAAATACAAAACGTTCATTTGTGTAACTATACTATCTTTGATTATCTTATCTGATAAGTTTTCCTGAAAATTTTAATATTAATTTTATACTGTAATTTGCCCTTTTAAAATGTTTTTAGTTATTAAGTTTTAATCAGTAATAAATATCTGATGATATAATTAAAATATTAGGAATATTAGATGAATTAATTAATCTATTTTTATATTGATTATTATTTTTAATAGCCTTTGAAATATGGTCTAGGAGGATTGTAATGTCATATAGTTATTTCACGATAAAAGCTTCTGTAAATTCAAAATCCGTAAAGTTATGAGATATTTGATTGCAAAGGCTACGGTCTCGAGATAAGTTTTATTCACATTTTACCTTTAATGTACCTTATGCACGACCACAAAGGACGTCCAACGAAACCTAGCGCAATGGTTGGTTGTTCATCTTGTGTAAAATCAATTTCACTTTTTGTGCGACTTGTTTATATCTTAAGTCACATTATATTAATCGAGTAATTTTTACAGAATTATTGGGAACCGCTTAAGAAAGCTGAAAATCAATGTCTTCTGGAAACGCATTTAGTAGAAGAAATTTTCTCACAGGTATTAATAATAAAATGCAAAGACGATGTGAAAAGTTCATGAACTTATATTTTTAGAATATTTGGGAAGTAATCGTAATACTCGTTAACTTTAAATATTAAGTTAAAACTTCTGCTTAATTTTGTAAGCGCCAATGTCACAAGATTAATTTTTTACCTTTGTAATTGCTTTTACTAAACAATTAAAATGTTTGTATTTAAGTTTCCTCTCTGAGAGTGTTTTGTAGTGTTAATAACATTTCTAATTTAATAACATTTCTAATTTCCCGACCGATCACCAGTTTTCCTAGATCAGGCTTTAAGACATTAAAGTTAAAGAAATAACAGGTTTTTCGAAATTGTAATTTTTGGTCAAAAAACCTCCTAAATCTATAACGTATAAAGCTATACTCTCATTTATGTATTGATTTTTGAAAAAGTAATACTCGTATTTATACGGAGCCTGTACATTTATTTAATTCTTCTCGGTATCAAAGTTTGAAACTTGAAATTTGTAACAAATCGATTATTTATAAAAGACGTTAATTAAATATTAGCTTATGGCTAACTGATAAAAAATGAGCAACAATTCAAAAACACAAAACCAAGTATTAAATATGCAAAATTTGTGGCGGTATTGTAATGCATCTCTTCATTTCATTATATCAGGGCTCCTGTCTTTAAAATTAGATTTTTATAATAAGAATTTGTTTATCGATTTTCTTTCCAAAATTTTTGAAAACTTGAATAATATGTTTATAATATCCAAAAAACCTTACCTTTCTTAAGATTTATTTATCCCACATCATGGAAAAAGCTATCTCTCAAAAGAGTGTGAAACCATGAACAAATCTAAGTCTAGGCCTAAAAAATTACGTCGCTCTCTATATTTGTTTTTATTTTCCATTTAGAACTAGTCCCGCTATATGACCATCTTCATCCAATATTCAAATACCTTTTTCTGCATAGAAAATTAAATCGAAACACAATTATTGTGTTTCGAGTTAATTTTCAATTAATACCCTAAGCTGTCAAAAATACGTTTTTTAAATGACTTAATTCTAAATTGAAAACTATGTGTGCTAATTTAAGCAAAACATGTCAAAATGAAGATAGCAATCTTATTTTAAAATTGAGAATAAATCAGCTACGATATTTGGGCCAACGTATGTTATACAAAAAAAATATATCGATAGATTTTATAAGGTATAAGTTTCTAAAAATCTAAACCCTTCATTTTACAATAACTTCTTACTTATTCTAGTGTAACAAGTTATTTTTGTCGCCAAATAATGACCTTCTTGTACAATTGTAATGAAACGACCCTGAGTTGTTGCTTAATCCTCTATATTTTCATGTTTTTCTCGTTCCTCTTTTGTCGTGCTGGCTATTCATCCAGAAAGGAATACTTCTATTCTCTTTTAAATCTTTTTATCCCCGTATTGAGCCTATTTTATATTTTTGACAAGGAAGATTTCCCCAAAGAATTATTCTCTCTTTAATTTGATACTTGATTGAAATGCAACTTGATAGTAAACCACTAATCTAGCAAAAGTCTTGTCATTTAGAATATAACTACTGAACAATGGCAGAGTCGGGAATATTAGTCATGATTTCTTTTGAAACCCATTTATACTGGAATTTAATGAGTATGTTTTTTAGTAATATAAAACCTGATCGTAAGTGTACAATACTTCGCATGAAACAGTATCTATAATAAATGAAATATTTTGATTTACACTTGGATCCAAGACACTGCATTCCAGTTGTGGTGCTGCTGTGACCGTTTTACCGAATTTGTAGAACAAAATATTGTGAACAAAAATAATTCTTTAAGAACTTTTCAACTGGTCTTTGTAGTTTTTTATTTAAACTTACAAATAAAATAAATCTGTGTATATTATTTTTAGATTCCTTTTTTGTTAGTTCATCATCAAAAATTTTTACAACAATTAAAGACACGGTTGGAGCTTTGGGACGCTAAACAAATAATTGGTGATGTATTTTTAGAAATGGTAAAAATTATTTATTTATTTTAATAATTAATATGATATAAATTTATAATAAGATTGATATTTGCAGTTTTCGCAAACAGATGTTATAGAAAATTATACAACGTATGTTAATAATTGGAAACGTTCTAGAGATATTTTAAAAAATGCACAGCAGTCAAAGCCGTCATTCAATAGGTTTTTGGAGGTAGGAAAAACTAATGTAAATACAGGATGATTTACAGCTAACAAATAAATCAGTTGATATTGTTTTGCTTGTTTTTATTTCTAGTTGAATTAAAAATCTGAAATATTTGAGGAAATAGTTAAAAATGGTAAAACTATTCCTTTCTATGTTCCCGTGTGATGTTTTTAATTTATTAAATATTTTTATAGTAATTTGTACCAATTACATCTTTATAAATATATTATAATTTATTTTAATATTGTAAAATACTTTGTAAATTAATGAGCTCGTGGATTTATGTCATTTTTAAGATGACGTTTGAGAAAGTGGAATTTAAGCTGTGAAATATTTTTTAATCAATCTTACATGATATATAGGTTGTTTAAATCTGTATTAATAACTAAAATCGTGCATATTTAATTTTTGTCATTAATTGATGGTCATATATTAGGTAGGCATGTCCAATTTCAAACCGCAACATCAGGGAATATTGTGGTGATTTTTTTCAAAGTGGTATAGGCAAATAAATGTTAATAATTTTAAAGGTACTAATCTATACTATTTAAAAAAAAAACTTTGTTAACTAATGGTTAACTTTCCTGCAGTTCTACTTACCCTGCCGAATACGTTCTTAGATATTATATAAAGAAATTATAAGCTAATCAATCAAATTACAAACAGGTCAATTTTTCCAGTTTAATATATCTACCAGTCTGTATAATTGAAAGCATAGAATTTTTTTAGTTCAGCAAGTGAAATTTGACGAAGATTTTATTAAACACCAAGGTATTGCATAATATTTATGTACTTGTCCTATCTGCAATACGGGGTGGTAAATTTGTCAAAATTTACAGATATTGCATTAAGGACAGAAATTTATAAATATTTTAGGTGTGAAGCAACGTTGTGGTTATAAATAAACTGCAAACTATGAAGCAGTAAATCACTTATTGTTAAATATTAAAAATGCAGTAAATAATAGTAATATTTATTACTACACAGTATTTAACATGAACCATTTAAATTCATGTGAACTACTAAACGAGCTTAAAGGTTAAGTAAGCCCTATTACTGTAGGCAATTTAATCGCCTCAGTTAGGTACGATTTTTGAAAATATTCCGCCTGTCTTTCGATATTTTAGAGATATTTTCAAAAATTTTGAGATATGTGAAGTATCATAGTTGATACATTGCGTATCTATAATTTATGATTATTTTTGCCGTCCGTGTCTAGTTTTTAAAGTTCAATAATATTCTATTTCTATCATACACGTTGAGGAAATATACTTTAATACCTTTTTTCTTATATAACAAATATGTGGAATTTTTTGCATAATATTACGTATTTCGGGTTCGCAGTTAAAAATACACGCACTTCCAAATTCATACACTATATAGTACGTCTTTTCATAGTACAACTATCAAAAATCACGTGAAGAAGACTTTTCTGTGACTGTCAGATTAATCTCCCTTGTGAACATTCGCGTACTCACGCGCAATTATTTTCTGGAATTATACAGAAAAATCTTGTACAAGAATCTGATAAAGATAAATAATAATGCAAACAATTAATAACATTAATAAATTTTACAAATGGGTCCTGTTCTTGGGACTGTTTTAAAAATGTATAAGGTGAATTCGGTAGAATAAAATACAGTAAGTACCTACACGATTTTTATCGACAAATTTAAAAAATAATGTCTTTTGTCAGAAGATTCATAATACATTCCACATATTTTGTTTCAAACGTAATTTCGTTAAAATTTTGTTTCTTTGGTTGGGAGAACTGTGTCTTCAAAGTAGATACATTTTACCAGATATGAGCATCTGTGGTTTACAATCATATAGATTTGCATCAACAACATTTATATTTGCATATTTTTGGAGTGTTTATTGGTATAATTTCATCATCAAAGTTGGTATACTAATAGTTTTCAGTGTAATTTAAAAATAACTATGTTAGCTTGAATCGTCCTGTATATGAAAAACACTGTTGATTTTATTAGATCTTTGTTACAGGTGACAGCTAGACAACATGCTGGTAAATTAGCTCTTGATTCTCTTTTAATAAAACCTATACAAAAATTTCCAAAATACGAACTTTTACTACAAAGACTGATTAAACATACTAATGAAACCCATCCTGATTACGAATTACTTATTGAAGCACAAAAGCAGGTCCATGAACATTTATTGAAAATCAACTGTACGGAAAGGGAAGCTCTAGATATGGAACAACTTAGAGAAATTGAGAATCTAATCGAAGGAGCCTTGGATTTAGCATCGCCTGAACGTCAATATATTAGACACGATATGGTTGTTATGTCACACAGTGCATCGCCAAGAAAAGAAAGGGCATTGTTCCTTTTTTCGGATTTACTTTTAATAACTGGAATCAAGCGACGAAGTGGAACGATAAACAAAAAGACAACAGCAACTAATGCTACAACAAATACAAATTTGGAAGCCAATAAATATAAACTTATGATGAAGGTTCCATTAGAGGACGTTGAAATCATACGATCGAAAGATGACAATTTACGGCAAATGCAAATTGAAGTTGATAATTTAAATGAGGACATCGCAGTATTAAATCAAATAAATGAACTTAGTTGGACATTACATTGTAGCCATTTACAATTGGATGAAGTCGTGAAAGACATGTTAACATCTTTAAATAAACAGTTAAATGAACAGCAAAATAGCGATTTGCAGCTGTCAGTAGTTGATCTCACAGTACAAACACAGTAAGACATGTTTGAATCAATTAATATTATCCGTAGTACAGATAGCTTAAGGACAGATAATTTTAAATAAATAATTAGGTTAGCCTACGTTAGAACAAATTGTTTTAAGACTAATATTTAGAAGATTCAAAGTTTGGGTAATAAATTCGTTCTTAAAAAGTTTTTACACGTTTATTCTATCATTTCTTATAAGTTTGGCAAAATTTTAACTTTTAAAATATACAAAGTGGCAGAATATAATAGTTTCTTAGGTCGTCAGCCCCTTTAAATGTCACAGTATAATAAAAACAATAGTGGTTTTTGTTGATAAATATATTATTTTCTGCAGAGATATATTTTTTTAATTGTTATATTACCATAACATAGGCATAGGACGCATGGGTTATTCTCAACATCAAATCTGTAAATTATAATGTGATTAATTTTATCGAAACAATACTTCTGCGACAAATTTACACTTCTTCAGAGCATCTTTAGGCGAACGCGGTGAAACTGTCCAGAAGCTGAAATGTACGCTAGTGTAAATTAACACAGAAATATTGTTTGTAAAATTTATTGAAATTTGGATGTTGTTTCCATATAAGTTTTTAAAATATTCAGATTAAAATAGGACAGTGGACCCCAATAACGAGTTAATTTTCCCTCCTTAGAATTTCACAAGGACGCTTATGTTTTTATTTTTTGATCATCTGTTGAGTTTTCGCAAAATATCAAATTACATCTAAGGTCAATTCGGTTGCTTCAAAGATACTATTTGAGATATCAACAAAAAAAAAAAAGGGTTAAGAAATATTTTCCTTTTAAGAATCACTATTGTCGTATAAAGTTATAAAAAAAATGTCAATATATGAAGTTTTAAAGTACCATTCTCAAACCCTTGCAAGCACGATAAAAGAATTCCGAAATTTGTTATCTCTGTCTACTTGAATTTTATCTTTGGTCATTCTACAAAACTTTATTAGATCCAATTTAGCATTTTATTCCAGGAATATACTTTATATTTCCGTATATTCCTCAAGGCTATCTAATCAAATCATATTATTGCATTTTCAAGTCTCCACGAAAATTTAAATTATTAATTTAGATTATTTTAAACCTTGCAATTGTAAGTAAATCTAATTACAGCTGTTTATTTTTACAGGAATGGCATTGAAAATGTTTCAATAGTGTTTCCAAAAGCTGAAACAAGGACTTCTTGGGAAGAATCATTTACAGAAGCCAAAGCTAGACTCGGTATGTTTTCATTATTTATGATGCATTAAATAAATATTTCGCATAACTTTCAAATAATCATTTTGAATTATTACAATTTTATTATTAATCTATGGTCACAGTCATATGTATTACATCAGCAGCAGTTAGATACCGAGTTCTCACTTGCTTTGATATTTTCCTGGAGAAAATTATTTTTCGATCTGAGAATCTCAGGAAAATAGAAATACAATTGCTAGCTTTTTTATATTCTAACGAACTTACCTTGTACACGTTCAAGACATCCCAAAAATGTGACGCCATAGAGCATGTTCATATTCTAGCATTTTTAAATCTCGATTTATTTGGTACTATAATGGGATTTTAGTTTATTTTGTATTGATAACTGACGCTTGGTCACCACTCTGTGGAACACGACAAGTTTGTACAGAGATCGCCAGTTTCCATAAACACGTATTTTGAGGACAGTGCAAAGTAGAAATTGCTTTATTTTCATAACCCGAATAATCTAATGAAAATTTTTATCTCCCCTGCATATTTACTTATATTTTATAAAAAAAAAAATGGTACGCGAATTTACTTTGTATGAATAAAATATGTAACAGGAAGATAATTTAAAATAATTTGAATTGCTGTAAAATTTTTACGATGTTTATACAAAATATTACTGTTTATATCAAATCAAACTAGTTGCTACGAAGCTATAAAATTTGATACTGACCTACATAAATATTCATAAATAGAAAATAAATTTGATGTCTTTTCACATTCTTTTTGATGCGTACTTTAGTTTTAACAGGAGAGAGACTACCGTGTCCAGAAATGATGGCGACTGTTCCGATTCGAAAGACCAGGGCAGGACTTCAATTTACATGTGCAGCACCAACGCTAAGTGAAAATGGTAAAGATGTTTGGGTATGTAACAGCGACGGTTATGTTGGACAAGTTTGTGTTCTCACGTTGGGAGAGAAACCTGAACCTACAGTCACGTCTTGTAATGGTGTGTGTAATACGAGAATATTATGTATAGCATCAGTACCAGGACCGGGCCTCAATAACAGGTACCTAAACAGTTCTTATATTCTAATTAGTTAATACTTAAAATATTACAATTATTGAAAGCAATATTTATAATACAAATGGGGTTTGTAAAAGTTTTAAGTAGAATTCTATCTCTATATACGAATGAACTAAATCCAAGCATTGCCAAAATAAAAAAAATAAAAAACTTTGAGGAAATTTATTAGAAGCTTACATCAATAAACATAACAACCTAATTATATCCGTCACATAACTTTAGTAGATCATAAAACTATTTACATGGTATGACTACTATAGAGCGGTTCTACCCAAAGCTAATTATGCTGCTGTGCCATCATCAACGATGAGGCAGAACTATTAATACTTGGTCATGAAACCTGGGTATATGGTCATGATATCGAAATTAAGGTTCAATCATCTCAGTTCATTCTGGATTGCCAAGACCGAAAAGCTCGACAAATACGATCAAATATATATGTGTTCTTTGATTTTAACAGCATAGTGACCCACTACCATGAGTTCTTGCCACAACGTTATTTGCGTGAGATAGTCCGAAGAAAACACCAGCATTTGCGGCAAAACAATTGGCTTCTGCATGATGTGCTTATTTTTTGGCACTGTAATGATGACCCAGGCTTGATAGTTGTCTGACCTGGTTCCGTGCCTTTTTTCTGTTTACAAAAATCAAGATAACCTTAAAGGGATATATGAGATTAAAATCGCATTGCTATCGGGATTGGAAAATGCGATAGCATATATCTAATGTCCTCTTAGATATTATACCTTATGCCAGTATTCCTTACTTTGCAGGGGATAATATTAGTGTTGTCCAAAAAAACGAAAACTATTTATTGAACACAGCCCGTATGTAATTTCTAATTGTTTGCGTTTTAGGTCATCTCAAGCATCCAATGCTAGCAGCAGAACGAAAGACAAAATGCATCAGCCTAAAGTCATGCAGTTTGATAGTAGTTCATCTAGTGATGAAAATGATACAGAGGACGACCATCAAAAGAATGCTGACTCTGAATCTGGCAGTACATATAACGAAGAACCAGATAAATTATCAACCATGTGGTTAGGAACTGAAGATGGTTGTATACATATTTATAACTCAAATGACAATATACGTATTAAGAAAAATAAAATTAAGTTGCAATTAGGATCTGCCATAGTATGTATAATGTAAGTTTTAATTATTAAATTATTTAAATAATATAACGGTGGTAATTAAATCGATTATTTTACTTTACAGATATTTAGAAAATCGGGTTTTTGCATCTCAAGCTAATGGTAACATGTTAATTTACGATAGAGATAGCAGTAAGTAATTGTGTATAATTTATGTTCTATATTTACTTAATACATTTTGATGTTTATATGACGATCACTTAAAATATATTTGGAAGGTATAGTTATCTTTTAAATATTCGCCACCTTATAAATATATACACGGTGAGTGAGGAGGATCGACGTGAGGAATATTTGGTGACAAAAAACTGAAATGTGGTTATCTGAATCATTACAAACTTTATTAATTATAGCGTTTGTTGATGCCACTGTTGTCCTCGGAACATTTTCATCTATCAGTTGTAAATGTACTCTCTCGATATGGATGCAAGCATTGATCGTGGATTGTTTTTATTACCTACTCATTTTTGTGGGATGCCGCATTCAACATGAGATGATGGCTCCATAAACTTGTACTAAATCTAAAACATTCTCTACTTCTGGTCCTACTTTTAGCACTTAAATATGGATAGTATAAAATTGATATTAAATTGTTGAACGCTATCATGCAATGATCCTAACAAATATTTACTTATTTGATTTTGAAATTGACAAATTCTGGTTTCAGATGGATATAAACCAATTGTGGCGTTTTTAAATGTTTTAATTTGATCGCTATGATTAATAAAATAATAATAAGTCGATGAGCTATTAGAAGTATCTACAGAATGGAAAGCTCAGAATGAGACGCAGAATCCGAAAATCCAATAATAAATAGGGTGTTTCATTTGAATTTTCAATTTGGGTTCAGTATCACACGATCTGGCAATAGCGCACTGGTAAAAATAGATTCGAAAGCTTGATAACGGCATCAAGTAGCAGTACTCAAAATTTCAGATATATATTTCTTTCCGTTCTCTAGAGACTTCTAATAGGCCATAGACTTTGGCGTAGGCTCTATATGAACAATAAAACATACACCCTTCAAACTAATAGCTATGATATAAAGTAATTCATGTTGAAGTGGAGTATTAAATAAATTTATAAATAAAACAAGTCTGCTCCACAAATTGATTGAAATAATTGTTCATAATGTCACTCGCCAAACATGTGTCGGAACCTTTATGTTCCCTCTTCAGTGGCTTTATATTAGTCTAATCTTTATCAATCTTTCAGGAAATGATTAAATGTCACCCCGTGAAAAAAATACAAAAAAACATTATATGCTGAACTTATTTAGTTACATTAATGAATTTAAAATAAATAATATTTAACCAGCCAGAAAAATGTTTCTAACAATTAACAAGAATAGTTAAACGCAATTATATCACTCAATTTGTGGAGCCGACGTGTTTTATTTATTATATTAATACCTATTAGTTTTTGCAAATTGATCAAGAGGAAAAAACAGTACACACCAAAGTAAAGCTGATAAATTCCCTATAATCACGTTCGTTAGTTTGAATACGTTTTCAGTCAATTAAAATAACGTTCACAGAATAATCAAAAGATCTTCGATAAAGTTACTACAAATTATGTAAAATTAGAACGCCTTTTAACTCTCTATAGGTACAAAGTTACCGTATGTGTAGAAGTTAAAAGTTCTAATTAAGTTGATTTTCAATTAATACTATACTTGATTAATGTTGCTGCCCTATTTAAGGAATATTTTATGAATACACATACAATACGATTCAAATTGCTTGAGTTGGTCTTTATATTATTGAACAATGAAAGAAAATCGTAGCAAATTAAGAGTTCGCTGAGGATCTTATAATTTATTGAAAAACACGTTTTATATCACCAAAAACACTTTTTTGAATCTCGACGCGCTATCCGCTAACACTGTTAGCATTCTCTCAGTTTTCTCAGAATGCCAGTTTAAAAAAAAAGCGCGTCGAAAAAAAAAGTGTTTGTAGTAAGATGGTATAACGTGTTTTTTAATATTACTCTACACCAAAGGTTCTACTCGTCGATTATTTTATAATTCAACAAGTATAAAGTGGTGCGAAATTTCTTCTTCTATACAAGACATGTATAAAAGTATAAAGAATTGACAATTTTATATATTCAAAATAATAATAATCAAAATTACCTAATAGCAAAATAAATTTATTTTTACTTCTTTGATTTTACATATTTCAACTTTCAACTAGAAAGAAAATAGTTTGCATAAATTAGCTCAAGAAAATCTGTGACTCAAGCTTTTAACAAAATTTAATAAGTAATAAAATATTTTAAAGCTTTCTATATTTAAGCATTTTATAATATAGTAAATGTTCCTCATAATTTCAACTAATTTTTTTTTTCAGAATCTGGTTGGAATACTAGTAATCCCAAGACAATAAATGTAGGAAATACCAATACACCAGTGTCCAAAATGGTTGTGTTTAATTCAAAAATATTTTGTGCATGTGGAAATACCGTGATATTACTAAATCCACATACATTAGTAGAAGAAAATTCGTTTACTGTTACTACAGATACAAATAAGCCTATATCCTGTATATTAATATGTGGGACTTCAATATGGTTATCATTGCAAAATTCAGCTATAATCAAATGTTTTCATGCACTTACATTTGAATTTCTGTGTGAAACAAATGTAGCACCAGCTGTAACGAAAATGCTCACAAGTAAGTTTTTACTAAAATCCTGAAAAAAAAAAATAGTAGAAGTAACTAAGTCGGAGTAGTAGAAAACTAGCAATCAATATTTTATAAAGACAAATAGTTTATGTTTTAAGCTATGTAGTACGGGTTTTTTGGCCGTCGTCTTGTAGAATCGTTGGCATATCATAAAGTACAGTTTTGGTGAAAGTGGAGAACATGAAATCCTACAGGACGATAGCAGACTAACAGAAACAATACAGCTATATATGTAACAGGTGTTAGAATATTTTATAAAATATGTTTAATTAAAGATAGACACTAAAAAGCGTCCACATGAATTTAGACAGTTCAAAATCCATGTTAGAAATTCCTGTCAGTTAGCAGTGTTGGCCCAGATCTTATTATGCGCATGTGTAAAAACTAAAAACTAGACGTTAACCTTATCAAAACTGTCAAGAAATAATAGTCTATAAGTCAGTCGCAAGTTTCGACAAATTTACAAATTTATCTAGAGTATATATATATTTATAGATTATTATATTTCGGGCAAAATTAATGCCTTTCCCTAAATAGATTTTGTTTAAACTAATGGAGCCTCAATAAAATTAATCATTATAAAAGTTACATGAATTCGTCCATATCGCCGATGCCCATGGGACAATTTAGTTGACGTTCTGTTAATGTAAACAACAATTTCTGTTTAGGTAAACCCCAAACGGCTTTAATATTTACACATATAGACACACATCATTTTTCGTTTTTAATTATAGTATTAAATTATTATTTTTATTTTTCTGTATATATTGTAGGTTGTGACGATATAATAAGACAACACAAGGCTGCATGTTTGAGAGTAACGGCGTTAGTTCATTGCAAAGATTTATTATGGATTGGTACTTCCGCTGGAGTTCTTCTAACTATGCCTCTTCCACACATATCATCTACAACTACACGGCTCAGTAATGTACCTACTGTTACTGGAGTACCTCATGGTCATACAGGGCATGTAAGGATTCTCACATCAGTAGAAATGCCTTACATAACTACGAAAAAAGGTACACCTTTGAAAAAACTTTCAAAGTCTAAAAATACCGAACAAACTAGTAAACAAATAAAACATTTAGTCATATCTGGTGGAGATGGTTACGAAGATTTTCGTACATCAAATCTCTCCGAAGTGGCTGGTAGGGAAGATTCAACTAATCATTTATTATTGTGGAATATTTGATTTGTAAAACAACCATTAAAGTTATTTCCACCGCCAGTTGGAAAAGAAATTCTTATTTAAAACATTATTGACACTACAAAATGTTAGAAGAATAAATGTAATAATAAAACAATAATCCGTCGAAAAAATAAATGATTTACTGTATTTTAAAGACTGAGAGCGCACGGGTATAATAATAAATAAGCATAATCTAATTAACTTCTGGAAGAATGTACCTGTTAAATACTTACATTTTTAGTCCATGTGACGTCCAAAATATACATGTAAAAACTGATTCCGAAATGAAATGGCTATGGAATTCAAATGAGATTCCGGTTCGCATTAAAAACGTACTTAAATGATCGCTTAATGTTTGGAGACGTGCAAAACAGTCGAAATAATATTGTGATAAATTGCTTATAAGGGTGCAGCTTCGAAAGCTTTTGTTTAACTTTGTAATTATGCGTGACCATTTATCGTACGGTCAATCCGAGTAATCTAAAATTGTCAATTTAAAAATTTTCTAAAATAATAATTGCTTTTAATTTTGATAGTTAATGTTATCTATGAGATATCCTGAAATATTCCAGTTATGAACCTATTTCAAATATACTTACTCTTCCTATTAGTACAGTAAAGTAGGTTAGTTGGTACAAATTATGTCTAAGAACTTTCAAGAAGTATAAAATATATTATATCTTTATAATGTAGTGTGCAAGCTAAGTAAATTTTATTACCGGTAAGATCAAATATATTATTATGGCTCTTGTGGGCAACACATTCCAACAACCGTTTCATAAACATATTGATATATGTACACACATAATATATCGGTGATATACTATATTTTTTATGTAGTTGAACATTTTTTTTTCGTAGTATATATTATATAGTATATATATTAATACCACAAAGTGATAAACATAATACTTACTTTGTAGGTTCACGACATAACAGTAAATAACAACAAATAAAAACTAATAGGAAATGCACGCGAAATTGCATTGCATTCAAAACCATTTGACGTTGCTGAAAAAATTATAATAAATAAACTTTTATTGCAAACAGTTTCCTCTTTATTTTGAATTTTATTACGATTATCTATGTGGCTATGAAAAATCGATGAACCAAGATATATAGATTGGTAACTCCAAATATAGGCAACATTTTTGAAACAAATATGTTTTTCATTTTTGTGTATGAACATCCATTTTTTTTTATTAAGATAGGGTCGCCGTTTGTTTAATTTAGTTCACATTAATTTCATACATATAAAATACCAATGTTTCAGTTATCAGTTTGTAAAATGTGCTTCTTATATTATGTAAAATTCAGCATCCAACATCGGTCGTTTAATATTTTTATACGTAAAAGTAACTAAATTGAAATAATATAAAAATGGACGACTAAGTGAGAGAAGAATGTAATACATACCTGTCGAAACGTTTAACATGGCATCAATTAAATAATTTTAAAACAAAATTTTGAATGTACGAAGGAATTTCTATTATAAGATAATATGAAAGAATTTTAGTTTAAGGATAGCATTTTCCTGAGTCAAACGGAAATTTTCTATGTACGCATATGAAAACAAATGTTTTGACGGTAGGTGCTTCAAAACCATTAGACAAATTTTATTGTTTTATCAAATTATATTTATTCTTGTGGCAATGAACAATATTAATTTATATTATGTTGCAAATATTATGTTAATTAACACGTAATGATAAATTAGTTTTTGACAATATATTCGTCCAACGCAACATAAACACATACGATATTTAAAAAGTAAGTAAATCCACAATTAAACAAATTGCACTTATCACTTTTTACAACATTTTTACTTACTTTTAAGTGCACATCGTATTTACCTGAAACAAATAAGTTTATATTATAATTATTAATTTAAGTGATAAATGCATTTCTTTAAAATGTGTGATAGTACTTATAAGCAACAACTGTATAGTTGAAAGTACTTATAAATAATTATATTTTGCTTTGTTTTGTTATATTTTGTTTGTTTTATTTTGCCTACTCTTATTGTTCCTAATAATTTTGCGATATTTTTTTAAATATGAGACTGTTCTCATAATTAGTTAATTTACTAGTATTTGTATATATTATTTTTATTTTAAGTGCGATTTTTGCTTCTGCTTTATTATTTTTCTTTAAATATATTTTGCTCAACGTCGTCCAAAATTTTATTTTCACGTTTAACAAGATAACAGTTATAATATTAATTATCGTTATTTTGAAATATATTTATTTATTTAATTATATTTATTTTTATTTATCCTTCCTTTTTAATACTTTACTTTGATTAAGGACCGTGATCTAAATCGCTTTTCAGTTTTAAGTTTTTCTTTATTACTATTCATTAATTATCATTTCACGTAATTCTTGAACCTAGAATCAAAGCGCAACGGTTGAAGTTAATTAAATTAAGTATTAATTTGAAAGGAGCCTTTACTGATTCCACGAATTGGATTTACGTGAAATGACGCATTTTAAAGTATTTGGCGATCTGCTATAATTTTACTTTTTAATATCTATACATAGAAAAAAATTAGTTCTTTTTGAAAACCTGCTGTTTGTAAACATATTATTCCTAAATCGAATTACTACCTTACAAGAAAAGATGACATATAGGTCCATATTATGTGTTTATTATTTTTTAAATACAGAAATACGCACCCAGGGGAGCATTTCGCTAACAATGTTAGCTGCCTAGGAACGAATATAAACTCCTGTACTGAAGTTATATTTAAAACAAATACCGAATACATTAATTGAATTCGATAAGAAGAAGCATTTTTGAAATAGTCTATGCTGAGTGGTTTGATTATATATAAAAAAAGACCGCTATATTGAAGTTAGACTGGAGCCATCAAATCTTGCTTAGATTTTATGACAACTTGTATACATACTACATATTCAACTCATGATTTTCATTAACGCATCAATCAATGGAAAGCACAAGATCGAATAAGATTTTGTGAAATTTCTTATAGACTCGACGACAAACGTTTCTTGAATTTTAACTTTCACCACATCAGAACCTACATGTGATATTCTTTTAAGAATACAAATCTTTTGATTTTATAATGTCAATGTGATTTTGCTAAATAGAACTTTGTAAAATTTTTACGTTATTAAACATTTTTAAATATATTTATTTTTATATTCGATTATTATAACTTCATTATTTTAGTATTATTATTTATTTAGTTTAGTATAACTGCAGGCAAAAAATGTTCATGACAAGTGTCACAACTCTATACATTTTATTATATTTTTTATTCAATATTTTATATATTATTTGCATTGGGATCTGAAAAATACGATAAAATACAAAAAAATTATCTAAAGTGGAACATAATATAGAGAACTAAATTTTTATGGCATTTATACAAACTTAAGTAAACGTAAGCGGTGAAGTTTCTTATACTAACACTATAGAGCTGCTAAGCTGCCTAACATAACCTAATCTAAATGATCCAACATTTGAATTAGGCTTGTTTTTAAGTGTTCATAATTCTAAATTTGGATCAATATATTTAAGGGTAAGGTAGAGATCGTATCACCAAGCAAAAAACTGTCATGAGCATGCTAACTTTTTTACTTGATAAATTAATGGGACGAATTACCCGAAATGGTTTTTAAAAGGCTTCATTTGAAATAAAACATTATTTTATACAATTGATTTTAATTATTACAATCAATTTCTCAAGTTCAAGCTTCGATGTTTGGGTTGTAATGTGAAAATTGTACTTTTAATTAGATATGTGCCACACTATGTATAGATGTTAAAATATTGAGTAGCAATGTTTTAATTTAATTTAAATTAAAATAAATAAAGAAATATAGGAATATTAAAAAAAATACAATAAATAATATTAACCCCGTTATATCAATTTTTTCTATGTTATAGATATATAGATATGTGTGAGGTTACAGGGTGTAAACTGAAATGGAAGGTTTTGTATTCGATTTCCGAAATAAGTAATATTTTTTATGGAAATGATTTGAGTTAATAGCATGTAATTCTATGCAATAAGAGTCTGAAGTACCTTATATAAAGTGCAAACATGTTTTTAGAAATTAAGTGAATGTTATCATGGTGGCTATTTTTATATGTAGACGACTTAAAATTTAACCTATATATTCAGTTATTATGGTTTTTGTTATTCCTATATATTTTTTTTATGGTTGTTTTACCACTATTAATATAAGATGAACAAATATGATATTCTACTGTACGGGTTGTCAAATATAAGGATCGAAAATTCCATTGAAACCGGAAAATAGCAATTCATCTCATATGTATAGCTGAGTCGTTGTCGTTCTGTATATAAATAAATGAAACTCAAATTAAATGTTTGAATATTCCCATATTTACATGCTGTTACTTCCTTTCATAGTATCATTATTTAACCAAAGATCTTTAATTTTGACGCAACATATTTTGAACATGAAAATTAATTCATATCAAGCGAACATTTCTAATTACAGGGTATATACAAAAGTGCATAAATTCTGATAAATCATTTTTAATTAATATACAGGAAAATTATATTTTACCATGAATAGAACTTATTTTAACACATATAAATTAAATAATTAAAAAATGTATTAAATAAGTAACATTATTTTTTTTTGTAAATTATAAACACAATGTATCAATCACTATAAAGTACAATAATAAGATTTAACAACTAAATTAAGAAAATAATTTAAACAAAAAGGTATTAAGGCTGTTTGATCAGTGCCCAAATGCAAAGGCATGCAAATAGTTAAGTAATGCATGTTGGTTTAAAAAATACAGTAAAATTGTTATAGCTCCACTTCCAGCCTATAACTACATTAAAACAATATAGATGGAGACACCTGATAGATCACAAATTTTACACGATTATTAATTAGTAAACATGTATTTATGGTTGGCTAATTCTACTGTCTTATATATTTTTAATGACAATATTGATTTATTGAAAAGATGAAGGTTCATGCTTTTATAAAAGTATAATTTTGATATCTTTATCTACAGAACGTGTAATACCTCTTTAATCTAGGTGATTTTGTCTTTTGTTAAACAAAGAAAATATTTATAGTAAATTTTGTATAGTCCTATTGAACCATCTGATAAAGAAAAATAATTAACGAATAAGTGCTTAAGCAATCTTGTATAGCTTTGCATTTGGGGACTGATCATACAGCTTTTAAAAAAAAAATAGTCATACTTCTAAACTGTGCTTGTTACACAAGTGGGAAAATGTTAAAATAGGTATGGTAATAAAATATCATTGACGGTCATGACACTGGACACTATCCGTGTGCAGCCATAATCAACGAATACAATATATCATTGACACAAGTATTTGATTTATTTGTCTATCTTAGGCTGGATTCACACTTGCTCGACCATTTATCACTTTCGTATGAACACAATATTGACAATTGTTAGGACAGGAGCAAGTATGGTCCCATATAGCGACGTTTCTTTATTGTTAATTTTTAAATGTACTGAGCTTATTAAAATTATCATTATATCAACGTCGCTAATTAGGTGAGTACGCATTGATTGTTTTACTTTTTTTTAATTAAATTTACGAGTAACCGTTCATCGTCAGTGCGTTTCTTTCCACACTCAATTTATTGAAGGCTGCAAGTATCTAAAGATTCATGTTGCCAAGATATTACACATTTCGCTTTAATTATTACTTTTTTGTTGATTACAACATGGCCGTTTGAAATCGATTACTGTACATTGTACATGTACAGGGTGGTTGAAAGCTCGAGATATTCGATAATATAAAAGTCGCTTTTTATAACTAAGTTATAATAAACTAAATCGCTAAACATACCTAAGTTTTGATTTCCATCAATGTAAAAATAAAGACAGGCTAGAAGAAGTTTGTTATGGTTAGTTCGACAACAAACGTCTCTAGAATTTAAACGTTCATCAGTATCTACTTCTGATACTTTATGATTAAAAAAAGCTTTAATTTTATAATTTCAATGAAATTTTGCGAAATACAATTCACTACAACTTTTTACGTTTAAACATTAAATAAATTTAATCCTATATCTTAATTATTATTAGTCTAGTACAACTTTTCATGGAAAACGGTAGAAACTGTCTTCATATTTGCATTTGCCATTTGAAAATTATGACCTGAAAAATGTCATAAAACACAATATTTCATTGATATCACAGCGATTTTGTTTGTTGTGTTTCAATTTTCTTTAACAACTATCAATTAGCAAAAACAGGTATAAAATAAATATCTTTGATCAATGTGTTATACGTACGTGCACGGAAAGCTATTTTTTGTGTGGCACTTTGTAAATGGGGAATGTCCAAAGTCAAGCATAGTTTTAAGGTAGGTACTAGTTGTTAATAGAAAAATATTTTCACAAGGCTCTAATAAAATTTATTGTAATATATATGATATTAAGCAGACTGGGTAACAGCTTTAACTACTTAAATATACAATGGAATTTATTATTCCATTAAATTATATTCGATGTAAGTGTTTTCTAATAAGCGCAAGAATAATTATTAATTATTGTCACTATTAAATTTTTAGGAATTGAATAAAAAGATATGTGTGATAGATGTTTTAAATATGTGTCCAAAATCCAAAAATAATTATATATTTATATTTTTTTGCTATAATTGTTATAAATAACTATGGTTGATGAAACGAAATTACTTTCCTAAAGAGACTTAGTAATTTTGTTTCATTGAATATAAAATATAAAAACTGCTTCATATGGTAAGACTGTAAAATAAATTTTACATGTTGGGGTAAGGAATTTTTGATATGATGGAATGTAATGTATTTTCTTAAAAAGAAAGTAAAACAATATACAAAAAATTATCATTCTAAGAAAAGTAAAAATAATGAAGAACAATAATAAATTTGTTTAATCATGCCTAAATAGAAAATGTATTAATATTTTATTAGTAGTTATATCGGCCTAATTTTGCTAATCTATTTGAAATAAAATAAATAAAAAAAGGAATATATTGTATAATCCTGCATCTGATGAGATATTATTATAAATAAATGTTAAGAATAAAACATGTACATGAATTACAATGCAGTTTTATTATGTTATACCTATATATGTCAACCTAACTAGCTTTATAAATAGTTTTTTTTTGTATATGCTCCCAAAACTAGCTACTATGTGGACTTATATTAGTCCGTAAAATGCATCCTTTTCGGATAATATTTTAAACTTTGTGGTGTTATGACAAATTTCGATTGACAGAATTAATAAATAAACAAAACCAACGTGTTTTTATAATACTGGGTTCTAGAATTTATCTTTTAGAACTAAATTTGTTCGAATAATTATTATTATGATTTCGAATAGTTCTCTAATAATAGATTAGGTACTCTGGTAAATTTTTAGGTAGTCTGAATACTTTAATAAAACCTTGATACTTTAAATCCTTTAAATTCGTATCTTAGTATTTGAAACACAACGGACAAAAAGTTTGACGTGCTCGTTTGTATCACAAACTTTCCAAGCACCCCAGATTTTTGTCGTAAATAAATAAGAAAGTTAGAATCAATTAATTTTCAGGACAGCCCATTGTTATTTAAATTTACCCTTTGATAACAACCCCATAAAAAGTTGTTAAAAATATTCTGTTTGATTCCGCTAATTATAAAAAATATTTCCGATATACCTAGTTATCTTATCGAAATCACTGAATTTATGCGTACAATTAAATTTTCTTACGATCCGATTTATATACAAGTGAAAATAAGAATGGAACCAGCCACACCTCGACTCGTTTCAATGTAAAAAAATTAAGGGTTGTGAAGTCGTTCTAAGAGGTTTTTTTAGTTTTAGCACTTTTGACATGCCGCTTTATAGGGGTGGATAATAAAATTTAACTACCTACACAGTGTCTTTGTTGTATTTATTTGTTATGTCAAAACAGAAGATTAAGACAAAAATAAAGCATAAGACGACAGCTATTTTACAGTGGCGGGTAAAGAAACACATAAAACTAATTTATAAGCACATACATTTTTTTTGAAAAACACGTCAAAGGAAACAAATGCAAGTATATTATAGTCACACATACATTCTCCAATCTACGGGGGGAGTAATGTGTTGGGTTTTTCCAAACAATAACAGAGGGTTGATATAGGGAAGAATAGAGTTATGCTACAATATAAAATTTAAAATGTGGTAAAGCAAAAAATATATTTCTAATTTAATATTTGCATTTAATCAATTATTATTTTTTTCGGTGACGATTCTCAGGAGCTCAGATACCCGTATTATTGATTTAAGTGCGTAATATATTTGGTTTCTTTCACCAGAGCATAAACTTCAACGAGAAATAGTAAACCCTCAAATATTGTGACATTTGACAATATTCAAATACAGTTTCAATGGAATATGGTGTGAATTTGCTTCTTATTGCTTTTAGAAGTCTTTTTTAATCTTTAGTACTAAAAAGACATAAAATCTCGAAGGAAAACGTATATAATTTCCTGAAAAATCTGGGACATCTACTATATAAAATTTACTAGCTGTTTATTGTTTCGACTTGTCAGTTCAAGGTTTGTCTACGTTTACGCAAAAAAATAAATGAACCACGCGTATGTAAATTATTATTTGATTATATAAAAAATGTATTCACCAATTTATAAATTTTATAGCAAAACGTTAATAGATGTTGTAAGATTTTTTAAACAAATTCTACGTAATTGTTTTTCAAATAAACCACAAATTCTTGAGTTCATTTAACTTGATTACATTATTATTGTAAACTGTGCCAACACTAACGCGCGTTTGTGAAAAATTTGTTGTAACTTTAGCAAAACATGTAGAAATTTAGAAAACATATTTTTTATGAAATTTATTTTATACTTGACTAGTTCGCTAGAATCTACGAACTCTATAATGTAAAAGTGACAATTGTTTTAATGCTTTTTTCTTTATTAATTTTAGGTTTTGTTGAATCTCATTGGCTTTTAGTCACATTTATATTGACTTTCGACTTAGTATTTAATTTGGGAACAGTAAACCTGCGTTTAAATAATTGGGAGAAGTATTATTGTACTTTTAGGACAAAACCTTTGGATTTTGTCCCTGATTTCCGAACTAGATACAGCTGGATTTTTGCCTGGTCTACAGAACATAATCTAGCTATTTATTCGATCAAATATATAGTTAATTTGAAGTCTTCTGTCATTTCTCTTACACGAGGTGTGCCTATGTATAGTGATAATAATAATAATAATAATAATAATAATAATAATAATAATTGACACTGTATAAAGTACATCCTAATTGACACTGTATAAAGTACATCCTACGCTTATACTTTTTCTTGAGACAACTATGAGGGCCTGGCGAACCACACTGTCTCAAAAAATAAATAACGAACTAGTATTTAGCGGGAGCATACCTCTGCGCAGAGGTATCTTTCAGGGGGATTCGCTCAGTGCCCTATGGTTTTGTCTGTCTCTAAACCCAATTTCAAACACTCTTAAGAAAACAGAGTATGGAGTAAAATTAAAAAATAATGTACAGGATCTCTTAGTAAGTCACCTTTTCTATGTTGATGACCTAAAAGTATATGCAGCAAATGACAGACAGCTGAGAGCCATGCTAAAGCTGGTGCATGATATGAGTTCGGACATAGGTATGACTTTTGGACTGGAGAAGTGCCGCACGATCAAAATGGTCAAAGGGGTACTTAAAGAGTCACAACCTATAGAAATTAATAACGAGGTCGTCATACAAGGTCTTGAAGAACCCTATAAATACCTGGGTATAGATCAGACCCATAAAATAGAACATACAACGATGAAATCGAAACTGTCTACTGAATTTGAAAAGCGAGTTAAGCTAATTATCAAAACAAAACTAAACTCAAAAAATATCGTTAAGGCTATAAACACATATGCAATATCTGCCTTAACCCATTCCTTTGGCATAATCAGATGGTCTGATACAGATCTTGATGCACTAAATAGACGAATCAGAACACTTCTAACGCACAAAAGAATGCATCACCCAAATGCATGCACTGAGAGAGTCACATTGCCTAGATGCCTGGGAGGTAGAGGTTTAAAAGATGTTAAAGCAATGTACTATGAACAGCTGGATAATATTAGAAAATATTTTTACAAAAACTCGGATAAACCGATGTACCGTGCAGTGATCGAGGCAGATAAAAATTTGACCACACTTAATTTAAAATCCCGAGAATATAATCCAAAAACACACATTACTACCAACGAGGATAAAATTAGGATGTGGTCAGGAAAGCAACTCCATGGAAGATTTTACAACTCCGTTCAAAACAATTACGTTGACAAATCCCTCTCTTTTATGTGGGCTACAAAAGGTTACCTCCATCCTGAAACTGAAGGATTCTTAATGGCCACGCAGGACCAAGTTATAAAAACACGAAATTACGCCAAATACATACTGGGAGAAGACCTGAGTTCTGATAAATGCCGCAAGTGCGGAGCTGTTTCCGAAACTATAGATCATATTTTGGGATCCTGTAACACACTAGCAAATACGAAGTACTTGACTCGACACAATCAAGTAGCACATATAATCCATCAGAAAATACTGATAGACAGAAAAATGAAAACCGAAATTGTCCCCTACTACAAATATGTGCCAAACGAAGTTGAGGAAAACGATCAATTTAAAATATATTGGGACAAAACAATTTACACCGATCATACAATAGAACACAACCGTCCTGATATTACATTAATAGACAAGAAAAAACACACAACATATCTAATTGATGTTTCTATACCAGGAACACACAATCTGCAACAAAAACATACGGAAAAATTAAACAAATATCAAGCGCTTCAACATGAAATAAAGCGCATCTGGAATATGAGGGAAGTGTACATAATACCTATAATACTATCGTCGATAGGAGTAATACCGAAAAATTTGGAAAAGAACCTAAAAATGATTCAAATCCCTATTACCGTAATTGAGGAGATGCAGAAAGCTGCGATACTGCAATCTCTCAACATTGTGAGATCTTTCTTGGCTGTTGGCAATGCTCATGAATCTTGAAACCTTGTTTTCCGATTCTAAAGCAAAATATACCCTTATGGTGAAAAAAAAAAAAAAAAAAAAAAAAAAAAAAAAAAAAAAAAAAAAAAAAAAAAAAAATAATAAAGTTCTTTTATTGCATCAGTAGTAAACAATTACAATTACAACATACCTAATGCAATTGGGCGAGATTCAGTACAGTACATATAACCGTTTGTATATTCATCCCATATTCTATAACCTATATAGTCAAATTGTAGAATTCTTCTGAGATTTGATATGCCTGATATGTTTTCTTGTACATAGAATTGCATTTTCATACTGCGATTTTTTTAATTTGATTTTAAAATCAAGACAAAACTGAAATTTATACAGATGATACTACGAACTCAAGAGCTTAACTCCATGCTGCGAAACCCATACGAATTGTTTGGCAATTGTGTCGCTATTATTATATATATTATTTTAGGAATGTAAAATACTATGGAGAAGCTGTGAGGCATTATTTGGAAATCTATAAAACTCTATCGTCGCATCTTAATATTCCAATACAGTTGAGCTTCCGTAGAAAGTGATATGGCTCCTGAATTATTTAGAATCCAATTCTTCAATAGCCTATCAATTTTTATTGATATGTTTCCAAAAGTACGTATATGTTGGCTCCTGCACTTATTATTCTAATATTTTTAGACAATGTCATTTGGTTATTCAGGGCATTAATAAAATAATATCAGAATAAATCAGTTAGGATCAATTAACAATAAGCCCAATGAACAACAGTCCTTGGTCTAAGGCATACATTAATTAATGAACTACTTCGTAAAATAGAAATACAGAAAATTAACAGATCTTAAACACAATAGTAAAGTCAAAAGGATTACAACCTACTTTTCACTTAACACATAAAATAATACCCATTGAAAATTGGTAGCAACATAATTTGTAAACAATACCCATATATTTGATGGTAATAGAACTTTTGGCTTCATTGAGAAACAAACGAAAGACATTTTAAAAAATACAGCAGACTTGACAAACAAAAGTATAAAAACTAAACTGGTATAATGAAAATAAAGAAAAAACCTTTGAATCAATTTGTTCTTGAGTAAAGAAGTCAACATTATTTTTTCATGTGTATGTGTTGATTCTAAATTTATTTTTAACAAATTAGTTTGATGAAACAGTTTATTGTTGGCAACTGAAAGATGTCGCGTCTTTTAGTAATACAACACAAATATTTGTACAGATTTCCTTTTCTCTTGTTAGTTTGTTCAGAAGCGGATATAAAGCTTGGCTTGGACGTTTTTGATTTACGCTATTATAATTTATAAAATATCAAATTAATATAAGCTCAGATAGAAATAATACCGTTAATAAATGCCAACTAAAAATGAAAATATCGTGGAATTTTAGTTCTTAGTAAAACTATATAATCGAATAAACATATTAAAATCATATAATTAAAATTCTTTGGTGTGTGTGAAAAACATTGAAGTAGACGACAACAGTCGTCCTGGCCGGTGCAGTCCAAACCTTTTAAATTATATAGTTTGTGTATGTCCGTGGTACGTCCTACGTCGCTGTCGGTCAGTTTCAAACTGATGATCTTTCACCAGGTGGTTGCATTAGCGGCGACAGGGTTGACATGTAAGGAACATTAGAAATATCACTGAAATACACGCAAAGTTCTAAATGTTTTTGTTCTTATTATTACCATTTAAACAGTTCTCTAGGAATTCTGATACAACGTGTTATAAATTTGAAGATTCACCATTTTTGATAGCAAAAGTCGTCCATCCTAGATATTTTGGCATTTCTGTCGACTACTGGTTGGTATCACTGATCAGTCGTGGAATGAATACTTGTACAATTCAAAAGAAATAATTTCTAAAAGAGAATTATCAATGGACATATTTTAAATAATAACGAAGTGTTCAGAAATTATAACTTAGGAAATTCTAACAAGGCTTGAAAAGTATAATTGTAAACAATGTAACAAAACGCACAAATTTTATTTAAAAAATATTGAAAATAGTTCTGTGGTGAATTATACTTCTTTATGGGAAAATAATTTATGTTACCAAATTAACTTCACAGCGATTGGATTATTATTTATAGATTGCGGTTTAATTATTACCAAACCAAACAGTATAGAAAATTGTACAAAAAAAAGGTTTGAAATAATTCTTTTTATTAAGTTTCACTTTATATAATTGCAATGCACAGAAATATATATTTGATAGTTTTATCAATAATCCCAAATTCCATAAGCGTGACAATCCTTTAGATCATTCAATATTGTGGTATTTTTAGAAGCTGCACCATTATATAGGGTTGTCAGACTTTAATTTCAGATCCTTCGGAAAGTAGAAATAATGTTAACATAGCGGACAAAATTACTGGTTTTACCTAAATACGTTTTTTTTTACTACCAAAGTAATAAGACTGAGACAAAGGTCGACAAATACTGATGAATTCAGCCTGGTTACATTAAATGAGACTGTGGCTCTGGTAATTTAAACAATTTAAAGTAAGGCGAGTAATTTTTCCGTTAAAAATTATTTATACTTTATTTTTTTACGAACACAAATTCCTGTCGTAATTTTAATGATGACATGCCATTTTTAGAATAAAGAAAAAGGCTCATAAGTTTTGATTTTCTTCACAGGCTTATCAAAGTAATAGAGAATCGACAGGTAATTATAAAAAGATTTAATCATTATTATACATGCAACTTTTAAAATATTTTCTTATTGAAATATGGAATAAGATAATAACATTCTCAACATAATAAATTTACTTAAGAAAGAGTGAAAGAACTGCTTTAGTAACTACCACAAAATTTATTAAAATTAATTGCATATTTTCGTCCTGGTTAATTGTTTCTTTATCAGTATCATAATCTTTGTTTGTTAAACTTTTATAGCATAGCGGTCGACAGAGTGCCCTGTTATTTTTGATAAAAATCTACAAATGAACCAACGAGTAGGAAAAAGACGCTATTTATTTTATATTGCGACATTATTCTTAACCATTTTTAAAAAATCGGATCGAATTTCTATAGATATTTACGCCACTAAAAGCTATTTACTCCATTTGTATCTACCTGAAAATGTATTTAATAAAAATGACAAATTACGGTATAGAGCCAAATATACCACCTTTCTTTTGATGGTGTGTGGAAACCATTAATTACTTCAATTCAAAATTTATTGATTGAGATACAGGCTGAATACAATTTAAACGCTTTGATACGGGATGTCCGGATATTTCCTTTGGGGAGATTCAGCATTACTATTTTAATCAAAAATCAGAAGTTTCTTTGCTCAAGCACATTATTTTTTGTGGGCACAACCGGGTTTCTAAAATACGAGACATGATTTAGAATGCTTTATAACTTTTTTCACTACTACCAATTTAATTCCAGAGTTTCACAATTATTTAAGGAGCTCTCGAGGAATAGTTGTCTCCTTAGAAAGAGTATTAAATACGTCTAAAAGTTCAAAAGGTTAACTTCCGAACGACTTGCATAATAGTTACAAGTTCAGTAGAATTGAAAAAGTTTTCTCGTATATAAAACGTCAAAATACATAGCTAGTAATTTAGTTTATAATTCGGAGATTTATTTTAATGTGTAATTCATATAGGATATTTTAATATCCCATTTTTCAGGCTTCTTCATATTTTAATATTATATAAATGTACTCAATGGCATCTTTACTTTATCGAAACTACAAAGCAGTTCTCAATTTAATTGACTTGTAAAATGGAACGACAAAATATCGATATGGGACACATATCAAATTTTAAAATACAATTTCTTACGCCACACTGTATCATCTAAACTTAAGCTCCTAATTTCAAAAAAGATCGCGTGTGGCAAGACATTTTTAAATTTATCACTTATATTTATTTCAAAAACAAATGCTATAGTAATATTAATAAATTAATATATTGCAATTAATATAAATCACACTTGTACCCTAACTAATCTTATTTTCAACCCTCTCATATTTTTTCACTCTATTATTTTTCATGTGATACATTGCTATTAACCCAGTGATTTGTTTCACTATAAAAGGTGTAATACATCTTCCATGTGTCGTATTAGTCCGAAAAGATATACTGTATCACCTTATTCAAAGGGGTTCTGATTTTTATCTGAACCAGAACTACCCAGTACACATTCATTCTAAACGGTTTAGATTGAAAGATGCTGCTTGTTTTTTATTTTTTTTTATTTTAATGTCATTCTTGTATGTCAGAAACAAATACGGCTAGTTGTTTGTAAAATGAAACCGACTTGTAGCAATTTTGTCACAAATTCGGCTATCACGAAAAAATTATTTAAGTTATGAATAGTTAAACTCTATTGAACTTTTAGGCCAGTTTTATGTAAAATTTGATATAATATATTTTTAGAAACATTTTATAGCCAATACTCGAGCATCATCCTCCAGGCACAAGGGCGGATTTTCACGAAAGGCCTAATCTCGAGAGATGATGGTTCAAACGACTCATCATCATCGCGCAAAGAAAGTTCACTAATTTAATCTTCTTCTAACGATCATTCTGATTTGCTACATTCTGGTTTTTGGCGAAATGCTATATTATAAATGATAGCATCAGGTTTTTTGCAGTTTTTCTAGTGTAAACGATTCATTCCATTTCACTTTTTATACTCTGGTTCTGCACAAGTATATAGATTTCGCTTAAAAAATGGAAAAACTAAATGTTATTGTAAAAATAAAATATTTATAGATAAATTGAATAAAAGGTTGTTGTGTATAGGATAGTTCTTGTTGGTGCAATGTGTATTTCCCTTTTTTAAATCTAAATAAATTATGTCAGTGAACAAGACCGTAAAAATAAATTAATATCAAATAAATATTAGTAAACGCCTATTCGGGAAATTATAATAAATAAGGCGATTGTTTAGCATACAATGAAAATATTTGAACTAAATTATATTATGAGTGAGTGTCGCTTGACCACAAAAACAGCTGCTCAAATTCTATTCTTATGTCTGCATCTTCCTAGTTGCGCTGTTATATCATATATTTTCATGCACTACCTGAAATAATTAGAATGACAAAAGCAGAGACGCTACACAAATAATGCGCTAGACGCTAGAATACTGGAAAATGTATGAACTCAAATACTTTATGAAAATCGTAGAATATTTAGTTTTTGGGTCGCGGAGCTTCTCTTGTGCCCTTTTGTGATTGTTTATTTTTGAAACATAATTCGTTAGTTTTTTGAAGTTCGTTGAGAATATTACGGTACGATATAATAATGTTTCGTTTACGTAAAATACGAGTAGTTTAAGAAATTTTCGTGAAAGTTTTCGATTGAAGCAATTTAAAAAGTAAATTCGCAATACCTACAGTTGCCTCTCACGTCCATTAATAATAATAATACGCATGCAATGAGTTTTTTGTTCTCTCTAAATTTTGCAAAAACGAGCCAAAGAGTTTTCGCATGCATTTTTGATTGTGTTTTTTCGTTTTGTAAAATCTTAACTGCTGGTACGATTTTTCCTAATTATCATTAGAAATTTTATTATTTTAGTAGTTTTTAAGTACCAATAATAGTTTTCTATAATCTATTATTTTTTCCCTGATTTTTCTTTGTAATTTTTTAGTTTCAAAAGCTACAGATTCACCACCAGTGGACTATTGACCGTTCGTATAAAACGTAAAATAAGTTCCACCAGAGTCTCGCCAGACACCGTTTTGAAAACAATCGCATTGCAAGTTCCAGGCACTCAAGCACCCTTCACTAGCTTGAAAATTAACGCAGATAAATTCTTTAGCAAATTGTAGAGCCTTTTGCTGTATTAAATTTCCCGATATTGGTACGTATTAATGCGTACGTGCCACTTGACACCATTGTAAAACTGTTTCATTTACATCCTCGTAAGAACACACCCGTACTCATTTTCGACTGCTTGGTACATTAGTTTTCTTGATGATAGTTTCGCGAGTTTTTACACAACTTAGGGAAACACCGAATTTTGCAGCAACATCAATTCTTTTGCAGCCTTTATCAACTTCCTGCAAAACTTTAATTTTCTCAGCTAAACTTAAATACACACGCTTAGACATCTTCCTTGATTCTTAAACAAAAACCAACTGAACCTAAATTTGCCATTTACTAGACCTCGACTATAAAATGGGTTAGGTATTCCCCAGGTGTCTCACAGAAATCTACCCTGCTTCATTGCCTACTATTAGCCGTTATGAACGCGTTAGGAACATTTTCAAAAGAATGCGATATAAAAATGTAAATGGGAAAGCCGAAAATGCCAAGATCTCAATGAATGCATTAAAGTTCTGTAAAAATTTTATTATCTAGAGTGCTACTCATTTTAAAGACTCACTATATGCAGGGCTTTTTAGAATAAATTAAGTAGGTATATGGTATTTTAAATATTGCATAAAAAATGTTGGTTTTACTGATGGTTAAATAATTACTAATAATTAATTATGACATATTACTTTTTAAAATAAGCAGCCAGATTATGCCAATACTGTCTCTTTGTCATACAAGACATACAATAACAATTAATTACAAAGTTTTCTGGCATTCGTCAGAGATGTGACATCAGACCTTATCAGCAACTGATGAATACGCGATTGCAATCCCGTTAGATAGGACGATGACTGTAGACATATTTCGTATTTTGTATCAATGAAATTAAGAAAACAAAAACAGAAGTCATGGTCTGACATCTTGCGTACAATTTTATTTTTGACTATACTTCCATTATACTGCTACCCTTTTCAAAATCGAACAAACGGATATATCACGAATGTTCGATAGAATTCCCTTTCCTGTTTTCTTTCTTATTTCGTATCGATTATATGCATCACTATTTCTGTTCCGGTTTAACTTAATTATCTCGTCACAAGGGTTTGTTGATTCAAAATAAACCCAGCATCATTGCTCAGTTTAACAGAAGTTTTGTATATATAAAATCATTTTCAAATATACAGTTAGTATAACTATCATATATTATTTTATTGAAACCACAAAATTTTGTTGCGTATGTCAACCTGCGAAAAAAGTTGAATAGATTTTATTCCAAACACAGAAAGATACAGATCTTATTGTATTCAAATATTGGTACTGTTTAGACGTTTGCTCTAATTTTGAATTCACTGGATAGGCGTATATATATATATATATTTTTTTTTGAAAACAAACTAATATAAACCTGAATTTATACCGTTCATATATATAATATATCAAATATACAGGGTTCACTTAAAAACATTTTTTCTCCGTTTTGTTGAAACTAATTCATCAAATTTTTTCTTTTCATTTTTCCTGGGAATATTTCCACGTCTTTTTACTATTGCAACATATTTATTTAATGTCAACTAAAGGTGTTTTTCAACGTTTCGATAACCATTGGTATCTTCTTCAGCATGGAGGCAGTTGTTTTAAAAGTTTTGCTAACTAATAAATTATATTGTCTAAAGATTAAAATTATTTAGAAATCAAATAAAAGTAAACAAACAAACATCAAAATGTCTATGTAAAATAATGTAATAAAACATTTATGACAAAAAAATTTAAGCTTGCTGCACTTTTTGGATAACTTTAATTTGGGGCTAGATGAAACACGTATCTAGTGGATGTTCGTTAAAATTTGCCCTATTTTTTTAAATCAATTTTCAGGTCCATATTACCTGAAGTAAACTTTTATATTACGTAACTTATTGCTTTTGTAGTATATCAGAAATTAAATCGGTTTAAAATAATATTTACTAGACTAAATAAATAAATGCACAAAGATCAAAACCTACAACTGTTTAAATGTGCCAAAACATAATCATATTTATTAGACATAATGAAGGTCATATATTGAAGTTACTTTTAATAGAACTGGAATAGATATACAGATGTACGACTCGACTATGCATCATTTAATCGAAAAATTAGAATATCAGATCAGATCTGTTAATTCGGAGCACATTTCTGGGATATTCGTTCCTTATTCAGCAAAAATCTCTCCGCTTTCAACTTCTGTAATGATCAAACCAATTCTTACAGAGACTGATCAAGAAAGGAGAACATAAAGACGAAAAAAAATCATCAAGAGAGCTTCTGGTTTCCCACATTCCTTCCATCCGCTAATGGGGATACAAATCTAGAAGTCTGTCATTAGCAGAGCGTATATTTTCTCATTTCTATGTAATAAATTTCAAAGTCAACTCTTACAGCCACTAGAGAAGGAACTAGCTAGAGAAAAATATTCCGATGAGAGAGTTATAGTATTTGATACAATTGGAGAGTTGATGTATTGGATTTGCTAAAATGAATGCAGAAACATGAAAATATTAAAAAATCTGTCAGAATATTGTCCACTCGGAACAGAACCAAAACCAATTTCGTTAATCCTTTTCCATCTCACATACATCCTTCCTGTATTTCCATTTTGATGAGTCGCTTTCTAAGAATGCAACTATTTTGAAAACTAGATATTAACCAGACTAGACTCCTCTCGTAATAATATTGGATAACCTTACACAAAAACGTAATTTTTAAGCAACAAATATTATTACTGAAAGTGAATTTAATAATGTATTTTTTTAAATAACCTAAATTATGTTTATTGAAAAACTTTTGCGGTGCCTTAACAAACACATTTTATTAGATAATAAAATGTAATTTGTAAATTAAAACTATCGTCATAGTCTGAAGTAAAACCAAGCTCAAATGAAAGAAAAATTTCTCTAAAATAGGTACCTATATTAAGTTTCAAGGGTATGTAGAATTTGTTTTAACAATTTATAGACGACATTCAATAAGAAGTGATAATCTTCACAGACATCACAGTGATGCTATTGTTTCTATAACGTGTCCCAATAATGTTGTTTCATGCATTAGGTATTCACTCAACTTATAATTTGGAATCGGAAAGTGTAATCTTGATTTTTAATTCGTCCACCTGAAGTTAACAATAAAGATTCCTAATTATGTATTACATTTTTGGTCGGCACAGGTGTTTATGTAATGCTTTGTAAAATACACTTTATAAAAAATAAAATAAAAATCACATTCGCCAAGAAATGCTTTGAAAGGTAAAAACACACTTTTATTGTTAATAGCTACCGTTATCTGAAACGTAATGCTAACCATGAAAGCGAGAGTACCATTCATATAAAAATTATACGAATACGTCTCGTATTATATATTTATATATATTATAGAACGTCAGGCTTAAGGAATTGAGCTAAAAAATAGCCTACAATACGTTGTAGTTTTCGCGATAGAGTTAAAGTAGCCAGAACGCGTTGTGGGGTATTATTTTTTCGCCCAATGAGCATTTTCATTCTTTGAGCTTTTGGATAACGTATGATCGGTAATATGTGTTCCAATCTACGCAAAATACTGTTACGTATCTCGGGTTCGCAATTTAAAAATACACTCACTTCAAAATTCACACACTCTCTATTATGTCTATCAACGATACAACTATTAAAAATTACGTCAACAAGAGTTTTCTGTCACTGTTAGAATAAATTCGCTGAATTATACTGGCGAGATTGCGGCTATTTTAATGTTCTGGTATTATACAGAAACATCTTGGAACAATCAACATAATGATCAAGAATATTCGTATAACTAGAAAATTCTAAAATAATCTGTCAAAGGTAAACAAGACAAGCAATTAATAACAAATTTTACATATGATGCCCCATTTATGGGGCTGTTTCAAACAAGTAGATTGTAAATTTCGTTACAATATAATCTTAAAAAAATGGAATATGATGCTCCAAAGCTGAAGTCTAATAATTATATCAAAAATATTCCTTCTCTGAAGGCGACCCATGTAAAGGAAATATCAGAAATTTGAATGGAAAAATGGAATATATTATTACATATACGTTGGCTAGATAATTGATAATATAATGCCCATATATTTGATTCGATTTCTATATGTATAGGTAACTTAAATATTGACTGTGAACTCTAAGATGAGAAATATTTTGAAGTATAACGTTAAATTATGTTTCATCTGCCCGTATTGCATTAATTTTATGTTTGTGTGTGTAAAGTTCTTCGCTATCATATCCACGTGTTCAATGTCAATACAATTTCGTTATAAGCCTGAATCTTAAAATTGATCGGGAACGTGTTAACATCATGCCATTAACACCATTTGCACTAAGAAATGATGTATTCCATTTCTCAAGTTCATTTCAACTCAATATCAACATTTATTCTGTACCTACTCAACACATTTTATATTGTTTCTTTTTGTCTCTTCCGGTATAAAACTTTAAAGCTCATTACTATGTGTTTTGTGGTAGTTATCAGTAAATAATTATGGAACTCTGCGGGGATACACCACACCTTTTACTGTAAAATGAAATACCTTCCTCTTTCGGTATTTAATAATATTTAAATTTATATTGTTTAAAACTGTTGAACACTTTTAATTTTCTTGTATTGTGTTCTTTTTTAGATAAATATGCAAACTAATTTATTTATTGATTAACTGGCAATATGTATTTTAGAGAAATTTAGGTCAGTTAGTGCAATTGTTAGATGTTTTCCTTTTAACACGATGTAAGATTTTTCGTGACTCATTTCTAATTGTTTTTGAAAGGAATGGTAGTAAGACAACCCCGCGATTAATTAAGGTGGGTGAAAAGAATTGAGAATTGCTTAATTGTTGTTCCAAATAAAACTGTTAAATTATTTTGTACCCAATTCGTGAAATAACTTTACAAAAAGCTGCGTTTTCGCAGCGCAGTTGAAGCTTTCAATGAGACTATGTAGGTATATTATTAGAAGAAGTTTGTTTGTTTTACCTATTCGAAGCATAATCAAAAATGTGTTTATCCACCTATTTTACACGAACCAAGTTTTATAAATTAATATCTAATATAATTCTGAAGTTATTCGAATAAAACAATTTTTCCAAATAAAGTTCAGAACTGTAACTTGAAAAATATTTATTAACGGATCAATGTTAAAATGAATTTTGTATCTTAAAATCATGCACCGATTAATAGCCTTAAATACTGACATTAAATTAGAAAACATCCCCATTATAATATGTTACATCATAATAACGCGAAAATACATGTATACTCATATTTTGATGATGAGTTATAAGATTATAATTTACCTAAATTGAGAGTCAAGTCTACCGAAATAATATTTGTGTAAACTACAAATAGAAAATAACTAAAAACAGTTACCGCTTAATATTTCCTGCGTAAGAAAGTAAAAAGACGTTAATTAGTAAAATGTCTTGAAATCTAATGGTTTGTCTATTTCTGACACTCACGACGCAGAGCTAGTTAACCTGTTAACTTATACATTTTTGACGATTTTATTTCGTGTTTATACACAAGATAATAGACGGTTATGTTTATTTTAATATTAATATAATATGTTATTCAATGAGGAATATATAGTTCCAGAAGAAAAATTAGTAATTGTGCTTTTAATTTAAGGCGAAATAAAAATATTAGTTTTCTTATATATGTTTGAACAATTGCGTTTTTTGTACCCTTGTACCCAAAGAAGAATTATGATATATATTTTTGATATCTGTTTGTAGTTAAAGCTGCGAACTTCATGTAGGTATCAGTCTTTAGTTTTGCAGCATATAAAGAAAAAAAATGTCAGAGAATTTTTTTAATTGTAATTTTGACGAATTGAATTTTTCATTTGAAAAAAATTTTAATATTTTCTTTTATTGCAAAAACAAAAAATTTTAATTAATAATTGTGTATATTCCGACACTAAAAGTAAAATATTACATGGATACTTCATATCTTATGTATTAGTAGATACTAACAAATTAGTGAATGGTATGATATAATATTGTGCAATAGTTATGAGATAAATACTGGTGTTAAAAAGGTATGATTGTACTTTTGCGAATAAAATATACATCAAAATATTTATAAATAAATATATTACCAATTTATTTTGCCAAAACCTATTCTAATAAACTATAAAATATTAAACAGTGCTAAAAGTCACGTAGCATATTTTTGTTCTATGAAAAATCACATGGAAATTTTTTACCATCTATATTTATGAAGCTGGATTACTAATCACAAGATGACAATAAGGATATTGGAATTTTTAAGACTCCGTAAAAGGTATCTGTTTTCGGTACTTTTATGCAACCGCGCAAGGATATTTATTTCTTCGTTTTACTGTAGAAAAACCGCAGAAAGCTATATGGGAATATTAATTAACTACACTCCTTGTAGATTAGAAATTGCACGTATTTTGTTAAGTTTGCCAATAAAAATTTAGTCTTATGACAACGGATTTGAATCTTGTGATTCTATTTTACCTTTAAGAAATCACATGCAATTTTTTAGAGGTCACGTAAAACAAATCCGAATCATCTCTGGAATATATAAATACAACCTTTGCATATTAATATATACAATGCAGTTAATTAAACGTTTTAATACCTGAATTAACACTTAATCAACAAATCAAGCGTCAGCATTTCGTAAATGGATATGTATAAGATTTCCATATAGTAAAAAAATGCTAATGCGCTAATTGTCACGTCTACCTTTAGGCGCGAATAATGATTAGGTGTAGATTTATTGATTCAAAATCCCTGTTAATCATAATTGATTGTAAAATTGCGTTACATATTTTTTCAGGTATACTTATGAAGATAATTTTATCTATTTTCAAAAATTAGCAGTTTTGATTGATTGGTCGCCCACTGTTCTTCCAGAATAAACTCTCGGGAATTACGTGCTCTGGCATAATCTTATATGATGAAATAGCACTTGATATAGCCTAGATGCTCCCGAGCAATTTTGTATTGTTGTCTCATCCTGTCTTTATTTAAAATTTGACAAGGCGACATCTTTAATCTTTAATGGTACTGCAAAATCAAACTCTTTTTGCCTAGTAGTTAAGACACAGTCACAATGGAAAACCAAGTCAAGTTTGCTCGTAATGCTCTTACTCCAAATTAGTTTCACAATAGGGTATTCATTTTAACAATAAAAACATTTTTTCTCAACAAAACACGTTTTGTTGCTCATTTCTAACTGCATTGCGTATTTCTGGACAGTAAAGTTCATTTAATTATGTCGAAAATAAGTAAAAAACAATATATAAAAAAAGGCTGCAAAAAACGCTCTGCCAATTTAAATTAGCTCAAAAATAAAATGTTTTGCTAGTACTCCTCAGCATTATGCTTCAAGTAACAAACGTTCGGTGTTACCAACGAACGAAATGTTTAGATTTGGTATTTTAGTTTTATGTGACAATTGTGGATGTAAAGAAATTGAAACTGTTAAAAATTAATAATAAATCTTATGACATAAGTATCTACAATTTATAAACTGTGAACACTTTAAATACAGGAAGCGAATTGTGTCATATTTAATGATCCTGCGTTGTTTTCAGAAAATTATTATTATTCTCCTTAATTTAATAAAACTTTTGTATTTAATTTTTATGTAATAATATCCGTGGCGTCTATGCAAATTTGATTGATATTGATAATTTTACGACCAAAAACAAAAAGAAATTGATGAGCTTTTTTTAATATAAAGGAGACTAAAACACTAATGATAATTATTCCATCAGTAGCTGAATATGACAAGGCGCATAGGCAATTATTTTGTTGGATTTATATTTTTGATACACTGCTTATCGACGAAATGGAAAAGCAAATAAAGGTCGTATAAAATAAAAATGAAATTAAAGTCATCATTATGTTCTAAATGTATTCTAAAACAAAGTCATTGCCTATTTCAATTGATTTATGCACTCAAAGCTTGCAAATATATAAGAAACTTTTAAACAAAATAACATTTCAATTTTAATTTGATATTTCTAGTTAAATAAGGCAAATAACAGACCCCGTAACCCTTAAACCCATATAATGTAACACTTAACCTGCACCTCCATACTTTACCAAATGTTGGTTTACGACTTTAATAAGAATCTGACCTAATAAAGTTTAATTACACCAAGTAAAGTTTAAGCATAAAGTTTTACAATTTAGCAGATTTGATTTTATAATATGTTAGATCACGAACTCAGTGCCAAAGTTGTGATGATTTATTGTAAGTCTGATATGGAATAATTTCGCATACTGTTTTAATTTGAAGTATTGTAGAAGCCTTTGTGTCAAGAAATCACATTGAGAGGTACAATTTATGATGGTTAAAATAAAAAAATACTAATCGATTCCAATGGCGCCCCTTCGTCCAAAATTGAGACCTGATTACACCAGGACCTTTTTACCATAACAGAAGAAAAAGGAGAGATTGCAAATAAATTATTATTTATAATCGGTAACAATGATAAGAATGTCTTGTTTACCATAATTATAATTGAAAATGTATTAAATAATCAAAAACATGTTCAAGTAATCAATATACAAGGTCTCCTTGAAAAAATTTAATTTGAAGTTTGTTTTATACAATTTTTTTAACAAATCCTCTTGTTTATGTTTATGGAAATAGAGGTGTAGAAGGTTAATTGATAATAAATTCAAACTAATTTCGACAGCAAACTTGTGAGGAATTAGACTAGCCACTGGGAATTTGGGAAACATCTCCATCAAATAAAATATATGCGTCACCTCTATGTAGAGCGTGTAATCAGGACGCAGAATTAATCCTGGATTCACGGAATTGGGCTGGGAGATCCAGAAGACCAAAATATTCGTAGTAGAAAGCAGAAAAGTACATTCACTATTGTAAAGATATAAATCTAATTTTTTGGGTGTGATCAAGACGCTCATAGAACTATATATCCAGTATTCTCCTCTAACTGTTACTGATTTTTGAATCCCTGTCATCCCTCGAGCAATATGCGGGACATCCAGCGCCGGAACTTTAAACCCTATTCTACTAAAAGCCTTGCACTCCACTATAGGATGCTTAAACGTGTATATCCCCTATAGTCTTGAGGCAGGATCCTTCATTAGCTCCATTATGGTGGATTCTTTCATAAGACAAGAATGCCCACTAAAATCGCTTTCCACTACTAATAGCACACCCGCTGGAATTCGAAAGATTGATCATCTGGAATGAGCTGGCCCTAACATAATTCGTTTGGCCTTTGGTTTTCTCCCACTCTCTTGAAAACCTGGCTAGGATCCGAGCATGGCAGCTTTGTCTGTCTGTCAATATAACTTTCTTTTTGATCGATCGCCCGATGGTGAGTCAATCTCGGTATTTGTCTGTATTATATCGGCTTGAGAATAAAGCTCCTGCGCGTCTCCTGGACCTTCATCTAAAATTCAACTTCAAAGGCATGTCTCATCAGTGTAACAGATCAGAGATCCACTGAGAAAAACTACACGACCTTGCTCGCATTCTTGCTGAATTTGTGTTGTCTTAAAATATATAATTTGTAAGTCAATGGGTGGCATACAAAAAAATAAAGAGGCTGAATGAGTAGTAAACTTCTGTATGGTTTTAATTTAGATGTAATTCTTCTTGTGATTGATATGAATCTCGATCAAGTGGTTTGATTTCTCCATTAATATTCGGGACTTTAATGATTAAATGAGTTATTTGCGTACATCCTGTAATATTTTAGGTACAATAGATTTATATTTAATTTTTACCCCAAAAATCAATGCAAACTCATATTAATAATTGTTTAATAATGTTACTCTGTAAAACTGTACCAAATTTATGTCACGTATATATGTGTCATGAATGTGTAAGCGATTGGAAGGGGCAAAGCATAGGTAAGGGTCGTCACTGGCAACTGATATCTAAAGCGGCGTCAACTAAACACTGACCACCTACTTGAACGGTGGCGGCTGTTCGCCTAAGAGCTCTCCTCCTGCCTCAACGGCAACCACTTAACTCGCGAGCGTTTAGCTCAGCAGGAGCGATGGATATAATACACATTTTAGAGCAATACCGACGCGACGCCTTTTGAAAAACCGACGCGACGCTTAAAGGGATCAGAGAGTATCAAAGCTTTACGTAGCGGTGTCACATCGTAACGTAATACAAGCCGCTGTATTGTCAGTTGAGTTTAGTCATATAGTTTTTAGTATGTTCGCGACCAGCGTTCACGTAACACGTTGTTAAGTGTAAGAGAAAGATAAGAAAGAGAGTTATGACGAGATCGCGTAATAAATTAATGTCGGTCATTTGGTACCGACATCGGGTAAATGACAGTCAGTGACAGTGAGGTATAGTGCGACACTATGTCCCAGTCATGGTGAAGGCGCTGTTTCTGGGACTGCTAGCTGCTACAATTTGTGGTTTAGTGTTTGCCGCTCCAGCTGCATCTTCTAAAGATCATCCCTTAGGATCCAATTCTGAACAGTCCGCTGCAGCACCATTTGAAGATCCTGCAGCACGAAGCGAAAGAAGCACTAATCTATCCCACGTTACCGGTACTGCAAGAAAAATACAAATGTTCATAAAAAATCGTCATCTTCAGCTGCTACCGGATGGCACTGTTAATGGTACCACCGATGACACTAGTGCTTACTGTGAGTTTTTATTTAATTTATTAAATTCATTTCATTATATATTCGGACATTGAAAGGACGTCGAGAAGGACGTTCAATGATATTCTCACTTTATTTTTTTGATACCACCAATGGAGGAATTTACTTGAATTCGCCAAATTTATGTTCTTTTTTAATTATGTCACAAATTCTTCTAATTTAAAATACCGAAAAATTTAAATCGCAATAATTTTAATTATAAAAGAATTTTAACTACTAGTTATATGCAAATTGGACGTATTAAATCTTCAGGTAGGTCAAATACCTAAATGACTAAATAACGTTTTATTTAATAAATTTAACAATAAATCTATTTAATTTATAATTAGTTAATTAATTAATTGAGTGTGGCATCATCTCAAATTTAAAAGAATTTCAATAATTTATCGTTTAATAAAAAATATGCGAACAAAATTATGTAATAAAATTATAAAATTATCTAATTATTAATGAAAAAAATATTTAAAGAATATCGTTATAAATATTTAGACAACTTAAATTTCGTCAACATTTTATTTAAAGATATTTTCTATCTTTTGTTAAAAACTGCCGGTAGCTTATTTACTGCCAAATGACCTGGCGTTTAAGATTTAGTTGGAGAATAACGCTCAGAATAATTATTCGTGTTCAAAATACATTTGATTTAATTGCAAATAGATGTCCTACTTAAATATTAAATATAAATAATTGTGATTTTAAATTCAGAGAAAACTGCTTTAATTAAAATTATAAAATAGGGTAATTTTAAAAAGAAACCAATCCAACAAATTTGACAACAAAATAGGTACTACAGGAAATCTGTCTTGAACGTTATGTATAAACAAAAAAAAAATTAACATACATAACTATTTTCAAAATTTTTTTGATATCATCATAGGAATTCGCCATTTATTTTTAAATTGTAAATAAGCAAACTACCTTAACCTCGTTAAATTCAAGAATTGAAAAAATAATTTTCGTGATTGGAAGTGACATAACATTTTTCATAAATATATTATTAAAACATTTTTCTAATAAATTGAAAAATAATGATGGTAATAGATTTTGCAAAAAATAATTTTTAGTATTTTGTTTTCATAATTAAAATATCAACAGTTCATTAATTCTTGTTTGAAAATATTAAAATTAAAAAAATATATATTAAGGAACTGTATTATCATCATTAATTTACATTTTGTATATAAATTAAAAAATATTTAATATCAAAAATATTAAACAATGTCTATAATTTGCACCAGAATTTGTAATTGTGGAATAACATCAATAAAATATTAATATTCTACCTGATTTTCAAAAAGCGCAAAAGGTAATGTATACATACCTATATAATTTATAAGAATATTCCTAACATAAAATAGAAAGTACTCTTCAATTTCCTATAGTTTTTCTTTAGGTTTTTTAACTTATATTCAACGAATTAATTTTATATTACATAACAAATCGTTAGAAAAGAGTAAATATAAGAATCATAAAAATTCTTCGAAATGTGGTAAGTAGCAAAATCTGCTCCCACCATAACTATTTAATTTTATTTTTCAAAAATAATACTTATATATTCGTTATTACCTATTAGATAATTAATGTTATAAAATAAATTAAATTAATAGTAGTTATTATCATTTTAAAGTTAATTGTAACAATGCGCTTGATTTAATGGTCAGCAGCATCCATTCTGGTTAATTCAACACCGTTGCGTCTCGTAAGACCGACTTTTTTCGTTAATTTTTTTCGGATTGCACCGCGTAACAGGTCATTAAACCAAACTGAAGGACAGTTTTGAAAACTAGATTATTGATTGAATTTATTATCGTTCGACATTATTGTTTCACTTGCAACACTAGTACTTATTGAAAGAATTTGTAGTAATGAATACCAAATTACATATTATGTATAAACATATTTAGATACAGAGTGAATTAGTGCAACTCCATTAAATTGGATTTAAATTAAAGTACTCGTAATAAATGTGGTATCAATTAAATTATTTTAAATTTAATAAATATTAGCCCTCAAATTTTTACAGGACGAATACACATTTAAATTTGTTTAAAAAAAACAATTTTACCTGAATCTTAATTTTTGCTTCAGATTTTTATCTTAACCAATAACGAATTTAGTAGTTTTGCAGGTATTTTTAGAGCTTTTTTTATGGAATCTGGTTAAAACAATTTTTCCATATTGTTCTTCTATACATTTAAATAATTAATAAAAATTAAGTCAATCACAACGAAATTACATAGATATAGGTATACAATTTTTGTGAACATTATTTATATAAATAAATTTTAATTTTTAATTCAAGTAAATTAATCATATTATATTAATGCAAATGATTTTATGGTAAAACGTAAAACTCAAAATTTACTACATAAGAAAGTCTAAATAAGCATAAATATATTTTGAAAACTACGATAGTAATTTCTTTAGTGGAGACTCTTTATATGAAACTTATCAGAATATAAGTATAAAATATAAAACTACATCAGGAATTCTTTAAAATTTAAAAATGAAAACAAAAATTCAGGTATTTTTTATTTCATATATTGTTTCGGACATTATTTGTATAAATTTTGTTAAAAAATTCATCATATTAGCATATGAGTTTTTGCCTTTAATTAATATTTGTATCATAAAGCTACTTAATTGTAAACAATACCTAAAGGTACTTTCCATAAATAAATATCAAATTTTAACAATCTTAGGTATATTAATGTTGATATTGGCACATTTTGGAAATATTTTACTATTACATACAACATTTTCTAATTGTCTTATTAAATATAATAAGAACTGCCTATTTACATAACAGAAATATTAAAAGATTTTACAGAAATACGAAATTTAGATTCACTAAGTAAAACATGTATACAATAAATCCTACAAATCATACGAATTATCTATTTCAACTACTTGAACATTGTGCCTGAATCATATTTGTAAAACCAACAATATAAAACCTATATCATATATTTCCTCGACTTTTTTTTATTTATGACGATTTATGAATTTAACCAGACAAGCAAGAAAAGTTCTAATAGTGTGGCAGTTTTAAATTAAAACTTTTGGTGGGGTTTTTAATTTCGCCCATACTTATACCAGAAACCGAGCTTTTATCGGGAGAACGAAATTTAGTCAGTTAATTTTTTTGACATACAGGAAATTAAATTAATGCGTCTCCTCTATTTTAAAGCAGGTTTAAAATATAAAAATAAGTTTTTCTGACATATTATTTAAAAAATAAATTTGTATTTTATTTTAAAGAAATAATAAATTTTTGATCAATACAAGTGGCTATCAAGAGTTAATACAAAATATGGTTTTAACAATACACTGAATAAATTACTAGGATTTACATTTTTAAATAATATAATTGAAGCCTAGGCAGATTTTTTTTTTCAGGATTTCACTTTTAAATTAGTTAAAACTTATTTTCGATTTATTTAAATTGTTTTTCTAATTAAAGTTATTCAATGCATACATAATATATATAAAAAAATTATTGTTAAATTTGTTATTTAAGTTATTCTTACTGTTATGTCTGATATATACCAACAAGTTAGAGTTACGTAAGGAAAAAGATAGCGCCAAAATAAAGATATGCAAAAAAAAACTGATTTCCATATTCACACCATTACCATCAATACATCAATTATATTATACAAAATTATATAGGTTTTGGTGTTATTTCCACTTATACATGATAGTCCAAAAATATAGCACTTGATTTACAATTGATAGACAGATTTTGTGTATGATCGTGGTTAAATATAAAACATTTAATTTTTACAACTTGCCTAGTCCTGCAAGTTTTGCGGTTTTATTTTTGTCATATTTGATTATAATGAAACAAATTGTATTCGGTAAGCTAGTGAAAACATGCAAATCCAAACATCCTACTAATTTGCGTTTCTTCTTTCGCGAAGATCAAAAAAATTATTTATGTTAGACTCAATTTTGATAACGTCGATATCACGAGAATGTTACATATATGAAAGTGGGTTTGAGATAAAAGTAGTATCAACCAGTATATTATATTTTCAACATAAGTTTTTACTTTACTATTTGGTGAAACCAGATCAAAACAATGATTATTGTCACTCTCGGTTTATTTAAGATTTGCATTAATTTTACAGCGGTCAACATAAAAGAGTATTATCGATACAGTTTAAATTTTAGAAGCGAAAAAATGTAAAACGTCAGTAGTGCTAAAATAAGCACAACAACCCGACAAACGTTCAGTATATTGCTAAAATAATGCCGTGCCTTCAGACTGCACACGTAAAATGTTACATGTTATGTCTTCCATATTAATATTAGGAGCCAATAAATACATTTTCAGTCAAGAATTTCCTACAATTTTTAAACTTTGTATACATATTTATTAAGTTAAAAAACTAAGAACAAATTGAAAATTATAATAAGAATTTTAATGTATATTTTTGCTTTTTAACAACAAATATGTTTCTTTGCTATCGTTTAATACTATTTATTAAGAATTGCTGAATCATATAAAGAGTAAGTCAATAGATAGTACATCAAAACAAGAATCCCAAGAGTTTTTAACTTTTGCACTATAATTTGCATTTACGATATTTATACTTCGCTGAACTTTTATAGAAACAATTGTACTCGTATTTGTTACTTAATAAAAATTAAAAACGATTGATTTAAAGGTTTACGGCTCAAGATTATCCAAAGATATAAAAATTTGTCAAATTACTTTAATAATTCTTACGGTAGCTATTGATTTTTATCACGCTATGTATAAGATAAGTACTTAAGTATATGCAAGTTTTGCATTCGGTAGTACAAAAAACCTTGATTTTTATAACAAATTTTACTATATCCAAAAACGTCAAAGCAAGGAACACTTAACTACCGGTATAGTATCAAAGTTAACGGAACTAGCCCAGTATAAACATTTTATAACTGAACGTATTGTCCCTAACCAATAAAAATTGCTGTATAATTGAGTCTCATTTAAAACGATTCCAAACGCTTTGCATCCAACAAAAACAGTAGAAAAATGAAAGTTAAATGAATGAATCTCGAACTGGAGCATCCTGCGGCTATCTGAAAAAACAAGTAATATCCTCCTCCTGGCAGCCTTTCCATGATAATAATATATTTAAAAATTTTAATTTCAACTACAATCACCCTGTATCAGTGTATACATTTATTATAGAGAAACACACAAATATTAAGTTTCAGTAGTCGTTTAAAATTTGAAACGATTTTCCTACTAGTTGCTTCCTAAATCAATTGAAAGAAAAATGGTAGGTGGTAGTTATTTTAAAATAAGTGGAAACAAATTGAGCAATACAAATAAAGGGTTATTTAATTCGTTTGCCTTCCTCTTATTTCCATCGATATATATAAATGAAACAGAACAGAACTAATAAAAATGGTAATTAAGAAATAACAAGTCTCGTAACTCGTATAACAATTGTGTTTACCGATAAGAGGGGTGTAATATAAAGATTTTTTAAATAGGTTATGGGCATTTCGATTGGAAGTTAATCGAAAACTCTTGTATAACCTTCGTTTAATGATACTTTATTGAACTGTATCTAATAATGTAAATTCACACCTATTTTTTTGTATTTTCTACGGATTTTATAGAAATTTCCCATTTCAGAATATGTTTGAATGTGAAAATATTTGGAAACCGTATTAATTATTCAACAGGTATATTTCATTATTTTAGTTAGTTATTTACTTAAATTACTAAGATGATCATCAGCAAACCAAGGATAGTATAAAAAATACATATACGGGGTCTATAACACAAATTTCTTAATATTTTGGAAAGGCTTAAGCAATTCATTTCTATCTCAAAATATTTTGATAAACGATAAATTGATTCCTATACTGTTAAAACATATTTTAGCTTACACAATCAAATCTATCATACATATGACATACATTCAAAAAAAATAAAATTATTTAAATCTTATACTTATATTACTTATAAAATTTATGAACTAATAATTTTAAGAATATTGGTGTTAACGTTAATTCCATGTTGTTAAATAGTAACAATAGAGACTATTTCTAATTTAAATATTTTTTTTCTCTATTTAAAACAATACAAGGGCTATCATAGAATGGGGCACAAAGATACATTTTGTAACAGTAAAGGCAATTTTACTCTAAATAATGTTCAACTATTCTTAGATTATTGTATTTACTTCATAGAAATGTATGGATCTTTCAAGTTTAAATTTAAACATACTGTGGCGTATTCAGTGATCGCAAACTAAAATTCACATACTACATATTAATGACGTCAAACAATAAACAATTCGTGTCGACAAGACTTTTCAGTCAAAATAAATACTGTCATGTGCATGACAGCTTTTTTAATATTTGTCGAACTATTTCTTGTAGATCACTCACAGTTCACTATTTACTTTTTTTGCTGGTATTATATTATAATAATTAAAAAATATCTTTTTTATTCATCTCCCTATTTGGATGTGTAAATAATTTTGATGAAAATTTAAATAACAGTTAAAATATATTTCAACAAAGTATTGTTTATGCTTGATTAACTAATTCTATTCGCAGATGTATCCATAACGAACAGTGTATTGTCAATAATAAAACCATGAACTAAAAATGCCGCATGAAATGTACAACAATAATTATTTGAATTTTTTAATATTATAAGCCTATGAAAAATGCATTTTCTATTTTTAAAACTGGTTGTTTCTTTTATTAAACAGATTCGCTTAATATCACGGTGCGATTGCATCGGAGACTATCAGCTGGCTTGATTCAAAATATTAAATCATTGTTTTTTACACTAGATTCCGCAGGTTCGTGCCAAAATTGTATTTTATAAATATCCATAAACTGAAAAAAATTTTTTTTTGCTAAAACGTAATACATATTTAAAATAAAAATAATCAATATAAATATAGAAATATTGTTTTTTTAGTTTTAAATTCCTATTAACTTTATTATTTAACCCATAATAATCTATTTTTTTTAACAGTCGCATATCTATAAATTATAATACCTATTCTTATCATATAAAAATATTTTTCTAAACACTTCGCGTCAAACGCATCCTGGTTCTGAATTAAGAATATATTTTATTTTTAATATTCTTTGGGCTTAGTTTCGTGAAATTATTATTTGAATAATTTTCGGTATGTCAAAATTTTATAAACACCTCAAAGCATTCTAATATTAGAAAATAATAAAATACAAGACAAAATCATATTAATAGATTCAAAGTAGTTCTAATTTAATTTTTTGCAGATTAAGATATACATACTTTTCATTGCATTCTACTATCTAAATATGGCACAGGTACTATTTTTCAATTTTCTTCAGCTAAAATGCTTATTTCTATTTTTAGCTTGAACTTCGTAGCTAAAGTATAAAAGGTTTGATTGTGGCACTGCTTGCATTATGTTCACTTTCATGACCTCGTATATTATCATTTAGCTATTGGCATGTAAAGTGCGTTATTTATAATTTTGTATTTGTTGCATGGAAAAACTTTTTATAACGTCACTAATACAAAACTTCCGACGCTATTGGAGTTTTTGAAATATTTATGTATTAGCTGATTACAATAAACAAATATTAATAATAAAAAAAAAGACATTGATTTGTAGTCCATTAAAAGAAATAAATATAATATTAAAAATCGTTTTCCAAAAAAATGAACAAAAAAGCTAAAAGCTTGTTCTTAACGTAATTATTACTGAAATAATAAGGAAACAACAATAAGAAATTCTTAGTACGTTTCAACCATATATAGTCTCGTCAGCAAGGCAAGTTTATATGTGCAATTATGACTGACCTCCTTCAAAGTCTGATTAAGTGATTAAATGAATATATTATCATACATCGTCACAACACAATTTTATTTTATTTTGTACTTATCCCAATTCATAATTTAATTTCATCGCTATTATACAGGACATAAAACGATCGAGAGATTACTGAAAAAGCGTTAAAATTATTTGTAAGTATATAAATTTACATAAAGTTCATACACATTAACCTGGACATAATTTAGTAGCTAGACGACAAGAATTCTAACCCAAAACACATGGATTTTATGATGCAATTACTAACAATTATTTTAGTCTTTATAAATATAACTATTTATTTGTGTTTATAATTTTCCTAGAAGCCGCAACCACTTAAAAACCTAAAATTTGCTTATATTCATGTTGTCTACTATATTAATGTTTTTAGTCTATTTCTGTAATATATTATATAATATTCTAATTACCAGTTTGCAATTTATTTATACAATACTGATGAGCTGTCGATAAACGAAACAGTCTGTTTGGAGAAAGTATCGCCCAAAAAAAATAAAGAAAAATACAAATCAGTTTTGTACAGCTATATAATTACACTAAATAAATTTGGATAAAAGTAGTGTTTTTGGATTTTCCAGACTAAATCAAGACCCTTTCTGGGTGCACTCTGTACACTCTACAGATGATTTCTTGAGTCTTCTTCAGCTTTTTTTTTAAGAAATTCCATATTTGTTCCTTACTAAATGATAACAGTTTTTTAGATTTTTGAACTGCTCCCGCAAAATTCGGTTGTTTATTCTCTTTTTGCGGTAGATTATGTTATTAAATTAAGAAATCCAAATTTGGAACCTTTCAGTATTGTAAACAGTATAATTTTCTATTTTTTCAATAAACTAAATTATATTAAAAGCCACATAAAAATCTACCAATAAAACAGACGCAAAATTCAAGGTGTTATTTTTGTTTAATATTATGGGAATGAATCTAAATATTTTATAGAAAAGAACTAATTATATAAAATTATCTATTCAAACTAAAATATTAATAGTTTTGACACTAATAGGTGTATACTTAGTCTCTATTTTTTGTGACGTGTGCGTGCTTCAAATGCCCTACTGATTTGCAAAAATAATAAAAGAGCTCTAAAGGCGTGAAAAATACCTACAGCCAGAAAATAACAAGGCAGATTCCGAACTATATAGTTTCTTTTAAGTGAATATCATTTGACAGAAAATTATCTTTCACTTGTACACTATAATTTTGTTGTTTTAACTGCCACCAAATCAGCTCTTAAAAGTAAAATTAAAGTGTACTTATTATGCTATTTAAGTACATGCTTCATCACTTTATATGCAGACCTCAAGAAAATAACCAACTTGCACTGCATGATCTTATTAGTGTTTTTAATAAACAAAGGAAACACGAGGACTTTTTTTTCCTTTTCGTACGTGATAATTTTGCAAAGGAATTATGAATGGAGAACTTCTATTAAAACTAGAGTAAATGAATGTCTTGCCTGGTTTAACCATTTCTGTTTTATGCAATAGTATTTTAACTTTTAACATATACAGGGCAAAATATGTATAACTTTCGCAGGCGACTTTTGAGTTATTAGACTGAAAAATATTTTTATCAACAAAAATGGACTTCAAATTTCGATGAACTTAAGTCATGTGACGCAGTATTTCCACTTCCTATTGTCAACCGGTATAACTAAGTACATAATCTCGTGTATATTTATTTATCATCGTGCCGATTTAATTAAGAATACTTAATACTAAATCTAACGCACAATTTTATTCAATAAATAGCGTTAGATAAGATTTGTTGTTAAGTATTCCACTTAACAAATACCTTCCCATATATATAATATACCTACTAAAAAGGTAATAAACTTAAAATTCTTATTAAAAAATGTACCGACAGATTACTTAATTAATCGGTTTAACAGTAATTTGATCAAAATGTTTACGCGTATATGTCTAACCTACTGTAGTAAGTGTACTAATAAAATTGCTGTGATACAACAATAGACGTATTATATAATTTCTAGAGGTCGATGAAATTAGCAAGGTCGCACAGATTTTCCGTTACTAAGATAATTAATTATTCGCAACTACTGTAGATAGAAAGTAGAAACGCACAATTTTTTATACAAATTATCACTGTTCAGTCCACATTCCATAGGCGCGTTTTATCTAAGGAACATACACTACTAAATTAAACGCGATTTTAACTAAAAAATGAACTTGAAGAAGTAGTGCATTCTCTCAGTGGAGTGCAATGTATTAAAAACAAAGCAAACAAACCGTCAACTCCACAAATTTATTCTCCAAAAATCACTCTACGTGAAACATATTTCGATAGACGCTGCTTTCATCATTTTCACATACACCCTCCAGTAATCTTAAAGGCCAGGACTATGCAGTTTTACTATGTTTTGAAAAATGCAGGAACCATTTCGAAGTTGAAACTTAAGAGCGTCCTCCTCTTCTTAAGTGGTTTGTGCATTCCGCTGAAGCGTGTGGTGTAATGCGATAGTAGCATGAATATCCACTGCTTCCAGTCAGACTCTACAATAGGGTCATTACGTGAAATCCTTGTTTTCTTCTCAGTGTCTTATTATATATTATACACTGATAACAGAAAGAAAGGTGCCATGATTTTCTCCGTCCGTTAATACCTTGCCATTTTAAATCAAACGTTTGCCAATATCCAAAGTAAACCTTGGATGTGAAAGATTACAATATATTCCACAAAATCAAAAACATAGTTCAAGTCAAAAAAATCGTTACAGAAAATCTATCGTGAAATATTTCAATACCTCATTCTAACTGAAATATTTTAGGTAACTCAGACTGCAAATTATATTATCTTTAACGTAAACAGTTGAAAGACATACTATAACTTAAGGCGTTCAAAGTTGGCGAATGTAAACACAAATTATCCATGAAAGTAAAGGTTAACACCTGTACAAATGCTTCCGTTCTAAATGATTACAGTAGTGTTTTAACTATAACGATGGTAATTTAATTTGACTACCTATTATGTCTATACAGACTGTAAATCGTGCTAAATATCCTTGTAAATTAAATAAAAAAAATACGAGCGTCGACCAAATAGTAAAAGGATATTGCTAAGTGTTTTGTAAGGTTACTTTATCTATTTATATTTAGTGTCGTAGCAGGAACACTATCAGCTGTTTTTTGAAATGTTTTGTTACTAATACTGAATTAGCTAAATTAATGATCAAAGCCCATTAAAAATTCACTACTTAGATATTTTAGTATTTTTAAAAGATTATATATTTGTAAAACACTTGTTACTTGTTTCGGACTTCTCCCAGAAAATCCAAGTTTACGCAACAAATAATAAAAGAAGAAATGCCAGGTTCATCATACTGTTTTAAAAGGCAAATACAAAACCTATAATATGTATGTTTAACAATTGACACATATTTTGATCGAGTACCATAACACAGTTTGATACTGTTTATTGAGAAATTATGGTCTGCTAGACTTGAATTTTAAGTAGATAGTAATAATAAGACAAGTCTTTTATTCTCTGTAAATATATTTCCTTTATTAGAAAAATAAAAGCAGAATTGTGATAAAAACATTGAGTGATTACCTAGTTTATATCTATAACCATACTCGTTCTACAATCAATTTAATAGTTTCAATTAATATATGTGTTCTAAGTTCTAATAGGTTTATATGTGGCGCTACTTTTGTAAGTTTTATATTTTACTTTAATACAAGTAAATATGAGAATATTTAAATTTTTCTTATTGCTTGATTAATAACATTCTACCTAGCACAAGACAAGAAATAGATGTGCTACTCGTATAAACCACGCACGATTTTCTAACATATTTATGTGACAGCTACTACAGAAATATATTCTTAGACTGCACAAATTTAAAACATTTGCAATCATGAAATGTCAAGAGTGTGAGTTTGTAATTATAATTTGTCGATAGACTCCATTGATCAGGATTACTTGCAAATTAATTTTTGTATTAATTATCAGCAGGGCATAAGGAAATCGTTGACAAAATATCTGAAATGTACCTATAAGAGATTCGCGTGAATAGCATGTGATTCGCAAAAATTACAAAAAGTAGGGGACCCATATTGGATCCCTGAAGAACACAAAAATAAGCTATATATTTATGTGTTTTGTGGCCATTATCTAAAATAATCAGCAACATCGGAAACATGCTTCGTAAGTGAACTAAATTCGTGACAGTAAATCGTTTCGAAATAAAACAGTGTTGACGGACGGCAAATGAAAATGCAATTGTACAGTATCACTGCAAAGACAAGATGGATATAGGGCCGTAATTACTAATTTTACTGAAGATATTTTAATATTGTCTAAGATTTCTTATATTTACAAAATACTTCATACATTTGTGCTATTTGGAATGTTGGAAATAGTGTTAGATATTCATATCCATAAAATCTGATAGGCTATGCAATAAAAACTAAATTGCGTTAAATATGCTGAAACTCTATCCATTAAATAGAAAACTCTTAAATAATTAAGTTTTATGTGCATGTACTACTTAGATAATGGTTAAATTTATATGTGCATAATATTTTATCAGAAGTTATTTGATTGTGGAAGTGTTAATTTTTGCATACATAAAGAGACATTCTTGCATGAAAGAATTAATGTATGGAGCGCACATCGTAATTTAAGGAATTAAAGTTCAGAAAAAGGTGCAGTTATGCGAATATATTTACCATTTTTGAAACAACTCTTTAGTATAAATAATTTACTAAAAACTATAAACTAATCTGTAAAATTAGCGGTTTTATATAGAAATTAAAATTTTACCTACTGAAATAAATGTTATCTATTATAATAGTGAATGTAGGTTATCATTCAAATTTTTTATATTTCAAATGAGACCAATTAATCTCAAATGTGATTATGTTTACCTTGTTTAAGAGCTTTATTGTTACAGAGTGTGCAAAGATTATTTAATATTAACATTTTAAATAATTACTTAGTTATTTCAAATTTGATTAAACTTTATAGTCATTTACTGTATTTTATTCGATTGCGACCTAGCATCTTCTAGACATGTGTCCTATCTATTTGTGTTTACTTTCAGGCTTTTCTTGCATCTATGGCATGTGACGTCTTAGAACATCCTTTCTTCTCCGGCGATTAGGTAACAAAGTTTTTCATGTATTCTGTCAATTCGTTCAATAATCTATAAAGCAAATCAAAGTTCTGTTTTGGTATGGCGATATCATTTTATGTTTCAATTTAATTGCGGTTCAGCTAATTCACAAACAATTTTCCATTCTTCTTTAGTTCTAGGATATTAGGTGCCACCTTATTTAGATATACCTACATGAAAAAATTGAAGAGCTATTAAAAATGATAATTGTTATGCACTAATAAATAACAATAACACAAATACCAGCATCAATAATTAAGACAGATTGTTTTTTCAGGTCTACCTGATAAAACTCATTTGCATATGCATATTAATCAATTACACAATTCATTTTTCAAATCACTTGATACTGGAATGGAAGAATATTTACGATAAAAAACATGTACATACTTACATTATGCGTACATTGTCTAAGAATAATAGTATTCTAGCAACTTTTAATTTATCATGATTTTATCAGAACAATTCACTAAATCCGGTAAGCAGAAAGTCACGGGAGAAGATTTATAAATAGCATTTAGATCGTCTTAAGGAAATTTGGCAAAAAACTTTGCTAGTCGGTATCAATCGAAATTATTATTTAAGTTAAACTATTGTTCTCTTTTTTTCAGACTAAATATATCCATCAGTTTTCGAGCAGATCAATTCTGTAGATGATACCTTACTCGCCCGAACTAAATGGACCTAATAGCATTTAAGTCATAGGTTATTTCTCTTATTTGGCAATTATGTTTCCAGTTTGTGGACTTATTCCATCTTGAGTCTGACCCGGGGTATTAATTCCTTTTTTAGTTTTTTCAATCATTAAAATTACGCATCTGAGCGACTGACTATGAGAGCTATAAACAAGATACGATTTTAGCAGATCACGTTGTCGTTTTTCATTCATTTCACTCTGCAAACCTACCAGTGATCCAGAGCATTAGCATTTGTTATAGACACCTAGTTGAAATGCTACTGAACAATTTTGTAGGTATTTGCGAAATACTTATGGGCTCCGCATTTCCAGGGATCATCATTTTCCTTTTTTAATTCTGGTTCGAAAAACTTAACTTGCAAAACGGTTTGATTATGATCAATTGGCAATAACTTAACTATAAAGAGCATTAATTTGTTCGAAAAAAGAAACAGTTTTAAAAGTTTTTTTTTTCATCAAATGAATCATTTTTATAGTTACCTAAGTTATTAGGAATTTAATAATATACTGAACCACTGATAATGGGATCTCGAAACATGTATGATGATATGAAATTTGGTCTTTTATTTTATTTTATTCAATCTTATAAAAGTTCTTGTTTTAAACCTTCTTCTGTAGCTATATAGACAGTAAGTGAAGAGTTCCATAATCAATCGCTTCAGGCTGTACAGATTTAAAAACATATTAAATTTTATTAAATTAACGTTTTACGGTTTCGATCTTCATTTAACTAATTACAGTTATAGTTGTTGAATAAATTAGACATAAGTTTGTGAATAATAAATATTAATTTTGCTGTTTTATATCGCTAATGTTTCTACAAATGCAAAAAGAAAATATTTTTCTAATTCTTTCGGAAAAAAATCAGTAAGCAACAGGTGACGTGAAGTTCACTTGTCGAACTAGCGCAGCATGACGGTATTGCAAAATTTGATGTACAAAAAGGATCATTTAAGTATCATAAAAGATCTGACTCCATTAAAAACCGGCCAGGAATACTTTTACCTTGTGTTGTGCCTCGCTGAGATAAATTTCGAGTGAAAATTATTTTAAAACGAATAATTATATGTATATAGAACTATACAGTGTCATTCACAACATAAGTAATTATCTACTTAGTTTTAATTTTTAAAATATATTTATACTGAATCTAATTTAATTACCACACGGCTAACATTTTATTAAAGCATTGACAAGCAATCAATAATTTTGAACAAATAACTATTATAATACATTCAGAGTCTCTAATTTCCTATGTAGAATTGAATTATTGTTATCAGATATTATTTTCGAAGTTCAATCAAAATACGACTGTTCAATAGAATTTGAAATACTCATCTGTTTTTAATAGATGATGTATTATCGGGCTAACAATGAACAAAAATTGAATTAGGCAGTGATCCTTTTACATAAGATCCACCCCCTTATATCGTAGGGGTTGATAAATATCTAATCTGATTTGCACACCCCACATGTAACGAATAGAATTTTTAATAACATAACTTTAATCTGAATGATCTAATTTAATTATTTGTTGTACAGTGGATATTTCGATTACCAAAAAATTGCAATATATACAGACATATAGTATATAATATCGTTTAGTACCTATATATAATCTAGTCATTTGTTGTTTTTTTTTTGTTATTTAATTAAGTTGAGGTTGTTAAGAAAGAGAACCGCTAAACACAGTGTAATATTTTATTCTATAATGATCCCAATCTGTCTTATTTAAATAGCAAATTTTCCCACAAAACAGAAACAAATAAATATTTCGTTTATGGTATAAGAAACTAAGGTTAGTACCTATTTAATTGCACAAATCAAGTTAAGCTTTCAGTAAGACAGTGTTCTTGACGAACAGTATTAGTGGCAGAAAATTACCATTAAGCAAGAAAATAACACCAATTACGAGTACTACTAGCAATGAGTTAGGCTTATCCAAATAAACTGTCAACATAACGTTAAAATAAATCGAGTTGGGATCTGCTAGAGTTTAAATTCAATTTATACAAGATAATGAAGCGTTACCATAACACAAGGTGTTGCTAACCAAAATCCTCAACGTGCAGCCTTAATGATTTATTGTTAATTTCCTTGAATCGTACTTACTGCGCCCAATACCTCTGTGACAAGCGTTTTTAGGTTCTATTTTGTTGTTAGATCTTATAAAAAATAATCTGAAAATTTGTATTACGCACTCATGTCATGTTAGTTCTACAACCGACGCATCTGTATTCGGGAAATATAAAAAATAAAACGATTTGTATTTTTATAATATCTCGTCAAACTGGTGGATTATTTGTCTTCCTTTTCTCCGAACAAATCTTTCTACCTAATTAGTAAATAATTGGCAAAAGAACAAGGCAAATTTATATATTATACCAAAAATGCGTCATACGTTGGAATTTTTTAAATAAAATTAGGTAGGCCTCTTTAAGATCTGTTCCGCGTGGACTATGATTTAACCGAACTAGTCCGTTAATAATATTGAGTTTTAATGAAGAATAGTGGTATGGCTATACATCAAATTAGTGACTACTACCTTTTGAACATTGGCGTACTAACGTAATGCGTCAACTTTAATTTAAACTAACAAAAACGCAAATTAAATGAATTCACCCAGGAAGTTTCTTTTGTTAAAATTATATTAATATAATCTTAACATATTTTTGCAATAATATCCTTAAAGTAGTATTACAAATTAAGTCGGCCTGTTGTTATATCTGATAAAAATTGTTCTAAAAAAGAAAACCGTATTCCTATTATGATATTATCGCCCTCATCCATTTTTCTTGTTGGGGAAAAAACATGACTGAGAGTAAAATAAAGTGAATGGGGACATTTGAACGTACTTGGAATTAACTTTTTCGTAATGTCCCTGGATGCAGGTAACTTTCTGTCCAGATGTCAAAGTCTAAATTGTAGGGATCTTTAGTCCACGATCTGCCCTTTATCTATACTGAAGACAAGTTTTTAGTATAAAGAAAAATTCATGATATGAATTGAAAACCGAAAAATTGGTCATAGTAATAAATTATTTATTGGTTATGTTATATTAAAATGTTTATTTGTTTATAAACATCTAACAAATATATTAGTAAAACAAACCCCAGTATTATTAGGCCCGCCAATGTTTTCCTCCGCTAATCATTGTCGTTGTGGTTCATTAAGGATGTTTATTACTACTACTAGTAAAGGCACCTATTTTAATTCTGTTCATCAACTATCCCATTTTTTAAATATCTTTCTAAAAAGCATGGCTACCGCTTAACTAACTACTTTCTTGATTCTTTGTTTAAATAAAAAATGAACTTTGAAATTGGTTTAATCAATTACCTACCCACTATGTAGTTAATGGAATGACTTAGACGTGTCCGATTTTTTTAATATATCTGTTTAAAAGATATTTCTTAAAATAAATAGATGTTTTAGAAATGGTTCTTTAAAATATTGATTTTGTATTATAAGTTGAGTATTATAAGGAAGTGATTTAAATATTAAAATAAAAGCTTTTTGTCACCAAAAATATTAAAATTAGAGAAAGTAAGTTTGAAAATAATTAAAAAAGTTTAAATTTATATGAGGGAAAACATGACTTTCGTTACTTAATAAAATCTCTATGAGGATGCCTTGTTAGAAAAGATTAGACAATGCACTGTTTATTTATTACAATCAATCCTGTGTTCATATTTTGTCCATTGCTTTTCATCAAATTTCATCAAATAATGATTTAACTAAATGACTAAACATGGGATATATTTTGTATTTTTGAAATTAACGTAAAGTATTACCCAGCTTCAATTTAGAAACATCTAAATTATTCACATTTAATACTTCCACAAATTATTCAGTTTGTAAAAGAAATTAATTATGAAAATATAACTATTTTAAGCAAATTAAAATGTTACTTTTTATCAGTTTAGTCAATCTTTATTTAATTTTGAAATTTATGAAATTTCTTATGTAGATATGTGTTTTTCTAGATGCTATCTATTTGATTTGAATTTTAAATTTTTGGTAAGATATAATTATCGAATTATGTATAAAATTAGAAGTTAACGATATAACATTATCAAAAGGATATTTTTTTACTAATATTAATAAAAAAATGTTTTCATCAACGCAGATTTGGACATAATATAATAATAATTAATCTACGATTAAAATAATCTCCAAATTTTTTTTAATTGCGATCAATCATAGTTAAATTAAATCTCCATCCCGGTTGTATCTTACGAATAAATAAATGTTAATAATATAGTAATGAAACTCAAATATCTGATTTAAAAAGCCAGATATTCTAATTTAACTAAAATCACAGGTTGAAGAGCTTCTTGGATTTTGCATTAATGAATATTCAGATTTGAATGCATCGTCCAATGTTACCATTAACACCTAATCACTATATTAAATTTGAACAGATTCTTGTAAAGTCATTAGTCAGGTGTCGTATCTATTCATTTTATTTGCAAAATATTTAAATGTCTTCTTAATTGGAGAAATTTATTATATAAAAAGTCAGTTTAATTGCAAAAGCCCGAACAAGAAAAAGATGCACACCATAAATGATCATTTTACGATTAAATTGTATTTTATGGAAATATATTTCCGCATCTGAAGTGTGATTTAAACAAAATTTGTCTGACGGGATTATATTTCCATTACAGGTTGGTGAATGTGTACAATGATGCAGCTACTTATAGTTAAGTTTACAGACCAATTGATCATATGATTGCAAAACAAACACAATTACATGCTTGGGTGAACACCTAATAGGTATTCTTCTTGTCAAGAGGTTAAGTAGCGTGACCCCTAGAAAATATAAGCACTTGATGTATTAACTAATCCATTTGTCTGACTTTGATATCTATAAGAATGCTTATGAAAATACGTTTGTACCAGAGAGGTTCGTAAAGTCAATGTGTTTTCTACTGAGTTCCAAAGAAATATTTTTTACAAAATTCAATGATTTGACGGAAATTCAAGCTAGAAATAATTTTATGGCATTTCATTTAACTGAATTAGTTAAATTGAGACCTAGGTATTAAGTACTTTCGTCCTCGTTATAAGCTTATCAACACATTATAGATGTACCCAAACATATCTTTGATCCGCTGTACACAACACTAAATTCCATCTCTGCGCTAATTTAAGCTAAATTAGGTTATATTTGCTAATAATATATTTGCTAATCATGCTTGCTCTGCTACTTGTGGCCCCAGACAAGTTGTATTTTCACTTAATCACTAAATTGCCATACATCATCTTAATATTCTTATTTTATACCCAATTTTACTGCTGGCTTTCAGTCAATCAATTCTTTTTCAGTGAACTATATAGCCCAATTTCTTTATTAGCTGATTTTACACTCTTGGAATAATGGAACATCTTACGGCCAACGTAAATGACAGACCTCATATGGTGTTAACCGGAGCACTGAGTCCGATTATGAGGATCAACCATACTAACCAGTGTTGCTTTGCCTGCCAAATCGGCATAGTGTTCCTTAAGAAGTTCATCAGAAGCTCATATGAATCTTAACGCTAACACTATGATACCTTTTTATTCGAATTTATTTATATATATCTATATATATAATTCCCTCGAAAATAAAGAAACATGGACAAGGTGTACATTATATATTATGCAAATCGACTTGAAATAAGGCACTATGGTAAAATATTCTTTTAAACATTTTTTTTCGAATTTAAAGCTTTTTTGTGTTTAAGAAAATAGAAATAATCTTTTGATCACGGCAAAACTGATTTAAATCGTATATTTCTTTCCAAAAATACCATCGATCAATTTGTCGTCTTAAAAAGTTACATACAATTTAAGTGAAGCAATAAATTGGCTTTACACTTGGTATCTGTGTTAAGTTGTTGAAAATATCTTACGAATGAGAAATATTTTAAATCAATTCTGTTCTGTAGCGGTAATAACCGGAATATCGACATGAGTTCAAATATGTACGTCAAAAGTGAAACGAATGAAGAAAACATACATTATACTAAGAATATATAATATAAAATTGATATTGATAACTGTCGCATATCCCAATGGTTGACACTGCTCCTATTATTCGTTATCTAACTAATATACAAGCAAGTGAGTGATGGTCAGATACAATTTGAATGATTGTTTTCAGAACCATAAAAACTATCTACAAAATAAAAGGAAGAGTTTATCTCATATATGGGACTTGAAATAATCATTTAAGAACAACTACTTATACCCGACTGACATATTAAGAAAAAGTCAACCAGGCTCTTGACCTATTTCTTTCCCAAACATAATAAATATTATAATGTTACACTTATCTATATTTGTTAATGAGCTATTCATTAGTACTCGTATAATTTACATAATATATTTTTTATGTTTAAAAAATATTGTGTTAATGTTTATTATATGATATTTATACTTATAGTTGGTGTACGTAAAAATAGCTGAATTGTTTGGATAACGTAACAAAGCTAACAAACGTTATGTTTATTATATTTTTTGGTGTGTCCGATTCATTTGATTGACAACTGCATTATTCTTAGGAGTCACAGATTTAATCTTGAATTTTGTATAAAGTTTATCGATAATTTTTGAGTTCAAGAAACAATTAAATATGTTGTATTTTTTAATAATCACTGAATAGAGCCTTTGCTATAGAATCATATTACTAAATGTGTCCCAGAGATATACGGCAAGATTTTAGGGGCGGTAAGGGACATAAGAATAAATGTTTTTTGTTTATAAACATACGCCAATGGATTTTGATAGAAAAAAAGGTAAAATAGGTCGTTAATTTTTTTGAATTACCTAGGCGCAAAATGAATTGTTTTTTAAGTTACCGCAATTAATTTTAGTTGTACTACTAATATTTCTATGACAACTTTTTGGTCATAGTTTGTTATAGAAAATTTATTATAAAACGCAAGAGATAGATATTTATTTATAGCAATATTTCATCTAATTTGTATCATACAGAAAAATAGACCACCCTATATCGCATGTCCCTTATTACAATGCCTAAAGTCATTTTTAACATTTAAATGCTCAGTCATCATAATGAAGGACCACATACGTTGGATATAGGAAGACAAATAATCGAAACACAGTGTAAGTTGGGACAATTTGATACTGTATTTGATTTCATTAAACCCCTTGTCCTTTCATTCTATTTTTCTTTCATTTTCAGATTACCACCTACTGTTCTATGATAAAACCTGTCCGTTTGGTACTAGAAAAAGTTATTTGTTTCTATTAAAAAATAGGTGCTTTTATCGAGACAATAATAATTTGTTTGGTTAAGGTCTTCAAAAGGGTATTCTTTTTTGCGTTGTCTTATTTAGATATACATTAACATAACTTTAAGATGAATGTAACATCCATTAGTATTCCTGATGAAATTAGTTGGAATAGCTTAGTTGCAACTTTCCATAAAAATGTCTTAGTTCACGACTACACAAATACAATGGTTTTATTTATATTCGATCATTATTCAAATGCAAGGATTTAGAAAAAAACTGTCATCAAATGGAGCCAATTTCGATAAAATTACTTCGAGATTCACATAACACGTGCCATAGTTTTTTGATTTTTACTATTTATTGAAAAAAAAAAACATTTGTTTTACAAGGGTTGCCTACATCGAAATAGGGTTTTAATTTATGTCCAAGATTTTTAGCTCAGTATTCGCGTTATTTACCATGGTAATTCCTGTTTAAAACAGCGAATATATGATTTATAAAAATATATAAATATGATAAACAGGTGAATAAGGAGAAAGGGCTGTTGTCCACCTGCGATTTATATAATATGTAAAGTATTTAAATATTTGTTACAATATATTTAACACAAATTAAAAAATAATTCTGGAATCGTTTTAAAAAACGTAACGTAAAAACAATCGTATTCAGTGCAATATATTATATGGTGTTTGTAATAATTGTAAGTAATAATATTATGTATATACATATACTGAGGTAAACGTTTTATGAATTTTGGAAATATATTAAAACATTGTGCGTTTAGGTCCAGAAAACGACGATTTTCATTACAATATTATACGATCTATTCTATTCTACGTTTTTTTTCTGTCACTTGTACTTAATAAAAGGCCTTTCTTCCACTTAAAAGAGATCAAAGTTGTGAACATTGTGGATTGATAAATAATATCTAATAAAATTACTTAAAATTCTAAAAACCTTTTGAGAACAATGTAAATACCTAAATTAAAAGTCTCTATATATGTATGTATATCTCCTAGTACAACTTTTCTCATTTTTGAAAAATATTCGTTGATGATCAATAAGGAGGCCATACTCCAAAGTTGTTTGCGAGTTTAGATATTAGATATTATTAAAAACTACGGTAATGTTCTTTATTAAGGAATTATATAAAAACATGTCTGAACCACCCTGTGAACTATTATTATTAAAAGTTGGTCACACATTCCTATAGCTATTTTATGAGACAGTCTACACGACCTCCTGTAAAGTAAATATTTCAAATATTGAAAGCGCATCTATAAAGATTAATATATTAAATACCAACTAATGTGTTAGAATTTTAATATATCTGTGTCGTTTTTTAAATAATAGTGTTATAACATGCAACTATTTAAAATTAGGAAATAAAATTCATCTATTATATACAGATGAAATAAAATGAGCTTTAACTGTAACCTAAATCATTAAAATCGTTTAAAAATAAATAATTTTATGCTGTCTTATTACCGTTATACCTAAACTCATTTATTCACGAACACTTGTTGTATAGACGCAGTGTTAATCTGGGACAATACTCTTACTTTTGTAGTAAACAGGCTCTCTGATATACAATTTTATAGCACTGGGCTTATATATTGTCAACGGGCTAATTGAGCTGTTAGAGGCGTTTATAAAAAATGATGAAACTCTTATTATGAAGATAGATGAAAATTGATTAGGATTATTGTTATTTGGGAATGTGGTATTTGAGGGTATACGCAGATCACCATATTTAAGAATCATTGTATTATCTTCATGTTATGTTAATATTCAGATATACAAATGTAAAGAAATTTCTAAGTTCTTCTGATACTCAACAAAGGATTGCTTGTTTCTCACTATATAATAACTTAAAATCTTGCTAGTATGAAAGAGAAACGTCAGAAACAATTAAAGTACTGAGAAATGGTTTAGAATTAGGGTTGTCTATCAAGGAGTACAAGTACTACTGATTAGAAAAACAAAATTCTTAATTCTTCAATCTGTAGTTTAAAAACAAAATATAGGGCTAGCTACTAACTTATACTTAAATCGCTTTGTTGAAAATCTTCAGTGCAAAAGGACAAAGCTCTTGCGAACCTCGCTGCCCTTCATATGAAATCTTGTTTTCCCAACGCAGTGATAAAGACATGCTCTGCCAAGTTTTCCTGATTTAAAATACGTCTGGTCCTAAAAACTAAAAAGTGGTCAAACGCTGCATTCTCTTCTATACGGTGATTGACTAAAATTTACTTAAAACCATTATTTTCAATTATATCTTATAACATATACAAAGTTATGAGCTTAACCCTTACGCTTTTTTGTTCTCGTAAAACGAAAGTCTATTGACTTCATTAACCCCTTTCTAAAAAAATATTAAAATTAGACCGAGGCATTTATAAAAGTGATTGATTATACTTATTAATTTGTAATTAAGATTTTAAAAGAGCATCAATTGGGCGGATATATATGTTGTTACCTGAGACCACCAATTGTTATATTTATTAATAGGGCGTTCCAAATATATTAAACCTACAGGGTTGATGATAAGTTTATTCTACAGTGGCAAGGGAAGTTGCATGGGGTTTTAGTGTTTTAAAATATAAACGAGATCTCAATCAGCAGGTAAGTTTATTACGCTTTCCATTGTTTATAAAATGTTAGTTCTTTAACGGACGTAACAGTGATATTTATATTATATAACGTCTGTCTTGAAAGTTTTGACACATAATAATCATAAAATATCTGTAAGACTCAGTCACAAAATGTTATGATTGGTTTTTTATTTAGCAGTTTGATAAGTTCTAACTTAAAACAGTTTACAAATTAGAGTCATGGAAAAGTAACTAAAATTTAGTTCGGCATATCAATAGTTAGTTAGACATCAGTAGTAAGGAACCAACTGGATGTACGCGATAGGACAGACATTTTCAATTGGCAATTTACACCAGTCGCAGAAATTAAGTGATTCGTATATTTTTGTAATAAATAGTTTCCTAGACGAATATCCAATGCTGAGGAATATTTAGTCACCAGACAATCAATTAATTAAAAAATGTATATTTTCGCTTTACCATTTCGAGGCATTTCAATTTATTACAATATAGGAGGAAAGAAATTCTGTCAATGGGTGTTAATAGCTCCTGATTGCTCAATTCAAAATATTTTCACACAGTTTTACCGTTATGTCAGTTATGAGAAGAGACAAACGATTGATTACTTTAACTAATAGAGCGTTTAAACGAATTTTTAGATATTTCACCTTTACAATAGTAAAATATAAGTAATTTGTACTTACAGGATGTATAAGAAAAAAGAAGGACAAAAAATGATTGTATTCAACTGTAGTTTTGCGTGGTTCGGATTCCACGCTAAACTGTAGGTCCATACTTTTTTTCCTTTTTCATTAAAAAAACAGACTATGGCTTAATTTTGCAATTGAAAATGAATTACAGGGTATCTTTTGTAGCTAAAATTAAAATTTGTCACACAACAAGAATGTCTACCGTGTTACTTTGTTGTGATTAATATACCAAAATGCATAAATGTTCAGAAAATAATTAAAACTATATATTATTAGTGTATTTTAAGTCCGTCCGCAAATTGATGGCTTTTTAATATTTATGTGCTCTATTAGTAAATTATTATTGGGACTATAGCTAATTATATTCAAATAAGCAAACTTCTTTGATTTCACAACATTAGAAAATACAATTTATTTGACATCTTAATAAAGATATTTTTCTACCGTGTTATTGAGTACGCATTTAAATAATAAAAATAAAAATTTATTACTTTACATAATTATGTCAAAATGTATTCGTGTGAGTTAGGCTTGAAAAATGCGAATTAATATTTATTATCTCTGAATTAATTTCATCGCTCCGACACGAATTAACAGATAAAATCGTTATGTTTTCCGTATTTAATCATTTTGATGCTGTGTTTTGCTAATCATCATGTCACACAAATGTCACTTCAAATATTAATTATAATCACAAGAAACGAGTTAAATTAGTTCTGAACGGTACGCAAACCTATATATAGTAAACTTCAGTGGCTAATTCGTTATGATATAAGATAGTGCACTTTTTCTCACGTTAATTTTGAACACATATTGTGACATTTTTGGCACTCTGCAAAAAATTAACTACCTAATTCCTTTGGTTCTTTTTTTATAGGTAACAGATTTTCGGTGATGTATGTACATAAAATAGCTAAATAAATATAATCAAGGAATAAAATAACTCACAATTTTGGATCGCAAGATTTTGCATAATTTGATTGCACTTTAGATTGATACATATTTAGTTAGTATGTTCTGCACTACTTGTTTTAGTTAAATTGTAATAATATTTCTCAGCAGATATCTTCCTAGCTGAACTTAAGCTAATCAATTATTTTGCAGATAAGACGAATGCACGGTTAGTTTACCATACACAAAATTCATCAAAATTTGTGCATTTTATTTTATATAATCATTGATTGATTAAATGCAAAATGCCAATTCCATAAAATGTATTTTTTTATGTGGCTTTAGACACTTCCGTATAAAATTCATCAATGTACAACTTCTTCTGAAACTGTTAGAATTCAAATCAAATCAACTATAAATCAAACCATGTATGCGTTGATTGGACATTTGCATATATTATGCAAAAAATTCACTATCAAGTTTTGTGAATGAAATTATATTACGAGGTCCTGAGTCTAGAATCTACATATAACATTGTAATTATTAGAAGTTTACATACACAATTACACAGGGTGTGTCAGAACAGTTTTAGTGTTCAAATCTACACTGAAAAATGTTATAAAGTCAATTGATTTATGATATAGGTAGAGTTTTAACGAATAAATTTCCATAAAGCTCTTTTTGTCGAATTTAATTTATTTTTATTGCTCATGTGGAAAATTGATTACCAAATGTTTAATTAAACTTTTATTAATATTATATTCTCCGTAAACCATGTTCCATGATTTTGAAAGTCTGGTACGTCTAAATTAAATATTAAACTCAATATTAATTATGCAGTTGTTAAGCGCCTCGTCAATGATATTGTTTACTTTTAAATACGGCCAAGTATCTAGCAAATATCGAGACGTTGTATGAGATATAAATAGCTTTTTTTTAAATTTTGAGATAATAAAATACTACGCCTTTTATTTGTCTAAAACATATTAACAAAATACAAGTGTTTTGTGTAAATATCAGTCACGCTGGATCCTCTGAATATTGATATCACTAATAATCACTAAATAACCAAAATGTTAATTGCTCCACCCAGTATTAATTTTACGTTACCAGTAATATTATTTCCAAACTGTACTCTATTCAATAATATACAGATTGGAAAGAATCAAAATAAATGAGCTTTCAAAAAGTTCTGTGTTACAACTTACTCTCAATAATGTGTTACGTGTCTCTGCATTTTAAATTAATTTATTTATATGTTCATGGTATTATAAATATAAAATATTTTTTTATAATAATCTATAATTTATGTCATGCTTTGTTTCAATTTAACTGATCTGTGAAAGTTCAGCAATTTTCAAAATCTTGAAATAGCAATATTATTTATTTCCAAACATATAATATTCAATTGTACAATTTAGTCTGTTACAGAGAAAGCAGCTTTGTAATTTAAATTGCTGGTAATGTAATGTTAGGAAGTTTTGACACAAATAAAAAAATATGAAAAATAAATTACTGAGTAGATCTTCAGCATTTAAATAAACAAATAATAGTTACATCATAATTTTATACTTTGTTCGATCACGGGCTTTGAGTTGAATATTATCTAATTCTACAATATATATAATTCTAAGAATGCTAATACTTGCCAAAACTTACAAAAATAACAATCGTGCGTAAAGTTTAGCCATTAACAAAATGAGTATATTGAACTGAAATACATAGAATTATTATACAGTGCTTTCATTTTAAAACTTGCCACCCGGAATAACTCGTCATAATAAGTACACATGATTTTCAGCAAAAAATACGTCTGTTTGCTTGCTTCAAAACCACTGGTGGTTGAATTTTGTGCATCAGCTCTTCACCCTAACTTTATAGTAAAAAGTTCTATGCGTATTCCAAAAATAAATAAAATTGTTGGTTCTGTTTTCTGATAGAGGCACACATTAAAGTAGTTGACAAAAAATCGGAAAATTATTGTATTAAATGCTCCATTATTTATTTATTTATTATAATGATAATTGCATATACACGGTAAAGATTGCTGTGGTTTGGTATATGAGTTTTGGGGAGTCTTAGGTTTTTGTAGCTCACATTATTTTACAAATTGATATCAAAATTTCGTAGTCAATGGAATTACGCGTATGATGAAAGCTTGTGCTTTCGAAACCTGCACAGCTTATAGAGAATAACTTATACATCACTAAATATATCTCTCGAATTTTTATTCAGTTTTTTTTATTTTTGATATTGAGAAAAATTTCGAATATTTAAAAAATTAAATGCAAAAAACTAGTTATAGTGAAAACTTGATCTAAACACTTTAATTAGGTTAGTGTCTGATTTTTTATTTTAAATTGATGCACAATACAACTTTTTTATATACCTGATGTACCGCTAGATATGACATTATTAATAAGAAATTTCTACATTTTAAAATATAATCAGATATGCTTTATACTTAATAAAATCTTGATGGAAATCATAAATTTTTCTAAGTAAACATAGTGCACTCACTAAACACAGGTATTTGATGACAGTTTAAAAGTATGCTAATGTATTATATAAAGTAAATATTTTTTTACTAAATAACATAAAATTCATTAACAGTTACTATTTTTTCTTATTAAAGCCACACGAAATTTAAATGAGCGTTTTAATTATTTCGTAATATCTGGCATAATTAGCTTATCAAATTTGAATAATAAGTAGCTTTGAGACAGAGAGAATTCAAGTTTTAAATTAATACAAATTGTCGTATTAAAAAAAAAAGTTGGTAAAATGTGGTGTTATTTTGATTGATAGTTTATATTTTTTTGCAAATAATTAACGTTTGTTGAATTATAAACAAAAGTGAAACCGCATTATATTACTAGTCTTGTAAGCTCGTAAGCAAAGGAACCGCCCGATATTAATCCAGTCAGTAGTGGAGAGATTCTTATTTCAGTTTTTAAATTACTTTCATAGAAATAATATAATAATATATATATATAATAATTTTATTACACAACACACAATCAACCTTACACAAGAATTCTGCTGAATACTACGACTTTCGATTTTTGAAAATAATGTGATAACATTAAAGAGTCACAAAGTAATTTTCTTAAATACCTTTTAAATCAAAACAAGAATTTTTTCTCACAATTTTGCTTATGAAAGATACCGGTTTCGCTCACAAAGGGTTGTAAAAATCGTTAATCGTAATTTTTTCGTTCGGTAATATAAAATCCGTCGGCACCATATCATTTTCAGATTACAAAAAGCATTTTTGATGCTGACATAATATGAATTAAGCTAGGCCACTAATAAGAACCTGCTAAACCAAATTAAATATTCATTTAGGTTCGCGATGGCTTGGATTACTTATTAATACCTAATTGGGCAATTTAAAAGGGTCAATATATTTCCATGGTACTGAATATTTCTATCAAGTAAGGAACCAACTTTTCAGACTTCCAATAAATCCATATTTTATAATGCTTTCTCACAATTTGAACCTACAATCGGATTGGACAAGTTTTCTATAATTATAAATCAAAAGTGAACGACAGCATAAGATTGAAAAAGCCAGAATGTGTACATTGCAATATAAAGTGATATATATATATAAACACTAGGATTGGTTTATATAGTAAATGTACCATAAACATCTATCTACATTTCCCTAGAGCAATTATTAACTTCAATAACACTATGGACTTTTCAATATGTGATCTGAATTTATATAAAAACATGGATAAAATGGCTTTAGTTGATTACTAACCGCAGGATTTACCTTATCGACGTGACGTCCATAAATTATTGGCATTGACTTAGTCAATTTTATCTACAGTACTAATGATTAGTACTGTCACACAATCTTAAAATTATGAATTATTAATTAATGATAATAAAACATACACGTATAGGTATATATCCAGTTGCAATTATTTTATAAAAAATTAATGATACGTCTATGTCTTTATCGTGAATGTGGAAATGAGTCCTGCCAATTTATGCAGTCTAAAATGACATGCAACATTTATTTGGCAGGTAGCAGAAGAAACAATACAAATACGACGATGTCGGACTGAGACGCTTATAAATCGATTTTAAATAAAATTAGGCACATTAACATTTCATTGCTTTTGTTGCACCCGCTAAGTAACTTTAGAACCCGATTATGTGTGAGTATGGACAAAAAACCTGGAGGAAAACTTTGAACATGCCTACAAATTCTTTTACTGCGTGCTATTTTTTATGAATTGATTGAAATTTTATTCACTTTGCATGCAGGTCCATTTTAAAATAGTCCGTCTATATATTGCATTGATAATTGATTGGTAATTTCATAGAACTCTTCAATTCAACTTTCAACTAATAATAGGAAACAAGGCACCACAACTTCACAGTTTATTAGGGACGAACTGGCACTTCTGAATGCTACGAAAAATAAAAAAATATTTATCGTTGTCCAAACAAGTTTCGGGACAAAACCTTGAAATTAACTTTTTTTAAATCGATATACCACCACACGCCTTTTTGTATTACATTATTACATTTAAATTAGAAAACAAATTTTAGCATATTGCAAATCAATTTCACAGGCTTCTTATGCTGAATTTTATATATTCTTGCAATTTGGTAACGTCTCTCTGCAATCATGAATCAGCATAATTCAGTGATTGATTTTATAAAAATGAGCCATACGGAAGGTATATCAGCTTCAATATGAACAAAAAATCACTTAGTAAATTGAGATGGTTTTGGTATAATTAATACACTTTATATCTACAAAAATAATTAATTGTCTGCCGATACATACGTTGGAAACAGAATAAGGATATAATGGACCGATGCCAAGAATTACCTTTTTCTTGAATATGGAATTTGCATAATATGTTGGTTTCTTTTAGCTTACAGATTACGAAAATATAAACAAATATAGGCTTTGCTAATTTTGACTCAAAACCTAATGGAAATCTATGGCCCAGCTTATTTATTTGATTATATCATGAGACGATGTGGTCCTTTGGACGTTTCAACAACTTTGGTAGCACAAACTTGGATGTATCATTGGGCATTAAATGTTTAGATTCGAGTTCAAACGCATACATCCAAGTTTGTTGGCAACTTTAACGTTATGTTGTTTTTGGCTTTTAACCAATCTATCAAATTTTCTTAACTTCAAGATGATCGTGTAAAGTCTTTTGAATGCAGTAGTTCCTGTTACCAAGGTATGCCAAATAATTCTGTGAAGCACATGGTTCTGCGGTGATTTCATCAGCAACTTCTAAATTTAGTCTCATAGAAACTCTATCAAAATTTAATTTCAGACTACTTTTAAAATCGTAAAAAATCAAAACATGAAGATTTTCATAGCGAAATGTTAAATTTACACGAAAATAACTAGAGCAACTGTCAGCTTGAAATTGTGCCAATGAAGATATAAAACGCTATGTGTTGTTTCGAGTCTGATCTATGATGAATTCGTCATTTTTTACCTCCAGCAGATTACAAGAAAAGAAAATTTTATTGACAGTAAGTATGTAAAAAAATTACCAACATAAGTATAAGCATGTTCATGAAATTTAACACTTTTGGTGTATCATGATACATAAACATTACATACCGTTAATTCACTGAATTGGTAATTATATTGCATAATCGTAGCAGTAATAAATCATCCAAAAAATTATATAAAAACTGACACCGTTAATCATTTTAGGCACTAACTAACCTGACGCTAAGTTAAATTATATATTTTTTCACTTTCTCTACAGTACCTGATGGACGATAAAAAAAAACATTGATTGATGTAAAATTGATTAATAATTGTTTCCTAAAGAAAAGAAAACATTCATGGACTGCTCTTTCCTTCGAAATACAATCACCAAACTTTCACCTTTCCGCAGAATTGAACTATTATCTCATAGTACGGTGGTTCCCCCTTTTTTTGATCGCTCTCTCTGCTGACAGGTCTAGAGCCAGAAAAAGTTTAGTTTCAAACTTCAGAGTACCCTAAATAAGACTTAGGAGTAGTGTTATCGAGATCAAATTTCTGTAATACGTAGAAAACTAAAATTGTACCTTTCAAAAGGAAGTTTGATGACCTTATTTCATTTTCATTTGAAGAGATGACGAATGATTTGTAGAAAGTCTTGGGGCATGTAACTTCAACAAAGGATTCATTGAAAAAGAGTAGACTATTTTTGGTTGATTGATGATACACGGAGCCCTAAAGTATTTGGATAAACAACTCTTACTACTGCTTTAGAAAAAAATGAAACGATTCTCTGACTAGGGAGAATTAGTCGTATCTCTTAAAGAGCATTTATATTTTAAAGTCCTTTATGTTGTTTAAAAAAATTATAAAAAAATATTTGATAATTATTATTATTAACTTGAATACTTCCGAATGTTATTAAAAAAGAATTGACAAAATATTACCTTAATTCAAAACATGTCAAAAATCAATTGTACTTTTCTCTTTTTTTTTCTCAATGTTTAAACTGCTTACAAATTTTCGTCAATTGTTCTCGTGTCCAAAGTCCTTTAAAGTACCGTTAAATACCACTAATAATTCTTTAGCACCGGTTAGGAACCAGAAGAATGCGTGTTTAAAGTTTTTTCTACATACATATATATTGGCTCTAAGCCTCCGTGTTCGTATTTGGACCCAATTTCATTTTCAATGAGCAAAAGAAACTTGTTTGATTTCGAATATATATAGAACGTTGCACTTTTCATAGACAATTTATACGGCACTACCAAAAAGTGGTTCAACTTGATACACTATACAATAACAATGAATATAAATAAAAATCAATATACGGGGGTGCTTTTGCTTTATTATTTTTTACATAGAAGTCAATTGATATTTACCAAACTTTTGTTCATTTCTTTGGTTGACAATTCTTTGTTTAAAGACTCTGAATTTCACACATATTTGAGCATCTATTTGTAATTTTTATCTAAATGACGAAGATTAATTATTCTATCCAAAGGGATATATTATAGAATATCAAGTTTCAAATTTTGATATTTGAACTAGTAACGAGAAGCACATTTTATTTTTGCTTGGATTAATAATTGTGTAACAAATAAATGTTTTAAATTTCCTATTGGATTATTGTTATTTTTTAATTTATAAATATCGTCATCGATGTATAATAACCTTTTTATGTGCAATAAATTAACGTTGTGTGGTTATTTCGGAATTAGAACGACCTACGAGTTTTAGGCGGAATTATACGTTAATTGCGAAATGTTCAGTCACTATTATTTTGATCGTAGTTTGATTATTACTCGCAGACGTCAAGATCCATAAATCAATTAAATAATCTCTGAACATATGATGTTCTTCCAATAAACTTAAAAAAATTAAAATGTTTAATACAAATAAAACTCAATCAATTTTAAAGTGAAATGGATAAGCTAAAATAGGATTGGTTCTGAAAAAACTCAACAACATTAAACTTAATTAGAAAAAAATAGCTCTGAAACTAGAAATATCTAGAATTAAAAATTTTCTGGGAGACAATGACTGTTGTTTTCATACAAATATTAAACAATAAAAAGAATATATCCGAGGATTTCCTATTGTTTGCTGTTTAACTTCCTAGCTCAATTGAAAGTGCTCAAACAAATCACATTATTTCCTTCGCCTTCGCATTTCCGACTTTCTGATTATTAAGCTGACATAAATAGAATTTAAATCTCGTTTCGTAGCAAACATAAAACAATCGCATTTTCATTAACTCGATAATAAACAAATTGCATTAATTTAAACCCATTAAATACACGTAAGGGGCAGACAGAGCTCAGTCTTAATATCAGAATATAAGGATATGTCGGATTTATGTAAATACAGTATGATTAAGGTATGTAATGTGTGGTTATTGGCCATATTTTAAAAATAAAAACAATGTATAGGGTGTCCCAGAAATGTGTGGCTTAACAGTCCCGATTATGATTACTATACATTAAACTATAAAACTGTCGTTGTGTACTTTTTATCTTTTATGCAACTTTGTGAAATGACAATTCTTATTAAGAGATGTAGAATGCGAAGTATTCTTCTTATCCTTATTGGCATATCAATATATTATTATAATAGATACAATATAAAAATTAGAATTATTTACTCATTGCAGCTTTTCAAATATGTTTATATTTTATACTATTTATACCTACTATGTTGACCTTGGAAGCTTTCAGCAAAAACAAGTCGATTTTGCCTTTGAGGGGGAACTTATAAAACCACTGTTGGTTGAATTCTATTTTGTGCTCATTGAGCTTTCTACCAGAAAAAGTCAATAATACAGGTGTTTTTTTTTCATCTAATCCCGAAAAAGGATTGAAAATATACCTACAACAATTTAATAATAACAACGCTGTCAAACCTAAACTTTGGGGCTGACTCACCCGCATTATAGTATGTTGTACAATTTTATATGCTAATTATTATTTATTGATTCATAAATAAAACTTATTTTATGTATTACTTCTGAACGTTTACAAAAATTGTAATCAATATTTCATTGTCAAATATTTTTCGACCGCCCATTAAAAGTAACCGAATTAATTGTATTAATATTAATGAATGCAACTTTAACAAGGCGAAATTTAAATTTCGCATTTAAAAAGCCGTATATTTTGTTCATAGAAGATTTCTGAGGCACTTTCGTTAAATAATCGCTGTACTTACACACTTATAATCTCTAAAATTAATTCCAAACACAAATAGCTTTCAATTATATATGTATTAATGCTCTTACTTAACATTAGTATAGTTGCGCTTGCCAAAATATTCCGCACACATTTCTAGTCGAAGAACTAACCAACAATTTTTTTAACCACCTGTTACTGACATTTATTAATTGAACATCATTATCCTAAAATCACCACAAATGGAATCATGGTTTCCGTTTATCCGAATAATAAGTTTGAAATGGGACAGCTGCTTTCTCAATTTTCAAAATTGTGGAATATGATACCAATTGACAAGGATAAATAACATGGTAATTAAACATATTATTTATACATGGTGGATCATATTATAATCGAGAATAGTAAATTTAGTTTTCCGGAGGAATTGACACAGGTATCACCGACAGTTTTTTGTTGAGGTTCTTAAGGCCGATTCTCATTAGACCTGCGAGGAACCGGACCGGCAACGTCAAGTCACACTGCTATAGGCATTCCGCGGGTTCATTAATAAAAATTGCGCTAATATTAGATGAAGAGCAATGAAAGTTGAACAAATATTGTAAAAGGAGGAACCCAACCCAACCCAGAACTTTCAGAAATCATAAAAAGCTTCGTTTTCTCTAATTCAATAAGAATTTCAGAGTGGGCTTCTGCTGACGCTTCATGTTCTCTTGTCTCTATAAAACTGAATTAAAACCCAATGAATGCAGATTGACTGTGGGGAGAATGTACATGCTCGGTGAATATTGTTTCGGCGGAAGAATGCCGCGTGCAAAGGCCGGCGCTTGCCGAGACGTTGTGCAAAAATCATAGATTCAATGAAAAGATGTTTTGCAGAGTTGGTGCCTTGCCTGAGCCGAGCACGCGCCTTTCACGAAAGTGATAATCAACCTTTAATATTACCAAAAGTTGCTACAGTTTTTCCTTTTTAATGTGTTGAGATTTTGAATATTAAGTAGCGATTTTGCATCATTTTTATATATATTTTATAATAAAGCATAATTTATTTTTGTGTGCTCTGTATTCTATTCGGTTTTTAAATGATTAATTTCTATAATTCAGGGGCAAAAATTACTGAAATTTGTTAGCAAACTTCTACCTTATTTATATATACCAGGTATGTATTTGAAGTTATTGAACTGTCTTTGGAACTTGCTTTTTGCTAATTATTTGTTCGTCAAAATGACGACGTTTCTCGCAGCGGCGAATTTCCGGTAGCCCCGATTCAATTTAATTAAATATTATTGTTCAACGTTTTGTTTTTTTGCAGTAACATTAGTTCTGGGTTAACTAATTCTAAATAAACAAAAAACAGTAAAAAAGATGTTTTGCACATGTATATTTATAACGGTATAGTACACATATTCGAAATTTAAGATGTAGAAATGATACACTGAGTTACGTATTTAACTTTTTATTATTATTTAGGAAGATGAAAAAAATGAAAATTCAAGAAAAGTACGTAAGTATACGTTAGTGAATACTTTAATAATCCTCCAAGTAGGTATCTATACTAACTTGTTCGTTGAATAAATTACTAATTGAGAATTGACTGACAGTCAGTATACATATATAAATATTATGAGTACATAAGAAACTCAAATTGATTTCAAATAAAACAGAACGAAACCAACACTATATAATTTACGAGATCGGCATTTTAGTCGATAATTTATATAATCCTGCTGAATCGAGACATAAGATGAGGTAAGTCTGTGGTAGGTAAGTCGGCAATATTTTGCTGCTGCCAACACTTAACTAATACGGGGGTGAACTAAGAGTTACGTTAAAAAATAATTTAAGTAGTTGTCTGTTAACTAGACAGAAGTAATGTTCTTCAATCACTGTATACTAATTTAAAATACAGTCGAACTTCTATATAGTGGAAGACCAAAATGTCGACCGAAATTCCACTATAGAGAGTTTTTCAATATATAAAGAAAAAATCAACAAGCAACTAAAAAAATCGCAAAATTGAATTATAAAAGATTTTATTAAACATTTGAAAGTTTAAATACATAGCATGTACATAATCTACGTACACATTACATAAGAATATAGTAATTTGTGTAGTTTTAAGAAATTGCTAAATAACATACATACATACATTATTATGTACTAGGAAAAATAATCAGTTATTTTTTTTTGAACAACCTTTATCAACCTCCTCCAAAACTTTAATTTTCTCAGCTAAACTTAAACACACACGTGGATATGTTACTTGAGTCTTAAACAAAAACCAACTGAGCCTAAATTTGCGATTTACTAGGCCTCGACTATAAAATGGGTTAGGAATTCCCTAGGTGTCTCACAGAAATCTACCTGCTTTATTTCCTATCATTAGGCGTTATGAACGCGTTAAGAACATTTTAAAAAGAATGTGATATAAAAATGTAAATGGGAAACCCGAAAAGGCCAATATCTCAATAAATTCATAAAAAATTATACATAAAAGTCCGGTAAAAATTTTATTATATCAAAGCGCCACTTACTTTAAAGATTCACTATAAGCAGGGCTTTTTACATTAAATTTCATTAAAATATATTAATATATGCCATTCGACACAATTTTTCATTAATTATTTATTTATTTATCTTTAACCTAAAGATATTAAACTATATATACATGTTTATAAAATTAATTCACCTGATGGCAACGTTACCATTTTTGTATCGCAGTATTTCCCTCTTTGTTATTTTCAAAAACACAGTTTGAAACACTTCTAGAAGAATAAACAAATTTCTAATGAAAAATACGCAAAAGTGCTACAACAGACTGGATTTAACATAAAAGGAAAACTCTAACAGAACGAATGTTAAAATAAAATAAAATGGAAACTCTGCTAAATTTGGAGCAGAAAACTTGTACCGTGTGATTTATAATATAATTAATTATAACATATAATGTCCTTAGGCTTATAATGTCCAAGAAGAACAAGATTTTAGTGCGATACTCATACAATGTACAAAATAAACAATTAGGTACAAGCAGCTGTCTCGAAAGTTCTGATCTTTTTCGAACGAAATATAATGACTCTATTTAGTATAAAAAAATACTAAATTAACCGAAAATAATTGCATTATATCGAAACCTTTTACTTTTACTCAATTCAATCAATTTGATATACCGAATAAAGTGTTCGTACAATAAATATTTCATGATATTATCTCACTAGGTCACTAAAAATGCGAAATCAGCCTAGGTATTAGAACAAAACAATTACTAATATAAATATCACATCAATTATGTAGTACTACGATTTTGATAAGTCTTAATAAAGATAATACTGTATTTATGTACAATAGAACATAATAAATGCACTGTCAGCAGAACACATTAACAGTATGTACAGACCTCGTCTCTCATGTAGATATATTAACATATAGGTCAGGAATCTATATAAATTGGATATACATTGGTTCTTTCAATATTTATTAATAACAAAATTTGATCGTGTAGCTGTTGTTTACTTGCTACCGTTGGTTTTATTTACAGCAGTTCTATTTATACAGTATCATTCAAAAATGCACATTACATTAACTGCATGTCAACAAATTTTTAACAAAAAAGTATTATTAACAATGTATTTACGAATTGCTTGTTACATACAGTAACAAGAGTTTTAGTTATGTTGGAAATTTGTTTCACACGACCATAACTCATCAGTGGTAATCGGCAGGCACTGTATAACAGCACGAGAGATGACTGACAACAACAACAAGAAGTAACAACTCCATTAAATCCTATTGCCAACACTAGACACGCACGAATTCCCTAGCGGGAGGCTTTATTTACGAATTGCTTGTTACATAAGAAGCGAAGAGCACTGAAAGAAAAACAGTTTTACCAGAATCAAAATATATATTGTTTACAATATTCAACTTTACAGGAGCTTTCGATTTCTATATCTACATAATATTCAATTTTATGATTGACAGTACTCGCAGTTAAAATTTGATTAACGTGCTTTCAATATTAAATAGGCAATTAGCACCAAACGTACGTAAATATTAAGTCATAATAAATATGGCAATGGTACATTATCGATCTGCCAGCCAAGTTAATATTATACAGAGCGTAAATAATAACTTCTATTGAAGTATGTATATAATCATTTATTTTGAAAACTACTGTATGCAATATGAGATTGCTAAAATTGCTATCACACAACCTTCGGTTCTAAAAGGTAAATGAACTGTTACAGTTTATCTATAGTGATAAGAAAATTTATTATTTAAGAAAGGTGTATATGCGCGTTATAACAACCAACGTATTGCAATCACACGGTTCTTTTCAATTTAGAGAAGGAGATACTCTTTTCACGGAATACTCTGTGCTCTTTTTTAGTACCCAATGTTTCCGCATTGGAAAGTTTTGTAAGAATAGGAGAATTGCCATACAATTCAATATCATATAAATTTAGTTGCTATAATAAAAATAGATAATGTCGTTCAAAAACAATTTTTAAAGGTGAGGCCATTGCAATACATACTGAAAAAAAATTCGAGAATATAATATATATCTTATAAGTCTATAACATATAAATTTCAGGAGCGTGCAATCCAGGTCAGCAATGCCATGTATTAGAAGTCTATTAAAGAAGAACAACAAGCAGAATGGGTTCTCGTAGGTCACTGCCATAGCAGAGAGACCTTCCGAACTCTGTTCCTCATTAAGATAAAAAGCGAAAAATGTTACTCTATCCTACTCTATATGACAGATCTGAGTCTCAGCATATCGATGCTAAACAAATCATTGGTTGCGTATCAATTAGTTTTCTGTGAATAACTTTTTAGTTCTTGAGTTATTTCAAGAACCTCTAGATTAGCCAATGCTGATGCCGACTTTAGTACACATTTTGACATTTTTAAAATATCGTTGGTTGGATGTTGCTCTTAGTTTTTTGAATGTGTTGTTCATTTTTGGCATAGTGTGTTTGTCTTCTTACCTACCTGATATGATAACTAATTGGATGTTTATTGTATTAAATGGTCAAATATTTTTGAGAGCGTTCTAGCAGCAGCCTAGCGAGGTCTGATATTTGTGTTTTGCTAGAGAATAAGCAGATATATGTATGTGATTATCTATTAAACCAGTAATCTAAATAGAGTTAGCACGTCAATAAAAGTGTGTAGATTAGAAATTTTTCATGTCAGGGTCAATAAAAATGAGTTTCAGGCTAGTGATCAATTTACGTTTGCCTTTAGCAGGCGCTACTAGAAAGTTGGAGGCTAGTTTTAACCGTTGTGATGTGTTAAATCGTTTCAGATGACGCGTCATTTTCGAGGTTTTGCGTAGTAATTAGTTGAATCCTATTATACAAATATAAGTTACAATTCAATCATTGTACATAAAATAAGGTGCAAGATTCTCCTCCTCAGTTCTATTTTTATCTCTCTCGTATCAGTATGAAGATATTTTTTAATGTTATGTTCTGACTAAAGACATGCAACTAACTAAACTAACTACTTATTTAAAAGATTAGGTAGTCTATTCTGACCCAGAATGCGTGTGGTCAAAATCATGTTCAAAATTATAATATGCAGAAGTACGTATCAATTTTATAATTAAACTCTGCCATTATTATAATGTTCCCTTATTATTATCAAATCCATATAATGATAATGAAAATAAGTATAGCAAAATTGATTCAAATAACAGGAATAATATTATTGTATATTGGTTTATTGAAAAATTATATAATCGACTCATGAACTTTAACCATATCTACTATCTAATTATAACGAACTAAACAAGTATTAATGGAACTTTTTCCTGTATCGTTTTTTTTTTGTTTAAGCGGGTGCAAAATTCTTTAGGCATAAGCTTCTTAAAAAAATAGAACTTTAATAGTGATGAAACTAACAGGGAACAAGATATTAACCCACCTGTAAATAGTTAGGTAGATTCAAGCACATAATTGCCTTTTGGCAGTGGGGATTGTTACAATATAAGGTCTCTAGGGGCTACTCTCAAGGTGTGATTATTTCCTCCTTTTGTTGGTGTGAATTTCACACATCTATGATCTTCAAGAACCAAAGTTGCCTCTAATATGTTACAAAGGTGGTGTGTATAAATTATTATATGTATTAATTGAAACACACGTTTAGTTGAGCAGGCTGATAGGTTCAGTTGAGGGAGCGACCTTCATGTGAACAGTTCTATTCAACTGAACGTTTTTTTTATGTAATACTGTTAATATTAAAACCAAAGGCCGCAGGCATCTGATGGACTTGAGTCTACGTCTGGACTAATTGATCGTCAATTTGATTTAATAATCATTATTTAACAGTTTTATTCATATATTTCTTACGAAATTTATTTTCCTGCACGAGAGGAAATACAAGGAACATTCAAATTTAACCCGGAATTTGGCTTTTTTGAATCATAGAACAACACGAGCAGCGCAGCACGTGAGAGAATCCGTAGGAGCTCGGAGAGGGGATAGCTACACACACAGCCCTAACATATGCGTTCGCCACTCCAGTATAACCATGAGTGATTGAGAAGTAGTATCATATGTTGCGCAACACGTAATTATTCGTTTTCTCGTAAACTAAGGCGTGAAATTTTGGTGAGCCCTGATGCACAGTTCTGTGATGCCACTTTAAGTAACAGCACAGTGATTGGGCCATAAAGTTTCGTGAATGCCCAGATTATGTGCAAAATAAAAGTTTTGCAACGAGAATCAATGAAACCAACACATTACTTCAGGCTTCGCTCCATTGAAAGAGGCATCGTCTTCTTTCTTCAGTGACGAAATCAAAAAGCGTCAGAAAATAAGATGCTTTGTATTTTTATACCTATATCAGCTCAAACAATCTCCAGGTTAAATTTCATTGTCTCTTGTACCTATTAGCTGGGCCGAGCTTTGCTCATAATTTAGAGTTTAAATTAATTTGGATATCAATGAAACCATTTGATATTGAAATGTTTTTCAATTATGAAATTTAAACTTTTTGCGGTTGATGTGAAATCTTACAGGAAGGTTTATAGATTTATATTCTCGTTTCACCAAAATCTGCAAGGTCAATTTCTCTACAAATTGCCACGCATTTCAAAATAATTGAATCATATTTCAGTTCATCTAGATTCAATCTACTCAATATCTACAATGTTAATTAGGTACAACTCAACGTGCCTAGGTGTCCCACAATTTGATTTCTCATTATATATTTAACAGTAGGAACTAATATCGACTCACCAATCAAGTAGGTATATAGCTGTCTCAAAAAATCATTTAATATGTAAATTCGAAGTATTCAAATGTAAAGTACAACACTTATTTAGCCCAATTAAATATCTTTAATAATTTATTAGACATTTATTTTTATAACTTATTTTCTCGAGATTTGATTTCATTGGAAGCAGTTTTGTTTAATAAAACCATGGAGAAATGAAATGTGTTAGAATATACATTTGAATTAATTAATCTCACGCAACGGTGCATTTGCCTTTGATAAATTGTTGAAATATTTTAAATTTAAAATTTGTCACAAACATCAAAATTAATTATTTGTTTGTCGAGAATGCGTTAATAAATTATCAAATGACAAATTTATGAATTTTAACAACAAATTCTTTTTAACACTAAAATATTTGGAAAGTGGAGACTGAGTGTAAGATTCTTGGAATACTCATAAAAATGTAACTTTATCTCTATTTGAAAAGCATCGCATAGAAAAATTTAAGTATTTATTTATTTAATAATTTACTGAAAGTTGCTAATGACTACAAATTAACTTCTGTATGACATATAAGCATCAGGATTTATACAGAGTACTGCACTTGAAATATGAATTTTATTATTTTCTGGGAAATATTCCTGTTTTAAAACAAACTTAAGACCTATTTCTGTTAATGTATTTGCAAATGTTAATTTACGCGAATTTTCTCATTATTTTTGTTCCAATTATTGCCATTGAACTAATTTTTTTTTTAATATTTAATTTTTGAAACTCACAGTATTACTACAAATATATACCGTTTTCTCGGCACTTTCCAATAGCCGAAATTCGAAATTTGTAACAAAACATACTATTTGATTACTGTTCTAACATACAAATGGCAAATTGCAATTATAACCTGATTTAAATCTCTTTTGTTAATTTGATCTCATCTGGATGTATTTTGTTTTTTTTTTTGTAATGTAAGTTTTATGTAACTTCTTCTTCATTGAATTTAATGTTTTTGTTTTTAAGTTATAGTTAAATTGTTAATATGCACACACAGACTTCGTATAGGCAATAGTGCATTTGTTATTTATACTATTTGTATAGTTACTTAATTAAGCTTGTTTTTTAGTAATTAAGCTAAATACATTCTAGTTTAAAAAAACATTCAAATTCTTAAAATCCAAACAATTCTTTATAAGATTAAAAACTTTTGCAGGACATTTTGTGAATGAAAAAATGTAAAATTTGATAAAAAATATCATCTTAATATTTTCATACAAAATTAATAAATATACTAAGCATTAACTAGAACATTACAAGATAATTTTATTTTTATAAAGGTGCAAGTACAACCAAACCTTATTTAGATATTTCTTTTAAATTTAAATAAAAATTGAAATAAATCCATTGTATAGGTCACGGCAGTAGAAAAGATAGAAATAATGAGAAAATATTTCATACCGGCTCATAATAAGAGCAAAATGAATTCAAAAGTATCTGTCAAACCATGCTTCAATCAGATTCTACTGAATCAGAGTGAGGTTCGGATAATTTAAACAAAATCTTCTGTACTAAGTTAAATAAATTCTACGTTAATCCTGGAAAATCTATTTCCTATACATACTGTAAACAATTATGCAGGTGATATATTATACAAATGTGTTTCGTTTAACTTTGGAATTTACTTAAAGTAGAGAAAAATTGTTATATTATTATAGTATAACCTCTGTTTATATCAAAACAAGGTCAATATATTTATTATTGCCGAGCTAATTAATGTAATTAACAAATTTATTTATTGTAGCAAAGTGTGGATATTTTTTTTTCTATTTTCTATTTGTGAAAAGTGTTTAGAAATAACAAATAATACTATTCAAAATATTATCACATACTTAATGGTATTTATTAATAAATACATAATCCTATTACTAGAATTAATCATGTATTTAATCCACTATTAATAAAAGAATTAGTTTTGATAACCAAATACCTAAAGTTATTGTTATTTTTTATAGTCACTACTCTAAAAATAACAGTACAATTACTTAACATAACTATCAAAATATTTCGATGAAAGTTAAACCAGCTATTTAAGAAACTCCGAGTATCTATCGTACCGATTAATTAGAAAATCGAGCCGCATTTTAAAAACTAATTAAATTTGATTATAAGCAGTTATACTTGTCACGTAGCATATAATTAACAGGTACGGCATTAATTTTTATTACATATGCACACAAATGCATTTTTCCTCAACCAAATCAACTATAGATATGTGTAAGAATACAATGAAATTACATAACAATACACTGCTATAAGTTTTTATCTTAAACACCACGCCTATTAGACAGGACCTGTTCCGAAGAGATATCAGGATCTTTCTTCAAGTCACTGTTTATGGAAATATAGTCCAGTTTGTCTTTGGAACAATAAAAACTCTAGATACATCTTTTGAAGAATCCTTTGCACAACCACGAATAAATGAGAATCAAATTCCTTTAGATTCCACCCAAAAACCTCTTGTAAATGTATTATAAATGTTCCGAAATCGCAATATCAAAGCTCTCTGCGGATTTTGACGAACGTGGTTTTGACACAAGATTTGGATGGATGCTTCGAAAGGATCTTTATTTTTTTTTTTTGACTTTTTGTTTGGTTTAGCAACAAATGGATTGTTATAAATAAGAATCAAGTTACATTCTGCTTATTATATTACAATTAAAAATCGACGAAGCAAATGGGTAGAGAAGTGTCTATTCAACTTTTAAGCAGATATTTCAAAGTTGCAATGCGAAGTAAAGTCATCTGAGAAAACTAGGGAACTTGGAATAGAATATGGGTACCTACTCCATGAGGGTTAAGACACCTTGTTACTCTAATAAAATCAGTCCAATTGTTTATTATTTCTATAAAATTTTCGTAAAATTGTTATAGTATCTCAAATTTGTTAATAAGCGAATAAATAAAAATTATTTAGCGTTAATACATGTTATATGTTACTCCAATACTACACAATATTTATACTCGTGAAGTCTACTTAATTTATTCTAAATTAGCGTAAAAAAATTGTTAGAAAGTTTGATATTTGACGGTTAAGCATCAAGGCCGTTAAAATCAAAAGCTAGTCCAATACTGGTAATTAATAATCTTTAGTCTAGCCTTGGTTATGATTTTAGTTGATAACTTTAAGCCATATAAGGAGAATAATTAAAAATACATAATTTTAGAGTAAATTAGGCTGTAAACTATAAAATAGAATAGTAATTACCTATTTTATATAGGTAGACATATAAAAAAGAATGATAATATAATAGGTATATTGTTTTATACAAATATTTGATGAACTATAAAGAAAAAATGCAGAGGCGTTGCACTTAATTGAAAACACATTGTAAATTAACAAGCTATAATTATTTTTCAAGACTAATTATTTTACTAGCACGCCACTGAAGTAACAGTGATATTTTAAGATACGCTCTAGAGGGATTCCGATTTTGTTAACATATCGGGCATAGTTCAAAACACATGATAAAAGGTATTATGAATCAAATTGGCAAATTTGTAATGCACAACTTTTCTTATGTGTTCAGTTTCCAATAAACCTTAAGTAAAAAAAAATATTTTTTATAAGATTAAAAATACGGTCTGCAACAAATCTAACGAGAATAAAACAAACCCCATTTTTTGTAATAGGTTTTCCCGAAAGAATTGCATTTTTTTCTATTTTAATAATGGAGTGTTACTAGATGTACAACGTATGAAAGTAAATGTTCCAAATACGAGGATAGTTTTGACAACAGAAATAAAAATCAATCCAAAAAACAATTTTATTCGAAAATCGTAATAAACATATTCCTTTTTTTTTTTTGGCAGCTTCATTTGATGTAAACTGCTTTCCAGACATAGGGTGTGGAAACAGATACTAGTCAGAGGTAGCAATGTGGCAAACATTTTATTTTCCCACTAATTTTTGCATCCAACTAATCCAGAATGTTAGAATAGTACTCAAAATTAATTTTCCGAAGTCCATCAAGGATGTTCCTTTGTAGGCTCGATATGAATTTCTGTCGCCGATTAACCTTTCAAAACACAGAATTTATTCAGTCCCCGAAATTGGTTTTACAAACATTGTAGAAATTGTGATCCTACTGCTGAATATATTTTAATAAAATTTTAATTTTAATTAATCTACAAATTGTTTTAAATAAACATAAAATATTTTCTATTTATTTTTCTCTTCTTGCTTGAGGTCAGTGTTAATAGTGACCGAAAAGTTTATTGTTCTATAAACATAAAATAATAAATTTTTTGTTCTGAAAGTATCATGTTTGGTTCTGTAAAAATACTGCCACTTATTCCAAAACCGTAAAGATTATTAAACTGTTTTATCATCAGCTTTATATGAGACAGTATCATTTAAGATTTGTTAGCAATGAAACTAAAAAATTACTCTTCAAAACGGAAAGAAGATATTTTATCAGATTCACTAATTTACAGTAACGACGCCCAACCAATAGCATATCTTAATATCTTTTTGTGGAATTAGTGATTTGCGTGTTTAGAAGACAATTAAAAATATCTTACAATTTTAAAACACGCACAATAAGCCGTTTTATTGCCGCAAAAGACATGATAGCACTTGATAGCAGTGAGGTGTATGCCAAATGTTGTTAAATATTTTAAATCGAACACTATTGAAAAGTTTGCAGATTTAAGAACTCACGTACATGCTTCTGAAACAAGTCAATTCGTATATATGCAATTTACGAAACATCCAAAAGATTCCTTAACCGTTAGAATTTGCCACCAAGATTTATAGGAAATATTTTTAAGCCTGATTAGGCGTATTCTTACAATATATTAGATAGATTATACCACTATAATGTGACATTTATATTTATCTTAAATGATATATTTTATGATGTGTAAGGTCAAAGAGGATTCATTTAAAAAATATTTTTTTTATAAAATTCATTGAAGAACACTTTGTAAACAATATTTCTACTAACAATTAAAACCATTTATCAGCTGTTCAGGCCATTAGAAAAGATACAATAATTAAAAATTAATAACCATGAAAGGGGTTAATAAAATCTTAATTTTATTGATAATAAAACTATATTTAATTTATTTAACACTTGTGTAATTATGAAACCCAAGGACTTGTAACGATAATTAAGAATTTGAAAATAGAACTAAATTGACGGTATGATATTTATTGTAAACATACTGAATCACAACTTCAATTTCGTTAGATTTAGGCATTTAAAATTCGATAAGACTTTAAAGTATCAGTCTCCTAAATCGTGCTTATATGAAGAAGGAACAATGACAAACTGAATTATAGAAGCAACTGAGCGAAATAGAGTTTCATACTCCTGAGTGAAAGATTATTACATCTTAAAGTGATTTTTTTTCTTATTAGATTAGATTCAAGTATAAGCAACCTTGACTACTAAGAACCTATTAGATTTAGCTTTAATTTGATTCACAAATTTATCATGGTTTATCTGTTTAGCGAAAGTTGTTCTGTAAAGTGATTATCGTTAATTAAATGTGTTGATTTAGTTATTGTTAAGTCAGGAAACTATGAAATAACATTGGTGGGGCTTAAGTTCATTAAAGCTAATGAGGAATAAATTAAATGAAAAAAAAATTGGCGAAACGATTGTACGTGAGAGCAGTCGCGTAGCTTACTAAGATTCGCATGTAATGTACCGCGTGTTACTAGCACTAAGTGTTATACATTACACAACAATATGATACAAATTTTACAACGGGATAGTATAAACATTTCAATTTTAATTTTATTCACGTCACACGCGTTTCCAGTACGTTTATTTATGATTATAATTGTTGTAATTTTTTATATTAGAGCTTATTTACAATCACGTAGGCATAGTTGTGATACATTTATTCATTTGTTTAAATGAATTGTTATAATGGATTAATTATTAAATGACATCGTAGGCATTTAAAAAAGTAAATTTGTTTGAGATTAATTCGTTTATAACGGATACGCCAATGGTGCAGAGAAGTTTACGGTATAGTATAATAGCGAGGTTACCCAGCTGATTGTTAGAAGCACCAGGAACTTGGTTTGTGCATGATCTGTTCCGGTTTATACCCGCATTATTAACACATTTATTACGAAAATTGCTATATGGACTATGGCATTCCTGTTTAGGGTTTCTTTGGGATTAATACCAAGACCTTGGTCAAAGATTAATATACACATTGTGTACAAATATTTGCCTTGGTCAAGACATTTACGTTGGTGTTACACGTTTATCAATCGAACGATTAATGCATCTCTGCAGTTTACTTATGATTTAAAGTAGTTCTAAAGCTTGCCAATGGTAGTGCACCTTGTCGAATCCATCGATATGGAAAACTTTTGTTCGTATTTTTAAAAAGTAGTGTTTAGGGCTCCATATTGTTGTAACTAGATGTTTCGTCATATTTTAATATTTATACAACATATAAATAAATCTTTGGTGTTCGAAAGGATTTTTCTATTGCAATAGCTATAAGATTATCTTGTATTGCAACTTTGTATGTGAATATGTCTCATTACTTATTGAATTATTCTCGTATATTTTCATATAATATACATAATGGAACATGCAACATTATTTGACACACTTAAAATGTAAATTGAACCTAACTCCTCAAGTAATTACCTTAGGATTAGATAATTATAGTCGCCTGACGCTCTAATTGATTAACTTTACATTAAATTTATATTAAACCAGCAATTTATAGTAGCAATATATCTAAAAACAAGTGTAAAGTTATTAATGTTAGTGTCAGGCTGGAGATAATCACACGGAAATTGTAGCTACTTAAATTTCTTTTCTTTGTATTTGGATTTATAAACATTTAAGAATTTCGTCAGAATATCACTATTAAAAATCAGATTATAATCCTAATTTTAGACAATTGTATTTCAAATTTCGTTCTGTTAAAATCTATTTGACCTAAATAACTATTATTTTCAATGTTTGGTTAAGGCAATTTAATACTAATACACATAATATTGTTCTTATTAACTACATGTTTTATTTAAAATTGGATATCAATTGTGCACACATATTATTGTTTTATTACTTTGGCTATAAAATACAAAAAATTATGTTCTATTTAAATTTGAACTAGTATTTCAATTGCAATAAACTATTTAGTGTTTTACTTAGAATATAATTTTGTTTAACTGACTTTCACTTTAAATCCAGTTCAAACTAATCTACAACTTTTAAGTAAACACAAATATTTAAAGATGTCTTAATTTACGGAAGGTGCCTCCTTTAATTGTACAGGAATTCTACTTGCAAAGAGATATCCTGTTGGACCACCGAATTTAGAAAAATGTATTTTCCCAATTGAACCCCGTACTAAGTTTAAAATTGGTTTCTTTGCTTAAATTAGCTTATAAACAGGGTATTTGGTTTAGTGAAAATGTAGATGTTTCAAAATTATTTTTGAAGGTCACAAATTATGATATACTGATACATAAATAACAATATTGTAAAATCGCGTTTCGATGATAATAAAAATAAAGTGATCATTGAAAATAATAAATAAAACTTAAAATCTGTCAATTGAAATTTTCTTTCAATTTTTACCTACACTACGTGGACCCAATTATTAAAGCATATGCTCCAAATTTCCCCAAACAAACTATTTTTATATAAAAAAAAAAAATTGTACCAGACTTTAAGTTTTATTTATAATTAATATTTTTTAAAATCCAAAAACGAATTCATTTAACATTTGAACTGAGGTTTAGAAAATTTTCTCATACGTTTTATAAAATAAAAAAACCAAACTCCCGTTGCTAGTGTTATATAAACGACCGTGAAATCGACGACTAATGGGAAGTATAAATTTACCGAAAAATTTTAAGTTATTGGTCAAATAGATGAAATGCAGACACAACACAGACAACCGAATCTATTCATATAGCTAACGTCTGTCTTCGAGATTGCTAATTTTAAATATCTCTGTATAAAATAATGACTTACTCACTATTTATAGATTCTCCAAGCGTTTCGTTCAACTTTACACAACTGTTATCTAACATACATTTATAAACGTGTTAATAATAGTTGAAAAATTGGCCTACGTGACGCCACTGACGGTTGAAGGAAATCTGCCAAATTACACCTGTTACAGTATGTAGTTAGCGAAAACATTTTCCGGGGTGGACACCCTCCTGCACAAATGATGAATAATACAAATATATGAAGTTATACATAATTTTTAAATATATATCTGCTGAGAGTGTCGAACTTGCAGTCCCAAGACCGCTATTACCAGATTTTCCATAACCTTTGCTTATGGAACATTCTTTTTTTTTTACTTTATTTGCCTATAAGTACATTTAAGAAAAAAAAAATCTATTAACCAGCTGCCACTTGCAAATTCATATCTTGCACTATTTCTGGGATTAGCCCTCTATCTCATCCCGAATTACGCTCCTACAAAAGAAGGCTGTCGAATCGGTCAAATGAAGATTCATGATAAGTTGAGAAGTATGATCAATCATATTACAATTTGTTCAACATGAAGCGCATATTTAAGACGTTGTTTGGATTCCTTTTGAACAGGACGTACTTTAATAGATTTTTTATTATAGTGTTAAGATTAAAATTAAACTCAACATTTCACACGGCACATTACCGGTTAGGCACACTTTACAATAAATAGTTTTCAATCATATTATTAAAAAGCAAACCAAGATTAACAAGTTTTAATATCAATAATGATAATATATTACACTAGATATTTATTATTTCATTGAACTATCGCTATCAGGAATTAATTAAACTGTTAATGAGGCTATTATGTAAGGGCAAAATATTTAAAAATATAGATTACATACATCATGACAAATGGTTATAAGCTCATGTTTTAAAGGGTATTTGTTTAGTTTATTAGATAGCGTATATGTAATAAACTTGGTTTTTAGTGCAAGTTCATGTCATATAAATGACCTTCTTATATCCAGCTTTTGAATTATTAACCTAGGCAATGGTTGTATTACGTTATTTAGAGGACCTCACATTACGGTTGTAATTTATTAACTTACAGCTAATTATTCTATCGCTGGTATATCAAGCTAAATAAAATCTGTTGATTGTAGAATTGGGTAAATTTTGAGCGTTAAATATTTGGAGAAAAAGGAAGGAGGAGAAATGAGTTTGACATGATAAAATATTGTCTTATATTTTAATGTCTAGAATCAGGTGCTATTTCTCAAAAATTCAACTTCAAAATTACTTTTTTTAATTGTTAATTTAAATACAAATACATAAGAAGATTAGATGAAAAATAAAAACAAATAAAGACTCTGTTAAATACATAAATTATAGCCTCAATAATTATTGTAGTTAAGTTATTTATTATTATCTACTTGTTACTTGTTTTTCCATGCTCAACATGATAAAATAATGCGAACATAAGGTTTCGCTTATTATCTAGCCTGGACAAATATGAGTATCAACAAAAATATTGATTGTCTAAAGGCTTTTCATGATTAGGTCTATTGACTTAAATATATTTCAGGATTATAATATTTATTTCCCTTTATTATAAAATATAAACAATTTTTTCTCAGTTTAAAACAATATAATATTTGGTGATAAAGTTTCCTTTGTCCAGGCTTTCCAAAAATGTAGTTTCTCTGACAGTGACAATCAAAGCATTGTTTAATTTATTAAAATCACATATGTATAAAACAAAAATTTAGTATAGAGAGAAAAATTATAAAATTAATGACCTCGTAAGTGCGGAACTTAAAGGTCGGAAAACAATTACAGTACAAATTTTTATAAAGGAAACAATTATAACATGTTAACCAGGCCATTTACCCCTATACATATCGCGGAATAAAAAAAATCCACTTTGTAGTCTATATTCGCTAAAAATGTGTAGGAAAAATTGAAAAAATAAAATTGACTTGTTACCGTTAATAGTACATACAGTTTGTAACATTGCCAATATTACGACTAGAGAAATATAAAACAAAAGCTACATAGGTAAAGCAAAATCTACGACGGACGACGTTTCATCACATGTATCTCAATATAAACAACATTCCTTGGTGAATACATTATTATTACAAAATGTTGCTTTTATACATGAATAAATAATTATTCTTTAAAATATACAGTTACTAGAGATACGTGGTTTTTCACATTTTTAAAACGTTGTCTAATTAATATGAATCTTTCATTAGAATTACTATAAATAAACAATTTTAATTTTAATGAAATGCGTGTTGACTGAAAATAAAAAAAAAACATAGATTATAATAAACATTCAAATGTTCAAATTAAATGTCAAGTCCAAAAATTTTTTAAAAAGTTACTCCTGATTTATATATACAAGCTATAGAAATGTCGGGTTATTTTGACGAAAAATCATATAGTACCAATAGATGATTGTCCATTAAAATAGCCATTTGGATAGTTCGTATATTATCCAGCTAGTCTATAATCTAGTCAACTAAACAATTTAATAGTAACATATATTTTCTAAACATGAAAGCTAATTTACTCAATAACTATACGTTTGTATGTGATTAAAAATAAAATAGAACTAAAATTTAAATTTAATTTTTAAATTCCTTGCTTTGCTATGTCGGTTTAATTCGGGAAAATGGAAAATTCTAATTTTAGATAGTTCAGTTTTTTTAATTCTTGATCTTTTACTGAATAAGGGTTAGGTACTATTGATTCTATTCAACAAGACAGTTAAATGTCACCCCTCTAAGTACATACCAGGACAATGTGTTCGATATTTTCTTAGTGAATTATTATCTGAAAACGAGAAAATCAAAACAGATTGGTAAGGTTTTATTGGGACACCCTTTATAATCACTGAAATATAAGTAAAACTTGTAATATCATTAAAAGCATCATTCCTTAAATTAATTTAAAACCGATGCATTATCAATATTCACAATTATCTTAAAGTAGTTCCTAACTGTGCATTAAACATTCTCTCTTATAATTATTATTTTTTATCTGCAGTACATCCTTATTCGAAATACCTTAAGTATCAAAATTTGAAATACCTAGACTGAGGCGTTTATTTTCTTAGTTTTATCTTTATACCCAACAAAATGAAAAGGTTTACATTTTTCTCAACTTGTCTTAAAGTATCTTGAATTAAAACGCTTGATTGTTTAACTAGATTAACCTCCCACTAATCACTTAAAGAATTTATGTGATGCCGTTAACATTACAGTGTGGCTCACACGGATTATTATCAGTTGTTGCAAAATCCACTTCAAATAAAATAATAATTTTCAGTTCGGTCTTAGTTATATGATTACAGGATTTTTAAACATAAATTATCATTGAGATTCAAAATATTTCATTATTTTTTCAAGATTCAATTAACCATAATCAGTAGGCAATGATTCTAGTGGATTTATCACTAAGATTACGTTGATCAAAAAAAATAATTTCGACAAAGTTTATAGTTAAAATATGTAATTGTTTATGGGGAGCACTAAATAATTGCATTTATTAATTTTTGACAAAATTGTTTATAAGTTGTAGGTAAGTAAGCAAAATGTTTGATGCAAGGCATAAAAATACGGGTTAATTTGTGATGTTAGCAGGATAATAATGATCATGGTCCTTGCTTTCAAAATAACTATAGATTCCTTCCTGGGCTTTTTTTTGTTTAGTCGCGTAATATCTTTGGATCCCACTTCTGACAATAAAATGTCAAGTTTTCAGGTTCGTATACCCAAAAATAATACATGTTGTTCTAAATAACACGCTTTATAGGACTCGAGAATGAACATTTTCAAATTATCCCAGTATCAGTATCATCTCAAATTTGGTTAATAACAAAAAATCGACCACGCCTCTTTCAGGAATAAACAAGATTAAAGTTAATGAAGTACTTAAGTGTTGATTTAACAAAATCGTTAGCCCTAATTTTTCAGATTTTTTTTTTATTTTGTTAAAATCAAACTGGAATAGACGGCAGAACAAAAAAAAAGCGGTTCCACCATTAAATCTTTTAATTAAATTAAACTTTTAACATTATGTGTGCCTCATTATTTTTATTCCTATCTGAGTTGAACACACACTGTATTAGTATGAGTAGTAAATAAACAGTCTCATCACTTCGTATATTTCAAAGTGAATTGCTTCAGTCATATTAATGCCCGCACATCCACATTATAAACAAAATCGGAAAAGAAGTATTATATTAACTGAATTAAAATTTACTCTACCACAAAACAATTTACTCTCATTTTATCAAATCTCATGAATAAATGATAATTTAATTATAAGATGTTTTACTGGTTTTTCACATTAACTTTTTTGTTGTTTTTGCGCAAAAATCTATTTATAGTCAAGAAAAATACATGGACAATAATTATATTAATTTATAAGATCCAGGTATTTGTATTATTTATTTAAATACACTGAAAGAAATGATTTGTTAATCAAATAAAAATAAACGAAAATAATTTAAAATATTTAGTAAATTAATCAGCTCCAATTAAATTATATATATATATTATATTTACCTTAACAGCTTTTTCAGAAATGTAGATTACACAAATTAAAACATTTTCGAGTATTCGATTTTTTTGTTTAAGAAGATTTTACCTTAAAAGTGATAATATTAAATTTTTTGGCATCACTTTTAATTAATGCGTTTACTTAAAATTAAATAAATAAATTACAAGATACAGATTGATTTATTAAAGATTAATTATCCTATTTACTTGTAATTGAAGTGAGAATTGATGATTTTATAACTAATCAAAATAATAATTAATTGATTCCATAGAAATTATGGTATTTGGGGCATAGATTATTATTAATGTTAATATATAATTAAATTGTATAAAGACCACACAAGCTAAATTTAAAATTCTAGCTTTGGCTATAAAAAAAAAATTATAGAAACATCATTCTGGATTGGGTTACCTATATTGTTTAAATATTACAATCTCAATCTCATGTAGAAGAACTATCTCAAGCTCTGAGGATGCATACAAAATGCGCGACACATGTTTGGCGAAACTAAATAAACACAGCGGTAATATATCGTCTGCTGTGCTGGCATAAAAGAAGTTAAAGCTCAGGCCTTTCATAAATTTCCCAGCTATTCATCCAAACCCGGGCCGTGCGGTGCCAAAGCTTTTTATCGAGAAAAAATAAATTAATAATGTAGTAATTTTATTAATAATAATCATATAAGATCCCCTGTATACTAGACGGAAAATTGCAAAGCCACGGATTATGTAAATATGTTTGGCTGTAATTTATAACAATTTAATACTAAATAGCTGGTAATTATTCTATATAACCTATTAAGAACTAATCTTATATTGTATACCTCAGGCTAATTTGATGTTTGTTTCTTTTTATATCAAAGTCGTTTTAGATAAAATCTAGTATACTATTATAATTTTAATCGATGGCAATATTGATAAATCTGAACAATTTTAACAAAACACTATATATTAGCCTGGGTTATTTCCTACACAGACAAAAAATATGCATTGCTTATTTTGATAGAGTTAGGTAGTTAATATCGTTAGAACTTCTATTATGGTCGTAAATTAACTTTTAGCAAGCCGAATGCCGAACATTCAAAATATTATTGTTTATACAAGTTTGAGTTCAAAAAGTTTCCGAATATAGCTCTATAAATATGTTAATGTTCTATGCATCACAAAATTAATTCGAAGTTTTAGAAAAAAGAAATAATAACATTAAACGATAAATAGAATCTGTTAAAGTGCTTCATTAAAATAGCTGATGGTTAAAAAAATGTTTGAGAACATACCTTGAGTAGGTATTATGTAAAGCAGTAAATATCTTGTCTTATTTTTGGAGACATCGGTATTATAAATAAACCAAATAGGAACAAGCAATGTTACATTAGACCAATTATAGTGAAGGAAATGTTAATAAAAATGCGAGGTTATTGTCCTATATTGTAACAGAACGAGCAAATATAAATCAACATCGGACAAATTAATAATAAAATATTTTTAATTATTATCATATAGCTCAGTTGTAAGATCAAAGTGGATTACTATAGTCTTGGAGTAATAAATATACAGCATGTCTTCAATGTCAATGAGAATTAGTCGAGAGCCATTTTGGTATATATTGAGAATTATTTATACGTATTTGATTTCAGTTTCTGTAATGCAAAATTTGTCTGTTACATCTTTCTGCTTTTGCTCATCGTCACTTAATACATTGAATTTTTAATTCTAATAAAGCCCGAGAACGAAATTGTCCTCAAAGTAAAATGTTTATAATAAAACACGAGTACGAAAATGTTCTCAAAGTGAAAGAACGTAGGTAGATTTTATAATACTTAATAATATTTTAAGAATACTTTTTAGTGACATTCAATACTTGGAAGCAGTTAGAAATATAACCTACCTCAGCGGAAGTTACTATCGTGAAAACTTTGGTATAAAATATCATTTTTTGGTTTTGTATATATACGATGTACGAATTAAGACAAATCCGTTACGTAAGTGGTATTTGAACCCACATCTCCCGATTGCCGGTCAGGTGCAGTGCTAGGCAGGTACGAATTAAAGAAGTTCCATACGTTATGTGCCACGGTAGTTTAATTGGTAAAACACCCGACCGGCAATCGGGAGATGTGGGTTCAAATCCCACTTGTGTCACGAAATTTTTTTAATTCGCACATTTTAGTTTATATTTCATATCTATTCAAATATCGGTGATACACTATACGCTCTCAACTTAGTTCGAATAACTTTCTTTCGTTTATATTTATATCCTGACAATTACCGTCACTAATATCACCATTTTTTGTTAATAAGAAAACTATTACTCCCACAGGTATTCAGAAGAAATATAGCAATTTAAAACTGTTGTTGGTGAGATTTGGGTCGGACATTCGAGAGTGTGCAACGTGCCAATTCCTATTAATATCTCAATAAATACTAGATTTATTTAAAAAGATGAGAAGTTGCATTGTTTTTACCTAAAGAATATTATGAACATGTTTTATGGGTTTTAACTGCATTCTGTCTGTGTTAGTAAATTACGTTTATCAGACGAAATTATATAATTATGAACATGCTCGGATTCGCTTGTTGTTGGTACAATACCATTTAAATTTGCAATACAGATGGTGTCATCTAGTTAATAGCTGTAGCATTTTCAATGTCACTTAACAGTAAGTATCTTTAGCTTGATTTGTCATGTATTATTACTCTGTAATAAAATTTTAAGTATTTGTCCATAAAATATATATCCGCAATGATTTTAAGAAATACCTACCTAAAAATAGGGATTTAATAATTTGAAAGTCGCGTAAAATTTCCATTACAATCAAAGAGAATTTTATTACGTCCAATAGAATTTCTTCATCATTGAATAAAGAAGTAATAAATTTAAAAAAGAACAAGAATTTCAGCATTTTATTAGGCAGTTCTATAATTCTGTCAAACTAAAGAATAGGAATTTTTAAACAAATTTATTAATGGTTTATTTTACACAGTTCAAAACAGAATAAAAATTAAATATTTTATTAGAATTACTTAATTCCTCTTGGATACTACTGCGTCTGGCTAACTAAAAGGATTTATTGTTATTAATAAAAGCGCGCACTTCAAAATTTCTTTAAATTTAATTATCTTACAAATGAAGAAAAAAATATTATTTAGGACTACTATTATGTAATTAACTTCCAAACATGAACAAATTAAAAATGGTATATGCACTGACCGCATTTTTGTTCCGTAGTTAATGGAGAGGATAATTTTTCATTTGCCAAAAGCATTTATTTTCTTTTGTGTTTATTCTGTTTATTATTGTAACAGGGCCAAGTGAATATTTTTCATGATGTCAAAAGAGAAGAACTCTATTATCATACTTTTAGTGGAAAAATGATCTCACAATAGTATCCTGCATTATAATTATATTTATTTTATAAACACGAATTCTTGAGTTATTTTTCTTTGCTTTAACACTTAATTGCGTATATATAATCTTGGGTAATAAGTAGTAAAACCTAAAAATTAGGAATCGCCATTTGAAGTTTTTTTATTTTAGCTACTTTTGAGCTCCTATCTCAAACTGATTGTGTACTTTAACGCCTAATATATAGTTCGGTTTTAAAAATTTAAAAAAATATCAATATGTTGAAAATACTGCGAATATACGTTTATTTGAATTGTGATTAAGCCAAACGTGGTAAAATTATACCTGCATGATTTATTTTGAAGATATTTACATGTAATTTTAGAACATGTAGTAATTTAACCAATAATTTGCTTTTTGCTTAGCCGATTTGGGGAATATCCAAATTTCTAACATTTGCGAAGAGCTTATACTAGCACGAGATACCGATTGACAAGATGTATGTGACGACATATTGCCTGCTCATCTTGTTGTCAATAAAAAAATAGCCCAAGCAGCTAGAAAAACTTCATCTTCAGGGCACTGGTTTTAATTATTCAATTGTAAAAATTTATGGTTCGAACCCCGGGCCCACTACATGTAGCTGCTCACCCGAGTAAACTTTATAAAATTAACTGAATGATGGCTAAATTGCCTAAGATGCAGAGGCCAATAAAAAAAATGGACATGATATTAATTTGTTTATTTTGCTATCTTCGATCTATGACTGATGAAAAATGTATATTTAAGATTTAAAATATCGTTTATAGTTATCATTCTTTACTCGGCAGCAAGAAGTATTCAAACCAGAATAATATTGCACATGCAAATTAACTTGATACAGTACTATTATTAATTCCAGCTACTTCATTTTTGGTGCCTATATCACGCAATAGCAATGCATATTATTTTACATCCGTGTTTTACATCCAAGTTCATGGTATTAATTTACATAGCTATATTCGACTTCAAGTACAACACAAATTATTACGTGACAATGTGACAGCAGCTCAGTTTATATATTTTCTATTTTAACTCTACAAGTCTTTTAGAAATTCTGGTGTTCTACTGTTTTGTTTAGACAATTTTGAGTCGCCGTTGCTTCCAAGCTTAACTTTGCTCGTATAATAATATAACTTTGACTTGATTCAAAGCTTGATATAAATTAATGATTACAGATTTTATTCATAAGAACTATATCATTATTACCATCATGTTCAAAAAGATATAAAATAACCTTAATAAACGTGAAAAAAAATATTAGTACTGCACTGTTATCAGGGTTGATTTTGTTATTTTTCTGGAGAAAAAAAAATTCTTATTAAGCGGCTGAGATTCTACAATAGAACATCGTTTTATAGATCGGTAAAACATACAATAGAATTGTAATAAGTACAAGAAATTTGAATACCATGTATATAATTTTTTTCAACATTCCAGTGAGAGATTTACAAGATAGAAAATTCTAATATGCCTTGTATGTAAATACATATAAAAACCATCAACATATTCATTTAATACATTAAGTTGTTGTAATTGAAATTAAGTTTGATGTTGCCACACCTATTCTGATTCTTCTTTACAAATGCAAAATAGTGCACTCCGGCATAAAATACCGGCCGAACTTCTAATCATATTGAAGAACTATCGGCTCTATATTTCTGATATTTATGCGTATGCCGGGTTTACCGTTTCAGATTAAGAACTCAGTTTATTAAAAGATGTTTTGACAGATATTAATCCAGCAATGTATGTTGAACTACCTGCTGAAAATTAAAAAAAAAACTTTCTAAACAAGAGGTTTTCATGGGCGTCTGGAAAAAATTGTTCGGTTAGAATTTTGATTATATAATTGTTTTTCCCGAATTTAAATACTTCTGGAGTGTAACGTTTGAACTTCCCCAATCAAACATTTTTACTTTCATATATTATTTGATTTTGGAAAATTTGATTTTTTGAATCCTGAAAGTTCTTCTCAATAGATGAAAATAATGCAGACTAGGGCATCCGTTTGTTTTAGTTAGTAAGCAAGTCCAGGGCAAAAACTATGTTGATAAAATTAGGGAAATAAAATCCCAATGTCGTTGTAGAGTTGCAGCCCAATAATTAATCCAGAAACAAACATGAAAATAAAATAAACATATACTTGATTCCAGCGATATTTATTTAATTAAAATACACTCCTGTCGCATATTTACAATGTGCTAATATTCACATTTAAAAATCTTCTTCTTGATTTGAGAGATATTTTTCTTATCAAATATATAGAATAACATTCCTGATAAAATATATTTTGGAATTTTTTGTTCAAACAAAAATTTCGTAATGTTTTATTGTATGACTCTAATAATATCTCTAGCAACTCACTATTTTTACCTCAATCTATCCCTGCCATTTTCTATATCATTATATTTTATAAATGAACAGAGCCCTTCTGGCTCGATGCTTTTGCATTCATTAGCGTTCGTTCTTAGTTGAACATAAAATATTGCAGGAAAAAATAAGACGTAACACTGGGATGTTGATTTGTATTTTGGTAATTCCATTCAATATTTAAACAAAATGATTCCTGCTAAGATTGAGACACGCCACTGCTACCAGAATAGAATCTGAGTTCGATGTTCACTCTCAGTCTGACACATCTATGTACTATTGCTATTCTTCTTTTCAAATGCAAAATAGTGCAATTGGATTAGATGATTCACATAAAATATACTAACTAACCAAACCAACCATTTTATCTACGTATTTTTGACATAAATGGATAATAAGGTGAATAACGCTAACGGCCTGATGTAAATCGACTCATTTAAAAACGAAAATGAAAATTAGACCACCCATTTCTCACTATTCCAATCGAAATAAAATAAAGCAGCTCTAAATGGTAAAAATAGTTGTCAATTGGGTGGGATTTTGAATGACATGCTCATGTAAGTTTACACTTTCTTCTTATGCCTTTTTGTAACATAGTATTAGATCTTAGATACAATCGGACACAAGCTATAAAGCTTGTTATTTGTTTCTTTACATTTGTTTTGGTGATTGTTAACATGCATCGAAGCTGAAATTCGATAACAATAAAAACAAATTAGAACGAAAGTATTTCTTATATGGACTTTTTTTCTTCTTTAAATACAATAACTACGGCGTTTATCTAAAAATATGATGAGCTTTTACTGGAAATACCTAATAAGCCTATAATAACTTACTTAAGAATGATGTTGTCTTTAGATAATAATGTTATAAGAATACCAGAAAAACCTAATGTTACAGCGCGGCATTCAAGTCACACAGAAAAGGTGCGTATATCATGTCATCTTAGATAAAATATTAAGCCGCATCCAAATATTATAATTATCATGCCCTTAATGAAATATATTATTACATAATAATTTACTGGATAGGGACTTTTTTATTTAAATGTACCGATATTGTCTCATATTTAAAATTATTTTGACTGTAAAAGATTTAATATTCATAAACTTTTCGTACGTCGGAGAATTCATAACAATTTTTGTATTTATAATGCGTATCCCATCGGGTAAACATATACCATAAAAAAACATGGGGCAAACCGGCTAAAATATTTTTTAAAAGGTAGTAGATGTCGACTTGCTATTGTAACTGGAACGTTCTATATTTTATTAGATTTTTTGTGATAAAGTCATAGCAAGAACATGCATTTGGCGTTTGATATCTTCAAAAGCAGAAACTATTACTATGGGTTGCTGAACAATAAATACAATTTCAAGAACACCAAACTGACATCCTTGAATTTTAAACAGACTTTTATGATGGCTTATTTTTTTGCAAATGTCAACTGGCAAATGTGTCAAATTAGTTTTACCTATACATACAGGGTGGTCCAACGAAAAGTTTGCACCTAGCTTTTCTCTTTTTTTTGTAGTCGAATGCGAAAATGCTCGGACACGTCGATTTTGCTTTTGAGGGGGACACATTTTAAACATATTTTTCGATCTGCGCCTTTAACCCCCTAGCGGGGGTGAGTAACAACCCTAAAATTTTAAATGGAAAGAGGGGTCTAATGACATATCATTTGAAAGGACACAAAATTGTCTTTCTAATGATACCCTATTTGTCGAATTTTACTAAAACAGTTAATACGAAAACGACTTTAAAGACATTAAGCCGATAATTTTGGTATTAATGAGAAATACAAATAAGTTTTAATTATTGCGAGTGAAAACACCTGCAATCGTTAGTACATTCCAATGTTTGTTAGTTTTAACATTGCTTTGTAAAAAAAGTAAACAAGCTGTTAAATTGATTTATTAAAACGTTACATTAACAAATGTTGAAAATGTGACCCATTTGATTCCATACAATAATACAGATTTTGTTCAAATCTATCTCTAACATTTTGTAGCATATCAGGTGTTATGTTTCTGCACTCTTCTGTAATGCGTTGGCGAAGATCTTCTATGGACTCGGGCTTCGTGGCAAAACATTTATTTTTTAAGTGCCCCCAAAGAAAAAAGTCTAAAGGCGATAAATCCGGTGACCTGGCAGGCCATTCAATTGGGCCCCTCCTTCCAATCCACCGTCCAGGGAACCGGTCATCTAAGAACTGTCTTACAGGAGCCACATAGTGCGGAGGTGCTCCATCTTGCTGGAAATAAAGCCGATCAGCAGTATGATTTTGGTCATCTTCTATTATTTGTGTTATTAAAGGATCAATTGTGTCTTCAAGCATGTTTAGGTACACTTCACCAGTTAAATTTCCAGGAATAAAAAGTGGTCCTATAATATGATTTCCTAATATGCCACACCAGACGTTTATTTTTTGAGGATACTGGGTATGAACCTCACGGAATAAATGTGGGTTACTGTCATCCCAGTAACGGCAATTGTGCCTATTTACAGCTCCATTCAAATAAAATGTGCATTCGTCGGAAAAACAAATGTTAAATAATAATTGCGGATCTTCAATTAAACGCTGGCTCATTGCTTCACAAAATTGCAGCCTTCTATCAGGATCATCCTCATTTAGTTCCTGTACTAATTTGATTTTGTACGGATGAAATTTGTACGCTTTTAAAATTCGTATTATGGACGAACGGGAGACACCTGAGGCTTCAGCTAGTTGACGGGTACTTTGACTATGATCCATTTCAACATGCCCTAAAACAGCGACTTCCACAGCTTCATTTCTGATCGGTTTCTGCGGCTGGTGTTTTACATTACAGACAGATCCGGTATCTACAAACTTTTTAACTAACTTGCCAACGTACACATCATTCACATTTTTATCGGGATGTCTCTCATTAAATAAGCGAGCCGTAAGTCTAGCACTACTATTATTTTGAAAATAAAGTTTAACAATTTCAACTCGTTCTAGAATGGAATAAATCATTTTGTACGGTAAAAGTAAAATAACTTGAGAAGCAACCAAACTGAATCAATGAAAAGACTAAAATAAACGGTGTAAATTCTTTTCCTACACGTATCTGCAGTTTTTATTTCAACAAAAAACGCAAACGATTAGTGAGGAATTTAGTTCTGATAAATAAGATAGTGTTTTTGAAATCCCGTTTTTCTTCAAAGTAAATAATTTAGAAATGATTGTAGTTGTTTTCAGTCGTAATAATTAAAACTTATTTGTATTTCTCATTAATACCAAAATTATCGGCTTAATGTCTTTAAAGTCGTTTTCGTATTAACTGTTTTAGTAAAATTCGACAAATAGGGTATCATTAGAAAGACAATTTTGTGTCCTTTCAAATGATATGTCATTAGACCCCTCTTTCCATTTAAAATTTTAGGGTTGTTACTCACCCCCGCTAGGGGGTTAAAGGCGCAGATCGAAAAATATGTTTAAAATGTGTCCCCCTCAAAAGCAAAATCGACGTGTCCGAGCATTTTCGCATTCGACTACAAAAAAAAAGAGAAAAGCTAGGTGCAAACTTTTCGTTGGACCACCCTGTATAATAACCTTACCTAGTCGTGTATTTCACATTTCATATTTCTAAATACGACACAGTTAAGAATGATACACTTTTATATTTCCTATCCATATAAAAGTGTATCATTCTTGACTATGTCGTACTTGATGGAGAAGAGACAACTCGAATTTGATTTGAAGTCTAGTCTATCTGAAAACCTGTCAATTTCTGCAAAAATAATTAACTTCCTTGCCAATTAATCTAGCAAATTATCGATGTAATGAAATTTGATGTTCGACAATAATTCATATCAAATAATGGACCTACATAGATAATAATAATAAAGGACTTTATTAAGGGCGAGTTTCAGTTCAGTGTCAGATGCCACTGCCTGTTCAGGTAACCCATAAGATAACAGTCTAGACTGAAAAATATTTAAGTAAATCGATTCTCCCTATATGATTACACTTATTTTTAAGCTAATGACAATGCATCACACAATGACATTTCGTGCAGTTATTTGATTTGTTTCCAACCCGGAAGATGTCCCAATACTCTTAATCGATAGAATTAAATATATTTCACGCTATCTAAAATTCAAACCCAAATACTATTTATAGTGTTCTAAAATACAAATTTAATTAATTTGCAAATGATTTCAACAAGTAATTTATATTATAAGGTAGTATTTAAACTTATTATTAAGTATTTTGAATGTGACGACGTTATTTTTGTTTAATGTGTTTAATTTTCCTTAAAATATATAGAAATTAAGAAAGTAATTTAGATAGATAGAATCTAGAGATAGAATTTAGAGAACCCGGCAAAACAACTACTAAGCAATTCGAAAATTTTTATTATTTTTTTTAAATATGTCTGATTCTCACATCGTCCACCTAGCGCAACACTTTAATGCATGGATTCTAGATAGTTTTTAATCTAAATTTACATAGAGACCATAGGAGTACCAGTATTTTAAACATGTATAGTCTAGTTTATTAAAATATTGCTTTATATTCCTAAAAATATGGGGCGTTTTAATCGTGCTGTTGATTGATTGTATAATAAAAATGAACGAAATTTAATGAGAAAACTATTAAGAAATTATAGGGTAGTTTTTTCGAAAAGCTGTGAATGTTATCTCAATTATTTATGCTTAAAAACCAGACAACATAACACGGTTGGGTATCTGTTCTACATGAAATAATTTATAGCCACGAAAAAAGCAAGTTTATTTCCTATGATAGCTCTATTTATATTTTATGGTGTAAAATTAAGTGTGTAGAAGAACAAGGAGAAGTAAAAAATTACCCTTAAATGTTTTTCCTTTGGTTTACCATAAGTGTTTAAACTAGAAAACAACACGTGCTTATTCACTCGGCGGTATTGAAATTCACATTTAGAAAAGAGGTGTTTAGTGGCAATTGATTTATTAAACATATACATCTTTCTGTTTCCTATTAGCAGAAACTAAAAACATGTAATAGTCGACTAAGAACTAAAAGTACAACAGTAATTTATTTCAATCTGGTTTAAAAGGTTAACTTCTCGTTATCCAGAAAACAATTATTCTTCTATTTCGGCTAATATTTCCTCATTGAAAATAAATATACAGTGTGTACCAAAAAAATGTTTCAAATTTGATATATTGTTAACCCTTTAGAGCTCAAAGCGTGCTCCATCTGGATGCCTAAAAATTGTAACAGTCTCCTACAACTTGTCCTCAAAGGGTTGAATTTAATAGAGAAAAAATTGAATTCATCGATAGAATTTTATAAGATTTATTATATTCATTAATTTTCATAAATTGACAGATAGCTTGACCATATCTATATTACAACACCCATATTATCAAGGAACATATATTAAAATACAATATTGTTCAGCAATTTTAGAAAAATGTTCTAAAAAATAAACAGTCAAAAATCGTATTTTCCAAAATAATAGGTAATAAAAATTAAACTTTTCGGGGATGTCAAACAGGAACATCTATAACTTAGCCTTGCAAAAAGAAAAGCAAAACCAAGTGAAACAAAAAACATAATAGAAAATAATTTCACTACTCCAAAATCCATCAATTAAAATTGAAGGTCAGGTTTAAAAAATACCTGACCTTTAATAGAAGGGTTCCAAATAAAGACGTACGAGGGTGAAGTATTGTTAACTTATGAGATTGAGAAGATGACGAATCCGGCATCTCCAAAACAAAATTCCCTATCGTTGGAAACGGTGATTCTACATACTCAACTAATTAAGTGTATCAAAAGTAAGCAATATAATATAGCTAGACTTTCTCAAACCAAAAATAATTCAACAACAAGAATTTTGTACTATATGTGAACTATATAATTTTAAGCATTTTACGCCTCGTGATAAAACTAATTACTTGGACAAACACCCTCAAGTTCAAAATATGAATTTTATTATATTTTAGACAGAAACTTCCAAAGGCTTCTAGATTTTATTAAAGGGTGAGCAAATTTGAGTAAATTGGCTGTCAAATGATGAAATGTAGAGAATTGAGCTATCATCCTTTGAAATTTATTTAGTAAAAAGTTGGGAAATTTCTTTAGTGATGGGGCCCATTTTCAACTAGGCGGTTATGTAAGCAAAGAAAATTTTCGCATATGAGGCTCACAAAATAGTCCTCGAAAAAACCATTGCATCCAAAGAAAGTGACCGGATGGTGCGGTTTGTGGTTAGGCGGCATCATCGGCCCCTATTTTTTCGAAAATGAGCAAGGAAACGCCGTCACCGTGAATTCTCTGCGCCACTTATAACTTCAAATTTTAAAGCAGAATAAAATAATATACTTCAACAGAGACGCGTTTCTGGCGTCCAAAAATAACGCCAAAGTCAGAGATACTAATATTATCAATGCCTCTTACGTACTTATACTCATTAATCAAAGATCATACAAAGTGTGAAGTATAAACATATCGTGTACAGTTTATTAAGTGAAAACAAAAATACAAAACATTTCACCAGGTTACGCATATGAAACTAGATGTTTAGCATGTAAATTAAAATTTGATATTGAACTCATAAATTGTGGTAGGTATATTTGTTTAAGAATACATTTCATTTCAACTTTGAGCAAAGAGATTTGCAGGCTCGAACATCGTATAAGTTCTCAAGTTTTCAACTATCTACGTACGATAATTCCCGATTCAGACATTCCTTTTTGAAGATATTTTTCAGCAAGCCTTGTTTTTTCAACTTATAAACCCTGTATAATATGTTGATAGGTTTGCCATTTGTTATGTAGTCAGGTTTGTAAATAAAAATTGGCATACACTTCAAGGTTAACAAATTATATATAGATTTATTACAAAATTACTTGTAACAAAGCTTATATATATATATATGAAATTTACTGATCCTTATGTTTATTAATAAAGGGAAGCAATACAGGGTAGACCGGAAATCCTACACGCATTAATTATTTGCAGCGTATGTTAGTTACCTTCGTTTTTTGAGCTAAAATAGTTGTTAAAGGAACTATAGAATTAGAAATTACAGGTTTTTTGTGAATTTCTCCAACACTCCTCTACTTTCGGTTTTCGACGTCACTGTGAACAAGGTGATCCCTCTTAGTTGAATTATTGAATGCATGCTGGAAAAAAAATTAAGTCCAGTTATGAAGTAATCGCTGAAACCGAGGCCTATTCTTTAATTTATTAAGATGTAATCCAAATAAATAAATATAAGAGTTGAAGTCGTTATCGAAAAGTATCATGAAAAACCTCTCTAAGAATTTAGTTGAAAAGGCTATCTTTACAGGTATATAAATGTAGATCAAGCAGCACTAATGACAAGTCTCAGTACATACAGATATGTCATAAATTTTAACCTTCAGGAGCTATTACACTGTCAGCAAGCGCATTACTATCGGTTTGACAACAAGCGGTTTAAATATTTGATGTTACGTTTAATGTAGTTTAGTTCTAAAGTAATTTACCATTATATTCAATTAAATAAGTTGATATTTGGCAATTATCTCTAAAAATGCATGAATATATTCAACAGATAATATCAAAACAAAATATTACACTGTTGAAAATATTAAATTCCAGTAATATCTTCAGCGAACCGTTTCTTAAATTAATCGCTTAATTTCTTAGTTGTATGTTTCCATATTTGTAATATGCAATGTGCATTTATTTAAAAAAAATGTGAAAAATATGTAAATTCTTCAAGTGGGGTATATTTATGAAAATAAGCGATTTGTTTGTTATTTTTTATTCCTCATACCACGAGGTGTGAACAAAGCAAAGTCGGTAGCAAATTTAATACGTCATATTTATTATGCCTCAAACAATTAACACTTTTACCACTTAAAAAGCTTTCATATACAAAGAAGAATGCTTCATTACAACAACAAGAAAAAAGTACCCTAGTCTTTCATGAGTTGATAATAGTAAACATATGGATCTTCTGTGACCTGCCGAAAAGAAGAGCAAATAGAGAAAAAAATACACATAAATTTGATTCTTTATGATATACAGAGACTAATATTACCTATAGCTTCCTCATTTTTTATAAAACGAAAAACTTTAAATCTGGATGAAATTAAAATTAATGTGTTGAAAATAATTTAATAATATTTCATCACTGGTATGTATTGGTCTTATTAAATTCAGTGGGAAGAATTTTTTTCTAATAGTTTTCCTCTGTCAGTCAACGCACTTTTTATTTAGATAAAATTATTTATTTACAATTTTAACATCATTTATTTAACGTATACTCGTAGCAGCCAAAATGTGTTTTGCTCTTAAAAATCTAAATAAGGAAACTGTTTTCATACTTTTTATTGTTGGAATGTCTTTTCTAGAAATATTCCATAGTGGTATTTTATTATTTGTAATAATTATAATTACCATTTTTACATGCTTCTATACTATGTGAGCAAAAGCTTGTGGCATTATATTTTATTAGGCGGTCATTACTTTTGAAGCTTAATAACCGCTATTTAATACAAAAATATCGCTTGTTAAGTTTACTGTTATTAAGTTGAACTTTATTCTTACATATTAACATTAAACTTACAATAATTCTTCGTATTTATATAACGAAGTTACGTAGTTGCCCCAATTTTTCATACTTCCATTATAATAATATTAATAATACATGCATTATAACATATTAATTTCACATAAAATTTTTAAGTGAAAAAAAAAACACAAACGCTCGTAAACATTAAAATGCACACATTCAATAAAAATAATTGTAGATTGTGATTAATGATATACTATATTTTACGCCTTGTCATAATGAATCTTTTCAGAACAATAACACATCGTTTGTCAATCTTATTATTTTCATACTTTAAAGTTAGGACAACTTTACAACCTTTTTTTTAACTTTACACATATCGACCGTAAAAAATATTTCGCACTTAAATTAATGTTATTAATTTTGATGTGTCTGTGTTACCGTATTTATGTCGAACAAGCCTTTGCCGCTGCCAGTCTTGTAGCCTCATCCGACTAAATATTTCTAGAAGGAATTAGAAGTTTAGACAGTTTCATCATCATCAACAACAGTAGTTAAATTTATAGAAACAATTCTTCTCGAGAAACACTGCGTCCAATTTACACGAGTTAACGTTCTGCTGATCATTTGCGTAAACTCAAAATTGTTTTAAGTTTGTGCTTATGACAAGAATTTTGTTTTTTCATTAATTAAAAAAGACAACAACAATTTTTTTATTTGTCAGACAAACTTTTGCAAAACCAATTTGGAATTGAACAAAAATTAAGAAAACCATGAACAATGTGGGATATCTCTCGGGTGCAGATAGAACACGAAAAAATAAGGTTAGAGGTTCTTAAATTTTTTATATATCTATTGGGAAAAAAAAATTAGAAAGAAAAATTCAAAATAATAAAAAAAATGTATACTTCTGCAAGTATCAACCACATACACGTACGTTAGCAAATATTCAAATTTAGGGAAATTTATAAAATTTTAATTTTAAGGCGTATGAAATTAAGAAGATCACAATTTAATTAATTTTATTTAAGTTCAAATACTTTGAAAAGACTGAACAAATATTCAAATGTGTATCCGATAAAAAAAAGTAAATCGAATCCCGCTTAAAAAGTTTTTTTTTGAATAGGTAGTCATTAAATTTTATTATTTGTATTTTTGAAAAATTATGTTTATTGCTTCTATTGCAAGTAAAGTGGATATACTATATTGCGAAGGTCATAAAATTTCATTAACTTTACTAACATAAACTGTATGATGCCAACATGTAGGCATAAGTTAAAAAAATTTTAAATGGCTTGATTTCAGAAAAAAAGGATGTCTGGTTTATGCATCTTTATAACCACCTGAACAAGAGGAAAATAACTTTGCGTTGCATATAAGTATAAATTTATTTGGAAACGTTATTATGTATTTGACAAATATTCATACTGGTAAAATAGATGTTTCATGTGTGTTCTCTTTTTGATACTAATTTTACTTTGGGAGACCTAAATAACTTACCTGACTTCTACCGCATTTACAATTTTTTTATATGGAAATAGTCTGTTTAACAACATTGTTTTTGTTGTGGAGTTACATAGTTTTAAAATGATACAGTTGAATTTAGGCCTAATACATTTTTCTATTAAAGAATAAAATAATTCTTTTATTCATTAAAATTTCGCAAGAGTCAATTCGGCGATCTGGATCATCCTGCTTTAGCTGGAATGTTTTCTATAAGATATGATTGATATTCTCTTGTACCTCCAACAATTTGGTATACATTTAAATCAGAATAAATCTGTCTATTCATGAAAGCATCTTCTATTTGTAACTTGTCTTTCAACCTACTCAACATTTATTTTAAGAAGTTCTGCGTTAAAAAGAGCAAAGAAAAGAGAGAACACGGAATATTATATTATGTAAATTGAAGTAAAAAAAGAAAAATAATATGTCGAACGACGCATCTATGAATCGAAGAATAAACATTTACGTTATTACTAGAGTAAATGTATGTGTTTACAGGATGATCCAAAAATTCTATTTCTTTCAATAATTCGATTAAAAAAAATATACCCTTTGAAATTTATTTTTACTAACACGAAGATGCTTTCTAATTCAAATCTACGATCTAAAGGCTATAGGAAAATAAAATATTTTTGAAAATTATAAAAATGAACAATTTTTATCATTGTTATTATAGAAACCTAACGCAGCAACGACATTTTGTTAAGCAAATTTTAAAAAATTAAAAATGTCACTAAATGGTTACTTGAATTTTTTACAAAAAACGAAGAGAAATATTTTTTATTTAATTTTAATATACTCTAGCGTCATATTCACTTCATCTTTTGCAACATAAGAGAATTACAATTAACTTATACAAGTATTTCCACAGTATTTTTTACTTCTTTCGTAACACTATAGAAGAAAGTGTCAGTCATCCTGTAAGTTCGTCTTGTGCATGAAAGAAGAGTGTCATCAGTTACACTCCTATTGATATGTTAACATCTATTTGTGTTACCTATTTTATCTAATTTGCATATAATGCGGAGAAAAAATTGGAAAATACTTCGGTCTGCTGTAATAAGTTGCAGTTTAAGCATACTTACGCCTATAAGTGCATTTTGTAGCCTAAGAGGATATCTATTCAATATTAAGATATCAACCATTGAATACAAAAATTTGTATTGAGTAAATATGTTTAAAAATAATCTTAAATCCACTATGATAGGTTATTTACCTATTTGCATACATCAACAATAATATATTGTAAAATTGTAACATGTGTTTTTTATATCATAGAACTTGCAATTTATAAACAGCTGTGGAACTTCTTCACGAAGAATATTATTTGTAATCTTTTCCGGCCTTATTATCTGAATAATTTATTGTTGTATTTTATTTTATCCCTGAATTTTAGGAAAAAAAGATACTCGTACTATGTAAATTAATCAGTCACTGCCAAATTATATTATACGATAATATTTAATTGAAAAGTACAAATCATGTGAATCGTAGGGACAATCAATGTCTTTGGACCATTCTAAAAGCTCTAAAACTCTCCACCAATTAAACTAAAACATATTTGAAACTCCTGTTTCATTGAAACTGTAGATTGAGTTTAGTAAGATTTGACGATTTTTTAAGAAAATGCGTGTTAAATAAATTTAGGACGATCTGAATCAATGAAACGAAAACGATAAAATGATTTGATATTAGTAAAGTCTAACTTCCTCCACTGTTCGATTATCCAACTAAAGAATTCTTCTGTGAGAGATCACCTAGGTCTAAAATAAATTTAACGATCTTGAAGAGTATTACATATAGCTTGTCTTTTTAAAGCCGTAGTTTTTTGTGCCATAAAATAACTAGGATGGATTGCTTCATTAAATAAGAGTCTCTTTATATTACAACACAGTTTCACAGTTTTTGTTTTCATACCCCTGGCTCGTTTCTATTAGCCTGGTAATTAGAGAAGGGTCTCTGTCAGGGCAGGAACATTTAAAGGAATACAATAAATGTAAGGATGTTTATATCTAGGCGATTTTAAACAGAGCACATAAAACAAACAGGACTTTGCATAAGTATGTTGGATCTGGAAGTCTCAATATAGAACATCATGTCCTGTCTTCCTGTCTCTTCTACACCACTGAACAGTACTAGAGCCGACATCGAACGAAAGAGGAGATAAATATCTTCATGGTAGAATTCTCTGAAAAATCTCGGCTCATATTCACGCAGCAGCATTGACAATACAAAGTAAGTTCGCGATGAAAGAGAACTCCAAGATCCCTCACCTCACTCAGTCGATCAAAAACCCTGCCCTAAAACTATTGGCTGTTTTAATCTGAGGTTGTATGTTGTTGGTTTTTTGTGTTGTGGAGCTGTAGGTTAGATTTTTGTTTGTGTTATTTTTGTAGAATTCTGATTATGCCTGTATAAGGCGAAACATGTCATAATGGTTAAAATTTATTAATAAATACGAGGTTTTGACTGGAATTTTTTCATTTGATTGATTTTTATCAAGCTAGTTTGAAGCATAACTTAATCGACAAGATATATATTTAGCTAACATGGATTTGCCTATATCGACTTATACAGATTGCACATGAGTATATGAGAGAACGCAATAATTTATAAAAATGTTTATAAAAAATATTAGTAAAATGTGTTTGCCTGACTATTTTGAAAAATGAGACGAAGATATGAAAATATCTAAAATAGGAAGCCCTGCTAGAACTTTAGGCGTAAAATAGTCTAATGTTGCAGCATTTGCCATCATTATTTCTAACTCTTCATTAATTAATGTTTTCTATTGTTCCAGCGATATTCATAAGGACACCAGTAGGAATTGGACAAATAAAAATTCAGGGAGTGTATTCTTGTCAGTATTTATGCATGGATGCCTGTGGATTGCTTTATGGATCGGTAGGTATAACATTTTCTTATAATATAACAAAAATTGTTTGTATGGGTATTCTTAAAAGTTTGCGTGACCAATTTAATTTTGGTATGTATAGCAAAAAAATTTAGTGTAGGAAGAATACAAGTTTTATTGAAATTGGTAAGTCGAACGCATTAAACAAAAAAAAAATAAACACATAAAATTGTTACATAAAATAATTATTTCATTTAAAGTTGGATTGCGATGTATAAATTATTTCCTACTGAGCACATTGCATTTTTTTGGTGGGTTATAACAAAATATTCTGTAATTAGCTAACCTTAGGCTAAATCGTTTAGTCATATAAATATAGCAAGTAAACGAATCGTCAAATACTAATTACAATTTAATTGATTGTATCATGTCAGACAAGATTTGGTTCAAAGATAATTTGTTGTTTATATATGAAAGTTAATTTACAAGAATACACTGATTCTTTTTGGATTTTTTTATCTAACAGGTCTATTTCATTCGACAATGTAGGTCTTTAGATTAATTTAATTAATTTAAGATGTGTGTATTAATTATCGGTAAGTAAGAAGTTTCCCCTAATATAACTTAAGCTAACATATTCAGCGATTACTTTTCTTAAATTAACAGTATTGGAACGTTTTTATTTAAAGTACCTATGTGTGTGTTTTTGCCTAAAAGACCCCGGTATTTAAAAAAGAATGGTATTGAATTACTTGTATACTAATGTCCATTAATTATTTTTATCCGTCCACAGAACCCATAAATGAAGTTTGTTAAAACTCATGAGTACCAAACACTGTATGAACATAAATATGTCTAACGCTTCGCACTCAAATATACGAAACTTAAGGTTTTTTTTGACCGGCGGCACTGTTATTTCAAAATCCCAGATAACATAAATTCAATAACTTTAATATCCATTGACCTACTAAATAGATTAACTCCCTATTTTTACGTATTAACTAACCAAAGTCAATTTAAACAGATTGTATGAAAGATTAAGAGAAGTAGATACGTAAGATTATTTATTAAAAACGTTACTGTTTGTTTTTGTCCTAATTGGTACTAAATCCGGCGCTGAACAGATCGTAGGGATTTACTCATACTGCAGTTGATATTTTGTCACATCAATCTTGTTTTCAATTCACAGGTTATCATAATGATCATAAAAATATCATAAAGCTTAGTATAACTGTAACATACTGTCATCTATAAATCGTTCATAACAATAGCTTTTCTTATTAGTAGGTTACTTTACTTGTTAATACGGAACTCACCATTCTCTGATATCCGTATTTCTTATTATTTATTTACAGCTGAAATAGATTCGCTTAAGGATCACTAGTTGCCAGTTTAGATCTATGATATAAATTAAAAAGAGAAAATTCCATTTTTATTATTTTCTATTATTTTGTATTTATACTAAACACAAATAGTAATTACTTAGACGTAGAACCTTTTAAAATAATTTGTTTTATTTTTTTAGACACGAAAACGAAATAGTTAGATCTTTCGCTTTAAGATTTTCGTGAGAAATATCTATAGGTACATTATTTTGCTCTAAAGTGCGTCTCAATAATCGATCTCAATTAGAAATTTAGCGGAAGGGAAGGGTTATGATAAATTACACCTCTATAAATTAGGTTATTGATGATTGTGATAATATATCATCGCAGCTCCAAAAAAGTTATACCAAATTTGATTGTAGTTCAACGCAATATTTCTAGTTTGCTATCGAAAATTTTCAAAAATATCAATATTTCAAATGAATTACTTTGCATTAAATATTCATCATATGTAAAATACGTCGTATATTTTGACGTCAAATGCACTTTTAGTAAATTTTGCCAATAATTTGTCCATTTGGAGAACAGTACTTAATAGTAGAAATTTTCTAAAATATTTAAAAATTAATATCTTCCAAACTATTGCAGAAAAATTTTCATGATTTAAGCAACCGCATTAATTGTTTTTACTCTAAAATAATAAAATGCGTTTAAAAATGTGAAAATCCTGCTTGTCTAATTTATGTGGACATTTCTATTCTGTAGTTTTAAAATCCACAATCCAATACTTAAAAAAATTAGACAAATTAAATCCGTACAAAATTTTCTCTGTCTAGCAACGACCCATTTGCAGTTTTTGTACTTATATCAGACTCTTTGTATATTTGTATTTTAATGTTATTCAAATTTTAACGTAACCTTATGCTTTTCAATTTAATTAGGAAGTCTGTAGAACCTTTTTCAATTCAATTTTAAAATGAGTTATTTCTCGTTATCTGAAGTCGTTTACCATATTTTGCACTAAAAATATTAAATAACTCGCTGGAACTACAGAATTAGAATAAAAAGTAATTCCTTACCTTAGTAAGAGCTCAGTCGGTATAAAGAATACTTTGATTTAGAGGTGAACAAAAGTCCCGACTTCCTGGACAAACTGAGAAGGGATTGAAAAAAAATCCATCTGACCAACCACCGGAAATTTGCAAAGCTTTCAGTACTACGACTTGCTACTTGTAATTTGATGTTGATCATCGATATGTGTCTTATTAAATGGACGTACTGTATGCCTATATGGTTGGCGCTGTTTTTGTTATTTATATTGAACAATAAACATATCGACATGCCAATTTGAGTATATAAAATTCTATTAACCCACAAATTAGAGTGAGTTAATATTAGGATTATTTGAATAATAATATACGAAACTATTTATTACTTCGTGATTGTAGAAAATCGATTCAAGATGTCTATATCTATTTTTTGTTAAAGATAATTTATTGCTAAAAAATTTAAACTAGACAAAAGTATAGACAATTTTCAGTATAATTAGCAGTATTGGAAAGGTCGTTCAACTGTTTTACAAACACAAAAAAATCGGTTCTATTTGGCAAACAAATGCCGCCTGAATAACAAATCCATAATTAGTACAAATTTTAACGAAGATACCATATAATTACCAGAATTTGATCAACTAATGATACCTATTACGTGAACGAAAATTATAGGGTATTTTGATATCTAATAATAATAACAGAACTAGAAATTAATTAATATTAGCAGATCTAAATTTATAGACATATTAAATATATTTTTTGCGTCGCAAAGCTACAAAGGCTACCAGCTAAGCTCATACTATTTCAGTGTCGTTTTCAAAATGCTATTATTCTTAAAAACCTACTTTTCATGCATGCAGAATTGATAACCCGTAGTTTTTAAAAATATAGGTCCTGACACTTTTTTTGGTATGCTTGCTAAATAAGGCATTTTTTATTAACTGCTATTAAATAGCCTTGTCAGAATAATAATCATTTGATAATTCCATCAAGTGTCTTAAGTTCAAGAGTCCATATTTCTGACAATGGAGAAAGATAGATTAAGGAAATTTTTTTGGATGAGGCATTTATGTTGGAGAAGTCAGACTGATAATTATCCAAAAAACTATTACTTTTGTTTTAAATCTACCGTTAGAGTCTTTCGTAGCAACAGGAAAACCGCTGCGGATAACATTAGAAATAGCTTGGACATAGTTCTGTTGTTGCTTCCGAGTATAAGGCTCATAATTTCCGACTAATAATTGACAATTTAAAAGAAATATCGGTATTTGTTTGCAGAGTACCTGTTACTTAGCCAGTTAAATTTGTCCGATGTAACTTACAGTATATTATGGGACCTTTGTTGGTTAAATATGGCTGCTAGAAGAACATTTCTTTTTCATAGAGTTATTACAGCAGACTTGAGACAGATCTCTGATGTAAATCGACGTATTGTTTTTAAATAAGGAATATAGGCTCTTTCATACTGAGCCCCTTGAACATTTGCGATGTCACTTGCTGTATTTTATAAATTAAGGAATGCGGTGTTGAGTTTGGTTGGAGATTTCGTGCATTTCGGTCAGTTTTTACTGGCAAATTGCGTCTCTTTAGCAGGACTGGGAAAATATTAGAATTTGTTTATATTATATTATGCTTGGGAGTATCGGACGCATAGTTTAAGATTAGAAATTGACACAGATCTCCCATTTGAATGATATTTAATAATAATATATTATATACTTTACTTAAAAACAAATAATTACATTTTAGTACACAAGAACAATTAAATAACTTACTCAGGCGAAGTCTAGCCTAAGGCTATTCCTACTTAACCTGATCACAAAAAAAACTAAACTAAAAACTGTAGAATAGAATTCTTGTGTAAGGAAGGGCTATATTATTATTGAAGATACATAAATATTGAGCTTTCCTAGTTTTTGTAATTATAATTCACTGAAACTTTTTTTCAATCTACCATAATGTAGTTTATAAATTCATTAACATAAATAATGCTTTGGTTGTTACTGTTAATATTTCGTCAAAATTCTAAACAGAACTCCAGAATTTATCTTAATCCCTAACAGACGAAGTTGTATTATAGGTTTCTGCTGTTATACAGACATACAAAATTACTTTTTTAATCTTTGACAGGAATAAAAAGTCAGGCCAAGCTAATATTGAAATAAATTTGGATGCATCTGTTTTGTAGCATCACCGTATTAAGCTCCTCCTTTGAGATTAATTGTTGAGATTTGCGACCTATGTAAATGAAATTTCCATAAAAACTGTAGCGGTGGAAGAAGGTTAGTTCTGTGGAATTCTAGGTATTTATCTGTGTTAACATTTAACGCCAACGTTCAAAAAACTCATTATGACATATGCTATTAAGTAACACGACATTGTATTAACAATCTCACCGAAGGTCATGTATCATAAAACAAATGTGTCTTACTATTTCCACACAGTACTTACTATTTCATTGATAAAAACAAGACAAGTGTATACTCAATCTCGTTAGTACGTTACTAAACTAGCAAATTACTATTATACGTATAAAGCTATTACTGGGATGTTTCTCGTATCAAAGATCTTTGTATGGTATCTTATTTTTGATACAAAAAGAAATAACAAGTCTCTCTAACACCATTGTCATAAAAAGGCGTAAATAAACTAGCCTGGCACGTGATATATTGTAATAAGATATAGGGTGATGTACTAACAAATGTTAATGCGTAAAAACATCTTTAACTCGATGGATAAATTTATGGCATTGGATTTTTTCATGAAATCTACGTTTATATCTACGATGAAATATTGTGGTATGAAAAATAACAGTTTTTAATAAATTCATACATGTTATAAAAAAAACTAATGAATAAAATATTAAGAGTTTGGTATTTGCTATGTTCGTGACAATAGTAAATAAATTTGAGCCCAATTTTACAAATTTATGAATAAGTAAGTGTCAAATCCAAAAATAGTTTCCATTAATAAATCGCTATAAAACAACGCTTTCAAATAACTTGAAATCGAATTTTAATAATTATTATTCATATGCTTTTTCTATTTGAGTAGTTTAGACAATTTAAAAACTACAGCAAAACTTTAAGTGAATTCCTCCTGGAATTCACCGTGATCAGAATTCTAAAATTCAGTTACAGCAATAAATATAATTTAAACAAAAGTCAATTAACCAAATGGTTTGTTTTAAAGAATTTGATCTTTGATCTAAATCAATTTGAATTTCTAAAGATTTCTCGATTATTTTTTCAGTAAAATCCATGCATGGTTAGCGATGATCATATAGAATCTTTGGTCCCTTGTACAAAATACAATGCTACCGGGCCACTATGCACCACTAGTTTCACCAATCTAAAGGTGGCGGTTCGAGTTGAGACAGCCTATGACTAATAGATCCTTGTACAAAATGAAAAACGAAATTTAAACGTCATTAATATTTTCAAATATAGCTATTTTCGATAAAAAACATTCTCGAAAAATATTTGGTTATCCACTCAGTATATATAAAGCTCAAAGTTCTAACTTCAAGAGACATTGTCGGTGTTTTAAACAAAAAGCTAACAATGTCATCGTACAGCTTTTGTGAAATAATTTGATGTAGCGCTATATATGGTCAAAAATAATGTTCATATCCGAAAAACCACATAACCACGGAGGAATGTTATTTTCGTTCTGTCTTTTTTATTGCTTATTGTGACTTGACAATAATGTTTACATTATTATAGACACAAATAAAATTTCAATATTATTGTTTTGACACATAACAAACGTAAATCAGCATGATAACAAATTTTAATACTCGGAAAAAGTAGTTTTTGATTTCTTTAGAAATTAAATCTAATAGTCTTGATACTGTTACTTACATGTAGTCTTCTTGACTATAAATGACAGTTTTATGAATTCAATATGCATAAAGAATTCTTAATCATGATTATACCACACAAGAATAGCTCATCAACATCGTAAAGAAAGATTTCTATTGATAACTAACCATACTCAGAGACGCCTGGAATGCGATATCAACAATACAACTCTTGGGTTAAACCCCTGGGGTCCATGTAATAGTTGAGTACTGATCTCTGTTGATCCCAAAAAATAGGACATAGCAAAATAGTTTTACTTCAATATAGTTTTTCGGAACAAGTTTTACAAGTATCGTCATATATTTTTTTAATGATAATATTGATTTAATGCAAAGGTCCATTGTATCCTTTTATGAAAGTAGGATTTCGATAAGTATCTTAATCTACAGAACGAACAACACCTCTTTAATCTGGGTAATTTTGTTTTTTGTTAAACAAAGAAATTGTTAACAGTAATTTTTGTTAGTTCTATACAATCATCTGCTAATGTGTTCTTTACGATTAATAAATAAATGCATAATTAGCCATCTCTTGTACTTTTGCATTTTGGGACTGATTAAACCGCATTTAGTGCTCAAACTCGATTTAATGAAGTAAAATATTAGGTTGATTCTTCTTCGGCAACAGTATTCCTTAAATTACGAAATGTTAAATATCTTTTTTCATTTGTTGTACTAGCTGTTTATTTCGAATAGAAGTTTAGTCAAAACAAAAACATAATGAAAACATCCTTAAATCAGTGCTGCATTCTGAAGCCCCTTATGGAAATAAATCCTATTTGCTGACTGCTAAGTATTTTAAATCACAGTTGAATTGTGTTTGTGCTTGAAACGGTCCTGAGTCTTTTACTTTTAATATACATATAAAAGACGCACATACCCTTTGTAAAATTAATGGAAAGGTTACAAAGACACTCTTGATAAGCTGATGTAATAATATAATAAGTATAAAGGAGATCTCATGGGTTTATATACGGGTCTATATAAGAGGATTAACTTCTTTTGGTATAGGTAACATCATATTAAATTTTGATGAAAGGAGTAAAACATATCTTACATTAAAACCTTCATTTTCTGGTGATATCGGAGACCACAGTTGTAGCAAGAATTTTAAGTTATAACCATGGTTTTACATAAAATAAAGTCTAACATATTGTTAAATTTATAATATTCATAACGAAGTGGTATTGCTGAAATAACATATACAAGTGGGAAGTTTCCTGAAAATAAATAAATGGAGCAAGTAGCTAGACATCTAATAGATATACTGCAAGTCGCTTATTAAATACTGAGCCATTTTATAGTTATAATAATTTTGAAAATGCTGGTCACGTCACTGAATATATATGTATATATTTTAGTGTTTTAATACACTCAGTGACCATTTCATTTGTATTCACAGATGTTTACAATTTATATATGTCAACAAGTCTAAAGGCAGTACTGGGTAATAATGGTGTTACTAATAGAGCTTAAAATAATTTATTATAGAGAATTATTAGTTCATATCTTAACGAAATCATAGGTATATTCTAGAGTTATTAATTTACGATTTCAAATATTATTAATAAAACTCTAAGTAAATTAAAAGTGATTTGAATTCGATTTTCGGATGCTCATTACCCAAAAAATAATAAAGGTTTTTCTGATAATTGGGAACTGCTATCAATAATGTTCAATCTTTATTTTAGCTATTCAAGATTTGAAATACAAACTCATTAAATCCGGCATCTACAGTAGCGTGGACTATTTCATCGTCTTTCAGTTCTGTTGTTTATGGTTCTTTTGCGCTAATATTTTTAAAATAAATTTTTATGGTTGGGATTAAGCTCAAATATTATGTGTTGCATTTATTTCCCTCTAGAAAACTGCAATAACTAACCTAAGCTAAGTTGTAGATTCAATCTGAAAATACTATCTTGAAATTAAACATGAAAATAAAAGAAGATAAGAAGTATTTCTATTTAAAAGTCAAAAACCATAAATCTTATGCTTAGTATCCTGTCATTCACTCAAGAATTCAACTGGGTATAATACCTTTTCGTGAACAATCGCATTTTTCTGCAGAATTTATGTTCAGTGAATTTAAATGAAACCAAAATCATAAATTTAATTCAATATGTATTATAAACTAATTTTATAGCAATTGTTCAAAAATTATTTGCAAATTACATTCTGCTTAAAGAATATAAACGTATAACCTTAGTCAGGTTGTTGCCGGAGAGTACCTGGGTGAGCATATTGTAATATCGAAGTTATTGCTCTCATTGCAAGGACGTCATAAAAATTATGTTTTTCATTGCTTGGAATGTAAAATTTAATTTAGGTACAAGAAATCATAATAAATACATTGAATTAAAATGGACTTATTTTTGAATCATCTACTGATCTATTCTTGGTATACGTTTGCATTAATTATTGTAGACTTTTCGACAACTGCGGCATCAAAGTCATAATTTAGAAACTTCTACCGTGTTTGATAAAGAGCTTTCATAATGCTGGTCAATATCTTGTGTGGCGGTTTGTTTGGCGGTGGGGTAGAAGCTCCCACTCTCAGTACAATAATTTGGGGTTTGAAAATCTATGGTGTTTTCTTTACGCCCAAATATTACTATTTAAGCGAGAAAGCAAAATCGTTCAGTGTTGGATGGAGGGAGGTAAAAAAGCTATTTCATTGACTTCTGAACGACTGTCGTTATCACTATTTAGTATATAACTCTTTGCCTATATTTTTCCATTATTTATGACTTGATATTGTTTCAGGGAGAGTTTGGAGATGAGTGCATCTTTAACGAGACGATCGAGCAGACCAATTACAACACATATTCATCAAGTAAATACTCAAATGAAAGAAGAACTTTCTATCTTGCATTAAATAGACGTGGACAATCGCGTAAAGTAGTTATAAAAGCGCGTCAACAATTAGGAAAACTCTCATCTTACACTCGTGTGTTAACGCGAACAGTTAGTCCCGAATTACAACCGCCCCCAATGCGACATCATGGTCATGTGTGTCCCGCACCAGTGGCGTCGCATCAAGTACATCCCCATAACGAATCGCCACGATGTCGAAAAAGAAGAAAAAAGAAGAAGAAGAAACGAATTAAGTGTAATAATAATGATAACGATGAGGATAATAGCGAACTGTGCCAAACTAAACAAAAACAACAACATCATAGTGTTAATCGACTTAAGTGTGATAATGCTGGTAATAACCAAGACAATATTGAGTGCCAAAGAGAGGTGACTAATAAAAAAAGACAAAAATTAAATAATGCTAGTGAGAAACCGTTAGTGAATGTACAGAAAAAGAAGAAAAAGATTAAGAAGGGTGTCAGAAAAAGACTGGACCAGGTTGTTAAATAGTTCAATTTTCTTTCTGCATTGTAGAATAATTTTTAGTAGGATTGAGATAACATGTGTTAACACTGAACATACAACAGTTCAACTTTATGCATTATATATTACTATTAATCATGTATCTAGCTAAACTTTACAAACAATGATTGTATAATTTGAAACTTCAGGAATCTTTTGAATATCAATATTTATGTTTTTGAATCAGTGGGTCTAATCAGGTTCTGTTTACCTATATTTCAGCCGTTCTTTCAATTCTCGTTTCATTTAGCAACAACACATTTTTACAATTATATAGAAATCACAAAATATTAATATATTATATCGCTTTCACTACGACACACTTTATTTGTTTTAAAAAATTTCACTAGATGCAAATTACGCTTTGCAATCATAAATTTTTTAAGTAAATATAATTTATATTAATTCAACTGAACGCAATAATAAAAATAAACTTGAGCTGTTGTTTGTTTAATTATTTTTCTCTCTGTAGATCTTTAGTATTAATAGATTTTTTGATTTCCAAAATAATACTAGTCAAATCGAGCACAACATCACCTATTCTCATGACAATAGTTCAGTGTTCATATAGTAACATTAAAGTTCTACAAGATTTCTTTTAAATATCAAATATGCGTGTGATATATGTATTCCAAAGAATATCTTAAGATATCTAAAAATATTAATCAGTCTGTAAAGTGTTTTTTAACTAACATTAACAACTGACTTATTCCAATGCAAGTTTTTCTTTTTATAATTTCCAATAGTATTATTTTTTTTTAATTAGCTGCGTTCACATTACTGGTAATTTTACCTAATTTAAATTACACTTTTATTAAACAAGAAATTTACTTCGTTTTCGCATGATAATTCATATCCAGTCGAGACAAGTTCTCATTAGTCATTGGTACTTTTAAAAGAAGAATTAGTACATACAATCTTCAGTTAATTGTGTCCTTAAGTAATAATTTAATTTGTCGGTATCGGACAATTCATGTTTTGAGAAATTAGTACATATTTTTTATTTTTTGATATTAGATTCATGTTGAATTCAAAATCCAAAAAAATATATATACAACCATAATGTAATAAAAATCTACCACTATAAATCTAAATAACAATTACTATAAAAAAAATTAATTCTCATTAGTGCGTACGCAGCTTTACTTGCTTGAATGTAACAATTGGTGTACGAGGTATTTTTGTAAAACCAAATATTAGTTATCATATTGCATGATTTTAATTTATTAAAGTATGATATTAGATTATTAAAAAATTATCAGTATTTTTACAAAGATGCCAAATATAACCATTGCGTTGTCTTTAGTTTCTGATGATTGCATGATATTTTTTACGTAGAATTAGTACCTGTAACACTATTTTGGCAGCTCCTCTTTAACTGAATGATCATATTGAATTAAAAGTGAAATATATCTGCTTCTTTGTAATGTATTGTGTTGTTCAAGAAATTCCGAAATTTATTTTTTAATATTACATAAAACTTTTTTGTTTATTGACCGATTTTCTTGACTTTGGTCTTGTTTAAGAAAGATTGTGGATAATCTTATATATATAACATTTGTTCCAAAAAACAATGACATAAACTTGGTCAAGCTTTAAAACTTGCTTGAACTTTTTTGAATATTGTGACTTGTAAGGTGTTTCTCATATTGCTATGTAGGAAAATTTCGTAAAATTTTACTAATTTTGAGTCACTTAGAATTGAAGGTTTTTATAATCATTTTACGATAATTAGAAATGACAATTTACAATTAAAGATAGTAGAATCTCACAACTATCGAAATTTGCAAATAACAACTATAAACATAAAACACAAGCAAAGTTTTCTATCTATTTCTATTCTATTTTTATTTTCTTATATATGAGCTATTTTTTAACCTATTTACCTACTTTGTTCTATTGAAAAATGTGTTTAAGCTTTCAGGTATCAGGGCTATTCAAAAAAAGTTTCAGCTGATTTTAAAGTATGATCATGTTTAGGTTGGACAAATTTTATAAGTAAGTATGACATTATCGGGTTACCATCCGCTTTCAAGCGAGATTATATTCAATAAAAGCGTGCAATCAATAAAAAAGTTATAAAGAAAAAAATTCCAGTTTTTAGAGCAACCCTATATATAAAATAATAGTAAAATTTATTAATGATTCGTTAGATTTATTTCTTTTTCCACTGATGATATTGTACATTCTTATAGTTTTTATTGGCTTTATTCTAATAATAATTTATCAAATTAAACAGTTTAAAAATACTTTAGGCTCTTTGTAATAACTAACTCGGTTGTGACAGATCTACTAGAAAGGCTAATAAGTGTTTGGATCGTTTTTCAATTAAGCTTCACTAGATAAACAAAATTATTTGATTAATGATATTTTCAAAAGGAACCAATTCTAATTAACATAACATTTACATAAGCTTTACTACTGGAACTTTAAATAAACGTTACCTAGGAATAAATAAATGGGATTGGAAAACATACACATTCAATAGCTGGATTTCATCAAGACTACCCAGAGCTTTAAGTTAAGTGCAAGATGTCATTGATATGCACGAATTTGAGAATTTCATTGGATGGAATAAAAGTTGTTACGTAGAACCAAGAATTTGTATCACATAGTTCTTTGGATTTTACGTTCGATTTCCACAATCAATTTAGACCTTCAACACTGACAAGTTTAAAAATGTTTATTTCTATTTTTTAACTTAATTCAACTGAAAAATAACTTCAGTAGCTCGGTGAATAATAGGAGAAGTATTTATTTTATTTCCCCAATAAATATTTTTATATTATCTACGTTGATTCTATTTTGATTTTCAAGTTTCTTTTATCGTGTTCAGGCACTTGTTGTATTTTTAGTAGATTGTGATTGAAATACTAACAAATAGGATTGCAAATAGACTGAAAATAATGTAATATAAACAAAAAACAGGTGGAAGTAAGCCAAGAAAGTACCACAACAACTACTTTGGCACCAATATCAACAACACCTCTTCTCGAAGACGAAGACTATGGAATGGAATCCTCAACTCATTCCGATTGGGAAGACAATACGGGTCTACCCGACGTTTCCATGGCTGTATCTGAAGCCAAACAAATGGCACAAAATAATCTTTCTGACTGACATTCAATACAATTCGTAATCACTATTATCCTCGGTCTATGTAGAAATCGTCAATATATATTTTAATATATTTTTTTTCTGTATATAGTATAAACGTATAATTCATTTTGAAGAAACAGAAAATAACAGGGTGACAATAAGAAGTAATACACTGATAATAAGGTCATAGTAATATTTAAAATTTTCTTGTATTTAGACTTTTTCACTATAAAATTAGAGATTTAAGCATGAAAATCTGATAATTGTTGCTGAGAAAGGTATTTCCATTTATTATTATAAAGTACATAGTAACACTTTGTAACTTGGATTATAAGTTTTTAAAAATTTTACAAATAATGTAGCTAGAGCTGATTTTATCGTTTTTTCATAAATGTATTGATATTACTCCCAAATTTACTTTCAATAGAGTTAATTAGAAATTTGAATCTTAAAGCAAGACTTGAAAGCTAAGTAGCTGAGGACATTGAAAATATTCATAACCCAAGGAAAGATTACAGCGATTCTGATTATTATATTTTTGCTACAGTTTCCAATACCAGTTTAAGATTAAAAACATTAAGGTACTGTTTTCACCAATTTTATGTGTTATATTAGAAAACATAAAATGCGAAATTAATACTCTGGATGTTCCGTAAATAGAACGTAATCCAACGTTGCTGTTCAACGTAATTTTAGCTGTGGAAGGGAAAATTTTATTCAAGAAAAATGTCACGAAATTATAAAAAATCCGATTGTTCTATATGTATTCAATACCGTGGTAAATTAGAGATGTACTTTGTTTTATAAAATGTTAGAAAAATCGCGCGCTAGCTACAGCAATTTTTATAATTAAAATAAAACATGTAAATATTGTATATTTTAGACTAGAATTTAAATTATAACTATTAGTCGAACAACAATCCTCCGAGAGTTTTTTAAATAAAAATTGAAACAATTATAGGTAATACATCCTGTAAATTATACCAAATTTGAGCAATACTTAACTGAGTTACAGATTGTTGTCACCCAAAATAAAATGTATTAGTATAGACGCACAATTGAAATTAATAATAATTGTACTATTTTTTCTATTGAATTGTAAATTTAATTATTGGGTTACGCTCCTGTTGAATAAAACAGGAAGCATAGAATAAAAAAGTGACTTTTCCAAAAATTATATGGGTGGCCCCTCATTTACTGGGTGGCATTTCCTTTAACTTTGCACACGTACAATTGTAACGACTGTTTTTACCATTTGCCGATTAATCATTTTATTTATTTCTTCTATTTATTGTATGTAATTGTAAATATTTAAGTAAACATACCTCACCATATTTTCACAACTATTCTCTACTATAAACTACAATGATTGTAATGCGTCAAAGAACAACATTTTCTACTTACAACACGCAAGATGAGTTATTCAAAGTTAAAATAGTTTATTATTGTTGCTATGCTTAAATTTTTTGGTTTTAACTTTACCAAAATTCTTAACAGTTTGTTAATGTGTCCTTAAAGAACTTTATTTTAAAATTTAGAATTTAATCCGCTAATGGTCCTAAATTTATTGTGAGGAGCAGTACAAAAAATGTTAAAATGATTTCATAATTTTTGACAATATATGCTGAAAAATAAATAGAATATCTCAAGTAATTTATTAATTAACAATAAATAAAAATAATATACTAAAATAAATGCAGAACAGAAATTTAAAACTTTTTAAAACCTTCACGAAAAATTTATGCATAAGTAATACTAGAATAAAATTAAAAAACACGAAAAATTTATTAAAACATCGACAAAATGACAAACACAATTTACAAATATTAATTTTGTGTGATTCGTGGACAAATTCTGACTTTCTACTGTTCTTTTCTATTTCTTTCTTGCTTATTCTACTGAACTGTAAAATAAGTTAAGATTACATTAAATATGTTAAATATATACAATAATTAAGAATGTAGAAAATAATTTAGAAAACTAATTAAATATTCTGTCTTCCAGCGCAATACATAGATAGATTTAAACTTCAATTCTTCATAAAATATGGCAACTTAGGATTTAATTAAAATTATAAGAATTTATGTTCAAGCAAATACATAATACATCCAAGTGAATGTCATTTCGTTATTAAATATTAAATTGCAAAATAAGTTCCTAGTAAAATTTATAAATTTTTGGTGATCAAAATTACAAAAAATTATAGGTATATTGTTGTTCTCATTTCAGCAGTTAAGTATTATGAAATATTATCGACTTCAAACAAAAAATGTTCTCAGTTAGTTCTTTGACGCAAACTCATTTTATATGCTTAATAATTGAATCTCAAAAAGATAGAATTATATTTTATAACAAGATTGTCCCCATTTTATGCTGTGAACCTTTTGGATATTTTACGTATTTTTTTAGTATAAATTAAGTGACGAAAATGTCAAAACTTTAATTAACTTAGTTACTTATGTAGTGATGTAAAAATATCCAAAGGTAATTTTATATTTAAAATTAAATACTCTTATCGTTTCTTAAATGTTTTTAGTTTTGTAAGTAATTGATGAAATATTAAAAAATAGAAAAAATATCTATACCATTGTATAGATAAGAAATTTTTTGACGATTATTTAAAAAAAATGTGTTTAAATTTAATATGCAATTTACTACTATCAGTCAGTATTATATAAAAATAGATTATTGTAAAATAATTATTAAATTCAATACGACACTCAAGATATATTGTTGTTTTATTTAACTTAATCAATTTTACAACTTTTCCGCTGTTCACAAGTTGCCCTCTATCGTAAACTGCAACTATTCAAGAATCGCACGAAGAAGTTACTAAGTGCACGTTAGCTTGTGATTTCGAAATTTATTATAAAACATATTCTTTAAATTAATCAATTACTACACTTTTAATATTTCATGCCCAAACAGGCTACAAAAACCATATTGTATCTATGCCTATGTTAAAGATACATCCAAATTAGCATTTTTTAAATGACACACACTGTATTATTTGTTGAAATTCAAAAACCTAATATATTCTTCATCTCATTAAACTTAAGTAAAACCTAACTTCTAAAAATGTTTGTGTTTATCTCATAAAGTGGACGTCCATTCGTCGTATTGAATAGAGAAAGTATATTACTCAATTCAAAATTCATTCACCTCTGCTGATAATTCTACTTCCCCAACGTTTTTTATTTGATACCCGAATCATGGCGCCATATATATAGCGTTTATAGGTAACCAATTATTTTACTTCTAGTCGATAACATGGCTGCATTGTATATTCTATATTTAATAAATAATATGCTTTAACTTAATATGACCCCATGATTTTGCATCGAGAATACTCACACGAAAATATAGAAATAGTTTATATGTGCTACATTATTCAAAATAGTTTCATATTCTAAAATACCCGCTCGTCGCGCACTCTTTACCTTAAGATCTTTAAGTATAAATATAATAGGTTGATGGTTACAGTAAAAATAGTTTTTAAACTTAACTTCGAGAATAATAGGTAATGCCAGGGAATATCACATTAAATTTTTAACTGGGTTGCAAATATTTATTAGTTTAAAGAATACAAAATATTTTCATTAACGAAATGATTTCGTTTGGTGCATAAACCTATGGCAGAACAGATAAAATGTACTCGACTACATCGAGTATTCGAGTACAACTACAATTACAAGTACTCAATACTCTGAGCCTTGCTACTATTAGGTGTGGCATTCGCATATTTTGCTGCCTCAGAGGCGTAAATAAAGTAGACTTTTTTTGCTGTCAAAAACTTATCGGAAGCCAATTGCTATAAATGCTGTGTAAATTCTTAAATCTCAGTTCATAGTACGTAAAAAATGTACAATTCTTTCATATCTCCAGGAGAAAATTCACAAAAAATTAATATTTTTCTACAATAAATTTAATCGGAAAAGAAATTATATAAATATATGCGACAATCGTCGACAATAATTTTCTGAAACATTGATGTAGTATTTTGCTTTTAACGTATTTGAATAAATGGTAATAGCAACATACGAAAGAATTCTTACAATTTTACTATTAAATCATGAAAGGGATGTAGATGATATCAAATAGTGTTGCTTTAGCCAGTGATATTTATACATATTTATCTAACCCAGTCTAAAGGTAGAAAAGCAATAAATATGTAAAGTACATAGAAAACTTACCAACTTATCACCGCAGGGGTACAAATGGTATTTTTCTCGTTTTTGACTAATAGAGAAATAACGATGTTGCGAGCATCCATAGGGTTAATAAAAAACTGTGAAATGTACCCCTAACTTGACAGCGAACAACATTTGGACAGAAGATATAATGGTTAACAAGAAGTGATGATCTTATTAATTTTATACCCGGTGATCAAAATGACACAATTTATTCAATTCAAGAATTTATAGTTCACAAGTAATGTAGTTATGTAAATGCGTACAATAAATATACGAGGGTAGTTCCAAATAGTTCTATATTGGCAGAATAATTTCTAGATGTGATTACAGTATTTTGAAAGCTCATCGAAAATGAAAATGTTTTTGGGGTAACAAAAGTATGTATGTATGAAGTATTAATTGGTGATGATCTTGTGCCGACTATAACGTTATTATATGGCGTTTTATTAAAATCTTTGTGAATAAAATAGGTTAAGGCTCCTAAAAGTGAGAGAGCCAAAGTCTTCTGTAATTTATCTTCACGTGAACAATCAAAAATTGAGATTTATTCTTTGAATAGACAATTTTTGGTAAAATAAAACAAACTGGAGGGCTGTCACTTCAGAAAACATATTCGTTTGAACGATAATTCTGCGCGGCTGTCGAAAAAATCAGGGTTTTGAGACAATTCATGAATATACAACTCTAGAATGACAGTCTCCTAATTAAAAGACGAACTCTAAGATGCTCTTCGTTTCAACAGAAAATGTTTTTATTGTTTAAATCAGTCCACCCAGTTCTGCAGAGAAATGTTTCTCTATGATCTGCACGTTTTCAGCTTCAATTAGAAATACCACAAAACAGTTCTCTGGAAATTTAAATCTATTGGAATTCTGGAAAAGGAAAGCCACTAATTAGGGTCAAAAGATCAAGCCACGAGGCAATCGAAATCGATTCGTTAGAAATTCGCTTGTTTACTTTATGAATACTACTAATAATATTCTTTAAACCTCAGTAAAACTAAGGTTCTTGTGCAAATTAAAATACAAAAAATTTTAAAATTAAAAAAGTGGTTCTGCCAAAATCACTATCACTACTACTCGGTGTAAAGTGGAATTTCAGGGACATGGCAACTTTATTATTTACGTTGAAACTGACAACACTTTTATTTATTGTGTACAAATATTTTTATTGTATAATATCACAGTAGGTAATATGGTTTTTACTGAGCCAACTATATGTTGCACTACTTATTAAATCACCCTAGTAGATTAAAGGGTTAAAATACGATGTAAAATATTTCTTGTTTGTAGATATTTTTATTGCCTGTGCGGTAAAATATAAACACATTGTCGGAATATAGGGAAATATTTTACCTTTTTATTTATTTTTTTTGTCGGTTTGGATTAAAAATTCAACTGAATATAAATTAATAAAATTTTTATAATATACTGAGTGAAATCTGGAAATATTAACATTTTAATGTGTTTATTACTAGGAATGACACTCTTACAAAATTTGAACTGTACTTGGCAATTGGACGCCGTAAACCAGCACTAGAGGGATAGATCTATATCGAAGGCAAAATAATCGATTCCCGATTAAATTGAACTTAATAAGATCCATCTTTAAGAATTCGATATTTTGACTTTTAATTTGTTATAGCAGCTCCTGTATAGGAATTAGGAATAGTAGGTAAGTAAAATAAATAATTCAACTTAAATTATCAGACAGAAAATTAACAAAATCAACTACAAATTTAATCAACGCACAGTAAAAATACAAAACCAAATAATTCTTACTTAAAATAGCATAAACTTAAAAGTTCTATAATTATTGTTAATGTTATAGTGTTAATAATATATATTACGACATCCTAGAAATACGATACAGCTTCGCACAATTCTCTGGAACGGGGAATTCCCGGAATAGTACTGTCGCACATATGCGATGTCGCCGGTTGCCTTATTGCGGAAATCCGAAAATAAAATGTTAATTATTTTAACCATCATTAACCTTTATAAGTATCCATTCCAAAATCGCTTATATTATGATCGATTCCTCGATTGAAGCGACCCAAAGAGAATCGATTCAAAATATCGTTTTGGCGTGTTTAGAAAAGTGTCTAGATTGTAAAGCAGAAGCATGTTTTCATGTAACTGGGTTCAGTTAGGTATTCTAAAGTTTACATTATTTTATCAAGAAATGAAAATGACATGTTTGAGCAAGAAGTTTTTGGCGTGTTTAGAAAATTGTCTAGAATGTAAAGCAGAAACATATAAAAGTGGCCCACCCCCTTTTATTAGATTTAAGCCATTACAAACACTTTTATTGCATATTTTCATTTTTTACAACTCTATTAGCGAATGTATAAGTATTCGTATATTGTATGCAAATTGTAATTGGATAAATGCAAGAATAAACACTATAAACCAAAAGAATCTTCAATTTGCAAAATAATATAACGAAACTAATGCAATTACAATTAAAAAATTAAATTGTAAGCAAATTTTCAATAAAACTAAATAAATTAAGGCGGTTTGATCAATGCCCAAATGCAAAACAACAACAAATGTTTGAGTAACGGACGTTGACTTAAAAACTACACTAAATACGTTTAAAATTATATTTTTTATATATGTATAGTGTCAAATGCCACTCTCTGTTCAGGCATATAAATATAAAGATTTAACAATTTAAAACCGTACCTAAAAATCTAAAATATCAAACCCCTAAAATCATGCAAAACGGGATATTAAAACAAAAAATTACACTTTTTATATTATCAAAAATAAATTATGAAATGGGATATGACTGTAAAAGATGAAAAACAAAATTATTGTAACAGCTCATATTATTTACACTTATTCACTCTGTATATCAGAATATAAAGACGTATTCAAATGAAATAAGATCAATCTGATGAATATTTGCAAATCTTTTCATGAATACTTATGTAGATACTTTATTTGCAAATACTTTGAATACTGAAACTATTATTAAAATGACATTTTACTTTCACGATGATGTAGGTACTTTAAAGAAAAAGAAAAATATTTAATCGGATAATAAATCCTCTTTAAAATGTATTCATATTTTGCAAAGGAAATAAAAAGATGAAGCTAAGATACAGGCGTGACAAGTATACCATCAATATTGATATACCTCATGAGAGAACACTTGTCTCGACGAATAACTATTTTTTTTTATATTTTTGTCAATATACGAGGTTTACAGAAACTAAGTTCATTTGATTGTGATTAGAGCGACAGGTCATTGATTGGAATGTGAAGTATAATTATTATTACTGGAATTTGAGATAAATTTATAGAACATAACGCCGATTTTTAATAATGCATATGCTTGAAGCAATATAAGTATTTTGGCTTCGTTATTATCTTGCGGAAGTAGACCAAGACAACGTAATTTCTGAGCATGACAAGAGAATAATAATACCTTAGTCCATATGTTTCGTTGCTGCTTTCACGATGGTTACACTTGATCAAAATTTAGAGTTCAAAGACAAGGTATGATTCACATGAAAGAAATACAGGAAGACTCCGGCACGTAGCCAGAAAATATCATCAGGATCAACTTGTATATCCCAGTGAATCGACAAGGGAGGCAATGAAGTGTCTCATTTCCTATTTTATTTCTTGACTAAGTATATTCTTTACATAGTAGAAAGCACCTAAATAATATTCAGCTTTTTTTGCTGAATAGTATTGTCCATGTAATAACTAGACCATGTAGGCTTTTTCCTGGCAAAAGTATGTGAAATGCAGAAAGAATGGTTTGTTTTTCTGAAAATCTATATTTTCTAAGCACAAACTTACTATTTACAAAATTAGGTGATGCATTGTAGAAATATGGCTATTCTATAATAATCTTCAGGCGACTTGGTGTCAAAAGTCCAGCATGTGGGCTTTTTCCTGGCAAAAGTATGTGAAATGCAGAAAGAACGGTTTCTTTTTCTGAAAATCTATATTTTCTAAGAACAAGCTTACTAGTTACAAAATACAAATATAATAATCTTCAGGCGACTTGGTGTCAAAATTTGCTCTTTGAGTTTGTTTACAGGCGATTCTAGGAATCTTAAATTCAGTTTCAAAAATTTCTTTGAATAAGTTAGACGCCGAAAAGAATATTTCTTTGACTCTTTCACGTATACTGGATCACATTTTATACCTCCTTTTTTTTGTACATTTGAGGACGCGACGGCTGGATTAAAATTTAAACCACCAAAATTTTGGTTTGTATTAAAACTATTGCAAAAAAGTAATCTTTGGATACTATTAAATGAAAGCAATTATTTAATTTACTACCTCCAAAAGTAATGAATGCATGGTGCCATGATCAATAAGATTATTTGAATTCGTTAGACCCAGATACTCTGTTTGATGTGATATAATACATAATAATAAGATCGATAGAGAAAATACTGGTTTACTTTCAGAATCTGATTCGGACAATGCTAAATTTTTAATCTCAATTTACTCAAAAACTAAGCGTGTGTGTTAAGCAAATTTCATGTTTTTTTATTAATGTGGATTCAAAAAGTGAAATATTCCAGCGACAAAAAATTTAGGGCTATAATTTTGGAAATCCTTTTGCTCTCGATTATTAAGAATTAAAAATCAAATACATGTGAAAAAATTCATTGATATATCTAAAAACGTTTTGTTAATATTCACAAAAAAATCATCATCAGGGGCTAATTTTAAACTCTTTTTTGTTTTTACACAAATATATGTAATATTTGGTTTTTATGAAATATAATTTCTTTTGTACCACTAGAGCTTTTTTCCTGCTAAAATTTCTGTACCTGAAAGAGTTAAACACCGAATCAGCAGTCGTTCTTAGATTTTTCAACGAAGAAACCACATCATTCGCATATTTTAAAGCTGATACCAAATCATGTGATGGACTTTGCAAGAATTTTGACAGTGGTAGACTAAAACTTAACAGCTTTTCGCACACTACCAAAGAAACTATAAATTCACCTTTTTCTGTCGCAGTTAAAATTGTCGAAGCCACACAATTTCGGAAGAGGCCCGGATCCCCTGGACCCGCCCCCCTGGCTACGTGCTTGGAAAGAATCCCTCGTTAAATTTTTTCAGCTGTGGTTGTTGTTTGAGTAACTGCTAAAACAGAGCTGTTTTCTCATAGACGATGCCGCAACTGCCTCGGCGGCGGCGTCTCGTTTATGGGATTTCTGTGTTTTCAAATACTCAAATACATGATTGACGACGTGGGCACAGCGAAGCTGCCACAAAAGTATCTCAAACTATATTATATGTTAACAACAAATAACATTATCCAGAAATGTATCTAACATTTGATAGCAATTTGATATTTGCTCTAAAAATTCTAAAAATTTTTTTAAAGAGTTTGTAATAAGGGAATTCTAGTCCGGCTAGACGCATTTATCGCATCGCTGTGTACCACAGATAAAACATCGATGTTGAAGCACGATATTTTGAGCAACTACTATATCATTTGTATGGAGCGCTCCTTGATAATTGTAAACTAATTGGAGCCAAAAAAAAATACTTTTTATAAAAAAGATTCTCGGACCTATGTTTATCAAAATTTCTCTTAGAATCACCCTTTGTCCAAGTAATATAAAAACACGTAATATAAAAACACCCTGTATATACATACTTTTGGATATGAAAATTGGTGACAGTGTCATCATAAAACAGTCAATCGAAGTATTTATTGATTTTACATAGCGTATTTTATTGTCATGTACCTAGGTATATTACTCCTAATGAAACTCTGTTATCGAAATGAATTACACAACTTTCGCCATTCAGTTGATGATAAAAAGGAGTTATTATACGAGATCCAGAAACTTATTTTAGCTTCTAGTTACCTACAGTTTATTATCGCAAATGTAAGTAACGCAAAATAACTAAATTATATTAAATGATTATTATGCTTGACAGAAAAGTATTGCAGACGCTGTTAAGATGGAGACATGGTGTAAATTGTCGTCTTGTAATCCTTGAAGGGACAGAAGAGTGGCCATAATCGTATAACCTCCCCGTAGCGTTTTACCTTCTGACAGGGTGTAAATTCCATATGCGGTGGCAACAAATCAAATGCATGAATTTGAATTACTTAGCCGCTTAATAATGATAAGTGGTATATATAAAATGGAAGAGAATCATATGTGACTATCTTGATATTTATTAAAATTGCTTTAGTCGTTACTCAAAACATTATAGCCATCATTTTGATACCAGACTGAGGAGTCTCTACCAACGCAACATCGTTTGTTATTTCTAGGTTGGCAAATTACATTCAGTTGCTTGTAAAAAGAAATTGATCTACGAAGGCGTTTACACTAGTATACAGGGCGAATAAAATTTGATTTGAGCTACTTAAAACTATATTTATGTGTAGGTATATATATTTGAAACATTTCACATAAAAAATCTAGTAAAGTTTAAATAAATACATGATAAACCCTTCTCCTGAATCCCGCAAACAAATGTTGTAAGTTTACAAAACAGTACAAACAGTGATTATTACGTTATGTCGAATCTCATAATGAAATAAATCCCAAAGCTCACACTTTTACTTTGATTTTGAACCTATTTATTGTAATTAAATAATGAAGCATGCAGTAATTCCAGTTTCCAATTTGTTACTTATTTTTGTCTGGCTAAGACACTCGTCTTTCTATTCTATATTTATCAATCTCTCGTCTAAAGAATAAGAATTTTTTTAATTTAATTAGGCTCTCAAGTAAATAGAAACGTTTATTAAAATTGTAACTTTACTGAATCAAATCTAGAATAGTCTTATATACTATATGGACGTCAGTTAGTTTTCACTAATTTGCAGTTAAATAAGTAAATTTTAGTTAATAAAATGGTAATTTTAACGACTGATAACTATTTCTGAAGACATCAGGTATATCTTGCCCACACGCACTTTGATTCAATGATACTCTTAGAAACTCATGAATACTAAATTACACTTAAAACAACATAAAAGTTTCCTACAAAAAAAAATAAAGAAAAAATTTCATACATCATGTTAATAGATATTTGCGTCTTTAAAAGTGATATATTTAAATTTAAATGTTTTCCTTGTCACATAATTCATAGAGAATAAGTATTTATAAAAATAATGATTCTACTAATAAAAAATGTCTACACACTACTAATCATTAATATAATTCATGTTCTCACAAGAAAGCACATTATAGGATTAGAAGTGTTTATTACCTTATTACTAGTTATTGAATGAAAAGTCATTTGTAATATTTATTTCCATAGGGGATGTAGGTGTAATTTACTTAGACACTAAATATGTGCAAATGGATTTCATACCATTTGAGATTTATTGAGTGTAGTGTCTAGGGAAGTTAGTATATAACTACAAGAACCAGCCTTGTCTAGTTTTAACTCTAGCATTTTTATTTAATTTTAAATGTGTTGTAATAGTAGTAATAGAATGTACCCGTTTAAGAGGGACCCATTCTCATTCTTATCTTGGACACAGTGAATAATATAACAAATTTGTGTTGTAAGAATTTGGAGTTTTACTGATTTTTCCTTGCTTAATCATTTTTCACCACTCAGAGAGATGGACACAAAAAGTTTGTATCAAATGAACATATAATTGTTGTATGAATGAGTTTTTTAAAACGCAATTCAAATAAAATTATTTCAAGCGTTGGCAATGGTACAAATGTTTCCCATAGCATTTGAATTTTGTGCTCAATCTCTTCCTATATCCATAAATCTCAGTATTGCTCTAATCCTTCGTTAATAAATTTGAGAACGTCTCTGGTTGCAACCAGGAAATAATTTCGCTCAATCGATATACCCATTTAGTAATAAAGATCTGTATTCAGTTAAGACACGGTAAATTTGGTAATATATAAGCTTAAATATAATTTGTAAGGTGTTAAAAAACTGATAAAATAAATTAAATTTTTGAAATAACGCACGTCTGGCAGAACTTGTTTCGCTCGTGTATAAATAATATATTTTAAAAATGGTTAAGTTGACTTTTAGAAAACACTCAATGGAATTACCCCTGCTGTTTAAGTAATATTAAAACAATACGAATGTCGTATAAATTAATAAACAAGCCACATTATTATCATGTTGTGTTCGGGATATCCATTTTAAAGAGATTTTATCTGTACTTATGGGGTAAGTCCATCATGAAATTGAAAAAAAAGTTTTTTTTTTATGTAACAATAAAAAATAAGTCTACTTTTGCATTTACTTAGCCAAACTTATCAGAAGTTATCTTGACAGTGTAACGCCTTAAACATAATTAACAAGGTTTTTCTTTTTTATAAAACAACACATACCTACTGGTACTTACGAACACCCATTGCGCGTACCTTGGCAACAGTTTTCTGGGTTTCTTTTATGCAGACAGCAATTGTCATGTCATTAGCCCCATATATTTTTTATAAACTATTTTGTTATTTAGTGGTAACAAAAAAAAATCTCAGAATCGACAATTAAATAATTAATTTATTCAAATATACAATTTAATCAAAAATAATAAAATCGTCATTTCACTAAGATGTACTAAGTTTTATTTTATTTCACTTTGAATTCTTTTGCTACCGATCACAAGAATTAAAGCCGAGAACAGAGTTTTGAAAAAATGTAAATTGGAAATGGATTTAATTTTTTTCACTAAATATTTAATTTATTCAATTTAATTTAAACATATATTGTGATTTTCATCTCACGCTTAGACCCATATGCTGTTGCAATTTTATGGTTTCAATATGAAATTTGAGGAAATGGCATTATTAACAAATGTATAGGTTAAATGCTGGTGACTGTCTTAAAAATCTTACTGTTTTCTAATGTTCCTACTACTGCAGTAACGCCCTGTATATAAATGGTTTCTCACTGTGTATTTTCAGTTGATCTACACCTTCTAATTATTGAAGGAAACGAAACTGTTTATTATCATCTAAACTCTATTTCAGATGTGGTTTGTTTAAAAATTCTCACAACTTTGCATCAACCTTCATTTTTCATTGTTTTTTTTTTCAAATATTTGCTACACGCCTGGCGGTGTTTTAAAAGACACTCATATATCATGTATTAAGATCCTAATATTAAAATCTTAATTTTTAGAAGAGCTATTTGGGAATAACAATAAACAAATTGGTATAGAAAAATAAACATCAAGAACGTTAAACTCAATTTTCAAAAATACTACCGTATTATACGTAATCAACCGTGTTAACAGTTTTACAGCTTTATTAATCATTTTACCATAACACGTTTTTCATTTACTACGAAAATTTTCAAGTACGTATAACAGTTTTTATTTGGCGCCAGGAGACCATATTTCTTTTCTTATATCATAAGTTATTAGGTATTTATTTTATTAGAAACCCTTAAAACCAAGTGAATAAAATAAATTAGTTTTTATTGATCTTGTTTATTATACCCAGTTTTACTAGGGTGTCAAACGATTATAAAATTTTGTCTAGAAGAGAAAACATGTGTGTTCAATTTAAAACTAATATTTAATCAATTTTATTGTTTCTTAATCTATTATAAACACAAGAGACCTTAAAGGGTGGTAAATTAGATCAATAAAAATATTTAACACCCCGAACACCAGCGATTTTTATTACTTTCGAAAATGTTGTCTAAAATAAAATATTTATCCTATAGACAAGGTCAGTTAATTTAAGTTTAGATAAATTTGTTAAGTATTTGGTAATCCACGCATAAATTACCGTGCTTTAAAATAATAGATCAGGCCTGTGATTTATTTTTTCAGCTGTTATGTATAGATTGGTTCAAAAGTTATACGTAACTTCAATGCACACCTAATAATTGGAAAAAATTGATCATTGATGAAATAATTTTATAATTAATAAACACAACAACAACAAACACAATAAACAGAAAATAAAAGTAGGCCCAAAATGATACCATGTGGCAATTATATTCATAACGATGCAAAGTGATTCGGGACCAAACTGACGAAAAAAAACAAAAATAAATATATTCAGAATTACGGTTTTAATTTTTTTTAATGTACCTACCGTAATTGTTTTTTTTTTTGTTGTAAAATTATAATTTTGCTACGATAAATTCACATCATTTTAAATTTGGTTTTTAAATTTTTAATTATATTTTTGTGAATGATGATGAGGTTTTTTTAATGCAGATAGATTTTGAAGCATAGTCTCAGACACTTTAATAATAATTATACAAATAAGTAAATCAATATAATACAAAAATGTTAAAAAAGGTGTAATATAAAATTTAATAATGCGAATATCTCTATATACATAAAGTTTCCTATTTTTTCTTTTTGTACTTTACGACTTTCTACTATACCCATTTTTTGTGTCACCAACCCGCATTTATAAGTGAAATAAGGTAGACATCAATATGACTATTCTCAGTGGTTTATCAGTTGACGTCTGTCGTTTTAATGTCTCATTTTTCAAAGTTCATTTGATGCTTTGAAAAAGATATACGCACCCTTAGGTGGTGCGACCACCCTATCGGTAATATCTTAAAGATATTTTTTGTGGTCCATTCCATTTATCACCAAGCCTTAATAATCTGCATACAAATTGCCCTTTTAACATTGTTTACTTGGAAATTGACATTGATTTTCTAGTTATGTACATATTTGTTGTTTAACTATTAGATTATTTGGTTTAATTAACTAACCTGCTCATTAAAATGGTAATTAGTACGATATTTATCAGGGGCGGCACACGAAAAATTATTTACACAAGGAAACTTTATATTAACAATTTATGTTCATTTTAATATTGTATTTGCTGAACTAAAAAGTTGGGACCAAAGAAAGTCGAGACCGACGTTTAAAATTCCGGGATTATTTTTTTTTTTGAAAAACTCTTGGACACGTGGATTCTAGTTTTTAACCGCGGGTTTTCTTGTGGTAAATTTATGAATTTAGTATTGAATATAACAAAATCGATACTTTGTGTTTTTCGGAAATGTATTAAAAACCTGAATTACAAATAAATCAAATTAAATGTTCTTGTCCTAAACCAAGAAAATCTAATACAAGGGTTGCCTTTTATATTTCGGGATTTGACAACCCTGGTGTTGCAATCTGGCTGACAAGAGATTGAGACAACCTTAGGCATTAGTGGGACCAGCATACATTCAATATTGCATAAACATTTGACCGTCAAAAAAATTTGTTCGCGTTGGATCCCACACAATTTGTCAATCGCTCAAAAAAAGGCTCGTGTCGATTGGTCGAAAGAAATGCTCAAAAAATACGATCGCGGTGCTTCGAAACACGTCTATGACATCGTGGCAGGTGATGAATCGTGGATTTACGCGTATGAGCCCGAAAGTAAACAGCCAAATACAACAAAAATTGTTCGCGCACGAAGCACTTCCAAGCAATTGGTCGCCTGTATTTTTGAAAAACCTGGACATGTCGCAACCGTACCACTAGAACAACGCAGAACAGTCAATTCTGAGTGGTACACAACCATTTGTTTGCCAGTTGTCTTCCAAGAAATCAGGAAAACCAACCGCCGAAGACGGATCTTTCTTCACCACGCCAATGTGAGCTCTCACACATCGGCTCAAACAACTGCATTTTTGAGCACCCAAAACATCGATTTGATGAGTCATCCGCCGTATAGTCCTGACGTGGCACCGAATAACTTCTTTTTATTCCCTTACGTAAAAAACAAACTGAGAGGTCAACGTCTTTCTACACCTGAAGAAGAGGTTGCTGCATTCAGAATGCATGTTTTCGAGGTACCTCCATCAGAGTGGCAAAAGTGCTTCGACAATTGGTTCAAACGCATGCAAAAGTGTGTAGATCTTCATGGGGAATATTTTGAAAAACAATAAAGTGTTTTTCGATGATTAATATTTGTTTTTGTTCTCTAATCCCAAAATATAAAAGGCAACCCTCGTATAGCAAGACAATTGAATTTTTAAAGAAACAAAAGTAGAATTTTGAAACCATCCTCCGTAAAATTCCAACTTCATTCCAACTGCCATCGATTTTTTTACCTTTCCGATTATCAAAAACAGACTGCGTGCATTGACGCCTTCAAAAACAAATTTTGACTTTACCAAAAGGAGTGGAATTGTGATAAAGACGCATATTACCATTTTGAAGTTCCCTGAGGCGATTAACACCATTTCCAGATGGAAGTCTTTTTACTACTGCATCAAGTAGATATAAATAATGTGCAGTGCAGTGCATGTTCGAGTCACTCTGTATTTAAACGTGAGTGATGCTAGGGGATATTTCGCGTATGTTCACTCATATTCAGTTGAAATTTGCTTATGTTATCTAGATTGTTCAGCTGGCTTTAGTGTTTTACTACTGCATGAAATATTAAAATTATGGACAGCAGTTTGTATGCAAATATTTATTACAATTCTTGATCATGCTAAAAATGTTCAATGTTTGTGTCATTACTTTTCTACTGCCTATAATTTTATGTGTTTAAACAATGGAACAAAGTATTATTCGAATTTTCATAAAGGAAGAAATTCTTTGTTTAAGGTCATATAACTAACATTATTTTGACAACCAGTCAAGCTACAGAAATTATTAGCCAAAACTAACAAAGATATTTAAATCACCTTGTACAAATAAGAAATTCCAATATTTCAAAATGTCAGGAATGTTTTACACTATTTGGGATAAAACATTAAATATTTTGCTTCCCTTTTGTTTGTTATAAAAATAACATTTAAAAAGAACCCCTTATTCACCACAGTATTTTAGTGGGAAATATTTGACTATAATACTGGGTATTGCCAGATATCTAGTTTGCAGTATCCTTGTTTGGAAAGCTCAGAAATCTCCTGTCGAGTTTACAGCTTTTTTTCTTATCCCATCGTGACATAAAGTTTGACAGGGTGATGGCTATAAGAGGGTTGCCTTTTAAATTTCGGGATTAGAGAACAAAAACAAATATTAATCATCGAAAATCACTTTATTGTTTTTCAAAATATTCCCCATGAAGATCTATTCACTTTTGCATGCGTTTGAACCAATTGTCGAAGCACTTTTGCCACTCTGCTTGAGGTGTCTCCAAAACATGCATTCTGAATGCAGCAACCTCTACTTCAGGTGTAGAAAAACGTTGACCTCTCAGTTTGTTTTTTACGTACGGGAATAAAAAGAAGTCATTCGGTCAGGACTATACGGCGGATGACTCATCAAATCGATGTTTTGGGTGCTCAAAAATGCAGTTGTTTGAGCCGATGTGTGAGAGCTCGCATTGTCGTGGTGAAGAGTGATCCGTCTTCGGTTGGTTTTCCTGATTTATTGGAAGACAACTGGCAAACAAATGGTTGTGTACCACTCAAAATTGATTGTTCTGCGTTGTTCTAGTGGTACGGTTGCGACATGTCCAGTTTTCCGAAAAAACAGGCGACCATTTGCTTGGAAGTGCTTCGTGCGCGAACAACTTTTGTTGGATTTGGCTCATCTTGAAATACCCATACAGTCGACTGCTGTTTACTTTCGGGCTCATACGCGTAAATCCACGATTCATCACCGCGATCGTATTTTTTGAGCATTTATTTCGACCAATCGACACGAGCCTTTTTTTGAGCGATTGACAAATTGTGTGGGATCCAACGCGAACAAATTTTTTTGACAGTCAAATGTTTATGCAATATTGAATGTATGCTGGTCCCACTAATGCCTAAGGTTGTCTCAATCTCTGAATTTGTCTGGGCTGAATACGACCCTGTAATTTCAAATATATATCTAAAAATTAAACATGGAACTAGATAGACTAAAAAAGCAAAATTGAACAAAATATTAAGCTTAATATAGGCATTGTCTTTATAAAGATGATGATATAGGCTAACATTTTCAATTTCAACTGCTTTTATAATTTGCAGGGAAAATAGAAAATATTATTATTAAATTACATGTGGCGCCACGCATGATAGAAAGGCTAAACTACAACGGCAAAATTACAGTGCACTAATTCACACACATGATGAAAGAGTAGTAAAATGTCACGACTCCTGTCATATTTCAAACAGTCTCTTCTTATCAGCTGATTAAATACAAACAATTACTAACATTTGAAGATGGCTTCTACAGCTAATAAATTTCTACATGGGTATTTAAAAGTGAATAAAATATCAATAAATAATATTCGAAATTTAAGTAGATTAACTGTGTGTGGTATAAATAATAAGAATTATCCATTAAAGGCGATTATATGTGTTGTCAGTGGCGGTGTGGCTTTATATGGTACATACAAATATTCTTCAATTCAAAAAGTACATGCCGCACAAACAAAAAATGTAAGTAAAATGCTTTAATTTATTTATTTCATAAATATTTTGAATAATAAGTCCAGTTTTCCTACAATATAAAGGATATCATGGTTGCATGCTTTTAAACACGCCTAATATCTATTTTTGTAACTCGGTATTTTTAGAAAGTTATCTTAAATTTCAAATTTGATTCTTTTTGGCGCTTCTGTTATGTTACAAAAACATTCAAACAGAAATAATTACTTTTTACATTCAATTTTGCAAAATAAAAAAAGATTTAATTCATAATCCTGTTAGATATTTAGCCAGACCTGTTAAATCAATATGTACTTAAAATCTTTATCTTTTTTGAGCAAGTTTAGAAATTATTTAAATAATTACTAGGCAATTTATATATCTGTAGGTACCTACATACATACTTTATCTATACAATTACAAATAAATAATGAAATAACTTATTTACATTCTAAAAAAAATAGAAAATATTAGAATAATTAAATCTATGAACCCACGAGAAATTTATTGATTTTTTACGGAAGCCCTACTCAATTAATAGCTAGTGTCTAGTGTGCAGTTTATTCACAGAAAAAATTATTTGTCTAAGGTTCAGATGTTTGATCACTTATTTCTTTGTTAAACATTTCGTTCTGTGAAATTAGGGTTTCCAAAAAATAATTAAGTATATAAATTTTGAGTAACCAGTTGGTACTTTATATTCGCGTAAGTAATTTATAAAATATCCATTCCATTCACTAATCTCAAAGATCCTTAAGAACACCACTTTAAAATCTACACGTTTAGAACAAGCGAGACATTATCCAGACTTAGCAATAGACATCGACATGTACAAAAAGTATTTTTGTTGGGTTTTATAGCAGAATATACTTAACCATTAATTAATTAATTTAACTTGTGTAACCCTGTTGTGTTCTATCTCTTTAGAACATCTTTGTAGATATTTTTGTCTATTAATAATTTACCGACACTTCTATTTCAGGAAGAAGAAGGAAAAGTAGTTAAATTAACCACAAGAGAAAAAAGATTTATCAGATTTGCATCTGTAGAATATGACGGTCAACTGTATATGACGCCGCAAGACTTTTTAGAATCTGTAGTAGAAGCCGAACCAAGGCGTAAGTTTAGTTACCAATTTTAAAATGATAACTTCATTGTTGAATATGATTTTAACTTTATAGCCAGATTAAAACGAAAATTATTGAATAAAAAAGACTTAGAAACTATACGGGATGCTACCCCACCTTTAAATCAAGGCACGGCAAGAATGTTTAGAGATTTACGAGATAATGGTAATCATAATTTGAAAACTTCATGTAGTATTATTTGACAGCAATTTTTCTGTCTTTCTATAAATGTTTATGATATTCTGTTTTAGGTATCATTTCATACACAGAATATCTATTTCTTCTTTCTATATTGACTAGTAAGTAGTAATTTATAATATTATTATAACAATTATTTTAATTAATTGGATATTTTTAGAACCACAATCTGGTTTCCGCATAGCATTTAATATGTTTGACACTGACGGTAACCAAAGAGTAGATAAAAATGAATTTTTAGTGGTAAGTTTTGTATTAATTATTAAAATTTTATTATTTTACAATTAGATTATTTTTATTTTATTTTTTTTTTATTTTGTGAAAAGTAAACACAATGAAAAATTGTTGTAACAGATTGAAAAACTCTTGGCTGGCAAAAAAATTGAGGAGTCCGTACCTGTAAGTTGAAAAAGCAAAAATCACGAGATAAAAAAAATGTGCTGTAATGTCATTTAAAAGCTTTAACTTTCAACTAAATTGTGTATTAATGTTTAAAGTAAAAAAAAGTCTGGTATCTTATTAAAAAGTTTTTGGAATTTTTTAATACATATATTTGTAGTCCTAATTAAAGTAATTCTTGTTGTCGTCATTTTTATTACTTTGCCGAACAAATTTCGTTTTTTTATTAGTAAGTTTTCGGATACCAGACTTTTTTTGTTTATGTTTACGATTATTTTATAAACACGGCTCTTAACGTACATATAATTTTCAGTTTTTTTTTGTTGTCAATTGATAAAGTACGTTTTGAAAAAGAGCGCTTAACACGAGCTTAATAAAAATCTAACTAAACATAAGTCTATTGAAATTGCATTTAAATCGTTTATTTGTTTTGTATTTGTGTGTCAGAACATTGTCTTTTTGCATCATTCACAAAAATGTTTGTTTAAAATATGCCATAATTATTTGTAGATAATTTTTGACTCATCTATACCGGGTGGACCGAAATTAGTTGAACTGACTTCTAGACATGTTTTACCGATATAGAGAACTTCCCCACATATCAAAATAATATGCTTATTTCTATAGATAGTCTACCCACTTTTATTTGTCTCTCTATGGTTCTTGCTGCTACCAAAATTAACTCTGACCTTAAGATAAATAGGGTATTTCTTGATGTAATCCTTCACGAACATTCTGCTGAAGAATTTTCTGGAGCAGACGTCGTTTGATTTATCAAATAATTAGTAGGGTGTCAGAGATAGGAAAAGGTTGAATTAAAATTATCTATAAATAAAGCATCTTGAATCGCTTGTTAAGGTTCTTTTATAATATGAATTAACTCTGTTTTGATAGATGGAAAAAATATTTAGCCATGCATGGAAAGGTAAACGGGGACTCATGACTGAACACGAAGAGCCGCTTCAATCAATTCCAATCGAACAACAATATGTTAACGACGAACAAGGTTTACAAAGAAGACATGTGGTTGATACTACGTTATTAGTTCATTTCTTCGGTCCCAAAGGCAATAATGATTTAAATTTTGAAAGCTTCAAAAAATTTATGTTACACTTACAAACTGAAGTTTTGGAGTTGGAATTCAGCGAGTTTTCGAAAGGATTACCGACAATATCGGAAGTTGACTTTGCTAAGATCTTATTGAGATACACATATTTAGATACTGATCAGTATGACATGTATTTGGATCGGCTGTTAGACAGAGTCAAAGACAGCAATGGGATCAGTTTTGAGGATTTTCTGGTATTTTGTCAGTTTTTGAATAATTTGGACGACTTTAGTATTGCAATGAGAATGTATACTTTAGCTGATCGACCGATATCTAAAGGTAGTTTATTATAATGTCATATCAAAATAAGATGTGTATAGATTTTCAAACCGATGCTCGGAACCACGCACCAATTTATATATCATTTTAAATTAACTGGAACAAATCTATATGCACCTTTAATATATTAATTTTAGATGAATTTCACCGAGCAGTGAAAATATGTACTGGGACTAGTCTAAGTCCACATTTAGTAAATACAGTCTTCGCAATATTTGATGATGACGGAGATGGTTTATTAAGTTACCGTGAATTTATTGCTATTATGAAAGACAGACTTCATAGAGGATTTAAGGTAACAGATTTATTTTATATTTCTTTAAAATTCGTTAATTTGAATTCACATGCTAGAAGTAAATTCGAATTCTGCTAATTTCTAAGACATTTATTTTTTTCAGTCATCAGCCAAAAATGAAGGGTGGCAAGCTTTCAAAGCATGCATTAGACAAGAGATGAAATCAACCTAAAAGTCTGATTGCAGAAGTCATTTATTTATTTTAAATAATTCAAGTTTGTATATTTATTAGGCTGTGTTCAGATTTGCATTAATTACTCTCTGGTGTCTAGAGAATACCACACGAAAAGTATTTTTTTAACAGTGCTAGTCAATGAAACAGGTATGATTGTGCCATTTAATTAATAAGTCAAATAAATAGAACTGTAACAAAGACTAAATACTGAATACTATAAAAGATTTAATAAATTCGCCGTTGTTTCCGCCTTATACTCTCGCTTAAACCAAATCACTTTTTGTAATAATTTTAGGTTTCAAAATTGTAGCCCACAAAATCCTCATTTCTAATCCATTTTGTAGTGTCGTTCTTTTTATTCTATGGCAATCGATCTAATTTTGTTTTTGCAGTAAGTTATATTTATAAATTTTAGCGGAATTATTAACTCATCCAAATTGTATCAATTTCATACTGGGAAAAAATCCTCTGGTATGCACTTGATGATGAAATGTAGGTAAACCATAAAATCAATGTAAGGATATAGACAAATGGTTTTTGTTTTTGTAACGGTTTCTTAATTCTAATACAAAATTCGGATAAGTAAACAGCAATAGAAAAAAGTTTTGGAGACTGCAACTTTTGCGTAAAATAAGCTATAATTACAATAGTATCTGTTGATTTAACAAAATAAATCAATAATTGACTTTCCATAAATTTCGCACTAAAATATTGAAAATTACTTCTTATATTAATATAGTATTATTTATTTCGTGTTTGTACCTGTTTATATAAGGCGTTAATTTTATAACATAACAGTTTATAAACTTCCAAATGTCCTATACAGTACTAGTCAAAGTCAATGAAATTTTGAGGCTGAAAATAAAGGATGTAGGCTTCTCAACTAGTCATAACAGGTACAGAACCAAAATTTTTAAATGGGAACTTATGGTAAGTGATGTCTCGTTTGAAAGGTATTTTTTTTTCGGTTCAGGCTGATTTTGATGGACAAATTAATTACTAAAATTATGTTCGCATTTAATTTAGAAAGAATTATGAACCAGTTTTTAAATTAAGTGTTCAAAATGTGGTCCATCTACTTCCTATTGCTAAACTCTTGTCGTACTCGTGTAAATGTTTCAGCGGAAATTACCCTACATTCGTCAACTATTTGTTGTTTCAAAATTTCAATACTGTCAGGTGCTGTAGCTTGAACCTTAGATTTCCAGGACTCCCACAAAAAAAATCTATTGGTGTGAGGTCTATGGTGATCGAGCTAACCATTCTATCGAACCTCGTTGTCCAATCCATCACACTTGTTTTTTGCCAACACCCTCTGTACTGTCCTTTCACTGACTTCACAGATAGACGCAACTTGTTTTGTAGAAGAAGTACCTAGGTTTTTCTACCATTTCTGCAATGATGTCAATTTTTTTTTAGCTCGTCCTGATCGTTTGAACACTATCGGTTGCTTCAAACTTCCGACGAGGCTCACTCAAATCGGTCGAAGCGAAGCCTACATCCGTTTATTTTCTCCCTTCAAATTTGCTTATTTTAAATATAAGCGTTCAAAAGATACGAGGGGGGTACGGGACTTTTGTATGTATAGGTCTAATTTTGATTTCTTCCTATAACATTAATTTAGGTCAAACTCGAAAAACAGTTCTAAAATAAAGTCCTGACATCGGACTGTTTTTTATTTGTTGTGTATTAGTAAGTATTCTTCATAATTATTTCGGCAAAAGTATGCAGATATTCGAATATATGGTACGGAATAGTCTACAGGAAAACTGTTTAATGCAAAAAGTTTCAAAGTGGTATTGAAGTTTCACGAAGTGATTCAACAGCTTTAGGCTGAAGTCATTTGGAGTCAGTTCTATATTATAAAAATAAAAAACTTTATTGTCTATATTAATTTATAATAAATTAAAAACCAATGCTGTTACATTCAGTCCATTATAAAAAAATACACCTTAGTGATAAAAAATATTTTCTTTATATTTGTTATGATAATCAATGTCTCAGATCTCTTCTAAACGATTATGGTAAAAAGTGGAGAATGTCTTAAGTACTCACAATACTCTCGGTGATATATTTTCCTGTCAGCGAGGCCCCTCGGAAAGTGAGCTTCTCTGTAATGGGACCGAAAAAGAATTGAAATTGTTATAGTTTGACAAAGAATATAAAGTATTAGGAATTGAAAATAACTAACCGCCAATGATTCAATTAATATCTAAATAGAATTTTAGTCATCAAAAGAAAACAACAAAATTATTTGAAATACAAATTACGACAATAATAGCAGGCACTTTCGTTGCCGGTAATCTTTACTCGCTCAATTTTATATTTTAATCAAATTTGAATATACAGGGTGGCCTAGAAAGTTCCGTTGACAATAATAGAAAATACAGTAGGTATATAATATACGCAGCGTGGCTCGTAAATTGCTGACAACATACAATTTACTAATTTGTAATGAAAATATCAAAACTTTAAGCTTCCCGAAAAGTAAATAGAAAGAATATTAGCAGATCAGTAGAAATTTGCGAATAATAATTATAATCTACATATAGGTACAAAACACACTCGTCAATCGTTGTCATATACCCTTATTTAACATTAAACCTGTGCTGCATCTATATATGAAGTGTGCTTGTACTGTTTTGGCAAGATTCGTATGATATGCTTAGTGCAATTAAACGCTGGTAACTATGTTTATATGTAGGGCGATAGCCGGCCGTCATGAGGTTGTATATTGGGTATATGCCGGAGTCGCAGTATTGACTTAATGATCCATCCTGCACAAAAAAGTTTTATAGAGTTAGTGAACTGGAAGTTTTGCTTTATCTAAAGTTTTGATGGATTCCAAGTGCATGTTGTAGATAGTTCTACCCAGACATATATCGTATCAAATGCATACTTTTGTTCCGTACATTTCGTTTAAGTTCTATCTTTAATATTTCCTAGTCACTGTTTATTGTTAGCATTACACTAGTATTATTCATATGAGTGCTTTGAATTAAGCTATTTGTTGTTCCTTAATGCGTTGTATTTGTTTATTAATAAAACGTTAATTACTAAAATTTAATGTTGTTTTAATGCATCATTTATTAAACATAGAAAGCATATATTTTATTTATTTTTTACAACTTATTTAGATTAAAAACTATGATTATCAACGATAGCTGGCTTATAGCTAGAAACAAGATCAAATAATTCAAATACTTATTTTACAAACAAAAATATAAATACAATTAATAAATTAAGTACATATATGGATTGGATACAATTATTGTAACAAAAGAAAATAAAAAATTTAAATAGAAAACATGTTACGTGGTGAAAATCCTGGTTTTGCATCAATTACTTTTTGCCGAACTAGAAATGCACAAACTAACTCAGATACTTGGCATGGCTGATCTTCGTGAATTGCGTGTCCGACTTTAGGTAAAACTTGAAGTTGAAATTTGCCTACAAATTACATGTGATAAAATTGATTTAGGTTTTAAATTGCCATTGAATGGTCCTTTATTTTAATAAGGATAAAATTATCTCCTAATATAATTTTTTTTAGTTATATTTTGTTTGTAACTATTTCAAAATCAAAACTCATCTCCTAAAGAAGGCGTTGTTATGGTAGTTTGGACGTTTTCTCCACCTTTTCATTCAGGCGAAGTATCAGGCGTTTTTGACAAACCAATTTAATCAGAACAAAATATCTAGAGGCCATAGCAGAAAGCTTGAAAAATAAAGATTTGCATGAGGCGTTTTTAACGAACCTCCAACAATAAGAGTCCAGGGACTCGAACAATTTATATATCGATAACTACAAACGTAAAATAGCACTCCAGATCCAGAGAGCATTTCAAGGAAGAAAAAACGAGTTGATCCTCGAATCTTTTCAGACAATATGGTCTCCTTATTACGTTAAAAGATATTGAGGTTATCGAGAGACCGTCTTAAAACTAATGTTCATCACTCAAGGAAAGAAGACTTGGTGATGACCTACAAGATCTTAATCAGAACAGAATATCAGGTCATAGAATTTCTTCTTAATCGTGTGGTATATGTCTGGAACTCGCTGCCTAAGGACGTGGTAATAGCTGGATGTACAAACTGTTTTAAGAATAGGCTCTGTAAGACCAGTCAGAATTCAACTAGAAATTAGTGAAAAGCTTCATCGGTCATTACTATGATAATATTTTAATTTATTTTATTGAACCAATTCTCACCTTGCATTTGTCCGACAGTAAGCGAAGTATCCAATCCGTTAATGTTCGCTAAGAGAAGCAATTTCGGTGCAGGTGCATCCAAAAATTTCTCAGATAAGCCTTTAAACCAGCTATTCCAATATTTCTCAGTTTTACTTAAATCGATACGCCATCGATACTTTTCCTCCTCTTTTCCAGGTTTGGCAAATAACTTCGACTGTTTTAATGAGGACGAAGCGTTATCTGAACTTAGGTCAGTTTTAGGGTTTTTCGGTAATGGTGGTAAACCGCTTTCATTTGAGTTTTCTTCTTCCTCCTCCTCTGGTATAGAAAAACTTGATTTATCGTCTTTTTTTTGTAAAGAATCACCTGGTAAAGTGTCGAATGTGTCCCACTCATCTGCTGCCAATTTCCCAGTCTCTTTGCTGAAATAAATATAAAGTTATTTTCTTCAACAGCTTATTCAACATGGGGTTAGTACATTCGATGTAACAATATTATTGTTATAAAATAGAATACTATAATGTGTACTTAGTGGGAAAATGACCACTTTCCCGGCCGACTATATGTTTATAAGTGTAGTTTAATGCAATTAAACGCTGGCAACTAAGTTTATATGAAGGGGGACAGCCAGCCGTCAGGAGGTTGTATATTGGGTATATGCCGGAGTGGCTGCGATGGCCTTTGTTGCTGAATTATAGATGAAAACGCTGTGAATCGCGCTTCATCTGCATAAGAACGTGTACGATAATATGCGCTATTGGTGTGACAGGGGACAGAAGCACTGGCAAGGTTGTCAAATGCCATGCATAGCGAAGAGAGAGACCAAAATAAATAATGTATTAGAAGAATAAAAAAGAGGGGCATATATGTACATTGTGGATGTTAAATATGTATACCATAAAGCCTGCATCAGACAAAACTACAGTTTTATGGTAAAGCTGTGTTTATCTCAGGTTGAAAATTGTATAAATTGTGGTTTAAATTTTATATGGAGAAATACAATTACACAAAAATAAAATCAAATACTTAAATATTATTCATTTTTGTGATTATTTAGATGAAGCGTTGCCTCACCTGCTTCATATGACAAGCCGCCACTGGTTAAAGTCCTCAAACAGACTTAATTTGTCAACGAAAAATAAGCCAATTCGCACATTGTGTAAAAGAGAAGTCATAGTAACCTATTACTTTCACTGCTTTGTAATATCACAGCTTGCATTGATATGATTTTAATGTTGTTTTAAAGAAAAATAATTGTATTGATTTAAGTAAAACTAAAAACGAGTTTTCCATTAAAGAGCGACAAACCCAACTGTAATGTTGATCCTATAATTGGATTAAGTCAAACTACTCACCTGCAACGAATTAAGTATGTTAGTTTCGGAAACCAGTAAAACACAATGTAAAAATACCTGATAAACACTTACTTTACAATCTGTCCTGGCATAGAAACTTTGGCTGCTAACAAGTTATGAGTTTGCCCACTTCTGTGACTAAAATAAATTATTAATTACAAAAAGTGTAGCCATTATTTTATTACAGATATAAATTACCACCAGTTGATTGCGTGAACAATACTTTTAAATCCTTTAGGTCGACTTCTCAAAACAGTGGTCATAGAGGATAAAGACTCCAATGCTGTGCCTTCAACAACATCAATAATACATAGTGCTTTGATATTTTCGATTAAATAGGAAGCATACACTGCTACAGCACCTCCTAAACTGTGACCAATTAAAATTACCGGTTGAGCAGTTCTTTCACTTAAAATATTTGCTACAGCTGCAACATCTCTTAAAAATTCGGGTTGAATTATTGTTAATGTTACTTAATTCAAGTAGTTTCATTACTTACTCAACTAAGGTATTTAAAGATAGGTCACTGTCATCGTTTGTCTGAGTGTCCCCATGACCTCTCAGATCCAATCCAATAACTTGGCATTCTACGTTTTCTGTTACCTCTTTCTAGAATAGTTATTTGCACAAAACATTAGAATTATACAAATTTACATTTACTATACGTCTTTACCGCTAATACAGCCCAAGTAAGCCCTGAATAACCTCCTCCATGCACACAAAGAATAATAGTTCCACTTGTGCCCCTTTTGTAAATATGAAATTTACCATTGGGGATTTCTAAATATTCTTCGTCATCAAAATATTCAGACCATTTTATTGGTTTGTAATCCGGTTTATGGCCAAACATTGAGGAACTGCATGAAATAAATAATAATAATTATTTGTATGTATACAAATTTTTAAAAACATAACCTATAACTTACGGCAAAGGTCTCTGATCTATTTTATCGATGCATTTCCTTAAATTCACGTCACGTCCAGACATGCTGATAGCTGTTAATTTGATTTGTATATAGGTATTAATATTAAATTATTTTCAGGGAAATTAATTATAAAACAAGAAAAATTACAATTTGGTTTATTATTATCGGAAATACAAATTAAATTACACACAAAATACAAAACAAACACTCCTTGTGGCAGATGCAAGAACTAAGCCTAAGCAACTAGATTGTGGGTGGTAGCATCGGTATCGATAGTTTAGCATACTATCGATTATTGTATTATAAACATATAATATTATATTGTAAATAACTTTGAAGGAAAATGATTCCAAAGTTTCCTCAAAGAATTTTATAAATCTTTTAAAGACTATGGTATATAATAGCATTGTCTTTGTATAAAGGCAATGCTTTGTATAAAGACAATTTTAGACAAACAAAAACGAAAGCGACAAAAGTATAATGACAAGACACTGAAGTCAAACGCCAAATGTCATAAAATCAAGATAGAGGTGAAGTCAGTGAAGTGATACTTGACAACAATAAATGAAGACCTTTATAACAGACTAAATATATGTTTTTAATAAAATAATAGCAATTATAAAATGGATGTTAATTATTATGTAGACTGGATTAGTCTAAATTAGTTCTATTTAATTAAAGTTGTAAAGTTAGTTGTAGTGCTAGGATCATAATAATGAAGAAACACAAAACAAGACTTTCTGTTTAATGTTTTGATATTATGCAAATATGCAGGCCAAAAGAAGATACTTATTAGTATTTTTTGTCGCTTTTTTAACATTTTGGTATTTTGGAGGATACCATCTAAGGCACAGTGAAAGCGATTCATCATTTAATACAGAAGATCTATCACATTATGTCAATCTAGATACAGTAGAAACTGCATACTTAGTATCAAGGGATCGTAAATATTTTGACGAGAAAATATATTGTAGAATGGAAACATGTTTTGACTTTAGCAGATGTGAAAAAGACTTCAGAGTGTATGTTTATCCTCAAGAAGACAACAGCGTTTCTAGTCCGTCCTATCAGAAGCTGCTCAATGTTCTAATGGAATCCCGATATTACACTTCAGAACCAGATGAGGCCTGTATATTTGTTTTAAGCATTGATACATTGGACAGAGATCGTTTAAGTAATGATTATATGCGTAATTTACAAAATAAATTACAACATTTACCTCACTGGAATGATGGCCTTAATCATGTCATTTTTAACTTATATTCGGGCACATGGCCGAATTACACAGAAAATGATTTAGACTTTAATTATGGAAAGGCCATTTTAGCAAAAGCTAGTATGTCCGAGAACCATATCAGACAAGGTTTTGATATTAGCATACCACTTTTTCACAAAATTCATCCCGAGAAAGGTATGTGTGTGTAAATTTTATTTTATAAAACTCTAAGCTGTTAGAATACCGGGTAGTACCTAGTTATGTAGTCTATTTACAGTGCAGTTTATTTTTTTTATTTGTTGATAATTTTCCAAAACAATTTAAATTAGGGGAACGAAATTATAGCTAATTAAATTCCTCACAAATTTGTGTACACCTAAATTAAATGTGCTCTTATGAAATCAGAGACGTACAACAAGTGGTGAAAATCCTTTTTCCGTGAACCAAAAAAAACGCTTTTTATTATTTATATGATAGGGTACATTATTATTTTTCTACCCCTCAAAAAGACTTTAAGGCAACGCAGGGGAAACTACGTAGATAGTTTTCTGTTGTCGATTGAGTCGCCTTTTGCAGCATAGTGTCTTGAAAAAAATCATTTATGTTTAATTTTAAAGTTCGATTGATTAGGTGTGCTGCATGTGAATTGAATCTCCAAGCTGGGTAATTTTTATTAAAAGCTTATCTTAAATGGTTTTTAGTAAAATAAGTATCCAATAGGAGTGATCAAGTGCAGTTTTTCTTTACTTTTAGGTGGCTTTCCAGGTTCAGCATCCGCAAACAGCTTCCCATTAGAAAAAGTTTACTTATTAGCATTCAAGGGTAAAAGGTACGTCCATGGGATTGGATCCGATACGAGAAATTCTCTATATCATTTACATAACAAAAAAGATATGATTATGGTAACAACATGTAGGCATGGAAAAAGTTGGAAAGATATGAAAGACGAAAGATGTGATGAAGATAATAGAGAGTATGATAGATACGATTATGAAACGCTATTACAAAATTCCACGTTTTGTTTGGTACCTCGAGGTAGAAGACTGGGCTCCTTTAGATTTTTAGAAGCGTTGGAAGCTGGTTGTATTCCAGTTTTGTTATCAAATAGTTGGGTACTACCTTTTTCACAAGTTATAGACTGGAATAAGGCTGTCATATGGGCTGATGAACGATTGCTCTTACAAGTATGATTTTTTATTTATTTTTGGAAGCAACATGTTTTGATTTTATTCTATTTTTCTTAGGTACCACATATCGTACGATCAATAACTAAAAATAAAATATTAGAATTACGTCAACAAACTCAAGTTTTGTGGGATAGATATTTCTCATCAATTGAAAAAATTGTATATACTACATTAGAAATAATTAGAGAACGTTTACCGAAGAAACCCATACGAGATGGTGTCGTTTGGAACAATTTTCCAGGTGCACTAATTACATTACCAACATTTTCTGATAACAGGGAGGATTTTCCATTTCATATTGAATCAAATGCAAGTCGATTTACTGCCGTCATATACTGCCAATTAGGTAAGTGGTTTTCGATCCATTAGATCGACAGGTTAGAATCCAAATGCAAGAGAATTTGACTAAATACATATCGTGCAATAATTATGAATTAATTATCAAACTATAATTGCGTACAATAATTAACAGTCACTCTCAATGAACACTCCCAGATCCTTAATTACGTACCCCTTCTGGAGGTTTGTGGCATTAATTTTGTAATTAAAATTTAGAGGGCTATAACGGTTCGAAATAGTCAATTGTTTACACTTGTCAATTGTTAAGACCAGTCCATTCGCGACACACCACTGTTCTGAAGGTCATGACAATCGTTATAATCATCAACATTTCCGTAAAACTTCAAATCCTCCGCAAACAGTAACAGTATGAAATTGGAATCCGTTATACTCCACAAACTGACTGACGTCCCGAAAAGTCATCTTAAGTGCCTTCCACATGTCAGTATAATATTAATAATAGCCTTTATTGTCCAACAGCAAAGCTGATCACAGGACAAAAAACAAAATATATATACAAATGCATAACGACATAAAATAAATATTAATTTTGGTATTAATTACCTAGTTTAGATGAGATAATGCACAGTCAATAAGTTCCTTAATCTGACTTGAACAAATATCACAATCATTACAATTTCGATTATAGTTCTTAGTACAGATAAAAATTGGAGACCTCATCCCAATGGTCGTTCTCGCACACGTATTATAAAAGGAGGTACCATTCAAATTTACTCTTGAAAGCAAGTAGGAACAGTCACCTATATTTGAGTGTAACGCTTTGTAAAGAAATCGCAGAGAATTCAATCTTCTTAACTCCAAGTTTCGTATCTGAAATCTATCCGTCATTAATCTGTATTCAGTACCCCTTGGAAGGTACTGCCCATCTATCTTAAACATTAGACATTTCAGAAACCTACTTTTTCAACTGAATTTTGATGTGTTACATGTTACATAAAAAGGACACCATATTAGTGATCCATATTCCAGCCTGGAGCGCACATACCTAAATGAAATACAGTGCTTTAAGAGTATCTATAAATCCTCTGCAATTCCTAACCATAAAACCATAGGTTCTACTTGCCTGAAGCACACAATTGTTGATATGTTCAATAAATGTAAATTTAGAATCAAAAATTACTCCCAGATCAGTGGCAGATGCACAACGAGATATTTATGAATGTTGTTAATGGAGTAATTGAAATCAGAGATCGTTTTCCTCCTAGTAAAACTAACGCATTTACATTTTAATTGAATTCAAAGAGAGTTTATTCAAGTTGCACCACTCTTCGAGTAGTAATAGATTATTTTGCAATTTGACACAATCAATGATGCGCTGAACTGAAGAGTACAACTTAAGATCATCCGCAAACATTAGTCTATCGCAATCCAGCTTATTTACCAAGTCATTAACAAACAACAGAAAAAACAGTGGCCCCAAGTTAGGTCATCTATGTTAATATATCACGCATTGTCAATAGTTTCAAACAAAATATCAGGCCATGTATGTTAAAATTATTTATTTATTAGTTTATATGGTTTGCATTGTTGTATAATCAATGTTTTTTTTTTGTTACCACTATTCTATTATTATTGATTGTATTGCTCTGTAAAGGGATTATTCGGTTGAGCAATAAATGCTATTTTATAAGAGTTGATCTTCTCGACATAAAGCCGTGTTGAGTCAGGGAAATCCGTCCTTGCACCAGAGCGCAGATTCGATTGTTAATAAGTAGCAGTACGAGTAGTATTCTGTTTTCATAAATAAGATAATTATTTGTTTCAGGAATACCTGTTTCTCCAACATCATCCGTATACAGATTAGTAAGCAATATAGCCAAAAGTAAATATATAGGCAAAATTTTAATCGTTTGGTCTAACGATAAGCGTCCACCTAACAGAAACCGCTGGCCAAATTTACCTCTGCATATTCAATTGAATATTGTGGAATCGATAAAAACCAATATTGAATCGAAATCTAGCATATCGCAGAGATTTTATCCGCATAAAGAAATTGATACGGATGCCGTACTTTCTTTAGATGAAGATACAGTTCTAACAACTGAAGAAATTGATTTTGCTTTTATCGTTTGGAAACAATTTCCTGATCGAATTGTTGGTTACCCGGGTAGGTCGCATTATTGGGACGATTCCAAATCAACTTGGGGTTACACGTCGAAATGGACAAATGATTACTCAATCGTTTTAACTGGTGCAGCTTTTTATCATCACTACTACAATGTTCTTTACACAGATTGGTTAAGTCCGTTGTTACATAAAACAGTGGAACAAAGTCAGAACTGTGAAGATATTTTAATGAATTTTCTAGTTAGTCATGTTACTCGACGGCCGCCGATAAAAGTAACACAACGAAAACAATATAAAGAACAGCCAAGTGCTGGAAATTGGTCGCCGTGGAATGATCCAGATCATTTTATACAAAGACAAACGTGTTTAAATACGTTCGCAGCCGTATTTGGTTATATGCCATTGTTACGGTCGAATTTAAGATTAGATCCAGTTTTATTTAAAGACTCTGTATCGAATAAACGAAAAAAATATAGGAAAATTGAATTGGTGGGCAGTTAGTTAGGATATATTGTATATATATCATATGTGACAAACAAAAACTCATCACTCGGTCAAAACTTAAAATACGTAACTCATTTCGGTAAACCTGCTGAAATTTTTGCATATTCTATCTTCTCATCCACTTCATTATAATTTATTCTTGTTCTTTGCCACCATATCGAAATTGATTTTCCGTTTGACGTTTTCTCTTGACACGAAAAAGTAATTTCAAAACTTTTATTTTTATGCAAATTTGATTGGAATAAGTATTATTGGCACAGTGTGTTTCTTAATAGGTTATTTGTTATTGACATTTTAATCGGTGGCGACTCACAGGCCCTTTGATAAAGTCTTAAACGATTACATACGAATAAAATTCATCAGTGATCTGTCATCACAATGCTAATATCCAAATTTTCTTGATTACATCCAAATCTATTACTAAATGTCAAATTACGAATGGTGGTATGGTAACATGGTTCTTTATAAGTTTTATTGTTTTATTTTTCAACATAGCCCCCTTCCAGGGCGATACCCTTTTGCCATCGTGTCTCCAACTTCTTCAACCTGCAAAATACTCTTCTATGATTTCTTCAGTCGACGTGAAACGCTTACCCTCTAGCCAAGTTTTCATATTACTCAAATATGGTTAATAAGCCATAATTTCGTTTGCCAAATACTCAAGATGGTTAACACATCCCAAAAAACGGTCTCCCATGATTTTGCCCGCCGATGGGACTGCTTTTGCCTTCTTCGAAGCTTTTGCGCCGGGAAAAGTCCATTGTCTCGACTACTGCTTAGTATCTGTTATAAAGCTTTAAAAATATGCTCGAATATTGACAACTTAAGTTTTATTAAATATGAATTAATAACAGCCGCAAAATACGAGGGACGGAATGTGTATTTTTTCGATATAATCTGCATTAAGACATACATTATTGCTTATTGCGGTTTGTCTATACTGGCACATTGAAATATTTTATGATTTCGCGCATCGAAAGCCAATACAGTACGAACAGAAAGGTGTGATAAAGTCCCAAACAACATCCCGATATTACCGAAGCATTTTTATATGACCGTGATTTCTAACGGCTAATTCAATAGGCGGTCAACTGTTATTCACTCAGAAAACGTGTTACGGTTGTTCTTTCGGGTAGAGCTCTTTGTTTTTTAAGAGAACCATAACACACATCTTAGCCTGAACGAACAAATTCGGCAGTTAAAAATAACACCCGAAAGATGGGCAGAATTTTTTTTATTTAAAGAAAGAAATCATCTCAGCAGCCTCAAAAGGGCAACATAATGGGGACGAGTACACAATAAGTTCCTTGCTGCACTTAAAATTAACTCAATCAAAAAAAAAAATCAATTCACAACGTTATACAAAAAACTCTAACCAATTATACATATTTTTGAGAAACATATACACTTAATTTACTTTTACAACCTAATTAGGTAATCATTACAAAATCACCACTCTGCCAAATTGATCAATATTACAATAATTTTACCATCTACAAAAACCTCAGCCTCATCGAAAATCAGCCAAAGGCGAATATCTCGTACAAAATACTACGCGCATTAGAAAAGTGCTGCGCGTCACATAGACCGCTTCTGCCGCCTGCCTCTATACGAATCGCACCTTAAGCGATCGTGATTTCTAAAGTTTGTGGATGTCGGTGACTATATATATATGAGCTTATAACTGCGCGTAGAGGTGAATTAGGAGCGTGTGGTAAATTAAACGGTCAACTAAAGTTTCATTCGTTGGTTTAGCACCAACTATTAGTTTCTAAATCCAAGTATAGAAGAGTGCTGAAAAAAAAAATTGATGATCTCGGCTCGACTGCCCATCCTGTGATACAATGAGTTTTCTTGGATTGAATGAAATATTAGAGTTTATCCCCATTGTAGGTACATGAGTGATGAGTTTATTTTCCACATAGTATAGTTTTGTATTTAATTTTATGTATATTTATGGAGAGCATGATTTTTTTATGCATATATATTTTTTACTAGTCAAATGGTCATATAAAAGTAGATCAATATCAATGTATGCTTTATTATATATGTTAGTTTTATAATATATTGTTGGTCTACTAACAAATTTTATATATATATATTGTGCTATTTAGTTATTTGTATATTTTAGTTACCAGTATTTTTGTTATTATTTTGTCAAAGTACATTATATTGTTATTAAATTGGTCTTGAAAAATTGAATATCATTTTTAAAAAATATATTTATTAATGTTAAGTATCAATAACACAAATGTTAAAAACAATTTCATAATAAAACTGTAAATATATTTATAATTAGTTTTTATTTATTTTGATAAAGGGATGTTGGCTGTTCGAGGTAATGCCTTCGTGTAACAATCTAATTTTTATACTATAACATATTCAAAGGACACATAAAATTAATATATGATGGTGTAAAAATATTCGAATCTAACATTCTATACCATTATGATAGAGATATGATAAAATTGTTGGTTTTATGTTCTATTACTGCCAAATTATATGTAATTTTAATACTCAATATATTTTTTATATCTAAATGAGGCAACATTACCAGGTTACATCCATATATTATAATCCCTATATTTTATTATCACAATAAGCTGTGCTATTGTGTTATACGTAGAGTTTATGGTGATATTATACAATACAATGACGTGTTTTATACCAATTATATTGTTATAACTTTTCCAAAGTAAGTACTTTTAAAGTCTCCCCTGTAGTAGAACATCAAAATGGCCGCGCCATATATTCCACCTTTTTTACCCCACACTTGCGCGATATATTTCTCTATATATATGTGGATCAGCGGCACAAGCGTCTAGAGTCCGGCTGTGGACTTTTGAACCAGCCAATCTAAATGCGCTATAAAAATAGAGTTCAGTAGCAAGTGATCTAGTCACATCCGTTCAACGTTCAACTGAGCTAAGATATGTTATTTAATGTTGAAGTGATGTCCTATTTATTTATTGGTTGTTGGGAGTTGTGGCCCTCGATTGAAGCAAACATATATGTGTATAATTGCATACCCATTAAATATAGGTCTGGCAACACGACAGCCCCCATAATGAAAAGCAGACACCTTGTCCCATATTAAGCAAAAATAGTTGTTTTTATTTTTAAACTTATATTAATAACAATTTAATGTAACATATCAATACTTTTCATACCGTATTTTAAGAAATCGGTACATATAAAATATGCAATGATCTATCGTATCGAAATATCGATGTTTTTACAATATGTCATGTCCCTAATAATATCCATGATTTGTTTCTAAAATCCCTACAAATAAATGACAGGAACATTTGTCAGAATTGACATTTATCTGACATTGTTATTTATTGTAAAAGATTGTTATTGTTAATGTGTGTGACGTTGAACCCAAATAACAACAAATATATTTATTTTAATAGTTTATGTTATTAAGTAATTAGCCTAAGAAAATAAATAACTCTAACTGGAAAATTTTAGGGGTTCATTACACATCATGTAAAAAAATATGTGGCTCACGTAATAAATAAATCTGATGAATTATGGGCTGGCTTAGTTGTTGTAATTGTACCTCTAAAGATGAGAAAATTACGGAGTTAGATTTTTCTCGTTGTGGAATATCTGATGTTCCACCAGAAGTGTATGCTAATTCTCGCACATTAGAAATACTACATTTGGAAGGCAATAAGGTTAGTACTAAACAACTGTTCGGGTCATGTATTTGTTGCATTATTTATAATAATCAATTAACTATTATTAGCTTGGAATTTAATTATTAGATAAAATAATTAATATAAATATACAGTTAGTATTATTAACATCAAGACTGTAAGGGTTATCTATTGAGATTCCCAAGAATTAATATACAAAATCCGACATAGGTCGGTGTTAGTAGAAATCTGATCCTGCCTTAAAAGATTCCTTGCTGACACAAATGTTAAAGTAAAAAGTATAATATAAAAGAGGCAGTAATTAGGTACATGGACCGGCCTCCTTGCAGCATGGTATGCGATTTGCAGAGTCTACGTGCATTATTGAAAATGGAGGATGATGTTGAATCTAACGCGTTCCTGTTAGGGGGAACGACAGTTTGTTTTGCTGCTGAATCAATTATAACTTAAAGGCTTGGAGTTCAGGAGTACCCGGTCGGGCTTATTTTTTTTGTTTGGTCTGAAAAATGCGAGGTTTTTCATATCTTACAATAGCTCATACTGAGTTTTACTTACTTAGTACGAAAGATTCTCCAGTAATTTGATTATTTGTTCATTACAGCTGACCGATTTATCGCCGCAACTCTTTCAATGCATCGACTTAAGATATCTTAATATAAGTGATAATGAAATCCGAGCCATACCGCCTTTAATCTCAAAGTTATGTAATTTACAAGTTTTGATATTTAGCAAAAATGGTAAGAACCTCATATCACTATTCACCCTACTATAACTAATATCTGTTCGCTCTAGTTTTAGAAGGTGTTCATCCTAATTTGGATAAACTGTCTAAGCTTACCATTCTGGATCTCAGTATGAATGATCTTGGTAAAGTGCCAGATGCTGTAATGAGTTTAATTAATTTACAACAACTTTGTTTAAATGATACTGGAATTGAATACGTTCCTGCCAATATTGGTCGTTTAAGTAACTTAAGAGTATTAGAATTAAGAGATAATAATCTTTGTGAATTGCCTAAATCTATTAGAAGACTCACGAACTTACAAAGACTAGATGTCAGCGATAATAATTTATCCAGTTTGGTATGTTTTTTTTAATTTTTTTTATTTAAAATTCGATTAATTAAGATATAATCCTAGTCTCAGTGTATTTTCAGAGAGCTGCTTTTCATATATTTTTTGTGGTGTGAACTTTCATGTGATGTGGTTGACCTTTAAGAAATTGTACAGCTGTTATAACCTTACGTTATAAAGGCTTGTGCAAAACATTGTGTTTCTTCTTCTACCTGGGTTCGCCGTTGCTTCATAATATAGCAATCTAATTCGCACCACAATAAACGTTGGGAAACTTGTAACGCTAAGCTGTATTATTGTTTTCTATTTTTAGACTGAAGTTTGCGAATCTCATGGAAATTTAACGGAATTATGGATAAATGGAAACAATATATCTCAACTTTCAGTATCTATAACACATTTGAAAAAAATTAACGACTTCGATGCTTCCTATAATAACTTAGAATCTGTGCCAAAAGAAATAGGTCATTGGACCAAAATTACAAATTTGATATTAAGTTTTAATAGTCTATTGTCATTACCAAAAGCAGTAGGTAATTTACGTAATCTCCAAGTACTCAAATTGGAATCGAATTATTTGGAACAATTACCAAATACAATATGCAAGTTAACCAATTTAGAAGAATTGAATTTACAGTGCAATCATTTGACAGAATTACCAACTGGAATTGGACAACTTAGGAAATTATCGACATTAATATTGTCCGATAACAAACTTCAGCAATTACCTCCAGGTAATCTCATAAATCTATATATACTCAAAGTTCTGTGGCTCATTTCCAGAGTGAGAGTACAAACTAAAGTTCTGGCGACTCTAATAACGCCGATAGAATTTTTTTGAATTTTTGATTTGAAGTTTTTAGCTTTATGCACCCTTCTGTCGAGGTCGAGACAAGTAACACTGTGCTAAATAAGCCGATTTTCTTGTTCTAACGAATTTTTAGTACAACCTTCAATATTCTCTCCGGTAGGCCCTGACTGGAATCCCCTGTGGAATACTTCTTGTATTACTACCGCTAGTTCTTCCAGTATCTCTTCAGCCTTGAACACTCCTGTACCATTGATAGAGACTATTATACATGCTGAATAACGTTTAGGTCAGAGGAGCAAGTCGCTAGATGAAGTGTCACATCTTGTCTTGACCTCGACGGAAACTAAAAAGAAATTCAGTTTATTACCCTAAACAAATGTCAAAAAATTATTCTCGGTTCGTTTCAAGTGATAGCTTTTCCTCGATTCCAGTGTTAATCCCTCGGTCTAGCTCTTTACTATTGACAACAGAGTAGTGAAGATGGTTGGGCCAACTTTTATGATAATTAAAGTTTTGAATAATATTTTTAGAAATTGGAAGTTGCTGTGAGCTCTCTATCTTAAACGTTCATAACAATTTTTTGGAACAACTGCCAGATGAGATTGGACATTTACAACATCTAACAACATTAGGAATAATCGGCAATCGCCTAACATACTTACCAATAACAATCTCAAAGCTAACAAATCTTAAAGCATTATGGTTGACGCCAAATCAAACACAACCATTAATACATTTACAAAGTGAGCAATTACCAAATGGGCAAATTGTTTTAACATCAGTGGTATTTCCGCAAACACCATTACGGGAACCATTGAATTCAGTACCAATAGCTCTAGGCAATCATTCAAGTCACATATCATTCAATACAGAAAGAAATGATAGTGATGTTCGTGAAGCAAATATATCGTTGACTAGAACACCAACACCACATCACAAGGAACTCAAACGGTTGAGGGAAATATTCAGGAGTAATCATATGCCGGGTAAGTTACTTCTTGTTGAACCAGTCTCTAAACTATCATTTCGTCTTAGCTCCTTCAAAAGTTCACCTCCACTGAACTCGTTTTTATTTAAACTAGCTCGAGCCCAAAATCTATGCTTTTATTGGTCCAAAAGTGCCAGTCTTATCGTAAACTTCACCCTCAGTTACTCGTCTAATAGGGAATAAAATATACGCCGCTCGGAAATGTTCATCAGGCATATATATTTTATACACTTTATTTCAGTTAACAACCAAGCACTGAACGTCTCTAAAGTCAAAGAAGCGAGAGTAACACATATTTCTGGTGATATGAATACTTCACAATTGAGCCTTAATGGGCATGAAAGCGAATCAGTGGATATACTAGAAAGTTTATCTGATATAACACGAGATTCTAATAAAACCCCACCGAAGCAACCTCCGCCATATCACATTGCAGCAGTATATTCAAAAAATGCACATTTATTTGCACAAAATATGAGTCCACCTAGTCTACATGATCAACCAAAACAATTTAGTCAACAACAACCAACAAATATTCATATGCCAAAACCCAAAATGGCAAATAATAGACAGCATTCGTTATTACATGAACCTTCGTTGAAAATTGTTGATAATAGAGTGATGATGAAATCAATTTCAACTAGTACCGAAGAGGACATTAGTGGATCTAAACAGGTGAAATGGCCATTTGGGACACATCAAATTTGTCAAGTGCTTGAAGTGGAAATGCCAGAATGCCATGAACCTGGCGATTTTCAAATGGTAGCCAAGTACAATGTAAGTTAAATATGATTTTGTTGAGATTTATATAAGCATTGGGGTGTTATTATTATTTTTTCCTGAAGCTGAGGTTGTTTGGGAAAAAATATCTTTTAACGGTTCTGTTTCAAAAAAGCAAAATTCCCTTTTAATTTGAATGTCCCCTAGTGAAAACTATAATTTCATTCGATTATGTTAAATTGCTGTACCTAATACTATTATAACATATTAACAGGGTATATTCGTGGAGGAAGTGAACTGCCAAGGTGCAGTTCATCAAAAATTATTCCCAGGTGACAAAATTCTGGCATTCGATGATACTGATTATACAGGTATAGATTCACTGGCTGCTTATCAAGATGCTAGTAGGCGTATTGGTAATGTTAAAACTATAACTGTATCAAGAAAACAACAAGGTTGAAAGTTATACACATAGTTTTGCTAATATATTTACTAAAAACCAAAACTATGCGTAATAAAAATTAATGTTTAAAATGCTAACTTAGTTATTATTAATAGTTATATGATGATATTAATAAGTAATATTATGTTGATATATTGTTTAGTCATTTAGGTAGGAAAAATTAAAAATAATGTTTGGTCCAAAGTAGATGAAAATTATGTGTAAGTTGTAACTAATTTAGTTATACAGGTGGTCCACAAGAAGTACAGGTTAGTTATAGTTTTACTTGATACATTAATGCTGTTATTGCAGTTTTTTATATAAAGAATGAATTGAAAATCTATGTACCGTCCATGGGAAATAAGAAACATTTATAGCTACAGGGTATGGCTTTGTCCAAATATAATAATAGTGGATCTTCCATCTCATCACAGCGTCACTGTGGACACTAACGACACGTTTAGTTGCATATTTTACGTTACAAATATCATAAATTATCCGCAAAACTTGGCCACCATGCAATCATACTTCAGGACCATTCTGTAGACAGGATAACTAACTACATGCGAGAGCAGAAAGTTTAAATTTGACGAATATTCTGTTTTTAGCCTATTGCTTTTTGTAATTTATTCCAGGATTAGCGGGTCAAAGGGGATATTTTTCTTCAAGCTTCCTTTCCTCGAATAAGTGAAAATAAATAGACGAAACGATGCAAAACTTTTGAGTATGTCAGTTTTATTGCCCTTTGACCCATTAATCCTGGTATAAATTTAAATAATAGGGTACGAAGCTATTTATCAAGTATTTTTGATTCTAAATGTAATATTCGATTTAGATTTGGTTTCTATTCTCCTCTGATTTTAATAAATATATTCAACAACTCAAGCTGCTTAAGCCCTTTAGAGCAGTACAGCATGATCTGTAATCCGTCTAAAACATGGTGGCAAAAACACACACCACGTGCTCACGTGTACATTTCCTTCGACAAGACAATCCAACAAAACAAAGTCGTCTAATTTAACTTTGATTTTATGTCTAATACTTCATTTCAGCAAAACCGCACAAGCAAACTTACGGACACTAAAAAATAATACATTTGCTGAATGAGAAAATTAAACCAAAATATTTTGACAGTACATGAAATATAAAACAAATAATTACAAAACGGAATTGTACAAAACGATATATTTTAATAATTGTTACCAACTTTATAAGTTTCTTTGACTTAGGCACCATCAATTGCAAATCAGATGCCCCTTTTTTAAGTTTCATACACACCAAATAAAATATAATTTCAATTAACTGCAAAAGACGTTGATACGACGATTTAAATTCTTTTTAAAAAAAATTATTTGAGTCATTTCGAAAGGAACTGCGTGGCTTCTTCCCACTAATCTGAATAGTTTTTACGAGTAGATTCGAATAATTAAAATATCAAAACCTGCATCAACAAAATATGAAACGGAAAATTCGTCAAATTTGAAATGTTCTGCCAATTGTAGTTCTCTTGTCTGTATAATAAAATAAAGGTGCTAAAAATGCTTTTAAAAACGAAATTATTAAGACTGTCGTATCTGGGCATTTATTTATTTTTTAAACACGTATTTTTATTTAAATTTTTTCATGTTAGTAATTAAGACTCCTAAAAATATATTACAAAAAGACTGTTTTTAGAAATAGAAATGACCAACTTATAATATGAACACACAAGGTTTAGTTTTTTTTATTATTTTATTTATTCTTAAATTGATATAAAATAAAACTGTGATTATAAAAATAAAAAAGTAGCTCTCTGTGTAATTTATATAATGCACAAACTAATTGTTAAATCAAAATGTTAAAAAATAATTGTTAATTAGAAGTTTGTAAAATAAAATTTTTGTTTCTCTTGAATGACTAAACAATAATTGAAATGAGAAATTTTACCTCAAATATTATTCAATACTTTTAGTAAATGGCTGTGAGATTTGTTTTAGAACGTAAAATCTACGTTGTAATTAATATATGTTATTTATTTCGATATTTTTTATTCGGTAAATATGTGTAATTTACTGAAAATTGTTGTAATATTTTATTATAATCTCTACATCACATTGAAGTTTTAATTAAGATTTTGCCATTATTCAAAATATCTGAATGTTTTGTATAAGTTAAATGTTTTTGACTGAATATTTATATTTTTTTTAAATAAAATATTTCTACTACCTAATCATTATTGTATGTTGTCGTTTTATTTACATTAAACTTTAGTTTCGTTGATTTTTAACTCTGATGAAAAGTTTCAATTCCTTTTTCTAGTATCCTCGATCAAGCAAGTCACCTTTATTAATGAATGACCACTAACTTGCGTACCCACCACTATTCCACGAAACCTAATTATTGCTCTTTTTGTCGTTACTAGAGATTTTATACAATAAATTATTTTATTATTATTAATTGGCCTTCCATATAATCAGCTCTAAGGGCATGTCTCCTCGTGAATAGTTTTACCAGACCTATTTTCATCATTGCTCTTGATGTTGAAAATCGGAACTTTGATTTTGCAGATTAAACATGCGAGACTGACAAGAATATCTCACAACAAGTGAACCGAATCGTTAGATCCAACAGGAGAGAAATTTTTTTGTGTAATACTAGTTTTAATGAAACTTTGCAAGTTCTACCGCGCTTTCAATGCAAGAGAAAAGCAATAAAATACGTAATAAATGTTCCCCATAATTTTATTCATTAAATGACTTAACACATCTTATTAAAAAAAAAAAGAAAAGTTTTTGAATTTTAATTAAAACTTTTATTGTATAAATTATTCATTCGAACAAACTGACGATCGGTAAATTAAATAAAAACTATTTACATAATCAGTAAAACTACCTTAAAAATTTATTGTGTAGTTGAGCATATGTCTACACAAATGCAACCAGTATTATTTAATGCTGGCGTAATACCATGTCCGCAAAAAATTCTGGATCAAATGGGATTTTCTTTTAATAGAGAAAAGTGAAATTTGATTACTTTTTTTTTTGCTTGTATAAAAACCAAAAATGAAATATAATTCGTTCGTTTATTACATCCGACTGATCAGATTAATCTGGATCGTTCTTTTATTCACACAGATGTAGGGGAGGTATATTTTTCATCTCGTCTGCGTTCGGACATAATCAAAGACAATCCCATTTGATGCAATTTTTTTTGCGGACATGGTAGATACTAACTTTATTAGATTGTCAGAACAATTGAAAATATAATATTGAAAAACAGCTACATAGTAATACTAAATAACAAAAACTAACTATAACACTCTAGAAATTGGAGAAATATATTTCTTTGCTCCTTTTTATTCAAGGAGTTCGTTTTTTAAACTATTAAAATATGTAATTACATTAAAACAAATAAAATAATACATAAAATCAAAAAAGGTAAAATTGAACAGGTAAGGGTGTGTTGTAACAGTACAACCAACTAATAACTCAATGGGGCAAGTATTATTTTGAATTGTTACAATATTGCCATAAAATTCACGAGTTGGTAGATAGAGAGCAATTTATATTTCTGTTCCTGTCATTCCTAGCTTTATTTTCCGGCATTTGTGATATTGATAGTTTTTCGAAAATTACTCTAAATAGTTCGATATAGTTTTGACAATAAATGCCTCTTACTACTCAGACTCAGTGTCTATAATACAATAGATACTGGACTTAATCAGTAGTACAGCTATGCGGATTCTGGGACATTTCTTATGGAAAATAACATGGGAAAATGCTAAGGTCCCAAAACCACGAAAATGGTCAAGATCATGCGCTTGATGGCCTCAGCGTTTTCCCATATTATTTTCCATAAAATATGTACCAGAATTCGCATAGCTATACTACTTTAATCCCTTAATATATAAAAAATGCCACAAAAAACTATTGTTAAAATTGCAAGAATAAATCCTATGAATGAATTAGTTCAATAGTTGTTTTTTTTTTTTTTTTTATCAGGAATCTGTAGTTTTTCTGCGTACCCCTATATTTTCTATTAACAAAAAGAGGAGGGAGTTTAACGAAAATATGGTAATAATTTTGTAGTTTTAGTATTAACATGTAAATGTGTTTTCAATTATAGGGCTTTTAGGTTGATATAATATAGTTCCAAAAGTGACTAAAATATAAGTTCATTGGTGTAAACCTATGGCAAACTAAGCATCAATAAAGGTCGATGAAGAATTATTTTATCAAAAATTAATTTAAATTGATCTATCCTATTTGACTTGATCGGTCTCCTTTTTCCAAAATATATCTGCTACATTCAGATGGGCAACTTTTTCTTTTTGTTTAGGTGGTACTGATTGGCTACAGAAACGTTTAAAAGCCTCCAACTCCAATTCGTCAGCGTCCATGTCATCTTCAAGTGTATCACGAGGCTTAAAAACACTATCTAAAATAGTGTTTAAACTGCTATTGGACAACAAAAAAAATATCTTTTCCTACGACTGTTAACACATACAACATCAAATATGATAATCGTAATTTGGAATAAAAACGTGCTGTAGGGTTTATTTCAATGTTTTTATAAGATCAAAAGACTTCTTACCATATAACCAGTCGTCCTTAGTATCCTTCGTATGGTTTTCGTTGTTGCTAATGGTTACAGGTGGCAATATGGACTTCTTTTCATCAGATCGCATACCGTTTTTGTCAAGTTTTGTTATTTCAATACCCGGTAAACCGGATAATATTTCTTGGGCATCTACAGCTAGAGACAAATTTTCCCTATTACTTTTCGCTACTTCTTGAGGTTTGGTACCTAAAATTCATAATAATAAAATGCATGTATCTCTATTGAAGGAATCTAGTATTATTAAAGATATTTTGTGGAAGAGACTTGTTTAATTCAGAGTTCCTTAAATCTATAATGTTTTTCATGAATTGAATAACAAGTAAGTCTTACACTTTTTTACATACGCATCTCCCGATGGCTGTTGAAATCCCATATTACCAGACCAGCTCGGTAACATACTTGGAGGCATCATTGGGGCATTGTCTAGACACTGTTGTAATCTTGAACTGCGTATTGTAACCATACCATTTTCACTTGTGAATATCGCAGCTGGTGCACAATTATCATTAGTTTCCATTGGTTTAGGATTGGGATTTATGTGGGGATTTCGATATTGTGAAAAAATAGGATTTTTCAAAGTCACCATTCTTTCCTTATTAGATGAGTCCTTAACTTGTTTGGAATTAATAATTGTAGAAAGTGGAAAATCAGCAGTTTTTTTGTTTTTCTTATTTTTTTTCTTTTTACTTTTAGACTGATCTTGTTGAGGTAGAGATTTTCCATTTGCTGGTTGAAGTTGTTCCGTGTCAACAACAATTACACCGGATTTACCTACAATGGTGGTTCCCTTTGGTGGTTCATTGTTTACGTAATTACGATCGTTGATAGGTCCGTCTACTTTTGTAATTGTGATTCCTGCAAATATTTTATTATATGAGAAAATTTCCTTAGAAAAACTATATATTATAGGCCAAGCATGTTTTTATTTTGCAACATAATATTCGTTTACATTTTTCCAAGCGACTTTTTTTATTACCTGGAGGTAAACGCAAATTACCAAGTGCTTCCTCGATATGAGCCACACTAACTATTGGCTTCTTAACATTTTCTTTCTTTTTAAAGTTATTAGTCATAACATGCTGAGTTTTATTACTAGAATTGTTATCAACAGCTACAGTTAAGTCAATATTTTTTGAAACAATAACTGGTGCATCGGGTTCCTTGACTTGAACCTTCGCCTTCGTTTTTTTATTTTCTGGAATAAAACGGTTGTAGTTATTAATAAGAATAACCTCATTATTGTTGTCAACTTACTTTTACTTTTGGATTCCGTTGTCTCCTGTTGGGGTTTATTCCGTTCATTGGCATCGACTAAAGAATATAACAGTGACTCTTGATCCGGTGTACAGCCTTTAAGCGTAATAACTACTTGCGGTTTAGCATTTTCATCTGCTACTCTCTTAATTGTAATAACAGCAGGTACGGTTTCCTCAATGACTTCAAATCCACCTTGTTTTTTTATTGCTTGTCTTCGTTTTTTATCTTTTTTCTTTTGTGCTGCCTCCAACAACCGTTTTTCTTCTAACTGTCTTTCTAATTCTTTTTTTCGTTCCTCTTCTTTACGTTTTATTTCTTCAACTTTTTGTTTCGCTTCTTCTTCAGCTTGTGTTCTTTCATCTTCCTATAAAAATAATCAAATTAATCTCGGATAGCATCAGGCCTCAACTTTAAACATACTTTTCTTTGTCGTTGCCTAGCTTTTTTGGCAGCTTTCTTTTCCGCTAATTCCTGTTTATTAAGTCCTGTATTACCTTCAATATAATTTAATATACCATGTATATCGTTAGTAGGTATATCAATACCAGCATTTAACGAGTCTGTAGAAGAAACTGATGGAGCTGAAGGTATATTTGTAGGAGACGATGGTAATGGTACCTACAAGTTTAAACAAACAATTACTAGAACTTCTATAAGAGAGCTTTATGTGAAAGGATTTTTTTTACATATTTTTTCAGTTATAAATCGTTGGTCACTGGTCCCTTATAAACCTTCTTTTCTATAAAATGTATATCAAGTTTTATCTTATTCGGGTCATAAATCTTTGAACTATCAAGCAACTCAATCGGGAACAAAAGTTAGGATATGGAGGATATCCAACACCGTGCCGTTATTAAGTTCCTGGCTTAGCAAGGAAAGTCTGTTCAGATCATTATGCCAGAAATGTCACAGGTTTAGGGGAAATCTTGAACTCAACCACTTGAAAAAACTGAAAAATTATACTGGAAGATGCTCGACTGAAAAAGAAACAAGTCGCAGAAGTGGTTGTTTGTAGAGGAGCAGTCGAAAGTTGGATTATAGTGTCCCTCATATGTTAAGGACTGCAAATTGTTGGAACACGATGTATGTAAATTTTTATATCGATAATTACCCTAGTTTCAACCCTATTCGCTGCTGCATTTTTAGTTTTAATATTGTTTGATAATGGTGGAGGTTTAGTCGTATCCTTAGACCTTTTCTCTCTCCTTTGATGCAATCTTACTCGAAGTCTATCCCTTAGTTCCGTATTTTTAGGTACCTAGAACAGTAATATACATTATTTATCTAATTATACAAAGTATATACATCAATATTTGTACCATCGTTAGAAAATGAGATTAATAATTTAATAATACGTCAAAAATCACTACTATTTTTAAATTATTTAAGGTTAATAATTTTAGATATACACAAATATTGTTTATCCGAGTTTTGAAGAGAGGGTAAATAAATTTACCGTTCCAAAAACAGCACAATAAGTGCAGTCACATTTCTTCGCTTCAACGTGATCACATGTATCGCCGGTATGTTCAGAACATATTCCTGAAAATTTACAAAAAAAAAGTAAGACAAATGCATATCATTAGAAAGTTTGAACTTACCACCATGAATTGGTTCATCGGTACATTTATGTTTTGAACTGTATGGCCTAAAAGTTTATAAGTAAGATATAACACATATCATTTTACATAAAATACTTACTTGTGCATATTCTTCCTAAGACGGGACTCTACATCATTGGTTTTATCAAGTTTTATCGGGATACTTGGATTTATGCCGCTAAAAAATAACGTTTTATTTATTTATACAGGGTGTTGCGAAACCAATGCAAAAAACTTTAAGGGGAAGAACAGCCCTCCTTACTATAATTTGTTTTACAGAACTCTTAAAAAACTAGCAGCATAGCTCAGGGAAAACTGAATTTAGATAACGCGATTCACTTAGAAACTTTTATTTGTCTATAAATTTTTCCAGAAAACCACCGTTTTTGAAATAAAAAAATTAATTTAAGATATTGGATACTCTCTCTTCAGAAAAAGAATCAGTGCCAGTTTTTCAAAAGTTCTCCTAAAACAAATTGTAGGGGTAGTCTTCTTCAGCCTCTCCAAATTATTTTTGCAAGTAAAACAAAAATATGTCAAATACGTATTTAGTGTTGTAGCATTCTTCTGTTTTTCGATTTTTTTTTAATAAAAACTGACTCCTTAATTTTCAATATGGAATCATTCCTTAAAGTTTTCCGCATTTGTTTCGCAGGACCCTGTAGATTTGAGCTAGACAATCACATACAAATAAGATTAAAATTTGTGGTTTATTTATTCTTTTTGGGATGTCGGTTCATGAATGACTTCTTAAATCATTTCAACAAAACAAAAAATTGCCATTACTGCACGCACAACGTTACAAAAACCTTTATAAGATATATTTTTTTCAGTATTAAGTAGCCTATACTGCTGTTCAATTAATTATTGATATAAAACACTCTCTCAAATTATAATTAATTCAGTTCAATATATAGAGCCAATAATACTTTTGTGTTCGAGAAAAAATATTATTTTTAACTATTAAGTACGTATTCTATCCAAGTACATGATAAAAATTAAAATTAAGTAAAGCAATCGTCAGTGCTCTTTCAACAATATTTATGTAATATGACTTACAAAAGGAAATACAATATTGTTACAAGAACACTGGCGATCCCTAAAAACGTATATAAAAATACAATATACCTAAGAGGGTTACCTTTTATGTTTTTAAAAAATCTGGGAGGAAAACAAAATATTTGGGATAAACTATTTTATTACTTTTGGTGCATTTCGCTTTAATAAATGTCAAAATGAATGAATATAGAGATGACCCATTGAGTGACCGTTTGTAAAAATTTAAATATGACCCTCGTATGTTTCGTAGAAACAAAACAAATAGAATATGAATTTACTCTTCAAACCTAATACAAAAGAAGAAAATTAATTTACACTTGCTAACGTTTCGCTGATCATCCTGTCAGCTTCTTCAGAGTAACTCTGTGCCTTATATACCTGGCACACCAGTGTGTGCATTACGTGTCCATCCGTTTGAAAATTTCTATTGACTGTCTGACTTTACGTTGATAAGAGAACAACCCAATATTGTTCAGTTTCAGTTTAATCGCGTTCACACAAAGTTGCTCTTAAGAAGCCAACAGGATGATCAGCAAAACATTAGCTACTTTTGACTCTGGATATAACTTTTCTTGGTATGTGTAAATATCGAAAGCCAAAAATATGTTTCAGCAACTAAGAGTCTTGTTATTTTATAGTTAAACCTCGTACGTATATGATTATTATATTCTATCCATTAGGTTTCACTTACTTTAAAACTGGTCTGGTTGCCTGTGAATTGTCATTTTTTGAATCTTTAATTTTAATAAACGATCTATCTTTATGTTGTTTCTCCGACTTCATTGCAATTTCTTTTTTCTGTTTCAAAAACTCTTCAAACGCTAATTTTGTACTTTCCATCTCACTATTACTTGTAAACATTGCTGTTGGAATATTGCTAGAAGCATTACTATCGTCCAGATTTAGCTTTTCATTAAACATTTCCAAAAGATTTGATTTATAATTTCCCACTTTCATTGTTATTATTATAGTAAATATACAATCTTTCCCAGTATAACAATCCGGATTGTAGGTTTAATTATATATTTCTTGTGTAAAAAAAAATAAAGCACTGTGACCTATGAGATCAAAATATCTCGTAGCGGCAAATTAATAATTGATGACATTTATGTAAATACAAAATAGTAATTACCGTTTATTTCTTACCAAATAAAAAAGCGCAAGGAATTCAATTAAAACACTACTAAAATTGTAATTCAAACAAAAGCAAATTGGTTTATTCTTTCTCGGTTATAAAGTTAGGTTAAGAAACATTGAAGCTTTAAATGCTGTCAAATTACGTAACTAGTAATCTGTAACGAAATTGCGTCTGGTTGATGTAATTTCATCTTTTGCGAATAGATGGCAGTCAGTAGGTTACGTAAGTATTATACAGTGTGCTTTAAGCTTGTTAGGGATCTCAACATCTTTTTAGTTGAAGATATAATTTACATACACGGTGGTCAGATTTAATATAATAATAAGAGTTTACAGTCTTACAGTCGGTCATATTAGATAAAAGTTGTATTCTTTAATGCTTACTCACACATCAAGTTTCAAATTCGTATTATCTACGGGGGTTCCCAAAATATTAACAAAAAATTAAATATATTACTTGAGAGAAAGTTCAAAAGCAATAATTTTTCTTGCATAAGAACTTTCGTAATTTTTATGGACTTCAGGACAGCATAACAATCTATTCGACAGAAAGTTAATGTCTCTGTGAATTCAAATTTAGTCCGGCACTGAAAATTTTATATAAGATGCTTATACCTAATCTCTATACAAAAATAAATAAAATAAATAAATGTGACATGTTTTGATCAGGTGTAAATTTTCATTCGTATGTATCTACTTACAAGTTTTATCAAACTGGGATTATCACCAAAAATTTACGATAGATGAGATGTCTACCTACATCTAGAACAAGTAGCTAAGAATATATATAGATATATAAAAAACTTTCATTACAAGGAAAAATCAAGATAAAGCAAACATTAATTTTGGATAAACGTTGCTACCGGTAAGACGTAGATTGTCCGCACCAATAACCATATTAAATTAAAAATTCATTCTTAACATTTTTTTACTATAATTCTTTTTATAAAGATATGTACTATGACAAACTAAAAGTAATGTATACCAGTAGAGTGAAATATTCGTTTGGTTTAATAGCAACAAAATTGCCAGGTTTTATGAAAACTTAATAAACAGCATTGCTAAAGTTATTTTTTGTATCAAAATATAAATTACTAGGCAGAGCACAAACCCCTAAAATGCGTACTTTGGGCTTACTTCGGCTCTTTGGCTTGAGACTAGTATATTACACGCACAACAAAGTAACGGAGGAAGAATCGCGTGTTAAGGTGGACTTCCCTCCGGGTGACTGTTGCGACGCTGGTGACGGTCGCTATGATACTGCTACCGTTGTTGTTTTATGGAAACACTGTCCTCCACGTGACAGCCGCCGGCGATAGTCGCTCGGCCTAGCGATCGTCGCAAGCCGCCTGCTCTCAGAGCAAATATAGTCGCTGCGACCAGCGACTATTCGTTACTTTCGTTTCGTTTTTAATGTAGTGCGCTATGTTTTCACCAGATAAAATCTTGTTCTGCGCCACACAAGATGAGAAATTGACCGAAGCAGCCTACTACTACTACACAGCCACAGAACGAACGAACAACTGAAGTAAAATTACCGATACACGCTGGAAATTTAATCGTCGCAAACGCTGGGATGACAACATACCCATAGCAACTATCGCTGAGCGATAAACACTACGCGACTATCGCCAGCTACAATCGCTCGGAGGGAAGTCCACCTTTAGATCTTTTTTTAGTTATGCCAGACACTTCCTTAATTGTTTGGGAATAGTAATTATTGTATTAGTAAAAAGAAATTAGATTAAGCGTAAATAAGCAATTTAGAAAAATTTAGAGCGTTTAGCTACTAATTTTCCGAATTTTCATACATTTATTATTTTTCTTATTCCATTGTTTTCCATACTTGTGGCAACAAAGATGTTGGTAGATTGTCAGATTGTACAGAAAAGCGATAGATAGATAACTATATAGATAAGTAGGTACTTTATTTATTCATAAAGTTTAAACAAAAATGAATAACTCTCTTAATAAACTTCAATAATAATAAATTTAACCTTGATGTTGACCTTATCGATAGAAAAAACGAAAACTAGATCCCCAAATTCTAGAAGTATACTCGAAATTAAAAGGTAATTACATATACAAGTTAAGAAGTTTAACATACATTTCAAATACAGTTAAAAGCACCGAACTTATAGACTGCAGCTGCAAGCAGTAAACAAATTTCGGCGCGGACTCGATTATTTAAGCGACACAAGTCTGTTATACGAGGGGTACACGAAACGTTAATATTTTGTAGACAAGACGAAATTTAAAAATATTAAAACTAAGACGGTGTTTAAAATTATTGAATTTATTAAGATGATAACATGATAATAATGAAAACATTTTTTTTAAATGCCTTACAAAATTGGAAGTGGTGTTGAATTCCTAGCATTACCAGAAAGGTTTCTAATTTGCCCAAAAAAAATTTCTGGAATTATACAAAATAAACAGCTTTATGTAGCTTCCGAAATCTTTATTTTATCAGGAAAATACTCAGATAAATAAAAACAAGTTTAAAACGAAAATTTAAATTCGATCGCCTTCAGGTTTCTAGTTTGGTGCAGATTGACAAAAACTCTCTAAACTAGGAACAAGCAGGCAGACTTTCAGAAGGAGCAAGCAATCATGACGGTTTTTTTGTCGGTAGCTACTAAAGCCAAAGACGTGTGCACAAGTTTTTCACTAGTTTCCTGTTTCCGGAGTAACATATTTTCGGATTTCAACAAAAAATATCTTGATAAATTGCTATTTAGAAAAATAATAATCTCTTGTAGTTTCTGATTTATGTTAATGATCGAATTAAAGTTATTGTTGACATATGTATAGGTGAACAATAATGGAAGGAAATGTCTTGAAGTTGACATACCTACCTACTTAGAAATTAATTTATTTGATGTTAAAAGAAATATCGGAAAATTAAACCAGTTTTCTCCAGAAAAATAAGTAATAATGCCTGTCATTCCCCAATTTACCAAAAAGCTCCACAGGCAGACGCGGCGGTATTTGACTTTTTTTTAGCATATATTTCTTGACTTTCGTTAAGATTGGGAGCCTTATTCTAACAGGCATGTAGTAAGCAAACTACATTAAGTAACTCATAAAAACATTTTTGAAACACCTTTCGTCCCTATTTTACGAACGTCTTTTGTACTTACTATTTATTTTTTCCTAAAAGCTCACAGTGCAATAATAGTATATATTTATTCCTGTTTAATTTTGTTATATTTTTATTGGAAAGTACACTGGAATCATTATAATTGCTATTGGTTCGTGTGAAATTATTTACATAATAGCCAGCAAAACAAATTCAACACCCACGTTATTTGAAAAAACTTTTATAAATTATAAATAACACTTGAAAGAAATTCTCCGATTATTTAATATGTTGATTTTTTTTAATAAAGCTCATAATTTAAATCCCTTTCCTCGTTGGAAACTAAATATAAAACTGATCGAAATTAACTCTCGCATTTCCTGTTTCAATAACATTAAAATGTTTTTAAGAAGGCAATAAAGGTTAAAGTAAAGGAAATATCAGTTTTCTGTTTTTGAATCAGTCAATAATTTTTTAACATTTAATTAGTGTCTTGGTATTTAAATTTAATGACAAATTTATTTCATTTAATAATGGATGTTTGACTTTTTATAGGGAAAATAAAACAAGAGACTTATTGCGTGTTTAAATAGTATTAAAACAGACTTTTACTGGTTTCTTGCAAATTGTTTGGTAAAATTTCCCACTTTACTATCGAAGTACGTCAAGTATTTTCGCGCTGATGAATTGGCCGATTTCTATTCTAGAATTTCGACATTGTCCCATATGATCCTATTACCTCTTTGATACGCATGTTCGGCTATGTTAGAATTTTGAGATTCCCTTATCCAAATGTAGTCTTGGTGTTCTTTGACTCTAATTTTCCGTGGTCTACCTGTTTCTACAATATAATATCTACAACAATCACATAGATTCTTGTAAATGCAAATTTTTTGTTTTTTGATTTTTATTGTCAGGTTTAGTTATTGCTAAAAATGAACGTAGAGTATTTTTTGTTTTGAAAACCATTCGAATATTAAATCTATTTCATATCGTTTTTATTTTTATCTGCAAGACCTTCAATGTAAGGGATTTTTGCATTGTGTACTAGGTTTTCAGCAAGTATTCTAAGTGTTTTATTAACAGGAACATGTATTTAAATAAGCTACAGTACTTCAAAGCTTATACTAATAATTCGTTATTTGATACATTAATTTCCGAAAGTTTCTGTTTAAAATGTGTTGACTGTAGGATATGTGAGTTAGTGTTATTCGCTTTGAGGTTTAAGTATTTCTAAAAGATATTTTGCAAGAGGGCAAACGGTGAGTTTATATAATGCTTAATATAGGTGTCAAAGGTATTTCTGGTTTTTGAATTTTCGCTAAACCATAGAAATGGGGTGGTTTACTATAATGAAGAGGTAATTTCCTTCTTTCAGAATATCTTAGTTTGTGCCTAAGTTTCTTTAACGTGGAATACATTTTTGTTTCAATTGATGGTGTGTAAAATTGTATACGTAGGAACCCTCTGTTATAAGTGTTTCTATTTTCCTGTTATAATCTACAGAATTCATGATAACGTTGTGTTTTTTTAATGAGCCGGTATTTTTTGTGCAACGGATGTAACAATGTCAGTTTTTTGAACAGATTTTGGTGTGTTCAAATCCCTAGATAGAACTAGTTTTTCCTTATAATTTAAGTGTCTGTTTGATATATTAATTACATTTTTTTTGAGCCAAAATATGGTTTAATTAATTATGAGATTTCACATTTAATAAGTTGTTAAATGTTTGATTTTTTTATAAATTCTGTATCATAACTATGACTTTTATTATTAATCTAGATCTGTTTCCTTCAAATTTTATTTAGGCGAGTATTCGTCAACTTTTTTTTATGTTTGATATTTTATTTTAAACAGTTTTATACAAATATACAATAAACAAATTATTATTCATTTAAAATTAAGCGTCGCATGAATCATTTCAAAAGAAAGTCTGCTAAATACATTTAGGTAAGTTCTACAACTTTAATACGCTATCAAAAATAGATTTTGCTGCAGAAAAATAAACTGACAAAAATTTTTTAGTTTAAATTAAAAGCAGTAAGAACATAGAAATGGCAAATATTCACAATCAATATCACAACAAGAAAAAAAACATATTTGTAATGTTAATTATTATAATTTATGTGTTTTTTAATTACTGGTTTACTTAAAATTATTTTTTTTACATGTTGTGTAAATTGTAAATACATATTATGGATATTTAGCAAATTATTATTATTAAAACAAATTGACAATAATAAATATTTTTATACCATCATTTGACAGTAGGTAACCGATTAACGCGGTTTTTATTTGATAACACCCTGTAAAATACTTATGACTTTAGTATAAACCAAAATTTCGGTAAGTATAACTACCTGCACATAATAGCCCCACTATGTGTTTAAAAGCCCTTATAATATATTCCTATCACAAACACACTATAAAGGAAGACATTATTCTTGTATATACCATGCACAATAACGCAGCCAAAGCGATGCCCTTATACTTTATAATTTACACTGGAGTATTTTCATTTTCCGGTATAGATTATTTACATTTTGCTTCTTTTCTTAATAAACCGTTCTAATGCTTTCTCATAAGGGAGAACGCAGAAGTAACATCCACCCTTACACAAAATTATGAACCAGATAATGTCTTAGAATCAGGGGTAAAGCTTTAACGTGAAATATTTATTAATGTTGTACGATATACAGCGAAATGTAATGTATAATGCTACATTCTGAACGAAGTTATTAGCATCTTAGAGACTAAAATTCACTCAAAAATCTTTCACCTTAACATACACCGTGTCCCATAATTTATGGTACACAGTAAAACTGCAGATTACTTGGGTAAAAATATCGAGATTTGGCCAAACTTACCTTTGTTCAAAAGTTGATAATAATCGAGATACAGGACTGTATATAAATAACCCATAGTTTTGAACTAATATTTTGCATGGGATTATGTGGTGGGGTCTTTGGGGGCGAGGAATTTTCTGTGCCTCAGTGTATTTACGTTTTTATTAGAAATAACACTTAAAACAAAAATGGTATACCTTGTAAATGTCGCTCCGAGCAACTATTTTCGAGATATTTGCAATAATTACAATTTCTGATGCATCCGTTTAGATTTTGCTTTGAAAATGTACAACTATTTAGTAACAATAATAACAAATAAATTAACAATTGCAGAGAGCGCCCTCTACAATTCACATCAAAATTATCAACAAATTCAAATTCTTCGCCACCAAAAACCTGCCACCACATAATCCCATGCAAAAATAATGGTTCAAAACTAGGTTAGTTATATGTATGATGATAAAAAAAACTTGGTTATATAGGCGTTCGTAATTACTAGATAAAGGGTTAAAAAATTAGAGTATAAAAATGATATATTTAGCCTTTTAAGTAGTTGAATTGGTGTTAAAAATATATGACAAAAAATTTATGTACCATAGGTGTCCGTGAAAACTCTAAAAAAGGGTCAGAAAAGTATGTATCCACGATAACTCAAAACTCACACTTTTGTGAAAGATTGGGCGTAGGCAAGAGGTTTAAAAAAGGGTTCAAATATTAACAACTTTAAGGTTTTAAACTTCTGCGAAATATTGAATAATTTTTAATTGGTTTAATAGAGTATAACCCAAAACATTAACCATCAAAATATTAGAACACATTGGCGTTCGAAAAAAGTGTAAAAAGGGGTTAAAAACTTTAAAAAAACATATTTCCCAAACAATATTGACTATTTATGTATAGCTTTGATAGCATATTACCTATAAAATGTATCATAAAAAACTTGCTTACATAGGCGTAATCTTTTTCGAAATATGGAATAATTTAAATAAAAATAAAAAAAAATTGATCGGAAATATAGCTTGTCATTAAGAGTCTTATGAGAAAGGTAAACGACAAAAAGGTCACAGAAATATTACTTTTACACTTAAATATGGAGAGCTATTTGTGCCTCGAGGGCAAAAGTTTATTTTAATTTACTTCTTTAGAATTCAAACTCTACTCATGATGAAATTTCGGAATTAACAACCATGTGTGTTTGGGTAAGAACTGGAAGAAAAATGTTTAAATATCGCATTTTCTTGACAACGGTCACGGGTTTTAGATTTTTAATGCTCTAGTGATCAGTGATGCAAATCGAAGCATATGGTGCTCTTCTAGATCTTATCATTAAACGATTGAGCAGCAGAAAACTACGTGCTGCGTTTCACCTATTTTAATTACCGTCGAGTATCATTAAGTTTTAATAATACTAAGTAAAAACAAATATTAGTCCAATTAAATATTTGTGCAAAAGCCATTCGTATTTGATGCAACTTTTGAGACGCCATTAAATAGAATGCGTAAGTATATCTAGAAGTATTCGATCCATCGTGTCCAGAAAGAATATAATTTATTATTAAAAGGAAAACCCCAACAGAATATACCTACTAAGAACATATATATATATATATATTTATGAAATATTAAGAAAATAAAAAATATATCATAACGATAATATCAGAAAAAAATAAAAACTAAATAAGATATAATGTAAATAGTTAAATCTGTTATGATGAAATACATTTTGGCATAGCATAGCGATTATCTTATTTCTCACAAAAAAGTTTTGATGTAATTATTGAGTTGGTCGGATCTATACATTAATTGGAATTCTTATTTTCATATTTGTCTAGTAGTTTTAAGTCTACGACTAGGGCGAGACCGTGATGACTTGGAATGTTTAGGGGTGATCTTAAATTATACCCTTCTGTTCAAAGCATCGCTGATTATATTAACTTCCAAAACAATCTTTTACTTGTCGAGGATTGGTACAATTTAAATAAATTTCAATTACATTATCAATAACAAGAATCAATAAAAGTTTTGTTTTAGCTAGTTAGGCTGGGTATGCTATTGAATTAAAGATCATATTGAATATTGATGAACTCAATAAAGCAATCGCTTAATATTTGTTCTGTTAATTAGCCATTGTTACAGATGAAGTATAATCAGATGGGGTCGTCCTGAACGTATTTATATTTAAATATTTGTTTCTATATACAGGGTTATTTTATATCTCGAGAAATACCAAAAATATCTTCATGTAACTATTAAAAGAGGATAATAAAATATCCTGTGGTCTACGCGCTAAATTGATCAAAAAATAACATAGATATGTTCATAAAATCGTATCGTACCAATTCATACTCTCCAAATTTCATTTCAATCTGTATAAATAGTAAAGGGTAGATGATTCTGTTCCGTGGATCTGCCGGATAAAATCCCATATTATTTCTAGCTTGAAAATAGGAGCCAAAAATTTTGTAATTAAATTCTCGAACAATTTGGGTTTTGCGTTTAGGGCACAGGGGATAGGTCGGTACTTAGAAACACCATTTAAAATATTGCGACTGAAAGATCTTGAGATATTTAGATTTAGATTACTTAAGAAACATCACCCGGTATGTTCAGTAGTTATAGATTGTGCTTTGTGGACTTGTTTAATTTTTACTAATATTATTTAAGTGCATAAATGTTTAATGTATCATAAATCTCACTTTGCAGTGTGACAACAGATTTAAATAATAATTACCTACAATTGTTTATATGAAATATAAATATTGATTTTATTTATTTATATTGCAACGAATATTTTGTTATATAATTTGTGAATTTTTCTTGGGTTTTTACAATATTTGTCCAAGCGCCAATATGATCAATTTACTTTTTTAATATTGGTTTAATGATTTATTTTCCATTCTCAATAAAAGAATTTCTCGACTCTCTTTTGAAAATATATTGCTACAAATAATTTCGAGTTACTTTCATTCTTTGGCACGACTAACAAAAATAATATTTAGTTCGAGATAATCTAACTAATAATATGAATTCCAATAAAGTGGCCTTCACCTCAGTGATATTCTTTGACGATTTTTGGATTGCGAATTTTTTTGGACACCTGAACAAGTCTCACATATATAGAATGGAGTAATTACTAAAGAATTGGATATATGAAGCATAGTGAAATTGTCGAACTAGTTTTTGATTATAAGATTAATCATAGCCAAGGTTCTGGGTCTAGAGTTGATTGAAAATCTCACTGCACTGAAGTCCTAGGTTACATAGCTAAATTCAGTAATGATGTTGAATGGAGAGAGAGCTGTAAACTGTAGATCATTGAGTATAATAACTCAATGGTAATAATAGTTTTATTTTAAACCCAATTTTTAGGTAATTATGTCATCATTAGACCTAAATACGTTTATTTCTTTGTTGGTTGCTACCTGTTTTTTTTTGGTTTACCAGCATATTCATTTATCGTTTTGAGTACAAATTTCTAAAGTTATATAAAATATGCTAATGGGTTCTACATTAAAATTTTTCCACTAAACTTTATAATAGAAGTAATAGATACCTATACAAATAAAGAAAAATGTTCAGTTTACATTAATAGAATATCAATTGGCACCTGAATCAAATTATATGTATAAACAAAATGAAATAGCTGTAAATTAACAATAGAATTTAGCCTGACGAGCAAATTATATTTTAATGAAATACAAAATGTTGCTTCTGCATGTGTTTTTAAACCAAATTAAACTCGAACAATTATTTGGAACATGTCTGTATACCGATAAAATATAGTTTAGATCACTTTTGCGTTAAATCGACATTATATTAGTTTAAAATTACCTAATTTATTCAAGGTACATCAAAAAAAATAAAGCTAAACTCAAATATTTGTATTTGTACTACGTTCCCGCACAGGGAAGGTATTGTGAACGCGCTACAAGAAATTGAGATAAAGACGGATATCACCATTTTGAAGTTTCCTGAGACGATTAAGACCATTTCCAGGTGGAAGTCTGTGTGTCTGTGTGTGTGATCTCAGTAGCTGCAGCTTTACATCTCTAAATGTCTATTTTTCATATACAATCAGGGTGCTTTTCAGATTTGAGCAGTGGTGGCTGGTGAGGAAGGACGCTGGAATTTTAGAAAAAATCGTATCACACACGTGCTACTTTTGGTTTTAATTTGCCCGTTTTTTACGTAACAAAAAAGTTAAGTAGGTCTTTTAAAATTACGTAACAAGCAATTCGTATATAACTAATGGATTTGCCTTAAAATTGTCTAAAACAAAAACAGATCAATTTGGAAGTATTTCTTCGCATCAAAACGAACAACAAAAAATTTCGTAATATTATTTTTGCACCCTCTGAAGCCAAAATCACGAGTCACCACTGTTTGAGCTATACAACTCTGAGCGTGCATCGGGTAATGTATTGTCGGCAAATTGTGAATGGCGATATTACCGCAACATGATGAGCAAATATTATATTCCACATATAACTGCTAAGTTTAGAATAAAAAAATTTCATGTAATGCGTTATATTCAAAAGTAAAATTCATCATTATAAGTAAATAGCCATATAGTCTATAAGTGTACTTGAGCACATTACTGCGGAGTATTTAGGAAGCAATTAAATCAAATGTCAATTTGGTTTGAAGTACTAAAATTACATCATTGTATATTAAAAGCATAATAATCGATAATCATTTGATAAAAAAATGGTAAAAATTAATAGAATTCCTTTTCCAAAATAAGGTTAGCAAAATGGGGATAGCATATAGGGGTGTGGGGTTTTCTCAATTATTATTGAGAGCCAATGTGCCAAGTCAATTCTGTTGATTGCTGGTATGCCAACAATGCAAAACTGTAACTAATTACTATTCAATGTAATGTAAAGTAATTTTAATTAATCATATTTTAGGTCAAAGTAATTTGTAATTGTGATATTGGAAGAGTTGCAAGCAGTTTTCCAACATATATAACATGCTTAACGTACCGTTTTGTTTTTATGTAAATTATTCAAAAATACTCCTTTCCTGGACCTAAAGATTGATGTTTTTGAAGTAGCCCTGAAGTTAGCCGGTTAGTCAAATAAATGAGTAAAACGTTCATAAAAATTGATCATTTTTGACCCATAATCCACCAATCCATCTCAATATTTGAAATTGTATGGCTCTTTTGGCTCCAAAATATTGATTTAGCCCATTTTAATTGAATAAATAGTAACCGTGTTCGGAGAAGTAATTGAAAACGTAATTAAATTACAATTTTGGTTGCTGTAATTAATTCCAAATAGATGAAAAGTTCCAGCTTTCACATCCATATAGAAGGACCGGGAAGAAATAACAGCGTAGCATTCTTACACGCAGCTGCAGAGTCACGTCACGGCAAGCGAAGAAGCTCCTCATTGATGTAAATGAGCGTCTGGCTTGTTCGATCCTTGCAAGAATTTCGATTTTAGGGTCATTGACGAGCGTGCCAAGATATTTTAGAGCCGAGACATGTTGTACAACCACGGTGTTAATTGTGAGGGTTGCTAGTTTTGGTATTCTTGGAGAATACAACAATCTTACTTACTTACTTCATCATTGGACTTAAATTTCTTTCCAGCAAGCATGCTCTTGAGATCTGAAGACAGGAAAAAGTCGTTGGGGGCTAAATCTGGAAAATACGGTGGATGGGTAAGCAATTCGAAGCCCAATTCGTTCAATTTTGCCATAGTTTTTATCGATTTGTGACACGGTGCATTCTCTTGTTGAAACAACAATTTTTTCTTTTGAAAATGTGGCCGTTTCTTTGCGATTTCAGGCTTCACTCGATCCAAAAGTGCACAGTAACAGTCGCTGTTGATGGTGGTTCCACTCAGCTGACTGTCTTTTGGATTCTGGTGTGTAACAGTGAGGCCATGTTTCATCTATTGTCACATATCGACGATAGAATTCCATTTTATTGCGGTTTAACAGCGCCAAACACTCCTCTGAAGCATCAATTCGTTGTTGTTTTTGGTTGGCTGTGAGCTCACGCGGTACCCACTTTGCACAGAGCTTTTGCATACCCAAATATTCGTGTAAAATGTTAAAAACACTATCATCTAATATCTTTATAATGTCAGCTAGCTCGTCCACCTTCAATTTGCGGTCGTTCATAACCAATTTGGGAATTTCTTTGACGTTTTCTGGAATAACAGCCTTATTTGGGCGTCCACTGCGCTCTGCATCATTTGTGCTGGTACGTTTAAATTCAGCAATCCACTTCTCTACCATTTGCCTCGATGGAGCAGAGTTTGGATAATGTTTATCAACCCATTGATTGGTTTCCACTGTATTTTTTTTTCATCAAAAAGCAATGCTTCACACAAAATGTTATAACTCATGAGTCAAAAGTCAGATTGCTGTCAAATTTATACACGTATCGTTTGAAGGTTAGTACTAAATAAAAATCATATGGAAAACATTCTAGTAACGCCATCTATGTGTCATCCTATGGCCTTTTTGAATTGACTAATAGATATCGTGTTGCATGTGATTTTTCTTGCAAAATTTAAATGCAGCACCAATCGGTATTTTAATATTGACATATAATAAATAAACTTGATTTGATTGTTTTCACTAATAAGTAGTACCCGATTCCTAAATTTTTGCACCCTATCCTTAACAAGTCAACATTGTTCATTACTTAATAAATAATAAGTTTTGATCAATTCACATTTTTAATCATCAAATAAACTGCAATTAAATTAAACGCAATTAGAATGAATATAGATTTGCAACAACTGAAATTAAGGTTGTCTCTAAAATAAACTGATTTTTAAATGTCTGTAACTATAAACAGAGCAACTTAGCATCTGGAGATACCGAAAAAAAAAAACATTAATATTATTATTCGCAGAAACCCGACCATCGTTCGACTGAATGTGAGTGTGTTGTAGTTGTATAGTAGTAGAAAATAGACTTAGTCGCTTGGTGCTAAGGAGTTAGTGCCAGAAGTTCCTCAGCGTCCAGAGCTGGTAGGACTATATACTTAACTTGCGTATTATTTACTGAAAGCACGTCTACCTACCTAAAAGGTACCCGGGATACCCCGAATGTTCATTCATAGACTACCCGCATGTGAAATATTTAGTAGTTTATACTGAATGAATTAGGTAGTGAGTAGTGTTGTCGCGCGTGATGCCTGGTTTTAAATAGAGTGAATAATATTACGATTTTGTGTTGTTTTCCAAGTTTTGATTTGTGTTTATTTCACATGGGTGAGTTAGTTATGTCGTGTATTTAGACAAATTATTATAAATTACAAGTAATTTAGGTTTTCTTCGTTTGCTAAGCGTACCGAAATATTCCTGTTCTATTTTGGCGCATGTCTTTATTTCGCCGCAGTATATCGCAGAAATTCTCGTTATATTTTTAGATTCTGTTGATTATTTTACTAACGAATTTAATGAAAACTCTGTTTTATATATTCGCAATTTTTGTTACCTCAAAATAATTTAAACGAAGGTCACGAAAAGTGCGGAACATTTCGTGGATGTAAATTAGTTCATAATTTATGTCCACATGTAAATCTGCAAATAATTAGGGATAATCCTCTGTTTAAATAACATGCAACAACGAAATATTTCAGTTACAAGATACGAACAACATACATTTAATTATTGTATTTTGCTAAATACCTAAAGCTTTTTTGGTATAGGTATTAGAATTTTGGCACGTAAACCAAATATATAATTTATTTATTTTATTTTATATTAATATTACTCAGAATTCCTGCTGTATTTAATATAATGTCATGGGAAAGCCATTACATTGTTTGGAGCATCAAACATGTACCTCAAACTTAGCCCAAATTGCGAGTACTATCACCTGATCTCGAAAATGCGCTTGTAAATACACTATACTAAATAGTGTGTATCAAAATCCACATCGAGAAGACTTTGGCTTGTCCAAATAGATTCTGAAATATTGGAATATACCTACAGTATTTTTGGATCCTGTTCACTTGAGAGCTTAGAGGGAATTTTTCAAGAAATAGATACAGCGTCTTGGCTAGGATGGATCACGGAATTCTAATTCGCAAACACAACAAACAATTTTGTGGGGAACCTGGAAATTTGTCGAAAATACTATTTAAGCAAGGAATCCCTTATGTGTTTTTATAATGGATTACAAGAACAAGATTTTTCGGCGTCATTGGGTGTTGCTCAGGGTTCAAATCTAGGACCACTGTTTCAATGAATTTGAGGAACGTCTAACTTGTGCTAAATTGATAATAATGTCGATTGATGGCTCCACAAGACTGTAATCTATTTCAAACTGATTTGACTGATGTGTAAAAATAGAGCCTTATGACCATATTTATAGATTGCACAGAGTCATCATTGAGTTTAAGTTGGCATTCACTAAACACATCAATACTATCGAACATTGCTGGTATTTATCCTGAAATGATTATGGATCATATCTTAGCAGGTCCAGTATAACGAACGTGGAATCAAGAAGAATTCTTTTATAAAGGGTGCAAGATTTAAATTAAATAGAAAACACAGTTTTTAGTCTTTTGATTGTAAGTTTTTTATTGAATCATAAAGTATATAGGATAGGGTTATTTATGGAATAACACATCGGGCAAATGGCCTCTACGGCTTTGCACACACATACGCACTCGTTTGTCGAAATTTTCCATGACCATTCTGCATATATATGGCTGAATTTCGTTGATGCAGCGTTGAATCTCCTCCTTTAATGCACGCGTGGTTCAAGAAAAAAGAGAAACATTCATTAAAATTCGTTAAAAAATACTAAATCCTAATCAATAAATATCATTTCCTATCAAGTATTTCTTAGGCAAATCAAAGCTAAATTATAGTACTCATATTAAGTTAATACAGTGTCACGGTTTACCGCACAAAACTTCTAACTTTGTGGCTTAATGAAATTATTCGGTGCCCCTATTTAATAATTAATTAACATCCCGTTTTCTTCCAGTAACTGCTGGTGGCTCTTATTAAAATGGTTTCCCTGTGTAGGTTTGTAATTCTATTTTTTTTTTCTTAAACTTATTATAGTAGAATGGACAAACTTGCTTTTTATTTCTATTGAAAATAACTATATACAGGGTGTGTCACAACGAAAATTTATCTCTGCAATTCAGTATAAAATTTATAGGAAAACTGACACAATTATTAATAAACATTTAAGCATTTTACTGAAGAAAAACAAATGCTTAACAGTTTGAGGAATTTCACATTCGTGAAAATTTATTTGTTAGCGTTTGTTTTTCTATTCTATAGAAGCACTTTTTTCTATTATAAAATAAATAAATAAATATAAAAAATTATCATTATCATTATTAATACTAATTTTCTTGAAATAATGTCAAACATTTTTCAGCATATCTCTACAAGTACAAATTCAAATAAGTTCTAAAATCTAAATCTAAAAAACCACGAGAAAAAAACTGTAGGAACAGTATGGTAATAGAATTAGAATTGCAACTGCTGTAAAATATACAATATTACATTCACGCAAATATAAGTACTTAAGTATAAACAACAAACAAAATCGTGATACACCTTGTATATTTATTTTAACAGTATTTATAATAAGTCCCATACCTTATAGGCAACATAAAATAAATGTTACGCTTATGGTTTCTGGTAAGAAACTCTATTTACACTCAAACATCTGGCATTTTACAGACACTGAATTAATAAAGATATTTCTTGAAAAATTGGTTAGGTCAAAAATATTTGGTAAAAGTATCTATTTAGGGCCTTTTATTTTTTTTTTAAACAATGAAACTACTGTTAATATTTTTTCAATGTTTAAATTCAATGAAAGTAGACAGATTTTTGTGAAAGTAATAATATAGGTTCAGTAGATAATAATGGACATTCAAGTTTTAACATGGGGTGAGAGGGAGCGATTTAGAGTTGGGGCTGTTGGGTACTTATTGTGAATTTTGACCTTTAAAAGATACATTGTAACTTGATTTACATGTCAAATTGCGCAGTAGACTGCTCATTTCAGATGCCTATGTTTCGAATCATTATTAGTATACTACTTAGTATTATTATTATTGCTAATTTAAGGCAACACTATATTTTATTTTCCTTCCAGCAAAAGCTTTGAGCTTTCTTTTTTTTTTTTTTTGCGTAACATCCTTGTGTTTTACTACTACTTAGATTGTTAATTGTTCTATTCAAATCACAAACCGCAGACTTTAACTTGCTGGTTTAACTCTCGGACAGTGAACTTCAAATTGCGAAAACAGGAAACTACAGACCCGACCGCCCAAATAGTATTTATATTTTTATATTCATAACATGTTTATGATATTATGTTTATATAAAATTAGATGGTTGACCATCAAAATCTAATTACTTAATTAATTTCGAAAAAATGTAATTAATTACAATTACAAATTAACCAAATTTTTTGACAACGGGACTTGTGGATTATGGGTCAATAAAAAGCCAGCATTTATGAATTTGAATTTGCTAAGGTTTTGCCCATTTATGTGACCATCTTTATGTCCACGAACGAAGTATGTAAGTACCTGCTTCAGGCTTTCGTTTTAATTCTTTGTTACTGTGTTCGGTGTTATGATTATGCACGAAAATATTTCACACACTAAAAATGTTTATACTTAAAAAGACATGACACTGGCGGTCGTATTTGGGAAAAGTAACTGTAGAAAGTAATTGGAGCTCTAATACCAAAATTACAAATTACTTTAACGAACATTCTAACTAACTAAATTTCCTCCAATTACTCCAACTACTGTTGTTGTTTGTATTTATACAAGCCAAGAAATAATATCTAAAAATATATTTATTACATTTTCCATTTAGGGTTTTAATATTCCTACAAACATAGTAATCATAAATTTGAAATCTGCGTTAAATCATTTGATTTACGTTTTGTATTAGGAAAAAGGTTGGTGTAATTTTATTGTAAAGTGTTGGAGATGAAGTAAATTTTGTTTTATTACTTAGTGTTAAACTATTGATTGTGTATTATGATTATAATAATACTTGACTTAAAATATTATGAAAAGTTAACTTCCGTTGCAAATAAAATCTCTAAATTAATTTTTTTAAAACTATTTTATATACTTTACATATCTGTTTTATGAACTGCGAAAAAGCAATTATTTCCAGACAAGAACAGGTAAATATTTACATGGCTATTACCAAAGCAGATATAAATAAATTTTCAATAAATGTTTTTCGTTGATTTTTTTGCTAGAACTTAAATATAAACTTTTAAAAAGTACAACGCATAATTTTTCAAGATTTTCGGCAGATATTTTACTGACGATCATAATTTTATCGTAATACAATTAGAACATAATTAAAATGTTCAATGAAAACCAATAAAAAGTGAGATTTATATAGTTATGAAAATTTCGCTTAAATTATTATTAACATAAAAAAAAGTGTTGTAAAATATATTATGTGGCCAGATGGACATTAATTACTGATTTAAAATTGCAGAAATAAATTATGTAAAACACCTTGCGGTTTTTTATCAACCACAAAATAACATTTATGCAAATTACTAGCGGCCAATTAGGTACTCTTTGTTAGAGGTAATTTGTTTTGACTTTAACGGTATCTAGTTAGTTTAACAGAATGTTGTAAACGCCACTGATTTTTATTGACCGACAGGGTGTAAAAGTTGAAAAATAATTACTATTGTGCTAAAAACGAGTTATGACGATATAAAAGATCAGTGTCGTTTTTTGATCAAATAAACTAACAAATGATCCTGAAATTTTTTTGTGGCAAATATATTCAATAACCAACTCAAAATTCGCATACTACTATATCATTATTTCACAAGGAATTCACAACATTTTTAAAAGAAGAAGCTGCAAGCTTAAGTCTTCTTATCATTTGCCTTTTTAATTCAACATAATTAAATCACTAGACATATTTAATGCAATCAATATTAGATTACGATTTAATATTTGTAATTACAAATATTAAATAAAATAGATAACTTTTGTTCCTTCCTAGGATGTCATAGATTTTGCTACTTTGAAGCTCCTATTTCATGCTGAAGATCCTCACCTCACCTCTCACTACCAGTTTGGTTTTAAAAATGTTTTGAATGATTTACAAAAAATATGTTTCTTTGAATTCTGCCTATTTGAAGTTATTTAAATGCACTTTAGAAAAATAGTGCCAAATAGAAGAAATGCACCGTTTCCCGTTGGATTTCTGCATATCAACGAAAGATTGACCGGCTGCTTTTGCTTCATGATTTTGTTTAAAGTTTGCCCATAATATGGTATTTACGAATAGTTATGTATGTTGCTTTATATATATAGTTATTGCAAATTAATCTGCTTTCTTCCCTTTCGCTACAAAAAACCCGGGATCTGTATCTTCGTGAAGGAAAGTAACTCTTCTATGTCTATTCTGCATGATATGGTTATACCAATATTTAACTCTTTCCAAGTTCAAATATTTTTTTCACCTTTGGATATATAAAATAGCTCATTTTCTGATTCATTTCTTAATTATACCCTATCCGAGTTCGTCCTCATAAAGCCGATCTTTATTTATTCGAGCATAAGGCTTCTCTAGGATCATCACCATTTCTCAAATTGTTAAAATGTGCTGTATAAACAAAATAATATTATCAGAAATAATGTCTATATTTACAAAACAAAGCCTTAATTTTATTACAATTTCAAAAATAAACTATAAATAAATAATTCCGTTTGTTGTAGGTATTACATGTATAGTAGCAGTTTAGTCCAAGGTGATTTAGTACTTGTCCTATACATTAATTTACTGCCAGAGTTTTCTTTTAAATTCGCGAGCGGAAAAACTCTTGAACAAATCTCTCAAATCTAATTTTAGTCATTACTTGCAAACGTTCTCTTGCAGGTATGACGCTATCATTAAAGACCTATGAAACTATCCTTAATGACCCTTAGCATGCAGATACATACAACAGAATTCTTCTTTGCTTCTGATTAGGTTGCTTAGTAGGATTTTGGAAAAAGCATATTGATATCTTATATTATACTAAATTCAATTTGGTCTTCTAAATTAGGATTCTAATCAAATGAACTGGTAGATACACACAAAAATAAACTTTTAGTTTAGTTTTTTGTAAAGTAAAGTTCTTTTAACTGTCAAAAGACCTGCTGCCCTACGGAACAAGTTCCTCTGTCACACCAAAATGGTTTTCGTAAGGAACTACACTAATTGGAAATCTCATATTTCTATTTTAAACTTCTTTAAGTACACAAAGAATAATGTTAGGGGTTAATAATGAAAAACTATTTGTTATGATCGCAGAAAAGTTTCATATAGAAATTAAGATATTATATGATAACAGTATGAGTTTGTGAACGGCACTGGTTTTTATTGACAAACGAAAACACATTCTAGGGTTAAAAATACCGATGTACAGTCGCTAAACCATAAAAAACACGCACTTTTAATAAATACTCTTTACAGCAGCATATTTTCATTTGAATTTTAAAAATATACATGATATATGAGTCTGTTTTTGTTGTAAACAAATAAAAATCCGGTCCTGCACTTTGTCCTCATTTGCCTAAATGAAACAGGACAAACAAAAATAATATAAATGACTGCATCTGATATGTTGACAATTGTCTTTAAGGCGACTTATTATATTTTATTGAAAGATTGTAGCAATCAAATTTAAAATCAGATGGTATTATTTGGAGCGTATAATAAATATGTTTATATTCAATTTGTGAGAGACAAATAAATATTAGTTTTGATTGATTAAAAATATATCAAGCAATATAGAAACCTTCACGCAGCCTCTTTCATTGGACAAAAATTAATATACAAACGTAGATAGGTGAAATCCTTATGGAGAGTAAGGAAGAAAGAAGAAATTGGTCAAAATATGGATGTTGCTAATAATAATAATAATTGAATGAATTGGGTTTCGAATTGCTTACCCACTCACCGTATTTTCCAGATTTAGCCTCCAGTGACTTTTCCTGCTTTCAGATCTCAAGAGCCGTTCGATACATCATACACTCTAACTCCTCAAATTTCCTTATTCTTACCGACTCACTAAGTTCAATAGATAACCTACAACAATTATATCCTAAAAACCCAATTGCAATCCAAATCAGAGAAACGCTTCAAGATTGTGACCGTATAGGAAAGAACGTCATATTTGTTTGGATACCTTCTCATATTGGCATACCAGGCAATGAACAAGCAGACCTTGCTGCAAAGGATGCCATAACAAATGAACAGACAATTACAATCCGGGAGGCCATGTCTACAGATGTAAAATCCTTCATGAAAATAAAAGCATATGAGAAATGGCAGAATCAATGGAACCAATCACAATCTAAATTATCCAAAATTAAAAAATCTACAAAACCATGGAATTTTACACCCGAAAATAGAAAACAGCAAGTAACCTTGACAAGGTTAAGAATAGGTCACACAAAACTGACCCACGAATTCTTAATTACCAAAGACGATAAACCAAAATGTGGCCCCTGTGACTCAGAATTAACCATCCAACATATACTCACCGAATGTCAAAAAACCAAACAACATAGAATCACATTAGACCTTCCAGAAAATATAGAAGAACTACTTAGTAAAGAAAAATATCTCTCTAAAATATGTAAATTCTTATCTGTGCTTAATCTAAACCATAAATTGTAAATTTTTTATATGTTACCAATATTATTTACGTATAGACATATATGTTGTATACGTGTATATATAATGTAAACTGTGCCGTCGCTAATAACCTATAGGGTTGATGCGACATTAAACAAATAAAAAAAAAAAAAAGATCTCAAGAGAATGCTTGCTGGAAAGAAATTTAAGTCCAATGATTAAGTAATCGCTGAAACTGAGGCCTATTTTGACAGGAAAGAGAAATCGTACTATAAAAGTGATATCGAAAAGTACAAAAAACAGAAACTTCTTTCAATGATTACAAAATTGGTCAAAAAACAGTAAAACTGATAGTTAATTTTTACCCAAAAAAATACAATTAAAATATTGACCGCCAGATTAACATAATATATATTAATAAAAATGCAGTAATCTAAGGTTTTTAGATACATTAAAAAATGACGTATTAAATGTGAAAGATCTAATAAAAATACTAGTTGTAAAAGAGTTGATAGTAGCCCTATATATACCTAAGATTAAGCGAGGTCCATAAATCAACAAATCACGTCGCCATAATTTAAATTGATTAAAAGAAGTAAGTATTTTAATAAAGAAAAAACAGTCTCGTTTATTACTGATCCGTACTAGCAATAAAATTGATTGGAGTTCTTTTTCTTGTCCACCCATTTGTCACTAAGCATCCCTGCTCAAACACTAGATGTCGCTTATATATTGAATAATGGACAGACTTCCGTGTGCATTTTCTATGTTGCTTGGTATATAAAATATACTTTACATCCTAGGTATCTAGACAAAAGTTTGTGTTATAACGAAACCATTTTTATGGTGTTAGTACAGCTGTTTTGGTTAACTGCCATAATTAGAAACGAAAATGAATAGAACAAAAAGATATGGGTATGATGGAAATATTATGAACTGGTTGTAATTTGATACTGTATCCTTTTTATTTGGAATGAACTTCACTTCATAAAATTTGAAACTTATTTGTTTTTTTTTTTGGCTTCTTTATGTTGTTGGCTTACTTTCTGTCTATTATTATAGAGTAAGTATATATATGTTGTTATGACAATCGACAAACATGTATAAAATGCATAAGTTATTTCGATACAGTTGAACTGATGTTGAAAAATCCTTCATACTAATTTGTATTAGTTGATGAATTGAAGGATAAATTGAATTGTATAAAACGAACGCGCGATAGGTTAAGTTAAACCATCTGAAATTTAACATAAAATAAATTCCATTAAAATCAAAAAGTAAATTATATTTATCTGATTTTTAGACAGCTCTAGGCTCCCTGCATTTATGGGTGAGAAAACATTTAAATAAATTTATAGTCATATTGAACATTTGTGGTTTGCCTGTGGTTTTATTAAGTATTATTCAAATTAACATTTTATTATTCTGTTCTTATAATTTATCGTTCATATTTCAATTAAACAACAATCCCTACAATTAACACCAGCTTTGTGGCAAGTAAAAATAGTTTTATTTAAAAATAATAATTTCTTCTTTTGGTATTTTGATGCTCAAAAATTTGATAATTGAATCGACATTAGACATAATATATAATAATAATAATAATTTATTGTAGTATAAATAAGCTTCAAAAGGATTTAGAAATACAATTTTAAAAAGATCTAAGTTCCAAGCCTAAAAACAAAAATACTAAATAATACAACACATTGCTACAATTAGTAAACTAAATTCCTGCACGGAAAAAAAACACATAAAAGTAGACAAAATCACAATACGTTTGCAAAGTCTGTAACCCAGTCAAGAGCAACATTGTTATTATAGATATATATATATGTTAAACGAATATAAAGATTTCTTAATCTCGGATTTAAGTTTACGGAATGACATACATTTATATATCTCGCGGAGTCCATTGTACAATGCGTAAACGTTATATGTAAAGGACCGCTGAAAGATAGACGTCCTATGAGACGGTGCCGGTGGTTAAGTCCACTGATGAAATAATCGCTGAAACTAAGGCCTATTTTGACGAGAAAGAGAAATCGTACTATAAAAGTGGTATAGAATGTGCCATGTGAAAAGCGAAAGTTAGAGTACTTACTTAGGATTGGCAAGTACGAACTTCGCAAGCTGATCATAGAGGGTAAAATTGAAGGCAAAAGAGGCACTGGACGCAGAGGAATATTATGGCTAAGGAATTTGAGACAATGGTATAGTGAGACCACGGCGAGTGGCTTTGGAAAAGCAGTGGATAAAGTACAGATAATGTTGATGATTGCCAACGTTGAAGAAGAAGATGAAGGTAATGAGTAATGTTGTTTATCATTTTGATAACATCTGTAAGGGGAGGATCATCTTCTTCTTGATAGAGCAATACTTTTGTATGATTATCTGGATTTAATTTAAGAGGATAACATCAATGTGCATGGTTTTTTCATAATCTTAATCTTTCCTTGTTCATAACTTCGCATTTTTTGAAAAAAAATAAAAGCTGGGTAGGGGGTAGGGTACCTTGCGGCCGTTAAAAATTTTCGCTCTAACCGGTTCTGTTCAACCGATTATCAAAACATCAAAAATTATATGTTTTTGCAAGAAAGGCGGCAATTAAACATTGGTAAGCCGGACATGTTCATAGATCGTCACCGGTTCTCGTACACATAGAATACAAATTGTATATTTTTCAAATCTATTGTCGTAATATGCATTCGCAAAGGTAGATATACAACAATACACAGAGCATACTAAGTAGAGTTAAGTTAAGCATATACAAGCAGTGTTGCATCTTAATAAGCACTGGAGATTCGAATTGCTTGTTAAGTGACATCCGGTGTTTGGTCCAAGCAAACTGTGAATTGTACGTTACCGGTCTACCAATAACTAATTACATAGTATGTATCCAACTAGCTCTAAATAATTAATTTGTGTTGTATGAACTCTACATGCAAGAACTGTTTTTATTTAATTAATAGAATGCCGTTATAATTATTACGAACTTTTTTTTTTATTTTTTATTGGTATTAGCTAGCGTAGTAATTATATTTGAGAATAAAGGATGTCCTTGAGGCTTATGCTAATTATGCTATTTAGAAATATTTTAGGGGTTTTACGAAGTAGTGCAGATGAGTAAATTGTCACATTTACGTACTATACTTTAGCCTCACATATTTCGAGGGGAGTTTTGAATTCCACGGAATAAAGGATAAGGGTAGAAAATAAAAATGCAATATTATTTCTTCTTTCGATATATTCACCTGCAACTTACTTACATTTCTGCCGAAAAATACGCTGAAACTGCTTCCTTTACTTCTTTATCGCTCCTAAATTTCATATTTGGGATCAACTAATAATCACTCTGGGCAAGGTCTGGACTATGAGTTGTATTTTTAGTTGCTTCATTTAAAGATAATATCAAAATTAGAAAAAAAGTCATTCGCGTACAATTTCTTTGTCAATAAATTCGGCTAAGCTAATATACACTAAATATTGTATTACCGATCTTCGGAACTTTCTCTTATATCAAATAATGTCCGTCAGTGAAGTTTTTGCCAACTTCATTCGTTAAAAGTTCCTCAACACTTTTGGAAAATGATTTTTTATGGGAAAAAATTGAGAAAGAAAAAGAAACCATTACTTACTATTTATTTCAATGATGATAAATCTTTTTTGGAGGTGACTTCGTTTGATATGGTCCTTATGTGAACATAGATGGCGTTACTAGAATTTTTTCCATATGATTTTTATTTAGTACTAACCTTCAAACGACACGTGTATAAATTTGACAGCAATCTGACTATTGATTCGTGAGTTATAGCATTTTCTGTGAAGCCACGTTTGTTATTGAAAAAAAAAATGGCAAAAAGTGAATTTCGAGTTTTGATAAAGCATTGCTTTTTGATGACAAAAAATACAGTGTAAAGCAAACAATGGCTTGATAAACATTATCCGAACTCTGCTCCATCGAGACAAATGGTAAAGAATTGGATTGCTGAATTTAAACGTGATCGTAAAAGAACAATGAAGCTGTTATTCCAGAAAACGTCAAAAAAATTCACAAATTGGTTATGAACGATCGCAAATTGAAGGTGCACGAGCTAGCTGACATTGTAAAGATATCAGGTGGTTGATATTTTACCATTTTACACGAACATTTGGGTACGCGAAAGCTCTGTGCAAAGTGGGTGCCGCGTGAGCTCACAGTCGACCAAAAACAACAACGAATTGATGCTTCAGAGGAGTGTTTGGCGCTGTTAAACCGCAATAAAATGGAATTCTATCGTTCATATGTGACAATGGATGAAACATGGCTTCAGTATTACACAACAGAATCCAAAAGACAGTCAGCTAAGTGGACAGCAATCGAAGAACCGAATCCAAAGCGGGCAAAGCCGCAACAGTCGACCGGTAACTCGATGGCAGCTGTATTTTGGAATGCGAACGGAATATTCCTCGACGATGAAAACTGGCAAAATTGAATGAATTGGGCTTCGAATTGCTTAAAAATTACAGAAATTAGTTTAATTAAGTATCTCAAAATTTCAATTACCTATTTTCTTCTGTTCTTGAAAAGTTCTGTATTTTACTAGATGATTGTCGATTAATAATAAACCACTATAATAAAATAAATATGGAACAGAAAAGAAATCTATTTATAATCATTAATGAATATATATTTCTGGTATATTAGACAGGAAGTAACTCTAATTCAGCTATTTTTCATTTGAGTTCGTATGATAATAAATATAATTCTTCTGCAGTTAAAAATTTATACAGGACGTCCGGAAACTAACTTTATGTTTGAGGTTTTCTTTTGGTTATGATTTATAATTAGTAGTTGACTCATTTGTCAATTATAGCTACGAAAAAATTATGGCAATTAATCGTCTAATTTGAAGAACTATATTGCTGTCTTGTAAGAGAGTTTTTAGATTAACAACAATCAGGATCAGATGGAGGTGATACACATTGATTTTTAGAGAGAGAGAGTGTCAAAGCAGTACCTATTGCTTCTCGAATACGAAGGTTCTAGCTTATATGAATTTTTGATTAATTCTGACGTGCAACAGGGACGAAACTTGTCTGTTCTTGGATGACCTACTCTAAAAGATTGAGACATACAAGCTGGCTTTTACACATGAACATAAGCTTTATTCTCTAATCAAATCTGACAGCGATTGCATTTCTTTGCAGGTGCGTTTTGCATTAAGTTATGCAGGAATATAAAATAGGTAATAACACTTTGAGTAACATATTTCAAACTAGGGATTTGGGTATTACTTTTGAAACAAAATTTACACACAATGATTCCGTCAGCTTCTATAGTAGTAGTATATCATAATATATCTTCTTTGATATTATCATATTTTTCGTAGTTTGCGTAGTTTTTATATATTCTAATTCATAATAAGGTAGACTACCTTTATTGGTTGATCACTGTGGACTTTAGAGCTAGAACCAGTCTTAAATTTAGACTGTCCAATTCCCCTAAACATTCCTCTAACTCATTACAAGTTTTAATTTTTTCCCAAAGTGTTTGTATTAGTTGAAGAGAGACATTTCATGATGTAGAAGAAATATTTTACTGACTGTGTTTTTTTTTTTTTTTGGTTTCAATGACAGTGGTGGGTTAAGTTAAAAATTGAGTCATTCTTTTAAATAGTTTTGTGCTATATTATCTCTATATTTGAGATCGCAGATTGGTCACATACTATGAGCATTTGCTTGGAAATATAAAGTTAACTTCTAATTGCAGTACTTAAAACTAAAAGGTCAATGTTCATATTATAACGAAATAGGGAGAGAAAATCCGTAATACAAATAAATATACAGGGTGGTCCAACGAAAAGTTTGCACCTAGCTTTTCTCTTTTTTTTGTAGTCGAATGCGAAAATGCTCGGACACGTCGATTTTGCTTTTGAGGGGGACACATTTTAAACATATTTTTCGATCTGCGCCTTTAACCCCCTAGCGGGGGTGAGTAACAACCCTAAAATTTTAAATGGAAAGAGGGGTCTAATGACATATCATTTGAAAGGACACAAAATTGTCTTTCTAATGATACCCTATTTGTCGAATTTTACTAAAACAGTTAATACGAAAACGACTTTAAAGACATTAAGCCGATAATTTTGGTATTAATGAGAAATACAAATAAGTTTTAATTATTACGACTGAAAACAACTACAATCATTTCTAAATTATTTACTTTGAAGAAAAACGGGATTTCAAAAACACTATCTTATTTATCAGAACTAAATTCCTCACTAATCGTTTGCGTTTTTTGTTGAAATAAAAACTGCAGATACGTGTAGGAAAAGAATTTACACCGTTTATTTTAGTCTTTTCATTGATTCAGTTTGGTTGCTTCTCAAGTTATTTTACTTTTACCGTACAAAATGATTTATTCCATTCTAGAACGAGTTGAAATTGTTAAACTTTATTTTCAAAATAATAGTAGTGCTAGACTTACGGCTCGCTTATTTAATGGGAGACATCCCGATAAAAATGTGAATGATGTGTACGTTGGCAAGTTAGTTAAAAAGTTTGTAGATACCGGATCTGTCTGTAATGTAAAACACCAGCCGCAGAAACCGATCAGAAATGAAGCTGTGGAAGTCGCTGTTTTAGGGCATGTTGAAATGGATCATAGTCAAAGTACCCGTCAACTAGCTGAAGCCTCAGGTGTCTCCCGTTCGTCCATAATACGAATTTTAAAAGCGTACAAATTTCATCCGTACAAAATCAAATTAGTACAGGAACTAAATGAGGATGATCCTGATAGAAGGCTGCAATTTTGTGAAGCAATGAGCCAGCGTTTAATTGAAGATCCGCAATTATTATTTAACATTTGTTTTTCCGACGAATGCACATTTTATTTGAATGGAGCTGTAAATAGGCACAATTGCCGTTACTGGGATGACAGTAACCCACATTTATTCCGTGAGGTTCATACCCAGTATCCTCAAAAAATAAACGTCTGGTGTGGCATATTAGGAAATCATATTATAGGACCACTTTTTATTCCTGGAAATTTAACTGGTGAAGTGTACCTAAACATGCTTGAAGACACAATTGATCCTTTAATAACACAAATAATAGAAGATGACCAAAATCATACTGCTGATCGGCTTTATTTCCAGCAAGATGGAGCACCTCCGCACTATGTGGCTCCTGTAAGACAGTTCTTAGATGACCGGTTCCCTGGACGGTGGATTGGAAGGAGGGGCCCAATTGAATGGCCTGCCAGGTCACCGGATTTATCGCCTTTAGACTTTTTTCTTTGGGGGCACTTAAAAAATAAATGTTTTGCCACGAAGCCCGAGTCCATAGAAGATCTTCGCCAACGCATTACAGAAGAGTGCAGAAACATAACACCTGATATGCTACAAAATGTTAGAAATAGATTTGAACAAAATCTGTATTATTGTATGGAATCAAATGGGTCACATTTTCAACATTTGTTAATGTAACGTTTTAATAAATCAATTTAACAGCTTGTTTACTTTTTTTACAAAGCAATGTTAAAACTAACAAACATTGGAATGTACTAACGATTGCAGGTGTTTTCACTCGCAATAATTAAAACTTATTTGTATTTCTCATTAATACCAAAATTATCGGCTTAATGTCTTTAAAGTCGTTTTCGTATTAACTGTTTTAGTAAAATTCGACAAATAGGGTATCATTAGAAAGACAATTTTGTGTCCTTTCAAATGATATGTCATTAGACCCCTCTTTCCATTTAAAATTTTAGGGTTGTTACTCACCCCCGCTAGGGGGTTAAAGGCGCAGATCGAAAAATATGTTTAAAATGTGTCCCCCTCAAAAGCAAAATCGACGTGTCCGAGCATTTTCGCATTCGACTACAAAAAAAAGAGAAAAGCTAGGTGCAAACTTTTCGTTGGACCACCCTGTATGAATAAACTAATGAAAATGGATAAGCTTTTACGCATATGAAGTTAAAATAGGATAGTGTGTAGATATACATGTTTAAACAACGCCCTTTATGGCGGGTTTATTTTTATGTAGTAAATGTATATACAAGAGAAATCTGCTCAGCACATTGCGTGAATTTACACAAACATCTGTCTTTGCATATTATTTTGTATATAACAAAAGAAAGAAAAAATGTAGGTGTGAAAAATATTACTTTTCAAAATGTATTGCATATTAATGTATGTGCGATTTTTAGTAAATTGAAAATGCATGGCAGACAAATTGAACGTTATTTTCAAGTTTATTACGTATTTCTATTTACATGACGACATAGATTTTTCGATTTTGTAGGTAGTTTTTAATGAAAATACCAATATAAATTTGAATCTGCTAAAACTAATTTGCATTAAAAATAATAATAAAGTAGTTTTTATTTCGGGTCAACTTTCATTTAGTTTATGTCAGTAGTTAATATATGGAAACGCCTCTAACAAAACAACTGATTTTGGCTATTCTAAAATTTACCATATAGTTTATTACGAATTTAAGATGCCTATGATACGAGCGATATTAACTTCGTCTGTTTCAAGGGTTGAGAAGCGGATCATGATGTGTTTTTTACATACATGGTTTGTGTAAATTTTCAAAAAATCCCCCAAAATTATATTATATTGCTATATATCTAAAATAACATTTGGAATGTAATGAAAATTTAATTAATTTATGCAACTGATAAAGTCTCTGATATTTTATGAAAAATAATTCTCGAGAAAATTGCGTTTAAAATTTTACCAGTTAGGTAGTTGGAACGTATCTTATTACAATTATTAAAATACAATATTCTTAAAGTGGGTACTGGGCGTCATTGATAGAGCGTTCGTTTCGCATGCGGAAGATTACGATTTTTTTTATAATTTTTGAATAAAGTAGTTAGTTTGTTACGTTAGTTTATTGGAAATAATGAAAATAATACAATCATAATAATAATAATTTTGGATTATATTATAACTTGTTGGGAAAGTTTTGGGGTGACACAACCGATTCTTTAAATTTCGATTAAATGAATAAAGAGGACAAGAGAAAAAAATTTGACAAGGTCAACTTTTGAAGACACAAATAAACTTAGTATCTAAAAGTTGACCTTGAAGGGTTGACAACGGAAACTACCTAAATTAAAAATCGTTTTACAAATGAATCGTGGCCAAAAACAAATTCTTCTTCTTTCTTTTTTCTTCTAATCAAGGCAACTTAGTTGAACATACTACTAAAGCAAAATTCTGAATGAAATAGGATTTTCTGTTATCTTTAGCCCAAGAAATTTTTGAAATACCTAAGTAACTATAGTTTAGTATTTACTTATACGTATAATAGCATAGTCACCCATATATTTAATATATTTTCGCCTCTGTGCAGGGAAAAGGATGTTTACACACATATACTTTTATTATATTCCTAAATTAAACTCGCAGATTTTTATAGAGGCTTCCTTCCACTGCATGTTTTAGCTATTAGAGAATCATTCCAAAAATGGGGTAAATCCGTTTGTTATGATTAGAATCCGCGTTGTAAAATATATACGAGGTTTGTTCAAGAGACTGTAACATGTAATTTAACTTATAATATAACCTCAATAATTCCAGTGTGGTATCAAAAGCAGCCTAGTCGAAAAATCAAATGTGGAACCAAATATCTCCTTTTTTTTTTCAATGAAAATGGTAAAGAAAACCGCAGACAGCTTTTAGAATAATTAAGTCGAAGTTCATAATATGAAGTTGCATTTTATTTCAAATGAATCAACATAAGCTGGTTATTGTTTTTAATGTATCAATTATTGTGAAAAAACTCAGCAGAACGGGATGAGATTTTCGTCTTAGGGAGAGATTTGGTCCTTGTAATGTCCATTTGACGAAGAAGAAGTTTGGGTTAAGTTAAGGTATTAAATTAATGGGTTATTTTTAGATTAGTTAAACTAGCTATCCTTCAACAGGCTTGACAAACAGTTTTTGAGTCTGTATGCTTGACAGCCTCTATTTTAGTTAACTAACTTTACGTAAATTTGATAGTGAGTGATAACTCATAACTGCGTAATTAATTTGGTTTGAACCTGAACAATTTTGTTATATAAAAGGACCTTTAAAGATATGTTTGAAATTATGGAAGAAGAAAAGGAGCAGCACTCTGGCGAAACCTTGCGTATGGTTATAGGGTGTCTTAGGGACTCTGCTGGGAAGAGGAGACCTTGCAATAGACAGCATACATACAATATAAATCATCCGTAATAATCGAGTTCATCAAAGCTCTGGAAATGGAAGGGAATCAAACTTTAAACGCTTCAAGACAGGAGTGTGACTTTGACCGTTTTTCTAGTAAACAGTCCTCGTAAAAAATAAATAAATTAAAGATCGCGCTTGACGTATTAATGTTAATGTAAAAAACGATGCGGAATGCTGCAGTTTTTTCCAAGGCAAATTAAAAAGTAATCAAAAATAGCTTGAGCTTTTAAGTTTTAAACTCATTGAACATGATTAATGTATATTAAATGTAAATTAATTTACATATATGTACTTATTCTTTTTATGTTACCATTGGGTGTGAACAATTCGTGGGATTTTGCATCAAATTGTCAGATGCATCTGATATACTGGTGAAAATAAAAATTCAGACATATTTATTTATTATCATAATGTAATAAATAACGAGTTTATCATGCTTTATACCGGATGATCCAATACTTTGCGGGTAGTAAAAGTTGAATTTTAGTATAACAATACAACAATAACTTATTAATTACAAAAGGAATGTTGTGGCATAGGGGTCAAAATTACTGGCATCAACTGTACACGGGATTTTGTTTAAATTAGTAAAGCCCCAGTCCAATTCAGTGTAACTAGACTGAGGAATGGCTCGACAGATACTGACGAATTTGTTTCTCTGGACATCGACTTGCCTTTAAACGCACCTAGCTATATACCGGTAGATAGATGTAAAACTACCTATATAATCTCGATAAATCCAACGTATAGGTAACGCCAGCAGTAAACATAAAATAATGCACAAATTATTCAAACACATAATGTGTTAGGCGATCATCTTCAATGCCAAAATATATTGAAAATTACAAAAGCACTTGGTGCTGGGATATTTAAAGCGGAAATAGTTGACTTAATTAAATGCGTTTCTAAAACGAAGTAAATGTTTTCTTAGAAAAATTGTTTGATTATACTTCAAGCAAATGGTGATTTCGGGAAATGATGCATTTAAGGTTTAAATTGATGCCAGATGGATTTATGCTGCGTTACATTCCTGTTTTTTAAACTTATCGACTTTCTTAAATGTACAGGTTTGTGATATGCTTAGTTCAGAAGAAATTTTAGAAGTTGATTTCAGCGAGGATTAACAAATATTATTTAACACCTAATTTTATGCCACACGTAGAGAATTCAGTCGACTTGACGGAATGCCTCGTAAAATAACTCGACAGAATCAAAGAAATTGAAATGTTTAAAGCTTTATTAGAGTGGTTAATTTATTTATGAAAACGACTTCATTAATAAATTGACAAAATGTTACTCTTCAATCCGAGAACCATCGCATCGCCATGACTATATAAAATTGTCAAATATTTTATTAGTTCTAAATTGACCTCGACAATAAAATATATGGCATTTTCCTTCCTGTCCAAACACACAGATAAATAAATACCACTTCTGGATTTCAATCCAAATTTGTCCTAGAAACTATTTTGATTACAATAGAAAGCACATTCTAATTTATTTTAAACCTCAGCCAGGTGAAATATTGTAACAAAATAAAGCCTATTCATAAATCATCTACAGACTATTATAAAGCTTTGTTACATCCATTAAATGATTATTTTAAGTGAAAAGCTTTTTGTATAAGCTTGACTGTAATGTTAAATCTGTAAAACATTTTCAGATTTATGTTAAGTTCTTGAACACTTATAGACCTTATTATCTCAATAGACTCCTATTGCTTGCTGCTACTACCATACATTAATTTTATCGACCATACTGGGTGTGTAAGAATAGATTAAAATTTTTACTTAAACTAGACTAAGGGTAACTCTACATGCAAGTGTTTTACTGCTTTTCAGAGTCGCGCGATACTATTTTCTAGTTTACCTTACAAACTATTTTTTAAATTAAAATCTAATAAACGAAAAATCTGAAAAATATTATAAATCAGATGGCAACTGTTATTTATTTGAAAAAAATTCTTGCACGTATAACCATAATCAGCTTCGAAATTTTCAACTACGAATCAGTTGACTTTGTACCTTTGCACCTTAAGAGGATGTTTCAGATAAATTATTTGATGTACGTGGTTGGAAATTAATTAATTTTTATAATTTCAATTTTGTACCCAGTCTATGCGGCAAAAAGTATTCTCTCCTTCATGCAGATAGAAAAATCTATAGGTCTTTAGAAAACCGTTGAAAAAATAATATCTTGCATAAATTTTGAGCAATACAACCTTTCTAGCTATTAAAATTTTTGCTGTTGCGTCCTCAAATTCTTCGCGACGCACATGGTGCTTGTTGAGCAAAAGATAAGATTATAAAAATATCAATCAAAATAAAATTAAAAAAAAAAAAACACCGCTGGCTTTACATAATTTTCAAAATCAATTCACTAATTCAAAAACTGCTATGTTGTTGATGAATCTTTTTATAATCTATTTTACGTTTCATATTTAATATGTTTATTCTTCAATCAATACTTGTTTAATTAAATAATTTTATTTGTGACTTTGTAGCCATGTTTGTATTGTTCTCTTATTTCTTCAACTCAAAAAAAAAAATGGAATCAAATACACTTGTAAAAGGAAAATAATTTTTCGTGTTATTAATATTTGTATCTTACGTTTTTGTTGTTATTAAAATAAGGATGTCTAATTATGAACATTTTCTTTTCGCTCATTAGTGGGTAGATTTTTAGAGCTTTGAGATAGTATTGTAAAGATTTTTTTCCCAGATAATTAGTATCTTCGGGACTGACAGCTTGACAACAACTAGATATATTTAAAAAAAGAAGAGATCCATCACTACTTGTTTTCTATAAAAACAGTATATACTGTTTCAAACCATTTTTTTTTTCGAGTATCCAAGTAAGTGAACAGCTGAAGGAAGATACATGAAAAAACAAAATGTATACCTAATATAATATATCAACTATTTGGCAAACTGGAGATTTGTGACTGATACTTTTCAAAAGTAACTTATGCAGGTATATAACCGCATGGGTAGTACGGTATAGAAAAGTTAGATTATAACTAAAATACTCGCACGTGTGAAACACATGTGCCGAATGTTCAAACTAACAGCAGTGGCAGCGTTTAACACTCTGAAAGTATTTAATTTCTAATTTACTGATAATACATACCTTTTTTATCTTACAAATTTGTTTAAAATACTATTTTTTCAGGACAATAAAATACATTTTATTTCTAATTTAATTTATATCTTTACATTGAAGATTTTTCGGTTAGCAGATTGGGAGACGTTAGGATTTCTTCCAAAGAGAACCTTTTGAATTTAGGTTTTTTATGACAAATTTGGATCTTAATCTTGCTGTGTTACTTTAGACATTTGTATTTCCGTTTGACTGTCAATATCAATATTTTTTTATTCTTATTATTCAATAGTTTAAAAGTATTTAAAAGGAAGACCAAGTTTTAGTTATGACATTTATGTAAGATGTTATAGAAAAGTTGACCGTGCAGTTTGTGAATAGGCAAATGAGTATTTCAAATGCACCAATTTCAATAAACTTAATAGAGGTTTGATATGTTTCTAAAAAGCTCAAACACAAAGTATTATGATTATACAATTAGAATTGTTCAGCCAGGTCATCCTGGCTGAAGGCTTAGATTTTTCAACTGGCTATGTTATTGGTAACCCAACTGTTTTCGAACACTATTTTATGCAATTTTTGGCCGAAAACATAAACATTTTTGTACAACAATTAATAAATAATCCACATTTAACGAAACAAACCTGAAGTCAAATTTGGTATATCACTAATGTGGTGTGGGATCCCTTGAAATAAGTTTATTAGTCCCAAAATCATCGAGGGATATTTAAATGGCATGAGTTACGTCAATTTATTAACACAATTCTGCAGCTGCCAGAGGATTTTTAAATGTCGTGCCTTAATCCTATGGACTATTTTGTAGAGGGTTTCGGAAAAATAAAATTTATTACAATCAAGTAAATAGTGTTGAGAAGTTTAGAGGCCTTACTCTTGCATTTCTATAATGTGCAATAGGACAGTTGACACAAAGAACGCAAAAATGTGTAGAAAATAATGGCAAACATTTTGAGCAAGATTTATAAATAGCTATTATTTAGTGTTCAGCTGTGTAGTTTGAAGTCTCACTTACTAATGTTCATTCCGGTTCCTAATTATTTTCTGAATATCAATAAACCATAATAATTGCTATATAATGTTTATTTTTTTGTTTTTTTCTAAAAGCAAGATTGAAATTGTTGACATGACACTTTTACATCGATGCAAAGGAAATTTTTAGCTTTAATTAAGAGTTCAAAATTCAAATATCGTATCTCTTATCAAGACACAGGATTAAATTTTCGTACAAATAATAAATAAGAAAAAGTATTGTCATATTTTCTATGAGTTTTATTTTTCAACTATAATTAATTTAAGAAAATGTGCAATTTCATTTTTTTTCGTATATTTCGAATGTGCCTGTAACAATTTCAAGGTACAAAACTAATCATTTTATTTAATTTAACCAACTTTCTATATATAAGCTGTCAAGTTATTTATGTTTAGTTTGGTTTGGCATTTCAACATAAATAGACTGACGCCTGAACAACGCTTCCAAATTGTGCAAATTTATTTTGAAAATCATGGTTCTGTTCGAAATAAGTATCGCGCACTACGTCCATTTTACATTCAACATAATTGTCCATCAGAGCAATTAATTCGATTAACTATGGATACACTAAATGATAATACGCAACTAGAGAGAAGTCGTACAGTGCCTACAGAAGAAGTCATTGCTGCTGTAGAGCGTAGCGTAGAGGAAGACCCGAATCAGTCTATCCGCCATCGTCCACAGGAATTGGATATGTGTTTATCCACTTTATGGAAGATTTTGCGGAAAGATCTTGGATTGCGTGAATACAAAATCCAACTCGTGCAACAATTGAAGCCACACGATCACCTAGCAAGACGTAGATTCGGTGAATGGGCCCAAAACAAGATTGCCGTTGATCCCGATTTTCATAGGCAAATTTTTTTGTTTAGCGATGACACTCACTTTTGTTTGAATGGATACGTTAATAAACAAAACTGGCGTATTTGGAATTATGGTAATTCTCAAGTCTATGTTGAGACACCGTTACATCCAGAAAAACTGACAGTTTGGTGTGCTTTATGGGCTGGTGGCAGATTAGACTACGTCCGAGCCAGCCGTGGCGGTCATATGACAGAAGTCATATTTAAATTACAATATTTATCTTTCGAATAAAGTAAATTTTATGTCAATTTAAAAAAATTATCTTTGTTTTATTCCATTTCAAAGTTCTATACCCCTATAAAAACACGCTTTACATAACTATATAAAAATTTTGCAAATACAGATGCACGCTTATGCAATGCAAAACCGTTTTGACAATTATTCATAATACTCTAACGTTAAATTAAAAAAAAAACATTCTTCAAACTAGTCTGTCTAGTATGTATGTGTATAATTTTACTAGCAACAAGAAATATATCAGTCGATGTAGAAGATAAGATTATTTATATCTTAGAGACTTCTACGCCCCTGTTTACAGAAATATGAGGGTTGGCAGAGACTTTTTACGCCTACTATATCCAGACCAAGAGTCTAGCAGTGCCAATGACTTTTGCTCTTATTTTTCTCTTTTTTCTGATACACATCAGTTATTACTTATTTTATATTTTCTTATTTTGCAAGAAGTTGGCGCGTTTTTGAAATAACATGAAGAAATGACGAAAATTTTGTCAGTTTATGATATACTTATATGTATAGTAGCAAAGTAATACGTTACTAGGTACAAACACTATAAATGGGATCTTTACTCAATTATTATTAGTTATATTTGTCCTTAACGCCAAAAATGGTGTGCATAATTTATTTATTTAATTTATACATTAAAATGTATAATTATCATGAAGGCAGGTTTTGATTTTTAATCAAGCACTTTATTTCGAAATTAAATTCCAGGGTACCAAATCAAAGAAATCTTCTACGAATATACAATACAAAACGAGCGTACATTCAATTTTCCATTTCGCTTGTTATTTTCCAATTACCAAGTAATGTTCTTTTTTTTTTATTAAGTCTCGATATTTTGATTAACATTTCAAAGAGAGCTGCATGTTAAATTGTTGACAATTTTAGATTTTTCTCCATTAAACAAAACACTTTTTAGGGGTTTGTTTCACTGATTTTCATATGTTATTAATATTCCTTAGGAATGCCCAATTCTTTTTTGGCCTCCACTTTCGACGCGTCTAATAAATAAAGCTTTCTAGGCTGTTGTCTACTGGTCTGAGTTTCACATAAGCAACCGACGATATTTTGCTGTCAGCGTAGGTGAACTTTAATGTGCTTTTTATGTTGTGTCCAAAAAGTAAGAAAAAATAAAGAAGATGTATAGAATTCTGATTAAACTAAACAATATGATTAACATAATTGAATTCAACCTCCTGAGTCAAGATTACTAAGAATTTTTGAAAACCTGTTGTCATATTGATTTTGGAGTCCTTAATAATGAAAACTTAGCAGTAAAAGAACCTATAGCAGGTGCCTCAGTGTAGTCAGAGAATATTTTATAACTTTTCCTTAGGGTAAATGTGCAGCCAATTAATCCATTGATGGTTACTATTACTAAAACACGAATTACTTTTTGGCAGGTACAATTAAGAAGCCATGATAAACTATTTTTATACTACTAAAACTTCATTGCGGAAGTAAAAATAACTCATAACAAACCTGGACCTTTTCGTACTTATGTTGTTTGATCACTATCGAATTCAATAAATGTAAAACTGCAATTTAGTGGTTTTAGCTGTGTGGGATCAGTTGTAATGTTCATAAGCTTGAGTGGCTAATAATGTTGTGAAAGGACTTTTGTACAATAAAATATTAAAGATTAAACATTATTATATTTTATTAATTGCAAAGATAATGGAATGATACTGATCAAAACTAGTGAATCGTAAATATTTTCTGGCGTTTAGTATTTTCCAGATTTTTAGCAATAAAATTGTACACTTAGTACATTAATCTGTACTAGCTGCTAACATTTGAAACCAACGGAAATAACATCCGTCTGTATGTATGCCGGTCGTCTGTGTACCTTTATGTATGATCACAAAAAAAATAAACAGTTGTTAACCAGATTTAGTACTAAAGATTGATGAGAGTATGAGAGTAGAGAAGGGATACAAAAAATGGGTCAAATTTAAACAAAAATCGTATTTCCTAAAAACAGGAACCTTACCTTTTGAGAGTTCAAGACAATAAGTTTGTAGAAAAATAGATATTACTCCTTATTATCCTTAATTAAATTGCTTCGGTCAACTTATGGTAGTAAGGCACCATCAGGAAAAACAGTGCATTATTACTTTGCAGAATTTCGTAATCATCGTTCATGAGTCAGTGATGAATCATGTGAAGGTCGACCTAACTCTGTTGTGATTTCAATAAACATTGATGCTGTGCAGAAAATGAATGAATAAGATCGACATGTGTGATAAAGGAGTCTCTTGCATTTTTGAAAATATATGTTCCCGATGGATTACACATTTCTTGACCTAAAAGTAAAAAACATCTCGTGTCAATTATTGGTGTAACAAATTCAACGTAGAAACTGCCAAATCCGTCTGTTATAACGTTGAAACAATTTTACATTAGGAATTTGATATTCAGAAAGGTGCAAGTCATCAATTAATTCACATAAATCTAATTAGTTTTGAACCAAAAGCTCCAACAGCTTATATTTATAATTGTGTGTGTAACGAGATTTCTATACATCAACATGGTTTCATGAATCATATGTCGACTGTCACAAATCTCGCACATGACACAGGAAATATCTGAAACTTTACTTTTGTGGTCAAATTGATGTTATATACACAGATTTCTCGAAGGCGTTCGACAGAAAGGATCATGGTGTGTTGATTCAAAGTTAAACCAGTTTGGGTATTCAAAAAAGCTAATTTTACTTATTTAATCGTATTTGAGAGACAGATGTCAATTGGTATATTTTAATGGACATAAATCTAATACGTATTTTCCGACTTCAGGGGTTCCGCAGGGCTCTAATTTGGGCTCTTTATTATTCATCCTTTTGATTAATGATCTGGTTTTGGCTGTTGGGGTCTCTTATTTGCTCAATAAACTCTGTAGCAGATTGTTTTGCATTGCAAAGTGATATTGCCAAGCTGAGTGACTGTTGTGATAGAAATATGCTTGCATTGAACATATCAAAGTTGCATATTCGGGAAAAAGGCACAGTAGTTTTCTCATGAGATCAATGGTGTTCCGCTATCTTCGTTGGAGACCATTAGTTGGTAAAGTTGAGGAGGCCATTCGCATGTACGGATTTTTGGTTCGGAACTGTAAGGGATTCACGTACATAAACACACTTACGGCTCTTTATTGTGCATATGTACGATCGAAACTGGAGTATGGGTCTATAATTTGGAGTCCATTTTACTCGGTTCATAAACAGGCAGTGAAAAAGGATCCAAAGGAGATTCCTAAAGTATCTGGTTTGGAGGCAGGAAGGTATTTACCCCGTTCGGGCATATATGATCAGAGTCTGATTTTGTCACGTTTTTCGATGCAGAGTCTGACATATCGTCGTCTTGTGTCGTTCTTTGCTTTCTTATATAACCTTCTTCATGGCAAGATAGATAGTCCATATTTAAATTCGAAATTAAATTTTAGAATTATATATTTAAATGTGTGCGTGCTAGGACCAAAATTCTCTTAAGATCAGCTATTTATGTGATGACCAGTAACTTTAATAAGAGAAGTCACTGTTGATAATTTTTTGAGAATAAAATTAGTTTTTGGTGAATTTGTTGAACAATAATGTTAATTTAACAGGATAGTATAATTTAATTTGATCTGTAGTTTCCTTTTTTTGTGTGTTGTATATACATATTTGCGATGTAATTTCAATGTAATTCTCCTTTAAAGGGATTGTTTATCTGTTGGGCAATAAAGCATTTATTTATGTCTAACCATAATATTAGAAAATTGATTTTATATACCATACACATAATAATTTGGAATATTCGGTTGTAATAAAGGAATAAATCAGTAAAAGAGCAACACCTTTTGTTTCAGAACGATTTCAACGAACGACCATGAATTTGGAGTTAATATTATTCATATTCCTAATCGTCATTTTCAACACCCACGTGATGGCTGTAGTTCCTACAGGTATACATTTATTTTACTACTTACTAATTTTTGCATAAAAATATTCGATTATTTAATTCAACTGGACGAAATATTTTTATGCCAATAAAATTTTACACAGATTTTAAAAAGCTAGACTAATAAAACAAAGTTATTATTTAATTAAGTAAATGCTGTTATATATGTCTTATATAAGTATAATTGAGGAATTAACTTCAATTTAGAAGATATGTTACGCAGGGGCGTACTTTAACAATGTTAAATACATAAAATATATTCAAATTAGCATAATTTATCGATGGATGCATACTTAGAGGATACAACGGTGAATTGACTCATATTACAACATTTTTTGTACCCAAGAAAACAAACATTAACTTACTAAATTGTATGACAAATTTTGAAATTTTCATTTAAGTTAATTTTCATGAACTGCATTATTTGGAAAATAAAAAGTAAATGTTGTACTTAATTTATATTGGGGACTATTGGGGCTACATAATCAGAATTATTTTTCCAGAGTACCACCAAAAACTGACACTCGCTGACAAATTGGTTGACATAACAAAGGTTGTAAACGAATCCGTAATTTTGAAATGCCCTGTTGAGATACCCGATGTTAAATGGATCAAACTTGATAGAGAATATAAAGAGAAAACTGTGTTACCGGTAAATTCTGGACCTTGTTTTTATAAAACGTAATGATTGTAAAATGAAATGTGTCATGAGGACTTAGAAATAAATAAACACTGATACCATTTAAAAACTTCTATATACAGTGAAAATATTCCATTCTGTCCCAGTTTATACAGTAATTAGTATCTTGTATTGGTGTTTGTCTGTCTCTTGTACATAATCTGCACGTAATGAATCCACAGTCTATTCCTGTCTAGCGATAGTAGGTCAGTCCTACTCTTACACCATGTTTTCTATAAAGGTTCCTATTAAAGTATGTTATCCTAGTATCCTTTGTGTTTTTCAATGATCTATTCTTGTACTGCATTTGGCTACTCGTGGCTCACAGAGAGTCTTGGTGACCTGACACCGAGCATAGTTTAACATTATTATATTCTCCCAGAAATCTAAGTTCCTTGATGAGTAAACCGTAAATCGGAAATTCACAAAATATTAAATAACCTTTGAAAGAAAGGACTATTTTATTATTCAACTCAGTCAAATTTTCGCTTACAATTTATGTTTTGGCAAGAATGATCATTTCATTTTAAAATCATTAAATACTTTTTATTGAGATCTTTTAACAATTTCCTATTACTTTTAGACAACTAAACCATACTTAGATATACAGAATATAAACATTACTGACGATGGTATCTATGTATGTTCAAATAAAACACAGTCAATAATGTCATATAATCTAACTGTGTATGAACCACCACATTTCACAAAAAAACTATCAAGGCTTGTGATTAAAGTGGCTGGTAACACAGTTAAATTAACGTGCAAATCCGGTGGTAATCCTACGCCAAACATTACATGGTACAAAGATGATAAACCACCAAAGAGAGAATTAGGTGACATTAAAATCAACCATTGGGCATTTACGTTGGAAGACTTAGTAACAAATGATAAGGGCAACTATACTTGTGTGGTCTGTAATATTGTTGGTTGTATCAATTTTACTTATGTCGTTGATGTTATTGGTAAGTAAAATTTATTTATAACTTAGAATATAATACATAGAATATAACTCAAACATAATGAATTCAAATTACCTGTTTATCAGTGAGTTTGAAGTTTAAAATATTTTTCTTTACTTACTGATTTAAGAGACTCGCCAAAATAATATTGAAATTCAAATTTTACTGGATAAAATTTTCTGCAGGATTTGCAAAACATCTTTCATTTTATGTTATTTATCCATGTTAATAAAACCGCATAGGTACCTACCTATTTGCAGTCTTAGTCACCGCAATTTGAAATGTTGTCTAGAAACATACGGATTTGATTTACTTGATTTGAAATACGTGTCATTCATTCTGAGGTAAATCCCTCACAATACGTATACAAGCATGATATATAAGGAATACTTGTACAGTTGTCTGCAAATTGTCACCTTCGGGATATACATTCCTATAATATATTTTACAAAACGACGCCGATCGCTTCTGATTGAATGTTTGTATAAAAGCTGTTGGAGTAATAAAGAATGAAAAATATGTTCTATTATAGTACTGGCTTTAAAACAATTCAATAAATCAGTTTATTTAAATTTAGGTATTTAGTTCTCAATATTTTGAGCAATTTATAATATAATAGGAAATATTCAGTATATCTAATTCTTAATAAAGGGTAAATAAAAACAAACCTTCAGAATAAAGATAATATTTCGTCTAATTATCTATGCATTTTCAGGGCTTGCGAATCCTTGAAGGGTTGTTGTTGATCACACATTAAAAGTTTTGGGAAAACTAACCGTACGATTGTTTTGAAAATTAATTTAAGTACTTAGGTCAATCGAATCTATCACTATATAATATATTGTGATATTTATCCCACTTTCGGTTTTAGTTTAGTTTCATTTTCGGACCAATGTTTATAATATAAACTGTTTTCATATTTTTTTGATATAGATGCTGCCCTTAAATTATCCTCACAACATTCTGTAGCACCCTGTACCTACATAGTTGTTTACTGTGTAGTCAATATTTGACATTTTAATTTTATTTCATTTCAGTTTAATTTAACAGGATATTATTGTTATGTGATATAATATGTATTAATTTTCTTTTAGTTAATCGGTTTAGCAAATCTGTGATTTTTAAGATTGTGAGTAGACAGAGGGTGTTTACGTTACAATGGGAAATATATTTTCATATTCTTATTTAAGCTGTGTCTGAAAATAGGCTTAAGCTAGTAGCCCAAAACCGGTCACAAAAAATGTATAAGACCTCTTATTATTTTGTTTTTATATGCCGTTATATGCTAATTAATTTTATAGAGCCCTGAAGATGCCTAAAAAATAATCAAAACGTTGGCTTTATTCACCAATCCTACTGTAGTATTAAAATATCGTAAATCAAAATTATCAATTTTTATAACTCAATCAGAAATGAATAATACGCTAACAGTAGTTCATATAAGTTAGCTTGTTAGCTATGCAAAGATAAAATTGAAACACAATTTTAATTAAACAGAGCGCTTTCCATCAAAACCGTATATAAAGGATGGATATCCACTCAATTTAACCGTCATGGAAAATGGAACAGCCAGGTTTGAATGCCCGCAACTTATAGCTGACCTTGAACCGTTTTTACAGTGGTTCAGATTACCAAATAGTTCAGTTGAAATAAACGATGAACTGAATTATAATTATACACAACCCTTACAGGTATACTACAAGTTGTATGCTTGAGGTGATGGGAATATAATATCAAACATGGTGTTGGTTATATTGTTATTTACAAATATTTAGGTGTTTGAGAATTATTGAAATACATTTTATTTTCCAAATTCATTAAAATTCATGCTTGGTTTATATTTTTTTGGATCAGTTTGACTACTGAAATCTTTGATTCACTTTCTCATTGTGTCATCTCCATAAAAAGAACCTCGTACCATTTACTAACCTGTTAATTTCAGCTGTCGACAATATATGCCGTATTGATTTTCTATTTGACTGTATAGACCCTGAAGAAGTTTGCGTACAGTAAACGAAACGTTGACTGAAATTTAGATTTTAATTTTTTTTGTCCAATACCGAAAATTCCTGTTACTCTTTAACTACTACTTATATTATGTATTACAATAATTCTGGAACAATTAATGTGAATTTTATTTATCTGTTTCTTTTAACCTATTTACAAATATGAATATGGTGAAAGGGTTGAAATGTAAGATAACTCTTATATTGGTTGTTATCGTTAAAATATGTGTTTCTATTTACTAGAACGCTATCACAATAAACCGATAGTAACAAAAGAATTGGTAAATACTACTGCTGTGGTTGGTTCGAATGTATCTTTGGTTTGTAAATTTGTGACAGATTTACACCCTTATATAACATGGACAAGGGTTGACGATTCTAATGAAACTAAGTCGGTGCAGGTATTGTTATGTTTCTAATATGTTATTTAGATAATTATCAGTTACTTTCCTTTTATTTTCACTTGTTTTTACCAATGACACGTGTCGTTACAACAGCATTGAGATAATTAAAAAATGTTATCTTCCTTCTCCCCGATGGGGTATTGAGTGTATTTATTTTAGAAATTGAGGGTGATGTACGTGTGTACTCCCTGTTATTAAAAACATGCATGTCGATGTGTCATGTACCTATATTTTACCAACAAATTAAAGGACCGCAATTGGGATTTCGCCAACGCTAATAGTTAAACGGCAACCATATGCCGTAAAAATAATTACAATGTCTTCCTCGAAATTCAAAACTTTTTGAAAAAACTGACAGATACGTTGTGCAACTTTTCGTCTTCCATAAACCGTCATCATCTTTGTTCTGTTAAAAACCTTAATCACAAAATTAACACAACAAAATCATATAACGATAAGCATACGATTATGGTTTTTGGAAATGCAATAAGAGGTTGTTACAAAAGAAAACCCTCAGGAAGATAACGGTGTTTGTTGTCCAAACGTTGTTTTTACATTCAATGAAAAATATATATCAAATTTCCATTATATTACCTTAATATCTCTCAAAAACGAATCAAAAATGCCAAATGGCTGATATTGTTGAAGTATCAAGCCTTGGCCCAAACTTGTTCTCTAGAATTGGAGTCCCTTATTAAAGAAAATTGGTAAAGTGCAAATAGCTGAGAATAAAGGGAAAGCAACTCTTACTTAGTGTTAACTTGCATGTTTTGACTAACATTTGCGTTTTCTCTTATCAAAGATATTCGAGGGGTATAATATTATATGATGAATACTCTGATGATACTTCAAATCAATATCTCCTTATTATACATTTTGTCGTCTCAAATGAAATCAAGTTATATTAAAATCGGTTAACGAAGGAATATGATAACTATCACTGTCATTAAATAAAATGTGTCTGCAGCAGCAGCAGCAGGTGCTAAAGAACATGGCGAAACTCAGTTTAAAAAGTCTATGGATAAATTGCTGATCGTCCCATTTTGAATAAATTTTAGCTTTGAAACATAATATCATGCTTGTTTTGTTCTATAACAACTAAAAAGTTCCGTTATTTTTAGATCACATTGTGTATTAAAAAATTCAAGTGTAGGAAGTTTCTGGCAAGGAGTTCATAAAAGAAGGAATTTGCGTAATATAAAGTATTCAAATTCAAAATATGTATTCATCCCAATTTTTCCGTTCTTGATAAGTTTCAGGGTAACCGAGGGGTTCTAAAATGCAGAATTTTTAAAAACGTTTCATAACAAATTCTAGTGCAGTGTCGCCAATCCTCTTTCTTTACCGACAATTTGCCATCCTCTAGGTACATTGGTATATAGAAAATAGTTCATTAGTGTGAGACAAGGAAGAACACTGTGTTTCACTGTATTGTAGAAATGAGCCACCACTCCATATCCGATACGATCAATAATTAATTCGAAATTTAGGGGTTGTTTTTAATATTTTTGGTTTTGGAATATATTGATTGTATCGGTTCTCGGAAATTGATGTGATTACATGTGTCTTTTTTGTGTTTAACAAAGAAAAGTGGAGAAACAATTAATCCCGAAGTATACGAAATAACAAATGTGACACACGAAGATGAAGGATGGTATGCGTGTGTAGCTGCAAACAGTTTGGGTCAAACTGCTTCTAAAGCATATTTAAGAGTAGTTGACGAAGAGGAAATGCCAATTAGATATCGTAAGTTTGACAAAATAAACTTCTCTTCAAAATTATCGCACCACTATAAATACTGATATTATTTTTTTGGTATTGTAATTTTTTGTGGTAAATAAACAATATTGGCATTAAGGAAGATTTATTTTTAATCAAAGGAAAGAGTAAAAAAAAAAGAATTTCACAAAACAAACGACATATCCGTATATATGGATATATGAGTATTGTTTTCCAGATGGAATTCTGCAGTCATGGACCGCGGACTAATAGTGAGCGTGCGTCAAAACAACTTCCTCGTCGGAATATTTTTGATCCACCACCCATCACAAACTCTTTCTCCAGGTGTTCGTCATACTCTATCATGACCGTCTGGAGATTTTATACTCCCTCGGTTATTGATTTTCTATGCGTAAGGCTTCTTTCCAGTCATTGATCTCTTTAATATATGATCTAAAGGTGTAGTGGTTGGCGTTCTATTAGCTTAACCAGAATCTTCCAATCTTTTCCTGATTGTTAGAATAGAAATTCTAATATTTCGAGTTAATTTCTTAGCTCTTTATTTGTAATTGCTCGGTTTCTTAATACCTGTTGTTGGAGAAAGCTTTGATCAATGCGAATTGTAGCCACTTTCCCGATATCTTTTAACAGTTAGTCATCTATGATTTTTCACAGCAAACGTCAATATTGTCTTAATTAGTCAAAATAATTTGTAAAATATGAGTTGTGCCATAATTTTGAACAGGGGTTTTTATTTTTATATAAACTAAACGAATTTTTGTGGCTTTTAGCTGAATATGAAGAACAGACCAATGTGAAAATGGTTTTAGCAATAATTTCTATTGTGATTATATGTGTCGTGTTTTTGATTATACTGATTTGTCTGTACTATAGATCCAAGATTAAACGGTAAGATTCCTGGCTTTAACTAACTATACCTAGTAAGATTAAAAAAAAAGTGTCTCCAAAAGAAAGTTTACAAAGTTTAATATATAATAAACAGCTCTTTGCATATGCGCAACAATTCGGAGGGGTGCGGAGGATATGTCCATCGCGTGCTTGGTTTTTAGCCGGGAGGAAAGTGTACAATTCAATTCATATTTATCCAATTGCAGGTAAAGGGTGGATTTTTTGGAGGCATAACAGTTCTCGGGAGCTTTGTGTCACGCCATAGTAGCATCTGCAAATTTATTTTCAAAAACCTTCAATTCGAAAAACTCATCTGGCATTACGTGCATTTTATGGTGCTCATAATCATCCATCAGAACACACACAATAAGCGATTGATCCAAGTGCTCAACATTTAAACTTGTGTTGTTTAACATTATGGAAACTTTTGGCTATAGGTCTTGCTTAACATGCTTGACAGTTTCAATTTGTACGGGAATCTAAGACACACTTTCACAATGAGCCCATAAGGCTGCAGTGAAACCGGGGACTTAGGTCGTACGGACCCTTAAAAGAAAAAGAGACATGGTAATGGGCCAAAGACAACATTGTTATTTGAAAATTTTGTTTAGCAATAAAGCACCCGAAATGCTTTGTCCAAAGACCATTGCATCTAGAAAAGTCGCTATTTGGTTTGCTTGATGGGTCGGTAGAATCATGACTCCATATGTAATGAATGAGTTATAGAAGCTGATTTACCGGGAAGAGTGTGTAAAGATTGGACCTCCATATTTCGCCAAGTACGCGCCCGCTTTATCCTTCTCTCCCGGTTCGCGACAATTAAATCTATATAGGAATCAACTGTAGGATTCCAAATGTAAGCCTTACTTAATCTCATTCAGTCCCATTTTTTTATATCATTTAGATCACTATTGTTCATTTGATTATAAATTTCAGAGAAAAACGAGAAAAAATGATTGCCGTCGAAACTGCCCGTGCCGTTATTGTGACTCAATGGACTAAAAAAGTCATAATTGAGAAATTACACAATGCTGGTGAGAATGTTTCTGAGCCACTGGTAAGTTCCAAAGAATGTAAGAATATAATTAAAGCATTTGATTACTGGTTAATTATTAAGATTTGTTCATTGCCGATAAATTCTAAATTTCTAGAACAATAGTAACTAAGATGAAAGATATTTCTAAAATAAAAATAAAAACATCACACCACACTAAACTTATAAGTTTCTTTCATTTTGCTTGTCTTGGGCTCAGAAATTTCCAACAAAAACTTAAAGCAATTCGTAAATAATGTATTTGTTTGGTTTTCAGTTGATGCCTGTTGTAAAAATTGAAAAGCAAAAAGCACAGGCAAACCTTTCAGCAAATGGTACTATATCAGAGTATGAACTTCCGATGGACAATGATTGGGAAATTTCAAGAGAAACCTTAACGCTAGGAAAAATTCTAGGTGAAGGGGCTTTTGGAAAAGTTATGAAAGCTGAAGCTGTTAATCTTATTAAACCCGGATCTCGGACAGTTGTAGCAGTAAAAATGTTGAAAGGTAATTTAAAAATAACAGTAAATGATAAGCTAACAGATTGTACTACTGTATGAATAAATACTAATAAACCGAAGTGTACTTAGTTCAATAATGTTCATAATTTGAAATTTCAGAGGGCCACACTGACAATGAAATGATGGATCTCGTTTCTGAGATGGAGATGATGAAAATGATAGGAAAACATATCAATATTATAAATTTGCTCGGTTGCTGCACTCAAGGTGGTCCTTTATACGTGGTTGTTGAGTACGCGCCTCATGGTAATTTACGTGATTTCTTACGTCAACATCGTCCATCATCAGGTTATGAACTAGCTATTGGTGCCGAAGAAAAGGAAAAAAAGACATTGACACAAAAAGATTTAGTATCGTTTGCGTATCAAGTAGCTGGAGGCATGCATTATTTATCCTCACGTCGCGTAAGTATCGGTTTTCATCAATAAGATCTTACTTTGGACACACCTTATTTATTCGTCACCTACGTACAAGAAACAATATTAATTATCTTCACCATTTACATGCGTATGTTTGTCGTTAAACTTGATTAGTTTTTTCTTTTATATATTCTTATATTTTCAGTGTATACATAGAGATCTCGCTGCTAGAAATGTTCTTGTGAGCGACGACTACATTTTAAAAATAGCAGATTTTGGTTTAGCAAGAGACATCCATTGTAACGATTATTATAGAAAAACAACAGACGGCAGATTGCCAGTTAAGTGGATGGCACCTGAAGCATTGTTCCATAGAGTTTACACGAGCCAATCTGATGTTTGGTCTTATGGAATACTGTTATGGGAAATAATGACACTTGGCGGTGAGTTAATCGTTTCCTTTTACGATTTTCTTAAGAATAAATAGCCTGAAGGGGTTTTATTTAAATATAGAAATACAAGGCTTGCTCAATAAAAAGACCAAACCAGCCATAACAATAATTATACAGTCGACACTGTTTATAGTGAAACTCTATATTGTGCAAAACTCTTTGCAGGTCATTTTTTCAAGACCTAGAATATTTTAATGAAATTTAATGTAAAAAGACCTGCATATAGTGAATCTTTAAAATGAGTAGCACTGGTATAATAAAAATTTTACCGGACTTATGTATAAATTTTTATGCATTTATTGAGATATTGGCCTTTTCGGGTTTCTCATTTATAATAGGTACATTTATATATCGCATTCTTTTGAAAATATTCTTAACGCGTTCATAACGCCTAATGGTATAGGCAATAAAGCAGGTAGGTTTCTGTGAGACACCTGGGAATTCCTAGTAAATCACAAATTTAGGATCAGTTACGTGTGTGTTTAAGTTTAGCTGAGAAAATTAAAGTTTTGGAGGAAGTTGATTACGCTTAAAAACTGTGTAACCGAAGTCGTTAAAGTATGGAGTGGAATTGTTTCTCAGAAAACTATCAAAAACAGCTTTTCTAAAGCAGGTTTTACTGAGGAAAATCACAAATCGGAGGAAGAATACGAAATCGATCTCGCTACCATAAAAAAAAAGAATGGGATATTCAACAAAAAACTCCTACCATCGACGCAGATTTTTTACTTCAAGATTTATTAGAAATCGACAATGATGTTGGCACGAAAGATCTTCCAACTACTGACCAAGACATAATTGATGATATAAAAAGTATAGACGAACATGAAGAAGAAACTGAAACCTGGGAGTGTCCTGCTAAATTTAGTGAATATGAAATAAGAAATGCATTTGATATTGTGCTAACTACTCGCAGGGGCTTTATGCATTTGAATAAATGCGAGAATTTTGTTGAGCAATAATTATTTTTCAAAAGTAATGTTCAAAAGAAAATAACTGATTATTTTTCTTAGTACATAATAATGTATGTATGTTATTTAGCAATTTCTCAAAACTACACAAATTCTTATGTAATGTGTACGTAGATTATGTACATGCTATGTATACAAACTTTCAAATGTTTAATAAAATTTTTTATAATTAAGTTTTGCGATTTTTTTTGTTGCTTGTTGATTTTTTCTTTATATAGTGCAATTTCGGTCGACATTTTGGTCTTTCACTATATAGAGGTTCGACTGTATTTGGATAAACCCATAGCAGAATATATGTGGGCTGTGATGTTCCGTTTTTGACCAGATAATAAATAAAGAAGCGGTAGGATTGGGTTATATAAATCGTACGCTCCTGATTTTCACCAATCTGTTCTCTTTGTTTTTGTTCTATATCCTGTGACACACTGTACCTACGTAATAAGCCTAAATGATTCAATCATCCTATAATAATTATTATATGTTGATACTCCATTAAGTTATTGATTCATATCGTTACATTTATTTAAATACCACTTATTGTTTCTAGTCATGAAACCTTGAAAGGAATGTTTAAACAATATATGTTTTGTATGTAAATATTTTAATAATATCGCCATAGAGCTAAAAATATATATTTACAATTTCATCTGGGACATGCCATTTTACATTCATCACACATATTATAGAGACTCGTTTAGGCCATCTAGTACAGCAAGGTCGGATTTAAAGAGCAGTACCGGCTTTACCTATTTTGAGCGCACTTAAGTGGATGTAATTGAGCCAAATTATGCCTGCGCAGGGCTTGGGTTGCCAGGCCAATATTAGCATTTATATGAATTTCATTAGACAGTAATATAATATATGAGAGTTATGCTAAAAGAAGCCAGAAAGTGGTTTCCTAAAACAAACTGCATTGAATTTCCTCCCAAGCTTATTATTACCTATCATATCAAAGGCTTCTACTTCTGTTAAAATTGTTACTACTACATCCCTCGGAATGTAATGAGATTATTCACCTCGTGAATAAAATATGGGAATATTCATTTGTTATTCAATGTTTTAATTTTTTTTCTACCATGGAAATCGGTTTTAGGCGTTTAATTCCCTTCATCCAGACCATGGTCAGATCTTATCAGATCAGGGAGTGGACCTTGATAAGTTTACACATACTTGCTCTTGCAAACAACTAATTTACTAACGTTTATGTATCGTGTTCTAGGTACCCCATATCCATCAGTTCCCAGTGTTGAAAAACTGTTTCAACTTTTACGAAATGGTCACAGAATGGAGAAACCACCTTGCTGCTCGTACGAGATATACTTGCTTATGCGAGAATGTTGGAAGTACCAGCCAAATGAACGACCAGCATTTTCAGAACTTGTGGGAGATTTGGATCGTATTCTAACTATAACGGCTAATGAGGAATATTTAGATTTAGGGTTACCACAACTTGATACTCCACCATCAAGTCAGGAATCAAGTTGTGATGAAGGGTTTCCATTTCCTCATATGGGATGCTAGTCGTACAAAGATTTAAATAGTTCTAATTAATCATATTATAGTATTAAATTAAGTAAATCAGTATTATATTTAGAGGAGATTGTTGTATATAGACTCCGGCATTTAAATTTTAAGTAGATTCTTGATGAAAATACATTACTTATTTAGAAGGGTTAGGGCATTATTTTTATATCTACATGTATTAGTCTTATGAGCATGGCAAGAGTTTTACAAATAATAAAGTATAAGTCAAGTAGAAACTGAGTGGAGCATGTTCTTGCTAATTCAGGGTCCAGAATAGCCACTGAAGTTGAAGTAGAGTAATTTTTGAAGTTAAACATTTTGTAACATCGAACGGAAACCTTTCTATTAGTTATCATCCTAGTTTTCATTCAAATTTAAAAACAACAGTTTGTTCTAAAGAAATTTCGCCACATAATGAATATAATGTTAGCTCAGAAAATGTAAATAAGGAATGGAGATGTAATGTAGTCTAATCATAGGAGTTAGTAATTTAAGTTTGATTATTGTGCACCAATCTAACTAGAGAAACCTGTGTTTAGTGCAAGAGACAATGGTTTGGAAAATGGTAATACTCATTTTGTAAATTATAAGCAAACCAGAAGTATAAAATTGATAATAATTGCTAAAACAAGCTTTTTAGGCAAATGTAACTTATGTATGTTCCATGAACAATTATCTTTTTGTTATTATTATAATAATATTATCCTTTATATTATTTTAACCTAATTGTATAGCTAGATTTGATATTTTTTTATAATATAATTAGATATTGATTTGTATAAAAAACCCAAATGTCCTGGTAAGAAAATTGATAAATTAAAACCACTTTAGTACAGGTGGAGACAGACAGACTGAATATCATAAACACTAGAAATTCCCTGTAATCAAAGATTTTTCATCCATACAAAACATGTTTCAGAATAATCTTATTCCATCATCAGATCAAAAATATCCGAAAAACCAAGATAAGGGTCAAGTTTTGATTGAATTTCGTTTCAATCTATAAGTGAATGGTTTTAATTTAATTTCAAAGCGATTGTGATATAATGTAAAGAGAATTATCATTTTAAATATACGACGTACAATAATTTATCAGTTTTTAATTTAAAAATGACATAATCCTTTTTCTATAATGTGGTGCATATTATTAAACCTAAATATATTCGATCAACGTCTATGGTTGTCAAAAATTAAATCAAATCTAGACTTTTCTCTTAAGTTTTTGGATTTCGGAACCCCTAAACATACCACTGATGATGGTATACGGTTCCTAAAGAAAAAATTGATTTGATAGTTATTTTGTGGCTTATACAGATTCGATTTATTATGATTTAAAATGACAAATTTAGTCCAAATGTATGTAAAATATGGGTACGTATACTAGTTTTAGATTTTCTATATTTTAAATTTGTACATCGAAATGCTTTTTATAATAGGATATTGTAATACTAATTTTGTATAAATTTATAGGTTTGTATTTATTATTCGCAATTGTATAAAGTTATTAATATAAATTTAGTAATATAGCTTTTGTTAAATTTACCAAAGAGATATTATGATAAACATTTGTTTCTTTTGATTTCTGGAAGACTGTATATTATATATATAAAATATTTAATTATTACAAAATGTAATTATTTTAACGATATTTTAATAATAAGAATAAAATAATAATTAATAAATTATATATTTTCCTTATTGACGAAATGTCTCGTAAAGGTAGCCTCGTTCGTAAATAAGTTTGTTTAAAAATCCTGCCTCATTTACCTGTTTGTCACGTAAAAAGTTAAAGAAATTTACTCCTGTACGAGATTTAAATGCTAGGTATAAAGTTTATCATCATCATTTTTGCTGCACGTAAACGTCTGGTGCTTACTGCGGGATTTTCCGCTACACACAGTCAGATTTCTTATTCCTGGTTCACAGTTAGAATTTTTGGACGTTCAATTCTAAGGCGTTGAAAATAGTTATGATCTGGCTGCCTCCAGTCCAAAATATAGCCCTATGGTACAGCAATACCGATATCGGTTCGGATCACAAGATGTAGTCAAACATAAAATTCATGCATGTATGTGTAAACTTTCCAGATACAAAACCATGCTGACAATCTTTCCAGAAAATTATATTCAAAAATTCATTGTAAACCTGAAGGGACAGTAATTGTACGATAGTTTCTAAGCAACTTAGATTCAGATTTTCTTAAATAGGAATTACAATTCCCAATTTCAAAGAGGCAAGAAATATGACCTCGTACAAAATAAGCAAAATGTTGAAATAATGTCTCAGTGTCCCTATACTTCTGATTTATCACCCAAATACTTCTTTTTGTTTCCCAACGTGAAAGATTTTCTAATACCGTAAAAGTGAACCCTCAACCCTCGTAAAATATTTTAGTAATAATAAGTTTAGAATACTGTATTACTATAAAATATATCTGTGAATTTGACCCTAAACGTTTTCAAAAGTAGCGCAGACACGATTTTTCAACCCTCTCTATTTTACACTTCTCATTGTCAACTAATCTAATTAATATTTAAATTTTAATCACCTACATAGATTTAGGAACATCCCTGTTCTGTTGTTTGTTGCGGACATATAACATGGCTCTAGCCATGTTATACTAAACCAACATTTGCTTAGTCGACTATATAGATACTATATTTGCACATTTTAATTTAATATATACTTAAACCTGTAAAATAATATCTATCCTACTTGAAAATATAATAATATATTTTTTACCATTTTATATCATTAGAAATTCATATTGCTTGGTGGAAAATTATAAACGCGTGGTTTGCAAATATTTTAGGAATGAGTCTAAAATGAAATTTTTAATTTAAATTTTATACGTTTTATTTTCAGTAATACTAATGGAAACTCGTAAAATTAAAAATTACTTTACGCTACACATTGCCGTGCGTAAATAGGCGACTTTTACAGTGCTTTTATTTTAAAAGTTTTCTTCTGGTTGAGTTTTCTAAACTTCAGTTTTCAACCCTTCGTTTGGCGCGCGGTTTATTAAGACGATTATTAGCTCTCCATATCATATATGTAATATATGTATATATGGAGACTATTAGTTTCATGAAAAAAAAATTTTTTTTAATTTCACCGGAAATACTTCTTTTTGGTCATTTTATACATAAATAAGTAGTTTTAAAAAAATGTCTGTCTGTCTGTCTGTCTGTCTGTCTGTCTGTCTGTCTGTCTGTCTGTATGTCTGTCTGTCTGTCTGTCTGTCTGTCTGTATCCACGAAAACGCAAAAACCGCTTAACAGATTTTAACCAAATTTGGTACAAAAATACTATTGGACATGGCAAGGAGCTGATTAGATTTTGGGAAACATTGAGCGTAGGCAAAGGGTTTAAAAGAGGGTTCAAAAATTAAAAAAATTTATAGTTCTTAAACTTATCCGAAATACTGCATAATTTTTTACGCATTTAATTGAATATAACCTAAAATATTTAACATAAAATATTAGACCACATTGGCGTTCGAAAATAGTGTAAAATGGGGTAAAAAATATTTAAAAAAAACGTACTTCTTAAACATAGCAGAAATATTAACTAATTATTTATAGCTTTAATAGAATATAACCTATAAAATGTGTCATAAATAACTTACTTTCATAGGCGTTCGTAAATAGTGGAAAAGGGGTCAAAACATAAAAAATATATATTTCCTAAACTTATTCGAAATATGGAATAATTTTTCATAGTTGTGATACAATATAAGCTAAAAAATATTCCATAAAAGAATTGGTTCACACAGGCGTTCGAAAATAGTTTAAAAAAAGGGTCAAAAACGAAAAAAAAAACGTTTCCCAAATATACCAGAAAAATTGGCTAATTATATATAGCTTTGATATAAGATAACCTAAAAAATGCAGCATAAAATTTTTATTCACATAGGCGTTCGTAAATAGTAGAAAAAGGGGTAAAATAAAAAAAAATTAAAATGTAAAAAATTTTATATTTAACTAGATGAATTGGTGTTAAAAATACACGACAAAAATTAATGTACCATAGGCGTCCGTAAAAATTCTATAAAAGGGTCAGAAAAAATTTGTATCCGTGATAACTCAAAAACCACTTAACGGATTTTAACCACATTTGGTACGAAAATACTACAGGATAATTATAGGTGGTGATTAACATTGAGCGTAGGCAACGGGTTTAAAAGAGGTTTCAAAAATTTAAAAAATCATAGTTCTTAAACTTATCGGAAATATTGAATAATTTTTTATAGTTGTGATAGAATATAACCTAAAAAATGTTACATAAAAGAATTAGTTCACACAGGCGTTCGAAAATAGTGTTAAAAAAGGGTCAAAAACGAAAAAAAAATGTTTCCCAAATATACCAGAAAAATTGGCTAATTATATATAGCTTTGATATAAGATAACCTAAAAAATGCAGCATAAAATTTTTATTTACATAGGCGTTCGTAAATAGTAGAAAAACGGGTAAAATAAAAAAAATTAAAATGTAAAAATTTTTATATTTAACTAGTTGAGTTGGTGTTAAAAATACACGACAAAAATTAATGTTCCATAGGCGTCCGTGAAAATTCTATAAAAGGGTCAGAAAAAATTTGTATCCGTGATAACTCAAAAACCACTTAACGGATTTTAACCACATTTGGTACGAAAATACTACAGGCTATATATATATATAGGTGGTGATTAACATTGAGCGTAGGCAAGGGGTTTAAAAGAGGGTTCAAAAATTTAAAAAATCATAGTTCTTAAACTTATCCGAAATATTGAATAATTTTTTTATAGTTGTGATAGAATATAACCTAAAAAATGTTACATAAAAGAATTAGTTCACATAGGCGTTCGAAAATAGTCTTAAAAAAGGGTGAAAAACGAAAAAAAAATGTTTTCCAAATATACCAGAAAAATTGGCTAATTATATATAGCTTTCATATAAGATAACCTAAAAAATGCAGCATAAAATTTTTATTTACATAGGCGTTCGTAAATAGAAAAAAAAGGGGTAAAATAAAAAAAAATTAAAATGTAAGAAAATTTATATTTAACTAGTTGAATTGGTGTTAAAAATACACGACAAAAAATAATGTTCCATAGGCGTCCGTGAAAATTCTATAAAAGGGTGAGAAAAAAAATGTATCCGTGATAACTCAAAAACCACTTAACGGATAACCTACAACATGCAGCATAACAATTTTGTTTACATAGGCGTTCCTAAATAGTAGAAAAGGGGGCAAAATAAATTTTATAATAAAACTAAAAAAAATCAATTAATTTGCGTTCAAGAACTTGGCCTAGATCTGAAATATAAAATATCTGCGTATAAATAGTGCCTCCAAAGAGAAGAGAAAGGCACAAAACCCGATACTTAAAAAAAAATAGCTGATGTCTAAAACAAAACAAAAATTTATTAAATTTAGATAAATGACAAAAAGGTCATAAAATTATTACTTTTACACTTAAATATGGAGAGCTATTCGTGCCTCGAGGGCAACAGCTAGTTTTTTTTGTGATTTAGGAATATAAATAAAAGTCTTATTTCCACAAAATAAATTTAATAGAAATCTTAACTATATCCAAACATGTTTCGGAACTTCAAACTAGTTCCATCATCAGTGGTAATAAGAGGAACTTAAAATATTGTTCCAGAAAATTTCTAGTGAGGTCTGGAAATATATATATTTTTTGTGAACACAGGTAGATCAAAATTACATTAAAATGAACACCTCACCATTTTATGGAAATTGTTTTTGTTGTTTTTATGATTTAAAAATTAACATTGTTATACTATCCTATATTTCTTTCTTTTTATATATCATGATGTTCTTCAATTTAGTTATACGCATGCGTATAACTGTCTGGATGACGATTGTAGCTTAGTTATTTCTTAATAAACGTCAACCCAAGTACTTATTTTCTGATTTCTGTTAAAGTGGTTGGACGATTACATATTAAATTGAAGAACATCATGATATATAAAAAGAAAGAAATATAGGATAGTATAACAATATTAAGTTTTAAATCATAAAAACAACAAAAACAATTTCCATAAAATGGTGAGTTGTTCATTTTAATGTAATTTTGATCTACATGTGTTGACAAAAACTATATATATTTCCAGACCTCAATAGAAATTTTCTGGAAAAATATTTTAAGTTTCTCTTATTACCACTGATTATGGAACTAGTTTGAAGTTCCGAAAGGTATTTGGATATCGTTAAGATTTCTATTAAATTTATTTTGTGGAGATTAGACTTTTATTTCATCATATAAAAACAAATTTAGCTTGGTTTTGGATATAATATTAAATTATTTAGATAAAAATAATACAAAAACACAATATATCAACTAAAATTAATAGAAATGGAACGAACCAAAGACTGCAGGTAAAAAAGCTACACATTTCTAAAACAGTGTTCCCAGACATCTTTTAGATGGTCACCGCAGGTCCAATTTATACACTTCACACACCATCTCCTGGATCTACCGCAAATTTGGCATTTTCCTCGTGATCCAGTTTTACTGGCAAGGAGGCTATTTTTGATCTTCTTACTATTTTAGGTTTTATTAACTCCTTATTGTTTCCAGAAATTTGCTCTTGCTTGTAAATGCAATGAGCATTTATCGCAGATATATTTAGGTCATAAAATAGTACCATGGGACATCTTGTATTTTGTGACACATATCCCGGGCCATAGTCTTCGAGTACTATGAGTATTATATAGGTAACCATGTATGAATATAAATTTGAATAGGTTGATGGTCAGTATGAATAAAGTATAAATAATCGGTATATTGTGTTACCACATATAGTGCAGGGTTTGTAATTATAATATATTATAAACGTTAAGTGCATAAAAGCACTTTTAGATAGGGTCATTATAAAATCTTTTAATGTTACGCATACTATAAACTACAAAGGCAACTTTGTTATATAGGCATGTGTGTTATGCAAAATGGAAAACGCTGAAATTAAATTACTTGCGTGACAGGTATCGAAAATTTTGGGATATTGGACAGAGAATTTCGAAGCGCGTTATACATAGTCTAGAGTTTGTTTTTTTTTTGGTTTAATTAAGCTTTCATGGTTTAGTTTGAGGCTTCAAATTTGTTCTCGTATAGAGCGTGTACAATTTACCACCATATATTCCAATTGACTGTTAAAAAAACTTGTTGAATATGTGTTTTAATTTTGTCTGGAAATTCTGTTAAATTAATGGGTATTTGTAGGTATACAAATCAGATTTTTTTCATAATTACTATTTATTTTTTCGTAAACGAGTAAACGAATATGCATTTTTAGATTCAAATAAAATTCTAGTAACCTACGTACATACGTGATTCACAACCATATACATATGTATCTTTGACATTTGCAAGCTTTTAATTGGAAGTTTCGAAGTCATTATTATCATATTGCACTATGTCCGCGGATTGAGTTTACAAAAGAATAACCGGACCAAAAATTTAAAGATACGACAAATGTCATAGGTCGAACCAAAAATCTCATATACCATACAGAGTGTTCAAAAATTGACAAAACATGAATTTTGCTTACCAGTAAACAAGTATTGACAGCAAGATGTATGTGGTGACATCTAGTGGGCAGTGAACAAACACAAATCCTATTGGCAACACTACGCTCGAATTCCCTAGCGGGACGCTTCATTGACGAATTGCTTGTTACATAATACAACAAGATTTTAAGTTATGTTGGAAATTTACGAAGAGCTTATACTAGCACGAGATGTCGCCACATACAGCTTGTTGTCATTCGGTATCTCGTAATAGTATAAGCTCTTCGTGAAAGTACTGATGAGAGGAATTTCCAACATAACTTAAAGACTTCTTACATTCACAAACTAGCATTGTTTATTTTATAATTATACGCGAAATGGTATTAAGAAAAGTGGTTTAGAATAATCTAATGTCTTCAGATATCAAATATTATTTGGTTTTACTGATAATTCTAATTCTAGTTGCAATGGGCTTTAAAAGGGAACAGATGGTCCATTTTTAATATCTGCTGTGATTCACAAACTCAAAATTTAATTATGTCAAAAGTGAAACAATATTTCGCTGTACATATTCCAACATAGATACTATTTCTAGGACTAATATGGAACTATCCTCATATTCCCACTACTAGATAGCGTAAGTATTCGTTAGTTAATAAAATGTATAACCCTTACCATTTCCCAAATGCATATAGATGTAGTTTATTTAATACACCCTATAAAAATGTACACTTAACAAGAAATGTATGAATTTCCACAACACATGTATAATAACAATAAAATATACACCATGTTTAATAGTGTTTTTCACGAGTTGTTTATTGTTCTCTTTCTATATTTGTTCCAACTTGTAATTTCTCACATATATTTCATAATAATATATAAAGAGGAAAGAAAAACACTACCCTAATATATTACAGACACGTACTACAACCCTTCATGAGTTATATACCCTTATAAAATTTACCACTTAATATAAACATAGGTAGGTATATAAAGATATTTCAACGACTTCTCATCTCGTCATATTTATATGCAAAACTTTATTATAGATTTTGCAAAAATATCCTCCGTTTCGTATTTGATGTTGTGAAACTTGGAAAGAAGCTTAGCGCTTTTTATGCGCGTGATTTTTGGAAATCCCATAAGAATTTTGTGTGAAAATTTTTGGGGAAATATATGGAAAGGGATTTACCTCTAACTGTCTAGTTAAGAGGGAGATTCAAATTTAACCTGCTGGAATTATGCTATACAAATAAGAGCGCAAGATTTTAAGGTTCAATAAAACATGGTTTTCCGTAGTCTTGAAATATTTATTGCCTTATAATGTACAAAAAAAGGAAATGATGTATCAAACACAATATCCTGTAAATAACCTTTGTATTGTATACCTGTGGCGGTATTTCATTGATACAGTTTTCAATTCTTCGGTGGAGCACGGGTTTGTTTGTTCGACAATATAATTTGAGTTCATGCCACATTGAAAAACTGTAATGTAAAATATATCAATTAAAAAAAGATACAATTCTAAAGCAGGAGCCCCAAACTCACTAATTGGACGCCGAATGAACTAATTTGTATACACTATATGTCGCTCCATTAAACTTTAAAGTAAACATATTAATTTAAAATCAGTAGTCCGTAGTTATTTTATTTTTTTGAGCGATAATAAATATGAATGGCAAATTGTTCATTAAAAATTTTAAACGAACATATTTATTAATCATACAAAACGCAAAGGAATAATTTTATCTTTCTACATTCTTAATTAGGTGTATTTTGGATGTTTTTCTGCTTACTTAAAAACTTTGAAGCAGTATCACCAACTACAAGTTACTATAATATATTTAGTTATTTAATCAAAATATTTTCAGATAAAACGAGTATACTAGGTAGGTACATCTCAAAACTTTCCAGTTTAACAAATTAGAAACTTTAATAGACTTCCACTTTATATTCTGTGTATCTTTTCAAATAAGGTTATACGTAAATAATTTATTTTTACGCATAATATGGCACAGAAATAAAGTAAAACTAAGTGACATAGAAACTAGGAACTTAAGTAAGTTCTTTTTTTTGTTATTAAAATCGTCAAATCAAGATGAGTAAATAATACTTTTGGTCTTCTACAAAGTACTTACCTTAACCCAAATATAAACATAAAATGCATACAAGAGTAATTATGCTATTTTTGTTGAGATTTTTATAGCGACAGTCGTTTTAATTTGCAAATTATTTTTATATGAATGTCACTTTAATTGTCTCAGCTAAACTTAAACACACACGCTTGGACCCACCAACTGAACCTAAATTTGAGATTTACTAGGGCTCGACTATAAAATGGGTTAGGAAATCCCCAGGTGTCTCACAGAAATCTACCTGATTTATTGCCTACCATTAGGCGTTATGAACGCGTTAAGAACATTTTCAAAAGAATGCGATATAAAAATGTATTATACATGGGAAACACGAAAAGGCCAAGATTTTTAATATACCAGTGCTACTCATTTTAAAGATTCATTATATGCAGGGCTTTTTACATTAAATTTCATTAAAATATTGTAGGTCTTGAAAAAATTGCACTGTAAAGAGTTTTGTACTATATAAACTTTCACTATAAACCAACACAAAAATTGACACAGAAGATGCTGTATACATATTCGATATTCTTCAACTTTGACTGCCTTAAGTTTTGTCTTGAAAGCTTTTGTTGCCCAATACCAAGTATTTAAGCGCTTGAGGGAAGATTAACTCCAGAACAAAAACATTTAAGCTGAAACTGATCATTAGTCCCATTGCCTCTCTTGTTGACAAAAAACGTGTTTATCCCATTGAACAAGTAAAAAAAAAATGTTGTGGTTATATTTTCTATGTCACAGAGTACATATTTTGAAATGAGACATTTGCGCGTATTATAGAGTGGTAATAAAATTTCCTTTGTTATTTTTAGTTCCTGTGTCATCGTGTTATTTTTTAAAATATATCTCTATCCTTTCACGTCTAGTCTAAGGGCGTCTGTGCCGTTATTACTGCAGTTCTATGTGCTTATTTGCAGTAATAAAAAAGTGACAAACTTGTATATACGAATCGTTAGACACTCATTAACCTCCAGGCACGATATAGCACGACCAAACAGTCATGATGAGGGTTGTTCAAGTAGAATGTTCAAGATTTTCGTCCCTTTATTTTTTTTTCCTACGTTTCCCTATTCTTTGTTCCACACCGATCTTTTTTTATGATAAATTATTTTAGTAGGTGTCTCCGAGGCGCAATAAAAATCTAAACAAAGCTCCACTTACATCCCTCAGCATGCTTCGACGATAAAAACTCTGTTAAATTTAAAAAAATATACACTTCAGGTATAAGAAGTTTAGACATGTGTATTTGGTTTAGATATTTCAAAATTCTGGTTTTGCAACGGAACTGGATATATTTTTTTCTACGACTGTCTTTAAATGCCTATATTATATGTTCAATCATGATTTGACAATGTAGTACATTGTAATGCTGTTTATCATTTATCAGTGCGTAATAATATTTCCCCCTAGTTGCCTAGCAACTAGTGGGAAATATTATTACGCACGGATAAAATTTCATTGTGTAATCAATTGTAATGACAAAAGTAGCGGCGGGCATGAAAAATCACCATAGCAACGCCGAAAATACAAACACAAAATTGACAGTTTTGGTATTTATAATTAATAATAATTATAATTAAGTATTTCGCTAATTTCAAAACACATAAACAGTGATAGTGAATATAGTTTAACACCACCTAGTCAATTTAATACTTCTAATTTATCGTATTTAGGCTTATACGCTAGCAAGAGTAAGTTTCGAAAAACAAATATTTTCCTAAAAATTATATTAAATTTATTCAAAAGCATTAAAACAGTCGTAGAAAAAGTATAGTGTGAAACTCACATGAAATGATCATTTCCTACTCGTATGATTTGCAGCACTCGCCTGCGGCTCATGCTGCAAACGATCATACTCGTAGGAAATATATGTCATTTCATGTTCGTTGCACAATATACTATTTACAGGTTAAGACAGCAAATTAAAGATATCTCTAAACATACAGAGTGCTCATCAATAATGTTTTTTTTAATTTAAAGTATTTATTACCAACGAACCACACCAATTACCGGAAATTGACACAATTGTATAACCAAATTAAGTATTAAAACCAAATGTATTATAAACAAAAATATTCCCTGTAGGATTTATATTTACCACGTAGCAATACAAACAGCCCAAACAATACGGTATATGCGTCGATGTCGTGTGTTTTGTGACTGCAGAAAATAATTTACAAGGTAAAACAATCTATGAAATTGTGAAATGTAGTTCCTGGAAAAATCCTTCTCTGGTAACGTCCCTGATGCCAGTCCCAATGCGCTGAAAATGCTGAAGTTACAACACAGCGCGTCAGTGTAAGTTCGTTGGTGTGTCGAAATATACAAACGGCTGCCACAGCTGATACTTTTTCCGGAGTTGACTCGGTCACATGCGCTTTTGTTGCAGCTGAAATAACTTCAAAAACGTGCTGAAAACTTTTACATTTTGATACACATATATTCAGCGTATATAGGTTTTTAGACGCTTTTGCAGAACCAGGTAAGTTACAGGTTTTAAAGTTTTCTTTTGATGCCCGTATTTGAACACGCAACTTCTAAGAAAGTAATTAGTATTAAGTTTTGAGATGCTGATTCAAAATTAAGCTTTTATGAAAGCGACTTGCGAATTGAAATTATTCATATTCTTAAAAGCAATTTCATAATCCTTGCTTGTTTTAATTTAGGGGCCTAGCAATTATGCTATATAAGGCCCTTAGTCTTCATTCATTCATGGTTACCCTAGACTCTATTCTCATTTGGGAACAGGGCGGATTAAGAATCTAAGCTCTCAATCGAGGAATATCTTACTCATAGAACGGAATTTTCGTGCCTCTAAGGCTTGACTGGGTAAAAAATAACACAAAACTTATGGGAAGGATAGAATTCTCATCAAAAATCCAGCAAAGCAAACTTTATTTCAGCACCTGGAAGTAGTATTTTTTGTTCTCAAATAGTATAAATGCACATACAGTTACAAACAAAAATTGTTGTACGCCAATGTTCAGCACGCAATATTTCTGTAAAACCATTTTTCAATTAAACAGACAGTGGCCGTTTGTTCCAAAAATGAAACTAACTAAAGCGTATATTATTCGATGAAACGAATACTGCAACTTCGTCAGGTCTAAGAAAAATACAATGAGGAAGGTACATTTTCTGGCCATTCCATTGTACATCTAAGAGAATGTCTTTTGAGCACAATGGATATCGAGTAACATTTTTGTTGTTTTACGGTACATCTATCTGTCCTTCAAAGTATTAGAACCACCTTTTTGTTTAAATAAATTTCCTAGCTATTGTATTTCATTTAGTAAAGTTTTAAAGCTCCTTTTATGCTCTAATTGCCAACACAAAAAGTTTCTGCAAACTTATTATAAATGTTCCAAAACCTAGTTTTAAGTAATTTTACAAGTAAAGACATAGAGTTAAGTGTAATTCGCTGCAATTAGGTTAAAAAAATAAAAAAAACTCTAAGATATCATATGTATATTATATATTTGATCATGGGTAAACACGAAAGACACGCCGGCGACGCTACGCACCTTTGATGGGTCAGGGCTAAAATTTACACCACCCCTATCACAGGGCTTAAGCGATTTCAACCAAAATCTAATGGCTTCATCCTAGGACTGCCTCAAACTCATATATCAAAATTTGGTTGAAGCGTTTAGGTGCTATCGTGGAACACACACAATCGTCCCAGGGAACTTCAATATAGTTATATCCGTCTTTATCTCAATTTAAGTAAAAGTATTCCTTTATACTTCGTTTTGTTTTAATACTATTCACTTGAACTAAATCTGTAATACAGGCAACTTGTACTCGTATAAACACAACCACTGATTATATCTCTTTGAGATGAAATAATCAAACAAAAACTGTAACTGATTAATATTGCAATACACCACTGGATATTAAATGCTCTATAACTCTGATACATAAAAGATGGCATCGAAATTATTAATAATAAATCGTCGAAAGTCTATAACTGCTTTAATTAAAAGGATCTGTTGATATTTAAAAAGGGTTTTTTATTTCTAACTGGGTTTTAATTTTCTCTCATTATCATCATCATCACAAAGCTAAAGGTATATTTTGATATTACGTAAACATTAATAAACTAGGCATACAAACGAAAATTAATTAGTTAATTAATTCAAAGACAATTACGAGTTACGAATTTTAATTAAAGCATTATTTATCGAAAATATAAAGTTTTATTGTTTAGTTGAGAAATTGTATTATATAAAAGAAGTTATTTATATGCAGTCGGTGCATTTTTACTAGCCACCTATTTGAAGTGGTTTTTTTCTGAATTGTGTTGAAAAATTGCTATGGTAGAGAAAAATTTATTTTACACGTGAATTTTTTAAAAATATATTTTTGGTTATAAAAGCCAAAATTATTTATTACCTTAAAAATACATTTTCTGAGCGGTGAGCATTATATTATTTTAGTGGAACATTCGAGGAGGTATATAAAGTAGACATGCAATATAAAGATGGCATTTCATAAATACACCAATTATTGGTCCGGTATTCAGACACAATCATTATTTTATTTATGGAGGAGTGAATGAGATCTCTGAATAAAACACGTCTACTCCACAAAATAATTTATATACATGTGTAAACACGGTTTTCTTCTTAACTCTAGCCAGATATGTTTCGGACTACACGTCCGTTATCAGTGGCTTAAGCAAGTTGCGATTTGAACACATATACACATCTGTAAATGAGCAAAACATATTATCTTAAGATGTAATGTACATTCTTATATAAAAAATCTTACCATTTTGGTGGAAAAGGCATAATACTAGCAACATTCATAATTAAATGATAATTTTGATCGTGGTTTTTATTTCTTTTTCTTCTTTTTCATTTTTTAAATTATTAAAATTTAGAGGCAATTTGGTCGTGTTTAACTTACAACCTAGTTACAAAGGAAATGAAGATAGTTGTTTATGTGAGAAAACTTGAGGTCAAAGCTTCATTCTTTAGGGTTGATTGTCAGGGATGTTGAATATATAATTATTCTGTGTGTTGATCATTGCTTCTTTTGTCAGATAGACTACATGCAAACTGACCAATATATCATTCTTTTCAAGCTGATTTTCTTGTAATATTTGTATTAGATGTTGTGAATTGAGTAAAAAAATAACATTATATATACAACTAATCATTATATGCAAAAGTTTTATTTTCTTCCCTGTTTGTGACAAATATTCTCACAACATGAAACACCTTTTAATATGCATATAGAGCTAATTTATAAATTGAAATATATATTCCGTGCATATTCTGTCCAGCTTTACAACAATTTCTAGTAGTGAATGTAATATACAAAGGCCTTAGCAATATAAGTTATGGAGATACACCTAGAGCAAGGTTTACTCTAGGTATAGTAGATGGTAATATTATTATAACATTTCCATATTTCATAATCAAGTCGCGTCTGTTAATTTAAATAAGATAACAGTACATACAAATTAGAAATTCACTGTCCAGCGCAAATTAAGGATTAGGAAGTAATACCACACACAAAATTCAACAATTTAGTTTTGGCTTACGTATATACAGTTACTAGAGAATTTCTCATTAAAATAACAAACCCGTGTTTTACTTAACTAATTATAAACGCTTTGCTGAGGTGCTATGAGAAAACAAATCCATTTTTGTTTTAATTCTACAGAGTTTCAGGAATTTCATAAATCTTTTAAAAACTTTACGAATGTCGTAAATATCATAAATAAAACGAGTCCACTGGACAAAATTCATTTCAGAACTTTCAAAATATTTAACCAGACTTATTTCGAGATTCTAAAACCTCATCTTAAGTTGTCTAGCAGTTAAAATCTTATTATAAGAAAACATTTGATTCTTTATACCTAAATTTTAATTTTTAGTTTACTTATGTAAAAAAATTACTTATGTAAATTTTTCACTTTAATTTCCCACACTTTCACCACATCTGAGATGCGGTGGTTGTGCGCACGCCCAAAGATGTTCTTCTCGGAGAAATCTGATCGTAAACTCATGCGTAGCAACTCAGTTTTCCGCCCATGATTTGCCACTTTTAATATAAGCTGCGCATTGACATTGCGGGTCCAAATTAGAGGTCAGGGGGTGCAATACATAATATAACCTCAAAGGCTGTCAATTGTTAATTGACAGTTGGTTATATTATAGGGAATTTAAAACAAACAGTAGCAGGAATAAGGAGTGTAAGCGAAATTTATTGAATGAAAAATAGACATTAAACATTACAGTAAAAAATTTTGATTTTATTATCTCGGATTAAGTTTTTTAGAGAACTACTCAACTTTGTTTATAATACAGTCCTGATAATAGGTGTCTATTTTAAGAATTGTATTTACGCCGTGGTAGAAGGAGTTTGTTACAACTATTGTAGATTTGTCATGTCAAATGTATTTTTGGAAGTTGACACAATGAAAACGACACTATTAAGAGAGTGATTAGCGTACCCGTGGTTACAAGCTGTTTAACATATTTAAATATCTTTATATATTCTGTTTCCAACAAAATAAACTTAACCTCAGGCGCCAGAAAGACTTTTTTGATTTATTTAATCTTATTAGAATTCTTGGTTTTAAACCCGCTGAACTCGTATACATACATTAAAACATTTATTTCTTTAGAATGCACAGACAGACATGGAGAAATTTCTTTTTTGTCTAAATATTATTTAATTTTATGGTTGATGGAAATGCGTGGCGGTTTCCTTTATTATTTGTTAGATATTTAACGTGAATTGAATATGTATTAGGAATTTACTTTTGTGGGCATTGTGACAAATATAGTAATAATTTTATCTACTCCAAAAGCGGGCGATACATGATAACAGATTTTATATCGCTTTCAAACTGTTGAATTTTCAATAGTCTCAATAATTCACACCATTCTATAAATGTAATTCCTGATAATTATATATTTAAAGACATACTTAGAAGATAGAAAGCAGTATGCCAAAGGTCTAGACATTTTAAATTATTCGACCTTGGAAAAATCGTTGAAGATCTGAAAACTTCAATCGATATAGTTTAATTAATATTTTCTTGTTCATTTTATATATTTAGAACGAAAACTACGTGCAACAGGAAAAGGCGAAGAAACAAAACCACACAAAGAAGAAATAATATAACGCGCAGGAAGAAAACAAAGAATAAATAAGGTTACTTTAACTAGAAATGTAATATGAGGTAAAAAACTCAAGGACATGAAGAAGAGACGAAGAATAAAATTGAGAAGTCAAAGAAAAAATGATGAATAAAAACAAGAAATAGAAAAATCAAAACCAAGCTGTGGAAAAAAATGAAGCAGTAATCAAGACTAAATAAAGATGAGAGGAAATAAACAAGAATGTCGAATCAAACATACAAAAAAAATTTCATACAAAGTATCAACAAATTTAAAACGCAATCGAAGCATGGTGAAATGTTATTATTAATTAAAATTGAAAGTGAATTGAATTATCGTTCTTCGTTTAATATCACTCACTCATGTGCTTACGATAATGTTTTTTTTCTTTACATTTTAAAGGACATGTTTTAACATACAGACAATGCAGAGCATACGGTTTTCCATTCCAAAATGAACTGTTTTGAAACAAAATAAACCCTAACGGAATTATGTATCCCTTCTTATTTAACCTAAACAAAATAGTACCCCAACATTTCACGTCATACGCACACTTTAGGGTCTAAAACATAGAGTGATAAATTTAACACTTAATTTCAGTAATTCAATTTGGGAAAAATTTCATTTACTTTTATACCGAATGATTCATTTAGTTAGAAAATAACTATTTGCTTTTCCAAAATGGAGAGAAGTTGAAGCACATTATTAAAATACGAGGTGCGGCTATAAAATAACGAGAAGAAACATAATGCGCTGAAAATTTACAGGAAACTTGGAAGAAACGCTTTATCATGTTCAAAAGGGCTTTAGTGTTTTAAAATGGTCGAGAAGACGGTGAAGATGACACAGGTCGAACATCATAAGAATAAGCGCTGTAAAGTGTATCTATTGTCAAACAGTTGTCAAAATGATTTATTGTCTCAAAATTATTAAGAGGTAGGATCTTTCTTTATTTCCATTCCGATTTTAATGAAAAAATCTTTAATATGCTTATTATTAATATAAAGTATAAAAATAAAACCTGCAAAAATAAAATCCAAACCAACATAAGACAGCAAGCAATAAGCAGGTCCAAAGAACTGCCTGCCTAAGCGGATCGTGAGAATGATTGAGCAAACTTAAGCTTTTCAAAAATGTAAAAAAAAAAATGTCAAGAAAAACATTCTTATGAAATGCTGGTTCGTAATGGTTACATTTTGCACCAACGTGTACCAGAGTACCTACGTTTTTCAAAAACTTTTATAGGATATGTATCAAATCAATCAATCGCTACCTCAGCACAAGTTAAGACCTTTGGGGTCTGCTAATTTCTAAACAAAGTTAAGATATTGTAATTTAGAGAACTACGTCAACATTTAACATACGAATATATGTCAGAGATAATCCAATAAAAATGCTTTTTGTTTTGTTTAAAACAGCGACGTATTACATTAAAAATGGAAAAAAGTGTCCAACATGTTACATTAGAAGCATGACAAAGTGAGTTATTCGAAAAAAAAGCGTAAAGTATAGCACTTGCTGTGGTGTGGAATTAATTAATCAAGTTCCAGAGTTACTCTTTTTGTTGTCATCGTTCATTCCCAACATTTCTGTGCAAGCAGTTAGTTTTATACGTTGAAGGAATAATAGGAAAATATTTTATAACATTTTTATAAAATTAATTTATAGCTATAGCTACATTATAAGCTGTGCCAAGCTTTAACTTGTGTTTGACCAAACATGCGCTTCTTTTTTAATTATGCATTATCAGTTACGAAAAACTTGTATAGAGAAAATTGAAAGTACACGTAGCGTTTCTTTTATTTTTCAAAAATCTTAAGATCCTTTTAGCGAACACGAAAAACGCTCATGTAGAAAATAATAGATTCCCTCAAAAGATTGAGTTGTTAGAATATCAATAGGACAATAATAGACCTGAATCTTCCCAGTGGAGAAATTTTTTTGCCCTATTGCCATATTGGATAATGTGCAAAGTTTAGGAAATAAGTATTTTTTGTAAATGTTTTTAAAATCAAAGCACTTCGCAGCTTTATCTACATACGTTTCACGGAGAAACTTTATTAAATCTATTGATATTAAAGATTTTTTCATGATGTATACTTTCCTACTGAATATTATATCTTTTCTCAAAGTTGGTGGAGAGAGCTTATCCTGCGAAGTAAAGTTTATTAAATTTTTCATTTTGATGTTTGAACAACATTTTATGTTTACTATTCCCACAAAATATGTATTTTCGTCACAAACTAACTAATATTTATGCTTACCTATATTTTTTTGCGACGTATAGTAATTTTCATCATGTGACTTTCTCTTTCGGCTTGCAAATTATAAAAGACTTTAAATTCAGTCAGTTTTTGCGTATATACAACTCCCAATGGAATATACGAGTGTCCTACAGGACAGGTGTACTCCCAGAGAGCGTAAAGCACCTGCTGTTATGGAAAAAAAAATAGTTGGAGAAAATATAGAACCCTGAGGCCCGTATTGATTAAAGGGAAGTAAGAACAGACTCCATAAACAGTTAGTTAGTTATTTAATGATATGATACCGTCGTAAGGTTTTTAATTGTATTTAATGTTAATTCTAATCAGAGTTTTTTAGAAATTCCCAAAAATAATACATATACGAAAACTCGTGAATTCTTGGCTATGCATCAATTTTCGGTAGCAAAAATTGTTTCAGTAAAAGCTGTGTAACCAAAAATTATGTGAGAAAAATAGGTTGGATGATCATTTTATGAAATTCTTGGAAGAAATGTTGAATACGATGGAACGGGACAGTAAAGACATAAGCTGAGAAAGAACAAAAGGGCGTGTCGACGAGATGCAGACAAAGAGGAATTAATGTGAAAACTCATCATAATCTTGATGAAGATAGAAGAAATAGTTGACAAAGACAAAAATTATAAGTAAAGATGAGATAGACGAAGACAGAAGATGACACGAGCTGAGAAAGAAGAAAGGGTGAGATGACGAGATGCAGACAAGGAGGAATGCGAAAACTCTGATGAAGATAGAAGAAATAGTTGACAAAAACAAGAATTATAAATAAAATCATGACAGTTCAGATGAGCGAAGATGACGAAAAATAATTAAAAATGGAGAAGAAATATCTACGCGTATATTGAAATCTGGAGATACACTGGATATTGTTAACCTATTGACATCGTCATGTATTTCAATAATGCAATCATTAACTTTACTAAACATACAGGTTAAAAATGACTTCATGCGCAAAACTGATTTTAAACTAAATAATTTTTTGGAGACTTCGTGTATAAATCTGTAACTGAAAATATAACGACAATGAATAATTCCAGTAGCTAAAATTATTTGTTAATATAGACATATTAAATGTAATTTATATCGAAAAACTAAACAGATAGAGATATAAATATATTTAAAAACGAATAACCGTAAAAATATTGTCTGGAAATGTATTTACAGCTTTCGAACACATCGGGAATCACAAACAAATCGTAAAGGGAAAACGGGAATATTTTTTAAGAAAAATAACAGTTCACGAGAGAGCTGATGGGTTTTATAAAACTGAACTGAGCTATTCCCAAAAGGATTAAAACTGTAATTGAACAGATTGCTGCGAGGACTGCACTTGATTAAAACTAGAGGACCGACACCGAATAATTTTGACGTTTGATGATAACATATACACAGTTATTTTCTACAATCAATGGTAAAAAGGAGCGTAGCTATGAAAGCCGCAATCAAAACCTAACGATAAAATATTAATCTGCATTACATTTCATTCAAACTAGAATTGAATTGTTAGTAAAGTTTATTAAAACAAAAGTCTGGGAAAGCATTATAATATGCTTTTTTGTTTCATAAAATTTTAAGGCTTAAAGCTAGTGAAAAGATTCAGAAACTGAACTGAACTGAATTAAAATCTGTCCCAGCTATCGAAATTGGTAAGAACAAGCATAAAAACTAATCTACTGGCTAATACCACAACTGGCAACGGCTGTTTGAGATATGGTTTGATTCTTCCACCAAAATTCATACTTAAAATAATGTATGAAAGAAAAATAACATCAAATCTTAGATCTATGTAATGTTTGAAATAATTTTGAGAATTATTTACACAATTCTGACAAGATGTACCTAATTAGTGTAGAAATAAAATATTATTTAACTCGTTTACCTAAAACATGGCATTAGGTCTACATTCAAAAAGTATATACGTGTAGAATACCTTTCTAACTTTATAAATAATACTCTATTTCAAATTAAAATTCATAAGGTTCAACACAACTAAATTTTAAATTTAGATTCGACTATTTATTATGTATATTTTCGAAGTTGTTTCCCCTTTTCGATAATATGATTGATGATTTTTAGAAGCTAATGCTATAGTAACACCCATATTTATGCAAAAGCTGACTCAATGTGACATTTTGATGATGATATGAGAAATTTACCCTACACCACACACTATAAAAAATATACATGGTTTTAAAGAACATTAACGCTTATTGAGCAACTTATATACCATTAAAAAACTTGCTTCTATATAAATATGTTCACACAATATTCAAGTGATCATTCAGTGTCTTTAAAAATATATTAGGGTTACAACACTGAATTTTATTTAAATTAACAGAGCCCCAGTCTAATTCTGTTTAACCAATAGAGCAGGCATGGGTCGACACATACTGATGAATTTGTTTCGCTCATGTAATGAGCTCCTCAGAGTACTACTCGTCCGCAACTACAATATCGACCTGCCTTTAGGCACAGCAAGTTATATTATGCTTCAGATAGATTTAAAACTATACATTATGTACAGTAGCACATACTTATCATCCCAAACCGCAGTTCACGACGTTAAGTCTGTTGAAAAATGATCTGAGAGAAAATTTGAAGAATATGGAATTGCCTACATTTTTGGGCTTTTAAATTAGGGTTTTTTTCTATTCAAGACCTAAAAAAATCTCCGCCTGTCGTATGTGACAAAACTATCTTTTTGTTTAAATATAGGGAATCGTATAGCTTTTGCTCTCTCTTGATATTTTATTGTGAAATCAACTATTCCAAGTAATACTGCTACCATCAAGGCCAAAAGCTTGTATTTTAAGTAATCAAGCTCAAGACTATTTTCTGCTAACACTTAGCTACTGAGTTATTAGAATGCCAGACCACCTGTTAATATTTCAGGGTAGCTTTGTTTTCACGGACATAGCACCAGCTCTAGTTTACCTTAAGAATTATAATTTGACCAAATGAAATGAGTAATTTAGACACACACGTGCTTCAATTTCGTTAAATTAACAACAATAGACCAAATTCATATAAACCTGGTGCACATATTCGTATTTCACATTTTATGATACAAAAATAAATAACAAAAATACGCTTGCAGGCGTATGGATTACAAATCATTTGTGCTTTTAAATTGCACACAGCTAGATCATGTACGGAAATGCTGGAAAAAATTAACACAGGATTAAATGTAAAATACACATCAAACACTAAATTTTTGTAAATACAAATCTCTATACACTCTTGTTTATAATAAAAAATTCTTATTATAGTCATTTGTCAAATTCTCAAAATGGCATCGGAGTCTATCATTTATATTTAAATCTGACAAATGCCGTTACTTTTATAATGTACAGCATTTGCTGTTAAAATTAAATAAAACTGTTGGTATATATAGTAAAATATTAAAACATTCAATCTATAAATCATCTACCAAATTTAAAACATCAGGTCCTTCTAAAAACGATTATAAATCAAATTTAATGTGGCAGAGAATTTACATTTAAAACGCTAAACATACTTAAGAAATAAAAATACTATTAACGTACGCCACGTTTAAGTAATAATTCTTGATCAGTGTATTGCCAAAATAGTCCTATCAAGGCAGGATATCGGGTGGGCAACACGCGACTATCTCTGTTGTTCAGAACAATGGGAGACAAATGACGATTACGATCATTCGAAGGCAAAGCAAATTTTTTAAATAAAAAATCTGGCTTTCCCTTCCCCTATCTTAGTTATAGCGTAAACCAGAAACAATGATATAGACGTAGTAAGTTCTGTTTCTTTCGAAAGTGTCAAACTGAATGTGTTAAATTTTTACGGAAAAGTTTAGGCTAGCTGTATTTAACAGACCTTCAATTTTGCTGAACAACTTTTGGCTGAACTGAATTTATTCCATTTCCATAACTTACAGTCTCTCATCATCAGCTACAAATTGCTACAAAACCATTATTATTGTATTTTGGAAGAAAGACCCTGTTGTATTCCAATAGTTGTTATTTAGAAACACTAGTAAACGACTAGAGGCCAAAAGACATAAGAATTTATTACATAAAAGTATGTATAAATATAGTAAAAAATCCTTTTTCATTTCCAGTTTCCAGGAGATTTTTACCAGGTCAATGTCTTGAAAGTGTTTCTTTTTCTGGCGTTGTGGATTCGAGGAATTATCATTATTTTTTTTACTCACATTGACAGCATTGAAATTCTACCAAAACACAACGTTTCGTTATTTGTTTAGTATTCCATCAGGCAACTAATTGTTTTTATGTTACAAATTGTAATATAATACTAAAAGTTATTACCTTTTTTGAAACAACGTATGACGTTCTCTGTTTCTTAATTATTATTTTAATAATTTCTATATATTCTCTATAATATTTTCGTTATAATAACAATATTTTAGTCTCCCTGTACATACGAATATACAGTTTTATAGTTAAACCTTTGTTGTATTTATATTTTGCGCGATAAGAAATTTGAGAATCGCACCTATATTCTTCTCACAAATAGTAGTAGACTATAAACCGCGCAGATCTATTGTTAAAAATAATTTCCGTTAAGTTAAAGGTGAATAAGTGTGCCTAGTTTTGAGGATTTTTGTTGACAATTTTTGGATTACGCACTGGAATTGAATATGAGGGCCCTCAACGCTAGAAAAGAAGAAAACCAAGGTAGGCTTTTCAATTTTCATGGTTTTTCAAAAATAAAAAAAACAGTCCAAAAAAATAAAAAAAAAGGTTATCTAAAATTTATTAAAAACCAGCCCGCTACAGTTTGATTTTACAAGTTTGGTTCTATCATCTAAAGAAAAAAAATTAGATTATATTTGTCGAGGAAAACTGCGAATATTCTTTTACATAATATTGTTTTTGTAAATTTTGGTTTTTTGAAACTGTTATAGTGGCAATAAATAAATTTTAGTGGGTTGTGTGGAAACTTATATTGGCTATCTCGAATTAAAGCTCTGGGGACGCCACTGTTTGGACGATAGCACTAATGGTAAAAAGAACGTAATATTTTATGACACACTGTAATATTATCAACAACCGCATAAGAGTCCATAAATCTTCTACTAAATCATATTGGACTATATGAAATATTAAAATGCATATTACTAGATGTTATACGAATTTCCCCAGAAAATTTGAAACAAAAAATATAGTAAAAAACTATAATATGTCTCTACCGCACTTCACAACTGAAGGAAAGAATGTAGTATTCTGCATATCCTAACCTAATAAAAGTGACAATAAGACTACAATTTTCAATTTACGATCCCATAGAATGCTATGTGGACATGTAGGGTCAACTCTGACCTGATTTATTGTCTCTAATATTTTTTTCTTGTAACATGTTGAAACTGGATTCGTGGGGGTTGAATAGTTTTCGAAACGAATAAACGTGACATTTGATGCCTGATGTTAAGCCCTATTTTACGTACAATCCCATATATCCAACAGTTTTATTCTTTCCACTTTGGATTAATCACAGTTGATACAAAATATACCATTTGGAAATTTATGGGTAAAAATTACCGCCCAGGGAATCACCATTCGAGAAAGCTGGCGCTCTGTACATAACTACCAACATTTTCATTCAAATATGTTGGATTTTCCTTTATTTACTTTTAAAATCAAAACAATTTATAGTTCCTAGGTGCATCTATCTTATTGATTATTTTTTCCTTACCAACTTGAAATACACATTTAAATGATAATCGCTGTACCCTAATCAAGAGAGCTTTTATAAATAAAAACTGTTGATGACAACAATTTTTTAAATAACTTTCATAATCGACCAGGACAGAAAGTCATGTCATTTTTTTTCTCTGCTTTTTACGATACAATGCCTTCAACAAAGTCGATATGCTAGACTACCAGTGATTTAATAAAATTAAGCTAAAAGCATGAATGACTAAACTGAATATTGCAGTCCCTATTGACTACAAAATTAAATTAAACGGACCACCCTATTTATTAAATGTTGAAAACCATTAATCACAATTTAATTATAATATAAACCACACCTTAAATGAACTATTATTTTAACTAGGGTTGGTGTATCAGTCCCATAGGAAATATCAATGTTAAAAATACATTTGAAATTAAAAACATGATCTATGCTTAGAAACAGTCGATATACAAAGTGGATTGTATTGGGAATTCCTTCTCCAATGGAGTTAGATGCATTTTAAATAAAATTAAAGTTCAATGAAGACCAATAACAAATCTAAAATATTGACGCGAATTTACCTCAACACGTTTAAAATGGCCCGAACAATTGGACGTACTTAACTCAGAAATTTACGCTAATCGAGCAAGCTCCGGATTCATTCTCTGTTGTCACGTCTTAGATCAGAAAAATCTTGGCAAAAAATCGGCCATTGGTCCAAATTTTGACCCCTGAGGTATGATAAATGATTTTTTGGGAGGAAGAATACCATTGTTTTCGGTCCTTTAGATCGCTGTTAATAAGATTGATAGAGGAATCATGATGATAACTATAATATGAGAGCTTACGCTTACGCTGTGGCAGGACTATGGTGTGATCTACAGTCTGGATGACTGTGCAAGGGGCAAAAAACGATAACTATCAGTATGATGTCGAATCTGGATACAAAAACCATCAAATGTCACCATTATTGTCATATCCGTAATAAGTATGTCCTCTGTATATTTTCTGCTTATAATTCTGATAAACTGCATGAATTCTTAAACAATAATAATATAAAAGGGTTCTATATGGGTGCTTATTCATTTAAATGTCGAGATTTCTGTGACTTTGATGGATTACACTTCATTTCCTCACGCTATAAGTAAATGGTGTTATTCTAATAGAAAAAAAAAACATGGAATAAGTAGCTTCATAAATGTTTAATAAAGTTGGATAATATATCCAAAACACTTCGTTTTATAATTAAAGCCAAATAAGCGTTAATTTTAAGAAAAGGTAATATATCAACTTGTTTTAATTTAAAACAAATAGATTTCAATGTTACAGAAGTTCGAACGACTTTCCCAAGTTAAACAGTTTTCGTTCATCTTTAATTACAAAAGCGCTTGAATTAATTGCTAATAATTTGTTAAGCTAAAAATTTATAAACAGAGAAGGTTTCAGACATTTTTAGTTTTATTTTATGTTGAAGAAATAAAGAAAGTCGTGTTATATAAGTTTTAATTTAAACCTCAACACAACACAGCGATTTTTATATTTCCTATATAATAAAGCAGCAAGTCCTTTTAACATTTATGTAATCCCGTGGGTTTAAGATTTTAGCACGTTCAAAGAAAATATAATATTTTAACAAAAATGCTTTAATATAGTGTGTGTTTCAAACGAAAACTTTTCTACGTGTTTACATTGAATACAAATTGCTTATTAGAGTTTTTATATATATTATGTTTCTTAATAAATTATTAATATTAACATTTTTATAATAAACAAACAGGTTAGTGAATAAAACAGAGTTAGGGAATGTTGCCGGTATCGCCCAATGATGCTGCGATTGCAGCGAAACCGGTCTCGACAAAATAAACTGTCAGCCTCTGCTATTTGAGCGAAAATTGAAATGAGCTACCATGTCAAATAAACTCAGAATTTGCCTCTGCGGTACTCTCACAAAAAATTCTCTAGAATTAAGAAAATAAACAAATTTTTAATGATAAATAAGCAAAAGTGCTCCAGCAGCCACTTTTTAGGAGAACGAATGTCGCAAAAAAAACAGTGTGAAACCATTATGGTGTGTTGTTGCAAAATTTAGACATTTGTATTATTAATTTTACTAGCTTAGAGTATCTACTGTACTGCAGGTCATATTCAGTCTGGCGTATAACATTAATCAGTCTTACGTCCTTTTCAATAAAGACAATTGATGGGATACTCACCTGTCATATGACTAAGGAGGTTTTAGTGATTATAGTGGATGGGCAACTGTGGTACTCTGACGAGCTCATAATAAGAGCGAAACGAATTCGTCAGTATCTGTCTGAGGCCTTGCTTAATTAAGCAAAATCCCTTGTGTAGGTAAAACCAACATATTTTGCAAAATTATATTATTTTTATTAAATCAATCAATTTATACTATTATTATTATTTCAACAGCTAAAATAACAAATGTTACCCATTATTGTGCACTTATTAGAAAATCAACTAACTTAATTCTTGATTGTTAATAGTAAAAAGGAAGATTCGAGTAGATCTAGTGTCCTTTTACAGGAACAATTTTTTACTTATTTTAAAAAACTAGCTAAGCCAAATTTATTTATAGAATTCTGTCACCAAAGAGAAATTCCCTGTTAAACTATCGGACCTAAAAAAAGGTGAAATAGATGAAAAGGAGCTTTAACTATACAAAAAGTCATACTAATTTTAATCCATCATTGTTCTCTTCACGGTAAATTTAGTAGATTCTGCATCTTGATAAATTACGAATCTCTCAGCTTTTTTTCTTAAATTAATTACACACCTATAGCATTACCAAAGATTAATCTACACAATAGATAGTCAGCCCAATGCATTAAAATGAGAACATCTCTAAGTATGCCAGCCACTACGTGGCGTAGACTAGCGTGTAAAGCATAGAGCAGTATTGTCACAGCCAGAAACCGTTTTGTAGTTTATTAATATCAGAAACAAAACGCAACGTATAACAATTATTTACATCATTTGCAACAGTTATGCACCGACAATGCTGTATTGTCAGAGAGAGAGATTGATGAAATTCTGTATTAATCTGGAGGGGATACGTAGGGAGGGTAGAAAAAAAAACAAGCGAATGTGGTGTGTGTCGTGCTGTTGCCGATTCGTCGGTAAAAGAAACACACAGGGTGATTTATTACAAGTACAGTATTGAAATAAAAGCCTTATTTCTATGAATTAAATTTAATATAATAATATTTAATCCATGTCATACATGTTTCAAGACTAGACCAGTCCCATGATCAGTGGCGAACAATCATTAAATGAAAAGCTTTTAGATAGAAACATACTTCTGGCTCCATTGTAATAATTTGTTGATGTATATAAAAAAATCTAAATATCTAAAAGCTAAAAGCTTTTGATTTAATTATTGCTCGCCACTGTTTATGGGACTGGTCTAGTCTTGAAACATGTTGTATGGCATGGATTAATGATTATTAGGTATATTAAATTTATTTCGTGGATATTAGACTTTTATACCAATACCGAAATCAAGTAGGTATTAATGTACATTATTCTTTGTCAAAATTATAACTCCACTTAAGAATTGACTAGATACTTTTTCAATTTATTACATATATTTTAAATATTTCACGTAGACAATGTGGCAAAGATGTAACAAGATTGTTGTAGATCTTATAATACCTATAATAAAAAAATTATCAGTGCTACCTATATTATATTAGGTATACATATTATGGTTGTTTTCATACCTACTGATTTTGTTTTGAAGAGAATTACCTAATATATTAAATTAAATTTAATCTTTGGCTGCGTAGTTATTTTTTTTGTGAATATTTTTTAACTTATTTTGTGTTTTTCTAATTTTAGACTAATTATATTATTTTGTGTTGTGTTTTTTTTTTATTTGAGAAACTTCCTAGTTAGTGACTAAATAATTTTTGTGTTTTGTGAAAATGGAAAGAAACAATTCGAAATTAAGTCGTAACCAATGTGCTTTTCGAAATTGTAACAACAGTTACAGAAACAATCGAGAGGTACATTTCTTTCGATTTCCTAAAGAAGAAGATCGATGCAGAAAATGGGTTATAAATTCAGGTATAAGTTCCACTTTATAGGTTTAGGTACTTAAATTTTACTTCTTTTTAATGTTTCTTCGGGTAAATAATAAGTTCGGTAGGAATAGGGCTTTGGGTATCAAACAAAAAAGATAGAAAATAGAAATTTGACATAGGGGTAGTTCTAAGCATTTACAAGTTTGTGACGTGTAGCGATTTTCGATGCCGCCCCCGGAGGTATACATGAGGGCGGCGCAATGCCGTTTTAAATATCTCGTTTCGCTTTCTTGGAAAATAAAAAATTATAACTGATAACTGACACTTAGTACTTAACCCATTAATCCCCAACGTTGCGTAAACGAAACATTTTTTAAATTTTTTTTTCCAATGTGCCAGTAAAAAAAATACTTGTGTTGGCAATAGGATATAATCAGTTGTTACTTCTCGTCCGGCCATCGTCTATCAACTTTCTCTCACCGGGCATATTGCCTGCTCACACTAGATGTCTGCGTAAAATTAAATGTATCCGTTTGGTGGGTAGTTTTGATTACAATAAGTCGGTGCCAAGCCCAAGCTCGAAACAAAATAAATCTATATTTACCTACTACCTATTTGGCTTGGTACCGACTATTATGTGCATTGTTGTCTTTTGAATGATATTTGTATTTTGTTATTTTTCGTATTTTTTATTAGTTCTTTTGACAGCTCTGGTGTCATCAATACACCTGTATCCCGAATTGCACCAAATTGCGATGCTATTGAACAAGCATATAATCCTAAATATAATATTATTTTTGAACTTTGAATGTACATATGAAATTTGTATCTTAAAATTAGTCAAAGAATCACCCTTTAAAGTTTGTACAAGTACTTATGCAACACCCTGTATACATAGATACTTTGATTTGCAATTTGCAAATCTGTTAAACTAGGTAATGCTGTTTTTTTTTATTTACTTTCAAATATGGTGTTATGTAATTGTATTCAAATTAAATGTTTGGGGATGATATTTACGAGTTTTATTTTTTTATATAGAGAAACTGTTATTCAGTTTTTAAGGATCAATCTGAAGCAGACGATTGTACTTGTTAAAACATGAAAAAAGTTATTGTCGTGATACTTTTAACACCCTGTTGGTGGGTTTTTAAAGCTTTTTACGAAACGTGTTAACAATACAATCTACATAAATCGTTATTTTTTTAAAGTTTTATGATCATTGCACAAAAACCAATATTAGGGAGACTGTAAGTTTTTTTTCAATTCGGCGTTGCAGAATTTGAACCTAATTGTGATAATTGTGTTATTTTACTAGTATAGATATTTTTGAGTAAATTAATTCGGTTATAATCGATGAGTAGAATCTTTGGAGTAAAATACATTTCACAAAAACCCTGAACCATGTTTCTCAATAGATTTAAATTTTCATTAAAAACAGATTAAAAATTCTAATTTTTTACATCCTGCATTTCGAAACCGTATTTTTTTAAATAATTATTGTCATGCTGGAAATTTCAAACCTTATTTACTTCAGCAACTTGTAAAAAGCACAGCCTTTTTAATATTAACATTTCTTAAAATCGATAATACGCGATAACGATGACTTTCTATCAATATCACAGAAGGATACATTTATTACGTATATAATTTGTTAGATTTTACATCTCCGAATTGAAACACACGCAAAAAATGTGCATAAAAAAGTTAGGGTAGCATTTCACGCCTGTATGAGTCTGAGATTTATTTTTTCATAATGTTAACAAGTTGAATCTGCTGTTTGAGTTTGATCCTTAAAACTGAATCAGATAATAAGCGGAAGTCCTATCTATAACGCCAAATTTCGTTAATTTAAATATAACTTTTTGATGCATCCTTATATCCGAAATTTAAAATTAAATGACTAAAATAATATTATTTTAGTCATTTAAAATTATTGTCTAAAACATTTAATGAACCAGCCCTGTATATTTATACTATTATAGTAATTTCTTTTATTTTCGTCCATACACATTAATCTTTGCGTAGATAGGTGTACGTATACCATATAATTTTATATTAACCGACAAAAAACACTGCTGCACAGTAGTACATATATGATACCTATAATATAAAAACAAACTCCCACCTCGTAGGGGAAAGTATACTCGTCCTTGTCTAACATTGCCCATATGATTATTTTATTTCAACACAATACATATAACACCATCTACAATTTCCATAATTTCCATGGTTACATGTTTTTCTAATAGATGTAGCTCGTGTCGAGACAGTTTCAATTTTTGTTTTCTTTCCCATATACGCTGACTATCTATTGTGTAGATTAATCTTTGGCATTACTATCAACGGGGGTGACTTGGCATACTCGTAGCTCTCTCTCGTCCGTCTTACTTATATACGAGTAGTTTGTTTAGCATTGTATAGTATTTTATTTAAAGATAACAGTTGTCCAAAAAGTTTCCAAAATTTACCTCCTATATAAAGAAATTTCCAATTTTACTGTATTTTAATTAAATAAATTCATTTCAAACACTATACGCTATATTTCTAGCCTGTGAGCAAGATAGGTTTGATACTATCAAACTATAATTGTGGGTTGCTTACAGTTTATTTGGGTATAGTGTAGGGAATTTAATCACAATACAACTCTCTGTTTTTCATCTGACACATTACTGCATCTGCTGCACTTTGAAGCTATGGTAGAGTCGTTTGAATGTAGATGTGTTTTTTGGGTGGTTTTTGAAATATCGCATCTTCATATCATCTTCTGCAGAACCTGTAGAAATTGGCTCGCCTCGCCAATTTTCAACCCATCGGAATTGAATTTTCAACATGAGAAAATTGCTGGTTCATCTGAAATTTGGCAACCTGATGCAATTGCTGGACCATCACAGTCAACCATTCAGATACGAGATCTCAAAAAAGTCTGAAGACTCAACATCAAATTGAGACTTCCCCATTCATAGAAAACACCTGAAAAATATATTTCAGCTAAAAGTTCAACTGAAATAAAATTCTTGGTTTGTCCTCAAGATTTAAACTCTATTCCACATGCTAACAGAAAAGAAGGTCAAAGCAGACGTAGAGGCAAAACAGTGATTATAACTGAATCGCAATATCAAAGAGAATTGGCAGAAACATTATCAAAAGGAAAAATTCCCAACAGTGTAAAAATAAAGAGTGTAAAAAGAAATATAGTTGAAAACAAGTCTCGACCTACAAAAACGGCCAAAGCGGTGACCAAGAAACCTAATGAAAACACTACAACACAAGAGCAGATTGATGACACTATTTGCTTTTATTGTCAAGAAAAATAATCAGAGACAAGTAAGATGGATCAGTGGATCAATTACACAAAATGTTACAGTTGGGCACATGAAGGTTGCAGAGGTTGGGTTTTAGAGAAACTCAACAGTTTTGAATCTGATAGATGTTTTATAATATCTCATTGGTCGAATATGCGGTTTTACCCCTCAAACCTTTTGACTTATTTTCCGAAGAAACTGGACTTAGACTTATTGTTATTAAGACCAATACCTAAATAATGAATCACAATTAAGGGATATTGTCAGAAAATAATTTAAAGGAGCTAAAATAGTTTCACAATTCTCATTTATAAAATTCAAAAACTTGATTGTTAAGAATAGGCTTCAGGTAGAATCTTTATTGGTGTTTAATTTCAATCAAGAAGTACAGGTGGTCTATGTATAATCTATGTAGTTTATGTGATGGATAATTAAACACTAATCGGGAATGCTATATGATGCAGAGCAATACACCCTCAAGTTATGAACTATAGACACAATATAGGTGAAATTATATTAACCATATCAGAAATTAGTTCAGAATGGCAGAAGCATGTCCATTCTACAGAGAAGCGTAGCGGACCATAACAGTTTTGGGTTTCACTATATACTTAAACATTAAGTCATTTGTTTAATTGCTTTACTTCATCCTCGTTTCAACTAAAATTGATTACGCATCACATTGGTACATTGTCGAGAAGCTGAATAAAATTTTTATTGCCATTTAAGAAATCAAACGTTTTACTCCATTGGAAATAATGAGAAGGGTTACTTTATCCCTTTCAGTAGATATACGGTTAACGTGACTGACATACAGATTAGGGTTATTAAAGATCCAAACAGGGTAATGAAATATAGCGACAAATATTTTGCATTTCTAAGCGGTATATAAAACAATTACCGTCAGCTTAATTAAATATTCTAACTCGAAATTGGAACTATACTTTAAATATAGAGTTACTCTGATAGAGGGTGATTACATAATCTACTGCATATGTAGGTGACTTGGGCGGTTAGAAATCTCCCATATTTGGTAGGTAGGTCAATCCTTAATAAAAAATATTATGTATTTTTCCCATTTGAAGCATGGATTTCTTTGTTTAATCCAATAAGCTTTACCGATATTTTAATAGAGCAAATCGAAATAATAGACAAAACTAAAAAAAAAGAGTCCAATATATTTAGAAAAATCGGTTTTGTCGCTCCAAAAATTCAAAAGAATATTGTATATTAATTGTATTATGCCTGTGCGGGAAAGTAAAACTACAACCTGTATATAAAAATCTAGGACAACGTTTGAAAATAGCATAATGTTAAAAACAAACCGAACAAAGTTAATTCTGAATTTGTGCGTTGCATTTTAAAAGTTAAATGTAAATATTAACTAAATTATGATGAATGATTAATTTTGAATTACCCTGTACGGAAAATCAACATTTGGTGTGTTTATTTTACCCAATTAGTGGAACTATCAATAGAACAAGCCAAAGATACAGGGCAGGATCATCTGCGATGCCTGGCAGGGCAGTACACCGTTTACTGTCGTTGGGAGCATCATCACAAGTGCTGCTTGTGCTTGGAGGGTGCTGAGACAGCGGACAATTTATTATGTTACGTCAAGCTCTGGGTAGAATCAGATTTGCGATGTTTGGTGAATTAACTTTCTACCAGCGAGTCTAAAAGGGAACTCAAACTAGAAAAATGCATTTTAGGACTAGCCCTCAAATATAAGCTAATTGGTATTGGTGCTTGGAATTTGGAAAAAATTTTATAAATCAACTAAACTCATATATGCATTGCAAAACAAAATTTTCTAAAAAGCTAGTGACTCTCAATTTAAATATAAAAAAACAAAAACATTAAAACTGCGTGCATTAGATTAATGAAGTTATATTGGAGGTAGACACGACCACATATACAGAACAAATTCCATATGAATAGTCATTGGTTAAAGTAACTTGATCAGATTAACTGAGATTTGTGGAAGTTAATTAGCTAGTTAAATAAATATGAGAACATGATATGTAGAGAATATAGAGCGAGATCGAGTTGGTTATATTAGAATGTGGTAAAGCTAATTAGACTTGGTAGCATAAGAGGTAAATTCAAAACAACAAGGCATTGCTCACTTGGTCTGAAATTTAGTTTTAGAGTTAAAGAATTATTCATAAATTACGAATTGGTCGTCACCCAATAGTTACGGTGAAAAGACCTTCTAGAATTGACATGATTATTATATTTTTAGTACCGTTGTTAGTTGGTTTGATTTAGCAATATTTTAGGAATCGATGTTTTGGGATCATAGTAAGACTTTTTATATTAATCAAATTTTTTGTTGTTTTCCCGAGCTCAAACCCACAAACTTTTTCTGGAAAACCCATTTTTTACGGTCATGTGTTTGGTAACCTGAAAATTTTTTAGGCTGAGATCGCGTTGCTGGAAAAGTTTCATAGATTATAACAGTCTTATTCTGACAGTCTAATATGAACAGGAAACGAATATTCAGTTGATTTCCTTGCACAAAATAAATAAATAAAAAATAATAATCATCAGTCAGAAAGAGGTTCTAAGTCAGTCGGCGTAGACACATTCCGAACGCAGCCCTAGAGTCTAGAATATACATATAATTTAGATATTTAGAAAAAGCACCCTTTACAAGAAGTTGAATCACCCTCTAGCGCATAAATCCATACTAGCATAATAGATTTATTGTATCTAACGAAACACCGCGGTAGTCTAATCATACTGACTACTATTTAGCGTAATTATGTGGTGTAATGCTAGAAATCTGCTTATTAAGTATTATAAGTCCAAATCTGTGATGAGGTAGAAGTGCGCCTTCTGTTCCTTGAAGTTGCTATTAGCGGATTGTTTAATAATAATTAGGAAACGCCTGCGACTAATAGCTCGTTATAATTAAGCGACAGCCGTTAGAAACTGAAATGCAATAACAAATTACTTGAGCTTTACTGCTATTTTCTCGCTAGCAAACTACGCTTTAGTAAAGTGTAAAGCAAAAACATTGACAGAAAAACAATGGCGTTACACTCCAAAATTATCTTTAAATGTATACTTGGAAGGACTTTCACGAAAATTAATGAATTAAATGAGTAAATAGCTGCTGGGTAAGAAGGTAAAAAGCATCAACTGACAGATCGGTTAATAGGCATCAAGTGGCGGCTATTTATACAAACTAAGTATGAATATTCACGCAATTTCTTCATCTTCAGAAAATGTAATTGTGCATTACACATACACAGACAGATAGACTTCCATTTGGAAATGGTTTTAATCGTCTGAGGAACTTTCAAAATGGTTATATGCGCCTTTATCTCAATTTTTTTTAGCGCGCTTACAATACTTTCCCTGGGAAGTAAAAAAAATGGGGTTAATTTGCAGTATTTAATATAAGAGCATCAATCGTTTCCACCCATATTCGTATAGTATAGTTTAACGAACAATGTAACGTAAGCTGCTAGTTCATATGTTTAAAACGTTCGATACATACACACTACACAGTCTAGTATTTACATAGAATATTTGTATTTTGCAACAGTCACGTCCTGATTACACAGTTGAAGGTTTACATATGGTATTACACAAAAAAAAAACATCAAAGTATAGAGCTTTTTATGGAATAAAACAAGTAGTTGCAAAATAATATGAGGTGTTTTGTATTTTGGTTTTTATCGAATACGAGATGATACAATAGTTTAAAAGCTTGGTGCAAAAGCTGAGATGGATGCAACATAGGAAAGTGAACGTAAATATCCACTAATTCTTTGCACTCGTCACCAAGCCTGTTCAGGAGTAATAGGTATGACTCGGTTCCTTATAGGCAATCAATCAATCAATCAAAGATTATCTTAGATGTTTATATGATCTTAAGCAGTGTTCAATGATCACTAAACCAAGTTTTGTGTTTGTCTATGATGTACCTACTAATTCTTAGTTTTAATTTATCTTACACACACTTTTTTCTACAGCAATAATTTACTTTGGTATACTTAAGACAAAGATAGGCCTATCGCTTTTTTATTTGTTATATTTGTTATTCTTGTGATGAGCATTCACAGAGGAATTGGATGTCTCAAAAAAGAGAAAGCAGGAGACAGATGTTTGCTCTCTCAATATTTTAATAATAATATTAATAAGCCTTCATTTCCAACAGGATAAACCCAATTACAGAAAAATCAATGCATTACCCAAGATAATAAAAAAGCAACGAAACAGAAAAAATAGAAAAAAATATCAATCTAATAATATTAAATAATTAATTACGTATCAATCCATTAAAAGTAAGAACACTAACACAAAAAAAGAAAATAACTTAAAATAATATAGATATTATATGATATAACCCATAACTTAACTTCATAAAGAAGTTACAACATAGGTGTTACAAAACTCAATGAAAATGTACATGAACGCTCAAGCTGACGCATAGAAAAAAAACCCATCATAATCTGAGTCTAACAATACGGAAAAGCTAATCGTAATGGCATTTAAGAAAACACTTAATGAAATTTTAGTTTTGAGTCACTTCAATTTTTGTGATATCGTGTAAGGTTCGATGTCTTCGAATTTCTATATGGTATAAGAAAATTTGAACCTGTGTCACACAACCTAAAAGAGGCCTCCTAGTTTATGAATAAAACTAACCTTAGATCAGATGTAAGTAACAGAAACCTAAGTTTTCAAGGACAGATATCACCCAAACTCTTTTAACTTCAACATTTGAAAGACCGTTTACTGACCAAGTCCACAGTTCTTTAAAAGTTTAGGAATTTTAGATAGGGAGGTAAATTAATTATCATTCTAACATTTTTTTTTTTTCATTTTTAACCAAACTTGTTATTATTAGAGATAATCATAGCCTTTATAACAACGAAATGTGCATTATCTTTTTATGTGGTATTGTGTCTTTGATGCATACTTACAGTTCCACATTCAAGTGGAACGAAAAAGTCGTACAAAATAATGAAGCACTTAAATTTCCTTATTTTTTGTTTTATCTACCACCATTTCTTGAATGTAAAGTCACATTTCCCTTTTTCAAATATAAGGATTTTTAAAAATGAAAACATTATGTTTGTTTAGCCATACATTTGATAAAAACATTGGTGGAAATGGAAAACATTTTTATCGAAGAAAGTTTTATAAACTAAAATTTTCATTAAGCCGGAACCACTTTAACTACAGCTTGAGTATGGTTTCGATATAAGAGTTGAGTTTTTTTATTTTTAAATTTCCTATTATTCCGGAGTTTTTTTTACAGTACAAATTAAACTGTCTGAGTTTATTACAGTCATAAAGTTGAATTCTTCCAATTCAATAAAAAAGCGCTATGCTTTCACATTATTTTCTACTCCAACCGTTTGTATTTGGTACTTTTCCAACTGTTACCCCAACTTTCCAAAACTAATATAATTTTAAATCCTCTTTTAGATATACCTACTTTTTAATGAATTAAAACCATTCAGAGTTTGACATAAAATATCCGTAAAAATTTATGCACAAATAAAATTTCCCAATATATACAATATTATTTGCACTTACTTAAGTAAATTATCATCGTAGGAAGCTATTAAATACATTATTATCCTTTGAATAAACAATTTAAGTGCCATACAATATTTGTACATAGGAGGGTTTTTTCAGTTTTGTATATAGGGTTGATTGGGCTGTTGTACTATTATGATGCTTGCGAAATGAACAAGAAGAATGATTTGTTCATTTAAAAAATTCCAGAACTGTAGAGCAACAAGGTTCTCCAAGCTGAGCGGTCTCAAATCATGAAGCAATCGACCAGATGGATTATGTGATTATCACTAGTAAACATATTATAGTTTATTTGAACAAAAATTCTATACAGCCAACACAGAATTTGAGTTAAGTGATGCTATTGTTTTTTTATTTATTTTTAGATAGTCGGCTAAGTCTATTTTATCTTGTGTTTTGGTATTTAAGGTTTTTAGTCCATTTGCACACTGTAACTGTAGTTTTTCTATATTACTAAAGCCGAAGTTAGATAATATAATCCAATACTGAACGTATTAAGTCAAAAATGGGGTAAGAAAACGCTAGCACTAGCATCGTGCGACTGTTTAGTTTAGTAAACTATACTAAGTGTGGTTTTACGAACAAGTCTAGGGACTCCACAAAGGACCCCAGCATAATTATAGCATATGCCAAACTGAAACCTTAACCTAAAGGATAGTTTCGGAGTAGAAGCGTATGATCCAGAACTTCCCAAAGACTGCGGATCTCAACATCGGTCACTCAGAGACATAGAACCAGGTTATTCATCTCTAGAAAAGATGGTATGAGATAGGCATAAGTTGTGCAGACCGTACTAAGCAGTGGAAAGCCTCATTCATATACCCTCCGGTTGTACAGCCCAGAAAGGCTTTCACAGAGACAACCCTCACGAAAAACCACATATTTCCTCACGAAAGTACCTGCCCTTCGAACCAATTAACACAAAGATAATGAAACGAAAAACATACACCACAAGATAGGACAGAAAATGCAAATGGAGCCACTAATCGATTGTTCCAAAACAAAAACAGGAGAGGATTGTTCCTCTAGATGACACTGCCATTGACCTACTTGCCGACGATTCAGTGGAGCTCAGGTGCAATTGCAGCAGCAGCACCCAGCGTCGCCGTACGGTCTAATACGATAGAACCACATCCTCTCTCCTCTCCTCAAATGATGCCCCCCCATCAACCACCCTTCCAAACAACCTCGCCGCCATTCAAGGCAGACCTTAAGGATCCAACAGCACCTGCCGGTCAGAAGCCGATAAGCGTGAGAATGAACAAGGCCCAGTAACTACGAACTATACAAACCAAATAAAATGGAAATATGACAACAAACACATACAACGCCATACCGATGAACTGTATACTAACATTATTAATTTCTTACAGGTCCATACAAAATAACTGGTAAGTAAGATAATCAGATCTCAAGGACGGATTGATGGTAAAATCAATAATCAGAAAACCACACAGAGCCGTACGAAGTACATTCATTTCCAAAATAAATACATGTAATTGATAAAAGTATTATTTTACTTAATAAAACTCAAGATTGATGGATAAATAAAATCAATTTCTATAAGGTGAGTCTCACATTTAAAATTTAAGAGTAGACTGTAATATTCTTACCGATATTAACAACAAAATATACTCAGTAAAGACACAAATTCTTTAGCTGTTTTTTCTTCGCTGATCTTTTGTCACTGGGGATGCCAATTCAAAGAATCGCTCATTTGCCTTTAAATCTCTCACGTTATAAACTCTCATTTTTCTATTGATCACAATAAACAAATTCCTTGCAGATGAAGGAATCGTGAACATTCAGTCAAGAAAAAGATTTATTCGGCGACTACAACTTCAATACCTGTATTTTTGTTGTATTCGCCCTCGGCACCCTCTATTTCACAGGGTATGTTTAAAATAATTGAATAAAATCCTGCCGCTAATGTCTGCTGTTGGTTTAAAAAATGAATACGACAATAGTGAACGTATGCTGAATGCATCAAAAGCGTTGCACGTGGTACAAAGATAATTGAAAAAAGGACTATTTTTCCTTTTGTTTCCTCCATTTTTTTTTTGTTGGTGAATGTGTAAGCAATTTTTGTTTGCTGTGTGGAGTTATTCATCAACCTTTTATTCAATCAATTTCCATATTAAATCAGGTCAACCTTAGAAAATTGCGGTAAAGCAAAAAATTCTTTATAAGAAAAAACAGCTTAAAGGTTAATAATGGCCGTGCCACATCCATATAATCAATTTCCATACTTAATAATTTAATTAATATGCGGCAATAGAAAAACATATTTCCATTCATGCATTTATATAATTTTCCATTAATTAATGCCAGTCAAACACGAAACTTTATTTAGAAATTAATTACTGGGTTTTGATTAAATCTTTAAGCTCAATGCTATTCATCATGGATGCGTTAATACCAATTTCAATTCAACTACCACCTAACGTGTGGTTACAAATATAGTTGTGTTTGTCTAGTCTTGTATATTTCTACATTTTCAAACGGTATTTGGCGAGTAAAAAGCGTGCGACGGCTTGTCACGAATGAAATTCCTTACACTACCAAGATCAACTTGCCAGTGACGTGGAGTTGATTTAGACTACTCTCAGATAACAGTCCTATTCTTAAACAGACAAAGTACATTACACAAAACAGTAAAACAAAGTACATTAAGATCAGTTAAAAATTCATTAAGTAGACAAAAGGTAAACACTATTGAAATATCACAACAATAATCTACAACACTATATTATAACTTAAGATTAACAAAAGCACTAGAACTAAAATTTAGTATAGTCATATTGGTACATTCTCAAGAAGTTGTTTTTTCGCTTCAACTTTAAACTTATTGTTGTTCGCAATATCTTTTATATGACGATATTACCTGAAACTGTCGGTGCAGCCACAAATTTTTCTTATGTCGCGTGCCATACCAGTGCAGATCCTCATGACTTCACCCTCAGTATTGAGATTTTCCCTAATACAAAAAAATACATTGCCAAATATACAGAGCAGGAACTGTTAAAATATTTAATTTTTTAAACAGTGGTTTGCATGAATCGATATAAGCTTTAACTATTAAGCGTACAGCCGTCTTCTGAATCTCGATATAATTTGCCATTGCGGTGCCTTGCCCCTTAACAGAACACTATAACCCTGAAAGTATCCAATATATGCACAACGCAAGACTTCTTGTGAACCACACTGGATAATTTTTTGGCAAGGCAATCGATCTGATCTTTCCATGTCAATTTTCGGTCTACAATTACTCCAAGAAACTTACAAGTATTGTTATCGCTAGTATAATTTTTCCTCAGTGTAAAGTCAATCCTCTCTGTATTTGATAACACATCAAACCAATTCTCAGCTTTTTTAATTTGGTTTGGATTATGTTATTATAATCTTCGGAAGCCTGGTAATTTGTGGTGTCGTCTACATACTGTATTACCTGAGTATCCCTCAAAAAAGCTGATAAGTCGTTTTCTCAACTCATCCTGATTCGTCATTCGAGTAAAAATATATATGGAAATAACGATTATCCAATGAAACTATTGGTTTTTCAAATTTGATCATCATAGAAGAGTTACTTGCCCAAATATCGTAAATCTAATTCTATATCCAGCAGAAAAGAAAGAATTTTGCAAAAGACTCAATGAAATGTGGTGACTCATCCTCCAGCCTAAGAGTTGGGTATTCTGTTTGCTTAAAATAATACTTTCTAAATGATAAATACAATAAAAAAGTGGTTTTATTCGAAAATCAACTGATAAATTTCTCTAACAGACACTGTATCTATAAACGATTGCTATTTCAGTAAGTTCTTTCATTCTATGTGGTTATAAATTCAAAAATTTCAATGCCAACCCTCTGTATAGAGTAAGGGTGCTCAACAATAATAATAATAATGAAAATTTTAGAATATCGTGGTATTAAAACCCAGAGTTATTTGCCATGAATATGGGAATAAGGCAAAACTCAAAATAGTCTCTTATTTGAACCAGAATAATACCGTGATCACTGAAGTATTTTAATTACGAGTTTGAATTAGACACGATCTACATGCTAAAATGGCATATTTCGAATTTACACATTCATCGGTCTCACAAGAAAATAGTTGGGAATTCTGCTTTGAAAGTTTTTCTATTAACAAGAATTTGTCTAAAGAAAATGCACGTAATTCAACAGAAAATAAATAGAAATAGTTGACCAACAGACATATTTAATGATAAAAACAAAATGAAGTAGATATAGGTACATATCTACAGTATAGTATTGAATGAATTTTAATGGTAGAAACCTTGTGATTTTGCAATTTTATGTGTTATGGCAAGTATCGCGTCCTATATTCCTTAATCGATGAAGGTAGCAGTATATTAATGACTATAAAGCTGTCAGGAGGTTCAGTTGGACATTCCACGGAAGTACTTTCAAAATAAATCTCGTTTTTTCTACTGTCCATAGACAAGCCCAAGATTTCTGATATTACTACGAGTTATTATTTTAAAATGTGTTATTGTCAAGAATCTACAGAGATGTTGTCGTTACTTGCTTCGAATGAGCAAGTCGGATCCAAGTCATGACAGTAATACATAAATGAGCTTTTGGAGGAAATTCGACCACAAAGATAAACAGATTCCCACTGACCGCATGTAGGTATATTAAGTTAATCTTACTTTTCGTTAAATATATATAGTAAGCAAAAGAGAAAAGATCGCAAAAATTTTTCAATTTGTTAGTTTACTGACTTGACAGTCAATCTATTAAAATTTTCTAAAATAAAATTGCACATGAAGAGGCTGAAAAACAGTCATATCCTGACCGTTTTCGGGTCTACTTTTCATTTTAACAGCAAATGAAATGATCCTACAAATAGGAACTTTTCAAGATCCGCAAGACAATGGCATCAGGAATTTTTTTGTGTTTCTAGTCCCAAATAACAGGTAATTTTATAAAAAGTAATAATAAATATTTTACTGCTTTTTGTGACCCAGTTTGCTTTGGATAATTTTGAACAGAAGATGCGCAAAAAAAGAAATTTCCAATATTAAACAGCGAATATTATCATAATAGAAAATAAAATCAAAATCCCTTTTTTTCGCAAGAGAATTTCAATTTTCTTTCTGTAGCTTTTAGGTAGGTAGTAATGTGTCAAGTAAGTCTTAAGGTGGCTTTAGTTTATTCTTTATTGTATATAGAAATTTCAAATCACCCTGGTATATAAAGTTATTCAGTACACATTATTCCCATGCTGAAATAAAAACCATGAAAAAGAAGATTTATAAAAGGGGACACAAATATTTGACACATTCCATTTACATGTTAAAGCCATGTTTTCGCATAATTCTAACACTCAGTATGTTTATGCATGCACTATCTTTCATCACTATACATTGAGGGGTGAGCAGGGGTAAGGAGATTGGGATAAAGGGTGTCATACATAAATACGGCTTACAAATTGATTAACTATTCGCTCAAGGGAGTAGAGCACTACTTGAGGGTATATGTATCTAAGGATAAAGCCAGAATACAATTTTCTTTTTTCCCCTTCGAGTTTATTTTGTTCTATTATTTTAACTTATCAGTGTCGCCTAATTGAATTGACTTTTTATGGTTTCTATCAATTTTTCTGATAAATGCAAGACTGCGTGGGGTGCATCCCTGCAGGAGTCTTAATGCAATTTAAGATTTAAGTAGTTGGTACATACGGAGCTCTTGGTTTAAAAATCAAATATTTCCAACTTCCAAATGTGACAAAAATATATTACTAGGCTTGTAAAGAAGGTCAAGAAACTTCATTGGTTCAGATTACTTATCAATTTCATTTGAATTCCTGTATAGTATATTAAATAGTTTGGTATCATTAATTATTGATTGGTGATTTTTTGAGTATTGGTTGACATCCAATATTTCTTTGCAGCAGTTCATAATCAATCAGTAAGTATCATAAGATTTTTATTTAAAAAATGTATTACTTCCTATTCTTATTTTAAATTACAGAGGAATTGCAATTTCTTTAACAAAACTACATTTTTTCACGAAGAGACATGCCCATGTCTCCAACTTTAAAATAATTACGGACCCATCTTTATAGTCAAGAATGAATTTCACAATAGTTAACAATCTTGATTTATTATATAATTAAATGTTTTAGAAGCTACTTTTATCTAGCAGGAAAGTGATGAATTCTATGCGTATTTATTTAGTTCCTTCTGCTATTTCTCTTTCTCTGTTTCAGAATTTTCTGGAAGGTTGAGGAGGAGGAAATAATTGATATCCAAATCTAGATAGTTGCTCTTAAAGACTGCTTCCTAACAACAGCTTTTAATTCGACTTAGTAATCTATTCAACTAAAATTCGAAAATTTGCAATTTTGCATTTGCTTGAACCTGCTTTGGAACTCCGAAAGCAGACTCAAGACAACCCTCGTCATAGAGACCTTTATTATTAAGGACAATTTTCAGAAGTCTCCTGAGAGGATATTCGTCACTAACAATTAATTTAGTTTATAAAATAAACAAAATATTTAATTAATTTTACACTTCCGATGTTCTTACGCATAGTTAGTCGATGTTATTGACTGTTCAAAGAAGCAAAATTTTCAGTGCTTCGATTTCCTGTTTCCGTCGATTTCAATTAAACTTTATCTCAATCTATCATTACATCGTATTTGTGGTAATCTAAAACTTTCTTTTGTTAGTGCCACAGAAAATCCAAGTATTATTCGCCTGCTACAGAGTTTTCAATTAATTTTGTTGACCCCGTAGCTGAGATAACAGAGATTAACCAGAAAAATGTCGAACAAGATAAAAACTACAACTGCCAAATAAATCTGTGGATGCTTAGTTTTTATTATAAAATTTATAGCGAAATATATTTTATTTCTGTTATTTGAAGATAAATTTTATAAAAATGTCTAAACTGTAATTCATGTGGACATTTTACTCTTATCTATACTGATTTGCTGTTAAACAATAATACGACAAAATGACACTATTGATTTAACAAAGAAATTCTATCAATTTTCAATACAATAAATCTAGGAATATTAGTTAAATTGAATTACTCGAAAAATGTAAGTTTCAGAAATTAATACGTGGACGATCAATAGTTTTCAACATTTTTGTATAATTTGAAAGTAGGTTACATCAAAATAATCTGGATATTTATCACCAGGATCCAACACATAACATAACTACATAAATTAAACATTTCTCCAACAATAAGGAGAACTGTGCTTGATACTGACTATAAACTAGTTTTCACCTTGCTAGTTTTGTTTATGAGCTAAGCTAAAGCTTCCTTCTAAGAGTGTTGAGTTAAATTTCTGATGGAAATGAATACTTTAAATCCTTCGAGTAAGAAAAAAATTATGACCTGCCGAAGTAGTTGTTGATTAAGATTTTATTTTATTGATTGTTTGTGGTTCCCTCCGGGAATTGTCGTCATTTTTAGGAGATAAGCTAAAATTTTGCATCCTCCACATATTTTAGATTTAAATAGTTTTTTTAAATAGCTGCCGTTTTGCTACCTAAAATGTTTAATAATATACACAGCAATAGCTATTGAGAAGGTGTCATAAAATTAAGCAAATTCCATTCGTGGAGCTCAGGAGCCTTAAGTGCTTTGTTGAAGCACATTATTGTCTGTGCCACAATCCACCTTACTCTTTAAACTCAAACAGAATGTGCGGCTCTTTCTTCTATTGCAATTGCACGTAGTGAGGTCTTCAGCGTATTTGAACCTGTTAATTTCCTCGCAATGTTCCTTTAGTGTCATTCAAAATTAGATCCCATTGGCGTTCAAAAAGAGTGTAAATCGGGGCCAAAACAAAAAAAAAACATAGGCAGAAATATTCACTAGATATTTATAGCATTGATAGAATATAACCTATGAAATTTATCATAAAAAACTCCTTACATAGGCGTATGTAAATAGTGGAAAAGGGGCAAAATAAACACATACATAGGCTGTAAAAATTATATATTGCAGTGGCACAGCTGTAGCCTTTACTAAAACCTGACTCAATTTGTGAAACCATGACCTTTTCTAAAATTTTTGAAATTGCAGACAAAATAGATATAGCACAAAGGCTACTAAAGTTTTTGTCGTCCTTGTTTTTGGTGAATAAGTTTTCATAGCTAATGTCTAAAATCAAAAAATATTTTATTTGAAAATGTATCTTGTCACCAAGACTCAAAATATTACTTTTACACTTAAATATGGATATCCGTGCCTCGAGGGCAACAGTTTAATTTCTAAAAAAAAAATAATAATAAACATTATGTAACCATTTATCATTATTTTTTATTTATTTAACGTCTCGAAATTTTGAATACCCGGTATAGTGTTTATTTGGTTAAAACGTCAGTGTCAACTTAATAATTTGAGTGTGCATCGTTTAATTTTTGATCGCCTAATTGTATATAAAAAAACATGCTTAGATTAGTTGCGAGATATAAAGCACCACCGGATTTATCAACCACAATCCTGGAGCAAATGCGAGACGAAAAATTGAAAAAAATCGCTACCACGTAAGTACATAGGTACATATTATGGAACATAGATATAATAATATGCCAAAGAATACAACAAAAAGCTTGTAATAAAAGTTATTCAGTGATTAGTATGCACCTATAATTTATAGGTATTTTCTAAAAACGATGTTTCGAACCAATACACGTTCATCTTCATTTTTAATGTTATATAATTCACCTAGAATATTACATTAGGTATAATTAGATGAACTGCAACAAAAATTCTAATATAGTAGGAATAATAATAATATATTTAATCATTTTTAGAAACGAAGATGATTATCAAAGTGAAAGGATTATTAAAACTTGCGAACGTCAGTTAAATGAGATAGAATGCGAATTACACAAGCGTTACTTTGCTAAAATTCATATGGAACTCAAACAAACTGTCAGGGCCAAATGGCCAGTCGAAGAATCTTTCGAAGATGATAATTAAGAAACCATGATATTGTCGACTTTAAAGCTAATGTTACTGTTAATTTTTTTTGTAGTACTAAGTACTACATTAGTAGTAAGTGATTTGATGGTTTCTGGTTGTTAACACAACGCTTAAACAATAAATTTTGGAAATGTTGAAATACTGCGTTATATATTGGTTGCTCGACAATCTGATGAAGCAGCTATTGACAGAATTGAACACTCGGCGCTGATCTAATATCAGCAGTTTTTGCGTGGAAATTCGTTGCTACATATTCCAGATGTAGAGCTTTTTATTATTGCACTGCGAACCCCTAGAAGTTTGTTCCATACTTTTGAGAATCACCCTGTAATCTAAGCGTATTTTAGTCCTAGATTTTACGGCAATGCCGTGAAAGTAAAATAAAAAATATAGAAATTATTTTCTGCTAGATAATTTCTATTTATACAGTCGACTGTATTTGTTCCAAAAGCCTTCAATTCATTGTCGAAAATAAATTATTTTAGACGAGAGAATTTGATTTATAAATTAACAAAAAATAATTCTCTGTGAATCCAATTCCAGGACGAATTTTAAAGTTAATATATAAATAAAGATCTGATTTCGCACAGTTCCATGGACCTCTCAAATTTTTGATAACTCAAAAAATAAAATTTAGAAAGAATGGTTTAACAAATAAAACATAAAATTAAACTAGAAACAACTCAATGAGGATACAAAAAAATCGTGAGGTATATGCCAAATTAAATCATCCGTATAAAAATTGACCAGATGACAAAAAGGCAGTTTCCACTATCCCTTTAGTGTGTCAATTCACAGGCTGAAGCTACTGCTAAAAAATTAAACTCCCAAGACGGAAGGATCTAAAATTGAGAGTAGGGCGATATTCTTCAAAAATCCGCAAGAGCTAGCAGCAGTTACAATATGATAGTTATATCTAAATTAATACATCAAACTCGAACTCGTATTGCCACAGCAGATTGAGGGAACACATTCACTTATTTATCACTGCAATGTGTCAGAGAATGTCATAGGCACTAAAATCTTTAACGTTCAAAGAAGACGTCCAAGCTGATGGGGTCTCTGTGTTGGTAGAAATGGAATTGTGTTAAACTACTCTCTGTATCAGAAAACCAAGAAATCGATAGATATAGGGAAGCTGAGCTATTCGCAAAAAGAAGTCGAGAGAAAAAACATCAGAACAGACCTTCGAAGGGAAAACACAAAGAATACTGGAACCAACTCATAGAGGAATCCGGATTACCCTCACAGGAAGAGAAATAATCCAAATAAATGATCTACTAAATAATTTCAGAAGTTTATGTATGTGTTTTCTACTTGTTATTGACAGTGATATTGCAGTCTTTTTGTCATCACTGCTGCTGGGTAAAGCATGCTAATTGCAGAAACATTAATTGTATTGCCCTTAAGAGGTCTCCACATTGCAGCAACAAATTATTTTTCAATAACGAAACCAATGTCAAGTATTTTCTTCATCGGCATTAGACAAATTAAGATCGATATTAAAACCAACAAAACACTTAGTAAACATATTATTTACTATGCCATCTTTATTTTCCTTGAATGCATTCAACATGATCACAGTTTTATCGTTAGTAGGCGTCTGATAAATTATTATCCCTAAAAGTGAAAGAGATAAAATAAATGACAGTTGTCTAACACAAGCTATCACACTATTCCAGTTGTTTTTAGATTTCTATTAGAGCTTAAAAGGTTAAATAAATACGTTTGAAGACGAAACAGAAAAGATACAACGGGGCAATTTCCACAAAACTTATCGTAGACGTTAGATGGAAAGACACCTGACAAATGGGTAACCATTATGTTAACCTACCTCTAGTTTTTTCTCCTTAAAGGAACATCTGTTACTGTACGCATAACAGCTTGATATACGACCATTTTTATTTATTGACATTTTTAACAAGTTAAATAGGTACAATGTTTAACTTATATCTCACAGTAAAAATATGGTTATGTATTTATTTTATTTGAATTTTAACAAAACAAATGTGTGTAGGGAAATCCTGATTCCAAATTCAGTTGCCATGCAAACTGTAACCGCCTGATGCTTGTTCTGTTAAAAATGTAAAGCTTTGAAATAAACAAGGATATGCGCATTTTATTTGCATGTTTTTTGAAACTGCTTTAAACAAATTTACGTTGCGCAATGAAAATTCAGATTTTGCCGGAATAGTAAATGAAAGTACATTTGTACGTTCAATCTTTATAAGTCAACCCTATACGCCCACATTTAGAAAGAAATGAAAATGTTTATTCAAAAGAAGTTTAGAAGAATGAACAACATACAAGGTATTTCCAAATTTAGCAATCCCAGTCTGAATAAATTTTGACACAAAGTTGAGGTTTTAATAAATCAATGACCCCAACCCAATATCGTAAATTTAATATTGACGTTTCGCGGGATTATTTCGGTTTTACAAAATTGAAAACAATCAGGGACATTGCTACAATCACATAAAGTACAAAAACTGGTATACAATAGTAATTTAGGTTACAAGACCCGAAAGTGTTTTGCCTGTAACAATTTCTGTTTTAAATTATCATCTTTGGGAAGCAAAAAAACTGTATGCCATTTTGCTCTTGTTTTAATATGCTACTATAATTGGATTTACATCCAGGTAGACAGCAGGCTGAGGGCTACAAACCAGGAATCAGAAACAAAAAAATCAGGTAGTTAGTTAAAGTGAATTTATTAATAATAATAATTCTTAAATATACATATTAGGTCATTCAAAAAGGCCATAGGACGACACCGATGGCTTTACTAGAATATTTTCCATATGCAATAAATTCTATCGTGCCGGCCAAAGAGTCCAAACAAATCACTTTATTTTATGGGATGTAAGCTTAATTATTTATTTTATGTTATATAATATAGTGATTAACAAATACTAAATCTAGAGACAACGGCAAAAACAGACCAAATACATTCTTTGTGAATAGTTATGTTAAATATACAATTGTGAACGTTAAATATCTGAAGGTAGATGTGTCTGCAATGCTCGAAATTGCTTATTGTCATGAATATCATTTAAACCCTCCTCAAGCTAAAACTAACAGCATTGATTTTTTACTTTAACTCCAAAAAACTAATTTTACTACTTTACTTTAAAGAATTCTAAAAATCTACATGTATAAACTAATCACAATCTCTATCTTAAGGGAAAATTGTATGAGATGCTCTTAAAAATCATCACTATTTGTATTTCGAGTTGAAATTTATGCGGTAATAGCGGCGTTTATCAAGCAGCAATATTAATTTTGCTCTGAACGTTAAAACGTCATTTTAGTAGTTGTGCTCCCCTTCTGGATATTAATTTTGTAATGCTAATAAGTCTCTATGGGGGGAACAGTTAATAATTTTGAAAAAAAAATATACGTAAGGAGGGAGTAATAGTTGCCACAAATATGAGGGAGATAAAATGAAATAGCTGCGTCGAGATCATAGATAACTCTGAAGTTGCTTATATTACTTTATAGGAAGAAAATAGAGAAAATACTGACATTTTTAGATCTACAGTATGTCCAACATAAAAATAAAGGGCATTCAATATTTAAAAGTTTCAGAATGGATATTTTTTCGAGACAATCAAAATATGTCTCAAATTTTTCTTGTCTTCAAGCTTTGTAAGTTAAACCGATTTAAGTGTTAGCATAGTCGATACCCTTGTTTGTGGGAGTTTCGTAAATCTTAGTAGTGTTTATATCATTTTATTTCGATTCCACAATAGTTAATTTATTTTAGCAGAAGAGTATTAGTTTGATTCGGTTGAAAATAACAACAATTCCATAGAGGAAATGTTCAGCCAAAAATATAAATCAAATCAAAATAGAAGGAATGTTAGTGGACAACTTATGGTCTAAAAAATAACCATGATTAATGTAGTGTAAATTACAGGTCTCCAATGACATTTATTGGGTCGTTAATCACCCGAAAAAAAATGTATAAATATGGTCTTTAATTGAGTTGTGAAACAATTCTCCAGCAAAATGCTGATTTACTACAACAGAATTTTAGGCTCATACATATTCATAGTTTCTTAAATAAATACTGTTGTGTAGTTTCATTATAATACACAAACTCCCTGAACTTTATTTTCAGATAAAGCACTTTATAGTTCTAACAACTAGGTATTTATTTACTCGTATATCGCTTATTACTCTATCAGTACAACGCTAAATTAACTAAATGTGTGTTTTTATTTTACTTTCTCGCAATGTAGATGGAAACTTTTGCTTGTTATACCCCGGAAGCTTCTACATTTCAAAGGTAAGGTTACTTTTGTGCCGCAAAAAGAAATACGTAGTGAAAATTTGTTTGAATAGCTTATATAAAGGATACTTGAAGAGGAAAAAAGCATGGAAATACCGTAAAAAACTTAAGCCGAGTGTATGATTTGCAACGATGAAGTGTGTTTGCACAGAGGCGCAGTTCTTCTTCTCCTTTGTAGATAAAATTGCGACAAACCAAAAACATTTGTTGGTATAAGTATAAAATAAACCTTTTAAATATGCATAATATATGACATTGACACTTCCAGAAGGTACTGAGAGAAGTAAAATTAGTTGTTATACCAAAGCAGTCCTATCAACACCACATTCTTTCTCCTTCTTCGTTGAAAATCTGTGAGAGCGATTTTTAATGCATGGTATATATCCCAAGGTGAAGAGTCTACTATTGGTAAAACCATCGTTTACAAATTTATGGGTTCCTAACGAACAAAGAAATGGGTAAAAATGGGATGATGCTTATAGCTTAAGCTCGTTCTACAAAATTTCAAATATACAGGGTCTCACAAAAAATGAATCAATCCCTTAACCACAGATTCCTTGAGTGAATTTGTCACAAAATTGGATTGAAAAAACGAGTTATTTTGTGTTTAATCAAATATTTATTAACATATTCATATAAAATTAAATAAATGGTACAGTAAACAAAAATAAATAAAGTACGAGCTAAAAAACGTTCTCAATTGTGATGAAACCGGTTTGTTTTTTAAATGTTTGAAGAACTATCGCCTACTAGTGCTTTTGCTAACGATCTCAACCATGAATTTAATTGAGGTTAATTCAGTAATTTTGTACAAAATAGGCACAACATTATTAATGCTTAGAGATATTCAGATATTCATTTACCGTACGCAAATATTAAAATACTATATTTATGAACTTGGTAGTGTTTCAGTTTTCAATATGAAAGTGTAAGCTATTTTTCTTTTCACCTGCTCTGCACACCACTGATAAGTTGGTTAAACTGACGCATTTTCTTTGTCAAACAAGGCCCGCCACCAAAGTAATTTAATTCTGGATGTGTTGTACGAGATACGTTGAGAATATATTTTCCAAACAAATAATTTCAACTCACCGTTTGTGGAATTATAAAAGAAAATAACAGAGACCGTACTAGAACTGAGATACTTAGGAGCCAACTATATTGATATACGAGGAAGAATATGGTTTTTTGATGTTGCCTAGCTGTCCGTTTTTATAATTTTGTTTGATCGTAATTCGATACAGTAATTCTTACGTAGGCTCCAATAAATAAAAACAAGAAGTAAACAAAATATTATGTGTGCAATAAACCTAACAACCCCCAATAAATTAATTGCATTGTAATATTAATTATTGTTAATATAGAAGAATAAAAATAATTTTTTTTCCTATGAATTCTTTCAAATAATTTAAATATTCAAAATCTTGATATAAAAAAAATTTGGCGGTACTAAATTAAATTGTGAGAAAACATCTAAAAACCCTTACCATGTGCCGCTATTATTTAAAACTAGGGGAGAGTTGAGTAACATGCGATAATTAGTTTTTATGCGTCAAAACTTTTTAACCTGCCTAATAATATTTATATTGTGTTCCCATGAGGATTATATAATATTTATCCCACATAATGTGGTAATCAAGGTTGCTAATATTTTATTAATAGCTCAAAAAAAATACATGGGAAAAATGCGAAGTATCCCGTTTTGTATAGTAGTAGGTAGTTTTTTTTTTAATCTATAAATTTAACAGATTCTAGAAAGGAAGACAAAATTCTCCAATTATTTTATTCATATTCGCATTCATCGTGGGATCAACCTTCATACATTACCCACCCGTCATCTGTTTTCGATTTGAAATCAAGCTGATTTTACTTTCTTATGATTCCCGTTTATCTTTTATTTCCTTCTTTTTAGTTTGGGTTGAGTTCTTTGGCATGAACATCCCGATCAAAATTGAGGTTTTTGATCGACATAGCACCTCTTTAAGGTGTGTAAGGTTTTTACATTAGCACATCGTTTTACTTCTTGTCTTCTCTGTGGCATTAATCTTTCTTTGGGCATGTTGAAGTGGGATAACTTGTGCGGTGGTTTTTAGAAATTTATTGCTATTTGAACAGGATAGAATTGATTTCTTGTAAAACGTCTTATAGAAAATTGAGAATTTTAATAAAAATTAAAGGCAGTTCTTTCTCTTTAGAGAAAGAAGTTTTTGATGAACTCTTCAATCAATAATTTACACTGCTAAAACCTCTCTTTGATTTGACATACATTTTTTTCCATACTATAGGTACAAATATCAGGTCGGCTAGAGTAGTTTTTCATCATCATATACAGGAACTGTGTAAACATAAAATGTTGTAGGTGCATTAATTTAGAAGATTTTGTTAGAACACAAAGTAAAGGTTAAAGTTAACAACATTCAGTGCTAAGGGTTGAAACTATAGACATTAGAAAATTCCTGAATTATATATTTTGTCTAGCGGTAGTTTTATACCTATTCTTTGTGATTTTACTTTAATAAAAAACATTAACCTTGCCACAAAGAATTACACAAATATATTTTTTAGAATCCTACAAATCTTTTTTTATTTGCAAAGCTCAATTTTTGACAGTTTTATTCCTTGGGTTTTGTTGCTGATTCACGTCTTAAATTAATAGCTGAAATCAAAAATTGCTGCTGTTGATGCTAATCTAAAATTCTACACGATGTTTTTACTTCTTTTTTTTTTGCATGTTTAACCTTTTTATGATACGATTGCTCTTTGGTCTCTGGTGTGATGGATCTACGGTAACGAAACGACGCAAAAGCTCGTTTGGATTGCGGCTGAACATCCCCAAACGTATAACACTCCTTTACAAATCTTTGAAGCAGCCTGTACACGTTGTTGTGCAGTACATTTAGTAATGGTGTGAAAATTCCTGTAATTTCTCTTTTATATTGTCGCATTATCTAATAATAATGATGGAGACCATAAAGCAGGTGGTAATATATACCTACGCAGCTATAATACAAGTATTACTTCAAAAAGGTGTTAAATATCAAAGCTTCCTTCTTGCATTTAATCATCAAACTTAATCCTTAATTAAATAGACAAGCTAGATGTGGTGTCATGAGTCCCACTTAATGGAAAGTCCATAGTGTATATAATGTATATTTGATAGGCGAGCTTATTAGATTTCGTCTTTTGTGTCCTGTGTGTGAAAAAAGCAGGAAACAGAATAAAACTGTGTGTGAGGGAGAAACAAATAAAATCAATCCAGAACTCTAAATTGGATTCCTAGAGAACCTATAGAGAATATAAAATTAGAAGCCGATTGAGATTTCTTTTATTTTTTTCACTTCTTCGTCCAGTTATATTCAAATACCTTGAACAAAGATTAATTAATCCGGAGGTTTTCAGAACTTTCGCTTCTTCACCATTTCTAGACGATAAGAGATTTAAAGGTTTAGGAATGTGAAATGAAATATTAATTAGCTAACTGAAGCGAATTTTACTACGAAATCTACGTGAAAAGATTAAGCCAGAACCGGAATTTTCAAATTTAGGTGTTTATTCCATCACAAATAAAATAATTGCATCAATCTGAGAATAACATTAAATTTTAGGAACATAAGAAGTTATTTTTCATTACTTGACAAGATAAGTGTCCGTTCGTATTGCCTTAATGAAGCACTATTTCACCAAAGACTTTCGGTAAAAAACCAAAAAGAGTGCAGTCTGCATCGGACCCTCCATTGCGACGACCGAGGGTCTATTGTGGCTATACCTATGTATCTTACACCGAGTAGCTCAATCTGCCTAATGAAGTCGATTATTTTGCTGGGTGAGCTTTCTTTTAGACTTGTTGGTAGAAGGTTTACTTCCCCAAATAGTGCGAATCTGGTTCTAGCTACCGCTGAGCAAGAACATAGTAGTTTTTCCTGGTTTTCTAGTAACGTATCACTTTTTTGAGGTGGCAAAGTTTAAATTCGGTTACAGCTCCCAAAAAATCATAAAGAACGATAAAGAAAAAAACTTCTATATTTCCCAGCCAGCAGATACTAGCGGGTTCGCATTTTTGAATATCCTGAATATAAATATATTATTTCAATGAACACTTAAAGATTTTAAAGGGTTAATATACATTTGATGATCTTAATTGAGTAGGTTTGTTTGATAAAAAAAATTCACCGCACAAGTGTGTAAATTTAAAGTAATCTGAATTCGACTGCTACGATTTTACCGTGCTAGTCAGAAGTCCACATCCACTCGTATTTTTTGATTAATAAAATACGTTACGTATTAATCATAGATGACGGTACAGTGTCACTATGACCAATAATTTTAAATAGGACCTTAAGGTGAGTGATATCTCGTTTAAAAGGTACTGAAACTGCCAGTTCAGTCATACTAATTTTGTTTGGATTTAAGAACCAGTTCTTATATTTATTAAGTGTAATGTAAAGTTCTTCGCTTTCCCTAGCTTGGTCCTGCAATATTTGAAAGAAGTTTTTCATGCCTTGTTGATGTTGCTTCAGATTTATATACAGGAAACAGCAGGTGTGGACCGAACGACAGGTTTTGGTTGCAACTTATTTCCTGATTGCTGTTTCTAAGAATTAGTCCATTTGTTTGTTCAGAGAAGTACATGAATCTATTTCCTGTCAAACAATTCCAGCTATATGTATTCCACACTGTACATGGAATATTAATATAAAGAAAATGATATTGATAAAATCAAATGGAAAAAGAGAGAATATATATATATATATATATATTGGGTCGATTTCATAATAAAACTGTAAGATGTATATCTGTGTCGGTGGTAGTTGTAATGTAATCTCAAAAATATGAGTATTAACTTTATTTGTTTATAAAAACACTATACACGGTGTCCCGGGAAATCTCTCGGTTGCAGATATAATAAAAAAAATGAGAGGACAAGTTCCTCATAAAATAGTGTTCTTGAAACTAATTTAGCTATTTTAGGGCTTATATTTTTAACACCCTGTACAATAAAGACTGGACAACATACATGCTGTGAACTCGTATTTCTATGAGATACCTATCCTCGTATTAATAACGGGAAATATTGTAGCTATCTACTATTTAAGTCAAACTAACGGCACGTATCAAACTTTCAAGATCATCCTCGTCTACAGAAGTTACAATGAAATATCCCTACAATATAATTTGCTGTAAGTAATGGTAAGTGTCTGAAATTGTGGTAATTGAATGGACATTCAGTATACACAATAGCCTCCAGTTGATAAAGCTTTCAGATTGAGTTCTGGAAAAAATAACAAATATAAGCGGGAAATCGTTAGGAGAAATAAGAAAACAAGAAAGACATGGAACAAAAAATGTGACTACGACCCCGCGAATATCAAAATACTGAATAGAGGGTTGAAACATACATTCATAACTGACAGACGTAAACAATAGCTGTATAGTTCTGTCTGTCTTTTGCTTTCACTTCAGAGAACAATATTTCCAGTTGTAACATTGAAATGGATTGGGAAGTAAACTAGAAAATCAAAAGTGGTCTAGATGGTGGGACTTTGATTTATCTCTCTGTTTATGTTCACTTTCAAAGAACATTAAATAAAGAAAAAAAGTTTTCTAGAAATGAGATGGAATCTCTCAATACTTTCTAGTTTCCAGAAAGATGTCACTGCCATATATCACTCGTGTGGCAATTTATTACGATTTGGTTTTTAAGTGAGTTGGTTCTTGCCGCAAAACTACCAAACTTAATTTTTCACTGGGCTCACACCCTTCTTATTGCCTATATCCTCTGAAATATTGGCTAAAATCATTCATACCTATCACATGAAAATATATAGGCGAATAAGAAGCGAACGAACTACTAAAATTCCGTATTATATTCGCTGGAATGGTCTACTATATAAATTATGATTTCTCTTAAATAATATGTTTTATCTTTGAGCCACTTAATCTATCAAATTTTAGAACAGAATCCTTATATTCACCAACTTTATTGTTTCTTTTAAGATTTTTTTTTTAATTAAATAATTTTTGGAGGCATTCTAATGTTCCTTTGTGCTCTAAGCATGGAATTTTGTAAACAAGATTCCTGTTCATCCGGAAGTGTGTCTTTGATTTGAATTTTGTGAAAAAATGTTTCCTAATGTTGTTTTCATTTCTAAAGGCTATATTATGGAACATCATTAGCTCCCAGCATTGAAAGCTTAATTATTTTTAAAAGACTCTCAATGTAGGGAATTTTTTAAAATTTATGGGAGCGAATTTCATTATTCCCTCTATTAGTATGCAATTTTTTTTTCAGCAAAGTGGAAAGACTTTTTCTTTTCATTGTTCCAATTTTTCTGAGATTTCTTGTATTAAATGAGATGGTTCTCACGGGAGTTTAGGAAGTTTATTTTCCTATTTTGGTTTCATCTGGTGTCCCCCAGGGTTCTCACCTGGGGTCGTTATTGTTTAACTTGTTTGTAAATGATATCAGACATTGACAGTGAATTCAGGCTTTTTTGCGGACGACCTGAAATGTTACAGGTGTATTAGCGGTCTCACAGATTGTTATCTTCTGGTGTGAGATGCATGTTATGTCGTTAAATATTTCTAAATGCTTTTGCGTTAATTTCAACCGAACTAGAAGACCACTTTTGTATGAATATTTTATTGATCATTCGTCCCTGAAATACAGATCCTCAGTCAGGGATCTGGGAGTTTACCTGGACACCTCTCCTTGAATTATATCGATCACATCAGATATTCGACTTCCAAGTGGCTCTGCAGATTTTAATAATGTCGACACTATTAGAACTTTGTTCACGACGCTCCTTATACCGCATTTGGAGTATGCCTCGGCGGTTTGGGCCTCCTCATACGATTGCCGTATTGCCCAGATCGAGAAAGTTCAGTTCCGATTCCTTAGATACGCTCCCTCCAAGCTTGGTCGTCCGCGACCTACTGATATTGTGATTGATTACGGTGCTTTGATGGATGAGCTGAGGCTCACAACGTTGAGCGATCGCAGGGTCGTCAGAGACCTAACAATTTTGTTCAGTATTTATTTACTATAATTATTATATCACCCTGGTTAAAAATTGATAAAATGTTATCGAGAGATTTATTTAGAAGACTGCTATATTTTAATAAGCCTGGAAATTATTTCTAAAAAATTTGCTAACCAAAAATAATTTCTCATAATATCAAATAAACTACGAATATACTTTCATTTCTTCAATAGGTTAATTTCCGTTGCGGACAATTCCAAGCTATCATCATCTATTATTGGGGTTGTTGGTTGAATGCAAGACAAGAGAAATTGGGGGGTGGGGACTCTCGACGGTAATGAAATTCGTATGTGGGGTGAATTTGTGAGCAGTCATCCATATAATAATTTTTTCTACTCTAAGTTATAGCTCTTTACGGTTTTCCAGACAACTAAATCAAGACCTTTTTTTATTGTATTAGCTGTAGCATAAAATATGCTAAATCTGGTGGCACCCCTAAGAAGTACAATAGGTATTTGAAGAGTAGTATTCAACAGAAAAAAAAATCTTGACAAAATGGTACACTAAAAATGTATTTTCTTTCAACCTTGGAGTTTCGGAATCCTGCTAGTTTTATTTATTTTGATATTTCTTGTCCAATTTTGAGGACAAATACTGTCTTTGAAATTTGTAAAGTAATCCGCTTATATAAATATTTTAAAAAATGTCTGAATACCGGCATGTCATTTTTAAATTTACACACGATGCATGTATGCAATTAACTGGTACATGAAAAACCATATACATTCATCAGCATTTACCTAGTGGAATGGTTTTAAAAAGGGGTTTAGAAATAAATTACAGACAACCCTTTTATTTTATATAAAAGTTTATAATTTGAACTGGATAAAATTGCTGTGGTAAATAAAAATGAAACACAAAATGCACCTTGAATACTTCATTATCAACTCTGGTGATTTAGATTTAACTGGTATATTTAGTATTCTAACTTTACTCAATTCAGCAGTTCACGCTTTACTAAATACGTAATTAATATGTATGTCCTTAAAATAGGATATTAGCAGTGACGTATGAAGGAATTTCCTGTTTGAGGAGATTTTGATGAAATCTTGTGATCGAAAAAGCGTCTGGATTTTTACACGGTCGTGAATTATGTGCACCGTCCTGTTGAAAATAGATGTGTTCAATACTGACATCACCATAGTCTATACATAAACATATACGAAAAAGTAGTAGAACTAAAAGTTTTTAACTAAAATTACAAATTACTTTGTCATGTTTTTGTAATTAATTACAATTACAAACGTTCGAAAAAAATTGCCAATATATCAAGTAAATCAAACGCACAATAATTTTAAGTGTAGGAAATTATAAAATATTAATTTAAAGAATGAGAAATAATAACAAAAAATAATCAGACCTTAAGATGAAAATATTTCCGGGAAACATCAAAACTCAGTATAGCATGGAATATTTTATAAGTGCTAGAGCACGTTTACAAATTACCGTAACGTTGATGTGACCTAACACAAAAATACATGGAAAGTTCAAAATAATTAAAATATCACTGTTTAATTAATTGATCGATAACTCACTTACCAGCCAATCAGGAGCGCATCCAACAATTCTTCCTAAAGAGCCGGAAGCAAGGAGCTTTATATTTATCTGGTGTAGATTAATATCGATTTGAGATTTAAGGTTTTATCAGTTTGTAATTAAACAGATATTAATAGATTTAAATTCTTATATGTCTTACCTTACAATAGTTTGGGTTAAATAAAGCCTTACCCTTGATTTTTACTTGAAAATTTCATACAAAATATAAACCATATTTCCTAAACATAGCAGAAATATTGACTAGTTATTTTTGTACTAATAAAATCTACGTTAAACTATCTATAAACGAAACTAAGTTGTTATACGAAAATGGCAGAAAGTGGAACGGAATTTTAAAGTAGGATTTTGTGATTATATGCGAAATTTTACCATCAATCTTACTTTGTTCTACATAACATAATAAAAAAATACTCAACACGAAAAGAAAATCAGCATTGATAAAAGTTAAGCTATATATATCTTTGGTTCTATAGGCAGGTGAGACAAAAAGGTAATTTCCAATATCATTCTCTTCCTATATAGCAGTTTGAAAGTTTTTCAATAACTAAACTCATTAAAAGTATTAAAAACAACTTTTTAATATGTAATCTGCTATATAATTAAAATCTTTCACAAATTCAATAGATTGCCGTTAATTAACTACTTAACAATATTTTGGGTATTATCGTACTGTAGTGGTGTTTATTAAATTTTAAAACACCAAAAAAAAAACTGTCTAAAAATAACGTTGAGTAAATCTCGTATTGCGGTTATTTCAACAATAAATTAATTATCGTAAAAGCGGGACGAAAGTAATGTCTTGAGACAATCTTCTTAAGCTATTTTGTAATAAACTTAATTAAATTTGAAAAGGGCTTGGATGGCATTTGCGCAACCTTTATTAAACCTAAAACAATCGCTTTTAAATCCATTTTATCTTATTGGTCACAGAAACTTATTACTTTGTTTTAGAACTCTATTTATTTCAACAACATTGTTATTTATAGGTTTTATTTTTTAATGACACAGTGAGTTCATTGAAATTCTATGCTTTAATGTATGTACACTTATCGTTATTTTGTCAAAATGTATTAAGTGAGAGAAATTTTGGGTCAGAAAAGTTCTTGATCAAATAACGATGCCCTTGACGTATTCTAGGCATCTAGAATAAATTCATAGTGTCGAAACACTTTTAGTATCAAGCTGTGTATAGAGTCCTTTAGATACTACCCGCAGAAGTTAAGGCTCTGAGTTGATTTATCTGGATGTTTGCGTATACCACAAGGTTCGTTGAGGCCCATTTTATGTCAATGATGTTTCTACCTCTCCGTGTGCTCAATAATGTAGAAATAGTCCCTTATGCCCATGATTTTTTTCAATATCTTTCTTCAAATCAGTTACTTTTGAACTTGGAATATTGAATCTTGATGCGGTTCGTGTAAGAAAAGTTGTTACCCGCTGAGGGATTGTGTTAACAATGTAAGCTCAATCAGTGCTGTACAAACTCCCTAAAAAAATCTTAGAACTTTTTTACTGAAACGCCAATTAATTAAGGTATGCAATGCTATAAATTGAAATGTATATATATAGTTTTCGTACCTTGTGTAATTAAGGGCAATCATTTATTTTTCTCGAATTTTCATGATATCAAAAACTCATTGCACAATATCAATATTTTCTTAACTTAACTTTCAACATATTACATTCCCTTCACGTCTCTATTTAAATACTAAAGTGTGATACAGGTAAACGGACCATATATTCACTATAATAAAACCGTCATTTTATCACAACGAAAGAATTTCATGATTTTGTTATGTCCTGCTTTGTTGAGGGACAGACAACCGCAATATTTCACGAAGATAAATTAAATTTGTTCGAAATGTTTTTTTATTATTAAAAAAAAAGACGTTTCATTGTATTGCCGCGGGACTTGTCAACTTTTTTATCGATATAAACTTATGACCTTAAGAAAGTGTTGTCAATTCCAATAAGTATCCGTGTGCTTGTTAAAATTCTATAGGAGCAAAACCTATTGGATATTGATTTTCTCATAAATTTTATTTCCGTTTTAAGACTACTTATTTGAAAGGGTTAAAAATTTCTTTTAAATTGAAATAAATAATATCACGATAGGTCGTATTTCATTTTATTACTGCTATCAAGTTCCGGAGATTTTTGTGTGTTAAACTGTTTTATTTATGCTATTGGGATTAGGCTAAACCTATGTATGAAATTTCAGCAGAAACTAAACTTTTGCGGTATCAGACCGATTAACAAGTTTTACTAGGTATATACATGATTAATGTCCTGGGCTAAAATATACCTTTAGGTACCAACTTTACTATCTTAACCGTATGGGAATAGCAAATACTCTGTAGAGGACCACAAAGTTAAAAATATATATATACCTATATATTATTAAACATACAACTTCAGCTGTGTGCCATCGTTAATCATTTATTACTTAACTTGAGTGAAACAAATCGTCCCCAACTTGTCTAAGTGTGGAGATATGATAGAGATACTAATAATATTTCTTAAATCAGCATCCGTGGATTTCCCATTGTTAATGACCACACCCTGTATTGTAGTTTTTAGTTACAGTAATAATTTACAACAATAATAAGGCCTGCCGAATATCATACACTTTCTTTCAAATATATAATATGCAATTTATTTCCAACCCCTTAATAAGTGGAGCATGAACCTGAATTTGGATAACGACAAAAAAACTTTCTAATTGCCTAATAAAACGGGCAATTATATTTTGTTTCTGAACGTTTTATTGCGCATACAAAAATGATGTATGTATCTTATCTGCGAGACAATTTGGTTTGTCAAATAACTTCGATATGTTGGTGCCTTGAGAACGATCATCTCGACAAAAAAGAAGGGTGATAAGAATGTAGCGATGCTTATATAAAAGTTACGGTTGCATGAGAGAAAAATATTTTTCATTGTTTTGTTATATTTCCATAACAAAACACATTGTTAGTGATATTTTCTCAAATATACTAGCAGTGCCGTATTTCGTAAATCCTGCATTAGAATTCAATTTAGTGGCTGTTGGAGTGCCAATCTGGCAATCACCTAACTTACCTTGCCTCCATTGTTGTTAATATAAACAATTATTAAACATACTTACCGTTTTTCGTCATCCAGATATTAAGTATGCATTTGACTTTGCAGAACGCTATAGAAATTGCAGATCCAAGTCCAATAAGTTAATATTTAGCCCTTTTTGTGTTTCATTCGCGTCTAAACGGGGTGGTCAGGAAACCGAATCCATCAAATTCCACACAACCCTTGATTAAAATATTGATGACCTTAGGCTCCTGTTTAAATACTTGTGATGAATGACTATAGCTTATACTGTATGTGCAGTTGTGTATTTGAAGTTGTGTAAGGGCATGAACCTAGGTGAGTATTTCCAAGCATGTAGTGTGTTTTACAGTATTTGCATTTTTTAATTGCAAATACTGTAAAACAAACTACATGCTAGCATCCACACAGTTGATGGCACTTACACAAGTATCATGGATTTTGATATTAAATCTAGTTACTGTTAAACAATTACAACCCCAAAATAATTCACTTTGTTACTAATAAATTCAGGTATTCCATCCCAATCAAATATATTTTTTAAACTCATCGCAGCAATGCGAATTTTCAATTCAGAATATTTATAAAGATAAAAAAACATAAACCCTCAGTTGCAATTTAAACTAAAAATTATATTGTTGAGAGATAGCTAAATAAATAAAATGGAAAAATTCTTGTGAAAGAGAATTCAACTCATTGCAGAATTTGTCATGATAATGTAATGTTAAATTATAGAGGTAAGGCAGAGTACGTAAATGTTGCTTGTCTGGATTCTTTTCATTCCATATTTATACAAAAAAATTTTATTGTCAATTTATATTCAGAGACAAACAACATTTTGAATAAGAAAAATTTGTAAAACACATTGTGCTTGAATAAAATGAGAATTTATGGTATTAAATACAACTGGAAAAACGAAAAAATGGCCTAGTTTTTATATTTCGGGTATACGCTTGCCTTTTAGAAGAGGCTATCAATCAGTTGGAATAGACAGTTAAGGGTGTCAGGGTATACATCGCTGGGAAAATGCTTTTTAGATTCGATGTATGTTAAAAAAAGAAATGGCAAAACCAACAACACATATTTAATCCAGAGTTAATTTGCTTTTAGAATTAACGTTAGATTTTTTGTGCATTAAATCGCTTATGGAGTATGCATGCTAATAAATATTCATATTGTGGATATTTTACTGAATTTAAGGGTGTTAAGACTTAAGAGCAAAATGTTAAGGAATTCGTGATATAAATGATTCAAATTTCAAGATGCAGAGTCGGATTTTATACAATTAGTTTTCAACAACATCGTAAACTAGATTAAAATATAACAGTGTTCGTTGATTTAAAGTTACAATTTGACAAAAAATAACTTATTGTTGTCAACAAAATAACTTTTAATGATCATATGTACAAAATATCTAAGAAATGTCTACGAACCCTAGGATTTATATTTTGAACTACAACCAGCTCGACCAGCATTAGTTGTCTTACTACTTACTACCCTATACAATTCACTAGTAAGGCTGCAGCATTGTCTTATATGTGTTTATAAAGACAATGGCTGGAGTATAGATCCATTTTCTCTTGAGCTCTGTAACATATTCAGATGATTTTTTTTAAGAAATGTAGTTTCACTCTTAAACAACAGCTTTGATATATAGGTGATTTTATGCAATTGGTTTTTATCGTACATACAGAGGTAAAAAGAAACTAATGTTTTTTGTGAATTTTTGGACAATCTGTGGAGTGAACGAATGAGAGCTGGAATTATTCGACAAAGGCACACTGAATATTGATCTTTTCTAAGCAATTTCGTTGTTTATTCACTCGGAAAACTCACTTATTAATGAAGTTCCAGGGTTTTGTTACAAAGATTCATATTGGCATGCATTTTATGAGGATCCCATTGGGTCAACGGATAGTGCTCAGAGAGCATTCAAAATTAACGTTTTTATTCTTGTGTCAACTGTATAACATTATTATAGTAATTGGGTTATGCCTACATGTCAGACAATAAAGTTATCTCACATCGTATTCAAATAATTTGTCAAAATTTATTTTTTTGAGACAGAGGTTTCAATAAATTTATAATCTCATAATTTCAAACATATATTACACAGAAACACGGGGGCACTCTTAAAAACAATCTGAATAAGAACTAACACATAATTTTCCAGAAGATGTTGTAAATCAATAATTATATATGTGATGGTATATAATCAATTTAAAATATTAATTGGGCTAAGTCTGCCCTGTTGTGGAAACGCGAATTAGAGGTGAGCTCCCTCACTATTAGCGTTCAAGGGATCTGAATAAGATGCTCTACCCTTCCTTACACACATGCCGTATCCTAGTTAACAATGTTTTATGCAAGATTTACATATTAAGCTGATGTTTATGTTGCACATATACATTATATAGTGTAAAAATGTTTTAAGATAATATTAAACATATTCAGTAAACGCGTAGACATAAACATAAAATGTTATCAATATTTTCCATTCATTTGAATATAAATAAAAAAAAACTATTCAAATGAGGTTATGAAATAATAATATGCTCATGCATTTAAAAAAATGAAAGCTGGCGACTTGGCGTCTAACAAATAAACCGAATATATTCCGAACATTTTTGCCTGTATCACAAAGACCCTGTCGACGCATTTATACGAATTATCTTCTTGATATCTATATTTTAATGATACAGCGCAAAATGACGTAAAACAGAGTTGCCAAAAACGAAATATATCAAAGTTTATATTGTGAATCAGCAAATTAAACCTATAGTCATTACCATTTTTGTTGCCAACTATATCTAGCATTTCTTGAAGTTGAATTTGTAATCAAAATAGTGCGCAAATTAACAATTAACCCACAACCAAAATGTGGACTAAACAGACCCCTCACTGCGATCACATCAATACACACCATATTGCGGCTCCTACTTGTTTATATTTCCCTCACTAACTCAATCTCCTTGATGAACTCGATTAATTTTCTGGTGAGCTTAATTTTAGACTCGCTGGAGAAAGAGTTGTTTTACTAAATATCCCAAATATAATTCGAGTATATTTCTTTGAATATCGACCAGCAGCCTGCTTTCCTCTATATATGCCTGTGATATACGAGGATTGTTCAGTCTTTAGAAAATCCAAGCGGTAGGGCTTGTAGCAGCAGGTGACAAAGCTGAATCCTAGTGGTTATGATTTTTATAGAGTTTAGAGACTTTTGCTCCCGCTTCAACCATCCCTCTGAGCAGATTTTTCACCAGATATGATCAAAAAAAAAAAAAGAGAAAGAACTACTGCGGGTCCTATGTCTGAGAGTTCAGTCCGTCGAGAGATTAGTGTAGTTATTTCTGTTAACTGTTCTGACAACGTCATTTTTAATAATATCAACTTCAACTAAGATTTCTCTATCTTTGGTTGCTTCAACATAGATATTTGGTTGTGACAGAAGAAGCTAAAAAGCACAGGACTACCAGGACTCGAAACATTCAGATAGGGCAATAGCTCATTGAGTAAAAGCTAGTAGTACGAGTAGGTCGGCAATAGTTAAAATTGAAGCTAAAGACAATTTGAAATAAAGACCGATATAGCCATTTTGAAGTTCCCTGAGACGATTAAGACCATTTCCAGATGGAAGTCTGTCTGTCTGTGTGTGTATGTGTGTGTATATATATATACTCGTATATGTGTCTGTATGTATTCTTCCACGATTTAGCTCCATTGGTTAAAGCGTTTGGGCGCTGTCACTGTTTTATATATCTTCATGATGTTACTGTTAATTCATATTATTAAATCCGGCACCAATGCAATTTATTAGGAAGGAAATACTGGCGGGAGCTTATAATTAAATTTCAAGCGATATTGTTGATATACAAATTTTGAATTACATGTATGTCTCATTACATAAATAGGTATTAGATATGTTTCATTGTTAGTGTTGCTAAATTGGATTTTAGCTTGTTTTTGATTTTACTCTGTATCAAATACAACGTTTCATTTATATGGGTTAGTTTTTCTCGGGTTTACCCCAAAGAAATGAAAATACACTCAACTCAAGTAGGGGTCTTAGGTAGACGTGGTTCGGGTACAACGCACCATCATCTGTGGGATAAGTTAATAGTTTAATAGAAAACTTACATTAGAGATGTCTCCGTTATTTATTTACGGCTAAATCAAGACAAATTATGTCATAAGGAGCTGAAAAAATGAGAAAAGTTAACAATTTGAAAGCATTTAGACTATTTTATAACATTTAAATCGGCATTTTGTATGTTCAATATATAAGGTTTATAATAATTTGTAAATTTTCAATCAATTTCTTCTGTGATTTTTAAATAAAATATCTCTCTACACGGAAAAAAATTCTGTTGCAGTTTCAAATATGCCATTGTGTCAAATACACATTATATTAAATTCAATGATTATTGTTGTTAACCCAACAACATTTTTACTCGGTTGGACAGATCTGGCAGTCTGGCAACACTCATTTAATTATTGCATTTAATAAAATTACATTGGAAGAACTATCTCTGAAAATATTAGAGTTGATTCCTCAAATAGGAACTCGAATTCGGTTTCTTAAATCGTTAGAAACATACACGAAAAAGCTGATGGATATCCACAATATGCTGTTCTGGTAACTTATTTTGAACTTGGATACATCCGCTAATAGTATGCTGCTTCTGAGGGGAGCACAATGGAGATGACAACATGCATAATGTGATCGTTGTCCCCACTTAAAATAAACGGGTAGCCATTGCGGAGTGAATGGTTTTGAACAATTTGATTTAAAAATTTTTTAATATAATAATTATATTATATGTTATGAAAAAAGTCACATATTTATGTAAAATAAATATTTTTATTGTACAAAAAAAGGATGGATCTAATATCATTTAACGTTTGCATTTTTTCGTTAGTTTGCATGAAACTATATGGTCAGAGAATTTGTTCATTTTTTTACTTTTATGAAAATATATTATTTTTTTTTCTGTCTAACTGCAGTTATTATTGATTTTATTGCACATCGAACACAAGTTATATCTTTTCAATTACCAGTTGTACTATTGGCAAATATACTTTGCATTTGGCTCAGCATTTGCTAATATAGTACAGTGAGTTGATATATTAGTACAAATCCGATAAAACCCATTAACAGTTTGTAGTTTGTTGAAATAAATTTCTGTTCAATTCAACTACAAGAGACATCCAAAGAAAACTTTGTGTAGTTTTGATAAAAGAATGTGTTAGTTCAAGGAAAAACTAGTACTTTTGAATCAATTCTAAAACATACGTTTGATTCAATGAAATGTTGTATTTAAACCATTCATTGAAACTCAATAACACCTTGTAATTGAGTAGATAAGACAATACTATTAGTTACCAAATATAGGCTTATATTTGAATGAAACGTTGTTGTATTCGAGGAATACTGAATGTAATATGTGATTGAATCAAAGGGTGTGTTTTTGGAAAAACTACAGATTTTTCTCTGTGTAATTACTTCTGGGCTTATGGAACTTTCTTGAGACAACAAACCACCTTAGCGAGGCCGATCGGATTACAATCCTAATGATGGTCGGTTAAGGCGAGCGAAAAAGATCTTATGAGTTTTACACAACTAACTAATATGAACATAAAAACAACAGTCACCAAAATTAATAAAATACGTAAAAACATTTTTGTATTAAATATGCTTTTAATTTTGTCTTAAGTCGATTCATCGACATCCTCTTATCCTTCTCATATATGTATTGAAAAAATGTGAACCGTAATAATTTTGTGCCGAGCTTTTGATCGCTTGTGTCGATTTCTACTCTTTTAAATTAATAAACAGCCTTTTGAAACACAGTTTTTGGTAGAACTTAACATATACAAAAGTACTAAAAAAAACGTTAAAAAAAGATAAACGCTTTAACAGAGATGAAGCTGCTGATATTTCACTAAAAAACAAGCAAATGTTTAAGGTTTACTTACATTTCCAAAACTACTATGCATCTTACAATTTATTGTAAATAAGCAATATATAACCTAGGAGAAGCAAACATTTGTTGATTATATTGAAGAAAACCACAACACAATGATGTAGATGCATAATTATCACGAATATACCTAGAGGCATTGGAAACTCGAATTACAAACATTAGGTTACCAATTAAACGTGTATCCACAAGAGAACACACACACAAATGTTACTACCGCTCCGGTTTCCTTCTCTCTATCAGTTCTTTGATATCGTAGGTATAACGCAGAGAGCCGGATGTACACTGTACACTTTGGTATGTTCATTTTCATAATAATATTATTTCAAAAGATTTCAATGAATGTGTCTCTATGAATTTTACACTTAGATTGTTTTATATGGAAAATGTACATAGAACGAACGAACTCAGATCGTATAATATGTCACATTGAGATGTTCTCGGAAGAGAATAATTGAATTATTATATTGTAATGTGTCTTTGAGTGCAGATTATATAGAAACTATTTCAGCATAAACGTAAAAAGACCTAAACTGGTCAATAAAATAGTGTATTATTGCAGGGAAAAGGTTTTTGAATTAGATTGGGGCCCGATTATAGGTAAATCTAGTAATAAATAGAACACAAAACATCTTGTTGTTTTATTAATCTAAATTACTAGCTAATCATCGTCTAATATCAAACGATCTAACTGTTGTTCTCATATAGAAAATCAACAACGAATATTTGAATTAAATTATTTTTCTCATATTCTACGTTCTTGATTGACTTCGTGGTTTGTTTATTTTTGGGCCTATCAAAAATCATTGTCGTTTGTCCTGCTAATTTGACAATAACTCTGTTCCTTTTAAAAATCTGAAGACACAGAGTGACAGTAGCGCGAAACAGAATTTTAATAATCATTATTATTATAATTCTATTAAACTAACCTAAAAACTGTGCGGAAAGTAAAATGATGCGGGTTGCTACTGTTTTGATCAAGTTTTCGAAACAGGTGGAAAACTGATGCAGAAAGCTGGAATTTAAAGTTCCTATTGATGAAAATGACAACGGCAACATTAAATAAATTCTTCTTAATTAAAATTATATGAAGCTCTTTTTAATGCAATTATCTTGATTTCATATTATACAAATTATTTTGAAATAATTCGTTCGAAAGCAGCATCAGATGAAAGAAGCGAAATATATATATGCTAATAAATTTGCAGTTTTTCTTTTGTTCACTGTACAAAAAAGTATATTTACGGTCATTTTTATTAAGAACTTATCTGTGAAAAGGAAATAGAGCCAAACTAGAATAACAGATATGTTCCATTTTGTAAAGAAAGAACGAAAGAATGAAAGATGTACTGGAGAATCTTTTTATATCGAAGAAGAAAATTAATAAATTAAACCTAAAAAGCGAAGAATCTCAACACTTGGCAGTGGTTGTGTTAAAAATGGAATAGTTGTATTAGTACAGAATCTTTTGGTCTAAAATAAGAAAACAATAACATCGTAGTATTTGGCACAACTTCAAATATCTACATTGGAAACATGTGTATTGTTAATGGTGCCAGTTAAATTTATGCTATAAGTTTATAAAATCAAAGCTAGAACTGTTTCTCGTGCTTTGAACTTGTTAGTATATAAACCAACTAGCTAACATAGCTGAAAACTCTATCGTTAGAATGATTCGTTATATAGTTATTCCATTTTCAACGATACTTACATAATTTAAAAATTAACACTAACTTCTCGTTCACAGCAAAATTATTGTTTGCAGATCCATCTTCAAAAACACCCCCTCGTATTTGATGTCAAATATTCTTATTTATAAATTCTACAAAATAACAGTGTTGACAAATGGAAATATACATTAATTGAATTAGCAAAAGACTTATTAATATCCAGAATTTCCACCATGACAAAATGATGATTACACGCCATTTACGTTTAGGTAGGTGATATATTTTATTAGAAGACAAATTATTTAAATTTCGTGGCTGGCGATAATAGAAAGATTTCATTAATGGCACTCATTCATTTATCTGGCTTTTCTAATCCATATAAATGATTAGAGATCGAGTTTCAAGTGAACATTTGGACAGCACAATTCTATCTCTAACTGCTTTTTCAGGATTAGTTTCACACTAACAAAACGTTAAAGACAGGAGTACTTGATTGATAACCATTTAAAGCAGCAACGTATCTCGAAGTTTTTAAAAGTATGGCGGAACAAACAGTTCGACTTACTGTTCAAGTAAATAAAAAGTGAAGTAAATGGTAGGTCTTTCAACACCATGAGCGTACCGATATATATTTACAGAAGGGGTTTGAACACTTTTAAATTCAGCTCACTCTATATGTTTATGGAGGCTATTAGTTTCATGATTTTTTTTTTATTTCAATAAATAAATTATTGTGGAAAAAGGGTCAAAATAGAAAAATTCCTAATCTTATTCGAAGTATGGAATAATTTAAATAAAAAATAGCTGATCTACAATAAAAATTTAAAAAAAATTATTTGGAAATAGTGCTTGTCTTACGAAAAAGGTCAATGACAAAAAGGTCACAGAAATACTCTAAGTCTTATATAAATGTACTTCAAAAAGCTACCAAAATAACTTCTGCGAACTTTAATTGTAGCTTCTATCTACGTTGTACAACATTTTTTTTAAATCATTACAGGAATTAATACTTTGTTAAATAAAATTAGCATTTTCGTTGCACGAAAAGAATGATTATTTAATATCGCCCATAATCTAAATATCAATCCATCATAGTTGCTAGCGGGATTGTAAAAGACTTTACAACACAAACTATAAATTCTTGGGGAATGATAAATGATCCCACAAGTTGACGAACGACAAACGACATTTACATTTTGTAACATTTGTGTCACACATAATTTGTGCATATTTCTGATATATTTGATACTTTAACCTTCTGGTATTTATATGCTGATAGATCCAAGAAACATTTTTGTTTATTTATTTAATGTAATTAATAGCATATTATAGTGATTTGGATAGATCGGAAAATTAATTCAACGGCTGATAAAACCGTACCTTACAGCGTTTGAGAGAAGTATAAATAACGTAATTTTACATTCTACTTTATATTTAATAATTTTTCAAGATTTAAAAAACAATGGTTTCATTAAAATATGGTTAAAACTGCGAATACCACAAATTAGATCATTTAAAACTACAAGATGATTGAAGTATAAAAACTCGAAAATACTGAGAGTTTTTCAACGATCTTTCAAATTTAAAAAAATAAATGCAATTTTTTGATTTGTATTGTTGCGTATTTCGGTTTCGCAACTCCAAAAATACACGTACTTACAAGTTCACACTTATGCAAATGTTCATATTATATCACCATCATATCATCCAACAACTAACGGAGCAGCTGAAAATGCAATACAAACTTTCAAAAGTAGTTATTGAACTTAGTTGTTGCCAGAAATTTGTGTGATTTTGGCATTCTTGTTAATAATTATTATTTAGTTTCTTAACGAAATACGCTACATTGGCTACAGGGGAAACTCCTTCGCAGTTAATGTTTTCTAGATACTTGATTTTTTAATTCGGTCTATAGCTAATGAAATGCGAAAGGAGCAAATTGAATATTATCGTGGAAATCGTTGTATAAATTTTGATGAGGGGTAGATTCATACTAACGATTTTATAATTAATAAGAAAACTTACTGGTCGAAAGCTGTTGTACAAAAAGTAACCGGAAGAGAAAATTATATAAATATGTATTAAAACTTTTATATTTATTTTTGTATAAATATTATTTCAATATTACTAAAATACCTACTCTCATGAAATAATAACGTCTAACGGAAATTTATATCATGCTTTAACGATATTTCGTTCAAATCGTGTAACTATCACATGAAATCTGTAATTCCAATCAAAATCTGTATTTAGTAGCGTATTTCCTTACTATACAATTACTCTAAGTTGTTTAGATATATCTGATAGATGGTGACAAACCCCACAGCCGACATTAACTTCCCTTCTGTGACAGTCACATTTCGAATTTGATGAGTAGTTAGGTTCCGTTTTGCTGTGTAAACTTAGGATACTCTAAACCATGACGTGTTAGAGCTTCCAAGCCAACCAAAGTCACAAGTCGCGTTTATTACTAGAGCTGTTCTAATTAAAGATGTTTGTACAGCTGCACCGAGACGTGTCTAGCGCACTAACAAACAACAAATTCCTAATTAGCGCCAAAAGACTTCGGGAAATTGTTATACACATTTGGTTTTGCTTCTATAACAGAGAGACACGGAAAAAATTCGTTGGGGGAATAGAAAAGGTAATTGCGTTAAAATGCTTTACGTGTATACGAATATAGGGTGTGACTGAAACTCAATATACAAGGTGAGTTGTAATAGAAACTGCCGCAACTTTGTAATATAACTCAAAAATTTATTTGTATTGTATTTTTCACGTATTACTGCAATAAATTGTTATAAATACAAAACAAAACAACCCTACACAAAAAATAATAATAATATACAAATATTAGGCCATAATCAAACATAATTTCGCGAAATTGAAATAATCGCGTATTCGTATTTTTAAAAAAAAAAAAAAAAAAACCGTTGAGGGAAGGTTGCAATAATTTTTAAAATTTTCTTTACATGTTAATTTTTTATCGATTTTTATTAAGTCGAATCAACATAAACAAAATATTGTCGACAGGACTTCAATGTTTTTTAAAACTTGCTTGGCACTTTAGGACCACACTATACCCTCCTTACCGAACACAGAGGTTCTATTTAATTTACAGAACTCGTAAGAAATTCCATCAGTGCCGGATGCTTTATTATTTTTAGCTCTCCATATCATTTGCAATGTGCTATTGTTTTCAAAATTTGTTTTTCATTTTGCCGGTAACTCATGTTTTCGGCCATTCTAGACGTAAATGAGCAGTTTTTAAAAAATATTACCTAAATATGGCCAGAAACTGATTTAAAAATAGAAAGTAACTTAGAGAGAGGATTAAATATATTAATTCACAAATTAAATAAACAAATTTCAAATTTCAACCTCTATATCTAGGGCACTTTTGAGTTGTTCCTGTCGTCTTGAATACAAAGATGTGTCCCATACCAATAAAAAACATTGTTAAGTACAAAAATAATTTGAGTTCTTAAATATAATAGAAATAACTTTATATCTTATCGGACAAAAATACTAGTATTTGTTGTTAGCCCATTAACAAATGATTTCGCTCTTATTGTAAACTCCTCAGAATACCATAATAAGACCTAAACACAATATCACCCTGTCCTTATGCAAACACATGTGTCTAAAACACCAAAATGCCAAGAGAGCATTTAAAATTTCTCACCCACATATATAGAGGTATCATGAAAGTTTCGGACGTGCGTGGGGAGTGTATGTAGTTAAATGTCTCCGCTGGTGGACGTCTCATTATGCATAAAACCAGGTCGATATGACTATGAAAGTCGTCTGTATTTACCATGTTCATCCCTCAATTTACCTGAGGTGCAAAATCCTCTGTTTACGCAAACCAAGCAAGTAATTTTTTCTGACTTAGCGTTCGGTATGTGAAGAAGCTTTTGTGATGAATAGTAATGATTGGCCTAATTCCATAAAAAATACAATTATTGTATATATGAAAGTACCAATTTTTTTGGTTATTTCAAAATTTGAATAAATCGCACTTAAGCAAAACTTTTTGAAAGACCTTGTATATTTTTATGTTTTATTTCTGGTTTGTGTAGCATTTCTCATAATGTGTTAGTGCTTTAATTTTGAAATTTTGGCGCGTTATGGTCCAGAGGGACATAGACTAATATAACTTCGGCGTCATGATGTAACAATTCATATTGCTACAAAGCTACCACTATCACAAGCATTTCATATATATATTTTTTTGATTGTGTTTGGTTCTAACACGAAAATAGAAATTCTCGAATAAAACATTTTATTGGTGTTCTGCAAACATTTTTTAAATCAATGTAGGGTTTTTGTGTGAGCAGGTCTTCTGTGTTTAGTTTTAGCTTAACATTGGTTTGGTGTTTAATATATTTATTTGAATTTATGCCTGCTATGCGTATTATAAAGTTATGATGTGGATATTTAAGAATAATTTTTTTCAAAAAACTTTTTCGTTCTTCTTTTATTCTCGAAAATTATTTGTTATAAATACAAATATTTTTCATATTGACGTAAGCCTTGGTCACTTTTATCAATGAGATGTTATAATATCGAACTTAGAAATATATTTAAAACATACACTGATTGCGCGCCTGTATTTCAGTATTGACTATTTCTTTTGATTGAAAATGAAGCCAAGAAAGTTTGAGATATGTTCTCTCTCTTTTACAAAACCAAGTATAATTTAACTTTTTTATTACACCATATTCACTTTGGACCGTTTCTCCCTCATTTTTTTTTTTTCGTATTTTGTACAAGAAGAAAATTTAATAAAAGTTATATCAGGGCACTGAATTCGAAAGCTTAACATGTCAGACGCAAGAACATATCAACGCAATATTCAAATAGTGTAAGTTGCGTCTGAGGGTTGTGATTCCACTTTTCACCAAATTCACTGACAACGTAAGCATCTGCCTGTAAACGTTTAATGTTTTTCTTTGTTACATATTTCGTCGTATTTCATACTTTCAAAATCTGAATACATTTATATGACATAAATATGCATGCATCACTTTATTCCGCCTGGATCACCCTTGTAGTTCCTTTCTAAATCTGAATGTAACAGAATGAAAACTACATTAGAAAAGTATATATTTGTATATATAGGATTATAATATTTAGTTTGTTCATAAATATTAATTCATTATACTTATTGTTATATTTCGAAATCATTTCAATTCAATTCATTTCTTCATTGAATCCTAATTTTTTTTTAAATTTATTGAAGCAAACATAAATAAATAAATTTATATTTTACCTGTAAATAAATAGAAAAAGAAGTTTTGGTTGTATCAAAAATTTTGAAGTTATGCTTTATCTCTGTTTTAGATTTTAGTCAATTAATCATAATTTATATAAAACTATATGGCTGATTTAAATTAGAATAAAAATTGCTACAACCCTGTATTCAATATATTATACAATAATATCGGATCCACCTGAATACAATATAGCTTTGAAAATAATTATTATTATTGCCAACAAAATATAAAAAAAATTAAACGTCCTTTGAAGTTTATCCAGTCGTCGATAAAATCCGCTTGTAATATTTTAAACTATATAATCAAGCAGAGACGGGTATAAAAATCCCAAAGGGATTAACATTTCATATAGAAAATTTTTCTTTGATTGAAAAAAATTAAGATTAACTTATGACAGTTTTTTCCTTTTATAATGAAAATAGTGGTGACTGACAGGTGATCATGTCACATCAGTTTAGCAAGAACACCCAGGTCTCTAACCAATTTCCATTTCTCAAGGACATAACGTCCGATGCAGTACTCATACCGGAGAACATGTAATTATATTATTCAGTGTTAAGTGGAAGCTTATTACAATCACACCAATGCCGTATGGCTACTAAGTCATTCTGAAGCCTGTCACAATCTGCATGATTGCGTACTAACCTAAAAAGCTTCAGGTCGTCAGCTAGAAACATTGACGTAGATAGAGAATATAAATGGAGCCAAGTCACTAGATACCCCCTATGGAGCGCTTCTGATAGCCAGGAGATGTCTAGACTTAAAACGATTATACTTAACGAACAATTTAAAACCCATACCCCTCATTGTTTTTAGGATCTCCTGTGATCTAACCTGCAACTTCGTGGAAGATTTTGAGTAAAAAGTCGTTAGTCAATCGAAATTGATATAATCTATGAATAGAAACTTTGGCGTAGAGCAATATTGAAAGGTTCGCTAACACTGTTAGCATTAAATCGAAATTGCTATCTGTCGAAGTTTGTGTTTCATAGTAATACAACTGAAAAACAAAAATTTTACATTATTGAATATTGATGTTCAAAAACCTTTTGTTTTTCAAATTGATGAGATGATGAGGTAATTCAATTAGGAACAAGTCAGATTTGTTTGAAATACCCATGTAAATCCACAACTCATAAAAGTTTCAAGGATATTTCGGAAGTTATACAATTCAATAAGTTCCATTCTGTTGTTTATACAGAAAGTTAACGGACGAGAATACCAAAAATCAAACAACGTTTTATATTAAAAGGATTTTAATATACAGGGTGTCCCCAAGTTAATGTTAAGGAGTTTCAGATTGTTGACTACAAAATAACAGATTTTTACTTTATGATAATAATTTTTGCGTGTTCCATTCGAATTCGTCATTAAGGATAGTTTCATAAGGCTTGAATGATATTTGCATCCCGCCTAAAAGAAAATAATCGTTCTTTCTAATTAATCAATTCTCGAGGAATTTCGATTTACAGATTTTTTACTTAAACTTTAACAGGGTCTAGATTTTAATTATAAACATTAGCTTATTGCCGCAAAATGCTGAATTGGGTTTAGCTAATCAAAATTATTTGAGCTTCTGCTATTTTCAGTATTCCGCGGTATAATTCTGATGACCAAGAAGAGTTCAAACCAACTGGGGGAATCGTACTGCACACTAAAATTGTTAGCTAATCTAAAAATAAATAAATAATTACAAATCAATCATGATGATGAGTCGAAAAATATGTCTCGAGGATTAAATATGCCCAGCAGTCAAGTTTCAAAAGGAAGCTAGTTTCAACACGACAACCCAGTTGTTTTTGATCCAACTAATTATTCTGACGCTACTGTACATATAATATACTATTGCAGTTTATACTTTGTGCCTATTAGTTCGATTGGTTTGTTAAGTGTGGTCGCTTGAAAATCAATTTTACAAAGCATGTAATTTACAATATGTGTTATTTTGCGAGTTTTCATTTTTCACTAACAACAATTTTATTCAGAAGCGTATAGTGAAAAAAATATTAAAGGATAATAATATTAAACAAAATCAAGACAAATAATTTGAAAAACAAAGGTTTGATTCCATTAAATCATTGAAAAATTATTCAATATTTTGGAGAAGTTTAAGAACTATAAATTTTGATTCCTTTTTAAACCTCTTGCCTACCCTCAATCTTTTCCAAAATTTAATCAGCACCTAGAAATATTTTTTGGCCATCATTGGGAATAGATTCTTCATGTGTTCAGAGTTTGTTTCTTCCTGCAACAGTGGTGCTCTCTTTCGCTTTACTTTTCCTTCGAGGCCAAAGAAAATTAGAAAAAAAAAAGTTTTAAACAATATAAATCAATCGGAAAAAATAATTTTCTCTTAAAAAAAATATGAAAATATATATAATTTTCCTCTCAAGCTCACTTTTTATTTTATATTATTTTCGCAAGTTTGTTTTGCACTCTTGTATCATTTTTATGTTTTATGTTCACGCAAAAAAAAACAACATAACCATATTTTTCCTTAGGGTGACAAGGTAATGTAAAGCTTGCTGAAGGCATGGGAATAATTTGAAACCGACAAGGGCTTAAGGAAGTATTTCAAAGTTTCGTGTTAAGTATATTGGATAAAAAAAGTATAACTTAAACGAACTTTATGTGTATATAGAGACATTTAGGTTGTTTGATTTATTATCGCATAATTTCGTGTTTATGAGGAATTTTAGAGAATAAATAAAATAATAATCGGGCAGGTGGATTGGAATGAGAATACTCGAACACTATAAAGAGGCACCAAAATAAACAGAATTTAACACCAAGTTTTTGATCTTGTTTTGCTGAACATGCGATCGAAACACGATTTTGAATTCAACTGGATTTTAGTGTTTTAAATGTCTGTCAAAAAGGTCTTACCATTGTTCTCTTGAATCCGATGGAGGTTAATGAAGCTTTCTCCAATGAATATATACTTTGTACTAATGACCAGGTTAATTTAGACAGCCTACAATTTGTTACACCTCTTTGCATTTGGTTTGTTTTGGCAGTTATAATTACTGTACTTTTTAAATTTTCACTCTCCTATTTGGGACTAATTTTAGACAGTTGTACCCTCAATATTTAGCTGCCATCCGTCAATACCATGTTGCCATTAATATAAAAATCTCACCTAATTTCAATTTAAGCGACTAAGAAATAAAACATTTATACGCCACTGGTTTACAAAGTATATAGTAGCTTTAGCAGAATCTATCATGATATGGAAATAAGAATTCAAGTGTTTGATACCCTGAAGCTATTGGGTCGATAAGGCAAGAACAGTTAGAAAATTTTTCATGTGAAAAACCAGGAAGGGCTTATATGTGCTTTAAATAAATCGTAGGTTTTAAATTATTCCTTGTTCAAATTTCGAGGAATCGGAAAACCATAGTTTAGTACGAAAACCAAACTTTTCACTAGAAGAGAGCGTATTATCAATAGTAGGTACATATACAGAAGTATTTAAAAAGACTGCCTTTAAAAATGTTTTCTTTTAACAAAGAGAACAATATTTTGCAATCGAATACAAAATTCAAACTCACATAATTGTTCATTCCAGCGGGAGAATTATTTTAACATTATGCACATATACATCCAGAATCTCCTTCTGTCTTCTAGCTCTTTTGACGAATATTATACCCTGAAGCCAAATAATATCAAGGCAAATATTATGCACCCTTTTTTTGAAAAGCATATTTAGATACGTTTGTTTTGTATAAATATGAAACATGGGCATAAAATTTCTGTTTCCTTTGATTGTAAGTAGAAAACATAACCAACATTTACTATTATTTAGAGTTATTTATGTCTTTTTCAGATGTTCCCCTGCCTATATGAGAGAAATGGTTATATATTGGCATAAAATGGTAAGAGCAGATAGTTCGCATTGTTTTCAATCATTTATTTATTTTTATTTTTTATTTATTTATTCATGGACAAAGTCCATTATTACAGCATCTATAAAACATATAATAAACAATAATACACAATTTATAATTTAACTTAATTAATTTAATTCAGTCTCCTGCAGTTGTGGAGCCAAAAAGCTACTTAACATATCGCAATACCGTCACTGTTTACCGTAAGAGCTCACTCTCGCCGGTCCTCAAAAAAATAAGGCCCAATGATGCCTTCACCAAACATGGCATATAAAGAGGTTACAGTGAATAGCAATTTGAAGTTGGTCTTTAAGGATAGTTTCTTAGGTCTTGATTAGGTCCTGTATGATAGCGTCCTATACCAAACCAAGGCATTAAAATTGAAATCTGTTTTCCTAATAATGAGGTCGTGAAATTTACGCAGGACAATGATATTATGAAGGGTTATTTGCATGCCAAACGACATTCAGTCGGAACGGTCATTAAGGATAGTTTCTTAGGTCTTGATTAGGTCCTGTATGATAGCGTCCTATACCAAACCAAGGCATTCAAATTGAAATCTGTTTTCCTAATAATGGGGTAGTGATATTTACGCAGGACAATGATATTATGCAGGGCTATTTGCATGCCAAACGACATTCAGTCGGAACGGTCATTAAGGATAGTTTCTTAGGTCTTGATTAGGTCCTGTATGATAGCGTCCTATACCAAACCAAGGATTAAAATTGAAATCTGGTTGCCTCACGAGCCACCAGACCTGCAAATTGAAAGTTTTGAGATCGATAAAGCTAATTATATTTATAAAAATGTAAAGTAAAATCCTTTTTAATTATTATTTATTTGATGTTAAAACTGAATCAATTCCAAATTACCTAGTTAAAATTAAATAATAGAAGCATAGAACTATCATTCCGCTCTTCGTCCGGTAAGCTTTATCCTATTTAGATAGTTTTTATTCAGGTTGGCTGGTTCTTATTTGCGATATCAAACCAAATTCCGATTTTATCATTTCAGGCTAATCACGGCAAATAACATACGCGTGGCTTACAGGAAAACAAATTGTTAAAATTATCCCCAATTAAAACTAAAATCATGAAAATAGATATATCGACACTAATTCCTAGCAATGCTTTGAAGTTATAACGACATCGATATATTTTTTTAGAGTAAAAACAAAAATGCGAAAATCGCTGCTTGTAGGTACTAATTATACAAAGGATCACGTAATTCTAATTGGAAGTTATTTTTTATTCATTACCTACTTAACGCTCTTATTAAAATCACAATGCTGTTTCTCTTCGATAAAGTTACAGAAATATAATGCATGTTTGCGATTGCTATTCAAAATTTCGCATCACATCTGTTGGAATACGATACAATTTCTTTTTCAACAATAATTCTGCGGTGGTGTCTTTGCCTAATTGCTCTTTGCAGGTAGTGTAGTGTAGTTGCAGTACTTCTAGAAGACGAATGATCCTATTGGCAAGGCTACATCGTAGGACGTCATCCCGCACACTTCGTTCCAGATCTTAGCCTTCAAACGTTCATTTTTATTTATTTTAACTAATTGTTATTCTCATGGTTATTTTTTTTTTGTATTATTTTTGTACCATATTGGCTTGGTAAAAGATATAAAAAGAATTATTTAACGTTGAATTTCATTTTATCTATTTAGAAAAATTCAAAAGCTGCTCTTAAAATGGTTGTACAAGCATTTTCTTATATGCAAACATATATTTGCATAAAATTCATTTATATTCAAAGCTTGTTATTCAAAATAAAAACAAACAAAATGTGAAAAAGATTAAATAATTTGATTAGTGATTACATATGATTACTCCGTTTACGATTTTTTATATTTTTCATCTAATATTTTATGTGTTTAAAAAGAATTTTTAAATCTGATATATGCAAACGTAATTAAATATTAAAAATATGGAAGAAGTGGCGATAAAGTTGAAATATAAAACATGAGCTTATAAAGTTTTACGTGCTTGTGCGATACAACCCTAAAGTCCTGAGGAGAATTACATAGAAGACCTAATCCAGGTAATGCCGACGTGGAACTGCGCCTGCCCAGACAATGTGTTCATTAGTACATATACAAATCTCTTTAGGTATGGCTATGGTATGTTGACGAGCTCAAAAATATTATGCTTAGTTATGGTCAGTAATTTTTATCCGATCTGCCATAAATTTAAAGAAAGTTTTATGTTTAATTCAACTAAACTATAACTTCAATTTATTAATATTTTTTAATTAAATACTACTTTTAAAAGCATAACTACAAGATAATTTAAAAGGAAAAATACAGTACAACATTATTCTTTTTTATTTGATTAGATCTTAAACTTTGTAACCCTACACTGATACAAAAGATAATGATGAAAGTCAGATGAGTAAATGCTTCAAACTTTTTTAAGTGAATTCAGCAACACTGTAAAAGTCTCAGCTTAAATTGGGTTAACTTCACACTACTACATCAGAAAACTTGCTGTCTAAATGAAAGTAAAACTTTTCTCTGTTTTTGTCTTACATGCGGCAAACAAAAAAACAGTAGAAAATAACCAACTGTGAAAAGTGAACTAAGAATTTTTTTTAAGATAAAAGTTATATATATATAAACTTAAGAATTTATGTCTGTGTGTGTATTTATGTTATGTTTTTCTTTTTATAGTGGACACATTTTGTTTGAAATTTTCAACCTTTTGACTTCTAGCCATATCGAAACATTGCTTCATATGTTCCTGCTCAAACATTTAGCTTTTCGGGATGCTAGATATGTACATTTACTATGGGAAAACAAAAAACTACGTTTGTAAGTTTTCGGTGGGACACCCTGCATACCGTCGTTTTGAAAAGAAAGCATTGTGAATGAATCATATTTCAACTAACAATGCATATGACAAAATTAAGTTTTCTCTACTAATAAGCCAAATACCTGGAACTAGACGAAATTGTTAGAAAGCTACATACAAAATGAAAATAGAGAGTATGCTTTCACATAAAATCCTAAAAACCATGTTCGAGGCAGTATGAGACAAGTAATTATTTCTGCTCACTAAAACTTTTTCAGTATCTCTAGTTTTCTGTTAATTATAATATGAAACAATGTATGTCCGATATTCCATTTGAACAAAAAAAATGTTTTAGCTCATATTGTTTTGATAAACAATGTACTAATAATTTTAACTGGAGCACATATCAACTTCAATTAAAATCAGTCTAAAACTACTACTCAGGTGTAAAACACGATGCCAATATTGGGAAGTATGTGTATCCACTAGACAACATACAGTATAATATAGGAAAATAAAATAAGGCAGCTTAACTCATAACTACAGACCCTAGATTTAGACCATTTTAGGGGTACAAGCTTTATATATTGTAAAATAATATGCCAAATGACATTTCATAATTTCTCATTTTAACAAAATAGAGGAGTAGTGTTTAACTTAACTCAAAGAGCCTCAATTACATTATGTAACAAGCAATCCATTTATAAATAAAATTTCGAAATCCTTGATTTTAATTGCAACCCTTGGTCCACAATTTTGAGCTGAATGTGGAGATGTATTGTATAATATGATGTTGTGAAGTTCTAGAACTACTTCTCAAGATTCTTGCATCGTCAGCCTAAATGCCATTGGGCGCAGTACGCTACTACATGGACTTTTTCGCATTTGTGAGGATTTCCGCACAAGATACTTAAATTCAAGCATTCATGAGAGGAATAAGACAGCAGAGTGGGTTTCTTGTTGTCTGTAAACGACAATCGGGCCGCACGGTTAGCTGGACCTCTCATGACGCCGGCCATTTTAGTACCCGTTACGAAATAGTAAGCATATATTGTATACCAACCGAGCGTCATCGAGACCAGGGAAATAATTGTTGTTTTTTCTAATTTAATTTCATGGCAAGGAAGTAAACATATGCTAAATCTATAACCAGCCAACCTCAACCCAACCTCACTATTTTCTAATAATAATAAGCGTATATTTCCAACAGATTCACAAAAAAAATCCCATTACAGGAAATCTCTATAACTCAATAATTGCTTACAAAGAACGTATTATCAGTAATTACAAAGAACAATACAAGAGAAAATGCAAACATTAATGATAATAACGATATTACAATAATGATCACAATACTAACAATAATAATAATAAGTAAGAATAGCAATAACCTCATACAGAATATGAAAGACACTACATATTCACGAAAGAGACACCGCACACTTGCAGCAATCAAATCACACTGGATTGAGCTAATTATCCTTGGAACAGAGTCAAAGTACATATCGAACTAGGACTCTGATGCAGGAGATTGGTTCTTGGAACGTTAGTATAAAAAATGTGATTTTATGTAACCTATCCATTTTTTTACTCAAATAGTTGTAGAATGGTATGTTTCCTTGCGGACACCCTGTATTGTGATCTTTGGTCCCTATGGATATCGAGGGTTAGGTGGTTGGCACACGGTATAATAATTTATCCCGTTTCAAAAACTCCCCAGCAATAAGAGAGCATGTTTAATATCAATTTCCGTCGTATTGTTCACAGTTTGACAAATGCCATTTATACCGGTCACGTGACTATAATGTAAAACCTCTTCTGATGATGTAAATGTTATTTTTATAGCTATTTACGGTACTTCCCAAGGGAATAGCCACTTGGTTTTGTCGCTATATATTACATTTCCGATTTACTTCTAGATTGTCATAAAATTGTGAGCAGCCGTAAATTGTTATGTCTTTTATTTTCAGGAATGTTCTGAAATTTCGTATTCTAGCAATAATTCCGGGATCAGTTCTTATGTAAAAGTTTTCTGTGACATTACACGACTCGACGGTGCTTAGTGGAAAATCTTTTTTGTGTATTTTGCATAGAAACTGTCAATCTGCACCAACAAGAGACAGAACTACGAGGGAACTTTAAATTAATTTTTATCTTTGTTATAGGTAGTCATTTTTCCCTTCATATTTCTGTCTTTTCATCAGCTATGCATTTAGGAAGTATTCGAATAATATTCATTTAAATTTGAACTTTTAAAGTGCTGAATAAGACTGCCATTTATTTCCTTACAGTAAAATAAACTTTGTTTAAAGCATTGTCTTACGTTATGTAATAATTCGGATATAATTTCATAACTGTCAAAGTTAGGATGAAACGTCAAACCAAATGTTCCTGTCCAGCATTAGCTAGAATTAGATTTGTTATATTTGGCGAAGTAAAACTTCATACAGAGAGAAAATCTTGTACTTAGGCGTTATTGTTTGAAGTTGCTGTAATAAAACCATTGGGAAAAATAAATAAATAAATAAATTAAAATTTAAAATGATTTTTAGTTCTAAACAGATTCGACATATAGGAAGCAACAATATTTTTTACTAAACTTCCTGTTTAATTCTCTATTAAAAGAGGTTTTCCTTAATAATTGAGAAAGTATCACAAAGTTGCAAACGAACAAAATATTAAGACATTTTAAAATAACTAAACGAACTCATATATCATGTTTACTAAAATGCTGTAAAGATTGAAACAAGATTTGGTTGTAGTTAAGTTAACGTTTTTTTAACAGCAATTTGGATTGAGCATGATAAGTCTGCAGCCATGCAAGTCTTTGTGCGTTTCATCTTAATCATTCTAGATGGTCTCGGACGAAACCTAGGAGAAATTTAATAAATACCTAAACTTACCTCGTCATCGCCATCCAGATGAGATAAAATGACTTTTTTGGAAAAATCATATTTGGTATTATTTTATTTGCAATTTATGTCACCCGCGAATGAGCAAAAAAATCAATTCGAGTTATTGTGCTTGTTTATTTTTAATGTAAATTTAATATATTTTCAACATTGTTCTGTAAATGGTAATCAAACTGTAGACCAATAAAGCAATTATTTAGTTCTAATATTACAGTTGCTCATTGTATGGCAAGTTAATACTGCAAAATAAATTTATTTAGGTATTATTTTATTTCAACAACTCTGAAAAATAGTAATTTACAATGTTAGCATAAGTCTCCTATAGTAAATATTACTACAATGGCTTATCTAAGGGTTACGCCCCCTGTCGTATAATAAAGCTAATGACTGGTTTTACTTTTCACACGAAGAGTTGCATGTGTAATTTAAAACTCAAAGCTGTTATCTTAATAAAAGTCAAATTATAATAACACATTATTAAAGTTAACGGTATTTTTTCTCTCTTTTCCTTCATTCTCAAATTTATTGAGTTAGGTTTACCAAGAATTCAAATCTAATCGAGACTAACAGAATGAGAAATTAGATAAAACCTCGATAAGTTATGTGTTTCACAGATATATTAGGAAATCAGTGGCGTCCTAAAATGACACAAAGTTTCCCTAACATTACTCGGTGTTCTTTCTTTTTTAAAATTGCTTTAAGTAACTAGGCGGTAAACATAAAAGCAATTCCATTTTCTTTGGCGCACATCTAAGTACTTATGACTAGAGTGTTAATTTTTTTTGGAAATGTTACCGCATGCTTGAGCAATACATGTTGTTCGTGCAGGTGTATGGTCGTTAAGTTCTATTTCCATGTTTTTGAGAGGAAAAATTAGAACTGGGGGAATATAATTTCAGTTTCTACAGATAAAGCAAATAAGCCTTACATGAGCCTCTATTCCAGCGCTGATAATTGAACGTACATATTTTCGACGGACCGGCAAAAATTAAAAATTTTAATCATTAAAATTAAATTAAAAAAATTTAATCATTTTAATTTCTTAAATTTAAATGTTATAGGTAATGCACTTTAAATACAAATTCTGATATCATCCCATTAATGGGGTAGATTATATGTAAAATATTTATAGACATTTTTATTACAATTTTGGTTGGCTAAAATGAAGTTCTAAATAAAAAAATTCGGTATAGTATTTTGATATACAGGGTGTCCCAGAATATGTGGGCAACCTCTCGGATTGAGATAGGCTGTAAAAAAAAGGTTATAAGTTCATATAAAGTTTTCTCGAATCGGCCTTTAAAAACTAGACCTGAAATTCAGTTTTTAAATTAAATTTATGCAATTTTAGTATAATTTACGTCAGATAAGGACTCGTCGATTAACCCTATTTAAAACAATGGAATTTTATTAAGGCCGCAGGGGCATACTGACATAGGGATTGTTAACCCCCTTTTTTTAATGTGTCTTGCTAATGAAATTTTGAAGCAGTTTTTAAATAGCTTAAACATTTTGCTATAAAATAAACTGGTTTCGAGATAAAGTACTTTTTATTTAAAATGTATGAAATGCCCCACTGGATTCTAAATACAGTCGATTTTGTCCGAACACTCGTAGGAGGATCTGCGGTTATGGCATTTAAAATGTTTTCTTCAACCTGCTCGCCGTGAACGTTTTGATTTCCGTAGTTGTGACTGGCTTTTTCAAAATTTCCTTAAACATTGGCATTTTGTTACAGTACGTTCGCACAAATGATAAATGCAATGCCGTAATTCTTACCGGTCTCCCTTAAGCGACGATCCACAATAAAACGCAGGTAGAGGAAGAAATCCAGGTATGTGGTGCATTTCGTACATTTTAAATAAAAAGTACTTTATCTCGAAACCAACCTACACCAATCCGAGAGATTGCCCACATATTCTGGGACACCCTGTATCTCAAACATTTAATGTTCCTATTTTCTTGCTTAGTGATTCTTTCCCCAACGTCATCTCGTAATTAACTATAAAATATATTTCAAAATAAGCGCAAATAGCCCTTATTATACCCATTTGAATTCCAAACGTATATTAAAAATCCCATCCGGCGCACTTCCATTCCTAAAAATGGAGTAAAACCGGTGGATTACATATTTCAAATTAACGTATTACGTTTGTTGAATTTATTAAACAGTTGTTTGTATAAGTTGTTTAGTATTGAGGGATCTCAAAGTTAATAAAAATTTAATAAAATGTATGTAATTCATATTCATAAGATTTTTCAAACTAATCTTAAACTTTAATATTGAAGAACTTACCACATTTTGAATAATAACCAGTGTTTTATACATTCCTTTCATATTTCCATCTTTCAGTAAATTAGGTATTACTTCTGTTCCAGGGAACCGACTTTAAACTTCTCTGTGAAACGTTTGATCATATTAAATGAACATTGAACAAATAAGAGTTGTGCATTGCGGTCTGGTTTTTCTCGCAGTCTTTCCATTTTCTAGAATTTATGATAATTTACCCAGACGAATATATCTACTTCATCACTGCGATTATACTTCTAAACGATCTAGTCCTATTTTATTATTAATTCGCCTTTTTAAAAGTATTAAATACAAGGCCGGAGATTACAGGATATGTTACGCTGAACATCCATTAGTATTGTCTCGCCAAATAGTTATATAAGAGGTTGGCGACATGACCTATTTTTCGCATTGTTAGCTGATGGCAAGATTGTTGTTTTGTTTTTCCTTTGTAATAAAAAGCTTGGGTTCCGAGTACACTTTTACAGTTATTAGTTTGTGACAAGTAAAATATTCAACAATACTTGAACTAGGTTTAGAAGTAACTATATCCATTACAAATTTAATACTATTTTTATATTTCACAATTATCTCAAAAACCAAATCTTTTTAAATGGCTTAGGAAAGGCGAACGAGTCAAGTATCGGATTATGAATTGAGATATGGCTTTTACTTTAAATTTCTCTCTCGGCCAATGGTTAACTTCTAGTGTCTATCAAAATGTTTAAATCATTTGCCACAGCACTTGAAATTTGAATGTAATTCAAGAAACTTTAAAAGTAAAGTAAAACTTTGGGTACTACAGTATAGTTTTTACTCATTGGGCGAGTATCTTGCTGTTGATTGTTGACGAATTGAATAATTTGTGTTTATAAAACTTGTGAAGAATTCGCGTATATGTTCCGCCAGGTACAATCGACACTGGGAATTTTACAAGAGACCCAACCTCGTGAGATTATCATGCAAACGCCAATGACCAGTGTATAGTACAGCCAGGCAGCGCAGAGGAGATCTACTCATTTTTATTGGGATTGTTATTAAAATCAAATTTCATCTACAGCCAACATCATATGATTTTTGGTTTAGTCGTTTAATGCAAAAAAACCATCGTCTGCTTTGAGATATTAGTCTTCAAAAACAAACCTGTTTAGGCAAATTAAACCCACCGACAAAATGCTTCTGCTATAAATATTAATAGAAAAACACTTTTCAGTACGCTACTGGACTCTAAACGAACACCGCAGCTCATATCAGATGCATCCGGGCTTGACAGAAAAAGCCGCAATATTCAACGGCATTTGGCACTTCCGAACACTCCTTGGTTCAGGTTTCAGATCAAACTCTCAATATTTCATTTGTAATCCCTTTTGAGCGAGTATAAGGGGACTCCCTTGTGGTTTTTCAGCGGTAGTTCTCGCGTGTGGAATACCAAAACCGCAAAGGGACTTCGGCAAAGTCGCACGTTATATTCTCCCTTTGCGTTATGTTTATTATTGCATGTTTACTAAATACACACTATAAAAAACACGGCAAGTCAAAAATTTTAGGTATAATTTATGATCTGTCATACTTAAATATGGTTAAGCGTATGAAACTTTTGAAATTTAACTACGTTCTATATTTTTTTATAACACTCATACCAGTAAAAATTTTATGACCGGTTTAATAGCCCTTTTCCTCTTAAAATACTTACTAATAATTTTGGATTTTGGATGACTTCATATTTTATTTTATACCATAGGTATCAATATTATATTTTAACTCAATTCTTCAATAAGTAGTAGAGATAACTTTAAAATATACTAACTCTATACTTAATCCCGTTAATCAACAATCAGTCTATTGCCTGCTTTCTCTGTTGACAGCTAAATTGTTTCTGGATAAATTGTAACTATTAATTAGACCTACGGATCTTTGTAATTTTAATGGTTTGAAACGAAACGATTCAGGATTACTCGTTCGTATAATTATGGTAACTCTTTTTGTTTTACTTTCAAATATGCTTTGTGATTACACAGTGGAAAAATCTACATGGTGTAGTGTTTTCCTAATATACAGGGGATAGTAAGACGCGTCAGTTTACTGTATCAAAACTAACAGCAAGTTTTTTCTGCAGTGGGATTGTATGTAGAACACTTCTTCTTAATGTGCCTTGTCAGGACTCCCTGACGTTGGCAAGCACGATGTCTTCAGCCACTCTAAAAATTGTTCGACGCTATGTTGCCTGTCCATTCTCGGATGTTTGTTTTTTAACCAGGTGATTTGTTTTCTTCCTACGCCACTGCGGCCTTCTATTTTGCCCTTCATTTTAAGCTGTAGGATTCGGTAACGATTCCATCTGAGAACATGGCAGAGGTATGCCAGTTTTCGGCATTTAACTGTTGTTAAAAGTTCACGAACTGTATTTGCTCTGGCTAAGACTGCTTCATTTCTTTGCAAAACCACCCACTCAACTTGCTTGATTTTCACACAAACCTGATTTTTATACTTATTTCTTCAAACACCTTTCATGCTCACATCAAATATTTTAATCACATGACATTAATTTATTTAATAAACACACAGTTAAATTCAGTGTTTTGAAATTACACTTGGTAATTGAAAGAGCAGCGAAAGTAGCGAATTATCAGACATTGCAGTCTCCCTGATAATCTAGCCCTAAGTCCAAGTCAGCTCAAAAATGCGTATCTAGTGTTAGCAATAGGATTTAATGGAGTTGTTACTTCTTGTCCGGTCATCTTTTGTGAACTGTGTTTCACTTAATGTCACCAAAAACCTGGAAATATTCCTGCCGACGCACGTGATTCAACAATTGACTGTGAATTTAATAATGAGACTCATTTAATTAGAATGGTAATGATGATGTTAATGATATTCATATTTTAAATAGTAAACAATGATTTTAAAATCAGAAATTCAATTTTAGAACAAAATTAGCTATCGAAAATGTTAAACTTTCACATTTCTGGTAGATTAAACGAATTTTTAATTTAAAAATGTTTGTAATTGTGATAATTTTTGTTTAAAATTAGTAGAGCCTACATTAATATTTTAGCCAATAAGGAAAATAAAAGATTTATTGATTTATATCTCACGATACAAGTTGCTAATATGCAACAAAAAACCATATGTAGTTTATAACGCTGTTTTAAGTTTATTGGCTATCAAAAAATATAAAGCGCAAATTGCTTTGATAAAATAAGGCATAAATACCTAATAAATCGCGAGTTAAGTGATTTTCCCCGACTCTGAATCCTGCTATAATACCGTATACTTCATACACTTAAAAATTATATCTCGTAAAATTACCTTAGATATACGGCAGAACGGTAATAGAGTTTTATATTAGAAAATGTAGCGTTATTTTTGAAAAAAGTACCAAATTACCAATTCATGAATTTGCCGTTATATGATCATATATGATGTATAAGGCATTATTGAATTTTAAACTATAAACCATCTATCACAAAGTTGAAATTAATTTAGTAACTCCCAACAACATAGCATCAACTAAAACATATTGTTGTCAATTAATTTTGGTTACAAACTTGTCTTTTCTAGGGCAAAGGGTCAATTTGTCTAAGATATTTAATCAGCAACTTCAGGTCATATCCCAAAACAATAGAGAGATTTGGTAAGCCAGCAAAGTACATAGAATATCGGGATTCATGCACAGAGAACGAAGGCGAATTAAATTGGCCTTTAAAATTTCTGGCCACAAAGCAATCCTCATAAAGTCATTAAAAAAAGATTTTCTGTTATAACAAAACTAAGGAAACTTTCTTGTTCAGACGTAAAAGGGGTTACAGGTTTTTTTTTCAACAATTTTGGATTGGTTATTAGGTCAAATTGATTCTTAAACTACCACCAATATCGTGTGCTAGGTGGCTTACGTTTTAACTTTTGAATAGCACATAAACACGCAATATCAAAATCAAACATCAAAAACACCACTAACATACTCTGTATTATGAAAAACAATGGATTTACTCGAGATACATAGGTACTATTGTATAAATAATATAAGCTATTTGACTACTTGACAAGCTTCTCACAACTATGTACAACATCCCTTATAGCATAAGGGATGGTGAGATCACTTGTGTCAATTAATTTTAGAAGTACATTAGTATTCAATGGGGCAAGAGGTCAGCTTGAGACAAAATAGAGATCTTGGCTTAGTGATATTCCGTTGTGGAAACAATATTCATTACGAATGGGCGATAAGGTGGTGAATTGTTTTATGAAAACACAATAAAAAAATTAATAACAACAGAGAGATTCGTTAAATTAAATAAGAATATTAGGACCAACTTTTACTGAATGCTATTTAGTTATTCTCGACCGAGCTTGTTTATCAATTATTACAGGAATACGAAGAGTTCACACCATATCCCCTCTCCCTCAAACTCTCAACATTCTGGTGAATTGAATAGAATTGTTTTAAGGAAAAACGAGGAAAAGAAAAAAATGATTTTGTCACCAAAAGTCTTAAGTGCCAAAAAAGTTTATTTCTAATTCAAACAAACAATTACTGCCTAAATAGTTCTATGCCAGCAACTCTATTTAAGGTATTTTTTCATCATAAATTAAATAACAAACAACGAATTTAAAACTTTCTAATCTTCATTTGTGACAAAATCTGACAGGTGCGTATAGATCCACAACATTGTCTTACAGCAATAGATACCCTAATTATATGTTAATAGCTCTATTAATTAACGTTTTAACTTAAATAAAAAAACATATGACATTTTTAAGAAATAACGCAACAAGAAAAAGTAGACGTAACTATATAACAAGGCATTTATTTCAAAAATAAAATAAATGTTCAAGAATATAATATAGTCATTCCAAGTATTTTTATACACATCTATAATTGTAACATCTGTAAATATAACTTAGCACCACCTTAAGTACAATTTCAGTTGTCGCCAGGAATGGATTTAGGACCTTTTGTAGCTAATTGTAGTTTAGTTAGTATAATATCAAAAATTTTAGACTTGATATATCCATAACAGGATTAAAATTATTAAGCCAAATAGGCTTTACCATTCAATAAAATTATTTTATTCTAATTTGGATATTAAATGAACAGACACCTCTTATTCAAACGAAAACCACGACAAAAATCATACATTTATACTTCAATAGTGTCCTCAGTGTCCTGCTCAGAGTCCCTTTTCGTAGGCGTTCCCGCTTTGTTATTGCTAGCTAAGCACAAGATCTTTACTATTAGCGATATTCACCACTCACCGTTAAGTCAAACTATTAGAGCTTACACTGCTCTGTGATCGTAGATGCAAGCTGACTTTTCTTTATTATTATTATCATTATTATTTTTTCTTTTCGATATTGTTGATATTTGTACTGTTTTTCATTTGTATCTATTCACGTGGTATTATTTAGTTCATAAAATACTTAGATTAGAGGAGATCCTGCCTTCATTTAAAATTAGAATCAAACATAACTAACTTGATATTATACAAAATACCTCATATAATCTATAGTTAGTTTTGTGCCAAAAATAAATTAAGTAATTTTCTTTGATATTCACAAATTCCAAATAAGTATAGCCAATAAAAACATTATTGAGATTAATAAATACACATTTTTACTACATCGACTAAACTTATAATAAAAGAGAAACTTTCCTGAAAGGTTAGCCCGTGAGGATATAAAAATATACAATAACCAGTATCTGATGTTTCAAAGGGCTTTGTCTAAACGTAAAATTCTTTCTACCTGTTAGAAATATTGGCCAAAATCATTTTAAGTGGTGGTCATTAGAAAACAGTTTTTTCAATTATCAAACTTTATTAGAAATTTGCACACTTTTAGATCGATACATAACTAAATATTAATTAAAACCTTTCAGTTATTTCTACTGTTTTTTGATAGTTAATGTAAGAGGTTTAAATGTTATCACCGATAATAGTCACGATCATTAAGTATTTTATAGATTTACACTAGCGATTATAATTTGAAATAACATTCTTATCTGTCGCACTATTCGATAAATTTCATCTCTTTTGGCAGGACCGCTCAATAAAATTAAAATTTTTGTAGAGCAATTGGAATTAAATAAACCAAGGCGCGACAGCGTTATTGTGTTCAACAGTGCCTGTTCATTATATCTCCTATTTGAGTTTCTTTTGTTATAATAAGGTGATTTTCATTTTTATAAATCACCTTTTAACAGTTTTTTTTTTTAGGAATATGAAAAGTGTTGAAAAGTTTTTTTTATTTTGATTTTTCTCGAGAATTATGGGGGGAAATATCAAAAGTGACCTATCGCTTTAAATCAGATAAAAAATGGTTTATGTATGACAATAATCTAGCGGTTGTGTTCACCTCTATCACAGGGCGATTTCAACCAAAAACGAATGGGTTCATCCTAGGACTCCCCCAAACTCATATAACAAAATTTAGCTGAATTCGTTAAAGGGTTTGGGTGCTATCGTGGTCAAATATGGCTATTATAATTGAATACCAAGTTCCTTAGTGTGCCATTTTGGACCAGTTTTACTTTCTATTTATATTGTTGAGGTTGCATTAGACATAAATCATATAAAAATGTATTTGTACGTGATAATGCATTAACGATGAAGAGCGGACGTTATCGTGCTATGATAATGTAATTTTTTGTGCTTCTATTGGAACATATTGACGGGATGTAGTTTCATTGACTAACTGTCTTGCACGAGTTTGCTCCGCCACGTTTTTGTGATTTGACACCGTTGGACAACTAGCTGTTGGGTTATCTGAAAACACAGGTTTATGCCAGCAAACCCACGATCACCGAAGCATTGAAAACTGAAATTAGACGCTGTATGAATGAAATATCGCCAATAATATTATTTCAAAGCGGTCATTTACGAGATATTTTGTTTCATACTAAACGTATACATTATAAATATTTCAAGACTTTGCTACAGAAAACCATGTTTTATTGAAGCTTAAAATCTTGCATAAAGAAATTAATGAATCCTAAAGAAAATAACAAAAATTCGTAGTTGTTATTGCCACTAACAAATTACTTGATTATGTTTAAATTCTATAAAGTGTCTACGGTCATCTTAGATATCCTTATTGTGCAAATAGATTTGCCTGTCCCTATTCTTGTATTTACGAAGTTGCTAAGTTTCCTTCCAAGCGTTGATAAGTTGTCAATAGCATATGTACTGGACATTACTGGTGCAAAACAAATAATTCAAATTGATGTAAAGACGTTGTCCAGTGTTTGAAATGGTGTAATAATAATGGTTAGCCTACTGTTCCATCGTAATTAATGTGTGGAAAGATGCGTAAGAGACGCTGGCGCGTTTAGTACACCCCTTCTGTCCATGACGTCTGCTTGCTGTAAAGTTTGCTTTCCGGGGTAATTTCTCCCCGTGTGTGTGTGTGTGGCAGTGCATCTCATTGCCAACCAGCCTGTCTTTGCCACACTAACTGAACTGCGCGCTAGCGTTAACGCTCGCTGTCATACCAACTTACGGCACGGCACACTAGTGTTTAAAACGCTTTAACGCGAACTTCGAAGTTGCTTATAACCACTGTGATGTGTCGTGTGCTACAGAATTTATCGTTAAATAAACTGACCGCAAATGTAAACATTTTAAACTTAAAGGTAAAGTAAAGTTTATTTATTTGTATATTTTGTTTCGCATGAAAAACTTTGTTTTAAGTGTATTTAAAATTAAATACCGATGAAAAAACTTTCTCCAACTCGTTATATTACAAAACTTTTTAGTTAGTTGTTGTGGTTTGTTTGTTTTATTTTTCTGCTTCCTTTTGACATGTCTGTAAATTTTTTCTGTTGGGACAGGCGTCACAATAAAATTTCATTTCAAACCAACTGTTCTCCAACTTTGAACAAAAAGAAAAGTCGAGAGAAAAGTATTATGTAAGTCGGTAAAACTATCAGAACAATCTGACAAAACAATTAACTTTGAATTAGTTAAATATAAAATTAAATAGAGAGCAATAAAAAATTTCTTAATTTTTATTTTAAACCATGAGAAGATACTTTGAAATAATGGAGTCTGGTGATGCATTATTCATAAAGTTAAACTGTAAACTATATCACTAACATAGCATTATTTAGTAGGTAATACAAAAGATGACTTATTGCGCTTAGAGTGTTGCATTACGAATGAATATTTAACTGAAAAATTAATGCTCAAGTAAAACGTAAAACTTGATAAACCTGAAATATAATGCTATAAATAATCAGAAGAACATATATTGCAGAAGTTTGAGAGCCATCAAATTTTAATCTGAAGTTTTTAACGTTAGTTTTTGTGCTTGTAAAAATTGAAATAACCAATAAATCAGTCTCGAATATAAGCTTACTTAAATGTCGTCGTTTAATGTTGTGTTTAGGGAATGATAAAATTTAACAAATAATTTTTAAAAGTGGTAAATTATGCTTAATATCGATATTAACTTTGAAAAGTGTAAAACAATGTAATTAATGAATTCTTATCTAAAAGTGTTTCCTGAACCAAAAACTCAGAAATGCATCTCACTTCTGTTATTTCCAAGCTTTCTTAGGTTTTAGGGTAGTTTTCCTTCTCCCCGATAACTCACATAAGTTGCAAAAAAGCCGCCGTTAATTTACAGACAAAAGCAAAGTATCTTCTTCAAAAATTCGAGCCTCCAATTTCAAGATGCTGTTTATTCATTTGCGACTATTGTTTCTTAAAACTACTCTTCGTTCTTCTTCAATAATTTCCTGGTCAAGTTGAGGATCGCTTTCCTTTTTGATCACCATCATCCTTTGTATATTTATATGGTATTATTAGCAATTTTTCTTAGCTTTTCTTATTGTTCAGTTCAGATCATCGTAATAAGCACACGTACTTATTGTAAAGTTTTAGATTCTCTGCGAGACATTTGCCAAAACAGCCAGTCAACATTCCGTAATATAGTATTCAACCCTTTTTTTGTTAGCACCCTCCTATATTGCTCTCATTCAGGCCTACTTAATTGACAACAGACGACAGTACAGTTTATTTAGTAGGTAACTCTAATTCAACGGCAAATGTAGTTTTGTGTTAGTATACCTCAAGGGTCAAATTGAGGACCACTTTCAGTTTTATTATTCATATATCCTTAAAATTGTTAGTGAATGGTGTCGGAGCAAGAATTTGCATTTGAAATTAGGAAAAAGTAAAAGTGTAAATTACATGATAAGAGCAGAATTTCTGTAAGGTAAGTCAAAAAAGTGCCATTTTGCTCCAAACGAATAATTCTGGACCAGGCATTTTGAAAAACTAAAGTTTTTTATTATCTCTCGTTTACTATTATTATATAAAGGGTATTATTTTATTTGGGGTTTGAATTTAACACACATATTTATTCGACAGATGGCAGATAATAATAGGAAATTTCTTTGCATAGTGTTGTTTAACCCATATAGTTATAAAAATCAAACAAAGTCCACCGACAAAATATTTCTTGACAAAATAAATCAGTGGCAACATGTTGAACTCTAGTAGCGAGAACAGTAAAACTTGTTCTACTGAAAACATCACTGCATGATTTAAATCACCGTCTAGAACTATCTCGGCAATCCCTATTTCTGATGCCATTAAATAGCAAAAAATAACAATATTGCCCTTTCCAGAAGTAAATTGTGGTACACTTGATAGTGATAAATGGGAAGTGGTGGTACAATCAATAATTGTCTTTATTTCGGCCAAACAAAACATAAATAAATCGATATCTTAAGAAGTAAACAAAGATTTTTTTTTTTAATTTGGCAGCTGACCAAAGTATTTTCAAGACAGTCGCATTTCCTATCTTAGCGGAAGTCAATGAAACCTTTTTTATTTTTATGCATTTTACGGAAAATTCTAGGTACGTTTCATGAACCGTCTTTGAGATATTTGCAAATTTTAGAGAAAATATGACAGATCCTCATTCATCATAAGGCCTGTATTTTTGCTAATTCCTTCTTATACCATGAAGAAAGTTTGAAAGAATCTTGTACATACATTAATTCAAAAATGCAACAATCTCAAAATGTTCTTATATTTTATATTAGCAGCAGAGAATGAAGAAATGTCATTTAGTTTAAAATTATTGTAAACAATTCCGGCACAATTAAATTTAAGACACGAAGACTATTTAAATTTAAACTTGTGACCTTTATGTTAATTTTGAAGTTCGTTTTTTTGGTTGGTTTCAGGTCAAGATGAAAAATTATTGGATCATCTTCAGGACATAAAAATTGATGTTTTCTTTTGTCTAAAGAATAAGGACAATTATAATAAATTGAATCATAATCAATTTTCATTGTTTACAATAATTCTAACCTAAATTATATTACTTATTTAGTTTTAAAACATAAACATTAAAAACTACTCCGATCTAGCTCAAACCCATATACCAAAATTTAGCTCAATTGGCGTTTAGGCGCTATCGTGGAAGAATACATACAGACACACAGACTTCAAATTTTTTTAACGCGGGAAAGTAATTAACAATTGTATCATTTTTTTGTTGGAGGGAACAATTATATAGCAGGTCAGAATTTGGGCATACAAAAAGATCCCTTTTAAATGCGTAACCATACCCAAATTTGATGCAAGTTTTTTTCCGAAACGACAAGAGAAAATAATGTTTTAATTATGAATCTATTTTCATCATTACATTACTCTATATATGACTTTATCGTGTTGGGCAACAAAGAAAATTATTATTATTTAGCATCAGGCGATAATTCGATAGTGCTTTGTTGATTTATCATCCCATCGAATTTGTCAAAGTCGCAAGAGTTTTTTTAGCTTTTTCTTTCATTTGCCAGTAGTTTACGTTTTGGTCTACGATAAATAAAACAGCAAAATATGGTCTAGTTTTTACTGAAAATTAAGTTAGTTTTTAACTAGTATACCTAGTTGTTAATTTCATGTATAAATATCCGTTACGACGCTACGGAGTAAATCTTCTAATACGGGATAAACTTTATTAAACTTTTACCGACTGATCTCGGAAAAGCGTTAGTTTTATTAACTACATTACTGTCATAAAAGATATTTATTACTTGAAACTAGTTCTTAATATAGTCAGACTAAAATATCAACCCACATAATAGATTTGTAGAACATCGTTTTACAATTATTAAGTAAGGGATTTAGAATTCCGGAAATTTAAATTATTTTGATACGCTACAATTTGGATTGTGTACAGTATAATGTTTTAGAGGCGTTTGTGTATAGCACATGTTTTGACTAACTAACAGGGCATTAAAATAGGTGGCTTTGTGAAGTTATTAGTTAGTTTAGGTAGCCACTATGATGTTAGCCAACGATAAATAGAGATAGAATCTCTTTTTCACATCCATGCAATTATACGGCTAAAATCTAAAAACTAACCCATAATTAAAAACTACCGAGTTACAACGTGATACAGAAGGATGGGTTGAAAGTTGTACAATTTATTTACAGGAGCCAAGGATTTCATCACCCTTCTCCCATTGTTCTTTATGATGTTTCCTTCAAGAAATTTCACTTTGAAGACACGAACCCCAAAGATAAATCCCTTCTGCATACTGCTAGCAAACAATGACCACAGCGTGTCGTGTTAGGTCAAGTGATGTTAATCCTATTAGCTGTTCAAATCCTGAGTGAAGTTAAGAGACAATAAATGGTACTTGGTTGGTTTCCTATTACTGACGATGGCAGGTCTTTGGGAGCGTACACTATAACCATGGCATCAGCAGTAAGGTACTGCGTCAAGCAAGCAGAGAATAAATACATAAATGCCGCCTCTGGAGAGGAATAACAAGCCCTACTCTAAATTTTCTAAAATCTAAATTCTTTGAAAGCATTGAAAATACAACTTCGACCATTTAGGCCAATCGTCTTGAATGTAGAGATCACAGAACAGAAGTGTGAAATCAAATCTAGGAATGGTACGGAAATGCTGCTGACAATGTATATTAATTTTCGCGGGAAATATATTGCCACCCTGGAAATCTTTCTGTCTGTGCCCATGCCTCTCACCCCTAAATTGAGACAGACTATACAAAAACTTACCTGCCATAATATATCTATTTTAAACCCATGTAAGACGATATATCCCGTTGCTATGTACTTCGAAAACGATAATTGTTTGTTTGTGATTGGGGATGATTTAGGATACCATATGAACAAGACTATAGCTCATAACCATTTGTTTATAATCATCTAAATAGCCCATATACCTACAGATGGTTAGAACCAGGACAACATTAACCTGGCAATTAGTAGGTGACAACCATTGGATTTATTACCGATGAGCCTAGCATTGTGCGCTAATAAAACATTGTTCCATTTGTTGCTCATATTATGGCGGTCTTGTTTCTAATCAATAAACATTTTGTTAAATAAAAGTTTTGTTATGTTGGTGCAACTTTATGTAATCGAAACGGTTAAAATTGCAAAAAATAAAGCCTTACCATGTCAAAGGGTGCAATCATGTAGAGAGTTTACATACGTACTCATGTAAAAGTTTAACACAAAACAGTGGTTTCCATAATATGTAACAGTAACTGCTTTAGGATATAGTTTTGGCAACCTAGCTGTTGTTTTTGTTCTATTATTAAAACTACAAGGTTTGGCTGAAAACAAATCTCCGTGCAGAACACATTGAAAAACTCCAACTTTTATCGAACTCACCTGATCATTATCGGTGAAATCATTACCTTTGGGGTCTCTCTTGGGAAACTACGATGAATCTCAGTAGAAGTCTCTACTACTACGCGCTACTGGATAAAAGCAAAGTATTCAAATTGGGCTAGTACATGGAAAGAGGATGCAATTCAATGCTCACTGTTGAATTTCTTCAACCATCGTATACAAATGGTAAAGCCAATAGTATTTGTTTAATAATTATGCCTCTTACTTTTTTGTGGTGGTAGAAAGTAATTTTAATTCTAGCCGAGAATCGTATTCCAGCTTTATTTATTCATTCCGGAGATGCAACTCCGCATATACAGAGGATAATAGGAATAATTATCAACAAGGAATTTTAAAAACTAATTTTTGCATTGAAAAAAAAAACATAAGAGCGACTTATAGCAATTTGCTTGAACGGTAAACGACTTCTGCAGATAAAAACCTTGAATTTTTTTTATGTTTTAGGGATGCTAATGAATGAATTGATTAAAATGAAATTATCGAAAACCTTTTTAAAGATGCCGGACACATTTACTTGCTAACTTACTAAATTTAAAAAAGTGTTAGCTGTTGTAATATTTTTGGCGTCAAATGCATGCAGTGATCTAAATGACATGAATAATCCAATTAGTTTTGGAGCATTATTGAAGGGTGCTTACCACTTTAAACTTTTCCTCAGTAGTTGGTTTTTTAAAGGTATCAAGTTCCCCCTTGCGAATGATTGGACTCGAAATATGCAACATAATTTTTTACGTAATACCAGGAAATGGGTCATACATTTACCTATTCTTGAAACGGTTACTTAGGGAAAAATTTCAATAGAAGTCGGTATGTTGAAATTCTCATTAGCAAAGCTATAAAATACATTTTACAAAAGCCCGTCTGACTTGTATCGTCTTGTTGTAATCCGAAAAATACGGAAATGCGATTCATTTTGAAAGATTTTATAACTGAAAAAGAAAGATAAAATGACTATGTACTCCACTAAATAACGAGACTTAAGAATTACGTTTATAGCACACATTTAGAGCGATTTTCCGTGGGTTTATGCTCTCAACACATTCCTTGAAATTCTCAAATAGGTACATAATATACAGTTGTTGTTTATATATAACAAAACATCATACACTCAAATCAAATCCAGAGAAAATGGCATTTTATATTTTTCAAAATTGTTCGTGTTTATAGAATATAATTATTTCCTTAAAAATGGAACGACGAGTTGAGTTTAGTGTTCAATTATTTTCAAAACTAAAAACTTTCTAAATCGAAAATAAACAGCAACCTTTTGTAAAATACAATATTTTTCACCTACCTCGTGTTTCAGAAAGTTGATGCCAAAAAAAGACCACCGAGTAAGCTCAAAAAGGACACGCTCAAATCCCAGAAAGCCTTGGAAAAGCCAAGAAGATAAAAGCCGTAAATTTTCCACCATCTGCTTCGCGAAACATCCGTGATGAAATCCAAATTGCATCTCAGTCGTTTTCTTGCAAGTAGTCCTTGATCTTTATTCAGAATTCTTTCCAAAACCTTGTGAATAAAATTAGACCATGAAAAATGAAATAAAATTATTTAAAAAATCATTGAACTACTTATGAAACTACATAATAAAATAAATAAATTATCTTAACTATAATTATGAGGACACCTTTGGGCCAATATACTCGTCAACAATAATCCAATTTTTACATATTTTGTAGACACATACCGAACCTTTTCTAGAAAATATTAAACTAATCGATAGATTAGTCAAACTGTAGGAGGTTATGTAACTCATTCGTTACCCCCTATAAATTTGTAATAACGTATCAAACCCAACGCCTAAATATATTCAAAAACCTTCTGTATATAAAAGCGGTCGTACAATCTGTGAAATGATTTACTACAAATTTTATAAGACTATGCTTCTGTGATTTTACGATTTCGATACATGTTTCAAGTAAATGGAATTTCAAATGGGTATGTCAGTAACATTTTGACAAAACTTTGAAATAGTTTTATAAAACTAAATCATAACTCTATATTATATAAAAGTGTTTTGATACCGCATTTAACGTAAAACGTTTATATATGGAAATTTAAACATAGTTCTTCGAAGAAAATAGCATAATATAATGATGGCTACTATACGCGAGAGTGAGTGACATAAACCTCATCTCATCTAAGATCCATTTTCCTTCTTTATTTTTGTAATATTTTCACAAGATTCAGATGTTATCACAAAATAAGGATGAAGAGAAACTAGACCTCTAATTTCTTCTCTTTGATTTTGTCAAAATTGGAGAGATATTTTGACAAGCTTTAATTATATTATGTCCACTACTAAAAGCTCCCAGTTTTGCGTTTTTATTTCCTAATAGTCCAAAATAATAATTGTAACTGTATACGGAAATCATCGATAAGAAATTTCGTAATGAAGGGATAAATCCCGTAAGGTTTGTAAGTGTAATATATTTTTTTTAAATGCCTTACGTTTTCTTCAAAGATGTGCATAAATATAACGCAAACTGAAATCTGTACATTATGATTGATAGAGAAATTGGTATCTATGCTCTTTGCAGAGTTTCGTTAAAAATCCTTTTTAGCTAAAAAGTAAATAGTCAGTTGAGGACTGAGATCTATTTTAAGGTAGGATATATTTAAAATATTTTACATTTTCTTATAGTTGTATATATGCAGACAATATTGTATGGATACAGAGTAGGTACATATACATTATGTTTATTTACAAAGTTTTGAATAAAAGCAGAACACACTTTGTAGGGATTACCATCGTCTTACTCACCGACTTTTCAAACTCTCTCAGTAGCTTTTTAACAGTTAAAAGTTTGAATATACATTAAATGAAATTGTTACGAAAATATTTGTATGAGATGTGGTAAAATATTACGTAATAGTTTGTTCTATTACTTGTTTTAGAAAAACAAGAACTTCCAGATACCTAATTGAACTATAAATTATTCACAGAACATTGTATAATTTGTAGCGATACCTCGGTAAACGAACACCTAAGTAATTTAATTAATTAACTGGATGACGTATTAAACGATAATTTTAATTAATTTTTGCTAGATATACTTGTTTAGATAGAGTAATTTTTTTTTTATTTTCTAAGCAATTTCTCACGGAAGGAGATTTTGGTTTTGAAATGCTCAGTGTTGGTCTTTGGGCCCTGTATATGGCCTGTTTGTATTTTTACTTCAAGAGAAATACAGGTGGTAGTGAAAGTTTTATTTTACGAGATTTTGATAAATAGCACTTAGATATCACTCCGATGAATAACACTGTTTCTGTGTTTTTTTATTCAAAGCATTTCCATAAATTGGTTTGTAGATTTCATATGCTTTTTAAGGTTATCAATGAGTAACAAAAGTTTGAGAAAGAATAAAAATGAATTTCGAATAAAAATAAGTGCTAAATTCCAAATAGCATAATCATTGGTTTGTAAGTATAGGTGCATTTTTTATCACGAAGTGTGATTGGATTCTTGGCAACTCAGGTTTAGAAGAGAATGGAACTTAAGACATTTTCTCAAACTTGAGCTTGCAACTAGCATAGGTTTAGTACCGCCAAATATTTATTTATTAATTGGGTTAATGCACAAGTCTAAAACTTTTTTCAAAACAAGCCATCGTCGATCTCTAACAGGATTTGCGGTATTTGGTGAAATAATTCTTCAGCCAGTGAATCTGAATTGAAAAAATTAACCCACTCACTTAGAACTACTCAAACAAAAATATCACATATAGAATTCAATACATATATTTTTCAGAATCCAAAACCACCAAACTCAGTTAAATACAAATAAAAACTAGTTATTTCCTAAATTTACATCGAAACTGTTGATAAAGCGTTCGATATTTAAAAAGTATACAATTTCACATTCAAATAAAGTGTAATAGCCCTGTTTAAATGCTCTGTTCGCCAAGTCGTCTGATAATCTTTTTGTAGAATTCTCCAAAGATGCTTTAAATACCTGACTACACTACCGATGATCTTTTTAAAAACAGTCGCTTTTATTTTGCATTAATTTCAACAGAAATCAATCTTAATGTTTCTTATCGTCATTTCCAAGATTTTTGTTAATTCAGATATCGTCAGTACTGGTCGATATCAGCAACATTACACTTCATTACCATGGCCCAATTTTGAACTCGCAACCTTACGATTACGAAGAGTAAACGTTAACACGTAGGCCAACAGATATGCCATGATTGGTTTTTTAAGATTGTCATTAAATGCAGGCGCCCAGAACGTAGATGGCGACGACGGTAAAATGGACATATTCGAATGCCAAATGTGTCAATTTGTGTCATTTAAAACAATTCTGCCAGATTTAGTTCATTAAAATAGTGTTAAACTAAAAATAAGTAAAAATTAGGAGTTTTTTTAGATATAATAAAGTTTTAATATTTGTTATATTATTGTGGAAGTTGAATAAATTAAATTTGTTGGAAACTCAAGTATCTAATCATGTTCTGAATGAAAAAATTGACGATTTGGGAACTATTTTAAAAATGTTTCCCTTCAAAAGTAAACGTTGAATTGCGCTGAATATTTAAACGTATGTAAAAACACATGGCATATTTGACACTTGTTTTGATTTTCAGAAACTCTACCCTAACTCAACCCTGTTTTCGTCGAATAAGAGCTATCACGTTTTATTATTATTTATTTACCCACCAACAAAAATTTAATTTATCTCCATAAATAAAGCTCCTGGTATAGCATGAGATTTCAAAGCTTTAATAAATAAAGGAAAATTTCGAACTCTTTCAGACCACTCTAGACCTGTAACCTACTTCTGGTTGCAATTAGAATAGTTTTAACGAATACATACGTCGACATAAATTAATGGATTTAGAAAACACAAACATTTTTAAAGGACTTTGGCCATATAAGATAAAATACTCACTGGTAAAGTTAATGAGACGCTTTTTCGCTGCATTTCAGGTAAAATTGTAGTAGCAGAGCAATTCTTAGTTAAGGGACGTTCTACTTAGGTGCTCTACTTTTGGTCATACTTTTAAGTACATTTAGTCTAAGCAATATTCATTATTCCGAGTTCTTATTGCATAATTACCGTCTGAATAGCTTGTTCTTGACTTATATATAAGTAGATTGAAGAGAATGTACAATGAAGTAGTCTTCGACAATTCCAATTCAAGTGTTTAAAAAAACTGTTCTACGTGATTATTGAGGCTTTATGCGAACAGATCCGACTTAAAAACCTGGATTCTTTAAGATTTTTGTTCGTAACCAGTAGCAAAGGCAAGTCTCCTGGAAACTGAGTTTCCACGTGATACGGATATAGTTTAGATGAGAGAAGTTAACGTAATAAAACTGCAGCATTATGTAAATAAACCCCTCTAAAGACATACGGCAAAATAGTTTTCAAAATATTAGAGAATGAACATAATTAATTTTGCGGCATAGCGGACAAAATTATTGTATTGTACCTATACACGGGCTTTTGTTTCAATTAGCAGGACATCAGTTTAATTTTGTTTAACCAGACTGAGGCATGGGTCGACAAATACTGACAATATCGTCAGAGTAGTATAGTCTAGCAATTCCCTGCTAATTTAAACATAATTCCGTGTATAGCTAAAGACAGTAATTTTGTCCGCGATGCCACAATATTATTTGTGTGATATTATTACACTCGTTTAATATTTTACTTTTAAAAATAACTATCGAAATGGTATAGCCTGCATATTTGCTTATGATATAGTTCTCCCGATATCAGATGTAAATTTTTTTTAAAAACTGCTTTTACGGCACAAAGAATCCATTTATTTTTTAAATCCCACCTAATCTTTAAATGCTGCAAAAATGTTATGGTGGATAATATATTATTATAATCCATTTAAAAAACAATTCCTGAATGGTAGTAAAATATCGGAGAAGTCGTTTATGGGCTAATTTAGAGTTATGATAGAGATTCGCTCGCTTAGGCAAAATCTAACGCAAATAATAATAAATATTTTTACAATAATCCTGAATCTAATACTTTATGAACCTCGCAGCAAACTGCAGAGCACATATTTCTTTATTTGCTTTCAATATTAAGGTGACAAATTATTGTGTAGGATTATAAACCAATTTTAAGAAATCTGACAATCTGTAGATCTCCGAATACGAACCCGATTTTAGGATAAACTAGTTATACCTGGGAAACACTAGTCTATGCGAAGAGCTTTCCTAGTCCAAACCTCCAAATTTTTAACTAGTTTGAAGACTCTGTAAAAGCATCTGCTCTACTAGTTGAAAAAATCGGTTGTGGCGCTCCAAAACTTTCCCCATAAAGTATAATATAATAATTAGAAATAAAAAAAATTGCAAGAGCTGAGATTTGACCCTACGACCGCACTCTAGCACTGAAGTCACCGACGTTTATGCGATTTAAGTTCTAAAAGAGATATAAATAAACTACCTACCTACTGAAATTTTAAACGCAATTTTCTCGAGAATTATAATGGCAAATATCAAAAGTAACCTATTGCTAAGCAGATTAAATGCTGAAAATTTGGGGCTAAAGCGATTTCATCCTAAGACTCCCCCAAACTCAAATACCTAAATTTAGCTCATTTGGTTGAAGCTGCGTTTAGGCGCTATCGTGGAAGAATACATACAGACAGACATACTTGCTCTGCCCAGTTCTAAATTAGAATGTCCCTCGTACATACAGCTGCTTCAAACCATAACACAACTTGTTTTAAAAAAACACACAGACATTGATGCATTATAAAAAAAAACAAATTTATCTAGACGGACATTCTGTATATACCAGTAAAATCTCTGACTTGTGAAATGCAATTTATAGAAATGACATGGCATGTATGATGGCCTATACCGCATTTTCCTATTTTCCATATGCGGTTCAAAGGATTGTAGCCACATGTATACAAAAAAAAACTTAATGTGGGTTGGTTACGTTAAATCTTTGCCATTATTTTATCTTGTATGGTGTACAAAAACAAAAGTACTTAAAACAATTATTATTTTAGCCATTTTGTATTTAAATTTTAGCATGTTCTACGCGAAATTTACATTGATTCTTGTTAAGAAATTTACATAATTTGAAAATCGTATTTAGCAATTTAAAAGGCAAAATGTAAACGGAAAAGATAAATTTGGATATAACCTAACGAATTAAACGGTTTTAACAGATATTAATTTTGAATACTACCAGTATTATACATTCACAAAAAAAAAAATGAAACGGTCTTAATTGGTACATTTGTGCATTTAAACTTTACAGGGATGTTCAAAAATGTTTCCTTTTTTCTTTTCTTGGGGTGTAGGTTTTCATAATAATAATAAAATTACAACGTTTTGCCACTCGATGGTGGAATTTTATATACTCAACTCTTGACGTATCCCATAAAAACTCCATTGATGCTAGGTCGGGTGAACACAACAGTAGGCCAATTAATAAGACCTCCCCTACCTTGTGACAATCAAATTTGCGGGTGTTGTATAGGTACACTCTGATTTACAGCCTCAGCCCAAGTGAACTTCGATTGCTATTTGAAATTGTACATGAATGGGTTAAGAAACATTGCAATCGGTCTTTACTCTTAAGATTTAATTAATGAAAAGTCTAATCAAAAATTATCAAACTTGTGTATTAAAATAAAAGCTAACTGACCTGTATAACACACTTTAGATATATTGAACAAATACACCCTGTAAATTATCCTTTATTTTTCTAAAACTTGCACAAATAAAAAGTTGTTTAAATTTACGGATTTTAAGAAAAGTAATCTACCATTACTATTCGTAAAGATAAATATAATGCAACGAAATAAGCTATTAGACTAAAAACCTCAAATCTTTTCTGACATCTTTATAACTTCTGTTTAGCTGAAAATACCTTAAAATATTTATTTAGAAAAAATAATATTTTAAAACAAGACGATCATATGTCTAAAAAAAATAGATTAATTATACAAATATTGAAATATCCACTTCTGAAACTTTTCTTACAAGAGCACAGAAGCATCCCTCAGTTGTAGCCAAATATTTCTTCTCTTTGCAGAAATCTTCGGATTTCTTCCAGCATCAAAAAATACGGCTCTAAGTTGTAGGTAAATAAACTCATCAACAAATATAGGGCCATATACCGAGTATATGAAACTTCTTAACACTTCAATTCTACAAAAATCGAGAGATTTTTAGGTTATAATAAATATCAGATCTACTGTATAAAATAGAAACATCATCTGAAGCTGTTTTTGGAACATCGATTTAGTTTTATTGGAATTTAATAACTATATGTTTCTTGACAGGCAACTCAATAAATTTTCCTCTGCGTGTAGCCCAATATAAGTTGGATTTATCATCGGGATTTTACTGTATCAAAAAGCGAAATTCAATTTTGTTGCTCCTGTCAAAATTTATTTCTATGTAACATGCTATACGCTTTTATGTTTTTAATAGGAGATTTATATTTACATAAAAATAATAGAAGAATTTTAAGGAGCACATAAGAATTTATCACTCACTCACTCATTTATTTTAACCCATTCTAACGGGAAGATGAATATCTGATTCAAAATCTGTTTGTATTTCCACCGTGGACACACGGTATATGTTTTTTGTTTAGCATTTATAGAATGTAATAGAACTGTTCTTTGATTTATGCGATGTCTCATGGAGGAACTAAATTCGTTTTATAGTCACGCTTTTGCTTCTGGTCTGGTAACATTCCTCATTTTTGCGACACTTTATACATCCTTATTCCTTGCCCAGTTTACACTGTAATAATTTCAGTTCCATTTTTTGATGCTTTCTTATATTCTTGTTCTTTCAGTACTTTTTCAAAAGTTTCTGAAAAGTTAGACCAACCATACAGTATTGTATAAATGTATTAAATTATATACGATTTCACTAAACTTTTTTAAATTATTACCATTTTTATTAGATATTTCTTCCTTCTTTTACGAGGGGGCGTTTTAATTCCACGGAATGGTGGAATGGAAGTTGGTGGTGGGGATATTTTTATATTATATGACTCATCATTAATATAAATACAAACTTTTACCTTATTCGGCTTAATCATCTTTGAACTATCGCCGATCAAGCAACTGAATAGAAAAGAAAAGAGATGGAGGAAATCGAACACACCTTTAGAAAGTTTCTAGCTAAGCAAGGAAAGTATGTTCAAACCATTGTTGGAGAATCAGATGCAACCATTTTTTAAATTGTGCATGATCATCTTGGCATGATAGGCAAGATGGGCACCGTGAATGTTCACACACGCTTAATGCAGGTCGTAAACGTATTTTTGGTTTATAAATTTCTGGTAATCCATAGAAATGTGGTGATTGCTAAAATAATAAATAAAAGTTTAGAATACGAACCTAATTTCCTAATTTTTTTCCATTTTTAACTGTGATTTTGTGTTAATTACATTATTTCGGATATATATATTTTTTTTTATATTTATTATAAAATTATTTTTTTTCTAAATTCCGTGTACTTGTACATGTTATGAATTACGTTGAATTTGCTTATTATTTTATTAGATAGTTTTGTGATTATTATTATATATTTATGTATTGCTCTGTAAGCTGTAGCTTTATTACTATTATTAACTCCACAAAAAGAAAACTTAAAGAAACTATTAAAGAATTTTAAAAGATGAACAACAATACATTTGGTTCTACATTTTATAATTAAAACACCAAGCATTATCAGCAACAATTGTTGGTACTAACCGCTTAAATTGTTTTTTTAGAATCTAACGACGGGAAAATTTTCCAAATCGTTAAGTCTCCTGAAATATAAGTTTTTTAATTTACGTTTTTATTTATTTATTTATTTATAAGTTTTATCCACCTTTTTTTAACATAAAATCCATTGACAAATTTAGATTTTTTTCATTCATGTGAATAAGATGAATAGTTACTAAATTTATAGAGTTATCCACAAATCGCTGTTTTTTTTTTAATTTTATAAATTATTCGATAAATCATGAATATCAACCACAGCATATTATTACCCAAAATATGTATTTAAAGCAGTGAGTATAGCGTATATTTAAATAATTACAGATCCACAAATAGCACATATGTTGTTGAAATATAATTAAAACATTTTAATACAATAATAAATTAGATCATAATAACTTGAAATTTCAAAATTATTAAACAATTTAGTTTAAACCCTTGCTATTAAAAATTAAATTATGTTATAATTTATTTAACAATGTTTAATATAGTTGTACATGCACGTGTTTTAATGTACGAATTGTTTTATTATATCAAAAGCAATTCGAATGTTTCTAAAATACATAAAACTAATAGGTATGTAGATATTCATAATATTCAAAAGAGAATATAGAGCAAAATGTGTAAACGATATAACGTTTATTTTTTCGACCGAACTCTGGATAATTTTTCCACCAGAAACTACCTAACCTAATATTTTTTTCGATCCCATTTGTCAATTCTTGGATCCATTTTTATTCTTGTTGCTACGCAAACCCTCTAAAGTTAGTTATATAGCTCTAAAAACTTTCATTTTTTTTTTTCATGAGAATTATGTTTAAAATTAAGCACTTTTCTATAGAAATTGAAAAAGAAATTTCTGATAGCTACCAACGAAAAGTGGTTTTATCAGTTGTAGAAGCTAAACCTGAAGTTTGTCGGGAAAAATTTAATTTTTTTTCATTATTAGATTGAATAATCATTGCTTTGTAACCTTTGTTATTATTATTATTATTAAATTCGTAAAAATTCAGTCAAATTCTGCATTCCATATATTATGAAAGCTGTTTTTGTTTCATTTTAAGTTGAATTACCTGCTTGAAAGTGATGAAAAATGACATTTCTGCTTTTGGCAACTAGCCCAGAAATAATTTAGGAACTTCTTCTTCTATATGATAACATAAACATACATATAAATTCTTCAAGTTTTATTTGACGAACATCAAACGTACATTAGATAAATTGCATTCAATACATTTTCAATTTCAACCGTTGGAAAGATAAAAAATATATATCGAAATAAAAGTTACTTATGGTTTTTTTTGTGTGCTATATAACGACGCACGTAGCTACGTATAACGTTGGTCTGTGTTCCACAGCTCAATTACAGACATATCAGGTTCTGTTTCCCACAGGAGTTGAATGCCTCTTTATCAAAGACTTATCAGCTACCCGAATACTAGCTACTATCACGTTTTAGGTGGTAATCATCACAAATTTTATCTTCAATTTTCTTGTTGCGGCACACTACGAGCATTAGAAAACGTGTCTCTATTTCATGCACCCTTTTTATTTCGGAATATTATATACTCCATGCGACACTATACCCCATGTTTTAAAAAATTAAAAAAAAAATCTAAATGTTATTTCCTGCTTTTATTCTTGAATCATAAAAACAAAAACAAATCAACCTTTTCTAGTATTTTCAAATTTTTGCGCAATACAGATGGCATCAAAAACGCAAGAACCAACCAACAATTTGTACTGACAAAAATGAAATCGATGTTAATATACCGGTTAATACATTTACAATCCCTAAGCATCACATATAAAAATTTCAGGGTTCTTTTTCATATATGGCCTCACGGTTTTTAAATAAAGTGATTGATATAATTGACTTACCATTAAACTTATTTCAGAGAGAAGTGAAACTAAGAATTTATCCATAGGCTCAATGTTTTGTTAATTGTGGATGGGTTCTTTTCTTCTTTTTTAAATTGTAACATTTTTTCTTTTGTTTTCTATTTTTTGTACATTTGTATCTTTTAGGAGTGGAAGAGTGGCATTAGTCAAACCTCTAACCTTTTGTGTGATTGTAATTTTTTTGCATTTTCACAATAAATCATTTATTCAATTTAAAAAAGTAGTCCATATTTAAGTGGAGTGCGATATTATATTATTTTGTGGAGATTGACTTTTATTTCCCCATATCGAAATCATTTATTATTATTATTATTAATAAATAATAAACGTGCTTTATTAGGTACAAAACCCCAAAAGGCCATTGACTGAAGTCCTTCAGCCTTATTATTATTATTTAAGTTTTGTCATGAACCCTTACTTAATAGCAATGCAACAATTAGCGCTTAAAAAAAATATGTAATCGGTAAAAAAACATTTTTATTCATTGATGCAATAGTAAGGATTAAGAATAGGTGCGAAACTTTAGGAATAATTATAAGAAAATATATATGGAATCAGCATGAAATCATCCCTAGATTCTCTCTTCGTTTGTGAGTTTAATTTCTAGACAGTCTTGTATATAGTTTTACTATTAAAAAAAAAATACAATTGTCTATAAACTATTTATAGAAATTCTCTTTTGTACGAACTTTTGTAGCATAAAAATTACTGTACGGTGAAGTATTATAAACATAAACATATGGGTCAAAGAGTACAGCGGAATTCGGAGAGACGGAAAACGGAAATTCTTGCTAGAAAAGCAGCATCACACCGGTAACACGACTTTCTCTAGGTCACATTAAATGCATAAAGTACAAAATGTATGAGAGATGACAAGCACAAACATTATTCGTTGACTGATGATTTTCGCAAAACTTGAAGCGTTAAGTTCCTTATTTAGAATAAATAAAATAAAAACTAATTCAACACAACATTATAATTGTTATTTTGTTATCCAGTACCTAACCGGTCATTCAATAAGTCCGTCGGATATTACAATTATTAGAATATTATCATGTTATACTATAAAGCCTAAGAACACTTCTTGTCTTTGCAAATAAACGGTGTTGCTAGAATAAAACATAAGTTGTCTACTTCATACATATATATTTTCATATTTTAACTCGTTCAATTTTGAAAACAGCGTGTTCTGTCAACCAAGAAGGTATATAAGGGAGAAAAGCATACCCAATTTTGTGTAAAATAAATAGCAGAACTGAAGGGCTAATATTCCCTTGCGAGAAAAACACGACAAACTCTTCAATTATGATTGTTTTCTGAGCATTCTCGATTTTATATTATTTTCTTATGATTACTGAACCAAACTAGGTATAGCATAGTCAAATAAGAGAGATTTTGCTTTTAAAACTGCAAACTTTAAACAAACTTAATTAATCTAGAAACATGATGTTGAAGTAAAACTCTTGGAAGCACAGGCGAGGAAGGTGACCAGCCATCTGAAATAAAGTTTTTTCTTTTGTTTAAATACGGAGCAGATATTAGAAAGTTTCAATAAATTTAAGAAAATAGTTTTCTATAAAATTAATTAGGTTAGATTACGTTTAATATCGGTATATTTTGAGTTGGTCTAACAAATTTGATGAACAACCTCTTATTTCGAACACTCTTTTTATTACTGAAACGAATCCTACTCTTCATTCACATGCTGTTTTAAACTTATTAATATCTGAAGGGATTTTCAAAATACTGTCAATAGACAAATGATATCATCTTATTTCTAGCTCTGAAAAATTTAACTTTTCGGGGAATTTATTGGATTTTCTATCTTTAAACATATAACATAAAGCCAGCAGCCATGCATAACGAGAGGAGGCCATCGAACTTATGACACAAAAGTTTGATTTCAAATGATTCAAAGCAGTTTTAAAGCTGAATCCTGTCACAAGAAATAATTTTAGGTTATAAATATTAGTATAGATTTCCAATTAACTGTTGCCTCAGCCAAACCTAGTTGAACATGTTCTTTGTGGAGAAAACTGAGGGAGACTACTAGTGAACATTGAAAGACACAACTTACTGATGGTTCAAAAACAAATTCAGGTACCAATGCAGGAGTTTACGTGCGCCAAAGTCAATTAAAATCTCCTTTGATAACTAAGGAGTTATAAAGGCAAATATCATTAGAAACAATAATCTAACTTTGGTCTGGATTGCCGGTTAGGGAAATCTGTACGATGACAAAAGTTTAGGTACATTCGAAGGAGTTTAATAATCTATCAAAATCATGAGCGAAGCAGCTGGTTGTATCTATAGGATGATCAGATGGCGGAACATTTGCGGCTCACTTTTTTGATTGATTTGATTGATTTTTTTATTGGTTTCTTTTTACTTGCTTTACAAGTTTCCAATCAAATGCGTGAATAATGGATAATTTCGATCATGTTTCTTATAAAACTCATGGAACTGCATTATAATGTAAAATATAATTAAATCCGCCAGATTTTGTTAATTTAATAAATGCAGTATCCTGTTAAAATTAAAACTTAAATCACAGTATGACATTTTAGAGAAAATTGAAAATAATTAATTAATTAATATGAGGAAAATGACTAAATTTGTAAAGTCTAGTATTAAAGGATTACTTACGGATCAGGGACCATTGTTATATAAAAGATAGTGTATGTATATCTACGCATGTTATACAAAAGCTTTTGTTAACAACGAACACCACGGTATTTGAACATTTTGGTTTCGGTCAGCAAATCTGGCTAATTCTCGTGGTTTAATTAGTGTTTCACAATATGAATGTTACAGCTCGGTTACAAACCGCTTTATTTTGTCACAAGCATCAAAATATGTTTAACTACACTGGATGAAAATCTAATTCTAGAGGTTAGACAAATATTTATGATGATGACATGAAATATAGATTTACATGCAGAAAGTCGATAATAAACTTATTGAAAGTTTATATATCTGGAATTTCCGCAATTATCATGATTTTTTTTAATATCTTAGTTTGATCAGTTTCATCAGGATTCCAGAAGGCAAGCGTAAAATGACCTTGCCTTCGGACAGATTTGACAGTTGAGTGACAGTCACAGTTGTTCCTCAATGATTTGAATTTGATTTGAAAAATATCCAGTTCAATTCTCACGCGAGTTATGCGGCTATGTGATTGCTATAAATTGGATTTTTATCGTTTTTTTTTTTGGGTACAGTTCATGTACCACAGCATCTGAAAGAGTTAATCTATGATTTGTTTGTGAGCCCCATCCCAAGAGTTTAAAGCGAAAAAAAATTTTTTTTCTATTCTCCATTTAAATCCACATTTCTAAATTTATTTATTTTAACGTTGCAAACACACATCCCTATAACTTTAATTTAAATATAATGTAAAACAGTACGTTTTTTACGTATAAAAACCATCTAATAAATTTTCTCTGTCACTACCCTTAAAATTGAATTTTGAATAATCCCTTCTTTGAGAGTCCACATTTTATGCATCTAGAATAAGTGGCTAGGGGATCAGCGGTAAATGCTCCTTGCACAATTTCTCACATAATATTTAAATAATGACTAAACCATATTTTATTTAAATTACTAGTGATCTATATAACATATCAAATTATGTATATCTTAGAAAAACGCCTAAATATTTTAAAAATCGCTATGTCTAATAGAAATCGATGACATTTTGTAGTTCGAATGATGATGATGACGACATTTACTGTATATGCTGACGACGTTTTGAATACAATTGAAGACTTGTAAATGTCATAAATCACGCTCTGAATATTTTCACAGATTTGGGAAATTATGACATAATATGTCTCCCGGTCGAGAGAAAACGAGAAAGTATACCTACGCGCTCTGAAATAACTTGGGAGCACCCTCCCAATTTTGGGCAACTAATATTTGCCTTTGTTAAATTATGAGGTTAATTAAAATATTTTAACCACACTACAATCATCAGTATCGATTTTCCTTTTCCTTATTATATTATTTATATCCTTTAAATTCTAGACATCCTTTATCGTTTAAGTGGCCAAGTGCTTGAAGTAAAACACCTGCTTCCCTAATTGTCCTTACGTCATCAGTCAGAAGTTTATTAGATTATTTAGTTAGGCCATACCTACTATTTCGCGTAGACATGAGAACTAGCAATAAAAACAATCAGATTACTGCAGGGAAACTTGGAAGGCCAAATTACTAAATTATTGTATAAGTAGATATTATATTTACGGTTCAAGTAATGCTATTATATTACATTTGTTTTTTGCTGTTTTACAAAATAAACTTAAAATAAATCTACTACCGCAGTAATATTGTGGCTGCTCGATCAAATGAGAACGTACACTGTTTGCGATGAATTTGTCTCATCTTATTTCAAAGTTCCATACAAAATTTACGCATACATATGTTGCTTGAGATAATAATTTTAAACAATTTTGAACATAGTACCAAAAATTTTTGCGAATATTATTCAAAATATATTAATTCGCCAAAACAGTATTCAAAACTAAACAGATAACCCTTGTAACATCCAGTAATTTCATCCACAAACCCTTGGTTTTGTTAACATATCAATTCGAAAATATCGCTGTCAACTTTGGTGTGTTGTGTTCTATATGGCAAATATGATTAAGATCTCTTTTGAGTGAGTTTTAGTATCACAACAATAATATTGTAAAGGTACGTGCCTCTTTATATTTCCGAAGCAGTTAGAAGAAATATTTAAGGCGTTACCATAAATTTATGTAACAACAGCTATTGTATTTATAATATACAAAAAAACCCAAACCAGATGAGATTCACAATAAAAATAAGACCCTATTTAGACAAGGAGTGTTTGTAAATAGATTCAGGATGGTGCCTTTCAATAGATTCAATTTCGATTGGACCCCACCCATTACCGTGAACCGAAATCCTGTTGTATATTTTCGTTTAAGGTGATGTTGTGTGTATTGGAATTCAAGTGGAATTGTAAATATATCAGGAATATTTTTCGTGGCAGAACGGGAAGAAATACGAAAAAAGAACACCAACAGTGAGGCTGTTTGAATGAGATTACCCATTTTATGCTAGATTTATTCCACCATTAGCAGAAATATTTTTCGGAATAAAAACCATTCCTATTCTATTTAAGAAATCCAATTTAACTTCACAACATATTATACAGCAAATATATTTTTTGAAAGGCTCGTGAATTAAAGCTGTTGCTATCGCCATACGACGGGTCCATTATATGTCAGACCATAATAATCTGCACCTTGAGATCACAGTTTTTATAATTTTTCATACCGCTTATCAAAGACAATTAAATCCTAAAATTATGTTTGTTTTTAACTTTTGGATTTTGAAAATAAAAAGAGCGATTTGAGTTTACAAACCCGCGACTTCAACAAGAGTTGTCAGGAGTTGTCAGGACGCCACGATCTCAAAATTAATCCCGCAAAGTCCATACAGTTATAATCTGGCCAAGCTGTATACTGAAATTGATCCTGATTTTAAAGCCTTCCCTAAAAATTTAAGAGACGTCTTTTCGAAAGAGTGTTTGCCGAGCTGGTTACTCTCATTGAGTCGTTATATTTGGGGTTTGTATTTGGGGAAGGGTTAATTTATTATTATTTTTTTGTAAATTATCAGCCTTGTTTTGTTGAATACTCTAATTGTTGTAGAAAGTTGTAATTTTTATTTCTGTGAACTACTGCTTTTTTTTGTGTGTTACTTGGTACCCGCTGAAAATCAGCTTTGCTGACATTTTTTTTTTAAGATTGTATCGTTGACTTTGATTGTTGTACCCAAATTGTGCCAATAAATTCATTTATTGTTATTATTACGACTACACATTTATTTGATCGTATCTGCTATAAAGCTATAAAGAAAATATAAATCAACTATACGAAAAGTTATAAATTATTATTAATGAAAATATTTTTATTACACATTCCTAATACACTTTTAATTTCAGTTTACTTTCTGACCTAAATTAGTTATTTATGCTCTAGAAAACTTCGCACAGATTCTATAAACATTGTTAGTTCCTTGATAAATATTTTTCTAAATTGAATGTAAACTTGTTTAACTTGGTTATACTTTCAATTTTTCGCCAAGTAGTTATATAGGTATAGTACTGTATCTTGAGTCAATTTTCTCTTGCTATAAACACCAATAAAACATTTTAAACTTTGGAGTTTTTGAGGCGTGAATTAAACTTCAAGAAACTTCTTTAATATTGAAACTTTTTGCACATCAATAATTAGAAAAGTTTCACGCAAAATTGAAAATATACCTCTGATATTAATATTATATTATTAATATTAGAAATCAGTAGCCAAATACAGTCGTCGACTGGTGAGCGTAATTTCATCACACACAATTTTCGAAACGTCACTGTATTGAAGGAAATAACCACAAGTTTGCATTAGTGGATAACAGAAAACTGTTTTCTAGCAAACCGTTTGCAGGATTAACGATGCTCCCTCTTAATCGTAATCACAGGCATACCGGATGAGAATTTTGGGTAAAGGAAAACCCTGTCTGTTGTGGTGAATGGTATTATCAGTAGCGCATCTTACAAACATCATTACGAAATAAATTTAACAAAATATTTTCTGCTTGTAAATAATTAAAATTATTATTATGGTGACATTTCGAGGCTGTAAACTCCTATTATTGGTGGCCGAAACAAGGTCTCTTTTTCCTGAGGTAGCACAGTGCAAACACAGACAGAAGTGAAAAACTAACTAAGAAAGAAGCTACATTTACTATCGCCTAATTTGTTCCTGAAGAAATGTCGTGGAAATGAGGCTCGGAATCTTTTGTTCAAAGTTTGGACAATTTTACTACGTCGTTACCTTCAGAAACGTAAATTAATTTCAAGAAGATATCTTGTGTTCAAAATATAATGATGAATATGAATTTAGCTTCCTGACTGAACCCACAAATTCCAGATCCACAACTAGTTTAAGATACATTTCCAATTTCTACGAGAAAATAATATTATCATTAAAAATGTGTGTGTTCAAATATTTAATAAATAATTATTTTAAACATTTAATTCCTTGAATATTTCATTGTAAGATGAACAAAAAATAAAGCATCGTCTATACTGAGAATTTGCAGAAAGTTATAGCACGCCATTGCTAGAGTGAATGTATTGTATAAGCATTCAGGATGAGATGAATAGAAGCATTTTACGACTGTTTTGTTCCTGGGGTGTTGAAACTGTTCGAAATCAGTTCTAACAGAAAAGAGTTTTTAGTCAATATAATGTTTCCAATATAAATCTACTGTTTTCGAAATTGCAAACAACCAAATTCCAAAACGGAGTAATAGCAGTTTAAAAACAAAATAAAATACAGGGTGAGTGCCAAGGTATCTGAGAAGATACTTCTATATGAATTCTAATTTCACTTATTTTAAGCGTGGTTTGAAGCTGACGTAAATAAAAGAGGTAAATACTAAAAGGTATGGGAAATCCATTGATTTCGATACTGCTGATTGGGGAAATTATTGATGGCTCTTCCATAATGAAGAGAAGGGAGGAATGTCCTCAAGTTCTCCAAAAAGTCCCGGTATATTTCGCTGACCAAAAATATTTTACGGAGAACGTTTCCTCGAAATTTTTGATATCAAAAATATTTTTATTAATCGGAACAATACACTAATTAGCAATTCTCGGAATGAATTATTTTATTTAAATTAATTTACTTGTACTAATTTTTCAGGAAACAGTGTATTAAATAAAATAAAATTCAACGGTGTACTAAATTAAATGAAAATGGCTTCTTTGTGATTCGATGCATGCTCTAATTTACCTTCGCGAGTCACACTCTTCGGAATATTGAAGGTCTTTGGCGTATTGTGTCTCAAGAATCATTTGCTTTAAATCCAATTTCTTTGAAAAGCAACGGTTAGATAATCTCCTGCCAAAAAGAGACAACTTCTAATATGTTAAGTAAATTCGGTCAAGTTATGTGTAAGCTAATATCTTGCAATCTTTCTTTTTCTTTGTTCTTGAACCATTTTTATATTTTTTTATTTGGGTTTAAGGTTCTCGAAAAAAAAAAAGTTTTATTATTATTTTTTTCTTTTTACAACGTTTCGATGATGATATTTCATCTTCTTCCGGCGATATTCTAGAAAAATACAAACATTACGTATATAATTTCAAATATCGTAAAAACATTTTTTTTTCTTGAAATAAAATACATTTAAAGAAAAATATAAAACTTACAAAATAAAAACGGCGGGGACATCACATATCAAAATTGCGGTTACCAATATTTTTTCTATAGCTCTCCTGTTCTGATTCCAATATATTTTAAATTACACATGAAATCCCATATTGCTTTAAATATAAATGATATGGATTGTTTAAATAAAATAATTATATATAATAAATAGCAATAATAATTAACAATAAATAATGACAACTACAGCTAAATATGTGTTGTTTGTTTTAGGTTGGAATATAAATTATGTATATGTTATATTGTCTAAATATTTATAATTTGGAATACAGTCATTTAAAGCAGGTCACGTACAATATACAGGTAGGTATTATTATAATTATTGTATCTGTAATACCAACAGTAATATGTATGTTTGAAGATTGTCTTGGTAGAAATTAGTTTAGAAACATAATAATTCGAAAACCTAAATGAAGTTTTTCTGTAGGATTTGACCGGTGTGAAATATCACAAAATAAATAATAAAATGTATTCAACAAGAAACCCGTCAATGACCTCCAAGAACTCAATATTATCTTGCATGTCAGTGGCATAAACTTTTTGCTTAAGATACCCCACAAAAATGATCCATTCCAGAGAAGACTGGAGACCGCGACGGCCAGTATATGGCTCCTGTTCCCACAGAATGGTTTTAATGAAGCTTAAAACTAGTTTCCATGTATGTTGTTTTCCCCGAATTGAAAACACAAACCAAATAAGGTAGTTTGTTTAATGAATTGAAAAACTGCACCGGCATTTTTAATTCGGTAAAAAAATTCGGATCGGAGTGAAAAAGGCAGTAGCGGTAGTAGGAATTTAAAATTGATAAAATTTTGATTAATTTTTTCTAAGCTCTAGATCAGGAAATGAGCATTTGAGATACAACACAAACAGCAACAAAGCAAAAATGTCGGTCTTGCAATATCGGCCGTCAGGTTATCAAATAATTATGAGTAATACAGCCCCGTTATTGTTTTATGTTTTTAAAAATTATCTGTTAGGAAAATTCAGTGACTATCACTGAAAACAGTCGCCATTACCTTCCTGGCCGCTGAACTTTTTTATTTTGTGATTTGTTGTAAATGAAATTGAAAGGGGTTGAGATCTATATAACTCTATATTCACTTTAAGCTGTAGAGCAAGTTCACTTAGACCTCCAAGCGACGCGAGATGTTTATTTGAGTTCACTCGTATTATTGAACCAGTTTTAGAAGTGAAACTAGTAACATGCGATATTATCAAAGACATAAAGGGTGAGTCACCATATGTTGGTTTCTTTTGAAAAAGGCTACAAATAAGCTTTCAATATTTGCCAAGGATTGCTGCTTTATTGAAAAGAGTAAACCGATTATTTATAGAAGATTATTTTATTCCAATTTGTCAGTACAATTTCTGATAATTCGGCCATTTTTGCACGAATAGCCTGAGTTATTCGCATAACATCATACTTTAAGGGCACTCCACAAAAAAATTCTACCCCGTCGCCTGGAGGGAGAAATCTTTTGTGAGCAAAAATTGTCAGAGTCAGTGAGAAACTAATCTACCAACACATAAATGACGGGCCAGCATTTATTAAAATAAATAAAAAAAATTCATCAGATTTTATCAAGGGACCTACAATCAAGCAGGTGTTAGTAGCTTGAATTTTAATGCAGTTTAAGCTAGAATCTCCCCTAGAAGCGTTACTAATTAACATAAAGCACGCCAATGAAATACTATCTACCAATTTATTTTGTAACTACATGTATGGTGGATATGTATATCAATGGCAACATAGAATTAATGCATTTTACACTGATTTAAAGCTTTCACAAAATTTCTATCTCTGCGTTGCACCATGACCCAAACTGTATTTTTATTATTTGCCAAATGTTAAATTAAATGCACTTTTTCATTCGTTTCAACTTCCGGTTTCCGTTTGCGCAATTAAAATTTGCCGAGTGATTTTTGTTATAAATACCAATCATAATTAAAGTTATTGACCATTTTCAGGTAGCAAAAATGTTTAAAAACTAATACATCGAAAACAGTTTTAATTAGAATTTAAAATTTTTATTGAAACCAGTAGCGTTACATCAATCTTAGAATTCAATGATCTATTTGTCAAATTAATTTTTCATGATAATCTTGGCTTATCCTTGTTCAGTTTGATATTGATTTAATCCACTACCAAAGTTGTTCACGTGAAAAAAACCTTTCGTTTCGTTTTTATTATGCGTAATCAAAATATCTGGTATTTTCTTCCCATTGACTCCTGTTAATTAGCTTTGCGATGAAAGTCCTGTCAAAGTTACTTGTTTTTGGTGTTTCGCCACTAGAGATAGTTAGAGACGGAATATTTACTAAATTGAGTTGTCCACAGGCCTCCCATTAAGTATACCACCCGGAGTAAAAGTTTTCTCTCTAGTTATTATTCATCACAAAGGGGTTGAATTCAATTAATTCAAATAGGACTTCAACATTATCGTTGTGTGCTTAAAAAATCTTCTGAAATATATAATTAATTCAAAGGGACAAAATTATTTCGATACGCCTAAGGGTAAGTCACTAAGCCCTATAAAACCAAATAGGCATATATATTAAGATTTTATTTAATTGGAATCTGGAAACACTTCAATACTTCAATGATATTCTCTTTGTTGTGAATGCAAGAATACACCCTATTTTCTTTAAATGACGCCTGTGGAGGACCCTTAACCAGCCTTTTATACTTTTCCTTTTACTCACCCTTTTACGTCTAAATCCAGTCACGTTTCCTCTAATTTACTTTACTTTATTGCTTTTCTAACTCTACAAATTTTAATTTGTCTCTTTTATATATTTCTTGTTTTATGCATGTTTTGAATCAAAATTTTTATTAATAGTCATTTAAAAGGAGAGAAGAAATTTCTTTCAAACTTTAAACGAACGAAACATTTCCCAGATCTTTTTTCAACTTAATTCTTGTATAGTTAAATCCAGTTTCAATGCGTATTAATTATAGTTTGAAACTTTTTTCAGTCAGAAATATTCTTTTTAAATTTAAGTTCTACTAAAGAACTGGGGAATTGTTAACCAAAATTGTATATAATAATAATAAGAACGTTTATTCAAAATAAAGTTCAAAAGACGAAAATTGTATAAACGTTGATAATAACCACGAGAGAGCACTAAAAGTGTTTGTGTGTGGTTTTGGTTTTGTCATGTCCGGTAATTACGAGGGGGTGTTTTTCATTCGCGAAATGTTGGAAGTTGGTGAGGATTTTGAGGAGTAAACGAAATTCAAAGAGGCACTATGTGGTAGTTGCACTGCAGATTCGATCTTATGTACAGCACCAAAAATCGACCTCCAAAAGCAAAAGATTTTAAGACATCTCGTCTGTAAAATTGTAAAATTTTGTACATAAACAAAAATTCCCTTTTGCGGCCCGAACGGTGGCCCACATCTATTTGTTACGCTTCAATATCATTGAGGCTCAATGAATATAAAGAAAATCCTTTGTCAATTTATTCGAATCAATTATGATAGATGTTTACGCCTTGTGTGACAATATTTTTTTAATTCCATTTTAAATAAAGCATTACACAGAATGCAATAGAAAGCTTCATTGAGCTGGATTATTAATGGATTGTAGGTTACGTTTCCAGATATGCAAATATTTCTCTGATAACTTCTTCTGCACTACAAAGAACAATACCTACAGCTTTTAATTGAACAATGAGTGGTGCTTAAACAAAAGCTTTTAAATTATCGTGCCGCGTAGGTACCTCAACCAATATAGGTTAGTGATAAAGTTTCAAGAATTTTAAAATTTATTGTATTGATTTTTAATGCAGACGAGACGGTATAAAATATTAGCTAAACATCTATATGTGCAGGCAATATGCTACTTTGAAAGGCTTTTAAATAAAACTTCATTACCTATTTGAAATAGTCGAAAATTGAATAAATTTTAACATGGGAAAAAGTAAAGTGTACTCGTTTTTGCCAGCGAGCTTTTATGCATTATAGATTTATGATAATTTGGTATTTTATATATACTTTTGCGGAACTTTCCCCATATAAAGGTCAAGGTTACATAATTATTAGCTTCCGTTAAACCACTAAAGAGACACAATTGAGTTATGTGCTATTAAAAAAAATCAAGGTTTGTGCATTTTTCCTATTAACATAAAGTTTTTCATACTTTATTGTTCTTTTCATGAAATTGCGAATCTATTAAATAAAATATGGGCACATATTTACATATTTTCTTTAATATATGGGTTATGAGAATGGTTTTTGTCGCTTATATTAAAACGATAAACAATTCTCAGATGATTTTCTAATGCTACTGAAGTTGCTCTTCGTTGCCTGAAGGATCTGACTACAGTAGTTAGAGTTCCCATTCCCCAAGACTCAAGATTCCTGGCGTCATCTTTTACTATGCAAGTTCTTTGAGACCCTATGCAGCGTAAATACGCTGCCCTATGTTATGTTATAAAAAAAGCTTCAGGTGTCAAGTAAACATTTTAGCGCCAAAACAAATCTATTATTGATAATTGATTTCTAAAGAAAAACGAAGTTAAACCAAAAATAAAATTGTATGGAAATCTAAACCTGAAAAAGCTGTATTGACATTTAAAATAATATAAAGTTTGTTGCGAAAAGAGTCGAAGCCTATAAAGCTGTGAGATGATCTGTTCCATATCCTATATTAAAAATGTTTCTCGAAGGAAGTATCCTAAAAGTTTTATTTATACTGTTAGTCGGAGATATCCAACCAAATTTCTTTATTCAAATGTATGTCCCTATTGCTTTTAGCAATTACAGTAGATTGGTTTTTTTGACAAAGTTAAGGAAATAGAAGTTTGTTGCTACATTATTAAATTTCGCAGCATACTGATAGGGATAAATATTCTGACTCGGACTTGTTTTACATAAACTTGCAATTTGGCAGGTCATTCAGTTTGTATGAATTATAGTTTTTCCACTTATTGCCATAGACAACCTGTATTTCAAGCAAATATATTTTTATTATTATATGGTACTTTATGCTGGGCTTAAATATTATGGAGAAGTAATTTCTCAGCGGAAGATTCATGCACGTTTCTGTGGATTTAACAGATAAGTTCACGGAAATTGTGAGGAAGCTTGAATATCGTGCGTGTTATTAATCTTACCTAAAACTAAGCCATGCGATAGCGAGAAAAGAAAACTCTCACAACGCTTATTTTTATTTGTTTTAAGCTACCACTTTATTACTCTTTTATATCGCATAATCAATTCGATTAAATATTATTTCTTAAATTAAAAATCTTCAAAATTGCTGATCAAATTATAGAAGCAGAAATTAAAAATCAGATGCAATAGACTAAGGCGAAACTTTTCCGAATTACTTTTCCAGATTCATGTCATTTCAAGCTACTTTGAAGGACAGTATTTCTGTGGAAGTTCTGGGTGCATGGGTAGATACAGACCCTTCAGCGCTACTGCAAAAGGATCTACTACTTTCTTCCTAAATTTCTTTCATACGTGAACAGGATGTTCTCCCATTGGTGTTCATTCCAATTGGCATGGGTTTTTTTTGTAAATTGTAACCTTAGGAACTCTGATAGGAAGTTTCGGATTTAAACCGAGCTTCTTCAGTCAGGGGGATATCAGGGGATTGTAATCGTTAAGCTGCCTTTTTGTAATTTGTGACGCTATTATTTATTGAGCAAAAAGGCTATCTCTAAACATTATGTTGTCCAAAAATTAAATTGAATTGTACGGAGTGTATGCATCTATCAATAAAAAAACTGTTAGAGGACAAAAAAATAACAATAATAAATTACAATATGAAATATTTTTGTCTGTGCGTATATTTATGTTCGACAAGCATTTTGTAATACTTATCTATATTCAATTTATCAACGAAATGCCCATATTTCGAATACATACTTACAGTTCTGAAACTGGGGAGATTTATTATATCTCGTTTATATTGGAATTATGCCGTTATACTGCCCTATCAAACAAATACTAAGCCAGCGACGGGTGCGGTAGTCCAATGTCATATAGTTGTTTAAACTGAGCAGCTTATATAGTCCATATAGACGTACACAAAATTTCATTTAAACGGGTTCAAAACTATAAAGGACTTTACAACCCCTATCTATTATCGTGGATATCTAGTGTGTACATTTATATTACTTTTACAATTGCGGACGTGACAGAAGCTGTTAAAACTATCACTAAATTTGAATATACCAAAAGCCAGATGAAATATTCAAATTTATTGTCCAGGTATCACTGTTAAACTACTTCAAAGTTTATATATATATATATTAAGTGGTTTTCTACAATAAAGTAAAGATATAAAAGGAAAACTATATATTATACAATTAATAACTACGGTCCTTTACAGGGAGGCCTAATAAAAACAAAACATTTGGGGTTAGGAAGTAAATTGGCGAAAAAACACACTTTATTTATTATTTCGATAAATAATTATTGTATCCAACTGACCTTAAAATTGAATTGTATTTCGTAATTTTTTACTGATTCGATTAAATTAATTTCTCTTTTTCTTCATCTCATTCAGAATGTAACTACTTACTTGAACGTACTCGTATATGCCTGCCCCCGCCGTTAGTTTTAAACGAGAATAATGTTCCTTGGGTCATAAAGTATTCAGTGAAACCTTTCAAAAGATTTATCGCTGTATATGCATATAGTATTTTCTATTAAAACTCTAAATGGCACCACATAAGTTTTACATCAAAACATCGTTTCTCGAATAATTACTACAGAGTTTGGATTTTACACATCCAGAAAGTCCAGATCAGTTTTTTTATCGTATGCAATTTCTCTTACCAATCTATGGAATGGTAATTTTCCAATAAGAAATTTTGTTGTTACTACCAGTTGTTTTTCGTGCTGTTTGCTTACGACAAACCCTATTCATACAAGGTATTGAAACCACCCCTAATAGAGAAACAAAAAATAGCGTTTCTTGTCATCTCCACTCAACCCCTTTGAATTAGTATAAAACCTATCATCACTTGAACGACTAACTCTATTTATTATTTATTTTGATGTTGCTCGAACCGACAGAATTCTTTAATTTTAATTTTGTCTTCGTACGTCAAGGATATAAAACTATGAGTTTGTAAATACTCGATTGAAGCCATAATAATAATGAGTGTTTTAAGCTGCTCGCGCCTATAAATCACTATATTGAACCACGTGCTAGTGTCCACCACTCCTATGCACTGTTCTCATGAATCGGGCGCAGATAGAATCATGAGTTTCTTCTGCATTCGTCGCGAGACTTACCCTTCATTTTCACCAACGTCTCTAACGATATTCCTGGATTTTATTAAGTACTGTTGTCTTCTATATAAGACACATTTCCCTTTTATTGAAAAATATCATCTAATTTCCCTACACTTCTAAAAGACCCTCAACATTTAGATTATTATATTATAAGATTTTAGATATGCTCAGTAATTTACACTTCTCTCTTGCTATTTAATGGGAAACATTCGTAAAGCTACAACGAAAAATTGTCATAAATCAGAAATTCCCGACAATGTTTGGGTTGCATACGTAATTATACAATGTCTAAATACCGCTCAGTCATGTATAATCTAGGCTTTTGTCTACATCGCTATCGGCCTGTATAAATACATACGTATTATTCCTAATCAGTTTCAGCTGTTTAATATTAATATATGTATGTCTACGTACTGATAATTATTAATTTTTACTAAATATGTAGGAAATACCTAGAAGTATTAAAAATATTTGTAAGATCTTGTTTTAAATCCGGAAATGTCAAACTTTTATCTTATTTTGCACCCATTGAGCGTATACTAAATTCAAGTATTGACTTGATCCAAATTCTGTGATTCATATTCAGGTCATATACTAGAATAGTATTTGTAAATTAAGATTAAGATTAAGAGGCCTCCACTGTGTTAAACTTAATATAGAATAGAGAACGGGGTTTGATATTTATCCATCAAATCATGGTGTGACTCTAACCTGTTGTGCTTGAACACTGCGAAACCAAAGTCTGTGTCATATAAAGGTGCGCTGAGGTCTTTTGAACTTAATAATTCCACTATTGACGTCGTTTCTTCTGTGAAGTTTCTAGGCCTTGTTGTTGACAGCTCCCTGAAGTGGAAGTTGCACATTGATGCGTTATCTGCCTGTTTTGCGTTAAGATCAGTTTCCAAAGAACTTAACTTGTCAACTTCCATAACAGTCTACTTTTCACTCTTCGAATCCCATCTTCGATACGCCCTCCCATTCTGGGGTACATGCTGTGCAACGCAATTTGGGCGTATTTTTAGATTACAACAAAGAGCTATTCGATACTCTCTGAGATTGCACTATAGAGCCCATTGCCAGGACTTCTTCAGAAAATTTAAAATACTAACACTATCTTCCTTATTCATATTGGAATCGGTCTGCTTAATCCGCAAACACCTGTCAGATGTCTCTGAAAGACCATGCCATAACTATCTGCTTAGAAACGCCGAACATGATCTTTATCTGCCAGCCCCATCCTCCGAATTAATCAAAAGCTCGATTATATACAATGCAGAAAAAAATGCACAACCATCTGCTAGTGGAAATCAAATTGTTATCATCCCTTCCTCGATGCCGTAAAGCTCTAAAAACGTATTAGAAAAAACTTGTTATACAGTAGGTGACTTTTTTAATGTGCGTTAATTTTTGAGAGATTCACACACTGGATAGTAGTTTGTATTGCGTGTTTTGTATATATGTATATATATTGATCTGCAGAATATTTACTTAATTAATTTACTTTAAGTATCTTAATTTATTTATTTATTTGACGATGTACCTGTATGTATTAATTATTATTCTTATGTTTTATATGTTTTGTTTGTTGATACCTATGCCTACAAATTATTTTTAATTTTTTGACAAATATATATTTATTTATTTTATCGATTCTATTCTTTTGGTGTTAGTAATTTACTCGCTTGGCTTGTAGAGCTACTCAAGAATCGCCCACGTACATCACGCTCATATAAAGAGGATCTTAATGATTCTCCCTCGTAAACTAGTGACGGTCTGTATTTGAACCGTGTCTCCCAGTTAATAGTTACTTTATTTAGAAAACTATTTTAAAATAAAAAAGGGAAATCAAATACATTTTACTAAATATTTTTTATTTAATTAATTATTTAAAGAATATACGAAAGTCAATTTAATAGAAAAGGACAAGTCTCAAAAAATTATTAAATACAATACATACAAATTTACTTACATTTTCCACTCTTTCGAATATGAACCCATTAAATTGTATATTCTTGGCGTTGTGCCGCTTTTGTGGAAAAATGTCAATCAGCAAATTTTGTCTATTTAGTAGATACAATACCGATGTTAGAGTAAAGTAAATTATTAATCAGCGAAAATCCTTAGTTTGACCGGATGTAATATTTTTGTTACAATATACCGGGTGTGACATTAGTATTATTATCTTTCACAAACATAAAGTTGTCAAGGAAAGAAATATTAGGAATAGATGTGATTTTGATCTTTTATATCGTTGTACCTATATAAACTGAAGTGGCTTTTGTAATTTCTATACCTTAGACAAACCTTTTAATACGTTATTAGATTGTAGTTTTGACGATCTTCGGCCTCTTCAAACGTTGACTAATTTATAACATTTATAATTTTCTATGAATGTGTTTTATTTGTTGAATTCATGGAGATCTTATATAGTCTTGACTTCTACGAGTACTCATGTTTGTGCAATAAATATTCTGAAAATTATTTAAAACATTTGTTGTTTTCTTCAAAAAACCAGAAACATTGTTTAAATGAATAAACTTTCGGACTGATGATTATTGCAGTCTTAAAATCTTTATCTGCGGAAGTGACCCTAAATTATACAGTTTTACAACAGCAAAATATATCTTTTTCTGTTTTTTATTGATTGCAAAGTAGTAATCTACCTTTTATCTTCTTTGAAAATAAGAAATACATTATTAGCAGCCTGTATATCTAAAACCAGGCATTTTAGAACATAAATTGTTTCAGGAACAGCTACTTAAAATAAGTACACAGCATTAAGATCCTGTCGAAACCCGAAAAGTAATTATTTATACCCTCACAAACCATACACATTGTATATTTATCCTAAAAAAAAAACTATATAAATTGGGGTAAAATGATAGTACAACGTCAGGCCTAAGCCATCTCTCTCGAGAAATTAACAAGGCTATTTTTTTCCCTGATAACAATTATCTGGATTTATTGTCGACATCCGTCAAGTGGAATTAACGAGATTCCGGCTATAAAACAACGATTTGTCAAGGGCTTTAATGGTCAAGACCTTTTTGATAAAACGTTTGCTGATGAGTGGTCTAGGATATGGGCTAAGTGACCGAAACTCGTGTTTATCCATCAACTAGGGAAATTTTGCAATTCTACTCCACTCCTGTCTGCTTCCTTGCCTGCAGCTGCTACTCAGCCATTCCACGTTTGCCTTTGCGATGTATTTCACTATCCGTACCAGTGGCGTAGCACACAGCATTGTCTTTTGATTATTAATTTCAGTAAACGGTATAGGCGTTTATTGCTAACTGTTTATCTTGTTTAGTAAATTAGTTATTAACCTCAAACCTTAATTATTTCGTCTTACGGATTTATGCACGATCTCAAATGGTAATAAAAGGATGTCATAAAAATACCCAACTTGCCTAATCGCCTCACCTTGATCGGCAATTTCAACCTCATTGTAGGTTGAGCAAAATTTGAGAATCCCCAAGTAATGCAGATCTACAGCTCGACTGGAAACAACAACAAAAAAGCCCATAGAATCCTTGAATTCCATAAAGCAAAAGGCTCGAAACAGCATCTGGATGCGCGAGTCTAATTACCATCTTAATTTCTGTAATAGAATATTAGGGAGATCAACAGTTTTGACACCATTTTCTTCATTGGCGTGATTGACCGATATCTTTGCACAACTTTAAAATAATAATTGTGTTGTTGAACATAATATTTTGAATTTGTTAACAAACGCATAACTCATTATAGCATCTGTGGTCTGAAGCTAAGAGCTAATTTTTAAGAAGCAAGATAAGGAGAAGAGGATGCCAGAAGAGTTGATAAGCAAATAAAATCAATCTGTGTCCATATAGTCAAGTGAAAAGAACTTAAAGAAGAAGACTTCAAGATTATTATTAAGTTTAAAGCTATTTCAGAGACTGATATTTTTTCTTCAAATAGTCGGAGGTTTTCCTTCTAAACGTCCTACAGTAATCTTGGACATAGATGTACGTCATTACTCCGATCACCACATATTTTATTATAAGCTGGACAAATACTATCACAAATAGATGTGTCTTTGGCTCATTAACAACGTATTTGAATTAATATCGATGTGCCTCAGGATCCATTTTGTGACGACCTGTACTTCATTCTCTGTTTTCCAATGTGGGTTGCATAACTAGTGCATCCAGCTTCCTTACGAGATACCGTGGCGATCAGTAGGTACTAACTGTTATTTTATTATCTATCTCTATGATTAGGTCGAGAAACAATTTGTTAAATTGGTATTGAATAACCATGAATATCTGATTGATATGAACAATTAATAAACAACAGCAACTGAAATTAAATAGAACGAGTCTATTCAATATTTCTATTAAATATTCATGGAATTAATAATTTAAAAGAATATGTAGTGTTACGCCCATGTGTCAAGTTCAGCTTCAGCTACACCGTCTGTTGGTATTCAGTGGACTGTTGTGAAAACTACGGAAGCAAGTGTTCTATTTCCTTTTTTGAAATAAGTGATAAATTTACCAAATTTTCATATTTTGATATTATCGTATAGTAATTTCCAGTCGAATGAAATCTTTCTAGCACATTTTTCCAGTCAAATGGAAATTTTCGTTTTCCTTGAACTGTAAAGAGTTTTTTGGATAATCTGAAATATGATATGAAACTTTAATTAACAAGAAGCCAATATTAGGTCAAATGTTGATAGATATATTAACAGAATTTAGACAGGCTGTTACGGTTTACTATTAAAACCTCTAAAGAGACAATTAATCCTTGTATTGTTGATTCAAAATAAGTTTTAACTTTAACACTTTAACTTTGAAACTGTGGGTCAGTTTCCCGTTGCTCTACTTTCGTTACCCCGACCAAAGTGTTGTATAAATCTTTGCTACGAGGATGGTCGTAATCATCAAACGAAAATCTTCACAAATTCCATTTTTACACTGACAGACACTATTCAAATAATTGCAATTCAGATCACAAAATTCTTCAGTATATCCATCACATGTTTGCATTTATATTGTCAATTAGAATCGTTTCTTTATTTAGAAAAATAAAAAAAGTGACTTTCGAGCTACTTATGTTTCAAACGCTTAATACCGAAAGAGATAAAAACTAAGCTGATTACAGTTTCACAAATAAATCCTCCAAAGCGCAATGTAGAGGATAACGTTATCATGAATCAAACAATTTATGTTGGCAAACCATGTTTTGAACACCCTGTGTATGTTTCTTGTATCATTAAATGATAATAATATAGTTCATAAGCATAATAAAACCCAATGAATTCCAGAAAATATCGTAAACGGTTTCTCTATGAAAATCATCTCAATTTTTCACTAACCAGAGAGAACGGAGCAAAAATATAAGTGGAGTCATAATTCATGTTGGCGAGTGCAAGTTTATCTGCCAAGATGAATTTGACGAATGGATGCGAAAGATAAAAACTCACATTTAAGCTCCACTGTATTTTACTTAAATCGTGAGAATTATTTATTTTCGATTATCTTCGTCCATATTTCTAGAATAACCGATGAAATATTATAGGCGAAAATTCATTTATCAAATACACCCGCAATAAAAATAACGATAACAATAATGGGGGATCATCGCCTATTAAATGCCGCTATCCAAAACTATTTTGAATTGTTAGTCGTGATCCGTAAAATATTTTCATAAAAGATTACGAGAAATAGAAGTAGTGATCGATGATTAATTACTTTTGTCCCTATCGGTTTAGATATTCAACCAGTCTCTTGCATTTTTAGTGCACCTTGCCTTGGGTCGTCGCCGTTCACGTTTGAAGTCTTCTTATGCACAACAACATGTCGACTGACGAATAAACCCAGTCGGTAAAGCATTTTTGTTGAGATAATTGTCTACAAAAATTTATCAGCTTAACAAGTAGGAGATCGTGCTTTTTTTAGAGCTCAGACACCTTCAGATATCCAAGCACGTCTACGTCTAACGATCTCTTCCTCATGCAATACTGACATAAACCTATTACCGGGCATTGTAAGAAAAATACTTACCGAGAGGAACTGGATGGGTTCCTGGTCTGAGAAAATAATAACAACAAGTACAATTAAGAAACAATTGCACACCTAACCTCGGGATGTGCATAACTAGCACCAACGAAATCCACAGAAAGGCATGACAACGTCGCAAAAATCATCAATTTAAATATATGCAAGAATCAAGATTTATTACAAAACATTCAACCTACACCTACAAATATAATCCAGGAAACAGTTTTAGAGAAAATAGAGAGAGCAAAATTTATTGGGATTTGGATACACAAACGGTTAATTAGTTGCAACATACCAGGGGCGTTTTTAATTCTGCGAAATAGCATTGCATTGTCGTGCAGGTGTCTTCTTGCACCGTTCGTCAATTTTCCTTGTCTTTTTTTCCCTGATTTCTTGTATTAACTGTGCGTGTTGAACTAAAAGAAGCAGTCCAAGAAATGACTCACCGAATAAAAACAATGCTCCGCAAGTAAATGCTTCACTTTAGCATTAAAACGCTTTGAATGCAACTCCTTCAGTGAAGATGGAAGTTTATTATATAGATTCAGGTTCAATGAGTTTTTGACCGATCTCGCAAGCCTGAAATATGGCACTCTGAGCAACCGAGCGCTTCTAGTTGTATAGTCGTGAGTACCTCCCATCGTCTCTATGTAAGAAAGTCTAGAATGGACTTTTAAAAGTGAGTGCTACAAGTAAATGCACGCAGGGGCAAGGTTCGATGCTAAAGAAACAGCGGCCTGCAGTGACGTCTGAAACCCGCTCGCGAAAGAACTCTCAAGCTACTTTTACCCCACAAAACAATTAGACTGAAATAAAGCAAAATACGACGAAACGCTTGTTTACTGATGGCTCAACGAAAAACTCAGGCATAAGTGCCGGAGATTAGGGAAGCAGACCCAAGACAAAAATTTGACAATTATCTGGGTTACCACGCTACCAACGAGTCTAAAACCAAGCTCACCCAGCAAAATAATGGACAGGATTTTTCAAGAATAATTGTTTCTATTTGTTTAGAAAATATTATTCAAACCCATTTCACATAATAGATACAACTAGTATAATATTAAATTTCACAACATCTCCCTAATACAATCCCTGTTTAAGCATTATAAATGTTTATGCAATTATTTTAACCAAGTTTAAATTGTTAAATGGATCCAACAAATAATTAAAGCTATACAATAATTGATTTTACTATATTTTGGGGTATGTTTTAATATCCATAATATCAATTTAATAATAATTGTAATAGACAATAAAATTTTATGTTACTCTTCAAATATTGTTTGTTGTTTTACTCTATAAAATAATTCCATTCGCTGTCAATACAAATTTGTGTAAACAAAATTTAAATAAATTATAACAGTTTATAGTTAGTTTGTCCTAAGTTAACTCTGCTAGTTTGATTCAATTATTAACAAACATCAATGGCAAACTTTTGAACTCCAATGTAGACAGTGACGGATTTAGTATGTAGACAATCTTCTTGAAAATTGTTAACTGTTTACACTAAAAGTCTCCGAAAGTACCTTGCAAACAGTTTTGCCTCCACATTTAATATTATGAGAATTATTTTGTATACAGGGTGAACCCATAAAGACGCTGCAATATTTTAAGGAAGAAAATCCAGCTACTTCTATTATATTCTATCATGCAAGACCTAGAAAAAGACCGTTTTGCAGCATTCGTTTGTCATCAATTATGGTGCGATGTAAATCCACTTGCTATATTTGAGGATCATTTTCAACATCATTTCTCGTTGACTTGGGGAAGACACCCCTGTATCGACCTAAAAGTTTGTAGGTATCTGGCCAGAAACTTTTATACCATCCTAGTAGGAGTGGTAATAAATTCCATGTTATTAACCATCAAAAAAACCACTTAAAATAATTTTTGGGCAATTTAATTCGTCAAAACCGTGTCCCCGCCGAACAACGTAGGTACTTTATAGTCTTTTTAAATGTACCTACTAGACCTACTGGACCCTTTTCTACCTAAATTAAAATTACTGCCTTTATTGTTTTCTAACGCTGCGATGCGTGAAATTCTTTCTTTTCTAAGTTGGGATTTTTCCAGATATAAAGAATTTAGAAAGAAAAATAACAAAATGGACTGCTACATTATTTTTCTCTCTATGGACTTTTTTTTTTATGTAACGCTTCAATGGTACTTGATTTCTTCTGTAAACTGGAAAATACGGGTATTTTATCAATAATGTAAAAACGTATACAGGGTTATCCTTAAGATATGTAAATATTAAGGAGTGTACTTATAAATGAAAACTTAATACGTATCAGTTGGGAGGCATGTATCATTATTTTAGCGATAATAAAATCATCTCGATCGAGACAATTTGGTCTATTGCATTTTTCTTTTTTGAAATTAAATCATTTTATTGTATCAAGTAATTATTATTTCTTTGTCGACTTTGTTTTAGTAATAGTTAATTGTTTCTCTGTCATAAAATTTATAATATCTTGTTTTTTCGTATTTGTATTAAGAATTTTAATGGAGAATATGGAATGATAAGATGCGTTTTTGCATTTTTTGTATTATCCACCCAACCATATTTCAAGTGTCAAACTACATCTCGTCTAAATAAACTATATAACTACCTGACTCACGATCATCTTTAATCTTTTCTAAGTATTCTTCCCGCAATTCTGCTATCCTTCTTGATTTCATTACAGCCATTCTATTGCCAATTTTTTATATTTAATCCGCAATCGATTAGAATTTCCCGCAGTGTGGCCAAGCAATTGTAATTATATTGTCCGTTGTTTTTAAGTATTTCTCGAACCATATCTAAAGGAGGCACCTTATTTTGTTTATAAAAACTATACACAATTTTCCTAATGAGGTCCCTACCGTCATCGATTTATTTAAATTTTTGTCCAACACGTTTTCTTTTTACACTAGGTTAATTACATTTCCCTTTTTAATCACTCGATAAATTGTTGACACTGATAATTTAATAAATTAAAAATATACGAGGGTATGCTGAAAAATAATGCATTTTGAACAAAACAGTAGTAGTGCTAGCCATCGAATACACCTGTATTCCAGGACAGGAAATATATATCATTACACCCAAAACCAAAGCCTTTGAAAGTTATTCGACCGTTTTAGCAGACTATTGTCTCGTTACAACTCATAAAAATTATTTCAACATCCCTATTGAGGCTAATTTCAAGTGACTTACCTTCTTCAAATTTGAAAGTTGCGTGATTTAATACGTGAATGGGGTCAAGAGTTTCCGGGCTGATACAGAGATGGCTTCAGAAGGTCTGATTTTTTGCAGATTTACTAAAAACTATCTCTGCCCAACCTATACCAAGTTGTCTGATACAGTGAAATCTCTCATGAGCGGACACGTCCGCTCAAGGGAGGTGACCGCTTAAAGGAGAACTTTACAACATATATATGTGCTATGCATGTATGTACTTACATACATAGTACAGTGATCTTTGTAAAAAATACACACTAACAAAAACTCAGGACTTCATGTACTTACTTTATAACCTGTATTAAAATAGACATTTCAGACTTCAAATATAAAAAATAAAACATATAGTATGTATATTATATATCCATTAAAAACATGCATTGCATTTACAATTTGGAAAGGAATTCATCTAATGTTGTTTGCTTAGTTTTCTTTTTCAATATGGCTTCTTGAAAATGTATTTCGAGTTCCGACAAGAGCTTTAGGAATTTCACTGAAGACATAGCCTCGATATATGTTTGTTCCCGGGAATCACACAGCCGCGCCCGTTGGTAAGTCCCCGATTGCGAACGATCGATGCTTGTATTTCGCGGGCCGCGCTAATTATCTCGGACCAATATGTTCGCGCCTAGCAACGATTGGGCGGTATTTTGTGTCCGTTCAAGAGAGATTTCTGTCATAAAATATGTGGATAGCATTGTCCTTGTCCGCTCAGAAGAGTGTCCGTTCACCATAATGGGGTTTCTTATGGATAGCCGCCGGGACTACATTAAAGTGTCCGTACAAGGGAGGTGTCCGCTGATGGGAGGTGGCCGTTAAGAGAGATTTCACTGTATATCGACGTCTGCCAGTAACATAAGTTTGGGCTTCTCACTCAATAACCGTACGAAATGGGTGAAAACGAAACTATCCACCATGCTCTCTGCCGGTGTCGGAGGCAGTAGGGACGACCTGTGTCTGTAGGTGTAGATCTCTCCTCGTAAACGCGACTACACCAAGGGTTGAAATCAACATACCGACTGACCTCGAAGACCTCCGATGGCAGTTAGTCACACAATGTTCCCGGTCCATGATTCTCAATCAAGGCAAGATTGATTTATTCGTCCGTGAACATTGCCGAAGACGTAAGAAGCGTTTACCTGCTTCTACCCCAACGCAGCCTATTCAACTCTATAGGCGGTGAACGCCGAATGTTTTTTGACACTAGTAGCCCACGTAATATAACTTAATACTTATAAAAAATAAGAAGATAAAAAAGTCATTTCAATGTTTAATAACAAAATATTTTAAATAAAAATATAAAGACAACAGCATTGCTGCTTGTGATTTAAGAATTTGCAACTAGGCAAATACTTGCCGTATTTAATTATTGCTGACAATAATTAGCTAGCAGGTATTTCTATTGTTTTCACCGAATAATCTGCCCACACTGAACTTAACCTACAAACAAAAAATACTGATTTTGCTTGTTTATAATCCCCGAAATAAGTACTTAACAGTACTTTTTAGTCTACCTGCTTGCGGTCTATTGCTAATACCAAAATTTTGAATAATACTGGAAAAAGTAACCCAAAATTCGCTTCCTGCGTCACTTCGATTAAACTAATATTGTCTGCGTGAAAAAACGAACGATTCATTTGGGAAAATTCTGCGCTCGTCGAAACACGAACGTTTCTTTTGCCGCTGCCACCGAATAAACTACGATGAGTAACCTATCTATGATTATTATTGTCAGAAGCCTAAAAAAAAGAATAATTATTAGAAGGAGATCGTTCAGCAGAAAAATCTATTTTAATCGATAATTCTTTCGCAAAATCGCGCGCGCACATTGAAGAAAGTTGGGTTATGTGGACTATTTTGTCTATGTATTTTTAAAATAATACCTACTGAAATATTGGACCAAATTAAACTATTTTTTGTGTTTAATAAAACGATAGTTTTTGAAGGCAATAATAATAATTAATATTAAATAAAAACAGGTCTTAGTAGTTGCCTGTAAACACTACACCTATGGTATAGATGTAAGAGAAAAAACTATAAAATGAGCAAATTTTTACTATTTTAGGGAAATGTAAGTAAAGAACTCAATTAAATTTGCCCTATAAAGTGATAAATAGTGAAATTTTTTTAGTAACTTTGCACGAGGTTATGTGAACCTTCTACGGTTAGATACCAGAACAAACCGTTGCTGTTATCAAAGAGTATGCTAATTTTTCTTACAGAAATAATGCAACTTCATCGTTAATAAGGTATGTAATAAATAAAATACGTACATTTTAGCTGTGCCGATTTATTATCATAACAAAACAATATATTAGCAAAAAGTATTCACATTTTTAACAATAACACAATAATTTTTGCTTGGAAATCCACGAAATAGCACAACTACACTTTCTTCTACCCCTTTAGTAGTGTTTGTATTGTTTAAAAATCGTAATAAGTTTCTTGAGCCAATTTCTCAAATGACCGTTTAACTTTAAAGTACGTAAGCATCTCTTTGTGGACTTTTTCAAACATTCTTTCATGTAGTACACATTCAATATCACTAATTTCCAATTTCCAGAATTTTATTATATGCGAAGATTCTTTTTCTTTCCTAAAAACACAAAAAAAAAACTGTGAACAGTTCTAAGGGAATATTTTTGGTTACTTACGACATAGCGATGAGCTCTAATTTCTCTTTACGCCTCTTTTCGAGTACTGGAGTGGGTAACTCATCTTGTTTTATTCGCTCAATGGTCATTTTATGCTGGTTTTTACTTGAAAATTAAGGAAAGTACTCGTTCGATGTGAACCCTTGAATTGAAATTTTGAAACTAACCATTGTCAATAACAACAATGGTGACGTCATTTAGAGGGTGTTTCTGTACTATTAATAATTGTAATTGTGAAACAGACCCTAAATATTAGGCACTTAATTAAAAAAAAGCACATTGATGTCCTTTTCGAAGTTTTTATTACCCAAGTTTATTTACCTATGACAATTTTAATATGGAATAAATACATTACCGAAAGAGTCTGTGTCTGTACAAGTTGTTATATATCACAAGAAATTTTCTTAATATTCACATGTCACATCATATTACACATAGTTTTTCCCAAGATATGCTGAACGCCGAAGATGTACTTTGTACCTGTATTTGCCACCATGTTCTCGTGTGTATTTCTTCAGCGCTTCTTTAACCTTGAAGTATATCGGCAACTCCTTGTTAACTCCTGTAAACTTCCGCTCGTGCAGGATATATTCAATGTCAATTATTTCCAATTTCCAGAACCTTATCATTTTTGCATGCTCCTTTTGGTCTCTAAAATATAAAACATAGTAAGTAAAGCGGCGTAACAACGGCGAAATATTGTTAGTACTTACAGTATTTCGATGAGCTTCAATCTTTCGTTCCGCATGTTCTCTAGGTCTTCCAAGGAAATATCAGTAAGTTTTAGTAACTGGTTGGACATTTTAGTTGGTTTTTAAACAAAAATTGAACAAAAATAAAAACAAATTGATGATGTGAATGCAAAGGAAAAAAATTATTGACTAAGTGGTAAATAAAGCCAAAACAAATGCATAAGTATGACATTCTTGAATAATTACCTTGGATACGGGATGATATTCTACATACAGAGGATTGCATTTCCAGATTAATTTTCGAATTATTTAATTAAAAATTGTAATATTCCCACATTTTTCAAGAATTAAGGCGTAAATCTAAATCCCAAATTAATATTTTTCATGCTACAAACTAAATGTTAATTTTTTAATAACTTTCATAAAAAAATCAGCTGTTTTCCAAAAAAGAAGAAGTAAATTAGGGTCGTATACCCTACAGCGTTGCCACGTTGTAATTTCTGTTTATCGGGATTTGAATATTTAATTTGCACAAAATTGGGAATCTTGTTAATGCCACAAAATTCAGGGGTACATTTTTTTACTTTTGGCTAAATTTCTCGAAAATTATTAAAATTAAATAAAAAATGCTAGAGATCAAAATTATATCTAATTAACTTCCACACAAAACCTTGATGAAAATAAAGTGTTTTAATTAAACCAGTGGCGTGTAACACATGGTAAATATCGCTGTTTGTCAAGTCCAAATCTAATCTCGTAATTATTGTTAAATTTCTCGAAAACAATTAAAATGAGAGAAAAAATGGTACACATCGAAAATATAGCTAATTCCCTTACGCACAAAATGATGTGTAAAATAAGGCGTTTTAATTAACCCAGTGGCGTGTAACAGATGGTAAATATCGCTATTTGTCAAGTCCAAATCTAATCTGGTACTTATTATTAAATTTCTCGAAAATAATTAAAACGAGAGAAAAAATTGTACACATCGAAATTATAGCCAATTCCCTTACGCACAAAATGATGTATAAAATAAGGCATTTTAATTAAACAAGTGTCGTGCATCCATCTAATCCAATATGCTGTTTTTGTCGACCTCAAAATGTAAATAACTATACTTTAAGCTAAATTTCCCAAAAACTATTAAAATTAAAGAAAATATTCTAGACATCCAAATAATAGCCAATTAATTCTTTACAAAAAAATATTTTAAATTAACCAGTGGCGTGTAACAGTAAGGTCATTTTAACTAACTCGTAGGATTCTAAGAGTTAAAATTTCAAGGGTTGTAGCTCGTAACGCAGAAGGTGCCACGCATTCTCACAAAGTTTCTTATAACTAAGCTTCAAAAAGTATACCTACCATTACAACATTTTCTACAATCATTACAGAGATTAATAGATATGGAAGCATGATAAAATTAAATATCTGTTGAATATTGCAGTGCAAATAACGATTTTTGATTTAACAATTTAACCAATTCGAGGCTGCTTTCTGTTTAGAATTAGAAACCCTCTAGAGCTTTTTGTTTATTTACAGTTTGATGCTTTATGTGTTATGCATTCTATTGCCTGGCATCTCGGGTAAATTGGTAGATTTTATTTAGTTGCATCAACTCAGTTATTCAGCGAGAAATTATACCATTTACAATTTCAATATTTTAGCAGGTCAATAATGAAACAGTACTTGCTAGTGGTTTTAACTTCTAATTTTGAATATTTTCTCTGTTATATAATAATGTACAAGTTTGATTAGATTTCCATAATATATTTCTTTGCTAATGATATCCTCAATTTAAGAAGAGCATTCAAAAGAGAAATGGAAGTTAAATGATCATCGTGATGCGTTTTTACATTGGAAAAATGTTATATATCAGTTTAATGGTTCCGTTATTGACAAGTTAATTATCACTCGAGTGAGATGTAAGACATTTTTATTTACGTAATTAAATCACTAAAGATGATATCTATAATAATTAATTATAGCCAAATAAATCGAGAAGTTTTATTTTAAACAGAAGCTTAAAAACCCGTCTTTGACTCAAGCAGTAGCGGCTCATAATAAATTTATGTAACATTGAAGACTTAAATATATTTAAAAGCATGTTGTATCGTCTTATTAACAGTTTAATATTTAATAATTGTTTTGTGTATTCCTGTTAGGCAAATAAAGTGTTTTTATTGTTATTATAATCAAACAAAATCAAGATAGAGTCGTCATGAGTTTTCCGGCAGACAAATCCCCTTAAACTTGCGTAGTGGTGTGGCTTTTTTATTCTATTGCATAGAGTCCTGCTTGGAGTCATGTTCATAATAATAACGATAGGCTTTATTAAGATTACATAAAAAATATACATCCTAAATGGAGTAGTTTAGCTGGTTATTATTATTTTTTTTTTTTGAGTTAAAAAGGCCGCTATTTCTCAGGTCATTTTTCCAAGATACAAGTCAAATATATCATTACCGATTTCTTTGAAATTTAATTTCGATATTGTCTTGAGATAAAGAAACTAAAACTACCTACAACTTTTTTATCTCTCGTATTTTTTTCATATGTTTCTTGTTTACGTGATAAAAATTCAACACGTTCTAGAGGTTCAAGAAAGTGTTAAATTCACAGATCTAGAAACCCTTCCTAGATCTGTGGTTAAATTAAATTCGCTTGCAATTGAATTCGATGATAGATTTATATTAAAAGCGGACGAAGACAAATATCCGGAATCGACATACCTGGTCAAGAACAGGTTGAACTTGAACCAGAAACTCATGAAGAAGCCACCGCCACACATGAACCGTTCATCAGATCAGATTTATCTCCTGAAGATTTAAAGGCTAGTTTCTGCAAAATTATTTGCCGAAAAAAAACCTAGTACTAGACCAAGCAAGGTTAGCGTTTCGTGGAAATTCTACAATGTCTACAAATATATGCCTAATGTACTTATTGGTCTACCAAAGTTGGATTCCAACAAATAAAGGATGGACGTAAAGCTTTTGACGAAGTTGATCACCCAAAAACTCATTTGCTTTGGTTTCAGTGCTACTACCTTATGCCTAATTAAATCCTATATTAATGAGAGAGGTTAATTTCTGTGGGAATCGGTTAATTATGTAGTACTATCAGGAGATCCCCAGGTACGAGAGAATCTGGCAAATAATTTTAAAATGCAAACTAGGGTGTCTTCTAATAGGTCACTTTGGTTATTTAATTTATTTAAACAATCAAACACCATCCGCCACTGCTGAAAGTTTCAATCACAACATGCTCGTTAGTTTAGCTACCATAATGATATTTTTTGTCGAAGTAAAAAAACCCAAACACACGAAGAAAATCAAATCGCAGGTTTCAATAATAAACATTTAATGGTATCTCCTGAAAAGAAACTCATCTTTTCGAAAAACACTCTTTCATAATCCTAATCTCTTCATGTTATTTTTCTATAGGCTATATATGATGGGTATATAGGAAAAAAAGGAAAGAAAGTGAAACACGAGGTATGTTTAAATCTGACATAGAAGCGAAAGAATCTTTTCAGTATCTGGATTGAAAGAAAGTTGTTTTAAAAAGTGATGAGAAAATTGAGCTTGGGAACGCGTTTTTGATCGCCGGTAACATTAGACACTGGAGACCGATTCGTTACAAGCAAAATAAAAAAGGACTCATCACGTGTATATGCCTTTTGAAAATATTTGGAATAGGGAGAGGAATATAGGTGTCTGTAATTAACACTGAATCAAAACGAACCTTTAATTCATTAAATAAATAAGTTTTTGAAATTATTGACAAGTTTTATGGTATCTAGTAATAATAGCCCTGTCTCTATAATCAATGCTATACCAAAATTATTAACCAAACACTGAAAGCTTATTTTGGAGCCTCTTTTATAGACCAAGAGTTCGATTTTTTCAATAGGTTTGACAAGGCGGATCATCGACTGGCTGGGTTGCATCTTGACAGATAAATCCCAGATTGTTCCTTATTGAATGAGTTCCATCCCAAAATGATTAACGGACCGTCAGGTGCACCCCAAGAGTCACACTTGGGGCTGCTTTTATTTAATGTATTTGTAAATATATTTGCAGTTGTTTTATATACAGTAAAATCTCTAAGTATTTTCTGTTTCGAAACCTGGAAGGCTGCCAGACTGCAATATTTTCCATTCTGGTGTACGCCAGGTCCCATTCTTGTTTCCAACTATTTTCTCTACTCCTTCTGCTTTTACATACAAAAAGACGAAACTGATTTCCTCTCCAGATGTCTCTTAGGAGTAATGGATCCTTTAACGCAAAATCAGATTGACTCTGTTAACAGAGATCTTTGTTGTGCTCGCTACGCTGATGATACTTAGATATATTCAACCTCCTGATTTTGCAGAGACTGATTGAGTAATCAAGTCTGCTTGATTTACAAAAAGCACAAGTTTTAAACTCGTAATTTGAAATTAATTATGAACAGAAAGAGAAAAAAAAGGTATAGGATTTGAGAATTTAGTCCAATATCGTAAAAACTAAGTATTTCAATTCAATTCAAAACTTTATTGTTCCCAAAACATACAGTTTTCTAACAATGAGTTTGGTTTAGTAATACAATAAGTAATATAATATCAATACAACGATCATCCTATCCAATGAACAAATATAGGCAAAACAAAAAGCAAAACAGAAAAAAAAACCATCAAATAATAATTTGAGAACGAAAAGTAAAAAGAGAATAAAAACAAACAACAATTCATTCCTACTCGTTTATAATAAATGATGAACCAAGTCATCAAAGGATGATACCGCGGTCTATGCCGACCTAATTGGGGCGTAAATTGGGCATTCGAACAGGATGTGATATAAAGTTTCCTGGACATTTAGATTACATATGGTACACGTCTCTCTTGGTCTGATCAGATAAACTGAGCCTTTATTTGTGAGATACAAGATTCAAGCCAACCCAATAGCCAGCTAAGCTTTATTTGTGATGTTACAGGCTGCATTTTGAAATAATGTAGAGTTAGAAAAGCGGATGCCAAGATACATGAATTGATTAATTTGATCAATAGGTTCGCTTTTGTAGTAAAATAGTGTGTTTTGTTTGAAAAATAACCACTTACGAATAGTCGTATGATTGGCAGGACTTGTATACAGAATATTAGGTATAGGACAGATATTCATAATTTGAACTTGAGACGCAGGGGATTGTTAGCCTTACCAGGGCATAAATCTGCTCTTTTAAGACGAAATTTTACTACCAAAATGGATTGTACAATGAATTGCAGGCGCGATTTCAAATCATGACCTTTAAGTAATAAAATTCAAAGCACAATTAACATCTAATATATTTATATGATGATAGACGTATGAACCTCTGAAAATTTATTATTTTCAGTTCAATTAGACTATTACAGTACACATACGAGAGTGCCATTAATCCCCAGGACCTCTCCATAAATAGGTGCACATTTATTTGCTAAGTTTCCACATATCAAAAGATCAATAGACATAAAAACAACCTGCATGAATCTTCTACAACAATATTCATGAAATTGTGTCCATTTCTCTATTGAATTTCCAACTTACAACGACCGTCTGTTGACGCTTCTCTGTCTCAAATAATTGAGAAATATCGCTAGTAGTTAACCTAGTTTGCTTTTGAAAGCCATGCGAATATATATTCCATAGAGAATAAGAGGACATAATACTACAATTATGCTATCTCACAATGCTATTTAGTACAATATAGTTGAAAAATATGTTTTAGTTGTTGAGTGTGTTAATGTTGTTTTAGTTATTATTCAAAATTTAGAAATGGAAACAAGGTAGCGGAAAATAAGGACTTTAGATGTACGTTATGTTCTGTGCGGTAAGTTTTACCAAAAATAGAATATGCAAAAAGGTTTTAAAAATTTCCTGTTTCGTCTAAAAAAAGTGATTGTAGTTCTCCTGATTGTCTCATGATTCTTTAATACCTGCAAAATTATTAATACGTCGAATTAGTGCCCAACTAAAATCGATCATAACTGGACACAAACCAATTAACTCATCATCAGCAATAGGCTGAGAGTCTATCTCAACACTATTAAAAAAGTGAACAAATGTGTGATCGAGAGCATAATTTAATAAATAAGAGTCTGAAATTTTTGCCCAGCTCTCGTATATGAGCCTCAGCTTTACAATACTTTCAGAGTTGAAAATAAAGTAAGCAATCTTCTCCAAATTAAAATATAACAGTATCGTTATGCAATGTTATGTTATAAGCCCTATACATATCGTAACATTAAGGTAAGCCACCTTTTTGTAATATGCTGTTCAAAACATTAATTTAAAATAAAATGAGATTGTCATGGTGGGTGTATGTAAAATTTTAACAAAACAGATTAAACTTTTTTTACCAAAAAAGGTAATTATGAAATGGCAAAGAGCCAAAATGTCTTCAAGGCTGAAATAAAGCGAGTGTGCCGGTGTATTTTTTTGTTGTAGGAAAACAACAATCTGTGATAATTCATGTGCGAAATAAATATATAACGATAAAAGGTTTTTCACATTCTAAAAATTACATTTTTACAGCCTGAAGGTTTAGGTATAATTTTTACCATCTCATTACTTCGACAGTGTATCAGCAAAACTTATTTTGTTAGTAGGTAGATTGGTGATAGAAAAATATATACAGGGTGGTCCAACGAAAAGTTTGCACCTAGCTTTTCTCTTTTTTTTGTAGTCGAATGCGAAAATGCTCGGACACGTCGATTTTGCTTTTGAGGGGGACACATTTTAAACATATTTTTCGATCTGCGCCTTTAACCCCCTAGCGGGGGTGAGTAACAACCCTAAAATTTTAAATGGAAAGAGGGGTCTAATGACATATCATTTGAAAGGACACAAAATTGTCTTTCTAATGATACCCTATTTGTCGAATTTTACTAAAACAGTTAATACGAAAACGACTTTAAAGACATTAAGCCGATAATTTTGGTATTAATGAGAAATACAAATAAGTTTTAATTATTGCGAGTGAAAACACCTGCAATCGTTAGTACATTCCAATGTTTGTTAGTTTTAACATTGCTTTGTAAAAAAAGTAAACAAGCTGTTAAATTGATTTATTAAAACGTTACATTAACAAATGTTGAAAATGTGACCCATTTGATTCCATACAATAATACAGATTTTGTTCAAATCTATTTCTAACATTTTGTAGCATATCAGGTGTTATGTTTCTGCACTCTTCTGTAATGCGTTGGCGAAGATCTTCTATGGACTCGGGCTTCGTGGCAAAACATTTATTTTTTAAGTGCCCCCAAAGAAAAAAGTCTAAAGGCGATAAATCCGGTGACCTGGCAGGCCATTCAATTGGGCCCCTCCTTCCAATCCACCGTCCAGGGAACCGGTCATCTAAGAACTGTCTTACAGGAGCCACATAGTGCGGAGGTGCTCCATCTTGCTGGAAATAAAGCCGATCAGCAGTATGATTTTGGTCATCTTCTATTATTTGTGTTATTAAAGGATCAATTGTGTCTTCAAGCATGTTTAGGTACACTTCACCAGTTAAATTTCCAGGAATAAAAAGTGGTCCTATAATATGATTTCCTAATATGCCACACCAGACGTTTATTTTTTGAGGATACTGGGTATGAACCTCACGGAATAAATGTGGGTTACTGTCATCCCAGTAACGGCAATTGTGCCTATTTACAGCTCCATTCAAATAAAATGTGCATTCGTCGGAAAAACAAATGTTAAATAATAATTGCGGATCTTCAATTAAACGCTGGCTCATTGCTTCACAAAATTGCAGCCTTCTATCAGGATCATCCTCATTTAGTTCCTGTACTAATTTGATTTTGTACGGATGAAATTTGTACGCTTTTAAAATTCGTATTATGGACGAACGGGAGACACCTGAGGCTTCAGCTAGTTGACGGGTACTTTGACTATGATCCATTTCAACATGCCCTAAAACAGCGACTTCCACAGCTTCATTTCTGATCGGTTTCTGCGGCTGGTGTTTTACATTACAGACAGATCCGGTATCTACAAACTTTTTAACTAACTTGCCAACGTACACATCATTCACATTTTTATCGGGATGTCTCTCATTAAATAAGCGAGCCGTAAGTCTAGCACTACTATTATTTTGAAAATAAAGTTTAACAATTTCAACTCGTTCTAGAATGGAATAAATCATTTTGTACGGTAAAAGTAAAATAACTTGAGAAGCAACCAAACTGAATCAATGAAAAGACTAAAATAAACGGTGTAAATTCTTTTCCTACACGTATCTGCAGTTTTTATTTCAACAAAAAACGCAAACGATTAGTGAGGAATTTAGTTCTGATAAATAAGATAGTGTTTTTGAAATCCCGTAAATAATTTAGAAATGATTGTAGTTGTTTTCAGTCGTAATAATTAAAACTTATTTGTATTTCTCATTAATACCAAAATTATCGGCTTAATGTCTTTAAAGTCGTTTTCGTATTAACTGTTTGTTAGGGTATCATTAGAAAGACAATTTTGTGTCTTTTCAAATGATATGTCATTAGACCCCTCTTTCCATTTAAAATTTTAGGGTTGTTACTCACCCCCGCTAGGGGGTTAAAGGCGCAGATCGAAAAATATGTTTAAAATGTGTCCCCCTCAAAAGCAAAATCGACGTGTCCGAGCATTTTCGCATTCGACTACAAAAAAAAGAGAAAAGCTAGGTGCAAACTTTTCGTTGGACCACCCTGTATCTCTAGCATATTGTCACAAAAAGAATCATGTCACAAATAATATAAGTACCTATGAGAATATCAATTTAAAGGAAAAATAAATAAAGGTTAGAGAGGGGTTTGATATTTGTTGATTGAATTATTTTGGCTTCAATAATTTACTCGCTTGGCTCGTAGAGCTGCAGCTGATCTTTTTCGGTAATTTTGACTGATTGTGACTGAATTTTATGAAATCTAGCACATGTTTTGCATTTGAAGAAAATTGTGTTAACGCCATTTTACACAGGGTGTTTTCTTACTCTATCTTTTAATCGATTTGATTCCATTCTTCAATTAGAACCTCACTAAGCTGCTGTAAATTTGTTGGAGTTGGTACTCGAGATCGTCTTTTCGTCCCAAGAGCATCCCAAACATGCTCAATTGGGTTTAGGTCTGGGCTTAGGGCAGGCCAATTTACTACTGGGATTTCAGACGATGTGTTTTTTTTTTGAGTGGATAGATTATTTTGGCGGTGCGTGTAGATTCTGCATTTATTATTTGGAAAGCGTTAAGATGATCTTGAAAATTAAAAGTTAAAAAATATCTGGCTGTCATCTACATAAACTTGCGCAATCGGTAAACAATATTTTAATAATGTCAGATATAGTACGATGTGTCCACGTATAGAGTTTGGAAGAGGAAAAACTTTTTTATTTTTCGGTTTAGAAGAAAAAGTCATTCTTTATAAAAACGTCTGCTTGTGTCGAAACTACAATTTCAAATACCAAATTTACGATTACTATACAGGGTATATCAAAAATAACATTTTTAATGATGTTGATTTTTTTGTTTTTTTTTTAATTTTATGAAAATATTTTCAAAACCGTGTATAGTAATCGTAAATTTGGCATTTGAAATTGTAGTTTCGACCCAAGCTGACGTTTTTATAAAGAATGACTTTTTCTTCTAAATCGACAAATAAAAAAGTTTTTTCTCTTCCAAACTCTATCCGTGGACACATTGTATATTAAGAATAACAGGGGTCCCAGGATAGAACCCTGAGGGACTCCAGAGAGAACTTGGCTATTTTCAAAACAGATATCTATTATTAGAGATGTCTTGAATATTCAATTAAAAAAAAGGTACCCTTATAATATAAAAATTCGGGACAGGATATTAAGGCAGAGTTACTTACATTTACTGAATATGCCGATATACATTTAATGCTCAACAGTAATACAATAAATAAAAATGGTTATAATATACCTACCAGTTATTAATCTATGCCTACAAGCTTTCCCAAAGCTCATAGAGTGTGATTTTAATCATATATGTAATTCAATCCGCTGCTTCCTATGTGCTGCAAAGTACTTACATACTCTTGTTTATACTGAAAATCTACTTAACCAGAGATGCATGGAGTTGAAGTGTAGTTTTCTTTTCCGCGTATGCTTTTAGTTGGAAGACTTCCATTATCTGTTTTATCATTAACTCACAACGGATTTGAAACTCATTATGACATACAAATTATTATGTTTTATGTCATCCTATAAATATGTGACTAGCAATTTGCCTAAAATATCTGAACAAATATTTATGAAGCAATCAAATAATTGTTTAAAAATTCAGGTAAACCTACCGGAAGAAGACAATGACCCGTTCTTCCTTACGGCTATTTTTGTGGTTGATTATTGAATGCTGCATTCTTCTGACCTAGCACCATCTAACTAACCAAATTTCCATTTAATAATAATAATAATAAATTGTTTTAAGTATGAAAAGCAAACTGCTGCTCATGAAGGTGAAGTCTAGCTCAGAGTTACTCTACTGAACCGAACTATGGATATGACTTCGTTTTATTAATTTAGTTATAATTGGAGCAGGGCTAGATGAATCGTTGAAAATATAGACCAAACCAAAGATTCACAGAAATATTTCCGCAAACTAGTATTAGAATAAAGAAGTTTCAAACCAAAGAACGACTTTTGTATTAATTTTGTAACATAATCACGACATCTGAAATCAGTATCCAAGAGAATACCTGTTGTATATTTTGTTTATGGTTATGGATCTCGATAGCTTCTCAAATATTATTATCAAAAGGTTGTTTCTAATTTTCCAACATGTTTAAATCGAGAAAATATGATGCTACAGCATATTGTTTTTGAACTAGAAAATTCCGTAACATTCTTAGTAGCATTTACAACACTAAAATCAAAAAATAATGTTTACGATGTAAACACAACGGCTATGGTAGAACAAGGAATTTCCATAAAGCTGATATAGCAGTACACTTTCTACTATAATACCAGCAGGCAGCTTGGTGTAGCGGATTGTAGCAAACAATGAATAAAAGTAATATCAACAGAGAAAAGGAGAAGCATAATAATATGTACATAACTAGTGAATAACACAGGATATATGGTACAAACTTTTGTTTAATTTTTAAATGGAACACTGAGTATATTTTAGGCTAATAAGATAAGTTTAGACCTTATCGAACATCTTCTCGATAATTCTCTAATGCAAGCGATAGGAAGCTAAGAATATCTACAGTTCGTAGTGATATTAAAAAAAATTAAAAGTAAATTCAACTTCTTATTCTTTCATAATAGGGACTGATGAAGCCCGCATATCCAGCACAGGAGTCTTTAACAGGCATAATGGAATGGTACATAATAAAAGGGGTCAAGGGAAATTTCGATTTAATTGTAGTTGTTTCATAAAACATAACAAATTGGTTTCTTGCATATTTGAAATTACACTGACTGTAATTTAATTTATTGAGATAAAGCAACTAAAACTACAAGTTTTTTGTCTTGTATTTTTTTCATACGAGATAAAAATTGAAAACTTTTTCCAACATACCAAGAATATTGCGAATAATTCAACTAAAAATCAGTAACGTTGATGTTATCTGACTATGCGAATCATTTTGAATCTGCAAATTTGTTGAGGTCCCTTGTCGTTGTACACTGAAAAATTTGCTCAACGTATGGCTCCTGATAATGAAGGGATAACATTGGGATTTCGAGAATTGTGGGAGTTGATTAAATTAGGAAAAACCATTATTAACTTTCGTTTATGAATTACAGTCCGGTTATCTATAATACAAAATTTAAAACTATTTTTAGTTGTGAATAGGCGATAATGGTTTTAAGAAATATACTGAGTACGGCTTTCAATGATGATAAATTTGGGTTAATTTTTCTAAAACCGTAAACACGACATTTTTAAAACAATTCAAGTCAAAATTCAGGTGCATTTACAAAGAGATACCGCTTATCGAGACATGCAACAATAGAAGATAATCGAGAAAGCGTATTACGGGAGCATCTATTCACGCATGTTTAAAAATTATTCTTACGAGGGCGGTAAAAATTGTAATTGTATATTCGTTGTTATTTAAATTAAGTAGGTAACCATTGGTACATAGAAAGTTTTTTTATTTATTTTACAGAAAATTACTGATGTTTGATAAAAAAAAATGTAACAACGATATACTTACAAAAGCAAAATAAATTGAAAAAGTACAAAATTACATACTATACTTAACTAAGTATTTAATAAATGAAAACATAGGTATGAAACACAATATTTTAGCACATAAAAAATATAAAAGATATATTGGTAATATATATATTTTATATAGACCTTTAATCGATCAGCTATATTGTATATAAACTAGCTGCTTAGACCAAAATTAATATACAGGGATAAAAAGTCAGCCTCCACGAAATATTATTTTCCACTTCTTTCGAATACAAAATTAATATAGTTTGATTAGAGTTTCTTATACTAATTATGTTCGTTTCATAGCATGGTAAAATCTAATATATCTGTTCCTTTTTTACCTGTCTTCTGCTTTCTGAAACCGAAAAAAATTACATGTCTATAAATTATTGTACAATTTAATTTTAAGAATATAGCGGAAAACAAAGTTTTTGATCTAATTAATTAAAAATTAATCATTCTTATTTATTTCAGTAAAAACTATTTAATCTCATACAAGAAAGTACACTTGTGCATGCTGCAAGTCAACCGGTATAAATCAGAACCAATCGAGACGCCCAACTGCCTCCATAAAAGATGGCTACCGATGCTGAGCGAGATATACAATATTTCGGGTAGATTTCATAGTGGTTTTACTGTCTCCCTTTAAAGATACTGTGACCTGGGCGTAAGAAAGTTAGAGTAACGATGGGCCAAGTGTTGGGGCAGATTATGTTGAGAAGTAGGCAAAATTGTATACGGATCGAAAAAATAATTGTCAAGCTTCAACAATTTGCCTCATTAGTTACTGAATGACCCTCGTATAACCTTAATATGTTACCCCAAAGCGCATTTGAGGGTTGGCGAGTATTACCATACGTTACGGAATTTATTAGGCCGAACTAGGGCCGCCTAGTGAAGGAGATAGTAAAAAGGAGTCATCTAGATGGTCGGAACGTGTCTGGTTGTAATTTACGAAAGATTGGTGTATTGAATATATTTTGTGGGCTCTAACTCTAGAGTTTCATTTTATTAACATACTGCTCCAATCAAAATGGGCTACTTCCTAAAAAAAATAATTGTTATTTATTTTAATCAATAATTAAGTACATAAGTTGGATCGAAATGTACAACAGATTTTTTTAATTGTTTCAGGAATAGTAAAAATGCCGTTCTACTACCATGGAGGATGAGAAAATCCAACCCATGTGGATATCTGGACTGATCACATTACTAATGTTGGCATTTAATGGAGTCGATGGAATTATTTGTCCAGCAGGCTGTAAATGTGAAAATGACATACTAAAAGCTAATTGTTCTGGTGCAAACATTGAATTTGTACCAATACAACTTAATCCTGAAATAGTCGCATTAGATCTATCCCGCAATCGTATTAATCATTTACATTATACGTTTTCGTTCTATGAGAAATTGTTAATGTTAGATTTGTCGATAAATAGGATTAATTCGTTGGGTAGTGGTAATTTTAAAAGTCAAAAAATGTTAAAACATTTAAATGTAAGTAATAATGTTATTGAAGTTTTATCAAAAGAATCTCTTGATGGATTATTGGCATGTACACACTTAGATTTAAGCAATAATAAGTTTAAAAAAATTGCTCCAGAAGCATTTCAACATATGAAATCACTTAAAGTACTTCGACTAAATGCAAATGAACTAGATTATTTCGAAGATGGACTGTTTAAATTAATGACAAGTCTAGAAGAATTACATTTAGACGATAACTTATTTCTCGAAATACCTAGTACCTTGTCGGATTTAAGCCATTTACAGTATTTGTCTTTGTCTAGAAATTTAATTGAAATTTTGGAAGACGAAAAAGTGCCAAATCTACCTGAACTTCGTACGCTTGTGTTGGTCCAAAACATTCTATTCGATATACAAATGTCCGCTTTCACCAACTTGCCAGAGTTGGACCATCTTGATTTAAGTGACAATAATCTGACAATGTTACCAACAACTCAACTGGCTAAACTATCTAGACTTACCAACCTAAAACTTAGTGGTAATTCGTTTGAATCGTTACCGCCTGTTGCGTTTCGTGGGTTATTCCATTTAAAATATCTCTCACTAAATCGACTAGAATATATTTCATTTATCGATTCCCGGGCTTTTGTTGATAATATAAATCTTGAAAAAATCAGTATGGATTATAATGTGAAAATTAGAAAGCTTCCATCGAGATTATTTCACGGTAATCCCAATTTATCATTCATATCTGTAAGATATAATTCTATAACAGCTTTAGGAGCAAGCCATTTTCCATTAGATCAATTGAATGAATTAAGAGTGGGAGGTAATCCATTAGAATGTAATTGTTCCATGGGGTGGTTATGGCATCTATTGCAGGAGAGCGATGCTAAATACAAAGATGATTCCATTGTAAACCGCGATAAACGAGAAATTCAACAGCCACAACAAAGAGTAAAAAATCCTGCAGTTCTCAAGTTAGATACCAAATATGTAGTTTGCAGTAAACCCGAAGAGTTACACGGAATAAAGTTAGTTGAAGCTAGTAAACGGCAGATGGATTGCTCTATAGGTTGGATAGCAATTATCTCAGTTTCACTGACTCTTATATTTATAGCGGGAGTTATTAGCGGCGTATTATTTTGGATACCTCGACGAAACGCAAAAGGGAAAAATAACACCACAAAAACATTACATAAATCAATTAAGCATAACGGTAATACTCTACCGCCATGTCCCCAAGCCAAATCACTACAATACAATGTGGGCACTGTGGAAAGATATATTATTCCTACCCCTATGCTAGTACAAAATAGATCTGTACCACTATGGGACTCTTATAGCCATCATTATAATGGTAATATGAACATATATGAACAGATTAATGATACTAGAGAAAGACCCCACATCGTTTATGTTTAATTTATGTTACTTTATTCTTTCGACGTTGTATTATTTCCCAATTTGATTATTAACTGAACATTTTCATGTACTACCAGCTTGTTCTATTAGAATTTTATTATCATGATGATGAAATACCATAATAATAATAGTAATAAAGAGTCTTTATCTTTCAACTCAAATCAAAATTATAAAAGTTTTAGCCAACGGTGACGAGGTCTAGCTTATCGGCTATTTTGTCTAACCACCAAAGCAATTAAAAAATTCAACAGAAATAATATTTGGTACAAAATACACTCATTACCTTTGGTAATAGAATTATTATTATTATTATTATGTCAAAATTTCGAAAAATGTCTCCTTATGAAATTATGACCATTTTGCATATTGAAATTAGACAAATCTTTCACTTGGAATTAATAATTTAAATCTGGCCATCCTTGATAAAAACAGATTCATGCAAATCTGCATCCTTATCATATAAAGCCGATTCAAGAATTGTCCTGGGGATACTGAGTTGCGCTTATGATGTAGATTTTTTTTAAATTGCCTGGACGCAAATGAAGACATTTTTAAACAAGTACTGTAGAGTGATGAAGCCCATTTTAGAGAATCACATAAGCACCAAATTGGAGAATCACATAAGCAAGCACGCTGGAGCTTAAATGTGTGGCTTTGTCTATTGGGAAATAGGATAATAGAACCACAGTTTCTACCTAGGATACCACACGCCGAAAACTATGCCAATTTTTGCGATAACAGATTACCAACTCTTCTGGAAGAAGTTCCAAGTTTTCGACCTCAAAACCCCCGGATCAGTGTTAAATTCTACTAAAACCGCTAAACGTTCTCACTTTTTTCATATTTTTTCACTTTTGACCACCAAGTACTAATGTTACAGCGAACGTTGTTATATATGATGTTGAAGTAAACAAAATTTCCAGAAAAATAAATTCATTTGGTCTTTGTAGGTGAAATAATTTCTAAGATACAGCAATTTAAACTTTTGCAAAGTTTCCTAAAAAAGAAAATTTTAGTTTTTTTCAGTGTTTGTTAATATTGTCTACTAAGGACTCATTTAATGACAAAAGCTATCATACATAATATTAAGAAGGATTAAATTTCCAACAAAACGACATTCATTTGGTTTATTTAGAGCTAACAGTTCCTGAGATAGAGCTGTTCATAGTTGATGCATAAATACCTACTGTATGAAAATTTACAACTTAATAATTAAATTCGTTATATGATTCCCTTTCAAACATTTTATTGGGGCTGGATACGAAGTACACAAGGCCTCATTCCGCAACTGCTAAACATGACGAGCCTGCAAAAAGTTGTACCAACAATTACTGTTGTAGAAAAGCAGGCTGTTTGCAGTAGCAGTTAATCTTGTGAAAACATACTAGACCTTATATTTGATGACATTGGATGATCCACCATCAGAGGACGATTTCGACTTGCCTGATCCGATCGATGAATAAATGCTAACGAAGCAAACTTTATTTGCTTACTGACCTCATCAACTTTGTACAGCTGTATCTCTAGAACTATTAGGTCTAAAAACAAATTAGTATCCTGTTGTTGGAAAATTAGTCCTTCTTAATATTATCTTTGGTAAGTTTTGCCGTTAAATGGGTCCTTACTGATCAATATTGACCCATACTGAAAAAACTTTAAAATTTTCTTTTTTTTTTGAAATTTTGCAGAAATTCAAATTGCTGTATCTTAGAAACTGTTTCATCTAAAGAGACGAAATTAATCTCGTTGTTTCGTAAATTTTGTTTGCTTTAAAAGTGTATATAACGACTTTTGCCGTCACATTAGTCTTTGGTGGTCAAAATTGACAAAAAGTGGAAAAATGGTGAAAATTTAGCGGTTTTAGTAATATTTAACATTGATCCGTAAAGCTTTCGAGGTCGTAAACTGGGATTTGTCATATCTCTGCAACTCCATCTCCGATTTAAGTCTACTTAAGCTCATCTAAAATGCAAACACATCTTCATTAATGTTTACAAACTGTCTGTGTGGCGTTCAATTTCGAAGAAACTGATTTAGCCCATTTCTTTAAAAAATAATGAAAATAGTGCATATTATACACAGTGGGTATATCCAGGGCTAAACGAGAGAAATTTTGAATTAATACGAATAAATTTATCCGTCACACAGGAGCTTTTATTCTTCGACGCATAGACCAATTTTTAAAAATGTGATCCTCGGCAATAGCTCTACAAAACCATTATTGGGTGCGTGATTAACGACTTTTATAATAGTATGACTGTGTTTTTGAGGGTGAGGCGCTTACCCTGACGAGCCGCTACTGTTTATACAGGGTGTATCAAATATCAGCGTAAATCCCTGAAAAAACCATGAGGTTGTTTATTTTTATGTCTAAAATTGACTAAAGAAATTCTGATAGAACATGTATATAGATTCAATTTAATCAACATATAGTGTGACGAAAATCAAAAATTGTTTTACAAAATCGTCATCAAGACTCGAACTATTGGGGTTGGCTGAATACATTTTGCATTCAATTCTATTAGCAATGATTCATAAAGATGACAAATTCCACTTTAAAGTTTAGGTAACTTCAAATTCAATTCAAATTGCTCACAAACCCTTAAACCAATTTAGGCTAAAAAATTGAAATAAAAACTAAAAAAATCAATTTTCTATCACTTGTAGTAAATAAAAATGTATGTAAAATTAAAGAATAAGTCTTAAAATTGTATTTCCGTGTAACAATGAGTAGAAAGCAATAATTTATACACTGAGATTGCATTGCTTCCGGAGATGCTGAGAAAACTAAATATGTTTATGTAGTAAAACAAACCACAGGCACATAATATAAAATAATGAGCTATGCTAAATATTGAAATAGTATTTTTGCGCAACTACAATCGATATTAAAAAATATATGGCTCTCACACATTATTTATTTTATTTGAAACACAATTTGGTGTGGAATTTTCTTACCGAATACCACTCGAGGTTAAATTAAACCCGGAAATTTCTTTTCGCTCATGAATATTTTTAGAAAATTATACCTAATTTCAAAATATTCATGAGCTCAAAAATATACTCGGAAATAATTTAACTTCTTGTTGAAATTTCAGTTTAAAATGTGAAACTGTCTACTTTCTATAATAATAAATAATCGACACGCTGAATATCAAATATAACATTATTCACATTCAAAAATTGCCCTAGGGTTTGTGAGAAAACTAACTTTGAATATGTGACAAATTGTTGGTGGTGTGCTATGCTAATTGTTACTAATCCAATTTCAAAAAATTCTCAAGATAAATGCACCTAAGCAAAACTTGAAAAGTTATAGAATTAGCCCAGGCCCAGCATATAACAATAGAACTGCAAGATTATTTTATTATATTTGGTCACACTATAATATAAAGATGAACCATAATTAATTATTATAAAAGACTGAGGTGAAATTATGTAACAGTTATTATTGAATTTCTTATATACGAAATTTTAGATTATTAATGCAGTTTTTGTTTTTAATTTAATAATAATAATAATTGTAAATATAAAAATTCTGTTCTTAAAATAGCTATTAATATCCAGTATCGTTCCAAGTTACCAGAAGAACATTGAGTTAACAAGTTTACAGGAATAGTAATACTTTGAAGTATTTAAAGATTAATTAACAATATTATGTGTTAATGTTAACTTAATTATTTGAAAGTCGTTATTTAATAGCTCATCCTGTAAAGAACTACTGATAAATACTTCAAAGTTCAAAGTAAGTAAAAATATATTTTATAGTTGTATAAATAAATTTAAAATACATGTATATTACCTATATGTTTTATATTTCATAAAATGCTTTAGAAATGTATGGTCTATAATATTTTTTATGTACATTACAAGAAAATTCATCTTCCATTAAAAGTACTTAATTAATTTTATTGTTGAGGTTAAGACGGAAATGGCATATCGTTCAGGTCAAACAAAAAGCTTGTATTGTTTACGATTATCGAGAGCATACCAGCGGAAAAATTATTTGGTATAGGTACTACTACTAACTAATTAGATTAGTATAGGTTAATGATTAAATGCACTTTTACATTTTTAAATAATAATAATAAATAAATTGACAGTATTTACAGTATCTTTAAATCTACTTGCATTTTTCTTTTTTTATTATATTTCTAGTTTTATATTTTGTACTTAATATATATATTTTATTTTTTACCAATTTATTATTATTATTTGTTCGTTTTAATAGCCCATTTTGACCTGTTTGATATTCCGAAAATTTGTATATAAAAAAGTTAACTTTATAAGGTTTTCTTTTATCCTGTAGTATATATAAGAATTTTAAATATAATAATTACCGTCCAGAGTTTATTTAACGCAAATTGTTAAGTTTTAGTTTCATTAAGTTTCAAACCTAGAAATTTTGTTATGAATTATTATATTATATTAAAAATAATTACTATATACCTACTAATAAAATTAATGAAAAGAAAATAGCCAAGCGTTAAGTCATTTCGGGTTTCAATATATAAATTTCTTTAGCATTTTTACCGATTGTAATTACATTGTATGCAGGACCATGTATAAAATAATAATATTCAACCAATATTTACGTATTTTTCATAGTTAAATAAGAAATATAATATGTATTTTGTTATTCAATGTGGTAAAAGAAATTTATTACCTTATTATAAATATCTCTTCTCTTTTATGCTAGAAATATTTCTCCGTATGAAAATGTCATATCTATTAACACAATAATTGATGATAAAAAAAGTATTGTTGCTATTGTCTTGTTAAGTCATCATCAATGATAGAATATCAAGCATATTTTCAAGAGAACGAGGATTGCAACTTAATAAGAATATTAAAAATACTGAAAATTGAAAAAAGCGCTCTCGTCAAAAAGACTTTTTGTAATAAGAATAAAATATGAACAAAAAAATTCTCTATGAAATTGTACAGGCTTATGTAAAAGATATCTATTACACATAGTATCAATACTTTTTTTCCAGCATCCCTAATTACTATATCTACTCTTCATAAAATAATTATTTAATTTTAAATAACATATTTCCAATTTATCTAAATAATATGTTAAGATATAAACTTTTAATAAAAAAAAATTATGTACATATATTTTTAGTGATATTCAATAATATAAATAATATACCTATGGTTTCAGTAAATTCAAATATTATTTGAATTTTTTAATACAATTTATGATCTACAGATGTACATATGTTTTAACTTATAATTTTATTATTTAATCAAAAAGTCATTAACTGTATTCTAATTATATATAATATATAACTATCTTTATAATAAAAAGTATGTACATAAATTTTTTACTGCCTTTTATTTACTTATTTGGTAATATACCAAGTCGTGAGGAGCAGATCAACTAAAAATGTATAACCAACCATATCTGATGATTCCTGGATCGACGAAACGGCCGGCTGGTGGGCGACAGAAAAGATTTATGTGATTCCTGGCTTTGTATTTATTTAAAAAAATTATATCAATTTATTTAAGTTTTTATTCTACGTAAGATTTCAAGTAGATTTTCTGAGCCATGTCCCAAATTTAACAAATATTAATTAATATGTATAAATATAATTATTTTAGAGTTCGTAAAAGTAATTTTGACATAAAAACCTATATGTGTCACAAACTTAGGTATATAGGACCAATATTCTAAATCCAATTATCATTTTTGATTATCTTCTTGCAATGAAAGTCGATGCTCTACAAATATCTTTCTTATTAAGTTCTAAACTTATTGTTATTTGCGATATTTGGGATGCGTAGATTGTCAAGAAGATCGTAAATAATCTATCACTCTCCTCTCCGAAAATGGACTTTCGCTTACGTAATTCTCCTGTCCTAAATATTGATATACTCACAGTTTTCTAATTTTAATTCATCTAAAAGGTTTTTTAATGTACGAGTATACGAAAATACTTATACTTATTGAATTTAACTTTGGCATTTGATAGAAAGGCAGGCAATGCGAATGTGTTATGGTTATTTCGCTTAAATAAGAAAAAAAAATCATGAAAGAACATCAAAACAAAAATTTACATACAACGAAGTAAAACGCCTGAAAAACAAAATAATTACCTTTCAAAAACATAGAACTACTTCAATCAAACTGAAAGGCAATAATAATAATAGCGTCATTATTATTGCTTCCCAAGAATATATAATTTTTTACGTTGGTGAATTCTATAAATGGTAAAATTAATTCAAAGCTCGAGTGTGTTGAATATTTACGCTAATAAAGGCTTTATATTAATATTGAAAAATAATAAGCAACCAAAATATAGTGTAGGTAATTAATTAAAAAGTTGCGTCTTCCGGCTCCATCAGAATGCTAGGATTCTAGGATGATATCACTTCTTATGGCTTGGTAATTATATAGATATAATGAAACATACAAAAGGCTAATACCTATACCTTTTTTCAATTTCAACTTTATTTTGGTGCATCTATCAAAAATAGTATCTAATTATTAGCAAACTTTTTGTAGGAACTCAACAATTTTTAATCAATCCCTGAACAATGATTTTATAGCGATAGTTGAGCAGAATCAAGAAACAAATTATCCATTAACAACTTCTTTGATTTTTGTGGTACTAAAATGGAACAAAGCGCATTTTTAATTTCTGGCATGACTTAAAACTTTTCCAAAATACATTTAAATGTATCCTTGTTTACACCACGTAATACTACGTAGGAGAACAAGGACAGACACGAATGCAATCGTTATTTTGCAACATATGCGTGCGAACAAATACGAATAACATCGTAACGGCGGCGTTGTCATACCAGAAAATAACACATATTTGTTAAGTATAATTATGGGCATTACTATTTAATTGAAATACATAAACGTATTTCAAATTTAGAGATGGATATTTATTTTATTAACGTTAAGAATCGCCAACAAATATTGTTTCATATTAACTAAAAATTTAAATATTTTAAGTAGATAGGTAATCCATATTTTTAAGCGAAATTCCTACTCCAATATAGGACTATCCAGAAAATCACTGGACCTGGGCGTTTTTTTTTCAATCTATAGTTTTAAGAGTGTGCCAATGATAAATCTATGAGAGTATTACATAAAAGTCTCTGCTGTAGTGTTTCTCCGATTAATAACATGATGAACATATTTATATTATGTAATAATAGGTAAGTTCTTATAGTTACATAGGTAGCAGAATATATTTAACTGTTGCAGTAATATATATTACCGATTCCTAATGTTAACTAGGGGTTTGAGTGTAAATGGTGCTTAGCCTCTCTTTTGTGTATTGTGTTGTAGTAAAGTGTCACGTAATTTTGAATTACGACAGATGGTGTGTGTAAGATTCATTAAATAAATAAATTATTACCTATAAGAGATACTAGTTTGGCAACTCTGCATTGAGAGAATAAGATTTATACATTCCGAATTCGAATTGCACGTAGTATTGTTCTTATTTCTGTGTAGACTATGCGACATGCGCCGATTTGTTTGTTATTGTTAGGTTAGTGAATAAGTGAAGTGATTTTTGTAAATAGGTATTTACGATTTACTGTAAGTACTTACATATAATTATTTAATTTAAATTAATGTAAGTAATGAATAAATAACGAATATTTTATTATGATATTTACTAAGAATAACTAAATATATTCATGGAAAAACCGTTTCATTTTAGGTTAGGTATTTGATTAAAAAATAGAAAACAGGCGCCTTATTTTGATTAAAAATAATTGTACCTACTTACTTAGTAACATTACAAAAAATACATAACTACCTAAAATTAAAATAAAGACCTTGCGTTTTGTAGGTTAAAGCTATTAATTTTCTTGTTAAGTGAATCGGTATAAGTTATAAGAAGTAAACATACCTAAGTTGGTATTAGTTAAATAAATTTTATTAACAAATAATTGTTGCCTTGATAAGTAGCCAGCTACCTATTCGGTAATTGTTGTAATAATAATGTTTGTTATTAAAAATTCATAGAAAATGTTTATATTATTATCTATGATAGGTACCTTGTTATGTTTGTCATATTACGGTAAACAAATTGTTGCTAATTCTTATAATTAACGTTTATTTAATTTAAACAGTATACGTAAGTACCGAGGTTTCACATTTCAGTGATCGAAATGGTATTTTTGCTAAAGGAATTAACATTTGTAACAAAAAATCATGGGTATTGCGATTCGGCCTTTCAATGATGTGATATTCCTTGGGTTCTTTCACGACTGCTTTTTGCCATCACTTACAATAATTATAAATATTATCAACAATTGAAACCCACAAAAGTAATTGATTGACAAATGAAAACAAACTCCAAATAAACATGGAGATGCATATAGATGAGAGTGCAAAATTTCTCTATCAAATTTAAATTCCAGCAATAAATGTTGTTAATTTTATTACGAGGGTTCTCTTTTTAGTTTTCCATAGCTACGAGGGCTACTATTTAAGTTTTCTGTCTAAGTAACAACTATATATGGAAACAGTGATTACTTTTTTGACAGCTTGCGTAATAACAGTGATGTAACCATTTTGAAATTAGCGGAATTATGTACATTCAGAAAGAATACTAATGTTATAGCTCAGTCCGAATGAATCCCAATATGCTATTCCAAATTGTTATGGTTCGTTTCAAGTTTTACGAGCGGTTTCAAATAAAGAAGAACAAATAAAGAATATCAACTTGAATAATATCAGAATCGTCCTAGTCTTGGTTCAGTCAAGTCGTTCGTGTCAAGTGTTATCGCTTAATTGTTTTATTCTTTTTCTTTTATATTATACATATTTATTTCTTGTTGTTATTCATTTTCTTTAATTAGTTTTAATTATTAAATTAGTTGTTTTAGCCCGAACTATGCGTTTTATTTCTAATAAAGTTTTCGATAAATTATTGACAAAAGGGTCAACCAATCAAATATTTTCTTTTAAATAAAAGTGATCCAAGATTATAATGGTAAGTAATTTTGCATTACTTCAATACGGATTAATAAAGCTTATTTTAGTTGTTTGTTTATTTCATATAATAATTTGATTCTGTTATTATTCAAGTTGATATTCTTTGTTTGTTCTTCTTTATTTGAAACCGCTCGTAAAACTTGAAACGAACCATAACAATTTGGAATAGCATATTGGGATTCATTCGGACTGAGCTATAACATTAGTATTCTTTCTGAATGTACATAATTCCGCTAATTTCAAAATGGTTACAGTGATACAAGTTTGGTCCCCAAAATGCAGAACTTTCAAAAACGACCTGTATCTCAAAAAGTAAAAGGGCTAGGCCAATTCGGATTATGGCGTCTTAAAAGACTCTTTATCTAAGGCTAAATATTTTAAAAATAAAGATTTGTATCTTTTTGTTAAAGTATCTCCATCTAAACACTTAAATTGGTAATAGTTTTTGCTCATGTTGATAAATTGAATAATATTTTCGCAGCATATGAGTCACGTTACCAGTTACTATTCTGTGTGAACTTCTTGATTTCTTTTATTAAATAATTTGTATTTTCCGTAGATGACCTGACCGTTCTTAAATTAATCATATTAAAGATACAGAAGTTATGAAATGAGTTTAACAAATCTACAGTGTAGGTAGGAATAAAAGTGGTCCCAATATAGAGCCCTGTGGTACTCTCGATATTTATCTAAATCAAACTTAATAAGTTCTGCGGCTTGCTTATTAAATGCATTATATTTTAATTTACTGTTAGCTTATAATTAATGGGACCAAAGCTTTTGGATAACCGGAAATAACTAAGGCACCGTCTCTACTCTTATGGAAAATAATTTATTTGTATACAACATTTTAATTAATTATCAAATCTAATTCAATATGGAGGAATTTACCGTGAGGCTTTGGAAAAATCGACACTTGTTACTGTCTCTAACAATCTTAATAAATATGTAACATACTACAGACCATTGGCTTTGCGGCAAAATATTTTAGATGATTTTGTCTGATAGTAAACATGGCTTTCGAAAAAAATAAATCTACCAAAACAACCTTGACCGAAGCCTTGGATCGTATCTATAACTCACTCAATAGCCGAAAGGAAGTACTGAGGCCTTTGTTTGACTTGAGGAAGGCATTTGATGTTGATCACGGGCAATGTGGATCAGTATCATTATTATATATTTTTATAAATGACCTTGCATTTGAACATTTGAAAAGGTTTGGGCATACTTACATTTCATTGGGCAGAAATGACCCCTGAAGAGAGAATATTTCCAAAATTATAACACTCGAAATAAAGGCCATTTTCATGACTGACAGTATCACAAAAAATCCAAAATGCTTCAGTGAGAACATGACCAAAGACAATTTACAATTTTAAAAAAACTTGAAAATATTTCTAATCCAAAAATTTTATTTTTCGTTGAGGGAATTTTTCAATGCCAATTACTAGTGCAGTGTAAAATAAATGTTTGTTTTATACTTATTTGTAAGGTTGTATACAAGTTTTTTGTTATTATTTTATGGAAATAAGTAAACTTGACGATCCTACAATATACAGAATACTATGTGCCATATAATATTTATGTTAAACAGAGTTAATAAAAGTTTATTATTATTATGTGTAATATAAATGTATCGATAATTAGACTGCAGTACCGTCCACAGTATTATTACTTTTTATAGCATTAAAACGTTCATGAGTGCCAGCTTCACTTAACTTCACCACAAAGTTCATATGTCATCAGTTCAAAAATGGTGTGAGAATGCACAAACCACGAACTCTACTGCACAACATCCGCACCGAAATGGCCGCTGTTTCAAGAGAGTGCCAGCAACGCGATGGGCAACATTTGGACAACATGATATTTGCCACTTAATTTTCCAAAACTTCCTCTACAAATTGTCCCAAAAATAACAAAAATTGGGCCCTTTTCAAATCGGCTCTTGGAGCCATTTTTATTGAACTAACTAACTTTTTGTAATTTTGTACATTTTTCGACCAAGCCACAGAATTAATCTACGATATTATTTAAAATACATGTACCCTACCTCGAACTACTTCCGCCGTTGTCGGACACCTTGTAAAATGGTGACTTTGCGGAAAAATTACTTTACTTCTACCAAATACATTTTAATTTATTTCTCTTGCATAAAAATTCCATTTTATCACTGTCTATTTATCAGTACATCAATCTAACCTTTAGGAGTGGATTATTATAAGCAATGTCATGCCCTTAAATGTGAATTAAGACAAGAGAAAGAAATATTAGAATAATAGAGATCACGCAATAAAAGGGATTGTATACATTATGTAATAAAAAAATAATATCATGGTATTAATTATTTAGCTTAACAGCACATTGTTCCATGTTCTATTGATACTGGATAGAAGCTTTTACTTTGCTTTATTGTTTTCAAAATCTTCACTTCTGTAATATTAATTTGAACAATGCAAAATTAATGATTCATATGTTATTAGAACATGGATTATTTTGCATCGTCAGCACTGCTGGGACGTATGAATTTTAGCAGTGTCGTGTGATCCTTTAAACAGTCGAGTGATTCGTAATTTCGAAAGGCACAAAATTATATTTTTTAAGCAGTAAAATCCAGCAAATAGGGTATCATGAATTCCCTAGCGGAAGGCTTTATTACATTATGTAACAAGCAATTCGTAAATTACCATAATATCCATATTTCATTTCAAAATGAATTTTCCGTAAAAGTTAGGTTGGGTGTTATTGATGGTAATGTTTGTGGTCCACATTTCCTACCCCCAAGGTTGAACTCGGAACTGTTTTTGCAGTTTCATAATAACAATCTGCGGGACAACCTGGTCGCCAACCCGTCGATCGCGAGCCCCTGGTAGCTCGCGAAGAGATTTCTGGTACGTAGCTCCCAACATATTTATCTAAATGCCAAACGACATCCGGAGGATTCCTCATTAAGGATAGTTTCTTAGGTCTTGATTAGGTCCTGTATGATAGCGTCTTATACCAAACCAAGGCCCCAAAAAATTGAAATCTGTTTTCCTAATAATGGAGTCGCAGGAGGATGATATTATGAAGGGCTATTTGCATGCCAAACGACATTCTTCGGAACGGTCATTAAGAATAGTTTCTTAGGTCTGGATTAGGTCCTGTATGATAGCGTCCTATACCAAACCAAGACCCCAAAAAATTGAAATTTGTTTTCCTAATAATGGGGTCGTGAAATTTACGCAGGACAATGATATTATGAAGGGCTATTTGCATGCCAAACGACATTCTTCGGAACGGTCATTAAGAATAGTTTCTTAGGTCTGGATTAGGTCCTGTATGATAGCGTCCTATACCAAACCAAGTCCCCAAAAAATTGAAATCTGTTTTCCTAATAATGGAGTCGTGAAATTTACGCAGGAGGATGATATTATGAAGGGCTATTTGCATGCCAAACGACATTCTTCGGAACGGTCATTAAGGATAGTTTCTTAGGTCTTGATTAGGTCCTGTATGATAGCGTCCTATACCACACCAAGGCCCCAGAAACACTGTACATTCAAAAAAAAAAAAAGGAGCTCACTGTGCATTCTACAATTACCGAAGGTGCTCAATACATTCAGAAGGTTGGCGACCACTGACCTAGAGGATGCATCCATTCATTTAAGGCATGAGAGTTGTGATTTTACCTTTGAAAGCCACCAATTCAATTTCTTATTTTCATTTTTGTTTAATTTTTTCCAGAAATCAGTAGGTATTTTAATTTTTTACTTGCAAATGGTGTGTCAATCGAAAAAAAAGTAAAGAGCTTTTTTTGCTGTAAATTGAACAAGTATTCTTGAAATAATTGTTGCTTCTAAAAATATGAGTGGCGTACCATATTTTTCATGAAAATTGTGCGAAGATGTGTCCGTACGCACGCCACTGCTGGAAGTAAAATAATAATTTTTGCGTAAAAAGATGTATCTAAATTAATAAAAATGTTGACATTACATTGTGGTTCTCTGCTTTAGGAACTGATAGATTCAATATTTTTGTATAAAAGTATATTTATTCCGCGAAATTAAAAACGACCCTCGTGATATGTTCAATTGCTACAAATTTAAAATTACGTTCTCCCGATCTCAAGTGCTTAATACTTTGCCGCCACATATGGGCATTATGTTTTTGTGCTACAACATTTCATAAAACGGTGTAACAATTGAAATATCATTATTTCCTTCATAATACTAGAAATAATAACTAGAACGTGCGCCAATGATTTAAAATCATTTTTCTTTGTTCCAGAGAAATGAATCCGACTTGGTTTTTCCTTTTGTCACTATATTTGCCATATGGTCAATGTTTCAACGGCGATCTGACACCGGAATTGTGTCCAGATGAATGTGAATGTCATTATTTTCGTGTCAACTGGGTGACAGATTGTTCCAACAGCAACTTGACTCAAATACCATATGACGAACTGAGTTTAAACGTATATATATTAGATATGAATGACAATTTGATAACGGAAATACAGCCATTTCCAGTGGATATTAAAATGAGACGAATACAACTAGCTAACAACTTCATGACGGAATTAAAAAAAGATTCTTTTAAAGGTACGTGTATACTTAGATTTTAAACTTCTACTTGATGGCAGATGGTGAATCAGTGGGGTTGTACAGTTTTGAATTAAATATGGCTGGGCACTAAGAATTATTCTACACAAGTAGCATGTTCACAATGATATTGAAAAATACAAACCCATCGGTCTCTCCGCAACCAAAGACACGAACTGAAGTTGAAACAGAAAAGAAAACTTGTCCAAGTGAACTGGCGTCAGCATACTAAGCAAATGGCACAGACAACCTTGGCTTTGGACCTGGTTGTGGGACTGGATCGTCGTGTGCAAAAAAACTTTGTTTTTATCCACGACGCGAAACCTTCCAGAGGACTTTGCTATCGAGATAATTTCAAACACCAATGCTATATGGCTGCTTTGTCATAATGATGAGTAAAAGAGAGTTCGCAGCGGGAAGATCCCGTCCAGAACCAGGTCCAAAGCCATTTGCTTGGTATGCTGGCAAATCAAGAAAATTGTGTTTTATAATGATAATAAGAAAGACTAATTTTATTATGAGTTCCCCAAGGTTCAGGATTGTTGCTCTCGTCATAGTATGACTTATGTGAATGAGGCGTTGTCGATATTCTGTGTGGCAAAACTTTAAGAGTTATTTTCTTTCCTTGTAAAGTTAGGGATAGCCACTTAGAGTATTTGAACGAGTAGCTGGATATGATGATGATGTATAATGCTGTTATTGTTCCTACCCTTACCTATAGCTGTGAGCTTGGAGCACTTATGGAAGACATTTAAAACCCCTAGTGGAGTACCATCAACGATGTGACAAAAGTTCAGAACTTTTGGCCACGTAATTCGCATGCCAACGGAACGCCTTCCAAAGAGAACCCTCTATTCACAGCTTAAGATCGGCTCACGAAATCAGGGAGGGCAGCAAAAGAGGTACAGGGATGTTCTTAGGCCCAACAAATTCCTGAGTTGGAGTAGTTCATTCCCGTTAGCCAGTGATTGCTGATGATGATTTGAACGATATTTACAAAGCTCTAATAAATGGTTTCTTCTATTATTACAGGTTTGCACTATTTGATAGATGCCGACTTCTCTGGGAATGTTATACGAAAAGTTGACGTCGACGTTTTTGAGTAAGTACACATTCCAGTATAATTTAATTAAAATTCTGATTTAAAAATTTGCATGTGATGATTTTACCCTTACATAATCTTAATTTTACATAAACCAATTCGTTTCGTTTAATAAAACCGATGCGTGCTTTGCAATCAAATAAAATTGGCTATTTAAATGAAACGTAATGTTTAAAATTCAGATTTTTACTGTTTATATCGGCAAATAAATGTAATAAATTTTTTTTTTACGTTCAACTTCATGCATAGTTATCGGTTTTTAACTTTTCAAATTATCTCGTTCCTACGTGTCTGTAACGCAAAATGATTTTTGTTTACATTATCGATAGAGTAATGCGGTTTATAACGCATGTGTTTACCATAATTTTCGGTTATATCAACTATGCCGCACGGGGTGGTAAAAAGAAGAAACACCGTCCGTACTAAGGCCAGGGATAGGGGAGTTGTCTCCATGGATTTTAACCAAAGGTCATTTTCCTATGGAGTTGTGGCTCCTTCTTCATCTTCTAAAGAGAGTGGATTATCTGTTTTGCCTTGATCTTTGAAGAATTTCTCTAATACCATTTTAACTACGAGATGTTTTTACAAAACAAAATTCCAATTGTTTGACTTGCTGTCTGCAAACTGGTATTGTTCTTACTGATTACGTATTTGACTTTTGGCAAACAAATTAATGTATACTCTTCGATCCTCTAAAGGAATTGTGACGTGTCCTGTACACCCGAAGAAACAGGCAATCATATTATTATATTTTTGAAATTATCCCTACTAAGAAACATTAAAATTTACTTGTATTAAGACCTATAATCCGCCAATCCACAAGATTCATACATATTTAAAAAGGTCAATTATATACATTCTCCAAGTTTTAAATTTAAATATCATCATGAGTTGTGTGTCAGGCTGAAAACTTTTCACCCCATGCATCCCCGTTGTGATTGTATCGAAACAAGAGTTCGATCTCCCAGATATCGTCCATGTACCAATGATCAAAAAATGCTCCATTAAAGGTCTGACATCGTCAAATATATTTTCGTTTCTAGCAAACCCCATACGAGGATCGGTTGATAATTGGTGAGCCTTGAGGCTATCATATCATCATATCGACCAATTCCGTCGAGTCGTTTGTGTGCGAAAGCGGTTTTGTTTTCTGGGTATGAGGAAATCAAATGTCGAAACATCCATGGTTGATGAGGTTCGTCCAGGACGCCCATCAGCACTACCACGAAGGGAACCTTTAACACAGTCCAAGACATGTTGGTTCAAAACTGCAAATTGAACTTGAGGGAGATAGCTGGGACATGTATGACCACTTCCGAGGAGTTTTGGGCGTTGTTAAACCGCAGGATACGTAATCGTAGAAGAAAAGTGAGTCGACCAAGCAGCAGGCGAAGCAATGGATTTATCCCGGCGAAAAAGCTCCGAATAAGGCAAAAACGAGGAATTGAAGAGAAAACCAATTGATCACGGCCCAATTGGTTGAATTGGGCTAGTATTCGCCAGACCTGACCCGGTCACACTATTTTCTATGTTGAAAACTAAAACAAAAATATGCTTTCATTGATAAGGCTCATCAATTAATATACCAACCTCGTATAGGGGCCTCATTTAGGTTTTTCACGGATCAGTTGGCCAATTAATTATGCATGAAGAGAATTTTAAAATTTGGTTCAGATTTGTTAGGGATCCACCATCAATAAGGGCTGTAAAGCAAAATAATGTTAATTAAGGTAACGCATATTCATGTTTGTCCTAACCTAGGACATAAATTGTAACATTTCCAAGAGTTATTTGCGTAAAACCCATTTTAGTTGTGTTTATCCTTTATGTTAACACAATACATTATTTTCAGTGATTCCGCTGGTTTTATAACTTTGGAGCTGCAAAACAACCCACTAGACTTTGTCGAGGGTTTATTCCTATCCATACCAACCCTATTATATTTGGATATAAGTAATTGTACGTTAACTACGTTAAATGACCATTTCTTTGAAAATATATCGGCACTATCCACATTGGATTTATCAGAAAATCCGTTAAAAGTTATTGATACAAAAGCTTTTCATCCGTTAACCAATCTAGAGACGTTGAAAATGAATCACTGTAATTTAAGTGTAATCTCAGACGACGCTTTTATATACCAAATCCATTTGAAAAATTTAGATTTAAACGGCAATAAATTTTTGAATATCAATTGGGAAGCTGTTTTAAGAACGATGCATTTATTAGAATACTATGATGTGCGAAATGCACATATCGACAATTTATCTGAAAAGATGTTTACGAACAACCCGTACTTAAGAACTTTAATTCTAGCTGAAAACGACTTATCTGGATTGGATGTGGGTTTAGCAATAAAACATTTACAAAATCTCGATACCTTAGATCTCTCCTACTGCAATTTAAGTGTCCCATTTACCGAAGATACGTTTGTAAACACAACGAAAATTAGGAGTTTGTACTTATCTGGTAACACATTGTTTGCGTCCGATTTACTCGTGGCATTGTCGCCGCTGATAAACTTGCAAAAACTATCTCTGAGCAATTGCGGTTTAAGCCGCCTGCCTGACACTTTCGATAAATTTAAAAGTTTGCAAGAGTTGGACATATCTCACAACCCGCTGAATGACGCGTTTGTTAAATTACTAGCGCCTTTAGAAACTTTGGAATATCTAAATATGGGTTGGAGCAACTTAACGCATATAGCTCCGTCGTCATTTTCAAAAATGACATCAATGCGGAAATTGATTTTATCTGGTAATGATTTGAATAATTTGGAAGCCGGTCTGTTTGGTAACTTGACCCGATTGGAAAGTTTAGAATTAAACTTTTGCGGTCTACGTCGGCCTCTCAATGCCACTTTGTTCTTTAACAATCTTACCTATACAGACCTCACCGAACTACGCCTAGCCGGGAATCCACTTCGTGTGTCAGAAACAAGACCCCTACTTCCAAAACAATTCTCACGATTACAAACTTTAGACCTTAGCAACTGCAACTTGACATTCCTTCCACCAGAGGCGTTCTATTGGACACGCAATATTACATACTTAGTTTTAGCTGGAAATTACTTTAGTTCCCCCAATGATTTGAGGTTTCTCGAATACCTTCCTAAACTTGAAGCGCTCGATTTAAGATATAACAATCTTACTACATTCTCTCCTAAGGATCTCTCGGTAAATCCCAACGTAGTTAAATTAAAATTGATCGGAAATCCTTGGAAATGTGATTGTGCTGTGGCTGACCTATGGGACTGGGCAAACATTGAAAAAGGAGACATAGGCGTACTAGAAGGGTCGATTATTGGTGCTGAACATGTAAAAGCGGGTAAAGACAAACGTAAAAAAGTTTTAGTATGTAATTACGAAAATGTTCCGTTACCTATGGTTGTGAACAAAACAGCCGCTGGAAGGCGACCATTTATTAAACAACAAAGAACTGTATCATCAACAAATCGTACTTGGGCCAAATACGTTCGGGAATCGGGTTGTGACCAAGCATATAATTTATTATTACATCGTTCGTCTAGATTTATTCAAGCTCAGGGTTACGTGTCTGATGAGGGGATTAAAATGAGAAACGCACATCATAGTTCTAATAATTGGAAATTCGCCGGGATAACTGCCTTCCTTATTTATTCCTCATTAATGACTGTAATCGGTATTGCATATTTATTATCGAAAAAGCGTCGTCTTTTACAAAATATTAACAAAAATAATTAAGAACAACAATCGTCTAAATGATAGCAAAGTGTCTTTATATGAGCCTAATGCTAAAACGTATTGGTTTCATTTTAGATTCTCTAGGGAGTTTTCTAACATTGTTAGCGAAACCTACGCCGAGTTTATGGTGTTGTGATCAAGTGCTTAAACTTGATTTTCAATAAATTAGTTGAAAACGGATGAGTTGCCAAATCATCTTGTTTTTTCGTGAAAATCCATGCCCGAAAGCTCAGTCTCTTAATTTTATATAGAACTTTTGCTTGCCATATTTGCTTTTCTGTCAAAGACATTCAAACCAAATTTAATACACAGAGAATATTAATTTGTACGTTTGTACGATTCCGAACAAAACGCGTCTCTTAATATTTTTGTTGTGTTAAAAATATATTTTTTCTTCTAAATTTTATATTTTACAGTGCTGAGTGTCGTAAAATGTTTCTCTGCGTGTAACCGCTCTCAATTTTTCTGCCTCTGATTGTCCAGAATCAGTTTATTGTTTTTCCCAATTAAAATAATTTAACTTTTAAATAAACGCATATTTCTACAGAAATATTTGGCCATTTGAGCATGAATGAAATGAATTAAAATCTTCATAAAATAGAACCTTAAATTAAACCTTGAATATTATTTGGCTATTATTAACAATACACCTAGTGTACCCATTAAATACGATTTTATGGTTCGCATATTTGTAAAAACCAACGAGGTACAAAAATCCAAAAATCGCATACGGAAAATACGTAACAAATTATGTTGACAGGTTTATTGGGGCACATATAAAGACACATTGTGTAAATGTATTATTGTGATAGCAGGAACAATTTTTTCTGTAATTGAATGTAGTATTCACAACAATGGAAACGTATTTTAGTTTGTAATAGGAAACATCCGTTTTGTTTATTTTGTTTGTTCAATAAATAACTTGTAATTGTTTTAGCGTTCATTAGAAGTACGCAACTATTTTTTACCATAGATATATATTCTCAACTCAGTTGCAAGGCGTACTACTGTGATCATTAATCGTTTTATTTTAATTAGATTTAAACTAATTTAAGACTGTCTGTAACTGTGAATTAGTTGTAATATATTATTCCCTTACAAGTCGTTTTTATTTATTTTTATTTTGACGAGGTTCTAAAAACTATACTTCACGCAAGTACCTACTTATTGAAATTACAGTAACGATAAATTTGTTGAAATGTTACCAGGTTCTTCTAGACTAAACGACTTATAGATCCAGAGAACATAATAAAGGTAGGTAGGTAGGTAGGTTCAAAATGAGTCGGTCAATGAACTCCTTGGAGCGTACCAAACCTGGATGATTTTGCCAAAAGTTCTGAACTGAATAATTCATACTCGAGTGAATGCCGATGATGATGTTGATTAAGCGAAATTGAACCACATAACTGGTGGTATGCTTTATAACATAAAACTATTAACCGCTTGAAAATACTAAAACGTTGCTACGGCATATATTTTATTAGATTTTATATACGGGAATCACGATTTGCGAAACACTTTACGCGATGTCACAGCTTTAAAAAGCGCGACATTATTATCTATACATTTTTATAACGCCCTGTTTGCTCATACACGCGGGATACTACAAAATATCAACGTCAACTTTATTTTTACACTTTCGAGTCTGGAAAGCAATGAATGCTACGGCAAAAAAGTTATACAGGTTCATTCAACAAGTGTGACAGGCCTTCTAGCAGGGTAAATAAATTCACAAGTATCAGCCCGTCACTGCCTTGAAGAAATTATTTTCAAATTCAAAACTAAATACCTGGTTAGACAGGTACAACAAATATAAATACACTGTCGAAATTTTCATCTATTATATCTCGTACCTATATACTTATCTATTTATCTTAAGCCTCTAATTCATCAAGACATATGTGAATAGCTGACAACCGACCCTAATTAAGGAAAAGGTTAAGGGGATGGTAAGTGCCTTGAAGCTTTTCACTAGCAATTACAGGATGCCGTAATGAGAACAATACTTAATTGAAGTTTCTAGTAAGGGGCTTGTAAGTATCTAAGTTCAAATTTGGAGTTAGTTGTTTAGAAAAATATGTGAGTCGCAAAAATAGAAGTACGTATGTTCAAGACTTCAACTTGATTTAATGAGATTGCATTGTATTAAATAATGTACTTACGTTCAGTTGAGTGTTTGTTTTTCTAGAATCTATATTTATTTAAAACTATAGCGTTAAAAACTTTGAGAGAGATAAACATTTTAAATATTTAAATCAGTTTTTAATCATGTTTCTTCTAGGAACCTGCCTGATATCTCGTTTATTTGAAAGTATCGATATTATAAGTGCTCATTTTTCCATAGCATCTACCATGCTTATTAGCAGAATAACTGCTTAGAAACTGAATAGGCCAAGGTCACATGTTTTTCACTAAAATTACTTTATCGCCTGTTACTTTTACAAACCAACTTAAGGGTTATTCTTTCGTACTAAACTAGTGAACAATCTGAAAATTTTTATTCACAATTGTGCGTATTCTTCCGACATCGATCACTTTTACCACTGGTGACCCCCCTTGCTACTGATCAACCTCTAGGTTATTCTGTGCTCTAGGTACCGGTTACATGGATAATAACTTTCCAGTTTTCAGAGCAGATCTGGTTGTTTTCACAAGTTTTCGAGGTTAAGCTGGTTAAGTGAAAGACAATCACAAAACAGATGATCTTTCGGTATTCGCCAAAAATTCAGTTTAGTATAAACCAGTGTTGCCGATTGGCGCATAATTATGCGATTTACGCATAATTAGAGAATCGCACTGTAAAGAAAATCGCATATTATTGTTTTTAGTAATAAATTAGGAGTTTGTAAGGATCTCAAATTAGTTATTACGCGTGCGTAGTAAATAAAAAAGCAATTTACATACATACGCATTCATTTGATCTGCGTTATATAAATAAATAAAACATAATTTTATTCTGGTTTGTTTAAAGCAACACAATTTATAATAATTTATCGATATATCGTTATTGCATGTGTATCCCTATTTCTGACTTCTGTGAGTCCGTGCCTATGGCACCTGGCTCCATCTGTTAACATTGAACCGCAACAAGTAGAGAACACTGCAAGTAAGATAAACTATATTCCTGCAAAATTTCAGTAATAATTCAATAGTGACACAAATTACAAGTTAATCGACTTATTCTATTTTACCAGATCGATATAATAAAATTCTAGGCTGCCTTATATCACAGCAAATGTGTGTATGTTAGCTGTGCTTGTGCTTATATCATGCGGCCAATAAAGAAGAGAAACAAAAAATAACCCCACTTCAATCCAATAACCTCAAAATATTTTGTTAAGTTCAAAGTTCGTACAACATGATGATGATTCTATGCTTCAAAGCTTAGTTCCCAATAAATATGTAGCCTTAAATCCTTAGTTTTTCCTGCTCAAACTTTTAGAACTCTGATTAATACAAAGATGTGTCAAAATTCATTTAATAACATATGTACCCAATGGCCAATATTCATTCAAAAAATATCGCTACAATTATTCATAGCAGCCAACATTTCTTAATTGTGAATAAGGAACCAGATGTAAAAATTAATAGTAATAATTCACACGAAGTACGTACTATTTCCTACATGGTTCTATTGTTTTTGTCTAAATTGATTCATTATTTTGATTTTTTTAGGAAACTGTGCAGCTATTTCTGAAAAGAAATTATCCAGAACTCAGTAATGCAAAATTAGTACATGAATACTATTTTCCTCATCGGTTAGATTATGCTACAAGTGGTATCCTATGTATACCATTAGGAAAAAAGGTATGTCAAGCTGTGTCTAAAGCCTTTTCATCAAGGGAAATCAAAAAATACTACATTGCTTTAGTTAGAGGACGAGTTTCAGAAGAAATGCTGAATATAACAGTACCAATAGGTAGATCAAATTTTGTATTACTATTTTTTAAGCAATGAGCGTTTGATATAGAATTATTACCTTAAAATGTTTATTATTAGTAAAGTAGGGTACATGTAAATTTATTTAATATTTTAGGTGAAGACAGCAACGAAAATGATGTTCAAAAAATGAGCACATCTCCTCTGTGTAAAAATCCCAGAGCAGCAACAACAAAATTAGTAATTTTATCTTATGGTTTATACAGTGGTCAACCTGCTACAAAAGTGCTGATTCGCCCAATTACAGGCCGGCGACATCAAATTAGAGTACATTGTAAGTTCATAGGGCATACTATAGTCGGGGATTACACATACAGTAATAGAGAAGATACGGATCCTGATAGAATGTATCTCCATGCTCTCAGGTAAGTGGAGGATGCCCCTCTAGAAACGTTGCTGCAAACAATTCACAGGGTAGTGAGCTAATTAGTTCACTAATTTCAGGCTTGTTTTGCCAAATGATTTTGAAAACTTGGACGTAGCTACAAAAGACCCGTTCCAGTGCACCAAAGAGTGGAAAGAACTGACTTCTGTACATAGTTTCAACTCAGCTTACCAAATCCTGGAATAATTATTAACAAAAGACACACTTAGTTGATTGAGTTACAACATATATTTTTTAAATTATATACAAAACTTGTATCTAAAGTTTTTCCGAAATAAATTGCCGTTATTATTACTGTTTGATAATTTAATAAGAAATAAGAGTTGGACATGTAGTACTTACCAGATTCCCCAAGCCAATTTAAGACTACATGAATAAATAGACACTTGTATTTCCTTATGCATAGGGGTCTGACAAGACAATACCGTCAATCATAACACAGGGAAATTTACTGAATTTGTAGACTCGATTACAGGTTTCTGTTTTTTCGTTTATGCATTTCACAATGCATGAAAATTTAGTCGACATGCGCCTACGACGAGAGCTTTATTGGCATCAAAGACGAATACATATTTGTCTTTGTTGGTATGTACAGTGACTTTATGCGGTCACTGTATTGATATTTCAATAGTAGCGCTATCTGACAGAAAAGTCAGCAACTAACGCATAGTTAATTACAGGATTCTATATTGCCAATGATAAACAGACAATTTTCCAGGCAACAGATTAGGGATACCACAAATTCGGATCTATCGATATTCAATTGTTGCTTTTAGATATATGAACATTCTGTTTGATATATCACGTGAACAAATAAAAAACGTGACAGAAAATCGAGAGTTTCAGTTTATTAAAAGTCAGATAATATATTGTGAGGTAAAATATGGATCTTTTGATATATCGAATAAATTGGTAAATCGTTGCACCTGTACAACACATCACTTGTCAGATTTAAAGGTGTATAGATTTTTAGCAGTGCTGTCAGGTTATTATAATTGTAATAAATAGCAATTATTATCGGATTATATTTCGCTGAACAATTTGGATAAAATAACTACAAAATCACAAGAAAAGTATACACTTTTTAAAACATTTTTATACAGTTATAACGTTGATGATTGTTATCACATTTTGAGAAATTTTATTACATATTTCACAGGTATATTACATGCTTTGAAAGTGCTCTGGCAACACGGATTTTTAGTAATTTAAGAAACAAGAGGGTGTTTGGTGTATCTACCATAAAAATATAAAAAATATTTATTAATAAATGTCAATAAACTACCCAATTCTTGTGCCATATTAGGCTCCTAATTCGTTATACCTTAAAATATTAAAAAACCTAACTGACATGGCTATGCACAAAGGATTTAGGGTGTTTGAAAAATCAAAACCACCTACACCTCATAGTGTTTTATTAGAGCACCGCAATAAAGATAATACACTTTTATTTGAATCGCAGGCTGTAGCAGTCCTGTGTAAGTATTTAATATTATTAATTTGAATATCATTTAATAAGCATTATTGTTTAATTTTAGCTGCTGAAGAAACTAAAGCTGTAAAAAAACAGTACACCAAAATATTAGATGCTTATGGATGTCTCGGTGTTTTGCAACTTTACTCTGGCGAAACTACGCTTTTATATCTTGTTATGATAACTGGATGTTTTTCAGTAGGAAAAGTAGGTGACTCGGAAATTTTTAGAATAACACAAACCCAATTCGTACCTTTACATCATCCACAAAATGAAGATAAAATTTCAGAGGTATGTTGCAAATATCCCTTGGCTAGTGCTCTAATTAAATTTAGTTTCGTGTAAGTGAAAATGCTGTTGTTGTGTTTTAGGTTAGAAAACTATTGAACTCGGGTACATTTTATTTCTCATGGTATTCTGGTCAGGCCGGTGGAATGGCTTTGGATCTGACCCTTTGTGCTCAAAGACGTGTTAAAACATCAGTTACAGATCATCGATTTTTTTGGTTAATATCAAATAAGTACTTAATAATACCTTGAGAATTTTAAAAATGTTTTTTAGGAATCGAATGTTATATGTCCATTTAGTCAGATTTGGTGTTGATTGTAATAGTTGGTTAGTGCGAGCGATGTGCGGATCTGTAGAGATTAGAACAGTCTACGTGGGACATAGAATAGCTCTTGCTGCAGTCATGTCTAGATTGAGCTGTGAGCGAGCTGGAACTAGGTTAGTGGTTTCTCGCACAACTAAGTATTCGTTAGAGTTTTATTTTAATATTTGTTAACAGATTCAATGTCAGGGGTACGAACGACGAGGGTCATGTGGCGAATTTTGTCGAAACGGAACAGGTCATATTCTTAGAAAATGAAGTATCGTCTTATATACAAACCAGAGGTTCTGTACCATTGTTTTGGGAGCAACCTGGTGTTCAGGTATGATCGAATTATTACTAGATCGTTAATCACTAGATGTCACCAAACACATTTCTTGTACAAATATTATTTATATAATCAGGTTGGTTCTCACAAAGTGAGAATATCAAGAGGTTATGAAGCTTCAAGGGCTGCATTTAATAGGCATATGGGAACAATTAAAGAAAGATACGGTCAGCAAGTTATAGTTAATTTACTTGGGACAAGTTTAATTGGAAGCAAGGAGGGCGAAGCCACTTTAAGCCAGGAATTTCAGGTTAGAGAGTAATAATGCGTGTCTCAAAACAAACGCAGGAATTGAATTTTAGTGTTCAGCTGGTTATTCCTTTTCATTCCGGAATCTTTTTAATCTGCTTCGCACAAACTTGATGAGTGACTAAAGTATGCATATATCGAGTAGCATGGCACAAAGTTTTATTTCTGGGTCAATTTTGGGACACCCTTTATATTCTCATAACTTACCTGCATATACGTTTTGTTATTTTAGAGACATCATAAAGATTCACCTCATACTGATATCCTTCATGTAGTTTTTGATTATCATCAAGAAGTTCGAGGTGGTAACCAAACCAACTTGCAGAAGCTGAAGTCAAAAATTGACCAATACTTACAAGAATTTTCATATTTCCATGCTAGTGGAAGTTCCATTTTTAGTCTACAAACAGGTACAATTCGAACAAATTGTTTAGACTGCTTGGATAGAACAAATTGTGTCCAGACGTTTATTGGTATTGAGATATTGCCGAATCAGTTGCAATCTTTAAAATTAGTTGACAAGAAACAAACCCTGTCAAAATTCGAGGAAGTGTTCAGGCAAATGTGGATAAATAATGGTAACGAAATTAGTAAAATTTATGCTGGAACAGGAGCTATCCAAGGAGGCTCAAAGGTATTCCACATAATAATGCTTAAATAATTTGAGCACACATACTACTTCTAGGCTTCTATACCAATTATTAGACTTAGTTAATATAAGGTAGTGTGGGTACTCGAATTTTTGGCTTGATGAAAATAAAATATGTTTTGACAGCTCATGGATGGTGCTCGATCAGCGGCAAGAACGATACAAAATAACTTACTGGATAATTCCAAACAGGAGGCTATTGATATATTATTAGTTGGCTCAACTTTATCTACAGAATTAGCAGATCGAGCTAAAACTTTGCTACCATACAATACACTTCATGGTAAGGGTGAAATTCTAGGCTATAGTACACCATTGATTTAAAATACCACCGAACATATACCATATAGATTATCATTATGCATGTTTCTATTCAAACAGCTTAGATTTTTCAGTGATTTGATCTGTGATTGAAGGTCGTTAGAAAATACAAATTTGTCTCGAAATTCCTACGCTTAACCAGACCAATAAATATAGTCAAGGAATTCTCTGAAGCATTGATCAACAATCGCAAATTCCATCGAAAACTAACCATCAAGCTTCTAAATTTACATAGTGCATTGTCGCTAAAGCATCCAAACAGGTATCGAACTTTCAAAAACGTGTAAACAAATATCTTAACACAAGATAATCCTTGTTTTTTTATTTCATGTGTCACATGTATTGAAATCCACTAGAAATAATGTATTTTCGTACATTTTTCATTCAACGGAAGGAAAAATAAACAAAAAATGTATTGACCATGTACCAGTACGATAAATCAAAAGACGACAGGTTATGCCCTAAATTAACAGAAGTGCACATTTATCCCAACGGTTTTCAAAAAATGAAGGTTAAATATACTTCTCAAGTACTTAGTCACAGCACCTCAGTAGCCTTAAGGCTGTTTGATCAGACTCCAAATAAAGGTGTAAGGCGTGCACGATTGTGCACTTATTTTTTAATCGCGTTGAATTTTTTTTTTTCGGAGCATAGAAAGAACACTTTAACAGAGGTTTATATAGGAATAAAAATAAAATTTCTTAAAAAATTTTTTTGTAGTCAAAATAAATTGTTAGGAATTTTTATTTTATTCCTATATAAACCTCTGTTAAAGTGTTCTCTCTATGCTCCAAAAAGAATTGTTCAAATCGATTAAAAAATAAGTGCACAACCGTGCACGCCTTATACCTTTATTTGGAGTCTGATCAAACACTCTTAAATTGGTTGGTGGTGGACTTTAAATTATTACCATCTGATGCAAGGGTCACTGCAAATTTTATTGACAAAATGAATAGACTTTTCGATATTTTAAATTCCAGTCATTTAAACAATTTCGATGTCTTCAAAGGAAATCAACAACAAAGAATTTGTTTTACATTATTCAAAAATTTAAAAGTAATTAGCGAGAAAGGTAAAAACGTTAGTATTAGAATGTTTTGCAAAAAGGACTAAAATAAAACTGATTTGAAAGACTTTATTGGCTTCACCGGTATTTTCCACGAAGATTAATGCACTTTAGTATGCGTTCGAAGCCACTCTGGAAGCAGTTATTCTGCTTGTTTCTTAGTACACTCAAAATTGCCCTTTTAAGACTAGGATTGCTTCTTTTGACTACTGCAATCTTTGACTACAATGACTTCCGAGCGCTGTCTTTATGTAAAAAAGTCTACGTCCCTTGTTATTGTAAAAAGTAGTGTCTCTTTCTTAAAGCCCGATGATTAATTTTGCTTCTCGAAATTATTCGATCTGATGCACTGAATAAAAATTATTTTATTATTAGACAAACATACCTACATTCTTTAGAGAAGAATTTACCCAATATGCTAGAAGCAAGGAAATTGGATTGGTCGAGACGGGTCTATTTCTTCGGCACCCCGATCATTAGCTGAAATTCCAGCGATTTCTACTTCTGGGGGCATCTAAAGCAACTGGTAGCTGGGACGAAGATCGTATCCACATCAGTCATTGAGCTTCCATACGCGAAACGTTGTTCTAGCGCATACAGGAGTATCTGGCTGGAACTAAATATAAAGAAACCACAGATTCTCTACCAATTATTTTAATTTCGGAAAAACCCTGAGTCACTTTATAAGCAGAATTAATCAGGATTTAAGAAAGCAACAATAATGTGTGCAGAAACCAGTCGCTGAGCATAAGGACTCGCCGGCACCAATCGCACTGGTGTAAGTGCTTTAGAAAACAATGTTGTACATATAAATGTGACGTTTAATGATGCATTTACGTGAATCAAAACTGTTGATAAATGTAAACTAAACGGATCATTTCCAGACCAAGAACTTTTTGATAATATTCTCAGATTTCTAATCATAATCTGCTCTTAAATTTCCTTCACAACATTCTGTGACATTATGTCGAAGTTCAAAATAATTATAAATAAGTTTCTTAATTTTATTTACAGCTCCCCCTCATGTACTAAGGGAAATGTGTAAAAGATATACGGAATATACTCAACCAATCACGGTTAGAATCTCTGTTGGCACATACAATGTTAATGGTGGCAAGCATTTTCGGAGCGTAGTTTTCAAAGAATTAAAATTATCTGATTGGCTTTTGGATAACCACACAAAATCTAACGGTCATCTAGTGGATGCTGGTTATTCGGATGAAATTAAGTACTCTCCTGTTGATATTTACGCGATTGGGTTTGAGGAAATTGTTGATCTAAACGCGGCGAATATTGTAAATTCCAGTACCGAGAATGCTAAAGCTTGGGCAGTTGAATTGGAGAAGGTGCTTTCAAGAGACAGGCAGTATGTTTTGGTAACATATCAACAGTTAGTTGGAGTATGTTTGTATATTTTTGTAAGACCGGAACATGTTCCTTACATTAAAGATGTGGCTGTAGATTCTGTTAAAACTGGATTGGGAGGACATACTGGAAACAAAGGAGCTGCGGCGATACGATTAGTTTTCCATGCTACATCATTTTGTTTTGTCTGTGCTCATTTTGCTGCTGGTCAGTCACAAGTTAATGAACGTAATGCTGATTATAACGAAATTACGAGGAAGATTACATTCCCGATGGTAATCATCTGCAAATAATTATTGGTTGGAATTACTTTTAATGAAAATTTTAGGGTCGTTCCTTAAATTCGCACGAATATCTTTTTTGGTGCGGCGATTTTAATTATCGAGTGGATATGGACAAAGAAGAACTTAAAGAATTGATAAAACAAGACAACTTTCCTGCCATCTTGGAGAACGATCAACTCAAGGTATTAAGTTGTTCGAAGAATATTTTACTAATAGTTTAAATAATTGTTTATTTATTAGAAACAACAAGCTGAAGGAAATGTTTTTAAAAACTTCATCGAAGGAGAAATAAACTTTCCACCAACCTACAAATACGATTTGTTTAGTGACGATTACGACACGAGTGAGAAATGTAGAGCACCTGCTTGGACAGATCGAGTTTTATGGAAAAGGAGAACTCACTCTTCGGAATTAAATAGTGTATCTGAATCACCAGGAAAACTGATTCATTATGGTAGGGCAGAATTAAAACAAAGTGATCATAGACCGGTAATATGTATTGTTGATGTTGAGTGTAGAACATTAAATGAAGAGAAACGGCAGCAAGTATTTTATGAGGTTATTGCTGATATGGGCCCACCAGATTCCACGATAATTGTGCATTGCGAAGGTTCGTTTTTACTCAGATTTTGTGACTTTTAATCAAAATACATAATACAAAATTTATAGATGTAGCAGATCAAGAAGACACCAGCGTTTTCGATGATAATTTAGTATCAATTTTACTAGACGAATTTGCGCAATTTGGGGAAGTGATTTTAGTTAGATTTGTTGCGGATACTATGTGGATTACATTCAGAGATGGTCAATCTGTGTTAGAAGCATTAAAAAAGACGAGAGGAAATATTCGGGTGAATAACCTTTAGTTATTGTTAATCATAAACCATTTCCTGACATTGTTATCGATACATTTAAATTAGTGTTTGTTTTTATTATTATAATAAAAGTTTTTTTAGGTTCAAGATTATGATTTAACATTATCATTAAAAACGCCAAATTGGGTAGAACAGGCTAAAGAAGAAATTGGTTTGTGTTCCAGTAATACTGTTCCACTCTATGTATCTCCCAGCCAGTCGGATTATAATTGTAAGTACAATAATATAGTGGTTTACTCTTTAAATTACTGTTGCTTGACTAATTTATTCGTAATATCATTCATTCTCACAATCAAATTGAACAAAAACAAAAAAAATCAATATGAAAACACAATAATAATTCAGAAAAATATGCATATTATACAATATAAATAATAACAATTAACTTGTAAAGGTGAGGATTGCTTTTAGAGCGTTATTCTTCCGAACCTGGTAGTTTTTTGTACAGGAAAGCTATGATAAATTTTACATGCATGAAACAAAGCAGTAGAATGCCTGGGTATTACCATTCAATAAACAACTTAAAGAAATATTATGCCGTTTGGCATGCATCATAATATCATTGTCCTGCCTAAATTTCACAACCCATTAGGCAACGAACAGGTTTCAATTTTAATGCTTTTGTTTGGTATAGGACGCTATCATTCAAGACCTAAGAAACTACCCTTAAATTCCACACACCACGCATGTCGTTAGACATGCAGATAGCCCTTCATAATATCATTGTCCTGCCTAAATTTCACCACCCATCAGGCGCAGACCAGGTTTCAGTTTTAATGCTTTTGTTTGGTATAGGACGCTATCATTCAAGACCTAAGAAACTATCCTTAGTGACTCATCCCACGCATGTCATTTGGCATGCAGATAGCCCTTCATAATATCATTGTCCTGCCTAAATTTCACCACCCATCAGGCCCAGAACAGGTTTCAATTTTAATGCTTTTGTTTGGTTTAGGACGCTATACTGAAATGAAGTTCGAGAAGAACTCTGTCTTCTATCTATTGCTCAAACCAACTCGAGGTTAATTATTAAAAACACTCATTTTGCATCAGGCTTAGGTATTCCAGATGTACAAAAGACCGCACCTCCACGACCTGCACCACCAGTACGACCGCCTCCACCAGCATTAAAACCTGTACAAGCTTCATCTAAAAAAGTAGTACCTAGAGCTGGCGTTATAAGTATGCCTACAGCAGCAGGTTCAGCTCCACCAAATGTACCACCTCCAGAACTACCTTCGATGTTGTCTCAGGACCAAGACGGTGGAATTTACGAGGAAATAGATAATTCAAGCAGCATTTCAGAACCCCAAGGTACTGTATTGATACATGATTGTATTTTTGTTTAATTATTTTAAATGATTCAGGTCCACCTCCTCCACCTCCAAGAGCTGATGCACCTTTACCTCAGGTTTCGTCAAGAGGGCCTCCTCCTGTACCGGCAAGATCTACACTTCCTCCTCCTTTGCCAGCAAGGCCAAGACAGTAATGCACTATATTAGTCTGATAATTAAAAGCAAATTTCATGCTAGTTTAAACGGGTATAACTGGGTAATTAACGATCTTTTTAAAGTCCCATTGGAGAATACCATCGAGGGAAAAAAATTGTGAGAACATTTATTGAGACTACCGAGCTACTGAAACGCGAGGAACATTTTTGTAGATAGTTTGATATCGTCACTAATAAGAAAATAGTTTCTGGACATTACTTGTTAGACTCCTGTGTGCGACGGAATTTCCAGTGCCATTTTATCGAGTCACCATTCGCCCGCATCATATTAGAAGCCCACTAAGTTCGGACAGGTACTATATTATTATTTTTTGAAAGGTCTTTTGTTTCTGAAATGGATGAGCAATTACTATGAAAACGGGGGTTTCCAGAATGTCGTACCTGATGTTTATCTCGCGCTCCACTGTTGGTGTCAGTGTCAACCACTAATTGGATTGGATTGGATTCTTGGTATTTCAAAATGAAAAATTTCATGACAATTATCCTGATTTCATGATTAAGGATAGATTGTTGTGTACAAATATTCCTGATTTCTATTATTCCTTTATATATATATATATATATGTTTATCACATGAATATTAGAACCATATAGTCCGTTTTATCAAGCATCGAGTACTAAGCGTTTGCCTATGAAAATAAGAACGGCGGGATCGTTTGGAGCTATTAAAAAATTAAAGGCTTGTTTTGACCCTGTGTGAACTGAACCGTTCCCTTTTTTTTATAATTCATATAATTTGATTTTGTAGATCTGTTCTTGAGATCAGTTTTGTCTTGGAACACTCTTTAAAGTATCTTATGTTTGTATGCATGGGGAAAAAAGAAATATTTGCATAAAGGCTTTGTTCAAAAAATTTATATATATTGAAAAGGTACTGTAGTAGTCAATCAGAAAAAGAGAAAAATTAGAGAGCTCATTTTGTATAGTGCGTTTTGGTTTATTTGAAACCATGAAATTAATTCATGTATATTTTGTTTAAACATACCTAGGATGATTGATATTTGTTACCGATGTGTTTCTATCATGTGGCGATACGAAATCATTTAACTTCGCTAGTTATATTCAAATACACGTACCGGTTACCCCCAAGTCTGCTATTTGATGCTATTGTATAATAAATGTGTGTAACATGTTAGATACGACCATGTGATTGATATAGAATAATTAAATGGACAGAATAGCATTATATTGATTAATGATTCTTTAAACTTCTCCTCTCGTGTTGAGAGAAGACATTATAATCAGTGGCGGCCTGTCATATGAAGCAAGTGAATAATCAGTAAAATGATTAATATTGAAATTTTTTTTGTGTAATTATTTATAGCTATTTTGAATTTTGTCATCATTTGAAGCAGGCTTTATGGTATATACACCTATTTAACATACATAATTTACATACCTATAGGTATTTCCCCTTTTTTTATTCGTGTAATAGTAAAACAATATTTATTTTGGTCTCTCTCTTCGCTGCGTGCGGCAGTGCTTGATTCCTCTGTCATACCAATAGCCTATTTATCATACATGTTCTTATGCAGATTAAACGTGCCTCAAAGCATTTTCATCTATAAGTCAGCAGCAATGGGCAACACTGCCATCCGGTATATACCCAATATACAACGAGATAACCACCTGACGGCCGGGCTATCGCTCTTCATATAAACATAGTTGCCAGCGTTTAATTGCATACGAATCTTGCCATTTAAAAAACAGTATAAGAAGCACGCTTCATATAGATGCATCCCAGGTTTAATGTAAAATAAGGGTATATGACAACGCTTCACGAGTGTGTTTTGTATCTATATGATGATTATAATTATTATTTTGATTCTCTCTATCTCTATCACACAGTCGCAAATTTCTAGTGCTTTGCTAATATTTTTTCTATTTAATTTTCGTGAAGCTTAAAGTTTTGATATTTTCATGACAAATTAGTTTTTTTATTTAGTTACCTACATATTTAATTTAAGGTTTAAAAAAAGTTAAAAAACATATATACGGCTATTAATTAGTATTTTTTTAGCTGAAATAAATGCCACAAGCCGCCACTGATTATAATATTATATAATGACAAATTGAATAGGTAATAAAAATTATTTATTATTAGCCAATTTACCGTTTCTGGTTCCTAGTCAAAGATTGATTATCATTTTCTTGTAAAAATTTTTAGTAACATTTTTAAAAACGGAAGGTTTTGGTTAATAACAATAACATTGTATCATTTATAATCCAGTTTTCTTGGGTTTCATGAGATCAAAGTATTATAAACAAATACAATTTGTACAACCAAAAATATATCAGAACAATGTTAATAATGATCCCAGTTTCCTTTGTTGGTAAGATGGGTTTTACTTTACTGTAGTAAACTCACGAAAACTGGTGAAAAACTTGTATTAATTTGGAAGGATAAACTAACAGAATTGTATAAATATTTGTTATAATTCGCAATTTTATCGAATAGTGCAATGATATTATTGAATTAGTAAATTATAATATATGAAAATATTCCATACTTAGTTTATATTCCATATTTAAAACCTATTTTTACCTTATAGTTCTTGCCTTTTCTGACTGTGAATTTATTGTTGGCTGTTATTAGAATTTTCTAGCAGGCCAATCAATAGAGGATTTTTTGTGACAAAAAGCTCTATTTTAATAGATTTTTGTTCATTAATTTGGTATAAATATTTTAAAAAATTGTGTTTTTTATTTTCCATTTATAAGATAAAAAGTTATACATTAATGTTAATGGTGTCTATACACATGTTGTAGATAATCTTATTATATTAATTTAGCAATTCAATCTTTCTCAATAATAGACCAAAACATACAGGGTGGTCCAACGAAAAGTTTGCACCTAGCTTTTCTCTTTTTTTTGTAGTCGAATGCGAAAATGCTCGGACACGTCGATTTTGCTTTTGAGGGGGACACATTTTAAACATATTTTTCGATCTGCGCCTTTAACCCCCTAGCGGGGGTGAGTAACAACCCTAAAATTTTAAATGGAAAGAGGGGTCTAATGACATATCATTTGAAAGGACACAAAATTGTCTTTCTAATGATACCCTATTTGTCGAATTTTACTAAAACAGTTAATACGAAAACGACTTTAAAGACATTAAGCCGATAATTTTGGTATTAATGAGAAATACAAATAAGTTTTAATTATTACGACTGAAAACAACTACAATCATTTCTAAATTATTTACTTTGAAGAAAAACGGGATTTCAAAAACACTATCTTATTTATCAGAACTAAATTCCTCACTAATCGTTTGCGTTTTTTGTTGAAATAAAAACTGCAGATACGTGTAGGAAAAGAATTTACACCGTTTATTTTAGTCTTTTCATTGATTCAGTTTGGTTGCTTCTCAAGTTATTTTACTTTTACCGTACAAAATGATTTATTCCATTCTAGAATGAGTTGAAATTGTTAAACTTTATTTTCAAAATAATAGTAGTGCTAGACTTACGGCTCGCTTATTTAATGAGAGACATCCCGATAAAAATGTGAATGATGTGTACGTTGGCAAGTTAGTTAAAAAGTTTGTAGATACCGGATCTGTCTGTAATGTAAAACACCAGCCGCAGAAACCGATCAGAAATGAAGCTGTGGAAGTCGCTGTTTTAGGGCATGTTGAAATGGATCATAGTCAAAGTACCCGTCAACTAGCTGAAGCCTCAGGTGTCTCCCGTTCGTCCATAATACGAATTTTAAAAGCGTACAAATTTCATCCGTACAAAATCAAATTAGTACAGGAACTAAATGAGGATGATCCTGATAGAAGGCTGCAATTTTGTGAAGCAATGAGCCAGCGTTTAATTGAAGATCCGCAATTATTATTTAACATTTGTTTTTCCGACGAATGCACATTTTATTTGAATGGAGCTGTAAATAGGCACAATTGCCGTTACTGGGATGACAGTAACCCACATTTATTCCGTGAGGTTCATACCCAGTATCCTCAAAAAATAAACGTCTGGTATGGCATATTATGAAATCATATTATAGGACCACTTTTTATTCCTGGAAATTTAACTGGTGAAGTGTACCTAAACATGCTTGAAGACACAATTGATCCTTTAATAACACAAATAATAGAAGATGACCAAAATCATACTGCTGATCGGCTTTATTTCCAGCAAGATGGAGCACCTCCGCACTATGTGGCTCCTGTAAGACAGTTCTTAGATGACCGGTTCCCTGGACGGTGGATTGGAAGGAGGGGCCCAATTGAATGGCCTGCCAGGTCACCGGATTTATCGCCTTTAGACTTTTTTCTTTGGGGGCACTTAAAAAATAAATGTTTTGCCACGAAGCCCGAGTCCATAGAAGATCTTCGCCAACGCATTACAGAAGAGTGCAGAAACATAACACCTGATATGCTACAAAATGTTAGAAATAGATTTGAACAAAATCTGTATTATTGTATGGAATCAAATGGGTCACATTTTCAACATTTGTTAATGTAACGTTTTAATAAATCAATTTAACAGCTTGTTTACTTTTTTTACAAAGCAATGTTAAAACTAACAAACATTGGAATGTACTAACGATTGCAGGTGTTTTCACTCGCAATAATTAAAACTTATTTGTATTTCTCATTAATACCAAAATTATCGGCTTAATGTCTTTAAAGTCGTTTTCGTATTAACTGTTTTAGTAAAATTCGACAAATAGGGTATCATTAGAAAGACAATTTTGTGTCCTTTCAAATGATATGTCATTAGACCCCTCTTTCCATTTAAAATTTTAGGGTTGTTACTCACCCCCGCTAGGGGGTTAAAGGCGCAGATCGAAAAATATGTTTAAAATGTGTCCCCCTCAAAAGCAAAATCGACGTGTCCGAGCATTTTCGCATTCGACTACAAAAAAAAGAGAAAAGCTAGGTGCAAACTTTTCGTTGGACCACCCTGTATAATAATTGACAGTATTTATTTTTTCACTGATAGGTTTGTGCAAGATTATGCATATCTACAGACAACATTCTACAATGATAAAACAATCATACATATCTACATTTTTTGTTTAAATAACAAATAGAAAACACCAGTATAACCAAATGTTTATTTTTTTGATAATTGTCATATTTAATATAATAGATTTCTCACTTATCAAAAAGAGTAGGTCAATTGTTTTTTTTACGATACAAAAACGTGGGGTTGGAACGAAGCTTATGTAAAATCAAATAATGCTACTTCGATACGTAGTAGATAATATACATGGTCTGGCCACAATTTTCGAAAATTTGACTAAAAAGAAGAATTATGTTAGATTGACTAAATTTTAAACGCCGATAGAAAATGCAAAAGCAAACAATTTTTTCAAATAAATTTGTTCAAAATCTGAATAAATAAGGGCACTTTTTGAGATTTTTAATAAAAAATGCCTCATTTTTGGTTTTTAGACAAGCAAAAGCTGCGTCATTAAATTTCACTTGTCTTCAATAATAAACAAATGAATAAGAAAAAATCCCATTTGATGCTGACTTTTTTGCGAACATTGATAGAGGGTAAATCAATGGGGAGTTATTTTTTATTTAATTAAAGAAAAAAAAAATTAAATTTAACAAAGAAAAAGAACAAACGATGTCTACGAGTTTTATGTCACAGAATCACTTCTTTAATCTGTTGCTTGGTCTATAACAGTAGTTGCTTATGTTTAATTTACTGTTTATAATATAATATGTATATTTTGAATAAATATCACCTTTAGTTGTGTTCCTTAAGATTTTTAGGAATATTTTGTTATTTACTTTGTATGAGCTTTTAAATGATAGTTAGGTACTATCATTATTATGTTATAAAAGAATAATCCACATATTATATTTGTTTATATTTTGGCATTTAAGTTTTTTTTTATGTTTATAAACAAGAATCAGTATTTCTAGACAAAATATTTAGTTATAATAATAAAACAACAATAGCTTAATCTCTTGGTATGTATGAACGTTTGTCTTAGGTACCTTAGAAATAAAATTATCTCCCACTTATGGTGCGTTTATACAGAAAAATAAAATAAATTTACAAATGCAAGTAAAAAACCCCAGCAAGGGGTAACGTCTGCCTTACCATACGATTGTCCTCACAGCGAAATATGTTGTGGATATTTCAAGCTTTCCATCATCCTCCTAATTATTTTATTATTAAGGAATTTGTTTTAAAGCAATTTACAGAGATAATTTTATTTCACGATCGGAAGTTTTGTAGATTTGCAACCAAAATATATTTATAGATTTTTGTAAATTTTACATTGAAATAGGATGCATGTATGTTAAATGCTGTTAATTGTTAATAAATATGTCTATAAGATATACAGGGTGTGCGAAATATCTGTATACGAGAAATTACTTTGGAATTACCGCTTTGCGTAAGGTCAGTTGAGATTTCTTTTAAATATGTGGTTAATTAAATTCCCTTTATTTAAAAGAAAGTTCTGCCTCTACACCACTGAACAAACGACTATTCTTTTTGTCTATATGATTATTAGCGTTTTTGCATACCCTGTGAGACTTTTATTCACTTGTTTGTTCCGAAATAATTAAATTAGGGATCAGACAAACCTATTTATGTTTAAAAATGAAAATATTGTCGTCTATTAAAAGTGTATAGCAAATAATCCATTCGTTTTATTTACGAGGAGTGTTCAATTATTAGAGGAAATTTTCTCAATAATGAAAAGTATCTACACACTTTCAACCAGATTGGATGTTTTATCTATTGTGATTTGGCTATAGGTTAACACTAGTTTTGGTAGGTACGGTCGGTGATTTTTCATTTGTACAACTAATGGATCGGATAATTTGCTATAAGAATGGAATGAGGTGCAGCAATGTGTTAGTAATGTTAAATATTGCTTTTGATGAAGCTGCTATGAGGAAAGCAACGATTTATGGCAAAGTTTGACTACAAACCAATTCACTAGACCATTCTTCCTTTTCTGATGCCCTAATAATTACGGGTACCTAACGTATATTTCCAGATATTAGTGTTCCCCAAGGCTTTTAACGTTCTGTGGAAACTTTCGAACGTACCATTACTTTGTGGATGATATTTTGGAAATTCTGCAATTAACTCAGATTCAAATTGTGTTCTATTGGAATTCATCGTTAGGGTGCTAGGCTAATATATAAAATCCTTGTCATAAAAACGAAAATTCCTGTTATTTATTGAAGCCACCTCGTATATCAAATTAAGTTTCAATTAAAGAAATGACAAAACTTTCTTAGGCTTTATCTATCAAACAAATATACCTAAACTATGTTTGCGAAAAAGAAAGTTATCAATAAAAAAGTATATTGTTGTAGGTACTTCTACCTACGTGATACGAGTTAAAAATCGGTATCTATTCGTAGAATTATAAACATAACGCTACCACAGCTCTGTATAGACTACAATTACAAGCAGTTGTTATAACTTTCATACCGTATTCGTATTGGAAAAAAGGCACCTAGTTACAGAAAATGTGAAAATTCTAAAATAAGACTTGCCAAGTTTTTTTTATAGAAATTACCATTTATTGTCACCTTAATCATTAAAATTTATAATTCTTCAAGCAGGTATTACCGGGTAAAAAAGATTGCATGAATATGGTTGGTTATAATTAATTCAAATTTACTTAATTAAGTATTGGAACAGATCTAATTTTAATTGGTGTTTAACTCTAATTTTATTTATATTGACTGCAGTCTCACGGTAGGTTCCACACTGTTTACGGTTTTTTTTTAGTTCTATAGATACCTTTTAAATTCACATTCATATCAACCCTCACAATGATGAAAATTCGAGTTTTTTCACAGCAATTGATCTGAATGAACGGAAACCAATTTATTTAGACACAATTCTTTGTGTTCTTTGAAATCGCCGATATGTTTCATGCCCATATTCCTTGATGAACTTGTTCACAGCATTTGCGTTTGGATTTAGGTTATTTAAAGGTCGAGGTTAACTTTTAGTTGGGGACAGTCCGACCGAGCAAACAACAAAGAAAGGGCTGTTGTATTAGAAGAAGCAGCATTGTTAAAAACTGACTTTTATTTGACTTGTAAACCATTGTTTTTCCTAGGTAAGACTTCCCATTGACCGATGACATCTCTTGCATAATGGTTTGAACATACTGTCTTAGCTTAGTCAGGTGCGGTGTCCTATTTTCTCAATGTCTTTCCTTTTCTTCACTATTGACTTTCTTGATCGGCGATACTTCAAATAAATAAGATAAAACTTGGTATTTATACTAATGATAAATCTCCACCACTAAGTTTCTAAAAAAATACAAATTTTACATGGTAAAGCAATCAAAACGAGTCGGCAGATTGGTATGTTATTTGTTACAGGGAAATCATGGGGTTAATTACCCTTTTAAACTCCCATACGCGTAAATCCGCCCTTTACATCCATCGTATGTCATGCAAGCAAATGAGTTTTCCCTACAGCTTTGGTTTACTGTAAATTTATAGGGTAAATTTAATGATAAAGAGGAGATCGTTATTCATTATTGGGTTGGGTCTTTAATACTTATCATACAAATAACATCTGTAGGTACAGTCGAACCTCTATATAGTGAAAGACCAAAATTTTATAGTGATAGAGAGCTTTTCACTATACAAAGAAAAAATCAACAAGCAGCAAAAAAAATCGCAAAATTGAATTATATTTTTGGCTCGTACTTTTTCAATAAATTTTTTAAAACACTTTCAGTCCAAATGTCACAGTTCTCCTGCCTAACGGTTGCACTCTCGCCAGACACCATTTTGAAAACAATCGTATCCAGGCACTCAACCACCCTTCACAAGAAAATTAACGCAGCTAAATTCTTTAGCAAATTGTAGAGCGTTTTGCATTATTAAATTTCCCGATATTGGTACAGAACACACCCGTACTAGATTTGGACTGCTTGGAACTTTGCTGCAACATCAATTTTTTTGCAACCTTTATCAACTTCCTCCAAAACTTTAATTTTCTCAGCTAAACTTAAACACACACGCTTGGACATGTTACTTGATTCTTAAACAAAAACCAACTGAACCTAATTTTGCGATTTACTAGGCCTCGAGTATAAAATGGGTTAGGAATTCCCACAGAAATCTACCTGCTTTATTGCCTACTATTAGGCGTTATGAACGCGTTAAGAACATTTTCAAAATAATGTGATGTAAAAATGTAAATGTGAAACCCGAAAAAGGCAAGATCTCAATAAATGCATAAAAATTTATACATAAAAGTCCAGTAAAAATTTTATTATATAGAGTGCTACTCATTTTAAAGATTCATGATATAGGCAGGGTTTTTTTAGATTAAATTTCATTAAAATATTCTAGGTCTTGAAAAAATTGCACTGTAAAGAGTTTTTCACTATAAACAGTGTCGACTGTATCTCTAAACTGTATTATTTACAATAATTTTCATTAATGTCTTAATGAGATCCAATCCTCCATTTGGACACGGTGTATAGATAGATACTAATAGTTTAGTATCTGTATCGAAGCTAATTACTGCTTGAGTAAAAAGTTAATTGCTATAAAAGTGGAGGTACTCTATAGTAAAGTTTGTGGTATGGGTAACTAACTATTCTAAATTGTCCGCAACAGTACCTAAACAGTTCTCCATAGACGCGTATGTGTGAACTTTCGATTAATTTTTACCATTTATTTATATACACACTATCGACTTTTGCGGTTTTACACAAACATTTTGGTTATAAATAATTATTGTTTTGTTTCAAAATGTGCGCCTAAAAGTTTATTGATTCGTTATTTTAATATTAAACAAATTAATTTGGAGAAAAAGGTGAGTGAGTCAACTTTTTTTTATTTGTTGCTCTTTGTATTATTTATTTATATTGTTATTTATCCCCGGCCATGAAGGACGTTGGCTTTAAATGGATTAATATTTTTTAAATTCTGTGTATAATCGTATGCAATAAGTAACATTTAATTGCAATTTAATCGCAAAATAAGCATCATTTTAAAATGCTTAGTTATTGTGTATCAATATTTACTTGATTTGGTACATAGTAATGTATAATGCATTATATATACGTACCTAATATAGTTCTGACTTTCCTCTCTTTCAGAAAATACGGATATGATTTACCAAAATATTCGTCATCATAATTAACCCAATATATTTTAACAAATTTTAATATTCTTTTAGTTTTTTGTAAATTTTGGTAAAAAACAAATATTTCTGGCTCAGGCGTTATTTGGCCTAGAGAACTGAAATTATATCAAAATTCTCCCGCTTTTCATTTGACATATAACGCTCAAATTGTTATTATTTTTTTAAATTAAATAACAAAATTCCAAAATTCAATTTTTTAATTTCTTTATCCCATTTTCAAAGAGAACAAGAACAATAATAATTTGAGTTTATAGATTAAATGAAAGCCCATGATCAACTGAAGAATTGGGCGGTTATTCAAGCCGTTAGCCCTAGTTTTAGGAATTTTTGACACGAACAACCTATACGCTGAGAGCTGGCTCCAGAAATTTAGGGATGACTCGGTGGAGTCGAATTTATATCATTTAAGTACTGATTCGGTTATTACCGAATTTGTAAAACTGTAGCACTTTTTATTTTTTCTTTAATGGCGTTGTGTACAGGACCATTGACGAAAAATAAAATTTGTTGTAGTTAACCTATGCGGCGCATCTAGCTAGAATCACCCTATATATGCCTTCCTAATTGACTTCTAGCAGTTTTCGAATAGTTTACTACAATGAAAATTGTTGACAAATCACTAGAAATGTCCTTGATTATCACTAGTTTTATCATGAAAATAATGCATATTTGACCCCAACCCTTACATTACGCTTCGAGTGTGCCTTCTGGCGGCAGGCCATTTAAATCTGTTTATAGAAATAATATATGACCAAGCAGAGTGTGATTTTATTTAAGGTATTCTTGAAATGGAAACTATTATTATTATTATAATGGAGAGTGCTTTGGGTTTAAGCTTTTTTTAGAATTAGCTACATGAAAATGCACCCTTCTTCAAGATAGAGCCTCTCCTCTAATAGAACAATTAACCTTTTTCTATGATCACACTCTAATAACCCTTGTTATTATTACAACATTAGTTGGACAAATAATAACAAGAATATTCTTCAATAAATTTTCTCATCGTCTCTTACCTACTAGAAGGACAACCATTGAAGTAATCTGAACAATCTTTTCAGCATTTACTCTAATTTTTATTGCAATCCCCTCTTTACGATTACTTTACATCTTGGACGAAATGATAGACCATGAATTACCGTCAAAACCGCATTGGACACCATTCTTCACATTCTTTAAAAAATTATAGATTTCGCTTACTAGATGTAGATAATCGTATAGTAGTTCCATAGGAATCAGAGATTCGAATAATTGTAACTGCAGCTGACGTTATCCAGTCTTGAACAATCCGATCGCTAAGAGTAAAAATGGCCTTTTGGACAGCCAACGTCTCGTTCTTTTATTTCGGCTTCCTCAGGACTTCCCGTTTAGCGATTAACAGTTACATAAATATATTAATGACACTTTCCCGCCTAATAAAAAGACGAACATTATTGAGATAGCCCGGAGACGAGGAAGCTCAAATAAATCGAAATGTTCAATATTGATTTTTATGAAACAAGACTTTGTTCTTTTGCAACTGTCGCCGTTTCCTTGCGATTTCAATTGATTCAAAAGCGCACAGTAATAGTCACTGTTGATGGTGCTTCCTTTTTGGAGGTAGTTCAGGAATATTATTCCGTTCCGTTCCCAAAATACAGACGCCATCACCTTACCGGCCGACTGTTGCGTCTTTCCTCGCTTTGGATTCGGTTCGTCGATTGCTGTCCACTCTGCAGACTGTCTTTTGGATTCTGGTGTGTAATAGTGAAGTCATGTTTCATCCATTGTCACATATCGACGATAGACTTCCATTTTATTGCGGTTTAACAGCGCCAAACACTCCTCTGAAGCATCAATCAATTTATCATACATTCTTCGAGTGTGCCTTCTGGCAGCAGGCCATTTAAATCTGTTTATAGAAATAATACATGAACAAGAGGAGTGTGATTTTATTTAAAGTATTCTTGAAATGGAAACTATTATTATTATTATAATGAAGAGTTCTTTGGGTTTAAGCTCCAAATATGAAGCTTGGGCTTTTTTTAGAAATAGCTACATGGAAATGCATCCTTCTTCAAGATAGAGCCTCTCCTCTAATAGAACAATTAACCTTTATAATCCTTGTTATTATTACAACATTAGTTGTAACAAGAATATTCTACAATAAATTTTCTCATCGTCTCTTAACTACGAGAAGGACAACCATTGAAGTAATCTGAACAATCTTTCCAGCATTTACTCTAATTTTTATTGCAATCCCCTCCTTACGATTACTTTACATCTTGGACGAAATGGTAGACCAAGAATTACCGTCAAAACCGCATTGGACACCAGTGATACTGATCCTATGAATATTCAGATTTCAAAAAAATTGACTTAGATTTCGCTTACTAGATGTAGATAATCGTATAGTAATTCCATAGGAATCAGAGATTCGAATAATTGTAACTGCAGCTGACGTTATCCACTCTTGAACAATCCGATCACTGGAGTAAAAATTGTGGCCGTTTCTTTGCGATTTCAGTTGCTCGAAAAGTACACAGTAATAGTCGCTGTTGATGGTGCTTCCTTTTTGGAGGTAGTTGAGGAATATTATTCCGTTCGCAACCCAAAATACAGACGCCATCACCTTACCGGCCGACTGTTGCGTCTTTCCTCGCTTTGGATTCGGTTCGTCGATTGCTGTCCACTCTGCTGACTGTCTTTTGGATTCCGGTGTGTAACAGTGAAGTCATGTTTCATCCATTGTCACATATCGACGATAGAATTCCATTTTATTGCGGTTTAACAGCGCCAAACACTCCTCTGAAGCATCACTCAATTTATCATACATTAAAAACTAATCTAGTTCATTGATAAATAAAAGGAACATAAAAGAAAGAAGGTTGGAGCTCTGAGAGACAACGATTGTAGCTGTAGATCTATCAATTAATCTGCTTATACCTTCATAACAAAAATTCCTTTAAAAAGTATGTGCAAAGTAATAATTGAGTATATCCTGCGGCATAGAAGAGGACTGATTATTATAATGCACAATAGGTACTAAGAATACGTTAAGATCCTAGTTTAAAGTTAAAATAAGACCAAAAATGGTCAGGATTTTTTATTAAATATTAAATGTTAGTTTCTAATATTTTTCTTGCTGCTGGAATTGAAGAGCACATTGGAAAATCTTTCGAAAAGGAAGAATAACTTTTTAGTTGCGTTCAGAGTTAAAGCAAACGTGCAACTATGAAAGACGAGCGTACTCTACGCCTCTGTATTAATAATATTTAGGCGCTTACTACTTGTAAGCTGCAATAATGTATTGAATGAATATTATTTCAATAAATAATAGCAAACGGCATCAATTAATAATGTAACGGTACATAAACTAATGTAAATTTTAAAAATGCACTGTTTATTGTTGATATACAAATGTAACAAAAGCAAAACATAAAAATACCGTTGTTACATGTGTGTATTCAGCATTGTACTAACGACAAGTACATGAAAGAAATAATTAATATAATTTGTAAGTGTTTAGGTACCAGAAATGTCTTATTTAGTCGCTTTCTACCTGAAAAATTACAAATTTTAAGTTCTAGGTAGTGGGTAGTTGGTAATTTTAATATGTTAATTCAAATAAAGAGTTTAATTTAATTGACAATGTAATTCTAATTTTGAAACCACCTTTTCAATGTTTATAATAATAAAATATAATAGAATCTCATGAACTTTGCAACAATATGCAATTGTTATGTAAGTATGCATTTCATACGTGTAAATTCACAAAGCAATATATTTTTATTATGTAGCGTAAGACCAATCTTGCAGCATCTCCACTGACAATTAAAAGGAGCGTGTAATTTTACATATAAAATTTCCCATTTAACGATCTATATCAGTTGCAACTCATCACAGGTCGTAACAATGTCTCTTTTCTAACCGTAATACATATTAAGTCATTATACCGGCTGTCGACAACTCGCTTTGCTGCACTTCCGCTATCATAAAAGCTTAGAGAATTTTTAGTGTGCTTTTGAATATATCAAAAGCACACCTAAATATTGTTACTAAGGGATGAATAAAGAACATTAACACCGCGACTTCAAATAAACCCCCGTTCCCTTCAGTTTGAACACGGCTTCCCCGATAAGTATAATCCACGTTGACACACAACTGACAATCCAGTCTCGTTTAGTACAACAAGAAGATATCAGGTGTTTACCATGTTTTGGCAGGGTCTACGGGAGCAACCGTATCGTCCAGTTTGGACTGTCGAACGTATTTCTTTTAATTCTTGAATTCGTTGGTGTAAACCACTCTTTGGTTTCTTCTATGTTTTTCGTCGTCTCTGCTTACTGTTCTTCATTTTATTTACATCGTCTTCCATTTCGAACTGGGGTTGTCTCACAGCTTCTTTGTTTTCTTAAGTTTTTCAACTTTTTGTCGAGTTATTGTTTTAATTCTTCCTTGTCTACCGTCCCGTCATTTTATTACTTTTTCTTTCGTTGTCTCTTTGTTCTCTTCGTCGCGTATTTTTCATTCTTGACTTCAAATAGCGTTCTTTCTTCTTGAATCTCCGTTTTTGCATATTTTTGATTCATAATGTTTCTTAGTTTCACGTGTTTCTTTTTTCATTCGTCTTCTTTCTCAAATTTATACGCTATTTTCTTTCTGCTTCCACCGTCTTTAATTTTCTTCCTGAGAATTCGTAAAACGTTCCACTATATACTGCTCATCCCTCTTGGAAGGGATCTAGAATAGTATAGAAAAACTTTTACATATGGAGCCTCATTTTTGCGGCTGTCATGAATGATAAATTTAAATTTAAACTACTCGCAATTTTGAGTTGGAAAAATTTTACAGTAGTTAGTGAGCGTTATTTTATTAAAACCGAAATATTGATATTTTAAAAGCCTCCTTACTCAGATGTGATCGAGGTAGGACCAAGCACGGCAGTATATTGTTTGATCTTATGAACTAGTTCATTGTAATATTTATGTAAACAGCCCAACAATACTTCATCAGATCATCAATTATGATATTGCCTTTTATTTGGTCGGCGTTAATATAAGCCTTAAATGTATTCAAAAGCCATGGTTTGGAGCTATCTGCTGAAGTAGATTGGGAACAATGTTATGGAAAATGCTTTGAAAAACAATAAACCAACTTTCGATGTATGTATTTTCTTTTCTATAAAGTCGGGAACGCAATTTCCAACGATAGTAGAAACATACCGTATTATAATAATAAATTAAAAATAGACAATTATCTACGCTTCATAGTGAATCACAGAAGATAATATATCAAGAAGATGATAATTTATCAATGAAAACAATATTTACGTAGGGAATAGAAGCGCAAATTAAACTTTTAAATATGTAGCATAGGTAATTTAGTGAATTAAATAATTATTACAACATAGGTATGGTCATTATGTAGATAGTAATCCTTTTTCATCTCTCCACATTGAGAGATTAACCCTAGATAGATGAAAACTTGTTAATAGGATTAATTACTTTAACAAGAAATCTTTAACTGCAGTTGGTTTTATTTTAATGACATGTAGTCTAAAAAGAATATTTGTTAAGGCAATTGTATTTTGATATATAGTGATAATTACAATTATTCGGCCGAAACTCGAAAGAAACATTGATGGATGATGTAAAAATATTTGACCTCTTGTAAATGAACATAAATGTACACAGTAGGTAGTCTCAATCTTCCATTATCTGATTTATTTATTTATTTGAATGTAGAAACTAATATTAAGCAGAGCATAGCAAGACTTCTTGACTAGTTTTACATTAATTCTTTTATTATTTTTGTCTTGTACTAATTATTTTAACGTCTGTCTGCAAAACGCATAGATACTTATTATGCTAACTAATGTTGTAATTAGTTTTCAATTAGATACAGTTTTAATCCTAGTTCATTATGTTTGCCCGTAACCTAATAACATTGGTAATTAAAATATTAAATAAAATTTAATTTTGGAGCTTATTTCATTTGCATTAGGCTTGTAATTAGCAGTTATTTCTAGCATACGTTTAGCATTCATTTATCCTTTTTTAAGCAACCAAAATTTATACTAAAATAAGAAGAAAAAACCAGTCCGGAAATTTAACTCATAACCGTTTAAAAGTTTAAGCCTTCCCAATCATTATGAGCTGTAAGTTACACGGATGTTACAGTGATAAAATTTCAATGTTACAACAAAAAATTAGAGTAATATTTGAAGGCAAATATCGTTAATGTAGCATCTCCTTATGATTGTTCCCTGTGGTTTGCCCTGAAGTGTTACCTTGTAGTAATTCTCATCAATAATATTAATTTTACTTTTAATATGCTATAATATATTTTGTAAACACTAGCTACGCAGGAAATCAATCTACAGAGTGTTCCAACTTTCGAACTTAAATATATAATTTGCTTTTATAGATTAGTTATAATTTATATACGTAGTATTCGTAACTACCGAGCATATTCGTCTAATTGATACTAACGAAAAACCATTTTAAAAATTAAATATACTTACTTATTTGGGGAAAGTTACAAAATACTATATTATTAAACTAATGTTGGATGTATCGATATTACCTAATGCTAAATAGAAATTGTTGACACAGTAACAGTTTAAAGATATACACATATTTCTAGTTTTTGTTATATTTTTACACAAGATCGTCTACCACATGGGAAATTACAGTAAAATGTCGAACTTTTCGTTGCCCAAAGATCGTTTTTTAGAATCCTGAAATATTAACAACAAGATAATGGTTAAGTTAGAATAGCCAATGGCTAGACTTCGCCTGATGCAGATCTTTGTTTTATATACATATATTGTGACGTTAAACTGTTAATTGAAATAATGTCGATTTATTATTATTATTATTATTATTATTATTATAACTTTCAAGTAAGAATAACTTCATGAACTACAGCTTCTAAGCGGTCCCAAATGATGTTGGTTCTATAAAATCAGCGCAATTGGAACGTGTCGTGTATTTCAAAAAGCATCGTTGCTAAAATCTCTGTTTGGTAAATATCGAACTTATTGGGTGTTTGAACGTCGACTATAAATCTTCAAATCAATAGCTCGCTCGTGAAATGAAAACAAAAGAGACATTTTACAGCGTTTTTTTCATTCGAAACCTTCTTATGTACGCGCTTGCTTACTTTGAAACAAGAAAATTGTTAACAGATTTGTTTGTTCCACAGTGTATTGTACTATTAAAACTACAGCTATTTATGGATATTGCCTGAGATTACTATGTTTTGCATTCAAATGTAGTAATTGGGACACTCTGTTACTAATATACACTTTATATTTCTCTGCAGGTAGAATATGTTTAGTATCTATAATTATTTAAAAATTCCATATTAACTGCTGAATAATCAGGTGTTGTCGATTTATTATTATTTTGCAATAAAGACAAGTTATTTCAAGGTAGTTAAATTACCTACATTCTCATTTCACGAGGCATGCATGATCTGGGTTTTTGCCGTACCTGAGGTATAAAAAATAAATATTTCTTAAAAAATCGATTTTTTTCATCAGCAGATCTCTACTTGTTGCTTAAGTCTTCATATATAGATAATTAAATTTGTATAAAAAAAGCTGCGGTCTTTTATGTTGTTGTTGTATAAGAATAATTTACTTTTATAGAAGTGACGACATCATAAGATCAGTGGCGTACAAATTAGTTTTATATAATAATAAGTAATCCATATTTAAGACGAGTCATATTAACATAGGAAATAAAATAACATCTTAAAATTGAATTGAATTTTATATATAATAAATATTGTTTGTAAGTATTTGAATATAATTAAAGAAATTTAGGAGACTTTTTTATCAATAATTATAATCAACTTAATTGCTTACGAGTCATAGTAATGAATTAGATTTTTTTTATTGTAAGGTGCTTCTTGTTTCTCTTTTAAAATATTAAGGTTTCAAATCAATTGGTTTTTCAAAAATCTTTTAAGAATTAAATCGGTCATTTCAAAAACAGCACGAGTCATATTTTCCTAATTTTTACATCAATCAATGTTTTAATAACTTCGCAGAAACGAAAAGTATATTAATTAGAGATCACATTGGATTTCTATCATAATTGAAAATCAATTATGCATACAGTTACTCAAAAACCAAAATTTAGATTGTAAACTAGATAAAAACTGTAATTTATAAATTATACAAAATTCATTTAGCTAGTGAAATTATTTATTTGTAAGTAATTAAGTTTTTAAGAGATCATTACTTTGTAAATTTGAAACTTTTTTTGAATCTAAATATAAGTGAAACATTTATTACATTAAACCAAAAACTGTTATACTTTATCGTATCAATTAAACAACTAAAATATTTTGGATGACTTAGAAAAAGGCCTGGATTTAAAATTGCAGTGTTGAAAGTCACCCTCTGTTAGTGGTTGAAGTTAAAGGGATAAAAATAACAAAAGTGTCACCTACAAAATTAAATCGATCGAGTCAGGTGATTTTTTAGATTAGTAGTATCGAATAAACAAAAAAACTGTGCGGTATTTTTATTTTTCTGTGTGATATTTGTAAATTTACTTCAAAAAATAAATTAAAGTTCTAACGTAAATTTTAGTTATGGATTAGAAATCAATAACTAATTATTAATTTTTAAAGCCTCTTCAGTTGCAATTAAGATTTTGTTTCGTTAAACCTGTGATTAAAAACTATTTATTAGCGCCGTTAAACGAATTTATATTCTTCCTAATATTTTAATTAAATTATTTATTTATCGGCTATAAAATTTAATTAACAATAATGCTATGAGGCATCGCATCTTCTTTTTATTAAAGTTTATGCTAATGTAAATTATGAAACAAATTTTAATTAAATAATATTTTTTTATACTCTACTCTTGTGTATTGGATCATTGTCGTGCAGGAACACCTTTAGTCAATTTTCATATTCCTTTTTCTATGATGGCTTCTTGCTAAATTGTTTACAACTGAATTATTGTTCGGAGTGCGATATTTTGTTTAAGACAATTGTATTTTTATAGAATTATTTTGCTACAGCAAAAAATGCGACATACTTTAACTACTATTGATCACCATCACAATACAAGGCATCATAAAAAGGAAAAACAGTTTTCTCAACTAAACGCTTCTAAAAAAAAAGGGCAACGTTCATTTAATTTCTTCTCACCCAGAATATATTCCAATATTCCTGAAAATATGAGAAATATTGAAAATATGTTTCATTTCAAAAGAAAAATAAAAACATGGGTTTCAGATTGTTCTTCGAAAATAAATAAATTATTAAATGGAGGTGCAGTTCTCGGATGTGCTGTCTGGCCTTAAATTTGATGCTTGGACCCATGTTTCATCTCCAGGAACAATCTCAAACGCTCAAGAAATTTCGAAGACTTTCTTCCATAACGGCGATGTGTTCGATTTTCTTTACTTTTCTTCTCAATTGAGTTGCTCCCTCGTATGTTTTGGTTGGTATAAAATAGATAAACATTCTAACAAATAAGATACGTGAAAAAAGTAAATTTGTATAAACCGTTATTATTAGTTATTAGTTCTTGCCTAAATATTTGTTCTTATAATATAACAGATAATAGATTAAACCAGCATACTACCTACTAGATGATAGCGATAATAGATAAAGTTTGTCGCTTTTTGTTTTCATGTGCATATTATGTAGATTTATCTTATATGGAACACTAACTAGTTTAATTTATTACTATTTATCTGTGCCTGAATTATAAATAATGAAATCTGCGTTATATAACAACGACTAATTGGTTTAAAATTCATAAGAATTGTATGCATATACGGCAATTAAAACAGCTATAAAATTCAACAATAAAATAGTATTTCAGTACGCAGATAAAATGAAGAAATCAGATAAATTAAAATTTATGAAGATACGAAGATTTCTCAATATAAAATCTTGTTTTAACCAAATACGTGTGAAATATTACAAAATCTTGAGTAAAGTACAAAAAAGATTTATTTTAGATTTATATTTTGAAGAATCCTGTAGATATTTTTAAATTCAAAATCGTACCGCAAATTTTAATGTCTCTTTTAAGATTTTCGGAGTTTTATTCTATTCCATAACCAAAAAAAGTTTATCTTTAAAACCGCCATCGTAAAACAAGTTTCAAATTAAATTTGTTAGTGCACGCCAACGATCTACAGAGAAAATGATATAAATTCGATTTCAATTGCGTAACCGAGCTGAATATCAAATAATTCAATTATAAACTGGGCCGATTTCTTTTACAAATTATTTCATATATTCAAATCATATAAATGTAAGCACCTATTAGATGTAATAAAATTTAAAGATTTGCATATCTGTACATTTTAACAGTGGCGGCGCGCAACAATTTAACCTTGATAATTTGCACACGCGTAACCATTTGCCGCCTCTTCAGTCATCCTCAGCAGTTTTTCTGTAACAATCTTCTGATTTAAATTAAGTATAAATAGTAGACATATACCCTTACGAGAATGAAGATTTCTTAAAGTTTATAGAATCTATCTACATTTTTTTTTTATTTTTAGAATCTAAAATGTATTTTACGAAAGTTTATAATTGCTAAACTAAAGCCAGATGATAGATCATATTGACAAGCTTTGCGAGAGTTTTTGATTCTATACTTTAGGATCGCACCTTTAGTTCAATCGGAAATCATATCAGTATGATTTTATCTCCTATATCAATGACTCAATGATATTGGGATGTCAAAGTCGGATCAATTCTTGTATATCAAAGCTAAAATTGTATGTATTTCACAATTTCACAGATTTGTGGCACTTTTGGGAGTTTTTCAGGGATCTAATCCAGGGCCACTATTTTTTCTGTTGTTTGTTAGCGACTTCGAATGTACGCTGGATTTCGATCGGTAAATATTTTCGGATGATCTTAAATTATACTCGATAGTCCAAAGCGACGAGGAGTGGTGACAATTTAAATAAGTTTTCACTAACACCACATAATTGTAAATATATGTATTAGTTTTATGAAAAGGAAAACAATTACTCTCTCGTTGTGAATCTGCCACAGATCTGGGAATTATTTTTATTGATTCTAAAGTTATATTTGTGAAGTATCTCCAATATAATGTACTTGCGGCAGGTAAGACCTATGGTTTTATGGTTAGGAATTGCAGAAGATTTAAAGATATACATACTCTTAAACTCAAATATTTCGATATCAGGGCAATATAGAAATTGTGTATCAGTTATTGTATATTATAAATGACATATGCAAAGAGATATTGATCAGTTTTACAAATAAAACTTATAAGTAAGTGGCTTTGTCTGTTACCACTTTCAACCACGCTGTTTGTGAACCTAATTGAGTTAGGTGAACCGCTACTGCATTTTTATAAAAAAATTACTTTCGTCTTCGGATAGTTGTATGATTTACATGTTACATAAATATGTAAATCTGGATCATTTACTTACCATTTAATTGAACAGTAAATAATATTCTTATCGTTCATATCCATATAGAATTAGCATTGACAGAATAAATATTTAGAATTCAGATTAATTAATCTTACTTATGATCAAAAAATAAAAATACATACATATGTAAGTGAGGCTTCATTAATGCAATGGAGCCAATTATTATATAAATTGTATACAGATAACCATATACGTAAGATAGTAATAAAGGACAGCGGACAGCTACTATGATGTATTCCATTACAACATTCCATACACAAATGCCTCGGAGATAGAAAGCGAATTTTCTATCTATAGTAACTTGAGTATGGATTATTTACTATGTACCTACCGTACCTAAATATAACAAAAACGTGCCTATATTAAACAAATTATGGATATTTTGAACAAAAAACTACCGGGTGTTACTTGGTATTTCCTATAGACATATTTTGTAAACCGATTATGTTATATTATAAATATTTAAACAATACCTGCACACACAATTTATTGAAAGTTGCTGATAGATAAAACTATACAATCTCTATACAGCGTGTTCCATAAGGTTATCCTTCAAATAGTTAACTGTTTGATATTTTCGGTTGTTCTTCCTGATTTCGTCTATAACTTTTGGCAAAAAAATTACTGTATAAAATTGGATATATGGAGTTTTTGAATATGCAAAATTTAAATATTTTGTCTGAAGATATTGACGAACTCATTTCACCCTAGCTTAAGCTCGTCAAAATCCACAAATATCCACCGGCCTTTTTGCATATTTTCGAGTTCAACTCTGCTTTCATAGGAACTATATTGTGTCATATGATTAGTTTGGAAAAATTAATTATATCATGGAAATTTAAAAAAAAAATATTTTGTCGACGCGTGAAATTTGTATATAGATAAGTAGGTAAGTTCAGTTAATTTTTGCCAGTCTGCAAAAATTTGCCCACGTTGTACTTGACCCTGTTTTAATCTAAATAAAATAATTAGCACTTTGCTAAAATATTTAAAAAGAAATAAAGTCGAACCTCTATATGGTGAAATTGCACTATAGAGAGTTTTTCACTATATACATTTGAAAGTTTTTTGGCTCATACTTTATCAATACATTTTTTAAAACAGTTTCTTTAGCATATTGTATAGCCTATGCTTTAGTAAATTTCCCGATTTGGTATGTTTTTTTCATTATTTGCATTTTCTGAGAACATTTACCATAGTAGTGTATATTTTTTTATACCATCAGAAAGTAGAGATTTCAACGAACAAAAAACACACCAACTTTTTTAAAAAAGCAGATATTTTGACGTGAGAATTTTCGATTGAAAATTAGGGTGCTTTTTCGAAATTAAGTCAAAATAAGGTGAAAAAATGAATATTTGAAATAAAAAAAATTACTGTGTGTTTGTGGTACAAAGGTAAGTTTTCACCAAATTTCGTGAAAAAATAAATTTTTTTGCAAACGATAAAAATAAAAAACCAAAAACTCGGTTATTCGAATTTTTCACATAAATTTTGAGGGTATCTGAAAAAAGTGTCGATACAAAAGTTGTAGATCTTTTTCTTACCTACAACTTTGCTATTTAACTTTTTTTCATAGGACAGGCAGTTTTACCGGAAATCGAGATTAACCGTTTTTTACCCTTAAAAACTTACCCCCTCCCCCTTCCCGACCCCAGTTCGCCCGTAATTTATTTTTCCTTTCATTTTTGTTATATTCTCTACCTTTTTTTTGGTCTCAAAAATTATCGACCCTGGTCTATTATTGTTACTTGATGTTAACGTTTTCTTTGCAGAATAATATGCGGTGGTTTAGAAGACAAGAAGAGTCACCACGTTTATTAAGTCTGTCACCATTGCGAGTATCTGATACGCAAAATGTTCCAGTTTATTGTAGTACAAGAAGTGATAGTCAAGATAATGAAAATACTAACTTGGAATTTCTTAGAATCAAGCACCGGTCAAGAATAGGTAAGAGGAAATAAATAATTGTCTGTTTTATAATTGGCCTGATAGTTGCTGGATACTAATAGCTCAACACAGCGACAGGCGTACACAAAAAAAAGCAAAAATGATCACGCAATAGGGAAAATTTATTTTTGCGATAAAAGTTATATATCCAGTGGCGTAAATATAGGAAAATGAACGGATTGTGCAATTATGAGATAAGATTCTTTAAAACTTTTGCATTCCAGTCTTCCAGATTACTTATATAAAGGACGGTTACTAGGTTCACAAATGGCTTTGATATATTCAGACTGATCCGAATATCGACTTCTACTTAAGGAACCTCAATTCTGAAGCTTTTGTATTAATTAAACAGGCATGTATATTTTAGTTCAATCAAATTTATTTAGACTGTGTACGTTGATTCAGTTTGCTGTGCTTTTTTCTCTGTCTGCTTCTTTTAACTATTCTAAGATTGAAGGGTAGTTTTCACCACTTTTATTTACTAGTTATTTAATTTTGTTCAAGCTATTGGTCACACAATATTCAATTTACGCCACTGGATCCACGATATGTCTTCCTCTAATAGTTCCTTGGTTGAAGAGTTAAATATATTTCAGATACGCCTTCAGCTTGGACAAGAAGACATTACAACAAAAACGATACAAATTTCTACAGCGTTAAAGATAGCGTAGTTATAATAGAAAAATCGGAAAAACGACGCCATAAATCACAGCCTAGATACCGAAACATATATAGCGAAACAAATAATGATAGTCACAGTAAAGATAGAAAAAATCCTTTATTAGATAAAGTAAAATTATCGTGTTTTAAGTCAACCACTGGAATTGAAGTTGCCTCATCTAGTTCAAACGAAATGCAATACACTGATAATAATAGCTCAAGTAAAGACCCAGAGACTCTATCGAGATCATCATGTTTTAGAGCAAAATTACGTGCAATGTCGGAAAAATATTTACAATCGTCGACTAATAAGTTCTTAACAAAGATATATAAAAGTTATCCTGATAGTTTTGACAATGGTTTAAATCAAAAACACAACAAAGTAACGAAAAAACGAAGTTTTTCCTATGGTGCGTTACCAGAATTAGAGAAATTTCACAAAACACATAGTTTAATATCCGATGAACTGCTCGTTGTAAAAAACGAAGAGGAAGAACCAATTCTTTTACTAGATAATGAAGATTCGGATAGCGGTATTTTAGTCAACGATTCATTTTCATCAGCATTTGAGAATTCTTATATCGATTCCGCAGTGAAAAACATATCTTTAGAAATGAATGGTAAAATGCAACGAGCGTTATCGCTAGATAGAGATGAACTTATTAGATCTACGCAATTACATGATGATTTTAATCATAATCCATTAATAAATGCATGTAATAGAAACGTATTAGTATTGAGATTTTCAAAAGAGTACCCAGAAGAAGAGTTAGGTATTTTTATATCCAAAAGTAAACAAGTTTCTCAAGGATATCTAGTCGCCCAAATTGTACCTGGCAGTGTTGCTTCGAGGTATGTATCATTTAAATGTTAACAACAATTAAAATATTTAAATGTTAATTTTTATCTGTGTTTTACACGATTTCATGTTGGGCTATTTAACTTATAAAATTATTATTACTTTACCGGTTTAACTAGATTAAAATGTTTAGGTAAGACAAGTGTGTTTTGCTGCCCTTGATTCTCCCCAACGGTACATTTTTTAGTAGAACGTCCCCCTTTTACATAATTTTATATCCGTAAAAATATAATTCATACCTAATATAATAATAATCCTTACCTTACCAAAAGTTGACCGAAGCGATTTAATGCTTTCTTGTAGACTTTGTAAATCGTAAAAAATCGTCTAACGAAAACTTTACCAGTAATATAAATTTTTATTACAAACATAGTGTCTTAAAACCCTCATTGTCAACAAGTTTGACATGATAATAACTTTTTTTCTTTAATTTTTACAGGGATATAAATCTTTGTGTTGGAGATGAAATAATTAGTATAAATGGTACCCCACTAACTGGACTGAGTATATTTGAAGCTAAAGAATCACTAAAAACCAATACAATATCTGTTGAAATAGTAATACTTCGAACATCCATGAAAGAAACATCAGTAGATTTTGAAAATATCAACAGATACTCTTTGTCCGAATCTCCGGTTACACCACTATATCGTCGACAACAACATTTTCAAAAGAACAGTGCTATCCATGGGAGTTACAAAAGAATTTTAAGAAAAACATCGAGTCAAAGCAATAAAAATGATTACGTTGAAACACCGTCTAGTCCCAAATCCAAAGAAAATGCTACGAATTTCTGTACTTTACCAAGAAGACCATGTTCGAATATTTGTACATTTCATTCCGTTGTGTTAGAGAAAGGTGCTGGTAAGAAGTCACTGGGTTTTACAATTGTTGGTGGAAGAGACTCTCCGAAAGGCGCTTTGGGAATATTTGTGAAAACAATAATGCCAAATGGACAAGCAGCTGAAGATGGTAGATTAAGAGCAGGTAATCCTATTAATTTTATTACTCAAACTTGAATTTTTGCTATACAGTGTGAGGAGTCCTAAAACTGTTGGAGAAAACTTGCAAAACCCGAAAAAATTCTGAAACTATGATACCCTGTATCTCAGAAACAACTTCAACATCTTAACTGCTACAAAAACCTGCTCATCCTGTATAATAAATTATCTAAAATAATCAATATGGTCACTGGAGTAGATCTGTTTTACTTTGTGTACATTTTAAATACTACTTTTATAATAGCGACTCGATCATTCGAATATTGCGGATATTCCGAGTCAGGCTTATCTGGTTGGTACGCTGACTTAAATCGAAAGACATGATATATCATACAAAGCAAGATTTAATAAAGTAGAATTCCAATGTGCAAAAAAAAGCGAAATTGCTGCATATTCTTATGCTTTTGAATAAATTATTTAAGTTTTTAAAATTTTATAATTATAGACTTCTCGCCACTTCGCTATAGTCCGCTACTGTATTCAATTTTATTTAAGTAATTCAATCATCAAATCTAATCAAAGAATTTAATTTGGTAATTATTTTAAGCTATTATAGTTTTATCTTATATTTTTACCAGAAATACGTGAATTTTACACGACAGTAACAAATGTCTGTCTGCTCAAAGGATTTTAAACAAATTGGTGTCCAATATACAGGGTGTCTCTAAAAGGTCTGTACAAAATTTGTGGGTTCAAAATAAACGTAACTTACCTTAGTCCAAAATTGCTACGTTTCGGAAATACAGGGTGATAAAGTTAAAAAATAAAAACTGAAAATATTTAATACATTTTTTGGAGTGCGAAACCTGAATATGGACAGCAATTCACTGTGGCCGTTAAAGGTCGCTCCTCAGTGTAATTTTTTACTTTTTTTGTTCTCGAAATAATGCATTGTACATTTCCAAGCAATAAAGGTACTCTTGTTCAAATTCACTAAAGTACGTCGATTTCGAGATATTTCGGTTTTTAGTGTATTTTGAAAAATAATAATTTTTTATTGCATTAAGGATGGAATATGATTATTAGTATCAAATACCAAAGGTTAGACTTCTGTGGATACATTACTGCGCAACGAGAACATAATATGAATTTTGCTAAGAAAATTGTATTTACTGATGAAGTATGTTTTACGAGAAGTGTTATAACAAACTTGCAGAACGGACACGTCTATGCTGATGAAAATCCAAATGCTACCAATGTAACTCATTATCAACATGAGCTTAGGATTCACGTATAATTGACAATTTTATTATCGGCCCTGTTGTCTTATTGCCAAGACTAAATGGCGTTGATTATTTGGAACATTTAGAAAATACTTTGCCAGGTTTGTTAGAAGATTTGCCATTACTACTCCGGCAGGATATGTGGTTTATGCATGACGATGTTCCATCACATTTTATTTTAAAAGTTCGAAATTATTTACATGAACAGTAACCAGACAGATGGATTGGTAGAGGCAATGAAGCTCCTGTATACTAGCCGCCACGGTCACCGGATATGACTCCGTTGGATTATTTTTTATAGGGATATTTAAAATCGATGGTATACTCCAGACAAATCGATAGTGAAGAAGAACTGTGGGCAAAATACAAAATGCAGTTAATGCGTTGAAGAACAACGCCGAATTGATGCAAAGAGTTCATTTACATTTTGAACAATTATTACAAAGTTACAATTAAAATACAAATTTGCTATCATAAAAATAAATTCTTCCTCATTGAATAAAAAAAATATTTGTTACTTTTAATTACAAATTCATCAATTTCCGATTGAAGACGTAATTTTTTTGGACTGTTTGCCAAAAAATATGCTTGACAGGCCTAGCGACTAATCGCACAAAGGAGACCGTACCTCAACGGCGATAAAAAATATTTGACAATAAGAAGCAACGGTCCATATTTCATCCTTAATGCAATAACAAATTATTATTGTTCAAAATAATTAAAATATTTCATTTCGACACCAGACACTAAAAACCAAGATATTTCGAAATCGACTTACTCTAGCGAATTTGAACAAGAGTACCTTTATGCTTGGAAATGTACAGTGCATTTTTTCGTGAACAAAAAAAGTAAAAAATTAGTAAGTTAAGTGCCAAACTATGACGATTTTTCTTGAATTAATTTAAAATAATTCAGCTAAAAACACTGAAAACTTACCACCTATTTTTGAATTGAAAATGGCTTTAAATTTAACAATAAAAAATCCGAAGCCGTTTAAAAAAACCAAGTTCATGATGGTTATTCAAAAACGAAACGTCGTAGTGAAAATTGATAAACGCGATCTTATTCTCCTGAAAAAGTAACCAGGAGAAAGTGCTTTTAATTTTTTATATGTGTAAAAATAATGTCAGAAATAAATAAATACTTAAATCGCCATAAATCGTTTTTTCAAAAATTCTCGAAAACGACTCAAGTTACTTTAATTTTGAAAACATAATTTTAAAGGTGTTTAAATAGTACAACTTTTCTCTAATTTAACCGAGATTGTAACGCACACAGTGTATATAAATTGACAATTGAAACTTTTTGAAAAAAAAAGTAATCCAAATAGTTCTGGGTTCCGCGATTTTGGACAACAATTTTTTTTATAAAAAAATTCTTTTCGTTGAGGCTTCATAACATTGACAGAAAAATTGTGCTAAAAAAATATTAGTACATATGTTAATTCTAATAGGGTGAACATCAAGAAGAAACATTTTAATAATTTTTAATTTGAATATTCTTCTTACGCCACTGCTAAGTTCCTGTTGCAGCCGTATCTGCTTCTTTTTAAAATTCGATCTCCTGTCCTGTGGTGATAAATGTTTAAATGAACATGTAGGGTATGTAATTGAGTATCGGCTATTTGTTTTTATTTTTTTTAGTATTCAAACTGTTTCTATACAACGCAATATTATAATTTAGTCTTACGGTTTTCTTAAAGATCTATGGTATAATATAACGATATAGATAGTCTGACCTTTATGCTATACTGAACATATTATGAACATGCAACCTATATTATTATATACAGTATGACTATTTAGTAAATACCTACATCCTAAATAATTAATGAAGTGTATTAGAATAGTGGTTAACAAATTCAAGTTCATTCAAAAGGAAGAAGTGATAATATGAATAAGTATATTAACAGAAACACTAGAAACTTCGACTTGGCACCCCAAATTTTCTGAAGGCACTAAGAAAATAATACTGAAACCTCGCTAAACAGATATATCAATATTAACCAACATAAAATCTCAAATATTTAAGATAGAAAACCCTTAATATTTACTAGTGACATATATAAATCTTCTCCTGCAACTCACAACCCTCGGCTATGAAACTTTAAGCCCAAGACAACCATCGCCTGTGACACTTTTGCTTATGTGGTTATTATAAACGTCTATAAAATTTTCGTCTTTCGATTTTGATTTATTTGGAAATTTCTAAATAACCGGTTCCACCGTCTGGGAAATAAGTAATAGCCAATGTGAATGGTCTGCTAGTCCACCCCTTTGAACTATTTTCTTTGGACCCACGCAAGTAATTTTGGTTAATTTTACTCTTGATGATTAAAACATCCACCCCTGGTGGAAGCGAACTAATAAAATAAGAGAGGAAAAGCTCGGTGCATATTTATTTCTGATATTCTACTAGGTTTATAATATCAGGATATTAATTTATAAATTGATTTTATATTTGCAGGTGATGAAGTTTTAGCGGTGAACGGTCATGTTTGCCATGACATATCACATGCTGAAGCAGTACTTCTATTTAAATCTGTAAAAAGTGGGCCAATCACGTTGCAGATATGTCGAAGGAAAAAATCAAAATTATCGTAAGTTTTTATTATTATTTACTGTTATTTTATTATTGCAAAACTTTACGTATTTGTTATTATTGTTTTCAGATCTAGAGCAAAATCCTGTAATAGTATACCAAATGCTGTACATTAAGTGTATAATAGGTTTCATAAAAATCTTATAATAGGAATGTATAGGTATATAATTTTATGAATGTAAATAGTAAATTAATTAATATAAACGTTACAAGTTGAAATGTTGATTTTATTTTTAGTGAACATTAATAGGAATTCATTAACGATAATTTTTATTGAAATTGCTAAGGAACTTTGCTTAATTTTCTATTAATTTTTTAATAATAAACAATTTCAATTATTATTTAAAACAAAAAAAAATTATTCAAACTGTTTAGTCATTGTTGTTTGATTTAAAAAATAATTGAAACTATTGTTTTATTTTTTGGTATCTAGAAACATAGACGAGCTGCAAAACTCATTGAAAGCTTTGAGGTGCGCAAATAACCTAGTCAGACTAGTCCAAGGAAAGTTTAACAATATAGAAAGAAACGCATGCAATAACGGTTCTTGATATAGCAAATTGTTTCCACAAGGAGGGACGAAACAGAGAGACTAGCACTTCTGTCTCTTCAACGTGCAATTGTGGAAATCTGCAGTACCTTTGGGTTATCTCAGACTCAGGACTTAACGGGACCGCAGGTTTTCTTTTGTAAGAGGACTTTTGAAAAACTCAATGAAATTAATAATTTGTTATTCATTGTTTCCTGTTTATCAGTCTGGGTTTAGATCAAGTTATAGTTATGAAATGTTAAATATAGGCAGTTACTTAGCCAACAGATCGCACTATGTCGAGATATCGCAAACGATCGATGCATCTTGGTGATATAGAATAAGAGTATCTTTTTTACGTAGTATGAGCTAAGATTTAAGAATTTACACAGCATTTTAACAAATTGGCTTCTGATAAATTGTTGACAGGCCAGACCCATCCGTATATACGCCTCTAGAAAAATATGCGAATTCAGGCCTAATAGTAGCCATTTACAATATAAAATACCGTACCAAATTTTGTTTGAATACATCGATAACTCATTCCAAAGTTACGAATAAAAAGGTAAGTTTCACTTACTCAACAACCTGTATATTTCTCCATGCAAAATGTTCTTCATAAAGATATTTATTTGTGAAAATCCTGCTACAAAAAACTGACTCATCGGGTATAAATGCAATTAAGACCAATTTTCAAGTATGTTACTGTTATTTTGTCAATATTTGAAAATGGCGATAAAATCGAATAAAGACATGAAATTAATAAACGTCTTTATTTGGCGAAGTCTACCCCAATGGCCATTCACACTTAACCCTTTTTAACAAAAATAAATTAAATTATAACACAAAATAAAAAAATAAAAATTTGACTCTGGCAAAAAAAAAATTAATATATAAATGAACAAAGATAATAATACTTAAAATTAAATACACAACACACAAAATAGGCATATCTTCAAAGATGTTCTTCAGAAGCCCTCATTATCTAACACTTTCTATTATTTATTTTATAAGAGAAGTGAAAACATAATAGAGCAAATTGCTTATAGAGCTTTTTTGCTGTATAAGAAATACTCCGACTTATCCAAAACGTTCTAGAAATGTTCTTTTTGTTTTTATAACTAAAACCTGCGAGTTATTTCAAACAAATGTAATAACGTAGAGCTTTTATACAATTAAAGAAAGCCCTTGAGATAAAATGTTGTATAAAGAGGAACTTTGCTATTTGGGTTAGGTTGTGAATTAGCAAATATAATATTTGATCTGCCTAAAATAAAACATTTGGTTATGATTAATCCTGTTAGAAGAAATTTAATTGAAGGCGTAACATGATAAAAATTCCGGGATTTTCGAGGGTGCATTATTGATTACGAAATACAATAAATATATACCTAGGTACCTATGTAAGATGTAATGCAGTTGCGTCATTATTACAATAACTATTATTGATTTCTTGAATTGTCAGGAAAATTCTGCGTCAGCGCTTAAAATCTGTATCATATACGAAAAATTTGTAATGGCGGGAATATATCGCACGTGTATTTTGACGTCTGTCAATCAGACAATATTTCATACATTGTTATCGAAATATTTAGCAAATGTTATTAAAAATTCTAATATACCTATTACAATAGCAAATAATAAAGTATTAGAAACAAATTAAAATTCTTACATGTGATAACAAAAAGTAATGGAGTGCTAAAAATTATTATACAATTCAACTGTATGTACGTTATACACAAAGAGACAATTGAAATTGTATATTATGAAATTATGAGTGCGCAATAACAATATTGGTTTTATAAGGGTTTATAATTATTAAAGTTCGCTGATCCAGGAATTTTTTTTATAATATCTACAGTTTTATATAGGAATTTAAATAAATTATTGTTGTGCCAAATAATGAATCATAATGGAAATTGGGAAATGTTGCCGAATTTGTTCATTGGAAATTAAATGCGGTGTATTTATATTTGGCGAAGAAGCTCGAAAATCTTTTCTAATTTCAAAAATTAGGAGATATCTTGCAGTATCAGTAAGAATACAAGTTTAGTTGTTTAAATTTAAATTACAATAGTCCGCTCATTTTAGGTAACATTCGATGATAAACTTCCAAAAATGATTTGTGAGGAATGCATAGCAAAACTAAACGGAATTCACGGATTTGCAACTATGGCTATAAAAAATCAAGAAAAATTTAGTAAAATTTTATTGAACAATAACTCCGTAAATATAGAAAAGGAACCAAAATCTCTACTACATACTTACTTGACAAAGGTTTGTAATTAAACTTAAATAAAATACGACGTCCGTCCCATAAATATCCGCTCCATTCTAGTATTAGTTTTGATCATCCGCTATGTGGCATCCTTTGAAGTTATCCATCCTTCGACCATTTCCAGTTGTCCTGCTCATCCGTAAGTAATTTCGGAATTAATGGTGTCCCAAAATTAACGCAGGGTTTGAATTTGCCGCCATTTATGCAGTAAGTGTCAAGCTTAAAAACAAAACAAATCGACAGCTGACAGGAACCTGAATTCAGCGTCGTGGACAAGAATTTCAAATTGCAACTGTGTTTTCTATTTAATTCAAATCTTGCGTTAATTTTGGGACAGGCTTTACAAGTTTTCGAAATTCCAAGGTCACTTTCTAAAGCGTGCATAGTCAAGCGACGATCCTTTTCAAGCGCAAGCTCATTGTTGCTAGATAATTGGATCCAAAAACGACGTACAATAGCAGTTTTATGATAATTCCTAAATAATCTAAAAAATAAGTTTATAATTTTGTTCTTAGGGTGTTGAAAGCAAATGTCCGACATCAGACTCTGAGATAACAGAAGTAGAAGTTAAACTCGATCCAATGACAATACTTCAATGTTGTTTAGATGAAGATACTGAAGAAGAGAAGCATGATAATAACGTACAAAAAGACCATGACTATTCTGAAGAACCTGTATCAGAACCAGACACAACTTATACATCAGAAAATGAAAACTGCGAAAACACTTGTGTGATATATTTATGTACATTATGTAAAAGAAATTTTTCTTCAGAATATGATTTACATGAACATATGTCGTATAATCATAGAGATACTTGTAGTATTCCAGAAGATTGTAAAATTTCGGATACTGAATTTGATGAACAGGATTTAGCTTGTCCTATATGCGCAAAACACGTAACAAGTAAAGAAAGTTTAAGGGTACATTTGGAAACGCACAGACCGAAAGGCAAATATGGATGTGACATTTGCGGCAGGGTGTAAGTATTTATTTTTAGAAACTATCTAAGATTGTTACACACATTTGCATTGGGCTATATATTAGAAGAGAAATTGTTGTTTCTACTCTAATTGTTCAAAACAACACAATTAGCTTTATTCGAACGCTTCATCTTCATCTATACCAAACATAAATAATATATAACCTAACTTTAATGTACAAACAATAAAATAATATCGTGGATGGTCTTGACATCTACTTGATGAAAATTCATATTAAAGTTTTTGAAGAAAACAAGAAATGTTTTTAATAATTTTACAAAATTTGGTACATCTGGCTTCTTCCACTGTGGTGAAACAATTTTTATGTATTGTGTAATAAATGTTCACAAAATTATTTAAAAACATTGTTTTCTTCAAAAAGTTTAGTAAAATAAGAGCCAAACATTTATTGTTGTACCTATTCATTTTCTTTTTGTTTTATTTGGATTTTTCATTTCATTCAAAATGGGTAGTGAACATAAGTTAACAAACCATTAAAATTTCATGAAGAGAAAATACAAATGTTTAATATAATTATCATTGTCTTTTAGATATACTAAACATATAATATCGTTTTTTTTTAATAAATGTAGTCCACCTTTTTAAATATAGATAAATTTAATTATAATACAACATTTAATGATCTAATATATAATTATATATATTCTTTCTTTTTAGTTTCTTTGACCTTTTTTTATTTATAAGTTTTAGGGATTTTTTTTTCTTGATTTTAGGTCAATAACTACTTATATTTTAATTTGTATAAATCACTTAATATATTCTTAATAACATTGACGTTTCGACAATTGTTTTTGTCTTTCTCAAAATGTCTGTATAGTCTGGATATTGCATAAAACACATTTTACAACTACATACAACACATTAAAATATCGTCTATGTTAATAAGAATCTTTAAATGATTTATACAAATTAAAATATAAGTAGTTATTGACCTAAAATCAAGAAAAAACAATATCCCTAAAAATTAAATATATTATGTGATAAGATGTACGTTTTTAGTATATGTTAAAATTAAACTCAACACATAAATAACACGTTTCGTGATATGCGCATGTGTAGCAAATAATCCAAAAACAGTCAGAGATCAGTTCTTGCTCAACAGCAGGGATCGATTCTGACAGTTCTAGAACCGTTCTCGGACTTTTTTATTTCAAACCCGAATAGCAAACTGCTGGTTCTAGAACCGTTCTAAATCAGTTCAAGAAAACTCGAACATGTAAATTTGAACTGCGCACACTCCTGACAGTTCTTGTACGAACCCGAATAAGCTGTTGATGATAGTTCTCAAACGCTAACCTCCTCTTGATCTGAAATTCCTCGATAACTGACCACGAGTTACAAAAGTACCATGTGGGGCATTTTTGCAATCAGTAACAGCATGAAGAAATTCGCGAAAAAAACGCAATATATAAAATAAAAAATATACTTTGACAACAATATGTTTTTGGCTACATCTAGTTTGAGCAGCCAATATGACCTGTGAAACACAGTTCACCTGCTAATTCTAGATGTCGCCAAAAACATCTTGTTGCCAGTCATCTCTCGTGCTAGTATAAGTATATTGGAAATTTGAGCAATTCGTAAATAATATATTTCAATTAAAATTAAATGCTATTGAACATTTATTTGCAGATTCAAGACCCAGTGTAATTTATATCGACACAAAGACTATCATGAAGGTGTTAAATTCCCGTGCCAAGTATGTGGAAGGGTTTATCCAACAAACAGCACTTTACGAGCACATTCAATCACTCATAGTGATTTACGACCCCATAAATGCCCATTGTGCGACAAAACATTTAAAAGAAACCAAGATTTAAAAGTAATACAATGCATGTTCGATATTTATTGTTGTAATAATTGGTCACATATTTGCATTAACCGTTTGGTTTCAGTTTCATATAAATCAACATACTGGTGCACGTCCTTATCAATGTCCCTACTGTCCTAAAGCATTTGCGAGTTCAGGAAATTGTTTTTCTCATAGAAAACGCATGCATCCTGTAGAAGTTGAACGCGATAGAGAAAGAGCAGCGAAAATTATGAGATAATATAGGGATTTTGAATAAATTTTTATTTATAATTAGGTTAGGGTTAGACAAAGTTGTATAAAACTAAAGATATTTTTTATACAACTTTGTAATATTGAGCCAAAATAATGTATACGAATTTCGAAGTACCTAAAGTCCAATATAAATCACATTAAATTGGTAAATAATTTTTTAAATTGATTGGAATACCAAAAATAATATCAGCAATGTGGTGGATAATAATACGAGTATATTAAAATCTTCAATACCTACATTTATTGGTTATAGATTATAATAATTTAGTGCAAGTTAGAGCCAATTTAAGATCTATCGATTGATATATTATACAGTTTAACTTATGGAATATAATTTTTTTAAATTAAATTGTCTCTGTGAGGGTATAGACCTAATAGGATATACCAAAAAAGAAGTAGATAAACGAAAGATTTGAACATAAGATTAAGCTTGATACAACTGGCCTAGCATCAAATTGTATTTTTATTATTATATAATATCTATAGGTATATTTTTATTCACCCTAACTGATGATAATATAATACGTAAGTAATAATTATTTTTTAGATTTACTTATATAGAATAAATGTGTAAAAAAATACTCAAAACTTTAATAAGTATAACATAAAAGTATTAACATAAATGTAAAATATGTAGATGACTGTGATCAAAGTTTGTAAACCCCTAAAATTGTTATTTTTTTAATGTTAATTGTTTATTTAACAAATCTCTTCAAATAATCGACATAGATTATTATGATTATGTACTTATTTATACCTTTAGCCTAGTTTACTATTGTTAAATAAATACTAAGAAAAATGATAACTGAGTTTTGATAATGTAGATCCTCTTTCTTTTAAACTAACATAATATGTTAGTTGTGGTATAATTTTTTTTCCAGTTTACTTTTTTCTTGGGGTGTTCGGTTCTTATAAAAATTCCTCTTGACATAACTTCTACATAAAAATATTAATATTTATTTTCGTCACTATCAAACAAAAATCATAACAAACGACGTTTCGTTACTAATAAGTAACTTCCTCAGGTTGAAACAACATTTTTTTCCCCTTTCCTTTCTAACACAAATTCCAATACGTCAATATCAATAAAATAAAATACAATTTTCATTATATTTACAAACACATTTAAAACATTCAAATATAATAAAATACATTTTACATAAAAAAAAAAAAAAAAAAAAAAAAAAAAAACCTTATTACCTCTCCCTACAAAAGACCGAAAGTTTAATAATTATTATTGTGGATATATTAATTAATTTTTGAAATGTTACACCTAGCGTTACCTAACGCCTAATACAAGAAACCCAAGCTAGCGTCATCTGTGACCAACGTTGTATATTTTTTACGAAAAAATTAAAGGTTTCTATTTTAATTCTGTATCTTTTCTATTAGCATCTGCCATATGTCTCGTTTTGCATTCAATATTTTGTTCTTCGTTTTTAAAAATCATTAGCAAATGGCAGATTTGATCAATATACCTATTATTATAATTATTTCTTTGTAATCAATATTTTAAATTTATGTTGAAATTTAGAAAGCTGGCGTCCTCTGTGTTTCAGGTTTCATACTGTGCTTATGAAACAGTAAAATTTACACTGTACAGGAGTTACTGTAGTAAAAGTGTTCTAGGTTACAGTGACTATATAGTCACTGTATTCTAGGTATAATAGATTAATTTATCGTTGATTGATTTATTCTGATTCATTTTCACTACCATATGCAGAATTAAAGAACATCTATGCAAATCAATAGCAAACGGTGACCAAGATTAATATTTGGCTGTAGACAGCTGGCGCCCTCTGTGTTTCAGGTTGCATACTTTTATATATGCAGCTTTCTATTTTATTATATTCTGTATTCACTACCACCATTATGAACAGATCAAAATAGCGTGTACATTCGTTTTGCTTTTGCAATTCAATACTAAAATAGGGACTTACGAATATTTTTTTATATAAATGAATTCGGAAATCTTATTTTAAGCGTCACCTAACGCTTTATAGAATAAAGTACTACATTAAAAATTCAATATCTTGATAAGCCGAACCAAAGATTAATGTACACAACATTAATCTTTGGCTGAACATTATAGATAAACTTACTGGATAGTCAGTTTAAATTAAACACAGTTTTTAAAATAAAATTAATTTAAAATTTTACTGGCGCCATCTCTCGTCGAGTTATTTAACTAAACTATAGAAAGATATTCCCACATTAGTTCCAATTCACAGAATTCAATATCAGTACCTGTAATCTGTAGAATCTGAAAAACTCCTAAAGGATGCAAGTAGTTAAGTGTGGGAAAAAGTAAAAATAAACAATAGATCCACTTACTTCATTTAACAGGTATCCGCTTTTAAATTCCAATCCACACATATCCTTTCCCCCTGAGTTTTTAATATATTGTTTATTAGTAGTCATATAATACAAGTGCATCACATAGTAGTTTAGTGTATTTTTGTGTACATAATAGAAATATAACCATGGTGGTAAAGTGGAAATATAATAAAGTTTTGGGGTAGTATTATAAAGGGAAAGAAATTACAATCACTGTGTGTCATGGGATTTTGCAGTAGAAGACACCTATTTTTATCAATATGTGTTATACAAGTGGTAGGTACCTATTTGTATTATATATTTTTTACACGCACCCTCTTATAAAAAATACTACCTGTTATTTTAGATCTCTATGGTACAAAGACAGGTGTTTGATTTCCTTGGAACACTATGGATACCTATTTTAGTTAATTTTTTCGAAATCATATTTATCATATTTGGGTTTTTTGGTGCTTATCAATATCGACCCAAATATATCATTGCAGTAAGTTATTAAATAATGCCTAATATTAGATGACACATATATTTAAAGGTTATACTTTTTTTAGTATCTTCTTTGGCATCTCTTTTGGATAGCATGGAATCTGTTCGTTATTTGTTTATACCTGAATGTGGCTGGACTCGACCATGAGGCAAGTATAAAAATAGTCCCTAATCCAGCGGTAACATAAATATTTTTCCTATAATTCCCAACAACTTGCGAAATCGTAAAAAAAATTTGGTGCAACTGTTACAACAGTGAATAGCCATGAATAAATGTAGGTAGTTATAAAAAAATTTCAGATACGACGAAATTGATAAGTACCTACATACCTATCTAATATTCAGAAAAGTTAAATATACTTACTTAGAAAACTACAGAAAATATATATTTATCTATTCTAATCATTTTATTGGTTTTTGTGGCCTAAAAAATTATCAATTTTATCAGAAATATGTAATAGATGACTTGTGAAAAACGAACCTAAACTATTTTCGTGGGCTCATAATATACCTAAACTATAGAATATTTTACCACTTATTTATATATTATTGTTTTTTTTTTTGTATATTAAGTACCTATGCTTATGATTACGAAGGCGTATTTATTAAAACAAAAAACTTGTTTGATATTAAGTCATGTTATAATTCAAAATTAAAATTGCATGGTTGGTTTTTTATCATTCTTAATATCTTTGTGGTTTTGATATTATGTATAAAAATTTTCTATTGCATGTTTGTGTTTAAAGATACAGAAAAATTAATATATTTTAGACCAAATTTACTTTTAAAACATATTTTTAAAATGGGTTAAACAGGCACATAGGTGTTTGAATTAGTTAGTAATTAGTTAGTAGTTTTATTAGAATCAACTAGAGTCATCTTTATTTTGTATCAAGCAGTGTTACCTATTGGTAATAACTATATTAAAAGAAAAAATGTTAATGTCCAACTTAACTAACTTAACCATTATTTTAATTTGTAATAATTGCTTTGTATGTAATTTTGTGATGTAGATTTCGTTTTATCAGTATCTACCTGAAAAAGGCGGAAATTGGCTGCCGAAACGTTGGGGAAAAAACAGCCAATGACATATTAAACATATCAATCGATTATTTTGACGTTTAACCGTAAAAATTATGTATTATTTATTTTTTAGACGAATACAGTGCTCAAATTAGACCCAACTAGTGATAGCTGGTGGAAGAAAGAAGGGCCATCCTGTAAAATAGTCAATGTTGATGAAATACCTTTACGTTATGAAGGTTGCTTGATCAACTATATTCATGTAGAAATATTTCAAGCTGGCATACAATGTATTTTAGCAGTAAGTATTAAAATTACTATCCTTTCGGTTGAAATGCTTTATGGACCATATCGACAGTCAGTGTTGTTCAATATTAAAACGATCTCAATATTATCAATAATTGATAGAATTATTCTATCGACATCTATATTTTATATCCTGCTTGTAACGGTAGTATGAATTAAGAAATTAATTATAAGTTTTTTCTTTCAGGTATTTAATAGCATCATAGGTATATGTTTGAGTCGAATGTTCTTAGAAGAAGATGATACCTGTAAGTACTTATATCCATGATATATTGTTTCTTATTATATAAAGGAAGTAATTAAAGTACGTTAAAGATTTTCCACTAACAGCGCTCTCGCTTATAAGTAAGGTCCAACATATAAATATTGCACTTTAGATTTTTTCTTCTACACTGAAAGTTATATATTATATTTATATACTTATATATAAATTTGTTTCTATTTTTCTTTGACCTTTTCTTTATTATATTAATTTTGCTTTGTATTTTCTTGATTTTAGGTCAGGATTTTATAAAATTTAAATACCACATAATATTTTAACAATTTATTATGACGTTTCGATCATTTTTTATCTTTATCAAATATCTAAAATTAATTATTAGTAGTATATATATATAAATTACATTGTAACATTTTCAATAAATACACACAGAATTATGTTATTGAATATCACATTGTTTTTGTTGTCTATTTGTCTAATTAAAATAATATTGTTTTAATATAATAGACAATATTATTTTAATTATACAAATAGATAACAAAAACAATTCAAGAACATAATTCTGTGTATATTTATTGAAAATTTTACAATGTAATGTATATATGTGTATTGTTGTTACTTGTGGATGTTTTTGAATCATGTTTTGAGAAAGATCAAAATTCAATCATTTGAAACGTTAAAAAAATAAAACCTAATAAAGAATCTTATTAATTACTTAACAATTGACCTATATCATGAATTATAAAATCAAATATTTATAAGAAAAAGGTCAAAGAAAATCAAAAAAATAAATAAAAATATATATAGTATATAATATATTTGGTGTCCTAAAAATAAAACAACACAGTACTTTTTAAAAATTTGATTTGAATCGATTCTCATATTAATTTCTAAAACTTATGATTCGGTCCGAAGTGTACACTAAAACGTTCACGCAAAGCTGAGTTATTTTGTAGAAAAACTTATTTAGAAGTGGGTTTATAGAAGGAAAAATGGTTTTTCTCTATGTTAACGGCCAGTAATGCCCAATATACACAACTAAATTAGTTATTAAACCGATTATAGACCAATTAGTATTGTGTCATGGATGCATAAAAGGTAAATAAATCTTCATAACTTTATTAAATTAGTATTGGAAAACATGGAAAACGGTGAATTTTCAATGGAAAAAATCGTACAGTCTCTAAGAAATGCCTGCATTTTAAAAGCCTTGGTAATAATGGTTGCAATATAGGGAACGACATCAGGATTCTTCACTGTAAACAGAACAGACCCATTGATATTTACAATAAAAAAATATTTGGGTATACACTTTACTCCGGTAACCGGACGCGCATCGTTTTCGCGCGGAATCCGGCCTCAGTAGTCCCGTATTTATAGTATAGCATTGTCGAAAAGGAATCATGTAACTCTAATTTGCAACAAAAGTCCGAAATAATAAAAGGAATTGAAGCAGAAAAAGTCTGAGATCTGTTGCTGCAAAATATGGGGTTGGGTGCATTTGGAGGTTTTTTTTTAATACGCAGTGTAGAAGGAAAAATTACTACGTGTACAACAACACTAATCTTATAGTCTCAATCATAATAGCAATAGTAGATAGAACCATAACTTAATATGCTTGCAGTTGATTTCATTGGTGGATTTGATCCGCAAACAATTTGGTAAGTTTTGGGTAACTAGGAATTTGCACAATTTGGTCATGATAATATTGGTTATGCTATTTTAGTAGTATTACAGATCTTTTAGTCCTATAACTATTAGCGTCTCATGCTATCGCTGTATGTCTTTTCTTTCAGTTAATTTCGAGAAAGCTGATGGTCCTGACAATTTTCTGTTACATCCAATGTATGTGAGCTCCAGTGATAAACTTCATAGTTCAAATAAACATTTAAATTATAAACCATATAAGTTGTCTGCAATACCTAATATGAACAAGCAATTTAACAATGAGTATGCACGCTTTAAAAGAACTAACAGGCATGTACATGTAGACACAATTAGAGTTCCTCTGGCCAGAAGCAGTTCTTTCAGTACTTTGGCAACTATCAATAAAAAGCGATCAGTTAGACCAAAATCTATACATGCTTTGGACTCTTGAATTATTGACACTTGACTTAAACTGACGGTACAACACATTGATGGTCTTTTTCTGATTTTTTTGAATATATTTACTAAAACAAGTTAAAACAGGGGCGTTAAATATTTTTCACTGTTTATCAAAATTTATTCGGAGATAAAATAGCAAGTTTTCTACAAAATTTAGCAAACACTTTTTACCACTGTACCAAAATACGCTCTCTTGAGCAAAAGTAAGGTAATCATATCTCAATAAGAATGACAAATAGCGTACTATTCGTTTGTTTTTCTTGATGCTGTCAGGATCAGAGTACCACCGTCGCTAAATGTTAATTAATACATTTGTGTCGTTAATTTATCTTTTATTTAATTTTCCGTTAAGTTTTTATTTTAACAACTGAGAACATTTTAGCGGAGACGACTGTAGTTTTGTTCTCTCATAACATTGACTCCACAGCATGATGGACTTTCAAAATTTAAATTCGTGTTCTATATTTGATTTTATATTTTTAAGATCGAATCAAAGCAAAATCATCTTTATTTATTCCAACTAAAGCTGACATTTATTTGTGAAAAAATAGTGACAATTTTGAAACCATATTCATACGACAAATTCCAAATTGCACCTGTAAAATTGTTTTATTAGCGATCTAAAAATAAAAATGTCCTAATTACAGAGTAAATGAGTCAAATTTGAATTAAACCAGTTATTATTTGCAGTTTATGTGTCTGTATAAGCTGAAGCAGTTTTTATATTTATGTAGAATTTTAAACTTATTCCATGGGGTATTTTTTAGTATGAAGATATAAGTGGTAATAATTCTAATTTTAAAATTGTCACTAAATTGGCACGAAATCAAAAATGTCGCAAAAAATGTGAGGATCATGTATAACTATAAATAAAATCGGTAATTAAAAAAGTAGGACTTCTATACAGTTAGGAACTAAAAGACACGCAAAATATGTTTACTATTAATCTCCAAACCAAATGGACCGTTTTAGCCAGACATGTTTTGGGTTTGCAATCTATCTTGTGTTATAATTTTAATTTATTAAATTAATAAGGAATTTAAATTACCTTTCAAAACAAGGATTAGAATTTCATCGAAATATGTATTGTCTTGGTATTAAAAATTCAAAAATGTAAGCAAAATATTTTATTATAACAATGATGTGTAAGAAATTCGCAGGCCTGAAGGAGATTTCACGATACACACGGTTTTTGACATGAAATAAAACCATTTATTTCAATTGTTAGTTATTGGGATTTTCCAAAAATTCTTGGGTTTTAATGGAACATCAAAGATAGAAATCGTTTTTGGAAAGTATTTTAACAAATAATTTAATAAAATTATAACGTTTCTATACAGAAAATAACAAATAATAATCTAATGATTTGAGCTTAAGTAGCACCTATATTGATTTTTGTTGCTATTGATGATGGAACTGCTAGAATCAGAAACATCCCTGGCTAAACCGATCTATTTGGTTGGGAGAATTATAACATACAACATATTTTTGTGGATGGACTATTTTTTTTAAATATTCGAGACGTTTCTCTTCACTTTTATAAAAATCAACAACTTGACCATAATATTCCGCGTCAAATACTTATTCTCGTCGTATAATATTAGATTTAGATATACTTTTATCTAAAACGAGCAAAAAGACTATTGAGACAGCTATGTGTGATATAAAATTTTGTTTGACACTATTTTTGTGACTGATAATTTTGTTTGTATTATTAATATTAGGTTTATACTTTTGCATGTTATATTAGTTATTTATATTAGTTTGTAGTTGCACTTTTTTTTTTTGTATTTCTGTGTATTGCTAATAAAGACTTATGGCTTTATTAATATTTTTCTTTGCTTTTGCGTTGTTTTTGATGAAAAATAAACTTTGTTTTTTGTATTGAAATTTATGCAAAACGAGTCAAACTACTTTTATATATATGAAATGAATTTTGCATAAATTCCTTTTATAAAATATCAAAAAACAATATCGACTTTTAAATTTGAACCACACACTTTTAGGATTAACGAATTTATACTAAAAATTAAATAAAATTTGACAGCATCACATAAATCGAGCCGCAAAAGTACAAATAGGACGTCGTTGTACTCAATTGAATTCAGTTCTGAAAATCGCAATGGTGACAGTGATAATGAATTTGACACACCAGCCCAAGTGTCACCCAAACCGATGACACCACGCAGAGTAAAACGACGTAGTGTTATGCAACGAGGATCATCAGGAAGACACAGTACAGCTAGCAGGCGCCATCACAGATCGTCAACTAGGAGTTCACGTAGAGTAGCACAAAATCCCGTTACAAAGTTGCTAGAACAACAACAGAAATGTCAAATGTATGAAAATAATACGAGTCCCTCATCCGTAGAATCACCTATACCTAATTATTATGCAAATATATCCAACCCTAGTAGTGGTCATACAAATCCCTCCTATCAACAGTCAACTAATTCACTTAACGAGACTGAAGAATTCGATGAAATCTACAATAATCGTCCGGCATCTGTTAGGTCAAGTTACTCAAATTTCCACGGTGCCAGAGCTAATTACTCACCACCAAAACAATATCATAGTCATGCTACGCCGCAAGTACCACAAAAGAGAGGTCATTCTAGTAGAAATAGTATGAGGTCTATGGCGTTTCTGAATAATGGCCCACCAGCTTATACTGCACAGGGTGGAGTTCCGTCAAATTCGGAAACACGCATGTAGTCATATTATCAATTTTTAAACAGATGTACTCGCACGTGGACAGGTTTTTCCTGGCCACGACAAAGGTTGTTTTATACATTAAAAGATAACAGTACATAGGAGCGAAATTTGGAGATTGTGTGACAATTTTTATTGTAAACGAAATATTCTTTCGTTCAAATTATAATTAACGCCCGTATGCACCGTTTTTCTATTGAATACCGCCCAAATCCCACTGGCACGACAGAAAAGATGGGTGACAATTGGATTTCTAAAATGTTGAGCTATTTCGGCAGATAGTTTAGCAATTTCTTCGGTTGCCTTATATGTTTCCTTGCCAAATGAACAAAGGTTTTTTAACCCTAAAATGCACGGTGGTAATACGGGTATAAAACGCACCATTTTAGAAAATGGCACGTTTTTAACTGTAACGGTTATTTCTGATCTACTTTGTTCAAATTACGCTCCTGAGTACGGCATCTTAAGTAACAAAAAATTGTGATATTTTAAGTAGTATAACTTTAGCTCCAATAAAAGTGTAAACATCAATTCATAGTCAATGATACTGAGGTTTCAAGGACCTACTTATTTTATGTAACGAACGGTATTTACATTTTTTTTTTGTAAATATTTTAATGTTATAATAAATTTAGGTTATCATCCAATGAAAGTAATGATCAAACATATTTTGATTTATTGTGTTTAAACTTTAAATAATATCTTAATAATATGGAATAGAATGATATACCCCTGATAGTAATCATGTAAAGCTGCGACTTGGTTTTATCGCCTGCACATTTACATATTATTTTGCCTCAATTGCATTGGCTCTTGAATCAGGAACAGATCCAGAAGCTTTCGGAAACGATTACTTTCAAAGAAGGTTCCTTTATTGTAACAATATTAAACTCACATTTCACAGACTGCCTTTTGCAAATCGTCGTCTTGGATGTGAAGCTAGCAGCTGCAGCTCTAATTTATGGGTGAAACTAATCAACTTGTTTATTTTTAATCCGTTTTATAATCTTCTTGCATTTCTGATTCATCAGTAGTATCTCCCAAACTGTATCACAATATATTTCTGGAAACGGGAATAATAATTGATTTTCGAAATTTTGTTTGTTGAAAAACAAAAAAGTTGGATGGAAGGATTGTGAATTGAAAAATAAATTATTTCGTATATTTTTTAATAAAATAAACTATATTTGCGGGATTTCCCAGTCGTTTTGTGGTAGTCTTCTCTATGACAAAAGTCTATCATTAAATTTTGCCCATACTTCTTGGATCTGTTTGCCTGATTTCGTGGTGGTTTAATTATTATTCATTTGATTTCTGGGATGATAATTATTTTTATAAACAGGATATGTGTTAGATTTCTTTTGAAGTAACATCGATCTTCCATGACTAGAAAAAGCTCAAAATTATACATATTGAAAGACAATATTATGTAGTAGATATTAAAATTTTAAATGTAAAAATAGGTACCTATTTCATATGTCGCCATATCATTATTCCTAATTTAATTATTTATATATTTTGCGCCATATGGCTTAATTTTAAGTTGTACCTTGTATATATTAGTTTAACAATACCACCTATAATTTTAAGACACCTTTACCAAAGTACACTAACTTATATTTTATGATGTTAATTTCAAAATAAATTTGGAACAATATATCTATAACGTTGTTTTTTTATTTATGTATATTTTTGTTAATTAAATTATCCGAGGTAGGTACGTAGAATGTTTTTCCTATATCAATATATCCTGCTAGATTTTTAATTGGTATACGACAAAAAAAAGTAAACATTTCGTAGTTCGCACTAAGCTGCCTAGTAATAGATTTACAATAGGAGCAAAAATATAATACCTTTGAGTTATACTAATTTGATATCTTATAGCTGAGTTTCTTTTTTGTTCGGATTTTTTGAAACGCGAAAAACAAAACTCAAATTAAAAACGAAGAAGACAGAATGTTAATAAATGAATACTAAGAAAAATACACGAATATAGAAAAAGGATTATTTTTTTGCTTATTTTAATTTTGAACCCTGTGAATTTCTTGTTCGCATTTGCACCAGAAAACGTTTGATATGCCATGGTCGACTATTCTTAAAATATGGAAACTCTGGACCCATAAAGGGCTTCATCGTGTAGCTGTGACGAAAATTCGACAATAATACCGTATTCCAATCATCAATTTGCGACTTAATTGTAAATTTATCTAGAATTTTCTCAATTAACTGCCTATTCACATTTGAGGTGTTATGTGAATTCGTAAGAAATAATGTAAAAACGACAATATTTGCTGACTTAATTTGTGTGTATCTTTTGTATATTTGTGTTAAGTACTAGATTGGTAATAAGAAAATAACGAAAGTGGAAACAATAGTTTGTGGAGTTATTCTTTGGAACTGAGTTACCTGCTTTGCTGTTTTCTCTTCGCTTTCGGGAGATGTAAAAGATGCCTAAAAAATCCGATAGAGAGAGATAAGAACTAACAGATTTGCATCATGTTGAAGACTACATTTTAATCATCTCATAACTGTAAAGTAATAAATAGGGCACAATGGTAGACAAAAAACATTCGTCTAGACACCTGATGATTTTTTCCTAGATATATGTTCATATTTCCTGACTTTAATACTGATTCCTGGGATATTTAATGGTTGTTCAACGAATTAATGGCTCGGAGGTAAAGAATTTAAAGATACCATGGAAGTTATCCATGCGTATTTTTAGGAACTTGACGAATTTGCACTTTGAAAATAGCATTAGGTCATCGTTATGAAAAATGTATTAGTATGAAGATTATTTTGTAAAATTCAAAAGATTTTCTGGAAGTTGTAATACTTGTTCTTCAATTAAATAAATAAATAAGAAACCACATCGATGCATTTCAACTCAAGTGGATTCCTCTTTGATATAGTACCTAAAACTAAGGGAATCCTAATTGGACTGACTGTATGTTGATTAAGTATGAACAGTGTTTATAAAACATGACGTTTTTTAAAGAGAATCTTCACCTGACCGGATTAGAATATTAAAATGAGGCAACAGTGCAAGAAAACAGCACGCTATATAATATTTAATTTACGCATGTCAGAGGTTTAAACTATTGAAATCTAACATGCGACGACGCAGTGTCTGTTGTAGAAATTATTGACCAGCGCCAAAATGAAAACCATGACACTGAATTATCTTTTAAGAAATTTCAATAAATATGGTTTAAGTAATTTCTTAGAATATCAAATATTATCCGCAAAATCTACGACGAAAACTAGTGCCAGTTTCAGTTATCACACATTTAATAGATTGGTGAGTGTTACGAAATTAAAGAAAAAATCATGCGTTGCTAATGTTTGGTTTATTTTTAGTCCCATTTCTATCAAGTGGAAAACGTGAATGAAAATCAAAGGTAAGTAAATAAATAACTGCTTATATTTGTTACAGACTTAAACACTTCTTTCCTTTTTTAACACTTCTACTTCTACCTATCTCTACAGACGGCGGTACTCTTTTATCCACGATATTAATTACTTAAGCCTGTAAGTCCTAAATTCAGTTTCTTTAAATTCAAATTCTGTTAAAAAATATTTTTTTTCTCTATTTAGGGGTCGTGATATTCAAACAGATGTGGCATTATTTGAAATGTTCAAAAATGAAGATACTGGATTATTATCAATTGGAAGGTTCTTGAGCGTAAGTTCATATTTGTTTAATATGCTCGTAAATTCATTTATTGTGAAATTTATTTTGCAATTGGAACACTTAACATAGGGGTTGATAAGTGACGCTTGCATAGATAGAAACCTGGCTGACCCAGACCTTTTCTTCCTTCTAATTTGCAATTTGCATGTCAAATGTAATTTTAGTTTCTGAATGTTGTCCTTACATATTTTATGCCTTCTAAAATATTAAAAAGCAACTTACAATTCAAAAAAAAAGTTCAATTTATATTTTTCTATTTTAACTAAAGTTAAATTGAACCAGTGGAGTTTAAGAGTCATGTCAGCTGAGTACCTACTAAATTTAAATTCATTATTTGCGTGGGATGTCACTAAAGAAGTTGTATTATCTGCGAGGGCGAGTGAAAAGTTTCGAGTTTGATATATATAATATATTTGTTTACATTATTTATCAATATACGAGACAAAGAATCAATTTTTTCCCACCCTTGTCCAAAATTTAGGGAGGTGAAGGCTACAAAACTTAATATCTATATCTTAACGACTTCCAAACTTGCTTTATTGCGTTGCGTTCGCCGTGTGGAGTCTGTTCTTGTCATGCAAAAAGCAGACTTCCTTCAGAATCAGTCCCCGTAGCTTTTTCTTATTCTTATCATTACTGATGATGGCAGTCGCAGTCCCAAAACATGCATAATGTTCTCGACGAATTCTGTTATTAGTGAACCTATGTCAATTATTGAGTTTATTAAAACTTATTTTGTGGAGATTGCTTTCATTTTATGATTTTCTAAAATATATTTTAAAAACTATTTGGGAACTATCGAAATAACTAAAATTGAATGTTCTAAAATCAAAATATACCTAACTAACCTCAACACGAAATCAGACCTGCTGGCACGGTCTCTATAAAGCGAGAACTTTTACCCCACCCTCGTTAATGACAGGATTCATGTTCTGCACACTGATGAAGTTCTTTACTAGACAGTCTGGAACTTATTTATGCTTAGGATGGTTGTCCCAAAAATAATGCACAGCGGTCGTTGAGGCCAATATATTTATATGTTTATCGTATTTAATCATGTACCTACTGTTTTTTTCGAACTTTAGATTAATTGATTTTATTAGGCACTTAAATCCACTGGTCTTCGTAAAAGTGATCCTAGACTTAAGGAAATGATGGAAAATTTGAAGCAGATTTCAAGAAAAAATATTGATGGTGAATCGGTTGACACACAAAAATTAAATTTAGAACATTTCAGAAGGTTAGTTGGTGTATTAATTTGGTAATTATGAATATATGATTCTGTAATTATTATAAAAATCTTTATATGAGTAATGTACCAGATACAGGTAATTTTAGAAAAATCATATTTCTGAAACTAAATCATAAAAATAGTTTACTGTTAAAAATGCATGAATCAAGACGCCAAACAATAAATAAATAATACAAAGCTAAAAAGGAGATACTAGTTTGAAGTGGTCTGTGATTTAATAAAACCACATTCTTCTTACTTTATTATTTCTAATTTTGAGAACGATCTCTCTCTCCTGAAGTTACAGACACTGGTAGCGCTAGGAAAATGCTTAACGTTGGTACAGGGAGGTCTATAGTTGTTTCCCGTTATCTTCGTTATTTTAAATGATAACCAAAACAAAAAGAGTATGAAATACAAACAATTTTTGATGATTATGTCGATTTGCTGCGCGCTTACGCGGGCCCTGAGTAGCATTAAATATTTTCTAAAACCTCGAAATTAGGCAATGTTTATCAAATTCATATGTGCATCTTTTGTAACATCTAAGCTTGTGGTTAAAATAAATTAAAGATATTTATCATGACCAATTGGAAAATTGGAACGCATTCAATAATGCCTGCTGTACTAAATATACCAATTGCAATATTATATTTTTAAAACTACATTAAATATTTTTTGAATATACTCGTATGAATCGCAAAAAAAATCGGATCAGTCTTGATTCGTACTAAAGTGTTTTTAACAAAATTTAAAGAGAGCAAAACACTTTAATTTATTGTTATTATTTATCCCTGAAGATGTTCATATAAAAGAACAAAACGTAGGGAAAGTTTTTATTAGATAATTGTATAAATATTTGATTAAATCAAAATTTAAATAATGTTGATTCAGGGTCTCTTATTTTTATTATATAATTAACAAAATAACAATCTCATTTTAATAGAAACAACATTGCAGTTTATTTTTCTAATTATTTTATTTGTTCAATTGATTTTATTTATAGCTATCTAATAATAAATCGATTTTTTCAGTATTATTTTACCAAACATCAGTTTAATTTCTCGAGCATTTCGTCGGCAATTCATACTGCCAGAGTTTGAGGACTTTACGAAAGAAATTGAAGAAATATATTGGAAATGTAAGGATAATGATAATGGCACAGTTAAGTAACAATATTACCTTTAAAAAAGACAGTAATAAAGTAAAAGTTGACGCCTAAATACTATTTTTTGATAATAACAACGCTGTCCGACCTTTGGCTTTTATAATCGTGTGAAATAAAAATATTGTATAACATAGCAACTAATTATCGTAGGATATTTACAAATTGAACTATTTAATTAATTAATAGGACGTTTCTTTCACTTTGAAATCGGGGTCTAAAAGTGGCTAAAATAAACCTAGGAAGACAGCAAATTCATAGGTTTTAATATTAAAATACTTCTACTATCTAACTAGAATTTTCATTATTTGATCATTAGGTTGCATCATACATTCCACAACTGAAACGCATGAGTCCAAATTATTGGGGTGTTAGTATTTGTACAATTGATGGGCAACGATTTTCTCTGGGAGATGTCACAATACCATTTACAATACAATCATGCAGTAAACCTTTAACATATGGTATAGCATTAGATTTACTGGGATCTGAGGTTGTCCACAAGTTTGTAGGACAGGAACCTAGTGGAAGAAACTTTAATGAACTCATTTTAGATCACAACAGTAAGTAATCAACGCATACCTTCTGGTCTTTACGGTTTAGAATTATTGTCGGACTTCAACGATTTATAAAAAATATGCTTTGGTTTTCGTTGGATTTTACTTTACAACATTCATGTTATCTATAACATCGCCTAGCATTTGGAAAAGCAATTTGAATTGCTTTCTAGCAAAATCGGAACCATTTTCTGGTATTGGGTTTGATCAAAAAATTTACAAAACCTTGGGATTGGTGAAAATCAATGCTGTTCGTCTAATCATGAAAAAAACCTAAATTGTAATATTTCGAAAAGAAGGATGACCATAGGCGGGTAAACGGGGGCACCCTTGCCTTAATTATAACCTATTATTTTTTTCTCCCCCGTTTACCCGCCTATGGCCATCCTTTTTATTCGATTTCAAGTCAGTTTACGACATTTAACTAGGTGAATAAGTATGCTAAATTTGATTAATTCATCTTTACTCGTTTCGAAAATATTTCAAAAAAATCGTCCTCAGTCAAGCAAAAATTACAATTTAGGTTTTTCATGACCTATTTTAGAAAGGCCTTGTATAATTCGATACTTTATTGTTTGTAGAGAAGCCGCACAATCCCATGATAAATGCTGGTGCAATTTTGATATGTTCCCTTATAAAAACTTTAGCACGACCAGAAATGAGCTTAGCTGAAAAATTCGATTTCACTATGAATTATTTCGAAGTAAGTGGATTATATTACCGTTGAAACATTTATATATTTTATTCGCGCTTCTAGAGATTAGCTGGAAATGAAGATCTCGGATTTAACAATGCTGTATTTCTCTCAGAACGAGAATGTGCAAACAGAAATTACGCTTTGGGATTTTATATGAAAGAACACAAATGCTTCCCAGAAAATTGTAATTTCAAAGAGTGTTTAGACTTTTATTTTCAAGTAACGATAAATAAATTATGATAATATTTAAATATATATTAAATAATATCTTGTTCTAGTGTTGTTCATTGGAAACTACGTGTGATCAAGTTTCTGTAATGGGTGCAACATTGGCTAATGGTGGCATATGCCCTTTGACTGAAGAAAAAGTATTAAAACCGGAGAGTGTAAGAGATGTTTTGTCTCTAATGCATAGCTGTGGTATGTACGATTATTCTGGACAATTTGCCTTTAAAGTAAGTACCAAACTCACCCACAAGCAAATATAATCTGAGGCTCTTAGATTAGATGAGTTTGACTGCTAACAAAATTCAAATCGTTTATTTGAAGGTTGGTGTGCCTGCAAAATCTGGTGTAAGCGGTGCTCTATTAGTAGTAATTCCAAATGTTATGGGAATCTGTCTTTGGTCACCTCCACTAGATCCATTGGGTAATAGCTGCAGAGGAGTTCAATTTTGTGAAGTACATATAATTAAATTTTTAATTATGTTATGCTAATAAATATTTTTTTTTAGGAATTAATGAAAAAATATAATTTTCATAGATATGATAATTTGAGACATGCTCCAAACAAAACAGATCCACGAAAACATAAATTTGAAAGCAAAGGATTGAATATTGTTAATTTGTTATTTTCTGCTGCTGTTGGAGATTTGCCAGGACTTCGAAGGTTATCTTATCTTTATTCCAGTAGTCGTAAAGATTATTTTTAGTTCACTAACTTTCTCATAGCTGTTGAAAGTGTATTTTAAAATTTAACCCCAACAGTGGATGCTAATAGTAAAATTACTACCTTCACAGCAAGTCTCCGATGCTTTTGATGGAAATAGTCAACTAGATGTCATTTCTCTTCTCAGTTCTCTTGTCTTGTATCTATTTTCTAGAACTCACAGATAGACTGAGGTTTCTATAATATCGAACAACCACTATGATCTTGTTTTTTCAATAAAATGTCTGTATGATTTAGCTGGACTAATAGAGTTGATTGACCTGAACTTCTAGCACTAAATCAGTATAAATATTCCTGGATTAGGCCTCCGTAATTGTTTAGCATTTCGCTGTAGATGTCCCAATAATAATTTACTTATATCAACTTTGATATATCCCTCTATTTTGTGTTCTCTCAGGCTCAGAGCGATACCAAAGTAATCGTTTTATTGTTCAATTATTGTTGTGAAATTTTTATCGCCAAAATTGTTTTACCTTTAAGCTCTACGCTGGAAGGATACCTACACGTTCTGCTTAGTAATCTCACCAATTTTACAAAACGGAGTTTTCGAAAAAAGTGCCTTATAATGTAGATAGATGGCTTTTTGTAGAAACTGCTTATGCTAAAGCCATATCTTAGCTTAATAAAAATTAAATATTTTAGGCATATGCTAAATGGAATGGACATGAGTTTATCTGACTACGATGGACGTACAGCACTACATCTCGCTGCAGCAGAAGGTCATTTGAAATGCGTTGAATTTTTATTAAAACAATGTAATGTCCCATATGATATCAGAGATAGATGGGGTAAAACTCCAAATGAAGAAGCCTTGTCATTTGGTAAAACCGAAATAGTTGAGTTCCTGCAACTTTGGGATGAACAAATGAGGCGAAATAATGGACAACTTGAAGACCACCAACCTCTTACTGGTGTAGCGAAAGAGTAATAATGTTATTGGAGAGTTTTTGATTCTCATGTATCGAGTCTGTGATTTTTTTGTCCTGGAAACGACTGATGTAACAAACACAAAATTATTATTTAGTTAGTATAAGTAGTTAATCTAATGAACCTGATTTAAGTGTATTTATCTTGTTTATTTTTTGTTACAGCAGAAAGTAATAAGTACCTGCAAATTCTAAGTTAATAAAAATATATTGCTTCACTATTTCTATTGCGAACTTGAGACAATAATAAAACCATTAGCGTTAGAACCAGTTTGTTTTATTTCTCACATCTCTTGCTCAACTGTTTTTATTTTCATCATAGTTTTCAAAATAATCTAAGACAATTACATTTTTCATATTGCGAATCCTCAAGCTCCTCAAACTACGCATTTACAGCATGGTTCCTTTCTTATTATTTCCAGCCATTTTTTGAGGTTCTGAATCAAGCAATATTCGCTGGGGGCTCAATCCTGTGAATAACCTAAATGGAAGAAGATTTAGAATATCGAGATCGAGACAAAACTTCAGAACTTTTGTTAATCCGATAAGAAGAGCCAGGCAGCTTTTGAACATGAGTAGAGGATGATGCACTGCCCTATAAGGGTAGGAAAAAAAGAATATCTTACTATGATTTTGCGAAGGCTGCTCGTAATTTTCAAGTATCGAAATTATTACACGGGAATTTCTGCAAAACCTGAAATAAATCCCAGTGTCTGTAGATTATTGTCAGCACTAATTAATAAACATTAATTAATCAAATTACAAAAATGCAAATATGTGAAATTTACTCTTAGGGATGCAAATATTAAAGTCAGTCAGTCAGTCCCACACAATCACCCTTAAGCAAAGCTGTTCTCTTTTTAAGAAACAAATGTTTCGGAATAATCTTATTCATCATCAGGGATCTATTTGCGAACCACTGATGATGGAGTAAGTTTATTGAATCAAACAAAATTTAAATAAGAACCGTTACGCCATAAGATTCCAATCAACTACCATAATAAAATTAATGACATCATTAAAATATAGTTTTATATCTACGCTCCAATAGTTCTGTATTATATTAAAACAACTTCCGTCAAATATAAAGTCAAATTAAAAACTGAAGTGGAACTTATTTCTTTCTTATAACTTATTCCACATTATCTTTCATAAAATAGGGTTGTAAAAAGCTCATATATCGACTTATAATAATAAAACTTTATTTATTACGAGTTAAAATGTTTTTAGTAAAATATAGTGCTCTAATAAAGGTGTTATACTTATACTTTGATTTATTTTACACGATCTTGATAAATAATGGTCGATAGTCTATTGAAATATAGGAGCGTTACCTTTTATGTTTTTACAAAACTAAATTTTTGGGATCGATTTTCAAAATCTTCGCATTTATGGTTTATACACTTTTGCATACGTTTAAAAGAGTTTTTAAACCTTTATTCCACTCTGAAGGTTGTGTCTCAGGAACATGGTGACACAAATCGCTGTCCACTACTTTTTTGTTTCACGTTTGGGAACAAAAGAAGTCGTTAGGTGATAAATCAGGCGAATGTCGACCATGAGAAATTATTTCAACATCTTTCTCCTTCAAATATTGCACTGTTTTTCTATGAATTTGTGCAAACAAATTACCTACTAAATACTATTTCGCGTTAACTCTTCTTCGATCCTCTAAAGGAATTGTTGCGACCTGTCCTGTACAGCCGAGTAATATTGTCACATCCGGTATATTGTATTAAAAATATTGCATCCGGTCACTGATTAATAATTTATAAAAGTTCATGACTCTAACATCGGTATTGTATCTACGAAATAGACAAAATTTGCTGATTCACATTTTTCCACACAAGCAATTTATTAAATTAATTATAAGGATTAATTATTTATAATATAAGAAAATCAGTTCAATGAAAAAGGACAAGTCTCAAAAAAATTATCAATTACAATATTTAAAATTTGTACTTACATAATAATCAGCATCATTGACACAGCTGATCTTTTTCGGTAATTTTCAGTTTCAAAAATGTTCAAAATTATAATTATTAATACTATTACTTAAGACACTACTCAACGTGGAGATTAGTGCTTTTCGTTGCTTGTAAAACTCTCCGAAGTTGGAGAGAAGATCCAAAAAAGAAAAGAGAAACTGGCGTAGCATTCCGACACATGTGCTCCAACTCAGGGAGACTTCATGGTCCGAGCTGCCAAGTCTCCAACCACTCTCTTCAATCTTTACTACACAGAAGTGCAAATAGAAATCCCCCGTAACTTCCTGTTGCATAAAAATTTATAACTTAATTTTTTCCACTCTTTCGAATATCGACCAATGGAATTGTCTATTCCTGGCGTCGTATCGCTTGTGTGGAAAAATGTGAATCAGCAAATTTTGTCTATTTCGTATAAATTATTAATCAGCGAGAAATACTTAGTTCGACCGGACGCAATATTTTTATTACAATATACCGGGTGTGACAATATTTTTACAAAGTTACTGTCTCAAAACAACAAACGTCAAAATGTATGTAAAGCAATGACAAATGTCTCTATCTTTCAAATGAACAGGACGTTTCGTCCCATGATTTGACAGATTCTCAGCTTTAAAAACTATGGAAGCACTTTTAAAAATTGTCATTGTACCATGATATTTAAAATGTAACCAGATTTATTCTTTTTACAACGTTGTTTACCAACATTCTGTTCTAGGGACTAGCAGATAGTCACGTACTTTCATGTTGTTTTATTTGTTATGCAAAATTGCCGGAATAATCCCGTCCTAAACCGCTGAATATCACTTCTTTACAAGGGTGCTCTACGCAGTCGAGCCAAAATAGTTTACTTCTATTTATTTTTAGAGTAGAATGGTTAAAAACTGCAAAATAATTCAACACTGTTTTACCTTAAAAAGAAGTAAATAATAATCTCCGGATTACATATTTCGCGAAAATAATCCTACTACAAAATGCCTGGTTACAATCCTCTAAAATCAAGATTTGGGAATTCGAAGATTACTTTCTGCAAATACTGATGATGATGATGTTTGCCTGTGCTACAGTGCGCGATGCTCAGCCAGAACGCGTGCATTGTCGATAGATGTACGATCATTTTGCATTATTTCAATAGCTTCCGCACAACTTTTTAAAGATTAAACCTAATGTACATTGAAAAATATATAAAAACTTACTGTAAACAAAGACACATGCAAGGAATCACTGGTTTGTACCAAACAGAGTTCGTATTATCAGCAGCTGAGAGCATCGTGGACTGTCAGGGACCTGGTGGCACCCCTGTACTTAAAATTCGTAGTTCCAAACGGACAGCATCAATCTCAACCCTCTGAGTGCGTTGCTTGAAATCAATATTTATCCATTTAACAGCTGTATATATATCTCAATACGAAGCTGATAAAATTACTATTAGAATTGTGTGATTGTTGTTTCCAAAAGTAAGTATACGTAAATTTCGAGAATAAATCACGAGTCACTCTCGCACAGCAAAATCCTAATTTCTTAAAATAGCTGTATAGCAAAAAGCTTCGAGGTCATATAGCAAACCCACTTTCATAAATATAGACTGTGACATCCACATCTTCTGTAATCAATACTGCTATTTGGTCGTAACATCACTCTGCTTATCCTTAAGTGCTTGCTTTTTCGAGAGAACCTCAATTGGATCACTGGCGCAACATTTTATGATTCGTTGGTGGAACTCAAAATTAAATTTAGTATTAAATTTTTAAAATAGTTTGTGCTTCTATGAATTATTTTTTAGACTATTTAAACTTTATGCGAAAAAATGTTAAACGCAGTTATCTTTTATGTTTTTACAAAATCGGTCCACGCATTTTTTGTTTGACGTTAGGGAACCAAAAGAAGTTGTTGGGTGATAGATCAGGCAAACATGGACCATGGGACATTATTTCAACATTGTTCTCCTTCAAATAGTCAACTGTTTGACGTGGTGCGCGTAAGCTGGCAATGTCATGATGCCGAATAATGCGACTTTTTCAGTGGCTCTTCCTGATTTCGTCTATGACTTCTTACAAACAAATTACCCTCTATTACGATCCATCGGTCATGATAAATAGGATCTAAGAATTGCTTTACGGAGATTTGGGATTGTGAAAGCGTATCATCTTGTTGAATGACTCGATTGTGGCCGTTTGATCTGCATTCACAGTGGTTTCCAACAAATCTAAATACATTTCGCTATTCTGATTTGCCGGTAAGAGAAAAGTGAGCATCTATAAAACCTGATTTTTCTAAATTTTGGGTGAATTTGAAATCACAAGTATATTGCGGACCAGACAAAAAAAACCTAAATAGAAAAGAAATTTTAACGCCATTTAAAATCCTCAACATCCCTTTCCATTTAAATTTTCATGCCTGAAAGTTGAAAGTCACCCCCGGTTATGTTGAGGTCAATAGTTTAAAAAAAAAAACAAAAAATTGTCCATTAAAAAATAAAATTGACGAGTACGAAGGTTTCGGTGGACTACCCTGTAGAACCAGTATTTTCCTGTTATAGCTAAGCCAGCGCCCCAGCCTTTTTTGTAGTTAATAACGATTTTCTACCGTTTTATTACATTTTTCGTAATACCTAATAATTAATTAATCATCTTTTAAATTTTATTAGGATAAGCGAGTAGGTATAGATATAAACTTTTGCCTGGGATTTGAAACACATTGTATGTAATTGTGTAACGAACTGGTAAATGAAATGTAGTAAACAGATAGTAAATTATAGTAGAGTACGTATATATAAAATTAGTTAATGGTAGAATCTAATTTATGAAAAAGTAAGGATTGATTAAGTGTCATTTTAATTAAATTGTAATTTAGTGATATTTTTATATGTAAAAGCTTACCACTTACGAGGTGTCTTCAATAAATAACGGAAATTTTCATTTTTTGAAAAGAGTTTCTTCAAAGTTCCAATCCCGAAACACTTGAAGTCGATTTTTGGGGCCATGATTACAAAAATTTCTCAGTGTAAAAACAGATACAAATAAAGATTTCAACTCATAAATTTCTATGAAGCCTGTGGTATAACAGTAAATACCTACTTATTTTTTATCAAAACAATAACATCCGAAATATTTCAAAATATCTCATCAACAACTGTTGCAAAGGTAACAGATTTGAACAGCTTAATACCTAAATGGATGACCTTCTATTTTCTACACAAGATATATCCTCCATTTCAGTAGAAAAGAAATATACCGTTGTCAAAAAGAAAAATAAAGGGATCGTGGTATATTATATACAAAAAAAAAGGTTTATCATAGATAAAAAACTCACACAATTTGTAAAGGAACATCTAATCAATTTGACAATCAAATTTATATACATTAAAGCAATGAGCAACAAATTTAAACGTAATGTTATTCTTGCTGGAATTATTATGTGTTAGTTAAAATTGACGCTGGGGGGAAAGTTCATTTTGATACACAAAAACTCATTATTATTGCCACACGATTTTCGACAGCAATATTATTTGTATCCCGCAGTGGTTTTCCCAGGGAGAAGGACAATCAACATGTTGCCGCAGGATAAACAACAACAAATTCATGAAATATATTAATTATAATTTATTGGTTATATAGTTATAAAATCTATCAACAACGCCCGTTTCGCTACACGATTATTTTCCTCAGGGGAGAATTAGGAGTAAACCATCCAGCACTCCAAGGAGATTTGGATATTCTGGATTCTGAAGCTGTGCCTATCTTGTTAATTCTCTTTGCTGGTGAGGCATTTTTCAATATAATTGATGATTATCATATTCCGTATACCTACTGATAAATAAAGCTTTGTTTTAACGAAACATTGATAGTCAATATAGATGTTGGGGATTGTTTGACTGGGATATTTTGCGAACTTGTGAGGCGTTTAATTGCTTTACAAGTTTAACGTCTATCGCTGGCCCGAATCGTTTCTCAAAGATAGAGGCCGATTTATAGGTAACACTCGTCGACGCTCGATGCTTTATATATATATATGTGTTATACCCTGTTCTAGGGATTCGGTACTTGTAAGCATATTAAATTATTTCCCTTTAAAATATTATACACTTGACAGTACTGTAACTCTTTTTTAATTTAACATTCTCTTTCCAACGACTACTACTTCATAATATTTTTAAATACAATGTCTATACAATGAACAAAAAAAATCTTTCATTAAACGAAGATCCTATTTCATGAAAAACTTTTAATTACCTACCTAACTTTTATGAAAATATAATTACGAATGTTTTCATCTGGAGCATATACCTATTGTAATATGTGCTTTGCATTTTGCTCGCGGACTTGTAAATTAGTTTACATTTGGCACAAAAAGCACTATAATGATAAAAGCGAAACGTTGTTGCTGGACAACACACAAAATAGATCATAATATTCATCCAATCGACAGTTTGTAGAAAGAGAAAAATTGCAATATGATAGTGATGTTCTCTAGTTCCTCTAAAATACATGGAGAGTTCATTATTTTCTATGTTCCGTTGGCTGGTGTTCTGTTGATCTTCAACACGAAAGTGGCTTGCTTTACCACAGTTGCAGCAAAAGGGACGGCCAGATTGACTTCTTCTAGGAGTACTTTGTCATCTTGATTCCTTTTACTGTCCCAGGCTTTATCATATTTACGTATTTCTATTATTTTTTTACTGATTTTGCTAATTCTTCTGTGCAGCTTCGATTTTCTTGCCAATTTCTTCTTGTATCTTAGCTTAGACTTTCTTTGTTTCTATTTTTTCTTTATTGTTGATTGCCACTTCTTGTTCTTCAAGAGACTGTTTCTCTTAATCTGTTTTTAATTTTTACTACTAACTTAACATTTTATTGTTCATGTCTAGTTGCATTTCTGTCAGGGTTCTGTTAAGTTTTCACATTTATTCTTCTTTATTTGTGTTGCATTTCTTCTTTTCGTCTTCTTGTATTTTTATTTCTTCTTTCTCATCTACATGTCATTTTAATTCTTCTTCTTTTCATGTATCGAATGTTCGCGTCGAGCTATTTCTTCTCTTTTTCCATCATTGTAATCTGCTCATCCAGCTTGGCTTTTTTTTTCCAAAAGTTTACGTACTTCAAAAACTCAACACTGATTCAAAATTGGGAAGTATAGAGCTTTTCTCTACCTATCTTTTCAGGATTGTGGACAAGTACAGAAAAACCTTGGACGTTACATACAAAATTAACACAATAATTAAGAATATTCGGAAATAGAAATGTCTGGAAGAATATCAGAAAAATAAACAAACAACGGAATAAATAACAATAACAAATTTAATATATTTGGGCTGTCTGGTAAATTTCCTACAATAATTTTACTTTAATTACAAGGATGTACTTCCGAAAATGGGTTAATTTGCATGTATCTGAAAACACTATTCATACTACTATTCAATCCGCATTGCGTGAATTTCATACTGTAATATTTCCGTAAATATTTGCCAGAATTTCAATTTTGTTTGCATTTGAAAACGCTAGCACAAGACGATAAAGTACTTGTTGAACAACGTATACCCTGGAAAAATTTGAGTGTTTCAAAGGCGGTTTTTGAAACCACCCCATAATATATGGCATTGACACGCTATTATTTACATACAACCCTGGTGATACTTTATATAGGTATATATGTATGTAATACAAGACAAAGATAACGCTTTGACAAAAGGTGTGTTTTCATAAATAGGTAGAAAATATAGCGCACATATACATTACGGTTTTGCATGCTTTCGTTTTTGATACCAGAAAAAATTTTACGCTTTACTGAAGGATCTAGTTTTTGTCTTCATTAAGTTATTATTAATAATCCTAATGCAATCCAGGAAAGCAATTTTCAAAACCGATTTGCTATAAATGTGTGGACAGGAATTGTTGATGAGCTACTGATAGGGCCATAGATCTTACCAGATCATTTGACAGGAGTCAGTTATCTAAATCATTTGCCTGCTCTGTTAGAAAACGTAATATCAGGAAAGTTATGTGACTTCTGCCGGATGACCTATTTTAGACGCGAAGTACAGAAGTTTTTAAATATCATCATATCACCCCGTATATTAATTAATTTTTTACAAGGAAGTAAATAATATAATTATTCAACAAAGTAACTAAAAAGCTATTTTTGGAATGCAATTTTCTTACAGGATATAGAGACGCCTTTACAGAGTTCATAAGATACCTAGTTAAACTGCAAATTTAAATTGAGAGTGAATGAAGAAACCTAGTCATTAATGGATCTCGTGAATAAGTTAATTACTCAGACTTAAATATGATATTTTAAAATCTAACTTAGAATGAAAATCATAAAGTTATTGTTAGCTATACGAAGAAAATCTGTCTTACATGCATTTGACAAAATTTTTCAACAAATTCTCATTGATATAGGAGGAAACGATACTTGGTTTGATAGGGTAACCTTAGCGTCCAGTAATGCTTGGTCAAGGCCTTGATCTTGGGTTCCAGGGAATTTAACGTGGAGGGCAACTGTCAGTGAAACTATACTAGTTGTATAGTGTATAGTGACGGATGCTTAGGAAATAACGAAGAATCATTCTTCTAACACAATATTTCTACTCTCCTGCGGTCCAGAATCCAAAGGATCAGTAATGACAGAAAAAGGAATAGAAACAACTTCAAATGGTTGCTTAGAAACACAACCATGACCTCTCCAGTCACTTCTGGTGGACAACCTGCTATTAGGACTAAAACGATACCATATGAGACAAAGGCGAAATATCTAGGGTTAGTACTAGTTAAACTCCTTACTTGGAAGGCTCATCTGGAAAGGGATCTACAAAAGGCAAAAATCTACTCATCATCATCATAACGTACGGAGATATGGCTTGGTGGACGAACGCTTTAGAGCGAACGAGCCAAGCAAAGTTATCTGCTTTGCAGAAGCAAGCTTGTTTCGCTATTAATGTTACATTACCCACCACACTGTCATGAAGTACATCTGCATTTAACTCTTCTTTATATCGCTTTTGGAGGAAAAATGCAGGTACTACTAAAGCTCTCCCAGAGGCACATATGGAAGACAAGAGACTTCGGCTGACACAAAAAGTCACAGCATTTTGGGAATAACCTCTGGTACTCTCAACGATCGCGAACCATTGCAAAGTGCCTTTTCTGTCATTATTATTTCTAAAAGTGAATGTTTTTAGGTAAATAAAAAAACGTTTAATAATTTTTAAAAAAACAGTGACACAAACGGCCAATTTCTTTTTCTGAAAATTATTGATATTAACTACAAAATAGAAATAAATTGGGATGAAATCAATATATTAATTTCATATTTCTATTATATATATTATTTCTAAAGTTGTTTTATATTTTATTTTGAATAATTTATATTATTATTTAACACATACACCATTGAAATTGTTGTTATTGTGTAATTCTTTCTATGTCAACGATGAGTAGGTATACTTATAATAAATAATATTAAAATGTTGATATTAATATTAATAATTTACACATCTCTATAATGGGATTTATTTATTGGAAGCACGAAAATGTTGCAGTAGTATGTATATATAGGTATATTAAAATTAATTATATTAAGTGTTGTTGTAGATTCAGATAGATATATTTTTAATATCAATTATTGAATTTTCATTATCAGTATTGACAATAAAACGTCACTCTTAGTTTATGACGATATAACAGCTGATTCAATAAGTCCGTGGAATAAGTAAGAGAAAAAACAACATTTTGACAAAACTCGATTTTATTATTATTATATTATTATTATAATTTATACATATACCTGTCGTTTGAAAATTAGTACTAAATAAAAATCATATGGAAAAAATTCTAGTAACGCCATCTCTGTGTCATCCTATCGCCATTTTCAATGGACTAATATTTTGCGTTATTTTATTATTATTTTTATTTTGTCAAAATATTCTTTACTGTTGTTTTTATTTCCAAATAATATTAACATCAAATAGTAAATAGAATTGAAATTGACATTAAGTGGCATTAGCCTTCGATCAACAGATGCGGTATTTTTCTTGCAAATTTGTTTCAATTTACATCTTTGAAATCCCCCAAGTGAAATGTATATACTGAAAATGGTAATCTGGTCAAACTCTCCAGTTTAAAGTCTTATTATGTTTAGGAAGCGCAAATTTCTATATCTATTTAATTATTGGTTTTTCTTTAATATTCATTAAAATTAATGAGTTTGGAAAATATTGAACATATTATTAAGAAGCTAACCGAAAGATAACCAAACAAAGTTGACATCTGTAGTACCTATCACTGATTTACAGACACAATTATTGGACTACCGTTGATATTGCACTTCACATATAGAGCACGAATTGAAGGAATTTTCAATATGCTCCACGGTATTTCAATTGGTAGAACACCGGACTGGCAAGGGGGAGATGCTTGATTCGAAACCCACTTATGTCGCGAATTTTTTTCATATATTAATTAAATGTCTGATCCCTCCTCTCTCCCTTTATTAAGAGTAACATCAGGATTTCGGGATGTCGATTGTCTACTCACTCTGTACAATGCAATAGTCCGAAGGAAGTTTGCGAGTACATTTCTATCTATATATATCTAAACTTGAGAGCATCCAGCGTAAATTTTTCAAGCATCTCAGTTTGAGAATCGCCACTTTCTAGAAATAGGGATAGACAATAGACATTTAATGTTGATTCTCTGGAATACTATAGGGTTTTTATTACCAATAATTTATAGATAAACTTAGAAATTGTCAAATTGATTGCCCTACACTACTAAGTTTTAACACTGCCAGTACTATTCACTAAATCCCTATATGTTTCGGCTTCCCTAGCTTCACCATAATTATGAAGGCAAAGCACCACTAACGAGAGCTTGCACATTTTGAAACTGCTGGTTTTTAAATACAGAGAGAGTATTTAAGGTCGCTCTTTTATTCTTTAAGGTTTGTTTTTGATCCTTATATGTTGTTTTATTGCAATTATTGTTCGTTCTGTTAATCAGAATAATTTGTAAATAAATTCCTGATAATTCGGCATCAGATTTGTCTTGTAATTGGGTGCAAAAGTTGAGGTTTACACGCTTCACATCAATAAAGACAACATTAGGGAATAACTTTTACCGGAAGTGTCCCATTCTTTCAAAAACCTCAAACTCATTTGGACATAAATTATGATTTTTTTTGTTAATGTAAAATTCTACATGCAGTACCCAAATATGTTTTAAATCTTCTCTACCAGGCCTATGACAAAATTTTTAATTCAATTCTTCATACAATTAAAATCAATAAAAATTATAAAAAAAGTTTGTTGACAGTAAGTTTGGAAAAAACTGGATATAATTTGGGAAGCTTTTCGTTGGATGTTTTTTTTTAGATTCCAAAAAAGGCCTCACTCTACTAGGTCAACTGTTGGGTTGGATTGCATCATTAGACCCAGAATTTCGTCAGTGAGTGTATGTGTATGTGATTCCAATGAACATCGATGCTGTACGCACGATGACAGAACAAAGAAGGAACTACAATCCGTCTACAAGATCACCACGGGTTATGGAACATGAATATTTGTATGAGCTGGAATCCAAGCACCAATTCCACGAAAGACGTTCGCGCACGAAGCATTTTCAAGAAACAGAACAACCGAAAACGTTGGATAGAATTGTCACCTTTTATAATTTTTATTTAGACACCAGTGTGTGCTTATCAAATAGTTAACTCAAACAATATTTGGGCTAATGCCTACCTGGATTGACAGGTGCGCAGGTCCGGGTGCGCTATATTTCTATACAAGCGATGCGAGATGATGTGATCCCCATATTGCCGCTACCGTATTCTCCGGCGTCGTTTTTGAAATCGACGCCACCGACGCTCATTGTTGCTGTTACTGACGTCGTGAGTGCGTGTGTTTGCTCCAGACAGATTCATCCTCGCAACGTAGGTAACTGTAAACATTATAGCAATAATAACCATTAACTTATTTGCATGTTTTTTGAATTTTTATGTAGAAATATCCTCAAAAAGTTTCTTAAAATTAAAATCAAAAAGTTTTTAAAACTTTTTCATTCATGAATAATTTATTTAAAGTTTGGTTTGCGAGTTACATACTGTTAGTTACAAATAATAACATTAACAATATACGTAATGGAATGTTTGTTTTACAATTGTTTTCATCAGTTGAATTATTAATTAATGGATTAATCAAATGTTTATAAATGAAAACTATGTGAATATTTAGTTAAGAATTTTACTTTAAAAATAATATTATTTTGTACAAGACGTAATTATTTTTATAAACAAATTGTTTAAGTAAATAAATATGGTTTCATCCAAAAGCAATAAATTTCTATAGTGGTGACTGTATGACACATTTTATAAATATTTATCCGAAAATTGATTCATATTGTAAGATTTTTAATGATGTTTAAAAATCAATGAGTATTAAACATAATTTAGGAAAAAAGTTTAGCGGATTTTTTTTTCTCATTTAAATAATAAACAAGGAATACCTATATATTGTGTTAATAGGTTACTGAAAAGTTTTATATCTTGGATACGAGGCTGGATAAAATAATATAAACAGGTCACCAAACACACCTTGCATTGTCAAACTATACCTTAGTTTTATCTGACAAAATTTAAAATATAGATTCCATTAACCAAATAAATAAATATATTTTTAAGGAAATAGTCCATATTACTGTGGATGTCCAATAGTTAGGAAATAAAATGCTGTCGCATCCACTAAATTGTTTATTAACAGGTCTCTCCAACGAACCACTCATTCAATCAATACATGTTTCGGCCCTAGTAAGGGTCATCATCAGTTGAAACTATTATAACAACTATAAAGGGAAAAGGAAAAGTATTTGAATGTATCAATATTACACAATATGTTGTAGCTATAATCTTACCTTAGTGGAAAGAAAAAATATAAAAATTTTTAAACGAAAATCAAACTACATTTTATAAGCAAACTTAATTAGTTAGTCTGAGGGTTTCTGAAGGAAACCGATCAGTTACATTGTACATATTATTTGATTTCTTTTTATAAATCATGGATGAATTATTAATTTTATTTCTAACGTGTTATTTCTATTTGGTGTGTGTTTATAATAACACGTTTAGAAATAAAATTAATAATTCATCCATGATTTATAAAAAGAAATAAAAAAATAGTGGATGCGACAGCATTTTATTTCCTAAATAAATATAGTTACACAATTCCTCAACAATTTCGAGATATTTCTATTCAAAGAAGTTTTGAAACAGTTAAACCAGATTTTTTCAAGGAACTAAACTTAGTTCAAAATTATCCATTATATGTTTTAGAAGACAATGAAATTATTTCACTAAGAATACTAATCAGATCGCTGACATTTAACGTGGTCCATTTTTAGAAGGTTCTAAATTGGGAATTGTAAAAATTTTAGTTGATGATGCTGTATGGACATGATCCTGGAAATAGTTACGTCATGTAAAAATGATTTAAGGATCGTTTGCTAATGTTTTCTATAGTTGAGCAGCATTCCCAAAATCTAATGCGCCTTTTAGAATATTCAGATTAAAGTTCTCCCTACTCAACAAATATGAGAAATTGTGTAGTTTCGCCTAATACTAATTGAGGATTACTTTTAAAATGATGGAGGTCAGAGCTATAAGAGGAAGCAGATGATCACTGATAAAATTTATCGAACCTGTTTTTCTAAGAGTATTTCTGACATCTTAAAATGCTGAGTTTTCCAATAAAAGTGTTATTCTTAGAACAACAATATTTGTTTGGTTTAAGACAGTATAGCTTCAATTTAAAAATATATACGTGCTTGAAGAATTGTGTATTTTCAATTTGATCAAATCGTTTTTTGGGTGTAGGTCCTTCTTATCATGTCTAACTCAAATTTTTCAAAAACCAATCTATATGCTACGCTCAACTACTCTCAAAAAAAAAATCACGACTGTGTTACTAAGGAGTAACAATTCGATTGGTAGTAGACTGATATCCTCCTTTCTAAACGAAATTATAGAAGTTAATCATGAATATGAATAAATCACCACCACATAATTTTTAATTTTCTAAAAATATTTGATTAAATCACTGGGGGGAATAAAGCTGCAATTTTATTGGGTATTTTCATTTTCCCACGTCAAAGCTCACTAATATGAGATAGATATTCTTCATACTCACTTGTGATTTGTTATGAATTGAACAGTATATTGCGATTTGTAAAATAAAGTAAGGTTATTCAAAACGTCTAACATTTAACATAAAAGGAAAGGCACTATTACGAACACAATACATTTTTCTTTCATTACTAAATTAGTCTTTGTCTGAAATACTGTAAAAATGACATACTTTTTAATTCTTTGAGAGAGCAGAATAGAAGCAAAATTAGGATAATACGCGTCAACAATTACTTAAAAGCCACAATAGAGATTAAAAAATGTGTTTTAAAATATAATCTTTGGTAAATCGTTAAACTGTTTGGTAAATCTGACTAGCAACACGGTCTAAAACTTTTTTCATCTGGTTGTAGGAACATATTAAAAATTAAATATTTGAAGTAAGTATACAAACATTTGTCTATGTGCTCAGGAGAACAGCCTTAAGATATATTCTTTGTACTCGTATTTTAACGCGGCAAAGTCTGGTAATGGAAATTAATTAGTATGTTTAAAACCGCTTGAAATATTTCTAGGCTATTAGCTTCAAAAAAATGGTACGTCGTCTACGAATCAAAACTACAAAACTAAATCTGACAAATATTACAAATCAGATGACAACTGTTATTTATTCGACAAATTATCTTGAACATATTATGTGTTATTTAAATTCTTTGATGTACGTGCTATTAAAGTAATTACTAATTATATATCTAATTGCGCCAAAACCTTAGAGGACATATTTTTCACTAAATTATTAAAAACAAAATTACTATTATATATTACACAACTTAGATAACCGGATTTAGAATATTGTGTAGATAAATAAAATCGTGTACAATTTATTTTCATTTTCGTTCAATCAAAAATGTGTGAATCATTAACTGAAAAGTTGTGTATGCTCCTAATATATTCTTCTAGCTCTATATCAAATCCCTCATAAAAATACCAAGGTAAAGGTGAAATAAATACCTATTTTCATCGGAATTTCCTGATTTAATTTGGACCCGGGTTTTTTTCAGCCGGACGCAGTTTCAACCCTATGTAAAGCTTTTTATATACTTTTATATCGATTTTTTTTATCGAAACTGAATATTTTGATGAAATTTATAGTCAGTTAAAATTCAACTAATGAAATTTGATGATTTATAATGTTGAGCAAAATCTATTAAAATAGAGCAAAGTATGTAGGTACCTAATAAATAATTTTTTCTACCAAACGTTCCTGTTTGTAAAATTGTGAACTGATATTTAACAATATTGGTGAAATCTAAAGGGAAATCTGTCGTAATATAATGACAGACAGATACTAAAAGTGATTTTATGGTTAAAAAAACTTAATTTACGTTTCACACCAGACCTGCTTAGTTCTATTAACGTAATTTTAGTTTTTGCTTTCTATCGCAAAAATCATCAACCCTCTCGTTTTTTTTTAATTGGAACGATGAAGTGGTACTTAAAACACATAACGCACATAAAGGGAGGGGGATTTTCGACTACGAAAATGGAAAAGTAATAATCAGGCCACGTGTGAATGCTGTCGAGAAACCTTACTAATAAATGGAAGGTGGATAAATGACTGAATGGCAAGGAAATGAGTTACGGCCAGTTACAGGAACTTCATATAACTCACAAAATATACAATTCTTCTAAACGAGAATTTTCACAGATAAAAACTTATTATTTTAGAATGAAAAACTCCTTTCTTAAAGTCTAAAGTGTTAATTTCCGTTCATCCTGTATAATAACCTCTAACTTATCAAACTTCAGTTTAATGGTCATCTGTTTTTCCTACTCCGAGTTCTCTTGGGATACAATATAATATTCCTTCCCCGGAATTCATATGACGTCTAAAAAAAGCATAGACTTAAAATACAACTGTTAAATATCATTTTATTGTATTAAAAAAGTTTAACATGTACTTTGGGAAACTACATAAGTTTTTTGGGGATAATCTCAAAATAGAAATACTTTTGGAAGGGAAAGGCACACTTTGAACAAAGTTTTCTAACTTTAAGTCCCTTGTTCGGCTTGTTTTACCGTTTTTTGCCATTTTCGTTTTGGTTTTTTATGACTATGCTGTGGTAGAATGTATAAACGTCAGGCTGCTTCTAATCCATAGTTCACACTAATGTTGTAAATTTAGTTATTTATAACAGTTAAAAATTTTACAGTTAATTTAACATTCCATGAAAGTAAATCATACAAAATGAATATACCGGATGAATCTTGGGCTACGGTCTTACCCAGATGCACAAAATATGGTTGAGATTGAGGCAACCTCAGGCATTAGTTTCGCCAGCATACATGAAGTATTACATCAAAATTTAGCTGGGAAAAAGGTTTGTTCTTGTTACCCATGTGGATTGATAACGGTTCCTTTAGAGAATGTAGAACGGTCAATTCTGACGCCGGAAGTTTTTGATGATATAAGGAAAAACAGAAATCTGCGTCGGATATGATCAAAGCGAAAAAAACCCAAAAAGGATTGTAAATGATTGGTATTTTTAATCGCTTTGAAAGATCGTGACAAGAATGAGTTATGAGTAGATGAAATATATAAGTGGCACTTGTAGATGGTAGAAAAAGCGAATCTATTCCAATATCCATGTTGAGTTTTCTATATAAAACGTGTCACTCATTGATATTGAAAGGTATGCGGTGTTTATAACCGATGAAGCTAAAGGAGTTTTGCTGACCCTATTCTATCTTTTTTATATGAACAGCTTAGTAAGGTGTCGAAACACTAGACACATATTCAAGACAAGATAAAGTAACATTTAATGGTGGTTATATGTTCAGTAGGACGTTTCTTTATGAAGCCCTTTATTATATGTTTATGAGGCACAAAACTCAGACAAGCAAAAAAGCCAAGTTAACAAAAATTTAAAATCAATACGTAAAACTGTAAAATATACATGTGGTTTGCACACAAAAAACAAAATTTAAATTTCCAACTTTTCAGTAATTAATAAATAAAAGTTCCTGTCCAAAAAATCTGCAATTTAACAACCAGTTCATTTTTCGATATGCAAATCCCAGTGTCGGATATTTTTGACGATTGTCTACACATCACACAATCAATTAAATTAATTAGAGAATTATTTGATCGTCGACAAATTCTATAATAATTGTACAATTAAATAATGATTATCAGTCCTAACCGGTCGTTGACTGCGTGTTATTGATTTGATATGAAATACTATATTTTCTTGTATTCAAATTGTTTTTAACAAGCAATATTAACGTTCTGGGCAAACAGCTTTTGTCATAAATTCGGAATTTACTTGGAAAAAGTTTCTATGAAGTTATTTTTTTTATTAAAACACATTATGTGACTTCCTATTATACCGATGGACCATATCCGATGCATATTCTCAGATATTCAGGCCGCTTTTATACACAAAGTATTCGACAGAGCTAAGACAATCAGGCTTGGGTTTCAATCTCATTTTGTTTAGGTCTTGTTTCAACTGATATCTCAATTTGAATAACTTTGGTGTAGCACAGGGAAGCATTCTTGGGCATATTCTTTTTCTAGTCTATTTTAATGATATACATAATCTGAAACAAGAACAAAATCTGACAATAGTAAATTATGCTGATGACACTAATGTTCTTATAGGAGGTCAAAATATAAATCCCTTGCAGCGAGACTTAAGATATTTCTATGTTAATCTTTTACAATGGTGCACCCAAAATAAATTAACTCTGGAAAAACTAATGCTATTTTATTTAGAACTAGACAAAATAAAATTTCAAAACCGAAAGGAGTTGAAATACTGAAGTAGAACTTGGAACACAAACTAAATTCGTAGGAGTTATCATCAATGAAGTTTTAGATTGGACAAGCCATATTAATTCATTAGTAAATAAATTGAATTCTGTCTGCTATGCTTTACGAGTTGTAGGTCAATATCTCAATAAAGCAACATTCAAATTTTTGTATCATGCAAACTTTGAATCTTGTATGAAATATGGTATTATTTTTTGGGGTAGAGATAGTAATGTGCAAAGTATCTTTGTGGTGCAAAAACGATGTATAAAAATATTAAACAAAATGTCTTATTTACAATCATTTAGAGGGGTTTTATAGTATTAATTTTCGAGAAATCGGAAAATATCCAATGTCCCTTCTTAGAGGCAATTAGTTTCTGATATAACACTCTTTTGCGTATCTAACATAAACATACTAAACTCATTGTATAGTATATTTTCACGACTCAATGCACATGAGCAAAGTTGAAATTTATGTTCAATCTGAAGGAATAAAAGAAATATAGACTTTGAAATTTCCAATACAATAAATTGGGAGGGCTGAACAGGAATACGACGAAAAATAGGGTCTGCATTTGGGTGTTTATATATTCGTAAAATACACTCATCAAAAATATTCGACACTAGGAATTCCATACTGAAAAGTGTGAAATTTTTTGAATAGGAATTTTCATTAATTAATTACTGAAAAGTTGGAATCTTAAGTTTGTTTTTTCGTGTGGAAACAGGGTCATTCATTTTCTTTCAAATTCTTCAATTTTTTTCGGGATTTGTCTGCTTCGCAGCTTCTTTTTGCTTCCCATCTTTTAATTTCATATTCTTTCTTTCTATTTTTTCTATCAATCTTCGTGAGTTTTCATAAAGTACATCATCTTAATGTGCATGGATGGAATGGAAAAAGCTAAACAAATCTGACAAGGATAGAACAATCGAAAGGACAAAACTGTTACATGCATATGAAGGAAGCTAATAGAAGCTGTTAAAATACTGAACTAAACAAAATTCTAATTTTCACCCAATTTTAATCAACTTTTACTACAGGTCAGTGAAGAATAATAATATGAATATCATGTCATGTAAATTAAAAAGTATATATCATATAATAATGCAATTTTTATATTATTTGTGTTAAAATGTACTACGTACTTATATATTCAAATATTCCGTGACATTTTTTATGTTATAGTTTCCGAGAGGGAACATTATGTAAATTACCTGTCGACTCAAATAACAGGGCACATTTTTCTAAGCAATTTTTTGGCTCCATACCCAGTGGAACTTTTTCATAATTACATCATTTCGAGAAATAACTAACCTGAAGCATAGATATGTTTATCTATGCCTGAAGAAATCAGAGAAATTTATCCACCCACAATTTTTAGTGAAAAAATATTTAATTGAAGATTATTTTGAGGAAATTGAATTTAATTTTTGCATTTTTGATTACGATTATGTTTCAAAGTGACCAATAAAAAAAAAACTCTACTCTACAATATTAATCATCACGAAACCAGTTATAAAAAAGATCAACTTTTTACTCCATCCACGTATCTCTTTTCATAGAAAATATTTATGATAAAAATCATAAAATATCTTTACATTGTTTAGATCTTTCAGCATACTTTTCTATTTTGTATTCAATAATTATATTGTAAAAATATACGATTGGGCTAGTTAAGTAATACTTAAGTAGATTACTACATACAACATAGAATAAGGAACTAAGTAAATAGTGTACTTAGGTTTACACCTGTCTAAATATTTGTTTAATTTAAATTCTTAAATAAACCAAACGGACAAAATATTTTATCCGTATATTTTAAAATAATTGAGATTACTCATACTTAGTTTCGATATTATACTTTTGCCAAAATATCCAGAATTATTTATTTTAAGAATTAGACAGTTTCTTGACATTACCGGGATGAAAAACAAACAATTCAATTTCATGAGAATTTAAATATTTTTCTATTTTTGCATAATATATAAACTAAATTCAATTAAATGCGACTTGCATATTATAACTTTTATTTATTTTTCAGAGTTTAAAACAAAACTTTATGACAACATTAAAACGTGCGTAATTTTGAAACCTGTCCACTGATTAACATGAATAACTAGGTTGCCAACGCTTAAAGAGTCTATTTACTCTACACTGCTCAGTGCAGGTTCGGGAGTACTGGGTGATGCTGTCGATTCTGTTGCTTGTTTACCCTTTCTCCACCTTTTTTATCAGGACTGATTATGGATGATTGAAATTAAAAGGTCGGTTATTTTAGATCACACTGTGCATATTACATTTTATATTTATCATTTTTTAACTAAAAAACTACTAGATTGTCACTGAACATGGTTTTAGCAAACAGAAAAGTTCGCAAACAAATTGGTTCAACAAACTGAATGAAATATTAAGTTGTTAAGTCGTATTATCATTGTATTTTTAATTTTGACGTTAGTAGTTTGTTTTATGCAAATCTCTTATAATATTTTTCATTTCAAGCACTGAAAAGTAATAAGTAATAGTAATTATGACAACAGTAGTGAATATACTCGTCGGATTTGGCAGCACGTTCAAAATTCTGCCATATATAAATCTTCTTTCACTCTTTGAAGTTTGTCTAGAGAAATTAACCTACTTACATTATTCGGAAATTCTCTGTTTCCGCACTCTAACCAACATAAAGGTTGCACAGCGTACAGGGTGTCTCGAAATGGCCTATTGTTGAATGAAACTTTGATGAGCGAGAAAGTGATTTTAGGCTCTTTTGATTCCTTTTAAGTTCTCTACCACCTAATATAACATATGATCTCTAGTTTTTGCTACAAAGACAAATGAAACTACAAATAAAATTTCATGGAAAATTGTGGTTGGAAGACTGTGTAAGTTTATAATTCCCCCCCGTTCCAAATATTTATTATTTCGTTACTGTATTCCTATTTGTAAAGGTTTAGAATTTTTTGGTAATGATCACATAGAGTAAATTTAAAGTTAAATATTCGAGAATTAAACTGTATCACGAAAACTAAACAACCGATAGAAAAACTCTATCGCTCATGGTTAGGGCAGGACATCCTGACTACTTTTTGATCGACTTTATTGTAAATCGTTTCTTCAATTTCAAAGGAAAGGCCTTGTATATCAGAAATTGATCTACGACTGTCTGCAGGAAGAACAAAGAATACGGGAAAAATGTAACATATCTCACGAAATTTACATCCGTTTAAAAGTCAGCTGCTACAGAGTATATTCCTCTAATCTATTTGGAAAAACCTGTAAGATAAATTAGAAAGTTCGAGGTTTCAAGTTTTCTGAATATACTATACTAAAAATCATTCATTAATTTTATGGTATTATAAAAATTATAAATAAATCATCGTATTTTCTCTAAATTTTCCATTGATTTCCATTTCCTACCATTTACCATTTCAATAACGACACCCTAGTAGTCGCTTAGATTTTGATATGGGTACATTTAATTCACACCGTAAACATCACTATTTTAGCTTTTACTATGAGTCAACCCTATTGTACGACAACTTAATTTAACGGGGTTACTTATCAAAAGTAACGTTGTATTCAAAGATTTATAACTAGGGAAATTATCTAATTAACTGTTTGTCGTCACAAAATAACAAGGTTGTAAATAGTTTGCTGAAACTGATAGAGATGAATGAGATTTTTATTTTAAATTGATTTAAATTGATCACTTGGCCCTTGGTGTATACTTTTCGAAACTCCTGTAACTATATGAGAAAAATTGTTGTCGACAGACATGATCATATAACTTTTAATCAAAAACTACCAGCGAAAAGTACAATGAGAAACTTCAAACACGAAGAAAAAGTTTATTTGTTTGCGAGAAAATGTAACGTTTTTATTTAAGATTAAATTGTTTAGTAGGGCCCTTGAAGTTATTAATTTTTCTTGAAAATATATCTAGCGCTCTCAAAGAAGTTCTCACAAAATATAGAGAGCCTTCCTGCATCTTGAAGTGCTTATTAAAAATATTGTAACCATTTTAGTGTTGCTTAAAATATATACGATTGGAAATAGGTAGGTATACAGGGTGTTTTAAAATAATATATGCCACAGACTAATTTAATTTGATTGTTTTGAAACCAACTGATATTTTTCTAATCGTCATTAACGGAACGTCTCTATACGGTATTTAAATAAAATTTGTCAATTTTTTTAGAATTCTGTATTATAAACATTATATACCAATTTAGGGGTAATATAAAAAAGAGGGTAGAGCAATTTATATGAATTAAATGTTATCGAGCACATTAGATGCGTACCCTACTTGAACCCAGAAAATATTAATGACAAATAGCTTAATACTGGTAATGATATTGGGGAGGGAATTTTACATAAATTCAGTAGGTATATCCATCATTAATATTTAGGGTATTTGACACATTAATAAAATGCTTATCGATATTCATATACATACAGGTTTGTTTAATATTCGTGAAACTTAATTACTTAATATTATTATTTGTCATATTGAAAATGAAATTCTTTACAATGCAACAAAATCCCGAAAATATTCAAATAACCCAAACTTATCTAGCACTACAACCGACAAATTTGTTGCTATATTGAGGGCAGATATTTTGGTAAGTAGAAGAACTCCCCAGAAAATATCTTTAATAGCAGCAATGAAATATCAGGGCAGAGGGGCAGAGGAGAATAAATTGAGCAGGTAGACAACTGAAATTACCATGGCGATGGCGAACCATGATTTGTCAGTAACAAACAATCTAGGTAATCCTTTTGGTTGCTTTTCCATAATATAACAATTCTAGTTTTTTACAAAACTTTACCTGCAGCGCTTTTTAAAATTTTCTCTTTAAACTTTATTAACCCAATTTTGCGCAGCGCTTATTACTGTAATTTATTAGATAGTTTTGCTCCTGCCGGCTGTTTCTTAATAGATATACATTTACATACAATTCTTATATTCTTTCTTATGACAAAAGTGTGTTTGGGGTGTTTTTTTATACTGATTTTTAGCTCTCCATATCATATATCAATTTCTAATCTTTTTCGATATATGGAATAATTTAAATAAAAAATTACTCATGCCTACAATAAAGATAAAAAAAAAAATATTTGGAAATATAGTTTGTCTTACGAAAAAGGTAAATGACAGAAAGGTAACAGAAATATTACTTTTACAATTCAATTTGGTGATCTATTCGTGCCTGGAGGGCAACAGTTGATTATAATTGACTTCTACAACAAAAAAACTTTAGAAATTAAGTAAAAAATCTTAATTGTTTGTTTCGTGAAATTTCTAGGCACTGTAAATGAGCAAATTTTCCTTTTTAAAGCTCTATATTCGCAAAACAATAAAATTGAGTTATTTCTAGTTGAAATCTCAGATATTTCATGACACAATTTCATCCATTATTTGTACTAATTTTGTTCTGCCGTGATTTTCTGTACTTTCCCTCTTTTTTAAGTTTTTCAGGGGGGATGCGATAATTTCAAATATTTCAAAATGCCAAAAGGATTTATAAACACTTTGCTCGTTCTTTTAGTTTTATCCTCCTTTGAACTGCGGATTATTAATCAGCTTGTTGTTAATGCCAGGAAACAAATAACCAGATTTAGTGGAGTTTATACAAACGGATAGTTTTCCTCATGCGTGTGAATCAGCTCTGGAGGAAGTGTTAATACGAAAACACGATTCAATCCCGGAAATACGCTATCAATGCATCTTGAGAGTCTCACGGAAAACAATTATCAGGCATCACAATTTGCAGGACGGCCTTTCTAATCATCTCGATCGCATTTCAACGATAAAGCTCTTTAGGGCATTGATATAAACGCGATTATTTTAAGATTATATACAAAACTGCTTAATACTGTATCAAAAATTAGGAAAACTTTTGCCCTACCTACTGACAAAAAAAAAAAAGAATATTGGCACAAGTTGTCAAAAGGAATTATAAAAAGGTAATTAGCATTTTCGCATAACGTTTACGAAATCCCTACACAATAATTGTATAATGAAACTCAAAAAGGGATCCCCCAAAGTTTATATGAATATAGGTTATAAATTGTACCATTTTGAAGCTAAAGGGTGCCATTCAATTAATTTAAAAGTTATCTTGATTTGAAATGTATTATGTTTTTTCTGTGGCGGATAATTTTTTAATTCCCTATAGCTGTTTTTAATGGTAGTTAGATTTAGCGCCCTCGAAGTTTAATTTGATCACACTTGGATTTTTGGTGGAAGCGGGAATGATAATAATAAACAACCGGATCATCAGAGATCGAAAATATATTCAGAAAAAGTAATGAGTCTCCCAATTTTGTAAGCTAACTAACACTAAGGTTCGAAAAATAAGCTTTTTTAGTGATCCCTCTGAACAAATATCGTTTCTCAAAAGAGCAGCAAACTTCATTGTCTATGCCACACTTTATAAGTCTAAGTTTACAAAACAAATGGTTCTAATAAATACAAGTTACGTGGTATTCGAGACAATGGATGTTTACATGCCAAACTTTTAGGATCCCTTATAAGGTAAATTTAGTGGGAAAGTCTGTTTGATTTCCCAGTATACCAAAGTTTCAAAACTATAATATTTAGATGCACTGAAAAGAGCAATTTCTTGTTATTACCTATTATCCCGGCTATTTTCATGTGTTTTAACAGAATTAAATTTAATTTATAGAAGGGCATGAAATATAATTTTGAAATCGTTGGATTAGATATTTGTAACAATGGTTATTAATTTTTTATTAGATACATTGTTAATTTATATTAACTATTTCTGCATAATATGTATATTAAATTAATAGTGATTCTCTACAACACAATTGTACTGTATTTTTATAAAGATAAATTTCTGAAACTTGTTTAAATCTAACATTTGTATGAGAAATTGAAATACAACCAATAAACATGTCGCATTTTCTTTTCAGAACTGGCAATTATCATGCTTTGCTGAACATAGTATTTCGAGACGATGTTAACAAGAAAACTGTGATAACAACAACTGAGAAGAATTTCACCAGAAATTTGCTACCAGATAGTCCTGAAAAAGGTTAGACTAAGGCTTTTAGCTTTTATCTGTGAAATGTATCAAAGTTACGTTGCTTTTAAGTTAAGGTATCTAGAGTAGTAGTTTAGATTAATGATAGTAGGAAAAACATTTAAGTGGCTACTTTTTCACTTCTTTATACGGATTTCTGTAAAAGGAACTATTTTTTGTCTTGATTTGTTGCATTTATATAAAAACCACATTATTTTGTTTTTATTTCGAACAAAATTTACGAGGTATATCTATAGTTCTTTAAAGTAAATTATCTTATATTCAAATATTGTAATTTCATAAAAAAGAAATAACGAATTTAAGTAAAATTAGTTTGCTTAGATCTCTAAACCAATTCTGGGAAACATTCGTAGGCAAAGATCATAATTTGTTTAATTTTCGACCGTTGGTGCTTTGAGACGTATATTTAAGAATTGAATCTACACAATAAAGCTTCGATCAGTTGTTTATGTTTCCCAGAACGCCCGGTAGCACTGTGCATTGTTTTTAGGACAACTCAATATTAATATCGATACATTTATCATGAAAATCATAAACATAAAATAACGAAAAACAACTATTATTCCACTCCCACATCATATAAAGATAGATACAGATTTTTATTGTATATTAATAAAATGTTAGTATTATTTCACAGATTAAAAGCTCATTGGTATTTGCAGGAGGTATCAGAGACGGACTCAGAGATCCGCCTTTGTTTAATTAATTTAAAAAAATAATGTATGCCCCTTGAATATAGATTACCTAATAATGTTTTTGTATAGATATCAAAACAACAAGAGTTTAACCCTTAAGGGTGATCAGGCTTAATGGGGCTTTGAGTATTTATTCAAAAATAATCCTATTTCGCTTTTGGTTAATGAATATCTAATCTTATAATAACGACCACGATAGAGGGATGAGGTTAATTTTAAATTTATAAAATACGTGAGAATAAATTTTTCCAAATCCGTATTTGTATGAACTTTATATAATTGATTTCTACAAACAAAAAACTTCACAGAATTTAAGCAAAATATCTCGTGAAATTTGTAGCCACTGTAAATGACCAATTTTTCTTTAGCTCTATATTCGTGAAACAATAAAATGGAACTAATAATGTTCACAATAATAAACCTTGAACAAAAATGTTGTAGTTATACTCGTAATTAAAGATACTGTTCCATTTTATAGCTTTGTTTTTTATAAAAATTCAGTTAGTTCGTTTCAATCAACATTAAATATGAATTTTATTCAATATCAATAAATTCTTTGTGCAACGTACCACTAATACATTATTTCAGTTTTTGCTTATACTGAGTGGTATTATATAAAAACGAGTTTATGCTAAAATTAATAGTCGATAACTACATCAGTGATTAGATTTTTTTATCGTTTTCAGCAGGATTACCTTACATGTTCAATAAATAACGGAAATTTTCATTTTTTAAAAATTATTTTGTTTATTCGTCAACCCTAATGTTATCCCGATTAGATATTATACAAGCCTGCTAGCACTTCTGGATTCGATCTTTGGGATAGGGAATAGGTCTTTCGCTTTTAATATCATATATGCTTGTAAAATGAATGCATCTAAGGCTATCTAGAAAAAAGTCTCACTTCATCAGCACTGTAACTGTTTATTGTGATATTTTCCCACTCTATTCGTTTCAAATTTTGTACAGCATAAAATTTATTATCTTCTAATTCGCTAAAATATAAGCTTCAGCACTCGTCTTCGTAATACTCATTTTTTTTAATCAAAATCATTAATTACTTTGGATAAAGTTACAACACCAAATAAACAAAAATCTCAAAGATAACCAATTCCTTTTCATTTTTTTTTTCACATAGCTATGTAATATAGAACCATAACATAATTTTCTCTTATATTAGATCTATTATTATGTATGCTGCTTGGTCCACGTTGTGGCCACCTCAACTTGCATTTAGATGCGATGAGTAAGTTATAAGGACAACTACGGACTTGCCTGGGTAACAATTGCGTCAATATTGTGTTGTCTTATAAATACTAATGGTGTTTCTCTTGTTATATCAGTCAAAGGTAAATCTACAAGATGCGGATAATTTTTGCATTAATTTGGCCTAATGATATAGAAAAATTCTCTATAGTTCTTACGATATACAAAGGAACGTTTTTAATAATGCAATATGACTATTCTTTTTCAATATATTCATCTGCAAGCTTAATAGACTTTTCAGATTTATCAATTAATGTGCTTTAACCTTCAGGAAAAAATGTTGAGGAAGAGGAACAGGAAAACGTTCGCCAATTTTCCTGATTGCTTCTTTTAACTAGTCTAAGATTGTACCGTAGTATAGAAAGAGCTTTATCTTTACAGTCAATCAATAGGATTACTCTTGAGTCCGAAAATATGGTCACCATGAGTTTCCTGTCGGACCGCGTGACCTTGAACTTCTTGGGTTGGGTCTGTGATGAAAACATTGTCATTTTCTTTTTATTGGGGGATATCGTACTGAATTGATAAGTAGACACAATTTTTTACATGCAAATAGAATAACTTCCATATTAGTATCTTCTTCAATAGCTATAAATTCTCTATATTTGAGCTTCATGATATCGTATGTATCTCCAAACGTTTTTGAGATATTTGCAATTTTTGAGCAAAAATTATTGCTGCATTTTTCGCAACTTGCTCTTGGTGTTTTGTAGTCAAAGAAAGGGTTCTATAAATACATAGGTACCGGGTGTCTTACCGGGAAGGATTTCAATCGATTACGGAGAAACCCGTATCTAAAAAATGAATAACATCTATCGAATATTTTTCGATTTATTACGTAAAAAAATTAACTTTTAAACCTAACCTAACTCATCATATGATTAAATTTTTATATGGTCGAATTTAAAATAAGAAATAACAAATAAAAGACTAATCTCCACAAAAATACATTTAATAGAAATTCATAAATATTATTATTATTTCAAATTAAAATAAGGAAGTTCACACCCACTTCCGGTATAACCTGAAGTACAAGATTCTTGAAAACACCCGGTATATATATTACAGACACAGATTAGAACTCAGTTTTTATTGATATCACTCAAAAAATATATTAAGTAATGTTGTACTTTTGCATGATTTATTTCAGATTTTATCCAGAAAAAAATGTCGTAACTTTCTAACGATTAGATACAAATTCGAAAAGGTATTTTCTTAATTTGAAATCTTGACAATCATACCAAGAGACGTATGAATTATTTATTATAATAATTATTTAATGTACAATTTAAGTATAGTATAGACTTTAACCGTACAAAAATGAAGAATAACGATGAAACAATTTTGGAAATACTTCAAGGACATAAAACAACTAAATGGCCAACAGCGAGATTAGTCAAAATATTCATAGCCAGCACGAGGAAAGGTATCTATTGTTTTTATTTAATTTACCTTTTTGGTTGGGTCGATCCCGTACGAACTTTTATTTATTATAGATATAAATACGAGGGTTTTCTTAATCATTATACTATTTTTATAGTACGATTCATAAAGATAAAGATTTTAGAACATGTGATAACTGTGCGTAATGATCTTACTCTTCTAAAGGAACATTTATTAGCCTTGATGGAGATTATATCGAAAATTTAAATGAGTTTCCTCTAACTATGCATGAAATAATCTATTGTATATTATTGTGAATTCGGTGTTTAATATTATTTGTGATTAACTAATTTTGATAAATACCAACAATTCATACTGTCTAATTTTGCAGTTTGATGTAGGTATTACTGGTTAAGTACTTTGCATATATTCATGTTTGTTTAGAGAAATTGTTTGTATCATCTGCTACAATTCTATCTGGAAATAATTTACAAATACAGCGAACTGCTGTTCGTTGACAAAATTGTTAGTGGTGTGAATATAATCTAATGTTTTGTTTGGGTCTAAAGTTCCACAGTTTCATGTAGGGAAATTTGCAAGAGGTTTTTTAGGAGCAATCCAGGTCTTCTGATTCTGCCGATCGCTACTCAGATACTCTGAACGTCGCTTCACTCTGCTGTTTTTTCTATTAGTGGAAGATCGTTTGGAATTATATGCTAACTTCGAGGCACACTTTCGAGTTGATTCGGTGATCCATCGATGGAAAACACACCATAGATTTTTGCTCTATGATATTATGAAGAGTAGTGCAAAATGTCCTGATCTTTTCAGTGTGACAGGAATTAATATTCATATCCCATTGATGCGAGCAATACGTTATGTTCTGGAACCGATTCTTATAAGTCATTTCTGACCCGTTCCGTGAAAATGCTCTAAATTAGTTTGTCAGACAATGTTCGTAATTCATTGGGTGAGAGTTCATCTTAAGAAAGAACGGCGATTTTCCATGGCTGGTCAAATTGCAACCCCTATTTTTAATAATAATAATATAATAATTCCCTCGTACTAATATTCAATAAAAATATATTTCGTGACACGGAAAGATTTTTTATACAAGATTACTAAAATATAATTTCCTTATAAATCGTTCTAACATTAATAGCTTTCGTAGTAGATGTATTAAAAACCCTGCCACGGCGTGTTGGAACACATTCTACACCAATTAGTTCTAAGTTCTCATCGCACAAAAAAAGCATTTCCCGTGATAAATAACGCTGATTCATTAATATTTGATGAACAAATAGTAATTATAATTTAATGCTTGAGTAAATATCGCAATTTTTATTCAGTGCTATTGAACTATTTAAATTAAGTTAAAATTTTGTAAAGAACTTGATTCCAGCTCTATTCTACAATTTAATACAAATAATAATGCTAATTATCCTTTTCAATGCAAAACTACTTAGTGAAAATGTTCCTTATTCCACGAAACAAATTTAATTCCAGGCGACAATGATATTTCTGGAATTCTCGTATTTAAGGATTGTACTTGATGCCACACGTAATTTGGTAATGAAAATTTGGTATTCAAATATACAAATTTTATATTCTACGCTATTGCAACCACCTGCTACGAATAAAAGCGTTTATTTAAAAAAGTGATTTATCACGTATATTCCTTTTTTGATTCATGTTATAAACTCTAATTACTATTTGGGCCCAAACATTTTTGCCGCAGTTGTTTGAAAATATGCCAGCAAATTAAACTGATTAAAATTATGCAAAATTACCCTTCTTTAATTAAAAATAAATTTGATAACATGAGATGATGGTTTGACTGAGATCTACAGACTTCTTCTTCATTCAGAACTTGATCTGGATAGTATCATGAGCATAAGCTTGAAACTCTATCCCCTCTCACTCCAGTTCTGTCAGCAGTTCGTCCACCAGAAGTGACCACAAAAGAGCGAAAAGAACCCTACCCTGTGGGCAGCCTCTTGAGGCCCTATATCTAACAGTTTCATCCTAGGGAGAGGTGAATGATTTATTGTTGGTTCTATTCCCTTTTCAATCATAGCTGATCCTATGGATTTCGGTAGTGCATTGATGCTTCCTCTATATCAAGAAATCTAGACCGTAGTATCTTTATTATGAAAGGACTGGGTGATTTTCCCGGCTAGGTGGTTAAGTACTAGATCTGTTGATTTGCCCGGTAACTAAACATGGAAAATAGCATAAATAAAAGTAAATAGATAATTGAGATCACTTTAAAAATCTATGTTAATCGTGGAACCCAAAAATGAAAATACTTCCTCTGAAATATATTAAAAATAGTTCCCAGTTGATACGAAAGTATCAATAGACCTGAAGAATTTGCCAATATAGTAACGAAACGTTGCCAATTTTAATAATATGTATTGAAGAAAAAATTTGTAATTGACAAAACCAACAATCTGAAAAATAAATTAAAAATTAATTCATTCAAAAAATTTAAAATTTTTTTAGAGTTTACAGAGGAACGTAGATTGTTACTTGAAACCGTTGGTCCAGAAATGCAGACAACATTTGACGATCATGGAATTGAGGTAAAGTATAAATTAATATTAATAATAGAGGGTAAAAATATATAAACGCGTATATAACATACTCGTAACATTGATTTTGCATTAACTCCACATGCAGCTGCAGAAAAGCGTGTGTAAAACCCTGTGGCAGACATCAAACAGGAGGTCGTCGATAAAAAATGTACGAAAAATTAAACTAGAGTTAACTACATTTGGTAGTTATCTAGCTCTAAGTTATTTATTATTAAAATATACATAATTTAATTCCGATTGTAGTGCTGGAGTCTTTTAGTGAATGGCTCCAATATAGTTGCTCCAAACTTCTCATAAAGTTGATGATCTCTCTGGGGGCCAATTCCCTTGCTTCGTTGGGTGTTAAGGTCACCTTTCCAAGGTATTTAAGCCTTCTGCAAAACACTGCCATGCAATCGCAGAACACATATGTTCAGTGTTGATGTTGCTTGTTTGCAAAAACGTTATTTATCATCTCAGACCCTTTTCGACGTCATGTTTGGCAAGCTTCCATCGGTTTTTTTCCTGAATCTAATGGTATTAGATTGCCAATCTTTCCTCCGAATTGCATATGGCTTTTCAACAATTATGGTGGAATTCCCAATGCTTCCATCTCCTCTAGTAAAACACTGTCTTGAAAAACTGCAGTTAAGAATTTTGTTTAACTGGATAGTACTTAATTATTAATAGTTATCACCCTGTATGGCATAGAGCCGTCTGCCACTCTAATATATTATTTTCCGTAGAATAGCTCTACATTCTTTGTTTGTTCCCTATATAGGGTGTCTCAATCGATATCAAAAGCAAATGTAGACTTTTGGCAGTTGATCGAAGTCAATTACTACTACTATTCATCAAAAATCTTTTCAGGAAGGCGGCACTTTGTTATTTGAAATAGAACACCTCGTATTTTATTGCGGTTTTGGATTCCTTACTTTTAGAGGAAAAATGACAGACGGAGCCTCGTACATAATTGATAGGCTTCTTCAGTTGCTTATAAAAAATTATTTACTTTGCCTATATGAGAATACAAGTCTTTGAAGTGGACTATTGCCCCCCATGAGAATTAGGTAGCCAATCCTCGAAAGTACAGTATATTTTGAATTATTGAAAATAAAACAAATCACCTGTTGATTTTTATAAATCCATAGAAACAAACACCCCACATTATGTTAAATTTTGCACATTTTAAAATCGTGTTTTTCTACTGTATGCATGCTTGAGTGGCGTGCGAATGTGGAGTTTCTGAAAAAAAAATTATCTGCGCTACTGATCTGAATAAACGTGTAAAGTGAAAAATAAATGGAAGTAAACTTGCATTTTAGGTTGAGTTGGTTGACATGCATTTTGGTACGAGTATAAAAGAATATTATGACCCATTTTTATTCGAGGATTATTTGCATGAAATCAGAGTGTGTCACAAGTTGTCACGGGGATGCTTTTTTATGGTAACTATATTTAAATAATTATTAAAATCTATTTTGCTAATTCATCTATGATCTTCTAGAGTTTGATTGGAGACGAATATGAACCTCTGATAGTTCCAGCACGATTAGACCAGGAAACATTTTCAACAATATTAAATGTAGCTTCAGAAAATAATATCAATCGTGATATATTTGATAAATGGTACAAAAAAGGCAACAATGAATTTATTTTACAAGACTATCGGTAAGTCAATATTTCTTCACATAAGTATTTAACACCAAATTAGGGGTAAAGCAAACTAATAAATTACGTAATATAATTAAGAGGGGGAAATTTAAGCAAACAGTATTTTAGCCTATACGTGCAAAATGATCCCCGTGAGATGCAACTACCATAATTACTCTAATAATTACGCATTCAGTGGTGTATTATCGTCCCTGAGGCTTTAATTTAAGTAACTGTTAGATATCCATTTCTTTATGATAATTTTTGAGATGTAAAACGTAACTCCGAGAGCTGAAACCGTTTCAGGATACAGGATACTCCAAATCACATGACAATTCTTTGATTCTATAATATTATAAACAAATCAACTTAATCTACACTCAAATTTTCGCATGAGGCTGGTGAACCCTAAATAAATGTGAGTTCTTTGTATATCCCAGTGGTACATTGAGGTTCACTTCCTGTAAGAGGGAGTTCATCAATTCAAAAATAAATATTTGGAACTCTAAAATGGCTAAGCAGACCGATCCTCGAGCCGCAAATTGTTGACAATCTGTATTCCCCCCGGCAGTTCATCCTTAACAAGTTGAATGTCTGGATACCGTCTATCAATCTTGTACGAAATGTACTTTAAAAACTGACGCTGCTCAATTTTATCGATATATGTTTGGTAGATCGGTGACCATACCGCAGTAGCTGTTGTTCCGTAAACTTCTTGACACCCCAAAGACCGATCGTCTCTTTGATTTGGAAATCTTCTTCACTCGGATCATGATTTTCTGGTTTTCAGAGCAGTTTCCCGATAGGGCTGGTGTACTTTTTGTACTGCACATAGAGGCTCTTATCAACAATTCTTGCAGTTTTACGTTATGTCTATTTGCAATTTCTTCAATGACCTTCATTTTTTAGTCTGTGTAGTGTATTATTAGCTTAAATCCAAACCAAAACAACATCAAATTTAATTTGACATTTCTTAGTTTAATCTAATCGTAGTGATGCGATAAGTGAGTTGGTCATCAAACCGTGCGGTAAAAACTTTTACATTAACAAACTTCAGTTCTTGTTAACTAATCAATAATGCTATGCCCATGCTAGTGCTATGGCTATGGGGGAAAAGCGGCAGGTGGAGTTGAGTGTGTAATTTTTTATTGAAATCATCGAGTGGAGCTTTTAAATTTTGGGTGATGACGCATTTCCACAAAGCGGGAAAGTGTTCATATGTTAACACGGATTTAGTGGATTTTATACAGCATATAATTTTATACAGCATATACGGAAAGATTATGATAAATAATGATGATAAAAAAAAAACTAAATAAAAAATATCAATAATATTTCTATTGTACTTCGTATTGGACTGGAAATGAGAATAAAAGAAATAATTTAATTTATAATTTTTAACCGCATGCATAGTATCAACGAAATTTCCTTGCCATAGTATGTGAACTGCTGTTCGTATTTGGCTCTCTATATTATAGATAGTGTTATGTTTATTGTATGTCAAAAATGTTGTCGTTTTGTTGTACGTATTAGGTTTTTATTGTGTCGTATATCTTTTATATTCTATGTATATTTTTTTATCTATTTCATATTTTTTAGTTTTTCTTTTCTCTTGAGTAGATACCAATACAAATTTAAGGAACTGATGTTATTGAACATAAAATTTACATCAACTCCTATGTTTAAATAAATATGACTATTAGTTAGTCGAATGTTAAGATGACGAGACTCTGTACAAAATTTGATCGTATGACCTAAGATTAATAATTTTTTGAAATACGTGTTTTAGGTCATTTTATGCGTAAATAAGGGGTTTCAAAAAAATGTCGCTCTGTGTCTGTCTGTCTGCCTGTATGATAACTCAAAAACCACTTAACATAATTTAACTAAATTTGGTTCAAAAATTTAATAAAATCATATTTCTTAAACTTTATTTATTTTTCTTAAAAAACTTGCTTACATAGCATATAAATTCGTAAATAGAGGAAAAGGGTCCAAAATAAAATAAAAATATTTCCTAGAAACTTAATCTTTGAAGGAGCACTTAGAACTTCATTTTACCCCGTATAACCTTCACACCATTTTATTTTTCGTGAATTGAATCTCACGTAATCTTTGTTTTTTTATCGAGAAATGTATTTTGTTTGCGTTTTTAAATGGGATTCGAATCACTAGCTGAATTTTAAACAAGTAATATTATCTGAACAGTCCATAAAACGAACATTGTGATATATAGCAACTTCCTGCAAGAGCGATTATACATTCTTGAAATGTAAGAATTTAAGAAATCTTCGTGTTTTTTTTATCCAATTACATTGCTAGTTCATCTGTTCTCCTTCAGTAACGTTTGTTGCTAAATTGATATTTTGGTATGTCAACTAATTTTAAGTTTTGTGACCAAGAACGGGTTTGTTGTTGACTCCATTATGAATTTTAGTGTGAAAATGTTTGTTGCTAAACATGTATGTGGAACGGTAATTCTGAGAGATATATGAACGGTAACTTTTGTTGAATACAGAGATGCTGACCCACAAAACTTTGCTAATTATCCCCTCCTTTATTAATTAGTCGCAACATCGTTGATATCTACTTTCCAAAAGTTTTGTCTTAAATAGGATGTTGAGCAAGGCAAACTAACAAAAAATACACTCTGAAATATAAAGAATGTGATGAGTGTAGACCCAAAAATAGAGGATATACATAAATAAATTAATAGCCTAAATTTCACGACCCCATCATTTTGGAAAAATTAGACAGTCACCTAGGCCTAACAATAATAAAAATTCTCAAAATGCGACGTTTACTAGTCCGATGAATTTCACAAGAATCTATTGTTACTGATTTCATGTCATTATATTAAATGTTCACCCAATATGTATAGGTAGCTCTAATTTTAGAAGTCCAATTTAAAAGTTTTAATTTCACTTTTGCGTATATACGTTGTGAATAAAGCAAACTACTAACCTGAAATTTTACACCATCTAGGGTTACACAAAACGAAAAATATTAAGTCCTCAATTTAATCGAGTATTTCCAATTTACTTGTTAAGTTGTATAAAATTTATTTTGGGAACAACTTTTCAGTTTTTAATTTAGAACGTTGCAAACGAGGATATAGATCTTCGGGATGAATTTGAATTTCAATCTGATGTTCTGAGTTTCATTTGCAAACTGGAGAGCAATGCCACTGGGTCGGATGGTTTGAATGCCTATGTTGTGTCTCTTCCAAAATCTAAGCTGCTGGAAAGATTGTTGAAACCTCAACTCCAGGACTGGAGTGAGAAAAATAAATAGTGAGCTTGCTGTTCTTTTTGAGGACCTAAATATGTAAAAAATATATCTGGGATAATTTATATAAACACATGACATATTCTGATTCCGACACCTCAAGCGACTTGCCACGATTTATACTCCCACTCAAGTTTGAAAGAAGTTTTTCTACAACCCAGGAGTCTCCTAGTAATCGAACCGTTTGCCGTTAGTTTTCTCCATTTATTTGGATATATTCCACCACTGACTATTGTCATCTATCAACAGCTTTAATAAATTAGTTGTCAATCAGTAATTTCATGTGAAAAAAATATGGAAAAAATGGAACTGCTTTTGAATATCAACCTCGTATTAAATTTCCTGTTTCTATTCACAGCATAGTAGTAAATTGCTGTCATGTGGCTATTGTATGAAACTATCACACAAACTGGACGTCCCGCTGTTTCGAGCAAAACAGTTAATCCACATGTCAACGAAATTTTGCTCTAATTACATTTCAAATCGTTAGTTTTACTGGCAAACAAGTTTTGTATAGTCCATAAAAAGATTTTCACATAAAAGTGCTTACACATAATGCGTATAAGTTAAACTTCATTTTTACGGTAAATGCACAGGTATAAAAGAAAATTGAATACATTTTCAACATGAGCACTCTTTTATAGGAACGTATTTATCTAATAAAATTTTATTATTTTCAAGTCACATTTTTTTAAATAGCACTGTAAATTCTAACTGGAAATATTCGAGTTTTAAGATCTTTATTGCATTAGATTATTTTTCTACCAACACAAATTCCATTCTAGAAAACTTTCAGAGTTTCATTTTGTTTTTCAAATCTAAATTTCGCACTTTCTACTTATAGCCGTTTCTACTGTATACACAGCTCAAATTTAGAGGGTGTTTTTAATGTTTTTCAATAAAGCTAGCAATAAAGGAAAGTCACGTTAACATGCTAGCTTTGTCTCGTCATATATTTGGAAGCAGTAGGCATCATAAAGAAGGATGTTCCTGGATATTTGAAATCCTAACAAACCGTCGCAAATGCAGAAAAATTTTAACTGTCAGTTGTTTATAGCAGCCAGATAAAAGAAATTAAATTTCATTGTTGATGCCTCCTCATATTATGGCAACTTCCAACAAAATAATGAAACTTCTTAGTAATAGTGTAAAATTTTGTTGTAAGTAATCAGAACTATATTTCTTCTAATATTAACATCTGGAAACTTTAAATTCCGCTTTAAGTTTGCTGCTTCATAGACATTATAAGTTCCGAAAGTTTTTAGGCATGAGAAGTAATTTCATTACCTACTCTAATAACATGAACAACTCAAGTTGTGTGTATAAAGACTTTTTCATTAATTGTTAAGATTGTTCAGATAAATAGAACGAGGAATACGGTGTCTCTAAGCGATACGTGTATAAATTTGACAGCAATCTGACTTTTGATTCGAGTTGCTTTTTGGTGAAAAAAAAAATGCAAGATTTTAGCGGATACGGCAGTGGTTTAATTCTTCAAAAAATATTTATCAATTATTTTTGTCGGAGATGCCATGAAGTATTTTTTTTTTATAATTTTTAGCCAACTAGATTTTGAAGAATGGAAAGATATTGCTGTAGAAATACTGAATACGATACACGAATGTGCACTAAAAATGTCAGACACGTCAAGAAAGAAAATTAATCATCATCTAAAATCAGCGGTGGAACAACAGTTTGACTTCGCCTTGGGTGAGTAAAAGCAATGTATATTTCCGCAAAAGCTCATAAACGAACATCTAGTTGCATATATACAATTTCATATTATATTTCGTTAGCTAAGTTAACATAGAAGACTGTAAACAGGTAAATGAATAAACTAGCTTGAAGTTAATAAAAGTAAACAATTATATTTACCGGCGCAACGCGGTGAGTCAAGGATACAGAACAAATAGGAAATTCGTCAATAACCAATTAATTCACTGTATTCCAGCCACAGTCCGAACGTAGACTAACCCTAGAGAGAAATAGACAGCGTATACCGGGCAGTTCATTTTGATTAATATTTTTTATTTAGACCTAAATACGAAAAATGTGTATTTACAAATCTACCATCTAATTTTCTTGAGGCTTGCATATATCTTATGTCCGCGTGATTGTTGAAAACATTCTTCATTTTAGTTTTTTCCGCTTATCTTATTAGGTCTGAATTTTTAGCAAATCTATCGAAAACATAAGGAAGAAAGCCGTTAACATTTCTTAAAATCAAGGTTAGGAAACCTGGACTTACCAAGGACAGAGATTTTAGATTTTAAGCTAATTTAATTGCTATGCAACAAATCACCACCATATCTAAACAGAAACATCCGTTTTGGAACGTTTTATTCTTATGTGTACATAAAGTATGCGATATGTACTTTTGTATACAACATAGGTATTTTAAATCTAAAATGAAATTTTTGTCAAGAAAAAAAAAACTACAATATAGTAACTTTAGAACTTTAAAAATACGTTCTCACCAGTGGTGTGCTTAAAGAAACTTTTGCGAAGTTAGGAAGGATTTTGGTTTGAACCATAATTAATTAATTAGTGTGTTAAATGAACTGAATAAAAAAATAAAATTTAAACAGTAATTTACTCAAAAATTTCCCTTCTTATGTAATATAAATAATTTTTGGTTCTGCCTATGTTGAAAATTATGCTCTTTCATATGGCACTGCTAAAAATAAAGGTTACCATTTGAAAAAAAAATGTCGATGATGTTACATCACACGTCAAAAGATAATAATAGTAATAGCATTTATTTACCCACCAGTTTACAAACCCTTTACAGGACAAGTATCTTAAATTAATACCAATAATAATACATTGATCCTTGAACTTCAGTCAAACCAGAATCAAAGATTATTCGTTCTTGATCTGTCAATGTGAAAAGTCTCACCCTCCATTTTTGGAACAATAACATTTACTTTTCCAAGCATATTAGGACAATCAATTTAAAATTCTTCTTGTATCTAAGCTTTGTAGATTAAATCGATTTAAGAGTATGGTATAGTCGATACCCCTTTCAAAATAAATTCCTTCCTCTTTAAACATTAAGAATTTCAAGAATGTACGTTGTAGTTTTATACGTATTATAAAAGGAATACCAAACCAATGAACCATACTCAAGTTTAGAACGAATGTAAGCATTATAGAACCATCAAGGAACTAACATTATTATATATAACTATAAAACCATATGTTTTTTTGGTTACTTTGTCCAGGGTCAAAAATAATTCCAAGATCGACCACAGAATCAACGATCGATATGAAAAGATGAGTATTACTAAACAACAATTGACGTGTACGAAGATTTTTCCTTTTTTGAAAAAAAAAACGAATTAATGTACACACTATATATCGCGACTATTCCCACAGGACACCCTGTGTTTCCAAATGCTGTGTTACAAGCGAGATACTACTATATTATTCTTCCGACACATATTTTTTATTGCAATTTTATTTCAGTATCAAATAATATTATATTTTATTGCTATGGAACATATACAATTCCTATTTTATATAAGAAACTTCTTTGGTGAGTACGACAGAGGAATATACGAGTTAATTCCTTACATTTCGAACGGTTTTAAGGATATAGTAGGTATGCCTGCCCAATATAGTGTAGCGCAGTATTTATTATGCATGATTACTTGGTTTTACGAGAACATCCGCTGCAAAAATTGTTCATCCGTAAATTCATGAAAAATTTCGTTTTAAATTAATAGTTTAATGTATTATATAGCTTGGTTTTACTTCCTCGTTTTTGTAAGAAGGGTGTATAAACATATTTTAGAAAGGTTTTCTGCAGCTATATTAAATAATACATACTTAATCAATGCCATAAACTATATTTAACCATTTTTGGCTTCTCATCGATCAAGAATTACGTCTATTTCTTAAAACGTATGTATATTTAATAAAAAACTATATATCTAAAAGGTACAACGTTTGTTCATGCTAAGATCAGGATAATGTATTTTCTATTGTGCATGAAACTTGTATGAAATATACTTATTGAGAGTATTTGTGGAGATTGAAAGTGTATGTTCCAATATCGATTAATCATTAACAGAATTACATGGTATTTCAGTATTTTTGTGTTTCTTAATAGCAGCTTACATTGTACTAGTTTCAATTTGAAATTACCGCTACTGTAAATTGCATCAAACAATTACATGCGAGCTTTATAGGTGCTGCGGGAGCAACTTTAAGCTATTTAAAATTCCAATCATTTCTGTTTGCTGTAGCAGCCACTTTACTATGCTGGCTAAAAAGCAGACAATGTTTCTTATTAGTATTTTTTTTAAAGGTTTAATAGCGATTTGGCTTGCTGAGAAGTTTTTAAAAGTTTAGATAAATATAAAGTGATATTTACTCATACTTAAAGTTCATAGTTCTCAGAGAATACCAAAAAAATTAATAAAGTTAAAAATCCACTAGAAACGATAAAAGTTTAGCAGAATTAATAAAAGAATATTTCGGTATTTTATTACGCTTTTAAACAGTTATAAGAGTTTTAAATTCAGAATATTATTTATTCTGGTTTCTAAAATACATTGGTAAACTTTTTTTAAAGTATCAACTAAGTATTTATACACTGTGTCCAATATAAGAATGGGATAGCATTGGAATCTTGGAAAAGTTGTACAATTTAAACGTCGTAGTGAAAATTTGTAAACGCTATTTTATTCTCATGAAAAAGTAACAATGAGAAAGTGCTTTTCATTTTTATATATTTGGAAAAATAATGTCAGAAATAAATACAAACTAAAATCGCTAAAAATTCTTGAAAACGGCTAAAGTTAGTTTACCTTTTCAAACACCATTTAAAAGGTGTTCAATTTGTACAACTTTTCTTTAATTTAACCGACATTGAAACTCCTACCGTTTCCAAGATTCTTAACTTGGACACAGTGTATAATATACGAGGTGTGGTTTTTAAGTAGTGTGTCGTTTTGAGATAAAAAGAAAAGGAGTTGATTGTTCTTAGCAATTTGATTTTTACATGAAAGCCTGTACTTTAATCAACTTTTCTATACAATATTAAAGTGTACAACCAGCTGCCGCCAGATTAGACAAGCACTGTAACACATTTATTATTTATTATTCTCGTGGCATTGAACATCCAGATGTTTCTTACAATGCAGGAACATTCAGTCGTCACTTGGCGCTAGATCGATGCTCAATAAGCCGATCAGCTCTTGAGTTTGATTGCTCATGTATCTCTTTTATTTACAATCTCCATTAATGCCTATTTTACAACAAAATTTATTTGTAAAATGCACGAATTTTCTTGTGATATCGTGAGAATTCCTGCCTACTTTACAACTTACTTTTTGAATGTTAAATATTAGATATTCAAATGTTGTAAAAATAACTGGGAAATGCCGAGCAAATGTTCTATAAATCATTTTAAATGAGATTACCGTCTATAAAAGATACTTGAGAATACCTCATTCAGAATAATAGAGCTCCATTTCTTTCACTTCATTACATTGTTCAGTTTTCCTTTTATTTGAAACAATACATTTCTCTGGAATATGAAACTGGAAATATTTTTTTCCTTCTGTTCATTCCGGTAGGAAGATCAATGTTAGAATTTGAAAAGGTACATTAGAAATATCGCAGCCTAAACATTAATCAATGAAAATAATCCTTTCGAATTAATAATAAATGAAAAAGTTTGAATTTGTCAATGACAATATTAATTTTCACACTTGTTAAAATAATTGGGAGAGACCAAGAAAACGTTCTATAAATCATTTTAAATGAGATTATCGACTTGAGAATATCTCATTCAGAATAATAAAGCTGTATATTTCATTTCTTTCACTTCATTACAGTTTTCTTTTTATATGCAGCAATACATTTCTTTTGAATATGACACTGAACATATTTTTTCCCTATTCTGCCCCATTAGAAATATGAACTCAAAAAAAATTACGTACAAGTTTAAGAAAGAATATTAATTTTATTAAACTGGTAAAATGTACAACTTACTTTTGTTTAATATTGGATATTCAAACGTTGCTAAAATAACTATGAATTATCATCATAATGAATATTGTGGATGTCGTGAGGTATCTCCAGCTTTGGAGGGACAAACGCGTGACTAGGTGATGTTCTTGAATGCATATGCAGCCTCTGCTATAATGCTCACAGCGGTTACAGAACAAAAAGGTTAGATCATCGTCATCTCAGAAATGGGGAAATCAAGTTACAATTTATTTAATACAACGAGCATTTAGTGACCACTCCATACAACTTACTCTGGAGTATGCTCACTCAGTGTGAAGCTTTTATTATGGGAAGGAAATAGGACGCTAAGAAAAAAAAATCACTAGGTCGTAGATTTCGTGGCGACCTGTGATACGTGGAGAGCTCTTGTATCAACTCTCTTCAAAACCGTTTCGAAAGTGGTGCCACCACAATGACACTGTGTTTTTGAAGTCTTGCCGTATATTAAAATAAATGCAGTTTTATCGGGAAAGCGCTCATTGCTTTAAATAATAAAATAATATCAAATAAACGGGCATATTAATTGAGATAACTGTCTAAAAGATACTTGAGAGTATATTTCATTTGTTTTACTTGATTACATTGTTAGGTTTTCTATTTTTTATCGAATATGACACTGAAACTGTGATAAACCAATTATTATACGTTCTGGTCAGAGTAATTTGCATAAACGAGAGTGACCAGGAAACTAGATTACGATCAGATTGTTGTCTTTCCTAATATTTGAGAGTGCAACTGTTTGCATACAACTCTTAACGTGAATGTTGATGAAATGCTTTACTCGCTTAGCTATCAGAAAATATTTTAATTGAATTTTGCTGTTTAAGTGCACGTGCACACAAATATGTATGGGGAAATCTAAAATACAGTCTACAGCTGTAAACGATAAATGTTGTACAATCATTTGCTAAAGATTTCTTTCGTAGAGTATCGATCCACGTTTATGAAAATGTTTAATAATAACCATATAAAATCGATAGCCTAGAATCATTTTACCGCTGCAAACTCCAAAGCAGTCCTATTTCATTGGGCTTGTTATTCCGAATGTCTGTAGCTGTGAGATTTTTCTCTTTGCTGCAACAATAGCGATAACGATTGTAAACAACTGTTTAGAATATTATGTGAGAAGGTTACCATGAATTTAAGAACTTCTTTACCCTCTTATTTATTTAGGTCTATCCATGTAAAATAATACTTCGTTATATCTGCTCCCCTATCATCATCATCTTGTGAAGTAACAACCCTTTTCACCAATAAAGTAATTAAAATCAATGAAGACCCATATCAATCTCGAAAAGCGAAACTTCTCTCTATATATGTGAGATCATTTATATATATATATATATATATAAAAACAAAAAACAGTTAGAGTGATTGGGTAGTAATATAATTGATTATATATACTTTGCCGTAACTCAACGGTCTAGGGCAAAACTTCCTTTTGTTTCCTCTGACCTGTCCCTTGTATGTACATCGAATCCAGGAGAGTGTTTCATATTTTTCCGGTCTCATCATCAACTAACTTATAAAATTTCTAATGGGATAAAAAATATAAACGCCGCAAAAAGAGTTTAAGGGTAGGTGATATTAGTTATACTAATAAGTTGCCAAATGGTTCAGACTTTCATACTGAACAGACAATTTTGGTCAGTAGATTTAAATTGAACTGAAACACGCCCAATTCAAAAAAAAAAAACGTCGTTTGATTTAACGATAAATATTTGTGGTATAAGTTTGAAACATCATGATGTTATAATATTTGGTGATTCTTACTTATCTTTCTGCACTTGTAAACTGGTCATGTGATATAAATTCGTCAACAGTCACGAAATCTAAGAATTTGGTGTGCTGCCATTATAAGTTAAACCAGTCTAAAGGGAGAAAGATTATTATTATTTTCTTCTATTCTTTTCATTTCTCTTTTTATATCCATCTTGGCTTTCAAACTCTCAAGAAAGAATAATAAAAAGTCTTAAAAAGCTTTATTTTTCGTTGTATTTTTTTTTCTCATATAATCAAGAAGCTTTGCTCTTTAATATCGTAAATTTCACTTTTATTTGTAATGTAAATAATACAAAATGAAAAAAAATTGTTGTAGGTTTAGCTCCGGGTACAGCACGACATGTTATAGCTTTTTTACGTGATAGTCCACAATGTAAAGATGAAAATAATGAATGCAACGAAATGCAGGTACGACAGGGCAAGTCTCATTAATTTTTACCTATATTATTTATCACAATCATAAACTGAAATACGTGGGGAAGGTCAGTTTGTTTGTGACATAAAGAGAACGAAGATAACAATTTGGAAAATAGAGATTACTTCGCAAACATTTTATTGTTCTCAAATTATTTAGTTTTTATGTTACTGACTTTTGATATAAATCCAATTTAGAACCAAATTTCATAATAATAAAAACAATCCAGTAGCTTAATTTATTTTTAGGATGGTTTTAACTTTTCACCAGATGTTAATGACTATTGTAAAAGCCAGCTACAGGAATTCCGAACTAGAGTTAAAAATTTAATTCCCGAAGATAACAAACTAGATATAGCGTAAGAATTATTTGCCATGTTGAAAACCCCGTTGCAATTTTATCGCTAATTATAATCATTACTTTCCAGAGTGCCTTGGACAAAAGCAGGGTTTAACGAAGCTAATGAGGAGCATCAAGCATATCTCAAAAAATTTAAAAATAATATTTTTCATATGATAAAAAATTTAATTAGTAAGAGTCTGACCGATGATCCTGAGTTAAAGTCGAGGAAGAAGATTGTCGAGGTGAGTAGAAATTTATTTATAGTATTTTCGGTTTATAGGCTAATATTTTCCAACAAATTACATTTTGTGTTCTGTTCAATTTAAGACTTGACGCCAAAAAATGTTCTCTCACTTTATAAATGTTTAAAAAGCATAAATTTCGCAAATTCGTTATTAGTGAGGGAGAAGTAGAGTGTTTTAAACACGTAAACGTATCAAAATCGACAGAACACTGACACAATATTTGCTTAATCTGGCAGTGAACATGTCTGCTTAACATTTTGTATGGGATATATGACGATAAACGTTCTGCCTTTTACAACTTTAGAGCTTTACAGTAGTGAATGAGTATGAATCTATCAAGCTTTAAGCAAGGTTATAATGAACAAGATATTTTCAACGAAGTTAGCTTTAAGGATTTCTCAAATTCACTTGACCACTTTTGAATAATGGAATATTTGTTTTGGAAGGAATTTTACACAGCTCGACTGGGGAGTGTCTTTAGCTAATGAGACTATTTAATTCTCATTATTCTCATTACTAAATCATCGAAAATACAATGAATGACCCTCGTATTCCTTATCTAGTGTTAATAAACATTTACATCCCACAAAATGCATTTTGAAAACTCCAAAACACACACTTCAAATAAAACATTTTGTCCATGCGAGAATCTCCGCCTGTGTTTTCAAAAAACACCGTTAATAAAAAAAAGTGTTTCCATTAGTCGGGGCAGTATTTTATTTTGATAAAGGTCATTTTTGATATTACGAATAGTACACAGCTTTGATGTTTTGTGAAAACTTTGCAAAGAGAAATAAAAATTTCCCGCTTCGGTAATTTTAGAGTTCGATAGGTATAAAAATGAGTTGAAAATGGCGTATCCATTCAGGACAGAAATATTAACGCAGGAAATCAGTAAATTTCCTTTTGTAGCAAGAGGCTTTGTGATGTTTTATGACGTCTCACGCGATTTCTTTTATTTCTAGGAGAATTTCCAAGAAAACATAACTCATTTAACGTTCTGCTATGGTGATATCAAAGCGGATTTTACAAATTCAGATTTACTGGAAAATATAAGAGCTCTTGTTGAATCGTCGAATAACAAACGTCACATGCCTATTTTAATATATGGAAATCAGGGATCTGGTAAAACCTCCCTTATTCAAACTATACATAGAAACTTTGAAAATTGGTTCCCTTGTCGAACTTTAAGAATAGTTCGCTTTATTTCAACAACACCACGATCATCATACAACTTGGAGGTGTTACGAATAATTTGCCAACAAATTTGCATTGCACTTAAACTCCCCGAGGGATTTTTACCGAAAGATGCTTCATTTGAGCCATTATATGTTAACAGCTGGTTTCAATCGCTACTTCGTAACTTTGAAGAGTTGAATTTGGTATTAGGGATTTTTATAGATGACCTTCATCTTATAAATCCATTAGATTCTGATACGATTTCAGCACTAAATTGGTTACCACTTACATTACCTATAAATGTACATATGATATGTACAACTGGAGTGGATATTGACTCCCTACGGCTAACTTCCGTACAAAGGGAGTTCAGACAACCGGATACCTACATAGAATTACCCCCTGCCGAGCCCTATCATGGTAAGTGTACTACTCGAATAGAACAGAAATTTTCAACAAATATGATAATTTTGTGATTGTACCTATTAGACGCTGACAAGCAACATAAAGTAACGTATATCAGCCTATTTTTACATATTTAAATTTTGATTTTCAATTTTTTTTTAAATATTAATATCTTATATTTGAAGACTAGGATTAAAACTTACTGTAGGGTGTTCTACTAAGGATAATATTTTTGATTCTGCCGCCATTTTGGTGTTTAACTGATAAAATAATCATAAAGAAAAGGCAGCTGACTCTTAACTCTCCCAAATGATATGTGATGACACTTGTCAATATTTAGATCCATGTAGTTTGTGGTACATCAATCAACGAGCAGTGCAAAGTTCCGCCTGAAGCTTCAAATAATCCGTCAGGTTGTCAGCAATAGTATAAAACTTCAGACCATCGACAAATAATATAAAATTGCTGGAAATGTAGCGATATCGTGGATAAAGATATTAAACAAAAAAGGTCCCAGATGAGAACCCTGGGGCATAACCGAATGCACCGGTGATGAAACCCATTAACTTTCATCACCTTCTGTCTGTAAGATAGCTATTTTAGTAGGTATTATAAATATAACGTATTTGAATTGAGAAATCAGCAAAAAGGGACACCTGAAGAAGACAGTAATCCATTGTCGAAACGTTGTGAAAATTATGACAACAAACTGTACCATAAGTGCCAGTTGCAAGTTCTGATGCGATCAAATGTTCTTCAACTCCCTTATCCTCCAGAGTGGCCAGGGTCAGATTATTGTCTACCCGATATTTGAGAGTCTGTTTTGCCCATTCCAGTGTTCTTGATGTGAAACCTGAAGAGCTTAGGGCTATCAAAATTGATGATTAATATCTACAGCTTAAAAATTCAAATTCAAAAGTTCTCCATATAATATGTGTTGAATATCTTATCAGATGTCGTGCGTTATTAATCATTAATGAAGACAAGGTTTTCCCATTGAGCTTGGATAATGTAGGTATTAATATGGAGCATATTATAATTATTACTGTCAATAACTATTATAGAGCGAATATTGTACAAACACAATAAGGTGATTGTTTAGTGTTGAGTGGCTAGTAGGTTCGTTGCTTTCCAACAATACACCACGTACTACTCATTCAACATGGAATTATTTAATGTTCCCGACGTAAAGTGCTTTTTGTAAATATTTGCCAAATGATGTGGCTCTGGACATCCAATTGTTTCTGTTAAATCAATGAGGCTTAAGATTTATTTATTGGTGTCTAAATGCTCGATTAAAACAACAACTATGCTGACTTTCAAGTTCAAGCTAAAATCCTATCACTGGCGAGATTTCCACATTTGTTTGATGCCACATTTGTTTAATTTCCTCAGCTCTTTTGGATGTTGATGTATTATTAAAAGGAGTTTTTCATAGTTTGACATATCGTGTTCTGTCTTATCATCAAGATATGTCGGTACCATAATATTTACGAAACCTCTTAGGAACCTTTGGATTAGATAGGAATATTCAATGATATGCTTCAGACGTTGAAAATTTCTATTGACTCCGATTTTGAGTTGATGAAATCTTGTCTCAGGCAATAAAATTGAAATTTCAAAATTTAAAATAATGGAATCCCGAATATAAAGGAGATTTTTTTATATACAATTGATCTTCTGATTAGGGAGCAACAATAATTGGTTCCTGCTACGTAAAACAACAATGTAAATCGCCAATCCTCCGAATTTTCCTAAGCACAGCAGTTTTAATAAGTAAATGCATGGGGCAGTAAGTTTCTTAAATGATTGGATAATAGCTCTTATTGATTCTTAGTTAGTACGTTTAAAATTAAGATTTTATTGCAGATCGTAAATTCTTAATTTCGGTTTCAAGACTTTTCTTTAATTTTTGTTACTTTTCTAGTTTCTGCTTTTGTGTGTTCGACAATTTTACCGCCATACATAAAAAGGATAATGGCATTTAACTCCATTTTGAAAATTGACACAACTGAGTGGATTGTTGTGAAAATATTATAATTATACTCATTATTATTATTATTTTATGAGTAGATTATTTTAACCAGTATTTTTTATCTGGAATTCACAGTACACACTATAATTAAATCAGCTTTGAAAATGCATTGTGCTATTGAAATGTAATCACAAATACATTATTGTACAATTCTGCCTTGTTTTAATGAAATGATGTCCCCTTTTAAAGATAAAACAATTACTGGAATAACAATGGAACTGAATCATTTATTAAACAGCACATTGGTAGATGGTGTTTTATACGAGTAGTATCAATATGTCAATACGGGGGACATTAGAAGAAAATTATTCTACGATGCTTTTTTCGGTGTATTTCGTAGGTCAAAGTCAAGGTGTATCTAAAGAACTCCGAACAAGTTAAAGGGGTGTTTCTCTGTTGTGTAAGGTGGGTCTCTGGTATACAATTTTTTGATAAAACCATTCCCTAAAAATTACGCTTCTCCGACTCGTGACTTGGGATTTAAAGAAGCGTTTTCGTGAAGTCGCTTCACTATTAGAAATATTTTTTGAATTTTTCTCTTTTAAGACTTCCTAAGTTTATGTGAAAAAGGATCTGGAAATGCTAAAAATTTTTCATTGGCTTTGTTTAGATAACACAATATCGCGACGAGATGAAACGTATAATATCATAAAATCATCATCAGTATTAGAATTGCAGGTTAATATACCTACTGAAAAGGAACGTAAGATTGCATTTTTATTTACTACCCTTATCGCCTATTCCGCGGAATTAAAAACGACCCCTTGTACCAGTATATTTTTTGCAGTCGCCTCTGTTACCTACACGCATTTCATTTTTACTGTTTTATCTTTATTGTGTACTACCTAATGGCTAGAAAGAAGTTGAATCTACTTTTAACAGCGGATATAAAACTGAAAATAATACTTTCAGAAAAACTCGCTTTGGATTTTTCACTATTCATGAATGTACTATAAAAACTTCCTGCAATACTATTCCTTAATGTTTTGGTTTAAAATAAAACGAACGATATACTGACTAGGGCAAATAAAAAATAACAGAAATACTCTGCGGATCTTGAATTTAATTCTCGTAAAAATACAGCGAAGAGTTTCTGATTTTTTAAGCGTATACCTTTTCAACAAATTTTCTACAATTTATTACGTAAATAATAAACTGCTAAATTATTGTTATCATAGTAAAATCATAAATTCCTGTACGCCTGTGTTATGAGTGAAAAATCACTTTACCATTAATTAGTGTCATCCCTATAATCCGCTGTCTTTTGTTTGTCAGTTTATTTTCCGGATACCTACCCTGTATAAGTGTATTATACAGATTTTGTTTCAATACAAAATCAAAGTGAACACACGAATTTCACTCGGTATTATGTGATATAATTCTCTATCCCTTAGGCGTTTAGAGCCAATGATATATTATATATACGATGTTCTGAAACCCTGACGCTCAAAATTCAATAATGATGTTCCTGTCAGGGTTAAATCAAGTGAAAAACCTCTATATCGGCTCTATGAAATAGACGTATTGTTAATATTACGAGTTTCTGGAAAATCTACCTTTTGAAATTTACATACAAATTTACAGCTTTACTAATTCACATTCACATTAGCTTTCAACGATCATAATGATTGATTAATGCTTGTGTTATTTATTATACAATTTCTTGGAGAATATATTTGAACTCTAATGACATTAAGTTGGATATAATTCTAAATTAAATTTATCCATTACGATATACTCAGGGATAGAGTTTAATTAAATTAGCATACAAATAGTACCTAAAAATGAAGTTTTTATTATACCCCCATCATCAGTGATAAAATATAATCTAAAATAAGAGAAAGACTACATTAATATAAATCAAAGTGGTGGTTACAATACACAAAAAACAACAAAACTAAAATACATTAAAAATAAGATTAGGGTTGATGCTTATGATTTTAAAAAATATATCCTTTTGTAAAGACGATCTGCCCTGGTGTAAAACATAAGAATAAATAAATGTATATCAAAGAAAAAGCAGTGTGAAAGAAAATGAGAGAGACCTCCGCTGAAAGCCAAAAGGTAATGAAGTTTAAGTTAACATTCAACAAAAAAATAACAAATCAATAGAGTATAGTAAAGAAAATTACGCTAGGCAATGCAAAGGCATGACCAAAAAAAATGGTTAAAAAAACCGACTATTCTAAATTTGAAAAACTAGATCTCGTTGAAAGCAGAATGGAACACTCGTGATATTTTCATTCGGTTGAATGGACCCCGGGTATTTAAAGGGTTGAAAATATAAAATCCACGATCTGAGCGTTTTTCAGATTAGAAAAAGCAAATAATAGAGGGGTGGGGTTAGTATAATGCCGCAATCAAATAATGGAGAGTATCATTTTCATAATATTCACAAAAGTAAATTGCGCCGTTTTCTCAATTTTATTCACTTTTGAACAAACAGCCTATATGAATAGTAACGAAAACATTATAAAAAATCTATTAAAGTAAGTCCAAAACAAAAATAAAATAGAATATTTTTCAATTAAATTACTTAAAACTTCAAATTCCAAACATGTCATTCTATGAAAAAAAAAATATTTTGATAACCTTTTACTTACATTTAGCTTAAAATAAATTATGGTTACGACTCTCAAGTAGAATTAATCTCAAGCCAATCAGAAATTTTCTTTGACGACCAACCAGGGGGGTTCCTATAAAATATGTTCATAGTTTTATCATTTTGTCTGTTGAAAATAATTCTTCAAGGTTCAGGAGTTTCTCATTTATACCAATCCAAATGTTTTTCTTTCAGCTCTAGCAGAAGAATTTCAATACTCTTACCTACGCAATGGAGCATTCGCGTGAAATTACGGCATACGCCATAGGTCCTTTTGTGAGTTATTGGATGGGTTTTTCCAGTAAACTTGTGAGAATTTATAAAATATAGCTTTACTTTTCCAGTTTAACACACTTTCATACCCAGCTACAATATAAAATAACATATTTTTCATCAGAGATATGTTATATTATTATAAACATTATGTTGAAAAATCGTCAGAAGTTCACGTAATGATTTAAAATACAAAATTCCACGAAAAATAATCGATCACGTAGGACGCTGACGCCCTTAATATCGGAATTATCTCCCTTATTCTTCCACCTAGTTTTCTGGCGTTATGCACGTAATCTCGTTTTGAATAAGTAAACAAATTGCCAGAAATTAAATTAGTAATTACTGCCAAATATACGAAGACATTGGTACATTTTGGCCTACTGCAGATTTTCATGACTGCACCTTTTCAATTGTTGATCACGAAGAAAATAGCAAAACAAACAATAATTGTAAAGTGAAAATTATAATAATATCCAAATAAAACAGTAAAAATGTCCCTACGATAAAAAAGATTTATCATCAATAAATAGTATATTCAATAAGATGAAGACAACTGTATTGGAGAAAGCTTATACTTGCTCAAATACTTTCAAACAAGTTTTTGGTGTAAAAGAAGCCTCACACAATCTTAAGTGATTCGGTGTGCCTAAACCAATGTAAAATATTTAAATTTTCACAAAGATAAGGTGAAAACAAAAGGAAAACCGTTTCTGTTGTTCTCCCACAATTGTGTTTCACTGTCATAAAATGAGATGCCGAATAAAGTAATCGCAGAAAAAACGCAACAGACTTGGCACTCGTAGGGATACAATTGATTGCTTACATTTTTGCACCAGCGGCGGAGATGAATAAAGAATCTTACAAGAATACATTTTTCCTCTCTCTTAAAACTTCAATACGTATCAGCAATTTTATACTTGGCCTTGATTCCTGTGTTGAGAAACCTATAACTCTGCTCAATCAACACAAATGGTCGAGAAGTGGATTGCTGAATTTAAACGTGGTCGTACCAGCAAAAATGATGCAGACCGCAACCAAATGAGGCTGTTATTCCAGAAAACGTCAAAAAAAAATCACCAATTGGTTATGAATGATCGCAAATTGAAGGTGCCAATGATGAAGTAATCGTACTTATTGAATGACCTTTTATTTAAAATTATATGCGGTCCTGAGTGATGTACTTCAACTGCTTACCCTTGAAGATAGAAAAATGCATGACACTTCATATATATTTCCGCTACTAACTTACCCCGCTTCTTCGTGACACCCAATTTCAATCCTAACCCCTATTTGTTCGACTTACTAGAAACATATTACAGTAAAAATGCAACAACAGGTCCATAAACCACAAGCTTTACTCGTCCTTTACCCCAACGACACAGCAATAATTTATAACCTGTGTTATACTAAATCATATTCAATGTATAAACGATAACAAAGTACTGGGAAATTGCTGGTAACGCTCAGTACAAAACAGATGTTAAAATGCACTTACTGTACTATACTAATATTTCAGCTTTTCAATGAAATATTAATAAATTAACATAGAATCATAGAACATATTTTTCAGCATATATTTTCCGACTTGAGCACTCAACGAGATTAAATATTTTCAAGCCGACTATACCAACCCCATATTTCAAACCCGCCTTTGGCTATGTCTTCAGTTTGGTTTAAATAAAATCGTTTTCCCTGTGGACTATTATTTTTAACAGAAAACCCAGATGTTGTTTCCAACCTTAAGCTTTATTTGTAAGAATGACTACGTCGTCCAAAAATTTTATCTGTTATCTATTCGCCACGGTGAAATAAAGATACCCAGTAAACACATATACGTAAATTAAACGTGTCAGTCGTTGATAATTGGTCTTACGTTAGAAAAATGACGGTTTATTTTAAGTTTAATTTTACACCGTTCAGTTTAAACGTTATAGACATGTGTTTTTAATATCTAAATACAACTACGTGCATTAATTATGTTTAATTAACGTTGTATATGTATTATAAATAAACCATAAAATAAAAACGTTTGTTTTAGGTGTTTTTTAAACGCGTGTCAAACATTGTCAAAATTAAAAACATTTATAAAACGTTCTTTATGTAATTTATAACAAACCGGTATTTATAGCTAAAATAACGTTAGAAAATGTTCATTAGAAGAGCATAATTTTTAGAGGCGACAATAAAAACGTTAAAATGACGTTTTTTTAAGTATTTTATAATAATCCGAAAATTACAGTTAAGGTAACGTGTAAAATAAACCAAAAAGTTGGATTGTTGGTTGAAATATGCAAAAATCCGTTTGTTTTTTTTTTGTGTTATTCAATATTTTTATATAAAATATTGTCAAAAAGAAATTACAAAAATTATTCGATACAACGTAAGTTTCGGCGACAGAAAGCGGCATAGGTCGCCTAAACGTGCATTATTGTATCGTTTAATTTTGTAAGTTATATTTGACCACTATATTTAATATTAAAAAACACCCAAATGTTTATTTTTTTTGGTTTAACTATTTAACAAAAAGGGAAATCAACAATGGAAATCTGGTAGTTTTATTGATTTATTCCATACATTTTATCAACGTATATTTCACGTTACAAAAATATATAAAAGCAACTTTAAATAACGTGAAATCAAACATTATTTAAATATTCCTAAAATGCGTAATTAATACGCAAACGTTTTTTTAAAGCTAATAATTAACGTTTGTGTAATCGTATTATTAACGTATTTTAGAAACGTATAAATAACGTTTGATTTCACAGTTGAATATATGTACATAAATACGTTCAATACACGTTTTGTTTAAAGCATTTAACTAACGTTTCGTTATTCGTGTTCTGTAACGCGAAAAAGTGCGACATATCAAAGTCAAATGTACGTATCTAATGTACCTTTTTCTGGAAAGGTGTTTTGTAATGATAAACGTTAAATAAACGTATGTGTGTTTACTGGGTATGTTTCTACTACCTGACTGACTATCTATACATATATTTTTAGTAAAATCTGTGAAAAACACAAAAATATTTTTGACATTGACTTTTGTAGTGTATATAAATATGATGTTTGAAATTTTAGTGTCTATTGTTTTTTCATTTTCTTTTTTTACTTTGTTTATATCATTCACTTAACATTTAACTGTTTTAATCATGGACCATGATTAATAATTTTAATTTAGATTTAAATTTGTTTGTTTATAATGTACTTTACATATATTAAAAACCCTCTGAAGTCCTAGGACTACTGCATGGGTATGTTACAGCCTAAATCACATTCTCTATGTAAGAAGGTCTCACAAAAAATACAATAAACAATAATTATAAAGTAACAGTAAACAAAAAATAATAAATATTCATCTCAACAAAAACTAATAATGCAAAAGTGCGCCAAACACAAGTACAAAGGCAAATCTTCGACTAAAATTTATATAAACCAAGGTGAATTGTCGACTAAGATTAAATTAACCATACAAAATACAAAGTATAAAAATGAAAGTTCAAAAACAAATTTTTATTTCAAAAAAGCTATAAAGTTGTGTATGGTTTTTCTGGGAGTAAGCTTTAAATAATCTAATTCCGGTAATACGCCTTATTTCCAAAGGAATACTAGCATATATCCTCGATGCTAGTGATAGAAACGATCTTTGTGTCTTGGTTTTGAAAGTTTTTAGCATTTTAATTTCTGCTCTACTTTTGTATCTTGTTTCGTGACTGTGTGATATATTCCCTAAACTATGCTATTTTCGAAATTGAAATACTGATATTCTGAGTGCATATAACTAACTGCCTTTCTCGTCAAACTATTCATTCATTGGACTTAAATTTTTTTCCAGCAAGCACTCTTTTGAGATCTGAAAACAGAAAAAAGTTGCTGGGGGCTAAATCTTGAGAATACGGTGGGTGGGTAAGCAATTCAAAGCCAAATTCATTCAATTTTGCCATAGTTTTCATCGATTTGTGACACGGTGCATTGTCGTGCATGCATGTTCAATTTCACACAAAATGCTATACCTCACGAATCATATGGAAAAAATTCCTACAGACTTATTGAATGACCTGATCGTCTCATCGGCCCTCGAAGGAATGTCGTTACATTTTGAAACACACGCTGTATATTACATTCTCTTTCAGATGAGGCGATTTTTTGGTCGCTAATTCTATTGTCTTTTTGGAGACCTTTTAGTTACTAAAACACATTATATACTTTTAAGCACAAAAGCAGAGCGCAGTTAGCAGTCCGATGTAACCCCTGCCTCTATAACCACATCCCAATTCCTTTTGTCCTCACTCACACCAATGTAATGATGATTATATGGCATGCGGGGTTTGTACTAATTTACACGCAGGTATAATAGGGGAGAGACAAGGAATATATTCACAAAATTATCATTAATGTTCAATTTTGGTTTTCCACTGAGTATAACAGTGAATCATAATAAAGTAATATGGGTTTATATCGTTCCCGGCACACAATGCCTGTGACATTTTCCAATATTTTGTAAAATTGGATTTCTGACATGCATATATTGTGTATGGTTATATTATAATGGATTGATGAAAAGTTATTTTATCTGGTTTACACTCTAGAATTCACGATCTACTTAGGTTTTACGTTTTTTCTCTTCTGCTTTTACGATATTATATTCCATCAACAATAACATAAATGTCATGCTTGGAATTAAGTAATTATTGCAGCTACCATTTATAAGTCCTAATTTGTCAATTACTATTAATTTTATGCCAATCTATTTAAGAGAGAATTGTCATAGAATTCGTAGTCAATAGAACCAAAGGCAGGTTCTCTTTTCCGTGCTCGAAATCGAGCAATACGTCTGCAAAATTCACCTCTTAAGCTGATTTTGCACAACACTAATTTTTAATGCTCCCACAAAAAGAAATTCAACGGTGCTACAACTGTCGCAATGTCAATGTGCTCAATCGTCATTAAGAGTTTCCAAAAGCTGGTTGTACGCCCATTCTGGTTATACCGCCGAATGGAATTTTTAGAAATTCAGAAAACCTTTGTAACAGGTCGCAGAGATTACGATTTTTTTATTTATTTAATACCAAATCAGTTCTTCTTAATTTATTAATCAAGAGGAGTTAATTTGAATGCCCAGAGAATTATTCCAAACGGCGCAAAAATTTTTATTCTACTGCATAATTTCCACTTGTGACATCTTGGGTATTGAATAATTTCAATGCCAAAATTGTTTTATTAGAAAACTGGCACGATATTTTTGAATTTTCAACTAAAAAGAATTATTTTTGGTGGTTATATCATTTAAGGACAGTTCTAGAGTGAAAATCAGTTAGCAATCGTAACATATTAGAATTTTAAATTATTATTTTAGAATTTGTAAATAATACCTTCGAGATGCTAGAGAAATCGTTTGGAAAAGCTGCAATAACAAGACTAGCAGTCTTAATAAGTTGCTCCGAATATGGTTTGACTGAAACTGAGTTATTAGAAATTCTAATGCCTACCACAGATATCCAAGCTATTATTTCTATTGAGGAAGCAAAATTCAACTTTTCGTCATTGTGTGCGATTCGACGAAAATTAGGTAAGAATTAAATAGGCACTTATGGTTGTTTCTTAAAATATTTTTAGAAAAACTAATCTACTACTTACTATACATGCTTTTAATCCGGTTTTTGAAAGTATAAATATATTCAGGGACATTATTACATGATAATGTTTGGAACGATTTTGGGTACTAAATTGTTGAAGTAAATAAGTCAGGAATAACATTATTATTCTTATTCTTTATTCCACAACACAACAAGTAGTAAATCAACCCTCCTTGTAATTATTGACCGACGAACTTGTGAAGGGAAATTATGCTATTGTTTAGAGTTCTTAAAAATTAAAGGAAAAATTGTTTTGATACTAAAATTCATTCGTCACTGTCTATTTAAAAAAAAACTAATAAAGCACTTTTCTTTGTTTCTGCTGTAACGTTTTTTCATACTACCACTATCCAAAATAATATCAACCGTTATGGACTTCTTCAATTTAGTTTTATTATTCCTTTGCGGATAGGTTGACAATGTGCAATGTAACAGAATATTTCTGTTGTTTTGACGTTCTATTTTTCACTTAAGTCTATCGAGATATCTCTGCCCAGACATTCTTGTTATAGTGCCAATCGATCAGCAGCAATAATACTGTCAGTCCTTCTTTGGCAGAGTTATCTTCATCGCGGAATATGAAAGTTTTACTTATAATGCTCTAAAATAATTATCAATATCGTCGATGTTGAAAACATCCTGAGGTGAATACTCTCTTATCAAACTTCCAAGTTGTCTTTTCAACTCTGAGACTTCATCAAGCCTTTTCATTCTTCTGTGACTTAAGGTTTCGTTGTATTAAATGTTTGTCTATGTTAATATCTAAAAATTACTCGCTATGTCACTATTCATCATAGATATCATCCCTTACTGTCTAACAATACTGAGAGGTTATTATTAAAATAAAATTATTCAAACGCGTAGTAGACCGGCATTGTACATGGGATTTCACTCGAGATTAAATAACAATTACCCAACTTCCTCTATGGCTTTGTGAATTTTCCATGATGATTCTCGAAACAATATTGAATACAGACAATATCAAAGGTTAATTACATGTATTATTAAATAATTCCCTCGACACTTTTTAAGTTTCTTTTCAAAAATATACGAATGTTATAAAAATTTTAATTTTACTTGTATTATAAAAATTAACAATATAATAAATTTTATTACGTGCTCTGGCTTCGAAAATCCAAAAAACGTACTTCAAACTCACACACAAATCTCCATTAAAACCGAAAAAAAAAAGTATTATTCCAGAATAGTACAGTCACATTTTTGGCGTGTTTAATGAACAAATGAAGAACATTTACTTCTAATTCTTCTCTAATCTTCGTCGTGACTTCATCATTTTTGAGCTTTCATTCCTAGTTGCATTTGTTCAAGTCATTCGACTACCTCGTGTTTTCTTCCGTTTTCGTTAGAGTGTTGTCCAGTTTTTTTAATTCCTGACTTGCATTGTCCCTTTTGTTCTTCTTTTTCGTCAGTTTAATGTAATTTTCTCTTTTCTTTTTATCGTTTTCTTTCTTATCGTTGTTTCTTTTTTTTTTTTGGATGTATTAGCTATTCGCAACAATGCCTCTTTCTCAGCTTCAGCCTATCTTAACAGTATCTCTCTGAATTCTGACACCACATTGTTTAGAAGTATAATACTGTGTATTCTTCTTTTCTGTCACTGTTAAAATGGATTTGCATTTACAAACATTTACGCTTAACATTTTTATTAAAACTGAGTACAAATTGGCCAAGGCACCACTCTTTATACATGCAAGTAAAGGCAAATCAAGAGAATGAAAAACTTACAAGAAAATAATAAGAATAGAACAATCAAAACAATAAATCTTACATATGGGGCCCGATTTTTAGGGCAACCTTAAACGTGTAAAAGGTAAATACGCTATAATAGGTTCAGCAATTAAAGTAACTCTCGTGGGGTTTTTGGCAATTTAAATAATCCAGTTGTAGTCGGTAGTTTCAAGATTGCCTGGACCGACCGCAATTTGGATGATCGACCCTCCGCCAAAGCCAATAAATGCCGGCACTTCTCGTAAATGCCATTTAACCTGTAAATAATATGAAACTAAGTGAATAATTATTTATACGCCTCGTAATTTGCGTCGTGATTGGAAATTGTAGAGGCTTTCTCGATAGCTCCTACATCGTTTAATTACTCGCTCGTATAGGAAATGTTTGTAAGAAAAAATGTTCCTAGAAACATCCATGAATATTTCGGCAAACAACAGAAAATTCCTATTATTAAAATGATCAACTGAACTCTATACGGTAAGTTAAGTGATTTTGATATTGCATTAATAGAAGAACACGAAATTTAAATTTAAATCGAATCTGGAATATAGACTGCCTTGTAAATGGAATATTTAAATTATTTTGAAGCTTTACAATTTTCAGATGCCTGGAATAATCGGAAAATTTACGCAATTGTTTTGCAGCGGAATTTATTCTCCAAGAGGTTTTGTCCATATTTTAAATAAATTGTCAGCTATTGTTTAAATTGTACGAACAAAAGTTGATTTAGAAGCCGCCTTAATTTTTGATCCTTCTAAATATTAAAATAAAAAATTATGAATATTCATGAGTGTTAAAAATGCAAAAGATGAAAAAAATGGCTTTTCAGCAACCATGAGCAATACGTTTTTAAGCTACACCGCAAATTAAATTCATAAAGAAATTATTATTTTGCCAGATATAAAATGTATGCAAATGACCGACAAGACTCTAGTTTAAATACGAGTATAAATTTCATTGAAAATAATATTTTTGCAGAGCCGTTAATAAGAGATAAAATTATGAGTGGAGAACTGTTAATCGAATGGAAGCATTTGATCATAAAAGAGATTGCAAAGTCTCGGTATTTGACCAATAGTGAATTAATCAAAAGTACACATCAAGAATTATTCAACATATTTTTCAGTGAGTTTTTGGAAGAAAATAGTGACGATGAAGCATCTGAAGGAGAGCCTGGTAAGGTTTGGACCATTTCTCTATTTTGTTAAAATTTAAAATATATGTTCTGAAATGACACTGACATGTTAATTCAAAAATATTTTGTTTAGTTTATTATTTGTGGTATGTTGTTTTTTAGATAAAATTCAAATTTTTTAATTTATAAATATGAATATATATTATTGATTTCATTAGAGTCTTTCTTTTTGTTTAATGTATTTTGAGTATTGTACGTTTCAAACATTTCAATGAAAAGTCTTTTATTTTGATTTTGTTCACAGGCAAGAATTTTGACATTTTTTAAATCAGGAAAATGATTTGTGTTAATACAATGTTCAGCCAATGCACAAGTTTTTTTGTTAAGCCGAATATCACTTTAATGTTGGGTAATTCTATCTTTTAAAACTTGGGAAATATGTCCAATATATACTTGGTTACATTCTGAACATGGTATATCATAAACTACATTAGATTTCTTAAAAATGGAGTCTTGATCTTTAGTTTTTGTATATAGATCGATAATCGTTTTTGAGGCCTTGCTGACAATTTTGAAATTTGGAAGATCTTTTTTTATAATTTTTGTTATTTTTGGCGTTATATTTGGTAAAGAAATATAAGAAATTTCGTTATTAATGTTAGAGTCATGGTTGTTCCTAACTTGAGGATTTGTATTTTTTTTTCTCGTGCATTATATAATAATTTGGATATGAATTATTGAGTAGAATTATAAACAATTTTTTGTAGTTTTCTTCTTTGAATTGACGACAAATTTTGGTAATTTTGTTTTTTAACCCTAATACCAAATTTATTTTAATTTTTTGTGTATGGTATGAATAATAATTTATTTACTTATCGTAATAAACTTATATATACATTTATAGACATGTTCATTATTTAATAATGTGGTAATACTAATTGGAACGCTAGCATCTCGTACAATTCATCAATAAAATCCTTGTTCAACATGCATACAAGTGTTACATGTTGAGAATCTCCAATTTGTCCACATTGACAATATTCATCAGTGTGTAGACCTACGAGTATTATATTTAGGGAAGAGACCATGGTTACTTCGAAGCCGACACATTGATCTTATTAGACTTCTATTATTTAATTCCGTTAAGCCTGATTTGGCAGGACGATGCTCTCAAACCGATTTTATATGTTTGCAGACTTCTTATTCAAGTTGTCACGATATCTATCTAAGCTAGGCAGAATACACAGTATTGTTATTACCGCAGTTATGTTTAATTTGAATAACCATGTACATGTGTTTGAGAACATATTGGCAACCTTTCCTTTTCAATACGCTATCAGAAATGGTTGTGATTTTCTAAGGAGGCATTACAGTTTCCCTTCACAGCCATTTATTTCCTATAGCTTTCCTTGAGTGCTATTACATATTTTCAAGTTGCAGTATACTTACATTTCTCATACTTGATTGAATAAATAACATGTATATTTGTGTATTTCCATTTGAAGTCATATGTAAGGCAATGCGTTGGCCGTAAAAAAAGCATAATAAATATACCGGTATATCGTTGGTCTCATGAGTATTATAGTTATTGATTTGTATCCATCTTCTCATTCAACTAAATGTCTAGCAAAGGCTACGTTATTCCATACTCCAAGACCAAATTAGTTCAATTTCCGACAGTGAAAGGAAAACTGATTTTACGTTTTAAATTTTAATCGCTTAATATATGCATATTCAGCATCAGTAATAATACTTAAAAATGCAGCTCTTAGCCGCTCAGGATAAGATTTTTGTTTTTTTTTTTAATTGTAATTATTTTGAGTAAAAAACAAACAGTTGCTTCAAAATATTTTATATGAAGCTATATTACTGCTTTTAACTTAATTTTTTTAATACAATCGATGAGTAGAACTTTTGGCTTAGACTAATACTGAAAGACACGTTTTACCACTTCACAAAAACATTTTTAGCTCTCCATATCATATGCAATACACATATTGCATATAGTATTTTGAGAAACTATTGGTTCCATGAAAACAAAAAATTATTTTCACGGGAAATACGTGTTTTGGACGCAGCAACAAAAATTACTATCAAAAAGGGGTCCACGAGGTCGAATAAAATAATTTAATATAGGAAACTTGACCTAACATATCTTCCAAATTGTATAGAATGTCTATGGATTTTTTAAATCAGGTCCTTCAGTGGCGTGCGGTGAAGCTGTCGTTTTAGATACCACAGACTGTGAAATGTAATGCTAAATTTTAATACATATTTTAAATCAAGCATAAGGCTCAAAGAAATATATGAAAAATCACACGTGTTTTTCAATATAAAATTTTATTAATATTAGTTTTGTTATAACTCAATTTCCGAATTTCAGCACCTCTTATGTCTGAAATAAAGGAAACTCCGTTTCAATCTACGCTGCACAAAGATGTTACGTACAGAACGCGGCATGTCGAGGAGTCATGGATACATTTACTGAAGTGTGGTGATATAGCGAAGCTGAAAAGCTTGTGTATTTGCAACTATGATTTTCTTTTAGCAGCGGTAAGTGTATTATTTGCATATTTTCTTTTCTTCACATTACAAAGACATTTTGAGTGGCGTCAGACCGTAAACCACCCAAAAGTTTCCTAACCTCGCCCTGAACTGTTTTTATAAAGTAAATTTATTTTTCATTTGATAATTAACATAATCTACAATTATTATATTGAAGCGCTAACCGTTTTACCTTCTCAATTGTTTAGCCTTTGATCGACTTTCGTTTGCCAATTTATGGAAGTTAAACTATCATGTTTACGAAGATTGCAATTATCCTATTAGCCCTATAATTCTAATTAGTATTTAAAAATAATTTTTCTAGGACCCCCCTCCCTTCCCCATTGGTACATCCGGGTTACGCTTATGTATGAGTATAGTAATTCTGAAGGGAGAAACATATTTTTTTGATTGTCATATTTTCCAATTCACTAGATTTGTTCTGTAATGTGAGTGAGAGATGCTGTACAATCTGTGTATTGGGAATTGCCATCGATTTATCTATGTAATGTGGCGTATATCAAGAACATCAACATTTAACCGTGCGTTAGACGCGTGGATTACAATTATTATTGTAATCCACTCTTCTTTGTATATTCAGCATACATTTTAAAAACAATTTGTGAGCCGTCAGCCCATATCTCGCTTGAAAAGCTATCGACAACAGGCGTAACTTCAGTATGAATTATTTATTCAATTGCAGATTGCGTTTGTTTTTTAAACGTAATTATGATTCGGATACAGATCCTATGATTTTACTATTGAACAAGGTATCATTGGTTAACATTGTTTTAAATTTGTTTATAAAAACCTATTCTACAACTTAATCGCTTCAATATTCATAACCAAAAAGTCTAGTACTTAAGTACTCAATTTGCAATTTTTTAAATATTTGACTAATTTTTTTGATCTCAAATAATTCTCAATTATACGATGTTTCGTCTGCGGAATGTGGCGCAGATACTGCTTGCCGCTAACTGTACTAACCGACTATTTTATTTTAGTTTTAGCCCTTCATTATTTATTTAAAAATACAGAGCACCTATATTTACAAATATTTATATAGATAATATATCAAACATACCTATATTTCATTCGTATTAAAATGTAATGGCAAATAAAATGTATAAAATGCTAACTGTACTTTTCTCTCGTATATTTGAAGCGACAAAATTCGTCCTGGAAAGCCGGGAGGTTTAAGAGCAAACTATGTTAGTACACTCGTACCTATATCCAATTTTGTTTTGGAAAATTCTATTTAAATGTTTTTGATTGTAACCAATTTCATGGGCACATTTTTGAAATAAGTGACTTTTAGCCCATTTATACAGTAGAAAATACAGGAATGTTGAACGTAAGGATTAAAATATGGACGAGGTTACACACGTCACACACCTTCTGCCTGAATAGATCTCAGTTCGATACTATAACAAACAAATCTAGCAACATATCTGTGGAATATTCGTCAAACATAACCCTCAGAAGAAAAGTTAGGAGGCAAGCAAAAATCCTGGACCTCTCCTCTACGTACGTAGGCAAATTGAGTCTGATGTTTTTTTCTTTGTTTTAACTCAATTTACCTATATAGATTTGGTCAAACCCCAAAAATATTTTATTTCAATGAAACAATTGTTGAGTCTGTAAAAAACATAGTTTGAAATTAAATGCTGCTAAGATTCAATTGATAATGTATGCATCAGAAAATATTTTACAAGTTAACATCATTGATTCGATTGACCTGGAAAATCTCTCAAATTTTCGAAGCAATCACCATGTATGTTTTCATTTTGATTCTTTAAGATCTAACTTGTGAAATTCTTTATTTTTTTATCATTCTCATCCATCTTATGGTTGATTTTTAGATCCCAAAGCATGTAAGATCTTATGAAATTAATTTAATAATTGATTTCGTGAAGTTGTCGTATTTTATTCAGTCCAATAATCTACCTACTCCTCGTTATGCTTCTCAAAATCACAATAGTTTCTTTCGCAGATTTCCGCTGGGGTTTGAATAATATTGTAAACAGTTTGTTTATTTTACAAAGATTCATATAATACTTGTTTTTGTTCTCTATTGTTATACTACAATTGCAATTATTTTCAATTGTATGAGAGAACCTAGATTTTCATGTTATGAAAAATAAAAATGTATTTATGTAAAACGTCCAAAAATGTGTATGTGTCTAGATTTTTCCATCAGCTTGTTTGGAATATAAAAAATGGTAGGCGCCTCCTAGTATTTCCAGACATATGAGATAAGGTAAAAGAAAAATTACATAATTTACATAGCAAGTATCGTTGTGTATTAAATTTAAAAAAAAAACTAAAATTTACGACACGAAGTGACTATTATTTTCCCACGAGAGTTTTTTGCGTCGTTTCTCTTCTGAGGATTCGCCTTAGTGATCGGACATGTTCAGTTGGACAGCCTCTATCGATTATATTGATCTATAAGATATCTAGCTAAAAACCAGTAATTATCTGAGAATTCCTAAACTAAACTCGGGAATAATTTTAAAGAAATTTCAGCACTGTCACCAACATTGAATTCATATTAATACAGCCAGAACCTTAGATTTATGAACCCTTCCTAGTGGGTTTAACCACTATGAATCTGTCTATCTCGCGATATCTGTAATGGTCTTTATAAATTTCTAAGGTTGAACTTCATCATTCCTAGAGAATTTTTGTGTAGATATATAAACGTGGAAAATAATTTAAATAAATGATAAAAATATCAAGTAGAATTAAATATGAAAAAAAAACATAAATGGATACAAAAGAAGATTAAAATCAAATCAGATACATAAAATCAAATTACTTATACTTGAAAAATTTACATGAAATTTCCAGCTAGTTCGGTTTTATTGAATTTAATGTTTAAACTACCTGAAAACGCTACAAATAAAGGAATAATATAATAGGGTTCGAAAGAATTCTTATTTATTTGATGTGCAATAAAAAGTGATAAATGTTCACGTTATATCGTCAAATAGTATTTTATAAAATAGTAGGTAATTTATTAAAATGTGTATACCTAGATATACGAGTACATTAGTCTTGAGTCTTGACTGACTATGTTGGTATATAAAATTTATTGGCATGTTCAGTCTATGCTGCTGGAAATAAAACTTTTTCTTACTATGAAGCATTTATAAATTTGAAATATAATATTTTGTTTTTTAATTTGATTTTGCCTTGATATGTAAATTTAGATTTAATAATATTTGGTAAATATAGAATCATTAAAAGGTAATTAAATTTAAAGATAAAATAGGAATTAACAATTTGATGTTTTTCATTAATTGTTTTGACGACACGGATTATGCTTTAATTTTGAAAAACATCCCAAGAGATTTTATATACATTGATACATATATTATATAATTTTATCATAACCCGGTATTTTGCAGAATCATAGCTAGGTTTATAAGTCATCCAGAGATGTATAGCACCATTAATCTTACTTTCATTTAAGTAAAATGTCCCAATAGTCTGGTTTTTGAGGAAACATATATTTAAGTCTATATATATTTCCACAACTGTATGAAGCAGCCGTCGCGTCGGCTATTTTACAGTGGGTTGCCTGAAGTCAGTAGAATAATGAGTGGTGTACCTACTAAAAAAAGTAAATAACGGAACACACATTTATTATAAATGAACATTTTGATAAATATATTGATAGACTAAAATATGACAAGACTAGAATAAATCTAAAGATTGTAAAAGAATTGTGATCTGCAAATCCAAGTTCTTTCTTTTCCATCATTATGCAATTACTATTGAATTCAAATCGATCAGGCACTCAATGTTGTCTTAAAACATTAGTTTTATAAATTTACGTCCCTCTTGGAATGGAGTTTAAAATTCAACGCATCGTATTTTAAATATATTCGTATACGAACTTCGCTCGATTATGGCGGCGTTCGATGCCTATAAAGGAGATGTATACTTTGTCATAGAAAATTGAAAACAGTCAATTAGAAAATAATATTGTTTTGTCTCTCATTATCGTTCCTTTTTCTGTACCTATCTGATGTACAATACGGTTTGAAATTAATATTTTCACCGCTTTCCGATCTAGAAATATAGAAATGTAAATTATTATTAAAAGAAAATACAAATAATTTTTCAGCTGCGTCTGAATATTTTTATAATACGCTACTGTAATATTGATATTGAGAAAACTGAATACGATAAATTATTAAGCCCTCCAACAAAGCGGATTTTGAGTGCTCTCAAAAAATGATTAAATCGGTAGATATATGACAATACGATATGCTTTATGCGTTTGGAAGCCATTGGATTCCAAAGAAAAAACCTATTTTTGAGGTATAAAAAAGGAGTAATCGATATATATACCTACTATACACTTATATAAAGATTTTTAAAAATGACAAATGTTTTCTTATTATCCTCAGCTGCTTTAAATGTTGATATTAACTCATGCGGTACATGAGATTACGGAAATATATACGCTTAGGAAGGAAAATCTTACACATCATCAAAGCTAAAATCCTCTTTAGTGTAAGACGATTTTGACGGTACAATTACGTCTAAACTTTTAAACTGATTTAAGCCGTATTTTATATTATCGAATTTTACATTTATACAAGGTGTCGGGTATATACAATATATACGTCATAGAAAAAATCCTAAATTCACTTTCTTTTCTACATAAATATTTTTTTACCTTTGAATAAAATATCTATACGCATCTAACAAAAACAACATCACATTCTAAATCCTACAGTTCTCAACGACAAAGCTTTTTTACTATAACCTCATTCATTAAATGTCGCAACTGCAGCTTGGGCAGATAAAGAAGAATTTAACGCTTTTTATACATATATATCAATTACCACTCGACGCCACTTTATTCTATTTAAAAATATATGGTTGAAAGTCATTCATGGTTAGAGGTTTAAGTGTTAAAATATCAAAAAATATGTCTGTAAACTGAATTTGGCGTAACACATTGTCATATTCGAAGCAAAGCTTTAGCTGTTTTCCTGTGAGACTTAGGGATGATTTGTTTAAATAAAATAACAATAGTAACTAAATTGGTCTTTTTTTTTTTCTTGTAATATCAATGATTTTATTTCTGATGACATTTTCTTAGCAACACTAGAACTACATTATTTGTACTATAAAATAATAATTAACATCATAATCCAAAACAATAACCAACTTCAATTTTAATTTCACACTAATTAGAAGTGAGAGAAAAGTACAGTTAAAAAGTCTCTAAAAGCTCGCGTGAAAACATTTTCATTTTAAAACTCAATTAAATCTCTAGACAAATACTTTTGTTCATTTCAAAGAAAGTAGGAATTCTTTCTGCTTTTTCAAAGTTCTTCGACTTTACTAATGCCGCGTAATCAGATGCGACAAAATCCGTATTGTAAAGACAAATTCATATCTCTAGCCACACATTTCTTTGTGAAAAGTTCATTTAGAGTTGGTGCTGATAATGAATAGCATTGTTCATTTTACAACCGTAGTTGCTGTTTTATATTTACTCGTAAAAAATTTAATGTTTGCTATTACGTAGTGAATTTTGATTTTCATATTTGTAGTTACTTTATTTCCAATACTGTGTTTCATATAGTGGATGTTAAAAACTAAAAGCGAAGATCCAAGTCTAACCATATAGCCATAAACTATTTTTTACGGTCAAATTGAAATTATTTCAAAAACAATCAAACCCAATCAATGTACAGACTAATAAAATGTTTGCCTGAATTCTTTTTTCACTAATTATCTGCATATTTAATTATTTTTACAAAAAACCGCGACAAAAAGAGGCTGGTAAAGATCTCAGATTTGCATTGAAATTTCAAGTTGTTATTAGAAAAACTCCTAATAACTAAAATTGACGTGCTGGTTTCATTTCAGGGCATCCTTAGAAAGGCCATTTCGTCTCCTTCCACCCCACTTTCCTTTATAAATTTTGTGATTGTCCAACTAGTTAAAGATTCGGGTTGGAAAATATGCTTCAAATGTAGTTTCTATCTTCATTAAAAATAGTCCTTTCGGACTAACAATAAAAGCCACTGCGTTAATGAAGAAATATATAAATTTGAATCGCAACTATTAGTTACTTGAAAGACAATGACAAATATGGTTAAAATGTAATCGTCTTCAAAAAAAAAAACACGTGTCCCAGCATTTCTGCTATTACTTTTCGATAGACCACGCTGTATTAATATATAAATAAGTCAAAATTTACTCTATAGTTATATGTATGTGTTTAATTATTCAAATGGTTTTAGCTACAAACATTTTCCGTAAGCTATTTACGCTGTCTTTTGGAGCACGTAAGATGTTACTTGTTGGATCGAGAAATAGAACTGGTCTACTATTCAATCAGAAAATCAACGGACATTTTAACGAGGGATACCTACCAGCTTGGTACACAGGTAATGAATGTTAATAGTTTTTAATTAAATTTTCTCTTTGATCTGTAAATATATTCTCTGTGAGAAGCTGGTAATCAACGCTGAAGGGCTATTTGACTTCTAGATGTACAACACGAAATAGGATTTACAATACGAGTATAACACAATTCAAGTTGTTACCCAAATGTGCAATTTAATACAAATGCCGAATTTAATACAAAAGTTGAAGAAATTTTAAAATTATTTGACTCATTGTCAATATAAATTGTGTTGTCATGAACCGTTTTAGAAAATCAATTAGTTCAATTAGAAATAAACAAACTTGTTTTCACATTAATCCTCCAAAGCTGTGTAAAAGATAAAACCTAAATTGGCCGTAGAGAGCGGATAGAAAAAAATATAAATCACTGCGAAAAATTCGTTTAAAGTATAATGCAACATCCGACAGACGTTTATAAATCATCAAAATACGAAAAAAAAAATTTGCCTATATTAAAATGATTTTCTAAAGTTGACTGCATGAAAGCGCATCTTAAATTTATAAAGAATATCCGCTTCTACTTACAGAATATTTGAAAAAGGGTTGTGAAACAAATTAAACCGAAAATTACAGTAAGGTTTACAATATTTTTACCAAGCCATTTTCGATCCATCATGCGTCAGCTACAGCACTCTGCACTCTATTTTTTTCACCATTTCCGCTTGTTTTTTCCAAATATAAATTAACACGACGCGACGCGTCGCTCGTACCATCGAACATATAACGTAAATGTACGGTGCTCATACGTTCGAATGTTAAATATGAAAACGTGATGATGACTGTGATAAATTTGTTCACACCATATTAATTGCATTATTAAAATGTTTATTAAAATGATTTAATCCCGTGATCAATATTCGTGATCTAACCGTAAATGCAATTACAAATTTAAATTCATTTAAATAACTCGTGTACGTAATTTCTTGGAGCTATATAACCGAGTTGCTGAAACTTCCATTAAGTGAAGCTGTTGAATGAAAAACAAATTTATTGCAAAGTAAAATATTGAGTTTTCAGCAGCTAAAGTTTCGCTAATCACCTTTGCAACGTCGTCAGATTATAAGTTATGGTTTCTATATCTTTAAAGTTATTATTGGAGTCTCTTAACGATTGAGGTTGTACTAGCCGCTACAAAACGCTGCGTTATCGCATTAGTTTTGTGATTATTAAAATATCAAAGCAAAATATGTATTGTTTGGCAAATTGATCTGTAACAGCGCGGCGTCGCACAGTGGTACAAAAGTCTAAATAGCTGGCCAAAACCATTAATAAAGTTTTTCTAAAAATGCGGATTTTTAGAATTAAATAAGTTCGGCAACATATTAGAGTATCGCGTAGCGTTAAACATACGTCTCAAGGTCAACGACCTGCCGCGATACGCAGTACGAAAGTGACTCTCGAACAAGTGGAATCGTTAAACACGCACGCGCTTAAAAATAGGCTTTAGTTTGTGAGTACGTAAAAAAGTGTAGATTTAATTCATTTTTAATAAAACAAAATGGCTGAAGTAGGGAAAGGTACGTAGTATTCGAATATGCTAGTAATAATAATTAATTATTTATTACTAATTAATAATTTAAGTACAAAATACAAGAAAAAGTTAAACCTTTCAAGAACATATTATTTATTTTGGTAGAGATACAAAAAAAAGTCCACGGAATTCCGCAACAAATCTTGTTAGATATTGATTACTGTTGTCTACTTATTCAAGAAAAGTGACATTTGTCTGCCACTAGCTGCCACTCTGCCTTTGGAATTTTTTTTTAAACCTAAATGCACGAAATATCGGAGCATTTCCGCTCTTTTTTTTAATAAAGGCCCACTGGAATCAAAATATCAAGAACGTATGTGACATTGTGCAAAACGAAATTAATAGAAAATATAAGTGCGATTTTGAATTAACTGAGAGTGATAAAACTAATTTACGTAATACCGTACAAAAAATAAAAATGAAGTTGCAGGAAGTGCACCGAACCAAGGATAAGTTTTTAGGCAAATTTCAAAACTGGCTAAACGAAATGACTATTGTGATCAATAACGATAAGCCGAAACCAATTTCGAGTACTCCTAGAAGTGGTCGTCCTTGGAAAATTGGATTCTGCATATGTTTTACATGAAATTACGTTTGGGACACCTACTAGACCGTCCAAGTACAGAAACTCAATTAATTCGGTTCAAGGGAGAACACTTTCTGAGTACGGAGCTTTGTCATTGCTAATTGAAACAAGACTTTCCAAAAATCAATATCAATTGCTTCGACAAACCAGCCGTGGAAATAATTGTAAACTTTTTCCTCATTACTTTTACCTATAGGAGCATGATATATCATTTGAAAAAGACTTCAATTGCTGTTTAGAATATGTGATAATAAAGAGACTTTTATTTGTTCAGTATAGTTCACACTAAGGTCAATTGCGATTACCCTGTAACTAGGTAAAAATATAAAAATCTTTGGGTAATATAATAATAATAATAAATCGACTTTATTTCAATTCACAGTTTAAACGTCACAATATATGTAAAGAAAACAAAGATCTGCATCAGGCGAAGTCTAGCCATTGGCTATTCTAACTTAACCCTACGCAAGATCTATAAATATTATATTGACTGTATATAAGTAACCAAATTTTTAGGAGGATCGTAAATATTTCTCTTAATGATCGTCGAACCTAACATCAACCATAAATCACCCTGTATATTTTTGCCTCTCTATTATTATTTTTCAGTTTTGAAATGATTTTTGTTGGTAATTAAATTTAAGTTGTTTAAGCAAGTTATCTAAAAGTCTCCAGCCATTTTAAATCCGCCATTTTGTTTTTTTTTTTAAATTCACCACTTTTTTTTGTAATCTGTAATTATAAAAGCCTATTATACAAAATCTTGTTTAAATCAAGGTGAAATTAAGATTTTGGCCAGCTTTTCTGGATTTTGTACCACTGTGCGTCGGTAAGGGGAATGCATTTCTAATAAAACATGGCTGATTTCATTCATAAAATTTCCAGCGACGTGCGTTGTAAAAGTTTAGTAATAATTAATAAATATTTATGTGTTACTAAAAAATTGAAATTAATGAAAAGTTCTTCACGTGTTTGGTAAAAGCACCTACTGCTATTAAGCTATAACACCCAAGAAGTATTTTATTTATTTTATTTCAAATATGTACTAAAGTTGGCATACCAAAAATGAAAATAAACCGTTCTTATAAAAAACAAAAACATTCTAAAACAACTTAACGAAATAAATTAAATTCTTTGGTAATCTTGCTTGATTTAAACAAAAAAATCTAAAACACTTATCGAAAATAATTAAAATATCTTGGATCTTTTTGTTGCTTTAAGTCACGTTTAGAAACTATAATTAACTGTTTTAAATATTTCGATTAAATATAACGATCATAATTAGTATTACTTTATAGAACGTGGCAATCTGTCAGATTTCGTCAACTTGAGCATCATCATTATCATCAGTATCGCTGTCGTCATCTTGTCCTAAAGTTATTATAATGTGCTCAATTTCCTCCAAAATTCTTCTTCCAACTCCTTAACATGTCGGCAAAAACTATTCCAATCATTACTGGATATTAAAAACTTCTTTTAATGTAGTTAGGTTGAAATTTCCGGTTGTATTGCGGGTTCTTATATATTTAATTTAAGTTTTGCGTAAGTTAACTCTATTGGTTTTAACTCGCACATATACGAAGGCGTTCTAAGAGATGTTTTTTTAAATCGAACTACCTTGATTTTTTTAACCATTAAAATTGCATATTTTTGTTCCTTTTAAATGATATACGAGACTTAATAGTTTTAGTTTTAGAAATATCAAAAATCGAGAACGGTATTGAAAAATTTATTGTTCCGAGGATTTTTGGACACTCTGTAATTTTGGTATAGTGTTAACTTCTATCACGATTATGTTGTTAATCTTATATAGGATTTTTTTGTCCGCATTTTCGCTGTCACAGATTCGTTTGCCAAGCAAAGCTCGCCTCAGTTGTGATCGGTGTTTGAAATGGGTTTTGCGTAAATTGTACGTAAAAATGGTATTATTAACTTAATTAGATATACAGCACACACATAAATATAATACAATATTAAAAATACATATTTGTCAAATGAATTAACAAAAATCAGAAACTAATAGGCATTTAAAGGTATCTCAAGCGGTTATGACAGCTTAAACTGCGCCGTTTTCGAGAATTTTTGAAAAAACGATTTTTTGCAATTTTAGTTTTTATTTATTTTATATTCCAATAAAATTCAATATATTTGATTTTATTGTATGGATATACTTGAATAGATCGTCCCGGCCGAGGGTCGTCTTGGTATTATTCCACCACCCCTTGTATACCATTGATTTGCCCGTAAACCGATTATTATTTATTGAAATATACCCTGTTTATTGTATGGAATTTAACTAGATGACACTATATCACAGATTGATGATGTTATCTACATTTTAATTATATAAAATTTCACAATATAGCTCATATCATGGTTAAGGCCTGTGACAGAGCGTGGTGGGGGTTTAATGAGTGCTTTAGTAACCTCAGCAATGGCATGGTGTGATGGATTTACGCTTCCTTTGGTTGTTCCGTTAAATGATTGGCTACAACCCCCTTTACCTCAACAATCTAAAACTATTAACACACCTAATGTTAAATTAATTGAATGTGCTCCGAATGGCCAACATGTAGTAGTAGTTGTGGACAGAGAACCACAATTATGGCACATCATGACCAACCAACTAGTCTACACTTTTGAGGGTAAGTCTTTTCAAATTGTTTTGCTGTAGCTTATTATAAACATTTACCCTAACATTTAGCTAAAACTTGTGCTGATGAAAATTTGTGAAAATAACAACTTAATCAAATCGGTATTTTCTTTTTGCACTAAACACAATAAGTCGGCCTTTTCTAGAAAATGTATGATAAAAATATTTGTTCAATTCCTTCAGGATAAAAGAATGAGATGTATGTGTATAAGACAAATATCCTGTTGTTACAGGAATAAGGTGGAAATATCTAAAATGAAAAGAATTTTCCAACAAAAAGCACATTTTTACTTTTTGGCCCTTTCTATCGCATCGTTCTAAATAGCTATCGAGAAAAAAACAGATAAATAAATAACGAACCTTGTAAAAGATAAAGCCGAGGAAATTCCCTCTTATCTCTTGGGATTATGGAAAAGATATTCAAATGTACATTTTTCATTCATAGAATTTATTTGCCTCACTAAATAATTTTGGATAAAATGCTACAAAAACTATAAACTACAACGCAATCATGAGATAATATCAGTAATATCCTCAACACAAAAAAGCCAGTTATCAGATTTGCTAAATTCAAACGCAGCGTTTACTGAATGAAGTATTTCGGATACAACAACAATTATTCAATTGTCTTCCATTTTATGTTTAGACTTTACAAGTGGATACTTCAAAATTGGTTCATAATTGAAACAAGCACTAGTTTGAGAGTTTTGTCACATCAAGCTAGTCTTACTATTTTCTAGGAAAATTGAGATATGAATAAGCGTACTTAATTCAGGATAAAAAAACACAGTAATAAGGCGTAAATCTCTAAAATGAAAAGAATTTTTTACGAGTCCAGCAAAAAGCATATTTTTACTTTGCCTTCTATCGCATCGTAGTAGATACCTAAATAATAAATAAATAAAGAAGCTTGTAAACGATAAAGCTGGAGAAATTCCCTCTTCCCTTTTGGGATTATGGTAAATATATTCAAATGTACATTTTTCATTCAAAATAAGTGATAATTTGCATTTATAATGGCTTTTATAGCTAACCATGTACTTCACTAGAATTTATTTGCCTCAGTAAATAATTTAGGATAAAATGGATGAAATTCGTACGTGTTGTCGCAATAAACTATACATTTTTAAATAACATACATCGTAGTTGTAGTGCCAATTTATTCGGAATTGTTGTTTTCGATTAAGCTGATGTAGGTATATGAATTCGCGTAAATTCTTAATAGGAATATTTTCACTATGACCAAGTGTTAGTTAATGTTGACAGTTCACAAATAAAAATAGCGAAAAAACATAATATCAGGTGCTAAAAATGAAATTGTACAAATCTGAATTTCAGCTAACGCGATATGTTACACTAACCCCATAGTTTTCTAGAAGAACACACCCAGAATCTCAAAGCTAAACAAAATTCAACAGATTTTCCGGTAAATTTCAAACAAATGTTAGGAAACCTGACAATTCCGCGTACAAGAGAGATTCCAGAAGAACATGAGGACAAAATAGATGAAAATATTTATTTTCAACAAGGGGCTCACCTCATTACTATTAACCCGAATAGGGAATACCTAGATAATGAGTTTCGTGAAAGCCGCATAGGTGCAATCGACTGGCTCGCGTGATTTAACCCCTTTGGGATAATTAAAATCCCTTGTATACAAGAGTCCAGTACAATAATTGGTGAGCTGTGAAAATGAGTTACAAACGAGTGTCAACGTTTAACTCACGTCATTTTTGAATAGAATATAATTAGGCTTTACAATTATTGCTTAAATGGTAACATTTCGAGCAAGAACATTATTTAGGAAAGTTGAAGTAGATTGAGTTATTTTTCCTAAAATTCCAATACTAAGACACTCGCTCATAATCTGTAAAGAAACACACAGAGTGTAATTTAAAATTTGAAAATGAGCAACATCAAAATAAGGGAGAATTTCTATGATCATTTTACACAAGCGGTCTCCCAAAAAATATCATTTAAAGAGCTAAAATAGAATATGCCAGTCTACTTTATTTTGATATATAAAAATTATCCCTAAATTTTTAAGCATTTTTAAAGATAACCTATTGGGACCAGTATTAAAATTTGAAAAACACATTTTTTTAGTCCATTTGATTACATTTATCAAACACACCACGTGAGACGGATCACGAAAATACACTAAAAGAATAAAATTAAAATATAAAGGTATCATAAATATTTCTCGGTTCAAATGGTGATATACAGTGCGTAAGTACATACCTACATTAAGTACTTACGTAATAGTGTATTATATTATTAGATTTAAAAAAATATAATCATTGATTATTTTGTCTCCATCCGTACCTAATTTTGTTCAATATAGGCTTATTATTAATCACACGGAAAAAAATTTAAAAAAATGTCGTTATTTCTTTATGGCAGATAATCGGCAAGACCACTTTTATAGAAATGTGAACGACGATCAAAATTCTCATGTTATGTGTTCGAAGAAAATGTTGAATAGGGTTTAAAAATTTGCTTTTGAATTGAATGTATAAAAAATTAAAGTTACTTACACCTGATTTCTCCTTCCTATGTTTGATCTGCTAGATACCATTTGCCGCACCAATAATCCATATTCCATCCATAATTCCAAACACATTTGAATTAACAATGCTAGTAGCTGGATAATATTAGAAAGCACATTACGGATGCGAAGTACGCACATATTATTATAACACGTTACTATTACGCGACGGACGCGATTGAACTTTTATTAAACATCTGCAAAACACAAAAAAAGAAAATGTAAATATATCGCCTTAACTTAGATTATGACATCAAAATTTAAGATATTACAGAGAATCTATAACCGTGAACATATACTCCACGGTGCTATACCATCTCTTTACAGTTCAACTAACGATTGTGTATTGAATAAAATAATATTTTATATCATAAAAAATTAGAAAACCTATCATCCAATAATTGTTGATTATATACTTCTTACTAAAAGGTAATTTTCAAGAAATGAGAAAATTAGTAAAAAATTACGTTAATACACAGAAAAACTAAGATGTACAACAATAATAACATTTAGAGCTGGATGAAGCGATTGCTGCCCCATTTACCGCAACTGCTTGCGGTCAATCGTATTGCGGTTTGTGCATTAAAGTAATTTTTGTGGTGTCAAGGCTTGATTTTGAATCACTTGGAGAGATGGAGCTTTTAATTCAAAATTGGCAATATATTGAATTTCCATGTCTGCCTAAAACGCAATGATAGTTGGATTTTAGAAACACAATATAAGACATCCTACTAATCGTGTTCATCAATGGCTTGTAGAAAATAGAACAGTTTACCCTCGAAGCGCATCTATGTAGAGTGCAGTGGAAACTATTATTTCGAAAAAATTAAATATTTTCATCAAACTGACCTGCCATAAGCAAAAACATTTGAGGGTCTACATTTATTCCGAGTTGTATCAACAACGTAGCTGTTTGGTGGATGTTTCTTCGCAAACTTTGTATTTTCTTATCGGCAATTCTACTACTGTTCGGAATGAACTATTGCTATCGTGTGCTATACCTGTAAAACCAATTGCTTTGAATTTCTATAGTCATTGCAGTATTAATAAACCAACCTGCTTTAAGTAAATCGTATTTGGCAGTTCCTAAATTGGCTTTGTCATGTTCATTATATCGATCAACAGAAGCTGATAGTTGATTGAGACTGCTCTTTGAAATTTTATTAAGTAATTGAAATTTATTTTTGATTGATTTTAAAGTTTTAAACCAAAAATTGATGAGAACCGAACTTAAAACTTGGATTACAATACATTACAATTGTAAAGACAAAAATCTGATAATTTAGTGTTTAAAACAAGAACCTACGACTATCTTGATTGATTTTAAAGTTTTAAATCAAAATCTGATGAGAACCGAACTTAAAATTTTGATTACATTACGTTTCAATTGTAAAGGCAAAAATTTGTTCATTTAGTGTTTGTTAAAACTAAAACCTACGACTATCTTGATATCAAAAAAGAGCAGCCTTATGTAGAATTCCTGTGCAGACTAATATGTTTCACGTGGCGCTGAAATACTTTTAGTTGAGTGCCAATTGTACTTCTGGAAATAAATTGTTTATGACATGTGAAAACGATAAATACACTAATTGTTTTGAAATTCACTTACACCTAAATCCAAATTGTAGATTATCCCTCTCAACCATAAATTGTTTAGCATGCCTCCAGCCATCAATTGTTACTATTGTCCAATTCAACACTTCATTTACGTTTTTTGTCTTGGAAATTATAAGCACGAGTCGAGAAAATACTCAATAAAATCACTAATTTTACGCGTTACCAGCTTACTATAGATATGGGTTATCTGGAACAACGAAAGTAGGTACTGTTTAAAAAATAGTATAAGATTATTTATTTTGCTTATATCTACTTTTTGAATACAAAAATTATTATGCGAATTTAAGAGTACCTACCACTTCACTAACACTCCTCCAGTAAACTCCATCCCATTCCATTCCATGCCTAACCTTAACAAAACTAGGGCCTATGGGCACTCCTGGAAAAAAAAATTCTTAAGAAAATGGTTATAAAACCTTTTACAATAATTATTTGTAACAAGAATTTAATAAGGAAAATGCTTGATTTTATTTGTAACCTAATTTACGTACCCTGCCACCCTGTATAGTATATGTTAAATATAAGTAACTATATAAAGTTCATACTATTCGCATAGCTTTAACTTTATTATATTAGAGTAATCCAGAAAAACAAGTCTTTACAAACTTTTATAGACATGTGAACGACGATCAAAATTCTCATGTTATGTGTAAACATTTTTTGAATATGGTTTAAAAATTTGCTTTCGAATTGAATATATAAAAAATTAACGTTACTTACACCTGATTTCTCCTTCCTTTGTTTGACCTCCTAGATACCATTTGCCGCACCAATAATCCATATTCCATCCATAATTCCAAGCACAAAACACATTTGAATTAACAATGTTAGTAGCTGGATAATATTAGAAACCACATTACGGATGCGAAGTACGCACATATTATTATAACACGTTACTATTACGCGACGGACGCGATTGAGGTTTTATTAAACATCTGCAAAACACAAAAAAAGAAAATGTAAATATATCGCCTTAACTTAGATTATGACATCAAAATTTAAGATATTACAGAGAATCTATAACCATGAACATATACTCCATGGTGCTATACCATCTCTTTACAGTTCAACTAACGATTGTGTATTGAATAAAATAATATTTTATATCATAAAAAATTAGAAAGCCTATCATCCAATAATTGTTGATTATATACTTCTTACTAAAAGGTAATTTTCAGGAAATGAGAAAATCAGTAAAACTTCCAGTCTTGATACAACAACAATTACGTTAATGCACAGAAAAAACTAAGATGTATAACAATAATAACATTTAGATCTGGATGAAGCGATTGCTGCCCCATGTACCGCAACTGCTTGCGGTCAATCGTATTGCGGTTTGTGTATCAAAGTAATTTTTGGTGTCAAGACTTGGTTTTGAATCACTTGGAGAGATGGAGATTTTAATTCAAAATTGGCAAAATATTGAATTTGCATGTCTGCCTAAAACGCAATGATAGTTGGATTTTAGAAGCACAATATAAGACATCCTACTAATCGTGTTCATCAATGGCTTGTAGAAAATAGAACAGTTTACCCTCGAAGCGCACCTATGTAGAGTGCAGTGGAAACTAATATTTCGAAAAAATTAAATATTTTCATCAAACTGACCTGCCATAAGCAAAAACATTTGAGGGTCTACATTTATTCCGAGTTGTATCACCATCGTAGCTGTTTGGTGGATGTTTCTTCGCAAACTTTGTATTTTCTTATCGGCAATTCTACTACTGTTTGGAATGAACTATTGCTATCGTGTGCTATACCTGTAAAACCAATTGCTTTGAATTCCTATAGTCATTGCAGTATTAATAAACCAACCTGCTTTAAGTAAATCGTATTTGGCAGTTCCTAAATTGGCTTTGTGATGTTCATTATATCGATCAACAGAAGCTGATAGTTGATTGAGGCTGCTATTTGAAATTTTATTAAGTAATTGAAATTTATTTTTGATTGATTTTAAAGTTTTAAACCAAAAATTGATGAGAACCGAACTTAAAACTTGGATTACATTACATTGCAATTGTAAAAACAAAAATCTGTTAATTTAGTGTTTAAAACAAGAACCTACGACTATCTTGATTGATTTTAAAGTTTTAAATCAAAATCTGATGAGAACCGAACTTAAAATTTTCATTACAGTACGTTTCAATTGTAAAGGCAAAAATTTGTTTATTTAGTGTTTGTTAAAACTAAAACCTACGACTATCTTGATATCAAAAAAGGGCAGCCTTATGTAGAATTCCTGTGCAGACTGATATGTTTCACGTGGCGCTGAAATACTTTTAGTTGAGTGCCAATTGTACTTCTGGAAATAAATTGTTTAAGACATGTGAAAACGATAAATACATTTACTATTTTGAAATTCACTTACACCTAAATCCAAATTGTAGATTATCCCTCTTAACCATAAATTGTTTAGCATGCCTCCAGCCATCAATTGTTACTATTGTCCAATTCAACACTTCATTTACGTTTTTTGTCTTGGAAATTATAAGCACGAGTCGAGAAAATACTCAATAAAATCACTAATTTTACGCGTTACCAGCTTACTATAGATATGGGTTATCTGGAACAAAGAAAGTAGGTACTGTCTAAAAAATAGTATAAGATTATTTATTTTGCTTATATCTACTTTTTGAATACAAAAATTATTATGCGAATTTAAGAATACCTACCACTTCACTAACACTCCTCCATTAAACTCCATCCCATTCCATCCCATGCCTAACCTTAACAAAACTAGGGCCTATGGGCACTCCTGAAAAAAAAAATTCTTAAGAAAATGGTTATAAAACCTTTTACAAAAATTATTTGTAACAAAAATTTAATAAGGAAAATGCTTGATTTTATTTGTAACCTAATTTACGTACCCTGCCACCCTGTATAGTATATGTTAAATATAAGTAACTATATAAAGTTCATACTATTCGCATAGCTTTAACTTTATTATATTACAGTAATCCAGAAAAACAAGTCTTTACAAACTTTTATAGACATGTGAACGACGATCAAAATTCTCATGTTATGTGTACAAATATTTTGAATAGGGTTTAAAAATTGGCTTTCGAATTGAATATATAAAAAATTAACGTTACTTACACCTGATTTCTCCTTCCTTTGTTTGATATCCTAGATACCATTTGCCGCACCAATAATCCATATTCCATCCATAATTCCAAGCACAAAACACATTTGAATCAAAAAAGTTAGTAGCTGGTAATATTAGAAACCACATTACGGATGCGAAGTACGCACATATGATTATAACACGTTACTATTACGCGACGGACGCGATTGAAGTTTTATTAAACATCTGCAAAACACAAAAAAAGAAAATGTAAATATATCAATTTAATTTAGATTTTGACACCAAAATTTAAGATATTATAGAATCTATAACCCCGCACATAATAATTATACTCCACGGCGCTATAACATATCTCTACAGTTCAACTAACGATTGTGTACTGAATAAAATATTTTATTTGAATCATAAAAAACTAGAAAACCTATTTTGGTATAATACGCAAAAAAAGTCGATATTCCTATCTTCATGCCATAAAAATATAAAAAATTATCATTCTATTGTAGTTCTATAGAAAATATTTTAAAATATTTCAAACATATGAAGGCAAAAAACAAAATAACAGATAATGTAAACAACTGAGTAATAAATCGCGTATATTCTTTTATATAGATCACCCTGTTGGAAGAATATTAAAAAATAATAATAATCTACTTAAACTAACAAATCACTAAAATTGTGTTTTCATTATTATGTGTTTCCTTCTTCTCTTTAGTGGTTAATTAACAATTATTATAATACTTAATAATAGAAAATTATTGATAGTAAATTTTTTTAGTCCTATAGAATCATTTGATAAAGTGTTGTTTATATACTGAAAACGATTAAAAAAATAAGTTCATGAGTATCCATCTCCTATAGGACTGATGCAACAATCTTAACGTAATATTTACTACATTATAATATGACTTACCCCAATAATTAAGAACAATTTATATTTCCATCACAAATTATAACTTTTTATTTAACTAAACTTAAACTAATTTAATTTTTTTAAAACTGCGAAACATCTAAAATCACTTCAAAAACAGTACAATACTCATTCGGGTACCTGCCAATGCTGTCAACAATTAAACGATCGCGGCACGTAATAGACCGAATGCTATTTATAGCCACCGCACACTGCAAATTTTTTACCGAATAAAATAATATAACTACATAAATAATACAAGTACAGAAGCATTTTATGTTGTACCAAAACGAACAACAGAAATGACATTGAATAACAAAAAAAAAAAAACGATCGATATGACTCGTACAATAATTGAAAATATAAAACATTATACAAAAAAAAAAAAAAGAAAGATCCTAATTAGAACAATGTTTAGTTTTTTAGGCGTAAATAAATATCTTCAAAATGAATGGTATAATTACAGGGTGTGCGTAAATTTAAACCACATTAATAGGAAACTTAAAATATTTTATTACATAATTTGTCAATAAAGTACAGGCGGTTGATAATTTTACCTTGCTGGCTGTTTATTTCAATTGATTAATTAACACCTTCTAGTAGATCTGGACTGTTTTTAAACTAGGGGTTAAAAACTTAAAAAAAACTTATTTCCTAAACATGGGAGATATATTGAAAAGTTATTTATAGCTTTGATAGAATATAACCTATGAAATGTATCATTAAAAACATAGGCGGTCGTGGATAGTGGAAAAGAGGTCAAAATAAGAAAAATATTTCCTATATAAAATTTTTGGAATAAATTCTTCATAGTTGTGATAGAAAATAACCTAAAAAGTGTCACATAGAAGAATTGGTTGACACAGGCGTTCAGAAATAGTGTAAAAAGGGGTTAAAAATGAAAAATATATATATATATTTCGCAAACATACCAGAAAAATTGGCTAATCATATAGTTTTGATATAAGATAACCTGTAAAATGCGGCATGCAAAAACTTGATTACATAAATAGTAGCAAAACACTTATACTGTAAAAATGATATATTTAGCCATTTGAGTAGTTGAATTGATATCAAAAATACACGACAAAAAGGTTCTGTACCATAGGCGTCCGTAAAAAGTCTAAAAAACGGTCAGAAAAACCTATATCAACGATAACTCAAAACTCGCAGATTTTTAACAAATTTGGTAGAAAAATACTTCAGGATATTTCTAGATGCTGATTAATTTTTGGAAAACATTGAGCGTAGACAAGAGGTTTAACACAGGGTTGAAACATTTACAGTTCTTAAACATATCCGAGATATTGAATAATTTTTCATTGATTTAATAGAATATAACTATAGATTTGCCCGAATCCCTGGCGGGAGCCTCTATTTGTGTATTGCTTGTTTAATAAATAATTATTGTTATTTTTTATTCTTGTAAGTGAAGTGTATAAACATATCGCATCGAATTCGAATTTAATAGCTATTTTGCGGCTGTATTCCCTTGTATTCATTATATCATTCTCAATGCACACTTGCCAGTGGTGTGGAAATGATTGGTGCACTGATGTGTGGACGTGCATTATCGTGCGTCATATACACAATAATCCTAGCCTTAATTTATGAATTTAAGGGCATTCTAAGTTTTTGTAGTACGCTTAAGTAACACTAGTACCCATCGGAACTTGTTTGGCTCTATAATGTCCCAAATAGAATAGAATAATAGAACCCTAAATTGATGTCGTACGTCACGTTTACAAAAACAGGATCTTAAGAATTCTCCCTCATAAATTCTTCTTCTCACTTAATTTTCACTTCAAAAACAAGAGGCACGACTTTATAGTAACAGAAACTGGTACCCGCTTAAAAATTTACTGTTTATCATGGCGAGCAGTCAAAGGGAGAAAAGGGTCCTAACTCACCATTGCACGAATATTTAGAACTTATTCCCATTAATCCACTGTATAATCCCAAACACTTTCTCTGTAACTTAACTACCGCTTGTGCCTCCGTAAAAATTGTATATTTGCCAAGAAGCAATTTGAATCTCAAGTTTGACAAAAGTAAAAATTTAATTAGATGCGATTTTAATTTTTGATTAAAGCTCATTGTAATCTAGTTTTAATATTAGTCACAATATGAAAGGAATTGTGTTTGAGAATATTTACCAAAGAATTGAATTGGCAATTTGAGTTCTATGAAAAATAGTAAATATTATTAGTCAATTTTCTACAAAGTGTTCAAAGAATCCTGCAAATAAATGTTCGAAATTAAACATACACGTGAACAATGTAAAATTCTATAAAATAAAAAGCATTTCCTGACCTGAACCATGCAGCATGAAAAACAAATTGATGTAGACGTAATCATGTTACAGGTTAAGACATTTCTTTTTAAAAACAGGAGAACGAGAACATGCGGAGGAAAATAAGCTTAAGAACCCATTTTCTGCCTGAATTCTTTATTATCTTCCATCGATTTCCAGTCAGTTTTGTAATTATCTATAAAAATATAATGATATAATTTTTAAATGTTGAAATAGTGTTTTTTGATTTGTTAAAAATAATATAATGTATCAACAAATAATATTCTTGAGATATCATCATGAATTAGCCTCATGGGCTTAACAGAAATGTTTTAAAATGCTTTGCTATCTATGACCACCTTTATTTTGAGAATAAAATTAATCCATTAATTCGAAATTGGATAACAATCAAAGAAATGGCTTACATTTTAATCATGTATAGGTATCGACAAAGGATTTCAATTACCCATAAACCTAGTTGAACTGATTGCCAGCCATACGAAAACCATCTACGATTTAATGATCGACATGCAAATTGAACATCTAATTGCATATAAAAAATCTAAGCTTTTCTAAGAATCTGTGACTAATAGACTAGTTTCTGAAGCCAAACACACAAAAAAAAATCATGTATAGAAACTCTTTCCAAGTTTAAAGCCAAAAAAAGAAATACTAACACGCCCCAGTGATAATGGGGGTACTTCTTCTGAATCTAACTAACTGTGATCTACGAACGCCTACGCACAAAGCCCCGTCAACAGATATGTGTTGAGATCTAAGCAAAGCACGTTTTGTATTCCCATAGCAAGAGAATTTATATTCAATATAAAGAAACATTTTATATACATTTGAAAACTGAATATACCTCCAGTATTCCACCCGTAACAAAATATGTATACAGGGTGGTCCAACGAAAAGTTTGCACCTAGCTTTTCTCTTTTTTTTGTAGTCGAATGCGAAAATGCTCGGACACGTCGATTTTGCTTTTGAGGGGGACACATTTTAAACATATTTTTCGATCTGCGCCTTTAACCCCCTAGCGGGGGTGAGTAACAACCCTAAAATTTTAAATGGAAAGAGGGGTCTAATGACATATCATTTGAAAGGACACAAAATTGTCTTTCTAATGATACCCTATTTGTCGAATTTTACTAAAACAGTTAATACGAAAACGACTTTAAAGACATTAAGCCGATAATTTTGGTATTAATGAGAAATACAAATAAGTTTTAATTATTGCGAGTGAAAACACCTGCAATCGTTAGTACATTCCAATGTTTGTTAGTTTTAACATTGCTTTGTAAAAAAAGTAAACAAGCTGTTAAATTGATTTATTAAAACGTTACATTAACAAATGTTGAAAATGTGACCCATTTGATTCCATACAATAATACAGATTTTGTTCAAATCTATTTCTAACATTGTGTAGCATATCAGGTGTTATGTTTCTGCACTCTTCTGTAATGCGTTGGCGAAGATCTTCTATGGACTCGGGCTTCGTGGCAAAACATTTATTTTTTAAGTGCCCCCAAAGAAAAAAGTCTAAAGGCGATAAATCCGGTGACCTGGCAGGCCATTCAATTGGGCCCCTCCTTCCAATCCACCGTCCAGGGAACCGGTCATCTAAGAACTGTCTTACAGGAGCCACATAGTGCGGAGGTGCTCCATCTTGCTGGAAATAAAGCCGATCAGCAGTATGATTTTGGTCATCTTCTATTATTTGTGTTATTAAAGGATCAATTGTGTCTTCAAGCATGTTTAGGTACACTTCACCAGTTAAATTTCCAGGAATAAAAAGTGGTCCTATAATATGATTTCCTAATATGCCACACCAGACGTTTATTTTTTGAGGATACTGGGTATGAACCTCACGGAATAAATGTGGGTTACTGTCATCCCAGTAACGGCAATTGTGCCTATTTACAGCTCCATTCAAATAAAATGTGCATTCGTCGGAAAAACAAATGTTAAATAATAATTGCGGATCTTCAATTAAACGCTGGCTCATTGCTTCACAAAATTGCAGCCTTCTATCAGGATCATCCTCATTTAGTTCCTGTACTAATTTGATTTTGTACGGATGAAATTTGTACGCTTTTAAAATTCGTATTATGGACGAACGGGAGACACCTGAGGCTTCAGCTAGTTGACGGGTACTTTGACTATGATCCATTTCAACATGCCCTAAAACAGCGACTTCCACAGCTTCATTTCTGATCGGTTTCTGCGGCTGGTGTTTTACATTACAGACAGATCCGGTATCTACAAACTTTTTAACTAACTTGCCAACGTACACATCATTCACATTTTTATCGGGATGTCTCTCATTAAATAAGCGAGCCGTAAGTCTAGCACTACTATTATTTTGAAAATAAAGTTTAACAATTTCAACTCGTTCTAGAATGGAATAAATCATTTTGTACGGTAAAAGTAAAATAACTTGAGAAGCAACCAAACTGAATCAATGAAAAGACTAAAATAAACGGTGTAAATTCTTTTCCTACACGTATCTGCAGTTTTTATTTCAACAAAAAACGCAAACGATTAGTGAGGAATTTAGTTCTGATAAATAAGATAGTGTTTTTGAAATCCCGTTTTTCTTCAAAGTAAATAATTTAGAAATGATTGTAGTTGTTTTCAGTCGTAATAATTAAAACTTATTTGTATTTCTCATTAATACCAAAATTATCGGCTTAATGTCTTTAAAGTCGTTTTCGTATTAACTGTTTTAGTAAAATTCGACAAATAGGGTATCATTAGAAAGACAATTTTGTGTCCTTTCAAATGATATGTCATTAGACCCCTCTTTCCATTTAAAATTTTAGGGTTGTTACTCACCCCCGCTAGGGGGTTAAAGGCGCAGATCGAAAAATATGTTTAAAATGTGTCCCCCTCAAAAGCAAAATCGACGTGTCCGAGCATTTTCGCATTCGACTACAAAAAAAAGAGAAAAGCTAGGTGCAAACTTTTCGTTGGACCACCCTGTATAAGTGTTGTTTGGTTAAACTCGTATTATATACTGCTGCACAATTCGCTCTTCTTTATGACAAAGCTTTACCACATCGTTAGGGGTATAAAAAGTTTTTTAACCACCGGATCAAACTCTTTTATCAGAAGTTCTGCTATGAATAAAACATTGTTGCATTGTAACATTCAAAATATACAACAAATTTAATTAAGACTTTCCAAACAGAAAATCGCTTAAGTAATACATACTTAGTCTTTGTTTTAATAAGCAGATTAAAATTAGCACATTTTCTTGTTCATTAATATTAGACACCAAGAAAATTAACAAGAAAAAAATGTTAGCACCAAGTAGCTACAATATTGAATTTCCAATTTTTCAATGTAACTTAACAGTTTCAGTCATTAATCAAGTCGTAATGTTCAAAAATGTAAAATTAATTTTCTTTACTGCTGTAATAAACCTTTTGATATAACAGGGTGGTATTTTTATTATCTTTTCAATGATGGTAGTAATTTTTTGACCGTAAATCTAACTAATAACTATTTCCATTGGAACACATGGCTTTACTCAAATCTAATCTATAGGAAGTAAAATAGCATGTTAAATGTAAACCAAAAGCATAATATACAACTTATGAATACTATTCAATTTAGAGCAAAGCGCTTAGAAATAGTGACTGAGTTTAGGCTTACATTTCCAAAGTTGCTGGGTATTAGTTTTGTGAAGTTTGATTTTCTTAAACAGTCGCTAGATTGAATGTTTTGATACAATTTAACTCATGTTGGTTCTGCTCCGCAGCGGCTTTAGTCAGTAATAAATGTTATCATAAACTGTTTGTTCAACGATTTTTGCTAAAATGTTTGGCAACTTCAAAGTTGTAAAACATTTTCTATTTCTACTTTCTTTGTTCACAAGTGTAAGCTTTTATGCCATGGAAAGATTTTTTCATATATTGACAAAGAAACTCCAAAAAATGAGACAAACAAAATAACACATGCCAGAACTTTTATATTTTCTAGGCCATAAAGACAAAATAAATTGCATGGCTGTGACGAAACAGAGTCAATATTTGTTGACGGGATCCGATGATATAAGCATAATGGTATGGGATTTAAAAGCTTTAACTCTCAAACTAAAAATAACAGCACATATTGCTCCAGTTTTGTGTATAACAAGCGCACTTAATAATTCGGTTATTATAAGTGGGGGCGAAGAAGGAAGCATTATTGTCAGCTCATTAGCAACCGGAAATGTTGTGAGAAAAATTGATCATCATCGAGGTGCTGTTACTTCGATCAAGGTAAGAACATAATATATAGTGAATAAATTCATTTAAAATTTATTTTAGGGGTAGCCCAAAAATAACTCAACAAAGCGTTTCGAAATTCTGCAAACGCTCTCTTCTTCTAATGGTACATTACCAAAAGTTGATTTGGATTTAAAATGGAAAATATCTATAAGGGTTTTCAATATAAAGTGTGAAAATTAGAATGTTGAATTTTCTTTAGGCTTAATAACACTAAACTTGAAATCCCAAAAAATATTTCTTTTAGACAGAAAAATTCCAGATGCAACTAAACTTCTCTGTAGAGTTAGCGATAAATACTTTTTCTCTTTTCTAAAAAGTTATATTATAATGATGGATTTATATTTATTTTTTATTTTCAAATCACACCATTTATTCAAACTTGATTATTTCAAAAATAATAAAGTTCATGTGAGGTATAAGTAACCAGTCAGAAATATGATTGATTTCGTATATAAAAGCTCCATGTTTAGAAGCTTTTGCTCCATATGAATAAAGTTATTTTTTCTTGAAGGTAACGTCGCATAACATAATGGTGTCAGGAGGCAAAGATGCAAAAGTTTGTTTGTGGTCTTTGGAGAATTATTCATTGTTAAACACATTTACATTGTGTTCACCAGTACAAATATTAGATGTCTCATCGGATTCAGTTTTTCTAACTGCATTGTGCAAAGATAATAAATTGTATGTTAAAACGTTAGCGACTGGAACTGATGTTCATACTCTCGCGGATCATAAATTTAAAGTAAGTTTCTTATTACTAAAATAGTTTTTGCACCTTTAAAAGATTAAATATAAGATCTAAATTTATCCTGCGGGAGTTTCATCACAAAAGCATACGTAATTCGCGTAATTAATTTTATGTCACGTACTTTTAATTTAACTTTTTATACAATATACAAAGGAAACACGAACGGCATACAGGAAATTCTCATCATTCTATTGGAGTGTTTGCATTTAATTAGAGTTTTACTCAAACAAGATTTTTAGCATTATCTTTGCTGTAGAAAGTTTGAATCCCCATTTGTCCAATTTCGAAGTAAAATTACTAGACACCTTACTTGTTTAGATTGATATTACCTTTTTGCAACAAAATAAATTCATTTTATTAGGGAAATACTTTTGCAAGAGAAAATGCCCATCAAGTGTGTCATCCTGTATACAATACGTAATCAAAATTTTATAAAAGTCAATAAAATTGCATATGAATCTTTAAAAAACTGAGTCGATATGATTTTTTATTCTATTACATTCCAAAAATTCTGTAAAAACAACGAATATCCTCTTCAATGTAATCGCACTTATTTTAAATTCTGACGGTGCGACGTTTCCCAGGTTTATATGGATTTTAAAAATTCACAATGTTTTATTCCTCTCTAGCCAAAGAGAAATATACATTCCCAGATAAATATTGTCAGGAAAAATCCTTTGTTATTATAAAGATAAAAATATGTAGATAATAACAAACATTGTTATTAAGCAATAACAATTCATTTTATAGGATTTTGTTCTATTCCATTGCTTTTGATTCAATAATTATTTACTACTTTTAATTGTATCAGTAGAAATAACGCAGAAATTATCTCCTATAACTAGTACAATTTCACTGTTGTCTTTAATCAGGTTACTTCGATATGCATAACACAAGATAGTTGTAGAATTGTAATGGGTTGTGCAGACAGAAAAGTTTATATATACGATATTCACAGTGCAAAGCTCCTGAAAACGTTAACAGGACAAAATGGTGAAATTACATGTGTTAGAATTACAGATAAAGATGATTTTCTTCTAACGGCAGGTAAAATATTATCAGGTTACAAAACTATAATAGTACCAATTATGTAAATATATAAACAAACAGTAGTTGTTCAATCAATCTACTATCAAGAAAAAGCCAACGTTTTGCTCAGTTTTTGAGCTTCCTGAAAGCTATCTCAATATTTATGTTATTACTCAGATGTATGAAGAACAGTCATCGTCAACGCATCAAAGAAACTTAACCATCATTTCTTGTGCGGGAATCTTGTCGGTCTTCTGAAAGTCATTCGAAGCTGTTTTATTTGAGAATATCTACTCCTCAGTAAGGGGTCGTATATCACAAAGACAGCATGGCTTCGTAATAATTGACAAGGTTCAGATTTGATGACAATTTGATGGGCCTCATATCTGTGTTCACTTCCCGGCAACCTCTGGTGTTCCTCACGGGTCTAACCTAGGTCACCTTCTTTTTCTGATTTTTATAAATGACCTAGAGGAACGCCTCCGGTCGTCAGCGTTATTATTTGAAACCCTTTTCTTCTATCGAACGACACTCTGACTGCGAGGCATTACAACAGGATTGACGGTCCTTGAAATCATGGTGTCAAGAATATAAACTTGGTCTTAATGTTGCTAAATGCAAATATGTTAGTTTCTGTCGAAAGAGGAATAAAATTTACTTTCTCTATAGTTTTGGGTGTAATATTTGATGGTAACTTTACTTTTCGAGATCATATTTGGTTTTATCGTACGTAATTGCAGCTTGAATATTGTTAGCTCATTTGGTATCCTCAGTACGATATTTACAAGTCTGCAGTAGAGAAAATCTAGAGGAAATTCTTGAAGTTCTAAAACTCAAATTTATTTTTTTCTATAATAAACTACGAAAAGAATTTACACATATGACGATCATATTTAATACATTTTTCATTTTGGTTATTCGCCTTAACGAAAACTATGCATTATATTACCTTAAAAATATCGATAAAAGCTAAATTAGAAGAGAAATTTACTAGCAAAAACATTTCAGGTGGCGGTCGTATAACATTTTACCCATTTCGTAGCGACGATCACATAAAAAGTTTCCTGAAACTCAAAAAGAAATCTCATCATAGTTTGAAAGCCCATACCGGTTACATAAATTGTCTAGATGTTTCCCGCGATGGACAATTATCGGTAACAGGAGCAAGTGATAACATCGTAAACGTTTGGCAACTAAATAATCAAGAGTTATTATTGACTTTGTGTGGTCATTCAGCGTCTGTAACAGCTGTAAGTTTTGCCCCAAACGGGCTATTTGTCGCATCAGGATCCGAGGACAAAACAGTTAAAGTTTGGGGATTAACTTTAGGTACATTAGTTTCAACGTTTTCGGTAAGTTAAACATGTTTAATGTTTTATATTTTCTTTAGATATACGTTTTGCTAAACTATAAATTTTAATTAAACTATATTGAGGTCACACACATTTAATTTGATTCGGCCGACTAAAAGGGAGTTAAGCATTAGAATAAACAATTAATCACTCACTCTAAAGTGCATATTTGGAACGGAAATTTTAGGGAATTAAGAAATATATAAATATTATTATTATTATTATTATTAAATCAAATAACTCATACAACGAACATTCCATTTTTTGTGTATAAATTCTCTTTAGGTGAAAAGCAGTGTGCTGCGCCACTGTCGTCCTGTTGAAAATTATGCAGTGGATTTAAAGCTTTATACGGATTACAATTCTACTGCAAACTTAGAGTATATCTGTGTAACATAACATTAAGTACCAGCTGACAGGTTCTTCAAAGTTTTGACAATAAAGTCTATTTAACGACCTTTCTCCTTGTGTAGTAACGTGAAAATTCTGAATTCCACTTCAACCAAGATAGAGGAATTTATGCAGAAGTGATATCGTGCAGAATTTTATCAAAGCATTAGCAAGGAGAATTCTGAATCACCGAAATTTGCTAGCAAGATGTTTATTAATTTCTTGTTCGTTAGATAAGGACCGTAACCAGGAATAATTTTAATTATCGCTGTTAAACTTAATAATGAAATGAATTTCAGCGCCACCACGCTGCTGTATCATCAGTTTTTGTTATGATGGATTCTAGTAGGATAATATCAAGTGACATAAATGACAATATTTATATATGGTTATCAGATAATGGCAACTTATTACAATCATATTCAGGACCTAGTGAAAGTGTTAAGGTTACATCAAATATGAAGTATGCAGTTGCATCGAGTGGAGATACAACTTTAAAAATTTGGTCACTCATGAAAGATGACGAACGATATACAGTGACACATTCAGAAGAAATAACCTGTTTTGTACTGACAATTGATTCACAATATATAATCACAGGTTCTAGAGATATGTCGCTCAAAGTGTGGCAAGTTGTCGGTGGAAAACTTTCTCAGGTACTTGAACAACTTCTCTTTGGTTTTATTTTTTTACGTGCTATGCGATCTAGTGAACGAGTGACTCTGCCTTTCAGTACCGAAGGAAGACAATGCGAATTTTCCCGAAAAAAAAATATATTTTTTTCTCATTAAAAATATATGACTTAAAGCCTGTTACTTAATATCTTCTAGTCGAAAAGTCGGTCTTTTTCAAACTTCATGGTTCTTGCGGTACGGGAAGACAAAGTTCGACCAAGTTGAAAATTTCAGAGTCGTCTTATTTCACTAAATGGCACTCTTTTTCTCGATTGTAAGGTGTATAAAAATGAACCATCAGTTTAATAAAACCACCTTAGAGTCTACTCTACGCGTTTTTAATGAATTCAATTTTAGAATTTTGCTCATTTAATGCAATTGCGGTCTAACGCCGAATCTGTTTCTAAAAGCAAATAACCCTTCCTTGTAGGTATTAATTGGACATACGGATTCAGTTACTTGTTGTGCTGTGTCCGTTTCGGATAAGACACAGGTGATATCTGGATCTTATGACAATAATTTAATTGTTTGGGATATAAATGCCGGCGCTGATTTACATACACTATCCGCACATCTGAGTTATGTAACTTGCGTTAAATTATCTAGTGATGGCACAATAGCAATCTCAGGTAAACCCGTTTTTTCATAATAAAGTAAATGTTTTATTTTCACAGATTAGACAAAAAATGTTTGATTCAATAGAGCGCCAAATATTTTTCTTAATGAAAATACGTTTTCTCACGCAAAATAGTTATTCTTTCTTAAAATATGTAATTCATTAATACTTCTGGATAAATCCTACGTCGAATTTATACTAGCTAACGTTTCCCTGATCATTATGTTAGCTTCGTCAGAGCGACTTTGCGTGAGCGAGGTTAAATTGTAGCAAGAAATTTGTTTGATATTTAATAACTCAGTAATATTAACGTTAAGGTATTCGATAAAAAAACTTCGATAGGCAACTAAACTTATTGTAACAATGCGTTAGCTATATGTATAAATTTGACTCGGGATTTATCCATAGAAGCATCGTGTCTATAAATATGTTAACGATCTGAACTCCATAAATTTTAGTACACCCCTACAATTTCACAGCTTTCTGAGTTATATTTATTCGCGATTGCTTCCGGTATACACGCTTTGACTTGAAAATCTGAAACAAATATAAAATGTATGCTGTTGTAATAATAAAATCATGTTGAATATACTAGCTACATAACACATAAATCAAAAGAAAATCAATCTTCTGGCTAACATACTCGTATAATACTAAAGTATTCTTTCAAACTCTCCAAACTATGTATATACAGTATGTCCGAGGATAGGGTTTACAATAAAACAAATATTTTTCCAAATACGATTTGCGATTTTGTTAGAAAGGTTGGGCAAATAGTACAAGAATATCGGTTTGTTTAATTAAATTCTTAATAAAAATTTGTGCTTGAAAAATTAGTAAGAATCAGTTCTTTAAAAATTAATTTTATTATACAGGGTGTATAAGGGATTAAAGACATATTAATGACAGTTGGGATATACTCACTGTTGTGTAACATAAATTATTGTTCTAATAAAAAAGCTCTCTACTAGACAAAGATTAGTATAAAAGATCTTCTATGATTTCTTTACATTATCTTTATTTAAGAATTCAGTTCTAATTAAAATTAATTAAAAGAAAGAAAAGATTTCAAAAAATAGTACAGCTACGTCAAGAAACAATTTGGAGGAATCCCTATCACTCGGATTACAATCTGCAAACCAATAAAAAAGATCATAAGAACAAAAATAGGAATGTGTTGATGCTGTTACAGCAATAGATCTTCAATTCATGAGAGGAACTCCTGTGATATTCTTCCGAAACCATGCTAAATACTTGGAAGTTGGAAAAAATCTCACATTCAGAGGATTTTAAAAGGAAACGCAATACATCCAAATAAAACCACGTGAAAAGACTAGACTATTGTTTAAAATTAATTCTGTTTTCCACATCGAAGAAAATGGTTACAAAAGAGAATCCCCAATTTTTTGGTTCCTAAGGAGCGTCGATTTATCCCTCTCCGATATGTTTCTATCGGACTGTTTATACGTTGCAGAATTAGCGGGTATTATGGCAAATCAATGTCACACAGTCCGGTGGTTATAGTGAATCTCAATTCACACGGCACATTACCAACTACATGTCGCAACATATATTTCCCGTACAAAGCGTATCCGTATGGGGATATATCACAGCAAATCGAGAGTATGGTTGTCACACACCGACCGATTACCACTGATAAGTAGTTGATCGACCAAACGGTCGGCTGGTAAACTCCCAACCTTAAAATGTCTTGTTTTGTTAAACAAGCTGTTGGTTAGTTAAATGTCGATGCCCAAGATATCAAAATTCAATGTTGTTGAATTGTAATGATTTAAATATTTATTTATGACTATATAGGGGGTTAATTTGCCCATAATACCCACTAATCCTGCCAAGTCTATTTATCACATTGTGTAAATCAGTTAGCAAATGGTTTATGCTACTTAATTTCTCAAGGCGAAATGAGAAATTGTTGTGAAAATCTTTCACTTTCTGGTTAATTTGTACTTTTATAAACCCCCATTCATCCGCGGACATACTGTATAGCGAAATATGCTAAAAGTGCCTTATTCAAATGGAATAAGTTGCAGGTTATATGCGATCAAAGTTTTCTTACATATTCAGACATGAGTTACACAAGAATTTCTTGCTAAAACCTTCCATATTATTTATATTATGAAAAGCTCGCTGCGATTCCGGATTCATTTTTCAGAATCCAATAAGTGGAGCCAGAGTTTAAATTCCCGTTGTTTATATTTCTGTTTCAGGTTCAGATGACAAAAGCATCATAATTTGGGATGCCAAACGTGGTCTACAATTAACTTCACTTCAGTTACATTACCCTGTAATGAATGTTGATGCTGCATCTGACTTTTCAAGGATATCAGTTCTACTAAAGGATACTCAGTATAGTCCTATTATATGTTTACATAATACACCAGCTAAATATATAAAACTACCAACTTATTGTGCGCCCGACAAGGATATCATAGAAAGTTAGTTTGTTATGAAATGCCCAACACCCTTAGGTGTTTTGGAAATTACGTTTATAACTGCTAAATTCCAAAACTACCCTCACCAAACTTTAAATAAATAATCATTTATTTCCATTAAATATACAGGGTTTCTCAAATGAAAGTTTATATTTGATGAATCAAAATAAAATAGAAGTTAACGTCTATCGCTAAAAATCTTTATTTGTTACTAAGAATTTCTGGCAGGAATAATTTCACAAACTCACATAACGTTCTGAATTCACTGTAACTAAATACGAGTATATACTAAAATATATGACCGGTTCGATCCTTACGAAACACATTGTATACTCTAAATTCAATAGCCAATTAAAATTTAACTAAAACAATGAATTTATAAGATAAGAAAGAGATTTAATTATAAATTATATTAACTTTAGATCCAAAATCAGCCCCGAAACGACAAATGAAGCGATTATTAAAGAAAGAAGTATCGCTGGATACCTATACTTGGCAGAAAAAGTATGCTCACCTTACTTCAAACCTAGTCATTCCGTCAATTGATGAAAGATTTAAAAGGCGATTTTCCGTATCCGCTAGTATGGAGGAAATATCAAAAATACCACTAAATGAACAAAAGGTGACTATAGAAGATGAACACTTGTAACTGTATGCTTGCTAATTGACTTTTATAACAGGGACTGGGTTCGAAACAAGCATCCTTAGCACAGTCTCAACATTTCGATCAACTAGAGGCGCTCTGGAATAAAAGGTCGCCCCCCAACAGACGCAAACTACATCAGGTAAGATCATTCATACTGTTAACTTTTTGAGTTCAATATAATGTTGGCCAAATGGGCTTCATCCCTTGTTCTTATCCAATTCTTTTTTGGATATCAGAGTAAAATGCGATGTTGATATCTCGATTTTGGATTCAATTTTCATGAAAAACACTGGTTAATTTTGCGTATCTCGTCCAATTATTGATTTTAGAGCCATCGCCAATCGATGTTATTATTTTCTTACAGATTTCTGCTATTTTCTTTTCCGCCTCCCTTGTTATTTAATTTTTTTGGTGAAATTGCTCTTAAAGTTATTTCTTTTTGCTGTTTCGTCACTAGAGATGATCTTCAAGTCCTACTCTGATAATCGTGTCATTTCCATATAAGGTCATGATGACCACTAACCCCTTAGTTGGACACATTCTCATAGAGCCAGTAATGCATCTTTGTACGTAGTTAAGTGCTCTGTGGTATTTTTGGAGTGAAAAGCTTCCGATTGAAAAGCTATCTATATATTATATCGATTTCTCACCCTGTGTATGCGTCGAGTGTTGATTCACCCTGTAAATGAGATATTAGGTATTTATACAACTAATTTACTTGACAATGATAGAGCACATGAAGCATCCCTTCTCTATAGGGAAAATGCAACTTCGTAAATCTGAACTTTTATATTTTACCCTTTCAGTCATTGTCGAAGCAATCTTCTTTAGCTGAATCTCAAGTGTACTCGTCCGACGAAGAGCATGTCGAGGGTCATTCTTAAGAGTTCATTACAGTGTTTTATGAACTTTCAACGGGATGAAATCGAAATGTGTTTAATCATTTTAGAAATGTCTATTTTAGGTCTTAGTTTAATAAAATATACGAGGAGGTGTAAGAATTTGGAATATATTTATAAACCATTTTTTTTATATTAAAATTAAAGTCCATCCAAAATCGATTAATTCCACTTGGACTATTTCTACAAGTTTATAAAATATTGTGATGCAATTTAGAGTACCATTTTCAGATATCTCAAACTGTTAATCCTAAACTGATAGGTACTATAATTATCACTATTTAAGTCAAAAAATACATAATCAGAGCAAGAATACTCAAAACGTAAATGCTCAGATAGTTTTTAAATGACGAAGATACATTTTCAATAAATAAAAGGATTTTTTGGCAAAGAATTTTATTATCCCTTTCAAAACAGTGTCCATTGGATATTATAAACTTCTGGAGGCCGATCTTTGGGATATATGCTTGTAAAACGATGCCCTTTAAGATTCTCTTAATCTTTGGGAACATGCATGGCGAATATCGAGGCTGAGGTAGGCGCAAATTCCAAAAAAATTTGTAGCCAACAGATGTTCGATGAAAAATGTAATTCTATATTTATATTTGAACTACATAGTTAGATTCATCGATTGTTGATGGGCTGTGCTCTTGGAAACTTAGTTATAGACTATAATATATTTTTGAAAAGAGGATTTTATGGACTACAAGAAAACATACATACATAAATTATTCCGTAAGACTTTTTTTTTCTCTAGCACCATTTTTTTCATCTGAATACATTTCCAAAGGGACCCCTAGGAATTTAAACTAATAAACAAACCAGTTCATAGGTAGGTTTTAATAATATCCAATAGACACTGATGATTTTATCATTATATTGAACCTATTGATCATCCGTTGAGATTTTTCACACACTGCTGAGATTATTATTAATCAAGGAAATATACTTTAATATAACTGAAAATGCTACAATAATAGGTGAAATTAACAGTCCAAATTCTTAAATATCGTGCAGAATACAAAACGCCTTGGTCGGTCCCAGTGTGTCGGATTGCCAGTAACTATTTCGTAGTTATCAATAAATGATTAGGTCAACGACACACTGTAAATAGTTTCTACAATTTTATAAAAACATAAACATGTTCTATGTTGATCAATTTCTTGAAGAAATTCGATTTATTTGAACGCATAAAATGCATGGGAATTTATAATACAACCTCTAGAGTACCTAAAATATAAAAATGCAACTGATAATCTTTTAAAGACTAAGTGCTTTTCTTACGACTGTTCTTAAATGTTCTAGATTATTATTTTATATAATATTGTTTTAAGATCTACTTAGATGTAAGATATTAATAATAATAATAAAAAAAAATAATGAAAAAAAAAATTAATAATAAAATAAACTGTTAGATATTTGTTGTTGCACAAAAGATTCCTATAAGAATTCTACCATTCCAAAAAAATGTATTTAAAATAAATATAATGTTAATGAGCATGCAAAAAGAATACCTGACCTCTAAAATTAGATTCTAATATAAAAACTATCTATAAGTGTAGTTTCAAGTTTTTAATAGAAACATTGAGTTGCATATCCGTTTTAAATTTGCTCAGAAAATTATTCTTCAAAGATCCTGAAATTTTAAGCGCTTCGGTTGTGTGAAGAGATTTCTAGTTCATTTGCAATTTCTCTCGTAGTCTGGCTTAAGTTTTCTGCAATAATATTAAGAATAGCTTCTTTACTTTTCTACATCGAGGACCTGCTCCCTTGCGGATACGATTTTTTCACTGGGAAACATTTTAGTCTTGAACTTTTACTTTGAAAATGCATTTAAATAAGCACAAATTTGAGGCTTGTATTGTTTTTTTATTTTATAGTTTTTTCTCACCATGTTACTTGGAAAATACGCCTTTAGAATATTTTCTAAAAACCCCAAAGTATCTCAGTCTGATCAAACATTGATTTAATCACGATTAAAGAACCAAAAGATAACTCAAAAACAATCAAAACTAGTGTTGAATATGCTGAAAACATTAACATAAGTTATGCGTTACATTTAAACATCTCCAATAATGAACAAAACTTCTAACTCAATTTTAATAAATTTCAATAAACCATTCGATGTTCTAAACCACAATTTAGTGCATGCAAAGGTTTACAATAGTAGGTTAATTGGAAAAGTTAATTGTCTGTTTGTAAATTACCTACCTTACGAATAGAAGAAAACAAGTTGACAAAGTTAGAATGTTGTAGGAAAGGAATAATATATTACAAGCAATGATGCCCCACATAGTTGCATTCTGTACTTTCTGTTTTCACTGCAGATCTGCATAAATTAGTAATTCGCTGACGATATGCGCTTTTATCAAAGAATTCCACACAATTGAATGAGACTTTATATAAACTCAAATAACAATGATCTTAAATTCATTCCATTAAAGCATTGGAGAAAACTTAGTCGAATCGATAAAAATTAAAAAGCAAAGTCAACAAGCAACCCTTGTGTGTCCTTAGTATTTTAGACGAGATAAGAGATCAGATCAGACACCACACCCACCTTCTCAACAAGTCTATAATAGCCCGTTGTATAATTACTAAAATAACTGAAAATTATTTTTTGGAACGTAAAAATTACTATTCATTAACCTGAAACCTTAAATAATTTAAATCCAACTTATTCTAAATCAAAAGCGTAAAAATGGATATGCAACATAAACTATTGAACATTCTCAACAGCAAAGATAAATTAATATTAATCTTTGTTAACAGTAATCAATAAGTCAGTGGTTGATAAACTTTATAGAAACACTTCCGTTTCTGGTTTTCTTGCTAAATACTGGCAAAAAAAAAACCGGCCACTAATAACTGGCCCCAATTTCAAAGTTGGCTTTCTCGCGAACCACTCATTTGATTTTGATGATTTCCTTTTAAATTGTGCTATGTCAGAAATTTTTATTCAGATTTGAATTTGAGCATATACTTCTTTCCCGAAACACCCTGTGGAGCGCAACAGCTATAGCAGATTTTTTGTGAATTGGAATCACATTGAACCATGAACTTTTCTGAACATTTTGTTTTTTAAGCACGACATTATCTCTGTTTTTATTGGAGAAACACAATAAAAATCAAACGAACGCCTCGGAAGCCAACTTTAAAATTGGGGCCAGTTTTTAGTTGCCGGTGAGTGTATAACGAAATGTACTTACCTAATTTAATTTCTCAGTTAGTTTATATTTATACGAGTATAATATGTTTTCTTCTCTAAATTATCAGTATTTTCCTAAGACAAACTCTTCATAGTTATTTTATAAGGTTCATGAATCTCTACTAAAATAAAACATAAAAAGAGTTTTACAAATTAATACATTTACTATAATACTTAAAGAAAATTAATTGTCCATTTTTTCTTGTCAATAAGTTGATTGTTTTTTTTTTGTAGTTGAACTAAGTAAGAATAAACGAACCTTACGACTTAGCTTTTATGCTATTTCCGGATTTTCTCGACATACTCAGGACCAATGATAATTAAACGGTCCATCCATTTTAAGATTTTACATATCAAATAATTAAATGTAAATTTATAAAATATTAAAACATAAATCTAATGGCATATTCACTTCTTGTATATTATTTAATTAGTCCGGAGTTAGGGGATGCTATTTGGCATGGAAATTGTACCACTGGCGTTGGGTTATTTTGCAATTTAAACGTTCTTTCTTGAGTGCTCGAGGTTTCATGTCAAATATAGTGGTCCCACTAACTGGCGAACTAAGTGTGAAATCTTATTATGGGACGACTCCTAACTTTATTTTGTATATAAACTAAATCTAATCTATACTATTATGTTATGTTAAGAAAGGTTAGCAAACATTAACATTGAGTAAAGAACATATTTTCTATAACCATATCAGCAAGAACCCAGAGCAAAGTCAATGATTTTAAATATTCCTGCCTTCCAGTTTTTGAATATATTTTTCAACAGCAACCTTTCTTTTCGAAACAAGATAATTTGTTATGGTTTTTATAAATGTATATTTTTATATTGTTTTTTATATTTATATTGCTATCCGTCATTAGGAACATGAAATTACTTATTTTATTGTTAATCTATTTTTAATAATTTATTAGTTAAATATACCTACATATTAGTTGCAGCTTTTAAAATAAAATTGTTTCAACATCAACCCTTTAAGAACATCTATACTACTAAAGACGATGTTCCTCAAAGTTTTTTTTTTGTATGTAGATGTCGATTTTATTTTTTCGAAATATGTCCCCATCAAAAAAATGTCTTTCTTGAAAAATTATTGGGGAAGATAAACTTCGAGTTTTTTTTGTTTCATTTTTATACCTATTTTTATTAATTTATTTGTGAAATATACATGATAAACAAACTCATAATAATATGACCTAAATGGAATTAACATTTTCACTAGCCCCTGTTAGATTTGTCATTCTCTATCTTCCTCCCGTATTCTCTTTCACAATTAATTTACGATAAATAATATACAGGGGAAAATACGTTCTTTTTTTTATTTCTTTATTATACCTAACAAGGGTGGTCTTTTTACTTTTGCATATATGGAGGAAATAAAACAGTAGATAATTTTGAAGTCTTTATTTCTGGAAGTTTAATGTACAGTCAAAATTTCGTTTCTGTTTCTTCGACGAACATCATAAATATCTTGTTAGCAAGCCTGCTTTCAAGTAAAAAAAAAATTACTACCCGGTTGGAATAATTTTTTATTAAAATAAATTGAATATATTATTTTATTTTTCAATAAACGTACTTCTCAATTTGGTGGTTAAAATTAAAAACAAATGGGCTTCAGCAAATTTCAACCCCTGCGCCTTTCGCACCGATCTAAAACGTTCGTTACAAGAGATAAGTAGACCAAATCACTACTTTTTTTTAATTTTCTTTAGCAAACATTCTTTACTTGAATATTGAGTAGGTATATAAAACTTTTGTGAGAACTATATGTAGGTATTTTGTTTTGTATCTACAAGACACCAATCCTGCTTTTAAAATGAAATTCCATGAAACGTTTTAAGGGATTGATTTCAAAATGTACCTGTAGAAATTAAATAAACGAATTGGGATTTCCATTATAAAAATTGCCTACAGCATTGTACTCTATTCTCCTTTGTATAGCTATTATAGGGTTGTTGAAAAAATGTAGAATACTAGAAACTTTATGTTTATTAAATCCATACTTTTACTATAATTTATTTACATTTTAATCTTGAAGAATAGATGATGAAATGAAATTAAAATTTGTGTTTCAACATCGAAAGTTAAATCACGATACAGGGTGAGTTATTTTAAATATTATAAAGCGATGTACAGGGTGTAACAAAATATGTAACATGTAACTTTTTCGTCTACGTCCCCTCCTACGGAGATACAGCGTCGTTTTTTTTTTGTTTTAATTTTAATATACTTGTGTAATTTAATAATTTTTCATTTATGATAAATAGATGAACCTAAAATAATCTAAATATAATATCTCTTTTGAATCTACTTTCTAACCTAAATTAAAAAAATTGACATTTCACTTAAAAAACAACATACCACAAATAAACTAAACAAAATATTTCTGAATAAACATGTCAGTGTCAATTAAAAATGCAGATACTTTAAATGTTAAATCTTAATCTTTATTTTACTATGTTAACAAAAAAGTTTTTATTTATGCTCTTCAATATAATATTTTTCTGCTTTTATCGTGCAGGGTGTAAACACAATTGGCTAGTTCGGCTCGAAAAAATTCAATAAGCCATAAATATAGGGTTAATTTTAAGGAGTTTTTTTAGTATTGGAAAATTAATTAATTTTAAATGTTATTTAAAGAGAAATATATTCATTATATTCATTTTAAGGGCCTGTACCTCCGTAATAGGAAATGTTAGATAAACTTGTCAGATAATTAAAAAACTCACACAGTATTGCTTCATTCTTTACTCAGTTATTTATACTAAATTTGATTAACTAATTCTAAAATCCTTTGTATAACTTCTAAGCAATAATCGTTATCTGCTGCATATTACCATTTTCTAGGACTATTATAAATGTGTAGTGGATTATAGAATTAAAAGAAGAAGAATAAACTATTGAAAAAGATTGATTGTTGTGTTTTATTTGTTTTTTTTTGCAATCCAAAAATTCCTGAGCTGTTATTTTACATAGATAATCCTAGATCTGCTGGCCAAAGTCTTATGTTGCAGTGCAGCTTTCTTAAGTTACCAGAATCCACAAAATAAAATTATGATCCCAAGCATATTATTTTTAAAAGCATCTTGTCGTTTGGTGCTACAACCATGGTTGTATTAATTTAATACCGTAGCTTCGCAGCTTGTGACATCCCTACCCTAAACTAGCGAACAATATAGTTTAAGTTTTACACAAAGCACATGTCACTACTTGGCTTTTTTTGATGTATAAACTCTTCTGGGACATAAATAGCGTGATTATAGACACTGCTCGATGTTCAGTGTTTTATCTAACATAGCTATAGGGCAAAAAGTAATTATCATTTTAGTAAATGGCATAACCATGTTCCCCTATTTGATAACCTTAATATTACCGAGACTGCCACATTACCAGCGATGAAAAAGCAGCAGGGTGCTAAAAGTACAGAAAGTTAGAACATTTATACTCTTGAAATGCCTCGAATTTTGCCTTTGATCATCGTGATACGTATAGGTAATCCACCTGCAATATTCATATGGCAAATTAAGAAAACTTTGTAACTGAGTATTTTTATTATTTACGAACTGTAAACGTATCTATTTCTTTAGACAAAGATGCGTACTGTAAAATTTAAAAACATTTGAAAATTGCTCAAAAACAAACTTTTAAAATCGAGTCTTCCATTATACAAGCAAAAAAAAAGGCCAAAAACAATTTCTACCTTAGGTACCATCTTTTCTATTTTGACAAACAATAATTAATTAGGAAATACACAAAACCAAACTCTGGTCAATTTTTGATTAATTTTCTGATCTTAGATGCCTTATATACTCTTTAGACAAAAATGGATTACGCATATACAGGCCAGAAAAAAACATGGCTTCTAAGTCCCAAGGAATTTTTAAGCATGATAGAGAATCACTCGAAGACGAACCTCGATTTCGGCGGACCTGTTCAAGACGAGAAGTCTGTCCCAGAACCAGTGGAAACAGTAGAACTAACGTATTTTACTTTAAGACAATAATAAAAATTTTAAGATATCTCAAATGATTTGCGTTTTATTAAAAAGGTAATGGAAAAGCCCTTTATAATTTGTTACAAAACAATAAATTTTTCTTTGTTTATGATATAATTAAATATCAAATTCGAACGGCAATGAGTAATAGAATTCCTAAGCCTGACAGTTATCTTAATACACCGTTTTAAATCAACAATCAATAAACCTTTTATCTTATCTTCCTGACTAATTTGAACTTATTTTCCACATAAACTGGCACATTTAAAAAATTCTGTGCTTCATACAGGTTTACGTTGATATCAGTTATACCTATATGGGCGTGTGAAGTAATAATTATTTATTCTTAGTGTGATAATTAAAAATTATAATGAACAATAAAAGTTTATTTCTTTTAATAATTGTGCAAATTGTCCAACTAGTTTCCGCACAAGAAAATGCCGGTACTGGTGTTGCTTCGTATTTAATTAACTGTTACAATAATTCGGCACTGCCATCTGTAGATACAGCTAATGGCAGACCACCTGCCTCTATTAATATTCTGATAGAATACATTAGGAAATTGGAAGATGCGAATCCTAATTTAGGCGCAAGGCAACTATCATTGCTTTTGATGCAAAGGTATGTATGTATACAGTTAGTCCATGAAAATGGATTAATTATTAGTTACGGGAATAATTTAATGTTTTAGTTAATTCTATTTAATTTGTTTTATACCTTAATAAATTAATAAGCATCGTATTTCGCCATCGCCAATGCTCCTTACGCGTCTGGGACCAAATTTGATAGCGCGTCACTTCAAGAATTCCAAAAACAATTTTTTTACAATGTAGTTCAAGTACAAGGTAGTAAAAGTCTTGTATACGATCTATTTGTCTAAGAACTTTAAAGCTCTGAAATCTTCTGCAAAGCTAATATGTTTTATGAATTGTGTCTCACATAATATGACTATCAATACCAATATAGAATGAATAAATAAAATGACGTCCTACTTCTTATCCGACTGTTATTATGGCCTTTGTTTATATTCCGTCTCAGAGCCTTTTCCAGATTAAATTTTCAATATTTTATAGATTTTATTAGACATGAAAACATATATTATGCTGCAGCTCTCTTGAAATATTTGCAAATTAGCATTATTCTGTTTTAGATTGCATTTTTAACAAGCTAAAAATTACCTATAAAGCGGTGAAATTTGTCGAATAGCTAAAAAGTATCTGCTTGCACATGAACATTTCCCGTTCATTTCATTCATTTAGTAAGGAATTATCGTGTTCCTTTATTTTTGCTTTGTCCTCAAATTTTGTTTCTACATGAAAAATTATTGAGTTGCACGTTATATAGGTATAAACTGAAATAGGTATCTACTATTTCCGGTGAAACTATTGGTGAAAAGTATTAAATATTATATATTTTATAACTGCGTAAAATAAAACAACTTTAGTTTTAAATATTTCCAAACTTTTATTTATTTTACGCAGTTATAATGAATTTCCAACAAGTATCGGCTAATTCTATTCAAATATATTTTATAAACTGAGTTTGTGTTCGTCAATATATTAAATGAAAAATAATAATTTCGTGGCAACATTACTGGTTTTACCTACACAAGCGATTTTGTTTAATTTAGCAGGGCCTCAGTCTAATTCAGTAGAAGCAGACCGAGGTATGTAGATGGGCAACGACTTTCGTACTCTGACGAGCTCATAATAAGAGCGAAACGAATTCGTCAGTATCTGTCGACACATGCCTCGATCTGGTTCTACTGAATTAGACTGTGTAGGTAAAACCCGTCACTTTGTCCGCAATGCCACGAAATTATTATTTTTCATTTATATTTAATCAATTGTTGATAAGTTTAAATTTTTTATTTATTATAGGTTTCGACAAGATGGGATCAAAAGAACTGCAGTCAATGATAATATTGATCTCAGGTTTGGTAAGTTTTCTAAAAAAACATATGATTTGTTTTTTTTTGCAAAGCAAATTCTAACGGAAATATTTCAATTTGTCCGGAAAATTCAGAAAACACAGTCATCAATCAAGGGCTTTTGGCATGCAAAATAAGTCTAAAATTTTGCACGATTTTTCACCACTAATTTCAAGTCTTGCAACGTGTCAACACTAATAAAAATTCACGGATTATTTTTGCCTTCGTTATTACTTTCAAGTTTTGCAACTTTTGAGTTGTTTTTGTTTACATGAAGGTAAGTACGAAATTACGATAAAATACGGTGCAAAAATTTGAGCTGACAAAAATGTAATCGATGAACGTTCGATATTTTTGTTGATACTTTGCAAGGTCAACAGCAACTTGACTTTGACTGATCCAAACATCTCGAGTCACAAAAACAATAGATACCTACAGTATAAGTTTAGAGTTGTTTTAACGGTAAATAAAATTTCAAAATAAACATTAAAACCACTATTTTGATGTTGTTGATTCAGGAATTCCATACAGCGCATCCAGGTTGGAAGCTTTCAAGAACAGAATATTTTTAAGATCGATGATCCCAAGTATACAACAAAATTTGAATTTGGGTGATCTCAATGATATAGAAAAAGTAAGTACTGACATAAACAATTCAATACTTGATTTATTTGTTGAAATGATCCAATTTTCCAGTGTTCTTTGCACTTTATGGTCTCAAGTTCAATCGATGAGAGAGTTCGTGGCGATGAAAACTCTGTATGTTCCCGAACGTCTAGATATACATCAAGAATTGTACGGAGAAAACGAGATGTAGAATTCGCTAATACAAACTTAGATGATTTTGGTGTGTTCAGTTTAGCAACTCTTAGTTCGAACAATATCAGTCAATGTCCCATTGAATTAGGCGTTGTGCATACGCCTTATGGCACAGTGAAAGCAGGTCAAGTTTTAGCCGGAATATCAACTGGATTAAATCCACAAACTGTCTCAGATACAAATGTCGATAATAGATATGCTGCTACTCTTGCAGGTAAGTACGAATAATAAAAGATTCTTATATTAGCCAACCCAAGTTTACAAGTTACTCTTCAAAACTGTTTTATCATTATTTATCATTACGCCATGATAAGCAGGTACCTAGAGTGCGTTAGTATTATTTAGACAAAAGATAAGAATTTATTTATACCTTACCCTTGAACTAATAAAACATTTCATCGCTAAATAATTTATTGTAAGCTTTTCTGTGCCACAAAAGCTTAACTACACCGCAATTGTAATTCATTCAAATATAGGAAGCAATCTGAAATTGTAAACATTATAATCATTAAATTTCATCGTAAAAGCCTTCATTTTTTTCGATCCCAATAACAATTCTACAAAATTGTATGTGATCTAATTTCTAAATTTGTAGGTGAACTTACTGAAGCCGCCCTATATCAAGCGAGAGAAAATGTTGAAGTAGGAGCCCAAGGTGGATGGAATAGTACTATAAATCCAAGATACTATTTTCTACAAACCAACAATCTTTTGCAATGCACTGATGCAGAAATTAGAGGTTCTCTGGATGGTTTATACATGGGTTTACAAATGACCAACTGGACATCGAGATTTTCTGATATAAAGATTTCACAAATATTGGATATGTATTACTCACCTTATCAAAAAGGAGTTTTGGATAATTATATTAGAGCATGTAGCAGAAACGCCTTATATACAGATCTCACATCAACTGAAATTGTGAGGAACCAAGTTTTATCTTTTATGCCCTTATTGAATACAGTTGCAGTATTTGGAAATACTTTGTCTAACAGTTCTTTCGCTACTTTTACTGAGGGTGGAATAACAAGTTTCAATTCCTATTTACGTAAGTTTAAAGAAACAAAAAACATTAAGCCAAAATATTTATAAATGCCTTACATGTTTTAGCGCAAATGGCCACCGACTTATCTTGCGTGCCTGACAGCACAATGGTAGAAAGAACAGCAACTGATCTCTTAATTTTCATAGATTCCTCGTGGTCTTACAGAACAGTACAATCAGTCTTGTCGTAAGTTCGTAAATAACTCACGTTGACACTTTCTACTCAATAATTAAACCATTATTTCGTAGGTATATCTTGGACAACATCGACGTTAACAGATTTGGAACTAGATACACACTTTATAGTGCAACTGGAGGATCGAACATTACAAATACTACAAATTATTTATCAACATTCCATGAAGAATATAATGAAACTGTTCACCTTAGTAGTAAGTTGAAACATAACATATAATTAGAATACATGAAAACCAACGTTTTCTATCACGCTTTCCAGACGGGAAGTTTTCAGATTTGGAGACAATTAAGTGTCTACTTTAAATCAGTGGTTTTTCAAATTTTTGTGTCTTGCTTTCAAAAAGATTTTTTGTGATGGAAACCAGGTGTATTTTCAAGCATTTTTGCACCCAACTGGTACAGAAGATTGTTATTATTAGCTTTACCTCTCTGAAGTAATTTTGTGAATCGTTTTTTGAAAGCTGATCGAGTGTTCAGGCTTGCTGCACATATACAATTCTAAAAATATTTAAACTAAGCAGTAATATGATTTTGAAGCCCAGTTTTTCTGGAGGAAGTGGTATAGGACGCTATCATTCAATACCTAAGAAACTACCCTTAATGAGCCACACCACGCATGTCGTTTGGTATGCAGATAGCCCTTGATAATATCATTCTCCTGCCTAAATCTCACAACCCAGCAGGCAACACACAGGTTCCAATTTTAATGCTTATGTTTGGTATAGGACGCTATCATTCAAGACCTAAGAAACTACTCTTAATGAGCCACACAACGCATGTCCTTTGGCATGCAGATAGCCCTTGATAATATCATTGTCCTGCCTAAATTTCAGAACCCAGCAGGCAACGAACAGGTTTCAATTTTAATGCTTTTGTTTGGTATAGGACCTAAGAAATTATCCTTAATGACCCAGTGGCGTTTGCAATTTTTTTCAGGTTGCCCTCGTATTCAAATTTTACTTTGCCTTATTGCTGATAACATGTAAAGTATGTTATTTATAATTTCAGTGACTAATGGCTTTAATTATGTTAGAGCCTTTGAAGTAATAGAACAAGTCGTTGCAGCTAAGTTAAATAATAATACCTACAATGGGGGTGAGTCGACTATTGCTTTACTGGTAACAAGGAACGGATTAAATGACCAGAGGGATTATGTGGTACAAAGAAGAGCTGTAATAAACAACAATATGCCAAGTAAGATTATTTATAAGGGTATACATATATAATTATAACTTTAAATGCGTATTTTACTCCCCTTACCGAAAATTTGGCACCTTCAAATGATTTTATTTCGAAATTTGACACCCACTTCTCAGGCAAGATAAAAGGTTTTACAAATAAGTAAAAGTTCACTCTGGTTTTTATTATAGACTTGAACTTTTTGGTGCTTGGAAGTGGTAGCCAGAGCGATTACAATGCTATTGTCACCAATCCATCACAAGATGTCATTATTTTATCGGAAACAACTAACGAAGACACTTTAAAAATTATTGGACAAGATGTAGTAAATAGCATTAAAAACAGTAAGTTTTCACTTCAACTTACACGTTTATATTTTACACAAATGTACTGAAAATTCGCCGAAACTTAATTTATTTTATTAATATTTTTAGTTCCACGATCTGTGATAAATCCGAACTGTGGGGCATCATTCAACGGTTCACAAAGCACGTCAACATTAACACAATATGTGGAACCACAAGGTGTAAACTACTACAACTTATCAGCAAACTATTTCTTTAGCGGCAGTGAAACTAGATTTTTGAGAATAAGAGAGTTGAGTTATGGTACAATTAGCGTCTGTATATCCAGGGACCATAGTAAACCAGATAATACAACAAGTGCATGTCAAACTTTAAGAAGTGCTGAACAAGCACTTGATATCACTAGCTATTGTGACGGTTACTACGTGTCAACTTGTCCGTCAATTTATATTGCAGTTTTTGGAACATCCTCAGATCTAAAATGTCCAGGTAGGTTTTAGACTTCTTGCAGAAGTAATTTTCTGAATGATTTACGCTCGGCTTAGCAATCTGTTTATTCGCCTTGCTTCTGGTGTGGCTAAAATAAAATAAAACATAATAATCATCATATAATAATAGCTTTTAACGACTTTCGTACTATTTAGTAAACTCAAAACCAGGTAATTCATTCGTGATTTTCGGAAAGGTCTGAATCTCGCGGTATGGCACATGTCGATCTGCGTTGAGCTTGCACAGCATCGAGGTTTTGCTGAATTATTGCAGTTTTTGATGTACTTGATGAATTCTTCATACCAACGAGAAATTGTCGACTATTGCTTTATTGCTAAAAAGAGAAATTGTCTTCCAAAGGGGGATTTAAACTAAAAGCTCAATCGAAAACTCCAAATGTTTTGTTTTTAGTATACTGAAGCAAAAGTGGGTTTAAAGTTTTTATAAACTATTTATTTATTTTAAGATTAATTTGTATTATTTACATATTAATTTCTTTTATAGCTACAGATTCCCAGTGCCGTTTTCCTACTGAAATCAAATATACAATTAGTATAGAAAATGTTGGATGTGCTAGCGGAGCGAAAATATATTACATATCAACTTTAATGTTAATAATGTTTACAGGAATTGCCATGCACTTTTAATTACGATAGATGTATAAGTTTATAATGTTTTTTTTTAATTTATTGTGTAGTATTGTTTACTTCTAAAAACTAAGCCAATGTATTCTGAATAATTTTTTTTTCTTATTTTCCGTAATATAAGCGTTTTTATTGTTTTTGTAATATTTTTTGTCTTAATATTTAGTTAATAAACAATATAGAAATATAACAAAAATTCTTTCAGTCATATATTGTTAGATTATACAGTTCTAATCTACCAAGCGAGGGAGGAATGTAATGGGGGTAATTTCTCAATAACAAATAACATACTAATCTACACACAATAATGCCTACGGTGATATTTTTATACATCCTGTTGGGAAAAGTTTTTTTTTAATCTTACTTGACACTTCCTTTATTTTATAGAAATTTTGCTGACTTATTATGATACTATTTCCTACACATATTTTTAATAAATTAGGCGTACTTATTAAATACCTTCCTCCAGTTTGATACGCCATTGATGAAATTTTGATTTATTTTTTCGACATAAACATCATGTGTGTGTAATTTGCTACGTTGAAACACACCCAAAATCATGGGCCTGTAATTATGGGTAGTATTTTTCGACCATTGTTTTAAAAAATCAGTTTTTCTGGATATCGATGCATATTACCGAGATGAGCGAACTTTATTTGCTTAAAATTCATCGGGTTTCCGTAATTTGCTTCTAAAAGTTTGAAACTTTTCTCTGTGTACCAATTTTCATGATTTTCCCTTAGGGAGTGTTTTTGGACCCTTGTTGAAACGCAGATGAAGTTTGGGTCACTCTGTATTAATCTAAATTTTCATGTCCTATACTCTTTTCTGTAATTGGGCTTTTGCCTTTTGAAAATAAAGTGCTTCTTTGTCGGTGTTGGAGACATCTTATAGTATTTTCTTTGATATTTTTTTCTTATGATTTCTTAAGAAACAAGGGAAACTAGGAAGGACTAAAAGACTATACTTTATGGTGAAACTTCCCTTAAAATGATTTTGTGTTCCGTCACTACGGAGGTTTAGATATGTTTTCGATCTTACACGCTGCAATCTGTGGTGTGGTGTTTAGGAAATAGTTTTATATTTATTAAAACAGTTTAGCCTTAACCAAAATGAGTGAAAACCAAGAATGTTATGATAATAATAGACTACGATCGTTGGAATCCCTCACAAAATGTTTGTGGGTACTCTTTATTTAAATAATAAAATCAATAACAAAATAAATTTATTTTATAAAAAAGACACAAAAATTATTCGCAACGGACACAATAATTTTATAACTCAGTTTCATTAAACACACAATAATTAATATGTTGAAAATTCGTTTCTAATACTAAACTATTACAAATATCAAAAAAAAAACAAAATCAATATTTGTTCATCGTAATTCAACTGAAAAAAAAATGTCTCAATAATTACAAAATAAATAAACATTACAATACATCACGGTTAAATTTTGTTGTTCAATAAAAGTTTATCCCAATCAGTTTCGGTATTGAACACTTCTTGTTCCAACCACAAATAATAATGTTTCTTGAAATTTTCAGAGAGATCATAATTGACTCCTAGCACACTATTCAAGGAATTGTCGATTGGCTCAAATTCGCTGTCCTGTTACAAAATAGACATATATGTATTATAATTGGTTGTAGAAATCTGATATAACTTACGTTAACTTTACAATATCGGCGATTATTAAACCGATCAACAGAAGTCCTTAACGCACACTCTTCGGCTTGAAAATCCCATGGCCTTGCATCTATATCTACAATTTGTAATATATATTAGATTATTCACACAAAAATAGTTATGGAATAATTATTTACAAAAACAACAATAAGAAAGAAGAGAAATATATTTTTCGTTGATTCATAGTCGCTTGCAATACTTGGCAGTCGCATGGTACTCTACATTTGAAACACTCCTTAGTCCAATTAGAGTTCTTCAGAATAGAGCTATAAAAAATTTGTACTCCCTGCTCCATACTTATACGAATGATTTATATAAAGATTACGGTATACTGAGTCTGAATGATATCTATACATATCAGGTCTGTAGTCATATTCATCGCGTATTGATGTGTGACCGCCTCTCCAATCTTTCTTTAGAATATATACAACTTTTCATGATTATCAGACAAGAAATAGATTTGATGTTCACATACCTCTTGCACATTCAAATATATTAAATAGATCGATCCTGGTAAAAGGTGTCAAATTATATTATTATATAATTAGATTATATTATTATATAATCTAGATTATTATCTAGAATCTAGTATAAAGGAACTACAACCAAAAGTTTTTAAAAGGGTTTTAAAACGGAGTTTAAAGAGTTCTGCTTAATCGCATATGTCTGTTTCCTTTTCTTTTTCTCGTTTTAATTTCATTTTGTATTTCATGACTAGTGTTTTGTTTTTTTCTCTCTCATTATCTTTATAATTATAATTATGGTGTAGTTAGTTTATCATAATTAAGGGTTAGTTATAAGTAAAAAAATAAATAAAATTAAAATTGATATGTAAATGTAAAGGATGAACCTATGTGGAGTTTGTAAATTCTTTTTAGTTCAATAAAAATTATTATTATTATTATTTTATTATTATTATTAAAAAACACAAAGATGACAAAAATACTTGTAGCGGAGTCTTAGCTCCTTCATCAACCTTATTATGTTACCATATAAAGGCAGAGGTCTCACCAGTGAAAGCTATAAGTTATTAACAAAACAAAATACACTAATAATATAATTGGGAATCAACGAAAACCGAAACACAAAAAATTAAATTAAATGCCTATTCACATTCATATATACAAATTAATGGTTGTACTGTTGATTGACAAATTTTGTTTCGAAACGTCCTCTTGTGTGCCCGCGGTGATCAATTACTTCTATTTGAAAGACCTAAAACCACTTCAATCAAAGAATCTCCTCTTTCAGAGTATATATAGTAATAATTTTTCAAAATTTCAGTAACATTATTAGAATATATATGTATAGATATATATTTTTTTTCTTTCTTGTTTATTTTTCATAATAGATTGGAAGAAAAAAAGAAAATATATATATGTATAAACTGTTGGGCGAATAAATGCTATTATTATTATTATTATTAACACGCACAAAAATAAAAAATGAGACTCTGCCTATCTAAAATACTTACCATTTCCAAATGCCCAATCATCATTCAAGCGATGCCTCACTTTCTGATAGATAGCACTAATAGTTTTCATATTCGACTTTCTCCATTGTCTACCAAGATACTTTGTTTGCATTTTTAACAATTTTAATACATATAATTGAGTCATTGCGTGTCTAACTTTCAACGTACGTTTTAAAATTGGTGCCGATTTAAACGCCACTAACATCTACAACAATCATACAATAAATACACTGACGCATTGGAGCTCAATAATTATACTAACCATAATTCGAGAATGTTTCCATTTAGTCAACTTATTCAAAATTCTTAAAAGATTAATGCAAGAAAACATATTTCTCCATGAATACGATGCGGCATCCCCAATTTCTAAGCCTTCAGCAGTTAATTCTGGTTGATCACCAATGACACAAGACGGGAAATCAATTATAGGAATACTACAAAATATGTACACAATAAAAATATTACCCTACAACAATAATACTGATCAATTACACATTTTTAGCACCGACATAGGCCATAATATTTTGATTGAAAAACTTCAATACCAGCGGAATACAGTTAGCAAATACTAAATGTTGAGACATAAATTCAAATTGATAGATGTGGTTCAATTTGAAATGTTTCAAAAGCAGCAAAAGAATTGCTGAGACTGCTTTGACGATTATCTCTTTGTGTCTATTCACGTCGATACTCAACTGCATGGACATTAGTACAGTCATCCTGAAAAAGAACCTTTTATATAAAATCCCCAATATTTAGAAAAAAATATATACTTACGGCATTTCTTCGGGTAACACATCTGACATAATGTTGATAGAGTCAGTTTTCGCCTTAGAAGTCGGTGCTGCTGCTAACAGAATTTTTAACAAAGCTATCATATACTGCGGTAAATTCGGCAGCATAGCTTGATACAATATCTCAGCTGGAGTTAAATCAATATTATCTTCTCTGGTTGAGAAAGGATTTCTCGCTATATCTTCCTCTTTCTGAATTTGAAGTTCCGCAAGTGATGTATACACATGCTAAAATCATAAATCCAATTATTTTGTATACACATTATATCACTTTATCCGTACATCTCTAAGAGTTCTAACACCTTCATGGATAGATTCCGGTAGCCCAAATAAAGTTGTTTGATCACCAGGTAAGCTGTAACCTAAAAATTTCTGCCTGGCTATGTCCAAAAATATGTCGATATCCTTTTGGCGAACTTTTGGTTTCCATGGCAAGCTTCTAGGTATTGGACTAATACACATTGGAGGTGATGGCGGTCTTATATACGTTCGATTTACGGGATTTCCCCCGTATAACTGATTTCCTTCATTGCTTTCTGCTGGACGTCTCTCATCATATTCCGACATATCAGTCATATCATCTCCGTTGTCTCCTTAAAATAAAGCAAGTCTATAATAATCAAAAAAAAAATCCTGCCTAGGTATTACAAAAATTGTATAAGACTTACCCGAATCTAATTCCATACCAAGCGAATCCTGATCATCCAAACTGCTTTGTTTTATTAAGCTCTACAAAATTGTTCATTTATTTTAAAAGAATTTGCTTAAAAACCCGAAAATACGTACCCTTCGGAAATTCCTGGTATTTCTTTTTTGATTCTGCGCTTCTAGAAGATCTGAAGCACTGGCAGGGGGTGATGAAGACCTCATAGTCCTAGCTATTTCCATTGTATCCTCATCCTGCGCAGGTAGTCCAGCTTTTTTACGCTTGTCACATTTAAGTGTTTTTAATGAAGACATTCCACCTAAAGTCACCAGGATAAGTTTCCACAGAAGCAAAAGTACTTTTTTCATTGGAAAATGTGGTGCTGTGCCACTGCAGAACCTTGTTACCATATTTAATAAGCGTATTATTAAAAGATCATCTCCCATAGACGATGCTAAAATTGTTACAATTGTCTTACTATTAATCTACCTAGAAGTGTACCTAAATCAATACAAATAATAGGCAAATGATTAGTTTACTAATTTAACTTACCTAGTTCTAGACAAAATGAATTTACATCAGCTGAATATTCAGTTACGTCAGATGCTTTTTCATTTCTCATTACTTCAGTTATGGTATACAAAACAGACAAAATAATTCTCAAATCTTGTGAATCAGCCAAAGTGACAGCTATTTTTCTTATAGCTACATGTGCTGCAGTACTATTTCTATAGCAATAAAATATACAACGTTCATAAAGAATAGTTCTAAGAAAAATCCTACTTACTCTATTTCAATATTAAGGAGATCCACGAAGGCACTGAAAGCCCCAAGTTGATAAAGAAGTATGCAATTCGCTCTGGCATATTGTTGTTGTTCAGTGTCTGACTGCATTTCAGCCCAGCACCCCTGAGCTATATACAAGATACATTTGGCACTACGCATTCTCAAAGATTTGCTACTCAGCTCGAGTTGTCCTAAGAGTTTCATAATAACAGACTTTCTGTTTTCCGCAGATACACATTGCCAACTTGGGGGTAGATTAAAGGATTCCATTTGATCTTCGAAAGCCTAAAATTGTATGTTTAATTAACGCAAAACAAAGTTTAACAAGAATACGTACCTGAACATTATGTTGCAGTTCTGGCTGTTCGGTATAGCTGTATAATTCAGCAATTTCATTCGATGCTGTATCAGTATCATCGTAAACAAATTCTAAATCTGGTGAATCGGCTCCACCAGCCCCCTGAAAAGAATTATTGTTGTATAAATTAAAGCTAAAACATATCCAACAAACTTACATCGGAATCAAGCCGTTGACGCCTCATAACTTCTTTTAACCTAGGCAGACCTCGCTTTCCATTGCCATTGTTGTCCATAATGAAGAAATACCATAATTCTAAGCAAAGCAAATCACTATAAAGTTTATAAATTTACAAAATGAAGAAACATTCCATTCATTAAAAATAAATTGTGAGAATTGGGATAATTGTCAAAATATCAAAAAGAAACGTCAAACGTAACAAGTCATATACATATAGGGGTGTATGAATATATCGATATATCATTTTTGTGATATTTTCGATGATAATAAATCCTTTAAACAATAAATTTTATAGCGATATTGCAATATTGAAGTATGAAATGTATTATTTTATATACAAATTTAAAATATTAATTCTATCTGGATAACATCTAGCTGTAAAAATGCCGAATGAAAATATCGAATCATTCGTTCATGTAGTGTGTACCAAACATTAGGATAAGGCATGACAAGTCTGAGAATAATGACCAGGGTTGTACTGAGTTATATTTGAGAGAATTAGAAATACTATATATTTGTATTTTAAATAATTATTTACATTTAATTTATTTCTTCAATAAATCGGTTGCCAGGCTTCAATATGTAATTTATTTTACTATAATTTACGTAAGGGCATTGGTAAAATACAACAAAAAGTTGGTGGATATTTTTTTAAACGACCCAACGAAAATATATGCATTATTTTGAAAATTAGGCTATTGATAGTATGATATTTACCTGCATGTGTAAATTGATATTACGATTAATAATTGGCTTAAAATTAGGTTACATGATAATAAAGAAAAAACACAACAAATTTATTAAATGATTTATTTTATCAAAAGTATAATAGTTTTTACACTTCATACTTCACGAAAATCACACGATATTCTTGTATTACAATGTTTTTTACGAATCCCTAGACAACAATCATTAATTAATTAATTAGTTAGAATAAAATATTCTAAATGTAATGCATAAATAATCGTAAATTCCAATAAATAAAAAATATACCTGCAATAAAAAGCAAAAAAAAAAGATAATTCTGGTTACACTACAAGGTGGGTGTTAAAGCCTCAATAATTTGTACCTATACAGTTAACTCTACTAACTGTTCAATGGCTAAACTAAAATCAGTGACAAGGTTCTGATAGGGCTAGGAATTTGTGACGGAAAGAAATAATGCTTCTTTGCCACTGTGTTTAATATTACCACTGCCTGTAGGTACTTTAATTAAATTAGAAAGTTATTGAAATTAAAATATAACGAAACATTATATTTTTAAATGAAATAGAATATTTGAAGTATTTTATTGTCGATGACTCATGCTTGAGTTCCATAATTTTATGTTGATCTCGATTAACACAAAGATACAGATCAAATTATTACCTAGATCTGGTTAACATTATTTTGTTTTTTTCTGGAATACAAACGAATATAACATGTTCTTACAATTAGCCAAAAAGTCCAACGAAACTTTCTTTAGGAAGGTACTTTAAAAATGGTTCATTTATATTAGTTCAATGCAACGAATTTCTTAAAAACTAGTAATGAAAAGATTACAATTTTTAACTCGAAAAAATCAATATGAAGTTGCGGTCAAGGCCCGCTCTAGCCTTCATGTCACCCCGGACAAACAGACAATTTGCCGCCAGTTTTTTTAACCAAAATAAAAATGTTGAAATCATTTATATGCGATGCGCGGTTAGATAGTGTGAATAACACCCGTGTTCCTTATTTAATAATTATTATTATTATATATTATTATTTTAATTTTTATAATATTTTCTCTCATTCTGACAGTGAAAATGCCGCCCCTAAGATTTGCCGCCCCGGGTTGTCCGGCCTTTGAGCGGGCCCTGTTTGCGGTATCACAATATTGTATATGAACCTGCTAAAACACTTCTAAACAAATTAATATTCAATTAGTCAATTTAAATAATTTTTATAGTTAAAACAAAATCGGTATCAAAAATGTATGTATACTTAGAGCTAAAAAATTCAGCGCATATCTAAATGTTTAATTAATACATATACCGGTAAAAATCTAAAACCACCCTAGTAAAACAAAATTTAAAACTTTTTGAGAATTACATACACTGTATCTGAAGCAAAATTGTTCAAAATAATATAAAATAAATTGCCACACTTCCTAAATCCCTAATAGCCCTACACTGCAGTTAGACCGAAGGTTGAGAATGATGATCTCAATATATTTTCTTTACAAAATAATACGCAGTGGAGCCGTATCTATCAGCATTTAACGGGGGGTATGATATTTAACTGTAGAGTAAGAGACATTACTATAAGGTTGACATTTAATTAGAATGAATCCACTCGCTTAGCCTAGGCTAAAGTCACATAAATTGGATTTTGCTAAAGTGGAGAAACGTTCTTTTTTCAACAAATCGAAACTTGGAATAATGGCTGTGAAGGTTTAAAGAACAGCAGGACATGTAACGTGACTAACTTTTGTCAGAAAAATTGTACTTTTCTAGGCGGTGTTTTCTATAGACAAAAGTGCTCATCGCGTTAGCTACTCGTTAGCGAGTGAATGCTGATGATGGATGATGAGTGCTCATCCCGTGCTTACAAAAACGATTCAATCCACATTGAATTAGTAAAGATGATCAGGGATCGATATATTTTGCCAGTGTATGCATTTATAACTTAAGGTGGAAATTCATTACATAAGTTAGAAACACAAATACATATTTTTAAAAATCGATAATGTTTAAAAATGCCAGGGATCCATACATAATTTATTGTTATGCAAAAGCGGAGGCATAATATATTTACAAAGCGAATTTAAAATTTCTTAATGAGTTTGATGTTATTTTTGTTTGTTGCGTCTAAGTATATTTGATTTTTAGCTAAAAAAATTAATACATTTTAAAAACTTCTTTATTTTTTAGCTAAAAGTTGTAAAGAATACTTTACGATCTGAAGAAATACAGTCTACAGCAAATTTCAAGATTCAGTCTGTATGTCAAAATTGATATATTAAATACCTTGTATTTGCCATTTATTTTTAATTATTATTAACCTAAATCGGAGATAACAGTTTTTCTAATGACGATAATAAATTTGCAATAACTCGCTGTTTTTGGCAAAAAATTATTTCGTTTAATTTAAAAACTATTTTATTGCCACAGTAGTGTTGTTAGTAATAATACATAATTACTAATCACTAAAAAATAATGTATAAAAATGTAGGTATACATAAATTCAATTAATGTACAATGCAATATCCAGCCACTCTGATAACATAATAGTATTAATAAAAATTGATATGACTTAATTTCTATAATAATAAAACTAAAATATACATAAACATAATATATAACTCTAAGCAATTTGATCAAAATTATTAATAATATAGCGTGTCACAATTTATAAGAAATCTTTTTCTTTATAATATAGTAAGGCCCCATTAAATACTAATCAATAACTAAAGCGGCTGATGCGTAACTCACTGATGAATCATTCATATTACGACATGAACTCGATTGCGCATATTTTAGAAATTTTAAATTGGCATTTCTTCTACTATCGTTCCTGAGTAACTCTTGTATTGCCTAAAAACACAAACATTGTTCTGGTAATTAATTATGTTTCTTTACTACACTGAGAATATTTCTTCTATTTTTTCTGCAAATTTTTATATTTCCTTAGTCCCTCACATAATATTTATTTACTAAGTTTTGTGCTTTCATGATGCCAAACTTTTTAAACAAACGCCTACCCCCGCCGGTACTCAATTTTATTTTATGTAATCAGAATGCATTGAGCGGATGCAGTCTCCCCATAATCGGATTCCATAAGAAAGGTGAGTATGAAATAGCGAGAAATACACACTCCCTAATAAACAGAAGTATTCGGTTTACAAAGAATATCTGACAATAAATCACAAAAATCGGTAGCCTTAATTTATTGGCAATACGGGCGCGCGAGTCTCTCGAACTACTCACCAAAACGGACGCAAGTTAATTTAAAAAAAAACCTTACCTGTAATAAAATACCTATGGGATGTCTACCGCAAATTGTGTTCCCATATTTTTTAAGATAATTCGTAAATTCCGTTGGATTCAAATTCTCAATTATATTCATTCCCTAAAAAAACAATTAAAAAGATAATTTAAAACAAAAATCAGTAAAATAAACTTACAACACGATCTAACCCTTCGATTGATTCATAAATATTTGCATATGATCTGTCATAATATGTGTACCGGAATCTATGGCCCCAATGACAGAAATCAGACGAAATAATAAACAGATTCTTCGGATCTGCCAAATATGGCGCTAATATTCTACCATAACACGCCTCTCTATCTGGACTCAATGACCCAACAAGGATAGGAATGATTGTAAATTGAGTTTTGAATCTGGAAAATAAATATAAATATTTTTCTTTTTCTTGAACCTTGTTTTTTTATAATTTTAACCAATATTCTTTTGTAAGGAAATCGAACACAAACTATCAAATATTTTTTATTTAGTTCCTTGTCATATTGCTTCTACGTTTCGGCGAGGTAAATCTTGCCTTCTTCAGGACAATCTAAAAAATTGTTTTTTATTTAATTAAAAAAATCACACCAAGAATTATTTTAAACATACTTAGGTATTATATATGCATATATATATATATATATAATTAAATATGTTCAATATATTGGGGTATAGGCTAATGTTGTGGTGTAGTGTAAAAAAACTCTTTTTTACTATGCCAAGCTTTCGAAATTTTTTAATTTCTTCTTCAGGGCTGCAAATTACAAGAACAACGGTTTATGTTTTATATAAAAAGTACAATTCGCAAGTAATATTACCTTTGGTATGTAAAGGTGAGTTACATTAATGTTAAAACTGACATATTTTTTTATTGTATATAGTTGTATATAATTGTATATTATATACAACTATATACAATAAAAAAATATGTCAGTTTTAACATTAATGTAACTCACCTTTACATACCAAAGGTAATATTACTTGCGAATTGTACTTTTTATATAAAACATAAACCGTTGTTCTTGTAATTTGCAGCCCTGAAGAAGAAATTAAAAAATTTCGAAAGCTTGGCATAGTAAAAAAGAGTTTTTTTACACTACACCACAACATTAGCCTATACCCCAATATATTGAACATATTTGATATTCAAACAGTAGGCTACGAAAATACTGAATTTATATATATATATATATATATATATATATATGCATATATACTTAGTTGAATATCTTTGTTATATATATATATATATATATTTTGTTCAAAAACACAAACGATACATTACAATTTAAAGAGATTCAATATTCTAATAAGAACTAAGTACTTTAAATTGTAATGTATCGTTTGAGTTTATTGAACAAAAAATATATATTATATATGTGTATATAATACTAAATATTTTCAAAATAATTCTTTTTTAATTTAATTTTTATCTACAATTTGTGACGTATTGTATTCTTAGTGTAGTTATATAATGACAATTTTTAATCTCATTCTCTTTTGTACGTTTTCGTTGTGAATTGGTAATTTTATGATTGTTTAATTTGTAATTATAGACATTGTTGCTGAAGAATTATTAAATTAATAAAAAACAAATTTTTAGATTGTCCCGAAGAAGGCAAGCTTTACCTTGCCGAAACGTAGAAGCAATATAACAAGGAACTAAACAAAAAAGTATAGTTAAAATATAAATAATATGTAGATTGTCAAATTTAAAATAAAAACTTTTGCGTTTTCACTAAATTTCTTATATTTGATTAAAACATGGTTTGGCCTTAACTAAGGCTATCTTCAGTTATTATAAGTCATTAATCATTAAATTAGAGTCTAAAATTTATTGTAACAATTGTGAAAAGTTACGCTATCATGAAGTATATATTATATGATGATGTATAAAATATATACAATATATACATTTTCTACTAAATTAAAAGTGCTGAAACTTCATAATAATTAACTATCTGCAATTGTTGCTCCTGTTTCTTAATCCTGTTATAATTTTTCTATAACCTATTAAACGAATGATTTTCTCTATATATCTTACTTTTCCATTACTTTGGCTATATATGGTAAATGCATTTCTATACTATGTTCATTTTCATCGGTATCAATATCCATCCATTCAAATTGTCCCGTCTTTTCTAGTTCATTGTTAACTATAAAATCAAATGTGAAATTCTATATTACTTTGTAAAATATGGTGGTGTATCTGGTGCATTTACTTAATTCTAGGAAAGGGGAATACAAAGTGCGTTATTTAATTGTCGCATTTCGCAAAATAAAGATAAATTTTCTTTTACCATATAATACAACCTTAATTAAAAGGTCCATTCAATGAAATTTCATGTTCATTAGGAAAGCGAGAAGTTCTACCAATGGAAGGAAAGTAGTATGCAAAAAATATCACAAATCATTACAACCCCAAAAAATCGCAGTACTCTCTCCCATCACGGCGTTCATGAAAGTAATATTAAAAGTTTTAGTGAATTCAAAATTTTATCAATCAATATAAAATATGATGTCTATAGAAAAAGCTAAACAATTTAATGGGTATAAAAATTGAGCAAATATATAACTTACCAATGGTGTCTATGTGTAGGTCATACAGTGGTGTACTATATCTTTCTGCACTAGACAAGGCACAACCAGACAAACGTACATGATGTGATGGTCCTAGTATAAATATTCGACGTACAACCACTGGACTAATTTGCCTATATGCATGTCCACCACATGCACCACAATATTGATAACCAGCATGTCTGAAAAACAACAACAACTCAATTAAAATTATCAAATTAATGCAACAATGCATATATGGGAAGTATATCGATCTATATATAACTATAAAATTAAAGAAGTAATCCATATGATGCAGTGGAGGGTAATTTTCCATTCGAGATAAAACACAATCGTCGTCTCCACTAAATTATACAATATAATATAATATCAACGTCAACTCATAAAGGACATGTTTCGGAGTCCGCTCACTCCATCATCAGCCTGTCTCATTGATACATTTCAATATAAATTCTTACTAGAGTCTAGGTCTCTAATTTTTATAATTTGATATATATTATTTAACATTAAAAATAAGAGTTTGTGTAAGATTGTCTATGAACATAGTGTATTTTGTTAAAAAAAATAAGATTAAAATGAAATCGAGAAAACTGCCAGAACTTTTTTTTTTCAAATGAAAACCCCCAATTTTTGTAATATTATTTCGCATTAAAAATAAGGATATAAATATAATAATCAGGGTATGTTCGTCTAATGGTTTCTATGCCAAAAATTTTTAGTTTTTAAAACACTGTTAATTTATTATTTATACGTTTAGATTTAGGTGCATAGTTTAAGCTCAATTAAATTTTGGGCCAGTTATAAAAACAATAACCAAAAAAAAAGCTTTTAGCAAAAAATGTTTCCCATTTATATAAAAAAAATTTAATATAAAAGAAAAAAAGATACATTGACAAAACACAAAGAAATAGTGAAATTACAAAGAAATTGACCATAATATTAATATTTTTGTTTCTCAATAATTAAATTAAAAATCAATGCTTAGGGATTTCATTTCACGATTTAAACGAATTTAGTTTATTACTTTATGTAAACCAAGTAAGTAAGATTGGAACGTTTAATTTCCATAGCAATAAAATTAAACAAATATAATATAGTCTAGATACAGATCTGTACGGGTACTGTGAAATGTAAATAAACTAGTGATAATGACGAAAAAACTTACGGTGCGATAATTGCTCTGGCAGGACCATGTTTTACATCGGCTTGATTAAGCCAATATTCCAATTGTCTGGACAAATCAGCCCCTAAAAAATAAATAAAATTAATTGTTCGGTCGAAGAGGTCAATGATACTTAAGAAAAGAAACCATACCAACATAACAAAAAGCGATATGAACAGCTGCTCGATAACTAGATATACAGAATAAATTATTTTGAATTATCATTACCTTTATCAGTGTACCAACTCCCAGCATGTAGCGACCTTCTAACGGACATGTTGTCAGTCTTTTTGTAAATTTATTTGTAAGTTTTTTCTATACTAAACTAATTAATTATTAAACAAAAGAAAAATTTTGTATACTGTGAAATTTAATAAAACTGAACACCAGTGAGAAAGATTAGGTATATTTTAGCGCATGCTTCGCGCAATAATTTTTCCTTGCGCATACGCACTTTCACTAAAAATAATATTATGAAAACTGAATTTATTTTTAACTCAAATACAAATTTTGAAAATAAAAACTAACTCATCTCACATAAAGCTTTTAGCAAAACTGTAGAATGCCTATACCCAAACACTGTTTGTCGATAAACACAGTCATTCAGGTAAAGTTAATAATGGACCATCTACACCATCGTCCAACATACGACGCAACAAAATTATTTATATGAAAATAAATGACTTAACGTTTAATACCTTTAATTAAACAAGCCTTTGATAAAATATGGCATACAGGTTTACTATACAAAATCAAAAAGCTTTTTCCTGTAACATACTTTAATCTACTAAGATCGTATCTGAGCGAGAGGCTCTTTAGTACTCGTATCAATAACAGTGCATCACCGACCTTCGATATCAAATCTGGAGTACCCCAGGGCAGTACTATCGGACCATTATTATACGTATTGTACACAGCAGATCTCCCTGGAAATGATGATACAATAATGGGTACATTTGCAGCTACGGCATCACATATCTTACAGAACCATTTAAATCAAGTACAAATATGGCTTCGGAAGTGGACAATCAAAATCAATGAAAGCAAATCTGTCCAGGTTAACTTTACACTACGGAAAGAACAATGTCCACCTGTATATATAAACGACAATCAAATTCCAACTTCCGGTAGTACAAAATATCTAGGAATGCATCTGGATGCAAGATTAACTTGGAGGGAACATGTAACAAAAAAACGCAAACAAATTGATTTAACAGTAAAAGGACTAAGCTGCTTAATAGGAAGAAAATCAAAGTTATCTCTTGAAAATAGACTCCTGATATATAAAACTGTGATAAAACCAATATGGACATAGGGAATAGAACTCTGGGGATGCACGAGTAAGTCCAACATGGCAATAATCCAAAGAAGCCAATCAAAAATTCTTCGAATGATAACAAACGGCCCATGGTATGTAAGCAATCTCACTATAGAAGACCTAAAGATACCATTTGTAAAAGACGTAATCAAAGCCAAAAGTGTCAAACATCACGAAAAACTGGAACATCATGTCAACGAAATAATACATCCACTACTACAGCCCACCTTGAATAGAAGACTTAAAAGAAATTGGCCCGCAGATTTAAAAGAAGATTAGAGAAGATTTGTCATTGGAGAAGTCTTCGCAACGCCATTTGAGAGCCTCCATAGCTCCGTGTCATCATATTAACCTATAGAATATATTGTATTCTGATTGCTGAAATTATGTATAATAAAAAAAAATAACTAAATACATCTACTACTTTAAATATTTATAAATTAAATAAATACGACACTTACATACATTTATAATAAGAATAAATACTTGATTTTTAAATGGGCGAAGGCCTAGTGAAAAAACAATCATACACACACACACACACAACCATTCTACATAAAATATTCAAAAAACACAAAAAAAAAATATAATAAAACAATATGTAACTTAAATTTAAAAAATAACTAATTTTACATATTTTATTGTTAGCTACTAGGTAGTTTTAATTAATCGGGGGTTACCTACAGTTTGTGAAATCCATGCAAATTAAAGAAATCCCCACATCACAGATTATATATAGATACAGTGTGTCCAAGATAATGGTACATGGCTTTGTGCTCAACATATTATAGTTTGGAAATATAAAAAACTACTGTCTCCGGAGATATCTGCATCTGTTATAAGAGATTTTTTTTAATAAATGTTACTATTGCATGCCTACTGTTTTCCTCTACAAGATGGCCGTATTAAATTTAAAATGAGATTTTTCGTCATCGGATGACCATCGTCAACCTCATTTTTTAATCTGAAGTTCTAGAAAGACTTTACATTTTGAACTAGACAGTGTAACTAAACTGTGCTTAGGTTACGTTTAGGACTTTTATTTAGTTCTAATTATTCTAACTTATTCATATTTTTGGATTATTTTCGATACCCTGGGTTTTTCTTATAAAAACCCCTATATAATTGCTCGTTTAAAATTATATCAGGCTTTAATTTAAATATTTGATGTTATCAGAAATAATTATAATACAGTTAGTTGGACGAAAGTGTAGATGTTCAGCTGGAAAGAAGAATAAACAACCTTGGGTATTGTATATCGTCATTATGTTTTATTCATTCCTCGGCCTGTTGGGATCACAACGAAACAGTGTAGGCAGACCCGGCCTTAGCGTATATATTATATCGAAATTCTTAAATCTGTATACACAAAACAAAATAAATATTGAACACATTTATAACAAAGACATTATAATTAAGTAAAAGCAAAAATATCACAATACTTTTTGATCACCTGAGATTAAAACATGTAACAACTAAATAAATAATTAAACCTAACCAAATTAACATTTTTTTTCTCTAAAATTTCGGAAAATTGTCATGTTTGTTTCTTAATTTGATTAAGTTGTAGACTTATTTATTTGCTATTAAATAATCGACTTATTTCTATTTCATGAATTCGTTTATTACAACTTATTACAGACGCCGCCCGTTTATGCGTCTCGGGAAAATTACAGTGAACTATTTAGATATATCAAAATGCAGTTCATGCTGAGACAGCGAAACCCTCGGGAAAGCACAGTATAAAATTTAAAAGAACACATTAAAAACCATGGCTAATATCTCCTTTGTCGCATATAGCCGAGCGTCTACTGCATATGAAATGAAACATAACAAAGAATAATAACAAAATACTTTTACTTATTGGCTGCACCAAAAAAATTATGCAAAGTTTGTTGTCCTTTCGAGCGTTTAGGTAGGCCAACACGTCTACATGTTCCTACACTCTTTTTCGTTACCACTGATGTGACAGCCTAAACAATATATTTATTATTAATAATACACTTACATACAATTAAAAGACAACGAACCTTTTGTTGTATATCATTAGTTTCACTAATCTCTTCAATACAAAGTTTCTTAGAAACTTGTACTATTTCGCAAGTATCTTCATCATCAGCGTTATTTTCCTTTTGCGAACTATCTAACCCATCATCTTCGTTATCTTCTATTTTAATAATATCAGATTCCTCAATTTTTTCCTCTTTAATTTCACAAAAATATTTGCTTCGAACTATTGATTTATGATCTACTGGAGTTTGCGGAAATTTACTTAATTTCTTCTTAGTTAAAAATGGATTTTTATTTAATACTGGTGACTTACTACGAACAGGTTTGATTTCAGGTTCTTCAGTTATTTCTTGTTCTTTATCATTTTTTATAGATTGGTATAAACGAATTTTGTCCACGAGCTCTTCCTGTTCATTTTCTACATATTCTTCTTCCTTTATTTCAACACTGGATTCTTCAATTGATTTGAAATACTTTTTGAATTGTTCTTTAGAATTCTCTTTTTCTAATTTATGTGAGATGCGTTTTTTATGATTTCTAGACCATATACTGTACGAGGGAACCTAAAAACGATTTGTTTCTGTGGAATATCTAGAAATGTGAATTTTATTTTTAGGTATTCCAATCTAATTTTGAAAATAGCTAAGGCAAATTAAAACTAATGCAATACAAATTTCGGCAATTTTGAGACCTGAGAATGCACACAGACAGCTCCGTTCAAACAGATTTTAAATGTGTACCCAGCTATGGAAATTCATAGCAAAAAACTAAACGGACATAAAAACTTCAAAAAATAAAACCGCCGTAACTAAACATGCACGAAAATATAGTGACAAAATATTTCAATAAAAAGTAAACTAAAATAAATCTAATAATAAATATAAAATTAAAAAAAAGCTAGCGAAGTAGAAGTACCTATTAATCCTTGAATTTATTAGTTCAAAATATGTAATAATACAAAAAAATCCATCCTTACGTTAGTCGGTGTCCAATCGTCATATTTCTCAAAATTGTATGGATCTAAATTTCCAATAGCGACCTGATAAGCCTTATAATCATCAAATATATCGCCACAATTCACACAATGATCGGGATTGGTTCCCGATTTTTCTGGATCCGTTAAAGGAACTAATTTCTTAGTAAATGGATCAAACACAGTTTGATGTAAGAATGTTGCATTTGCCTTCATGACGCTTTTCTTATATTCATCAGTTATTTTCAAATGCAGTTTGTTTAAATATCGAGGAATTTTGTTTAAAAACTAAAAAACATAACAGTGTTATTAGCTTGGGTGACATTCAAAGTTTATCCACAAAAAAAAAAACGTTGCGAGTTATAATAAAATGGCTTTCTTTCATTTCCTGCCTCCAGCAGCACTATTTATACTGCTACTGAGGCAAACTTCTAAAGGCAATATAACAGTGGTGAGTATTTGTAGAAAACATTTTTCTGTCAAACGACTTAAAATTGTAAACGCATAAAAAAACTGAAAAGCTAAATCACTAATCTTAAAAAAAGCCATTTTAACACATAGTTTTAGTAGAAATAATAAGCAAGCTAAGACAGCTTAACCTATGCAGTTACTAAACAACAACAACAATAATGCTTACTTTATCTGGGTCAGTCTCCTGTGTCAACGTAATAAATTTATGCGCTTTTTTCAGTCCTATTCCTTCAAGAGATTTAACATAATCACACCCAGAAATTATACACATATATCTAAGCTTTTCTATAGTGTATTCGTCAGGTCTCATACTCATTGATAAATAAATTTTATCAGCTTCAACTAATTGTCCATATCCATTTAAATCTAATTTGTACAAGACTTTACTACATCCAAATAACACTAAATCTGAATCTTCAGTTATAACTACCTCAGCTATCCCTTTTAAGTTTAAAAAAGCTAATTGTGCGTCTGATTCATATGGAGCAACAATACAATCGACATTCATTTTTCGACATTCTTTTATCAAGTTGTGAGCCATTTTTGGAGTAATATCTACACATTGTCTTAAGTAGCTGTAGGCTTCCTCTCTTTTCCCTAATCTCAATAATTCTGCCGCTCGTTGTTTCGCTTTATTTCGAGATTCTCGACGTTTTAGTTCAGTCTCGGCTTTTGCAGGTAAATTTCGTCCATCAAAAATTAATATCGGGTGTATATTGTGTTGTTGAAGCAATTTTACATATTTCATACAGTAATGTACATACCTAAAAATAACACCAACCAAATAAAGAGATCAAATACAAATTACAAGTTATAAGCTTACATTTGGCAGTCTTCGCCTTGAGCTAGCTGTTCCGCGCAAGCAGTCGCCCCTTTATGTAGCCAACAATAGGCATCAATAACAACAGTCCCGCCGCGAAATTCTGATACATGACAAGGCTTCGTAGCCTTTTGTAGGAACGGTAATAAACCAGTAATTCCCATGGTGAACTGCAATTTTGGTTACACTACAGCACTAATTACACATTTTATAGTTATTGTTACACAAAAAATCGTCAATTAATTATTATATTATATTCCTACTTCCTACTATTGCAAATTTGATAGGTTAGGATTTTTCATGAAAACAAAATTTAATTTCCCTCCAAAATTTAAATCACATGCGCCGTTATTTTGACAGAATTTGCTGTCATTGGGTATATAGCTGGGGGTTGGAGGCCACACCGGTTGAAGAAGAAGAAGATGAACTTATCTCAGTTCAAGCGAATGACTGGTATAAAAATATGCCTTTATATTTGAAAACAACGATGAGGCTAACGATAGTATTTTAGTAACTATTATCTAACTTTACAACAACTTCAAGAAACAATTTTGTTTCTAAAGATGCTGCTACAAGCACTGTGCATCCTCTATTAAATCCTTGCATTTTAGAATAAATAATGCCATAAAAAGTCGATGCACTTAAGACGTATCGACAAACATCGTGCTTCTCTACTTTAGACAGGATTGACATATATATCTGTTATGTCAAATGGCGTCCTTTTCGCTTATTGGGAATGTATGTAAACAAATGTTTGCAAATAAAAATATAATTATTATGTTGTAAATGATCATATAAAATCAAAAGTATAAAGTAAATATTATTGTGCATAAGCTCTATTAGGTAGGTATATTTTATTTTATATCTGAAAATAATAAGTGCTCATAAGTAATTTTTTTTTAGATAATGGGAGGCTGTCGTTGTTCCTATAAGGACTGTAGTAATACTACTAAAACCACAGCAAATATTCACTTTTTTCATTATCCTGTGAAGCATAAAGAACGTTGTAAAATATGGATAGATAATGCATGTAAACCAAAGTTTTACGAATTGGAGGAAGAGCAGTTGAGGAACAAAGTTGTATGCGAAATTCATTTTGAAGATCGCTGGTTCCCAAACACTCAAAAGAAAAGACTGTTACTAGGCGCGGTTCCTACTTTAGATGGCTCGAATTTGGTAACCTCGGATGATTCATACGGTCAAAAACAAACTACAGAGCTTAAAATGATTCCAACTAATGAAGATGGTACAGTTTTTATATTGGATTCAGATATGTATCAAAGAGCACAAAAAATTGAATCTTATACATATAAAAATGGTATGTTGGTCCCGACAGAAGTAGATCCACCGAAATCACAGATTTTGAGTTCAAATAGATTAAACTCAATAATTAATAAACCTTCAACTAGTAGTTACAATTCAAGCTTTGAAATGAATTATGCACCTAATAACGAATATGACGGAATTGTAATTAAAAACGAGGTATCGGAATTTAATAGAAATGAAAAGCAGGAAACGGAGGAGTATATTACATTCGATAATCCCGTAAAACATGAAGATTCTGATAAAAAAACAGTTTCTCGACAAATTAATCCTAAAAGTGTGGTAGCTAAGGGTGAAAAAGGAGTTGTAAATAGAAATTATTTACGGAAAATTAAACAGCACAGTCGTGATATTGCATCTATAAAGAGAATGTTAATGAACAAAAGAACGGAGGATTATAAACCGGATAATAAAACGGTACTGAATTATTTGCAGGAATATTTACCTCCTAGTTTACATACTGTTGTAAGTTTAACTTTAGGAGATAAACATGAATTATCTGAAGATGATATAGAGTTTTTCACAACAATTCACAGAATATCACCTGAAGCTTATCAAGTAATATCCGACAAATATCAATGGAATCTACCTAGTGTAGATATTGTTGACGGCCAAGGTGAGTAATTTATTTTAAAAAGGCAAATAATTTAATTTATTTATAGTTCAAGAAGTTTTTAATAGTTTGTTATGATTTTCGTTAATAACAATGAAATAAAAATTAAATCCAGTGAGTTTCTGGCACGAAAAACTATATGATAATCTGTGCAAATGTCCAAACATATTTAAAGAATAAATATTAAAGAATTAAAAAGATTTTTTAGAATGGACTACTCAAATAGTACTTAATTTTTATCTTAGCTGCTCGGACAGACCAAATCGACGAAAATAATTTTACCTACATAAGTTACCGATTTAACTAATTAGTACAGAGTCCGGCAAAATGATCTCCCACGTTTTAATCTCTGATAAAAACACCATTGTAAAGGCTACTTAGAATTTTGTATGGTTTTGAAAATTGCAAGACAATTTTCCCTCGATACGCATTGCAAGGTGATTTCTAAAGGTTTTCTTTATTCCAGCACTAATTTAAGGCGGTATTCTTTGCAATTTATCACATTCAGTTGTTTAAGTTTTGGTTTGCTCTACGATTTTCCCTGTCATGTTCGTTCACTAAGTTCTTGTATGATCATTAGTTTATTGGGAAGGAACTTCAGATCTGCTGAGCGTAAAATTATTCTCACAGAACGATCTGACAAATGCAAAGTAGAGACATGTTTAGCCGTTGAACGGGTAAATATTTCCACTACCTACTTTTCTTGTAGTTGCGACAAAAAACCTGTGTCTCTCAAGTTTAACAGTATTTTTTTTTGATAAATTGGTATTTTTTTGTAAATAACTGTTTCGATAAGGAAGACACAATGTTCGCCCGTCCAATTCATGTCTACGATTGAAGTGCCAGTTCAATACACTAATGTCCCCTTACCTTTAAGTAGTTCTGGCACAGAAGCGGTGCAAAATGCGGCAGATCATTTTGCAGCGCCCAGTACAAAATGTTTTAGTTTTTATCAAATTTCAATTTTTCAAATTTCAAATTTTATCAAGTTAATTGCATTTTTGAAAAGATTTAATTAAAATTGTAAATATTTGTATTAATACGTACAGGACATTCTCACAATTATTTTTTTACTGATTGAAACAATTTATTAATTATAACGTGTAATGATTAATTTCCTTTGTATTATTAATCAATGTAATTATTGTGAATTATTTCGTATAATTTTATTGTTAATGCTATTTGCATTTTGATTGTATCCATTTGAGTTCTGTTGTATTATAAATTGTGTATTTTCTAAATAAACTATTTATATAATGAATTTGGAATATTTTGTGTTATAAAAAATAAAATTAAACGAATTAAAGCAAAGGCCGAATGTACAGGGTGTCCCATATAGAACTGCCAATTTTAAATGAACCCATAATTTTAATAGAACTAACAATCTAGCTAGCCGATGCATTGTCCTGTACAATATCTTGTCTTAAACGTATAATAACATCTAAAGTCCCTCGTTCTTCGTTTTGAAAAAATTGAAGGTACCATTTAATCTTCCACATGGTTAAAGCAGTCCCAATATTGAACTGAGTTATTTGAAAACATGCCTGGAGTGTGTCACCACCCTTAGAAGAAAATAAACTCAGAAATTACTGACAAATATTTAATAATTAAATTACCAACACACAATTTATAATCTATTAATCGAATTCATTCCCAATTGTGATACTTATATCGCCTGGCAATACCGTAGTTTGATGGTACCATCTATTAGTGTCCAACACAACTGAAATTAAAATATTTTGAATGAAAGGGCAATATAATATTGATTAATGTTCTACTTATTTCCCCCTTTTCAACGACAATCTCCATTTCTGTACATTTGTAGTAGCATTCTGGTGGCGGAGCCAGCTTCCATTTTTTTCTACCATTTAATTGAGCTTGCCAAGATGGATATCTTACATTGTCCACCTTAAATATTAACAAATTCATTGTTTAAAACATTTATAACACCCTTTATTGGCCAACATAATTCTCTGATTAATAATAATTATATTGAACATTTAACTTCTAAAAGAAAAAATCGGGCCTAGTAGTCATTTCTGCAAACAAAAATGTTGTACATGTACACATGAACAACTTTGTAGACAGATTGGTCAGAGTCACAGAGAATAGAAAGCATTCCGGGCACATTTATTATAAATTTTAGCCAAGAGCCTCAGAACAATTGATCGGATTTTGTTTGAGTTTCGGAAACTTCCTTTGAACTTTATCAATACTCTGCACGTGGCAGACTTTTAAACAATCCATGATCCAACTGGTCCAAGGCTTTATCAAAGTTTCGATCTATGCTGATTCGGGGAGATCTAATTAATTTATTATTTTCGTTTAAGTAGGTGTATTTACTGGACACATTGGATACATTTTGAATTATCTAAGGTACGGTGACTTTTCTAAATTTAAAAATAGCTACTGAAGAATACGAACTTACATGCATGTGTGCTCCGTAGCCCGGACCACCCATAAATATCCAGCTCATTGCAATATTTTCTGTAGCATTGTTTAAGAAATATGGTTTGGAGTAATAGTTGCTCAGAATTTTTCCAGCGTCATCATTACAATTATTCCAACCAATATACCAAGCTTTTTCCCCTGGTTTTAAATTAGCTCGATCTTCGCTCATATTAAAAACTTCCCTTAAAGATTTAAATTCAGTTTTGTATGGGAAAAACTGACAGTTTTTCTTCTCATCATCGTTGATATCAATAGACTCGTAGAGAGATTTAAAGAAAAAGAAGTTGAAATCTTTCACTGCTGGCCAAGATAATGCCCCATCTTTTACCACTACAGGTCGTGAATATTTGATATAGAGTTCGTAAAATTTATCTGATGATACATTAGCGATTTTGTCAACTTTATCAACATTCTCACAGATACTACAATATTCTGGTTCTCGAAATAATTTTGTGGAATCCAGAAACATATCTAAAACACACTGAAGTCCAAATAAATTCACTAGCATATGAAATAAACCCAAGAAGTTATTTTTTATTAATTTTGTTTTCTTTGAAGAATCGTGGCAGTAATGCGTATTTTAACGGTGATATAAATTTTATTTTATAACAAACTCAAATTTGAGGTTTCAATCTCGATTTAGATAGACACTTACGCTTTCTGTGTTGAAGAGACTACGAAATTCCACTATTAACACAGCGATTATCACAGTAGTTACAGCACTACATATTTTAATATTTAAACGTGATTTTTTATTCCCATAAATCTTTGAAAATACATCTAATTTTTCGACAGGGATATCAATGTTTTTATATTTGTTTAAAATAAATTTCAGCTTGTCTTGTGCTTTCTTCATAGTGGACTACTTGAATTTAACTGTGTGACAAAATTTTAGCTGTAACCGATTTTAGCTTATCATTTAAAGTGCAGCTGTATGCGATCACTGAAGTGTTAAATCTAATAAATAGTCATTTATGTCCACCTGAGCACATTTTACAGAGTGTCAAAATAATCTTGTTTCGTTAAACAATATTAAGGAAAAATTGTGGTTTTGTAAAGTAATACGAGATAATAAAATGGAGCTCGGAGAGCTTATACGAAAACCCAGTGAAACAGAGCCAGTGCAGGCCCAGGGCTCATCGATCCAGGAACCACTGAAACCAACCCATAGGCGATGCAGAAATGATTTTGTAGGCAATTTAATTCAAAAATTAATCATGGAATGCGAGATTACTCAATAGGCCTTCAAATGCTCACAAGTTTTCTGCCAATTTTGGACCCGCACTAAACAGCAACTACCAGACTTTTTCAAAAAGGGCGACCTTTAAAACAATCCGTTATTTCCTTTTAAAAAAGTGTTAAGCTTTTGTGAAGGTAAGATAATTATTTATTTTCGCAGTTTATTTAATTATGTCCTATCAATTTGTATGCATTTTTGAAATGGCAATCACAAAAAGAAAAGTTCCAATTTTAGTTTACTATATAGCCTTAGCTGGGACAAGTCCCGTCCAGCTTTCTATGTGAATTTTCCCACATTTTCACTCCCTTGTTAAATATGTATGTTCTATTTTGTATGATAAATATTACAAAATAATCATATGCGGCGTAGTTTTTGTCTTTATAAAAGGGAATTTTTGTTTCCAAAACTCGCATTTTTATTGTTTTTGTATTTGACAACCAATGATCTAGGGCTGCAACTATCCGTGGATTACAAAAAACTAATTTCCATTGATTCTTAATTCATTTAATAAAAGCAAAATGACCAGTTATACATGAAAATGTAATTATAAACTCGCACAATGTTTGTATAAATCGTTTCGCTTAAAATAATACTACCTATTATTTTTACATTTCATTAGATTATACCTAACGTAATAAATGGCACTTTGTTTGGTATTGCAGAGCCAATAAATAAGTAATACAAAATAAAAATAAAGAAAATAAAAATCTTGTATATCATAATATATATATATAAAAATAAACACTCAAACCGCAATACAAAATGATTACTACAACATGATATTTTTTACATCTTACAGTCCTCGGCATAATATTTTCTAACTACTTCAGTTCATACCGTTATAGGTCTTTGATAATAACTACCTACAGTGTAACTTATTTAAATGCACAACTTAAAAAAAAGAAGGAATTATCAAATGTTTTGTACGTAAGTTAAGAAAATCGACGCCAATTTAATATTGCACTATAATCCATGGCGTCGTTAGATCACAATCATGGAGGTACATTTCTCACAGTATTCTACAGCTCTTTTGACAAACCCCGGGAGGGGATTGCTAGAATTATTTTAATATAAAAAGTTCTTGCAAACAATACTAAAGATTGTTACGACGTCCTTTAGCACATCATTTTTTCTTTAATATTTCCAAATCTGTGACGCCCAATTGATGATCACAACCAATTCATAACTGAGTGCTAACATACTAGGTAATAACAATTTAAATGCCTAAAAGGAGTTGACGGCCGTCAGGTGGGTGTATATTGGGTATATGCCAGAGTGGCAGCGTTGCCTATTGTTGGTGAATTATAGATGAAAACGCTTTGAGGCACCCTTCATCTCCATAAGAAGATGTATGATAATAGACGCTATTGGTGTGAATGAAATAATTAAGTGAAATGTGCAGTCTTTTCGTCTGGAAATAGTAGTGAAAAGTGTTTTATTAGTCTCTAAAAAATCCTCGATTATAGGGAAGATTATTTTCTTGCTAGAATTATAAACCACTGATGGAGTGAGTACACACTGTAACATATTTTATTAGGGCTTCAATTTGATATCCAGAATCAACTTCACGCTGAAGGTAAGACTATTTCTTCAAAAAATCCCTACTTTGGTCTTAAAATATTGCAACCACCTCGCGAAGTTTTGTCAAACGCTTTTGAATTGTCCTGTAGTTTTTGATAAATGTACAATTTAATATAAAACTATAAAATATTTAATTGAAGTAATAAAACACCTTCGTTGAATCGATGCGATGTTTTAAAATGTACGTTAACTTCTTCTAGTTTTTCATACATTTGAGTTTTACTTTTTCAAATATTGAATAAATGAGTAAATATTACTTCAATTAATGTATGTTCTATCATTTTAGTAAATAATCATAATTTTATGATCCCTCCTATGGTACTGGCTTACAATAACCCAAAAAGGAATGCCGCAGAATTTTAATACTTTTACTGTAGACTAGTAACTAACAATATTGTATAATTTGGAATGTTATACTACCATTTTCAATAACACAAATTATAAATACTTAATCAATGAATAATAAAAAAATTTAAGAATAACAAAAGAAGTAAAGAATGAAATAATTATTAAAATTATTGCCGGGCACAGTCCATATTAGGTATATAATCTAATGCCATTAGACATGCGAACACTGTCATCACCATTTTAAATTTTACTTCTGTGATATCTTCTGGAAGTGCGTATACTCTGGCGCCTGTTTTACGGGACATTGAAATCGCATATTTTGCGTTTGCTAAATTATCCTGAAACAAAATACTTTATATATATACATATGTTCAAACCAAAGATCTGAATATAATAGTTATAGTGTCAAACATGTTTCGGAATACGCAGATTCCATCTTCAGCGGCATTAATGAATCTTGTTGATATTTATAGATTTGAGGAATTTTTGTTTTGTTTGTCACTTAATAAAACACAAAATGTTGTGAAATTAAAAGGAAAATCTACGTTGTTACATTCTACAAATACATAATACGCATTTTATAGAATGAACACCTAATAATAAACTGCAATATATAAATTATAATATCTTACCTCTTCAGTACCACCAGTTTTAACTAAATCATAGTTAATAGCACCAGGTCTGATCGCATCAATAAGGTCAATCACAACTTTAGCATCAGCAATAGTAGGATCTTGGAAACTACGAATGGAAGACTTCTTGCCAGCAGTGTTTAGTTTATTATTGACCCATTGTACAATTTCTTTTTCTACAATAGGACTACCGGATTCAGCTAATTGCGAGAGAATTGACAATGTGTAGGCTCTCATTAGTTGCCATATTAACGCTAGAGTTAGAGTTATATTGCCTTCGTTGATGTCTTGTCCACCAATACCCACAAGAGAAAATTTGATTTCTCTACCTAATTCAACTGCGTAGTTGCAATTTTCCAACTTTTCCATAAACTTTTTACGTTCGTTAGTAAATCTGCGATGAACTTTGTTCCAATTAACGTGCCCTGGTTTAATTATATCGTATAATTGGAACACAACAAGTCCATCTGCAAGATCTGAATATAACCAATGAACATGTGGACTTACACCCATTGAGTTAATCCAATTTCTATATGCTGTAAAAATAAGAACACATTAAATTTTCTTTAAGCGACCGAATTGTGTCTAAAACTTACTTCTCTCTTCTCTGGTTTCCTCAATACTTTCAAGTCCATCAATAACTCCATTGGTCTGCTCAAGGCCAGGATGATTATTGAAAAGGTTAGCAACAAAAGCTAAATTTAGCTTATAAACGCCATTAACAACATCCTGCGGTGTTACAAAAGCTCTGCACTTTAATTTTGCAGCTTGTTGGAGCATAATTTCTGCTCGATTGTGCAAGTCTTTTTCAAATAAGGCCTCAGTATTAACATCAGCACCTTCCGGAGCTATTTGCTTAATCAAATGAGTGTAAACTTCTGAATCGGTAATGTCACTCTGGAAATTAGTGACACGTCTGTGCGTACCAGCGCGTTCCAAATGGTAATTTACCCATCTAAGTAATATTGCTTCAGGTGAAAGTTTCATAAGATCATCAATTTTCTCATCTTCCGAAAGAAGTGTAGCTAACCCTGGACAATTCTCTAAAGTTATTTGGTTAAAAAGTCCAATTCGAATAATTTGCCAAAGAAGGCCAAGCACTAAATGTGGAGTGCCTTTAGATAAATTATGTGCGTCAATATTTATTACATTACATCCAATTGATGATGCGGCATTTAGAGCAAGAGTTAAATTTTCTAATTTTGTGTAGAGAGTCAGTTTTTCTTTGTTAATTACTCTTTCGTCAATTGTATCTGGACAGGAATGGTTGATTACTTTACTGCAATCAAAAAATATTAACAAATTTATTTACTTGAATGAATCATTAGCAATTATAAAGTTGAATTAAGAACACCGCGTTATTTAACTACGCAATATTATTAACCAATTTTTGTGAATTAAGGTAGGCAATTCAGAGGCGGACGCAACTTATTTACCTAGTTTAAATTATTGTAATAAAAATACAGAAACTCCCATAACGAGGGTTGTTGTACCGAATGAATGAATCTTGTTCTGCGAAGCAAACCCAAAGAATTATAGAAACAGGAAACCCACGAAACAGAAACGAGGGTCTAATTGCCACGCTTATGGTAATAAATATTTATTACGAACTATATTTACAATAATATTTAAAAATTAAATTATTTTAACTACCCGGAAATGTACGTTTATACGGTTTTGTGGTTATAATAGTTGAATTATTGTAAATAATATAAAATTTGTTGAAACTGGCAAAATATATTGTATGTGTAAAAACGCATAACATTATGTTTCAACAAATTATAATTACTAAGTATTATTTCACATATACAGGGTCTTCCAAAAAGAAACAGGAAGGCCAAATACAGCAAGAACGGTAGAGCTGGAAGAGGATGTGAAGAAACTCCAGGTACTTCTACTAGAGAAGTTGCTGAGGTTTTGAATGTAATTCCTAAGGACAATTTGTTATATCCATACCACATCCAACGCGTTCAAGCACTTATTCCTGCTGATTTTCCTCTATGTATGGATTTTGTACAAAATTGTTGAAATTCCTAAACTACTGATGTTGAAGCGAGTTTCTCAATAAGGAATTCTCATAATACCCATTTATGGTGTGATGAAAATCCGGATGCGATATTTAACATCAGTTGAACGTTTGGATTGGAATTGTGAGTGACTGCTTAATTGGACCCGTATTTCTACCAGGAAGACTTACCGGAGAGGTATATAGCGACTTTCTGGAAAACGTATCATTGGCAATAAGAAATGCAATGTGGTTTATGCACCATGGTGCACCAGTGCATTTTAGTCGGATTGCTCGCGAGTTTTTAACAGAAACATACGGAAATCGCTGGATTGGCCGAGGTGGACCTCACTTATGGCCTGCACGATCCCCGGATTTAAACCCACTGGATTTTTTCATGTTGGGCCAACTGAAGTCCTCCTGTGGAGGACCTAAGGAATCGCATTATTGCTGGGTGTAATTCGAACACAAGATAAGTTACGACAGATGCTCCATTACAATTCTTGTATTAGTCTTTTGCCCATACATTCGTCCCTAAAAGCCTTCTGCATCTAGCGTTGATCACGTCTCCCATTAAACGTAAAACACCTGGTGTAAACGAATTCACATGACGCATGAATTAACAAGACCCTGGTCTCCAGGCAGTACCCCACAGATATCCCTTAGGAGACAAGACTGAGACCCGGTGCCACACCCACATAAAAGGTGACACACAATCGTCAACTATTCAGGACTTGGAAACTATACATATAGAGGAAAAACAAATCAATTGTAAATTACAGAAAAAAATGTATATTAGCAATCGCTAGAATGTCATATAAATATCTTATCGCGTATGCAGATACAACAAAAATTATTGTAATGAAACACATAATAAACGATAAAATTATTATCGGGCATAATGCGGCTATTAAGTTATTTCCAGTTTTATCAGTTCTTATTAAGAATTTTGTTTTAGACCAAAAATATTCGTATTGATTGATCGATTTTTCCGTTTAAAGTTATAATTTTTTGCATGTAATTTCACATATTAAGATACGATTTACTACCTGTATTAGGCGATAATAAATTCTAGTATTACTAAATTTTTATTGCGAATTTTATTGCACATAAATCGGAACATTTGGTATTATTAATTATGATTATTTTACTCTATATTAATCCGTGACAAATTTGGTTAGTTGCAGAAAAAATAAGTCAGAGAATTAATGATATTTTGATTTATAAATATTTTTATAAACGATATTAGTGACAAACCAAGATTTTCACCACCTAATTGTTTGCAGAGTGATATTGAAGGTCCCAGGAAATGACCCAATTGAAATATGTTGAAAGAATTAAAAAATTGGCATATCTTAGAATGCACATATAAAATTATGATTTGAACCGTCGAGATCCCTGTTTCTAGCTGTAGCTTATTGTGGATGGGGTTGAAATATGTTAAATACATATAATTTAAGTCTTACCATAACAGAATACCGTCTTTGACTTTTTCGTACAATAATTTGCCTTCTGAATCAATTGGTAAATTTTTTCTCAAATCAGGATCATGTTGCAGATTTGAATTGATCCAATCTGAGAATGCGAGCTGTTCTTCAACTCGCACTGAATGTGTAGTTCCCTCATTTGATGCTTCTGACGTCCCACCTAAATGTTGTAAATTTTCTCTTTTAGATACTGCTGTTCTAAATGTGTTGGCTACATCATTCGCTTTAAGATCACAGATAAGCCTTTCAAATTCTTCATATGTTAATCTGCCGGTTATTTTTAGTTTGTTTGAATTTTTAAATTCTTCTTCAATGAGTCGGGATTGATAACCAGCTATTTTTAGTCCACATGATTCCAATGCTTCTCTAAGTTCTCGCAAATCAATATGACCATCTCCGTTTTTGTCAATCTGAAACAATAATGATAATAATAATAATCAGAGCGCTTTTTTCAATTACGAGACAAAATTAACCTAAATTCTTAACATTATGAAAAAAAGTGGTCCCAGGTTAGAGCCTCTCTTATACTGCTGGGAAATGAGAAACCCAAACCAAACAAGAAATATATAATGACCCTAAATAATCTGAAGAAAACTGATTTTTAATTTTGAAGCATGTACTTTAGACTTTAGTCAGTCAAGTTATCATGGCGTTCAAGGAAAGTAATAATTGCCGATACGCGCAATGTAATATCACTAATTATAACTTTATCGTAAATTTATTGTTTTCAAAATGGTGATAGGTATGTTTTTAACCTATTTTTAAATAAAAAATGTTCTATTTAACTTGATAAGAAAAATATAAACCCAACAAAAAAATTCGAGGCAGGTGGTCGAAAAATACGTTAATCTTAAAATATTAAACAATGGTTTATTTATAGTCCACAATCTTAAATAATTTTATGTTTTGTCTTTTGTCACGCTCGCTCACTTGTACCTAGCGTATTTTAACAAAAGTCTTAAATTTCAGGGACAGCTGAAGGCCCCGCCTAAAATTCAAATTAATCTCATTAATAATTATCTAATAAATACAAATCTCATAAAAATAATAATCTTGTCTAGTGATAACGTGTATTATTGAATTAATGATAACATGCGGTGTGACAAAGCTCAATTATTATAGAATTAAGGACATTAGAGCAAAATGTATAATCATACGAGGGCAATCTGAAAAAACCTCCTTAGGGACTTTCATTCAGATTTGTCAATACAATCTAAACCAAGAACATCTAGAAGTCGACTATCAAACTCTAAGGGGGGAAGGGGCAGGTCATTAGGACTCAAAATAACCATATATATTTGGTTATTCAATGGTTGACGGTTACAGTTCATGTATTTTTCCAATAAATTGAATATAGAGTTCGCTTGTAGCTATAAAAAATCATCCCCTATTATTAAAACATCGTAAGAACGTCTATGGTTATTATTCGTAATTCGCAACACAACAATAAGAATCGGATTATTAATTCATTATGTAAAAACATGCGAATGAATGCAAAATAAATGTGTAGGTAGGTGTAACAAATCTTAAATAACCTTTTAGATGAGATAAATAAATACAGAACGACAGAACAACACTATAATATGTAACAACAAATTTTTATGACAATCAGGGTGTGTTTTTTTCTGTATATGAAAATTAAAACTCTTCGTTTCAATAGTAAAAAATCGGCAAACACACCAAATCACATCTAACCTGACGGCTCAAAGAAAACTCGAATATCCGCAGCACGTGAAAATTAAAAATTCAACTTTTATTTTGAACGCACCTCGTATAAACTTACCACGGAGGCAACTCTGATGAAGGAATCTCCAGCAACCACTAATAAGACATTGTTTCTATTTTTCAGAATAATAAAATTTAGGAACAGATAACTATTCAAGACCCAATCAAGCGGTGGTTCCTGACCCAAACAATATATGAGGGTGAGTCCTATACAGAGGTACTAAGCAGGGATGTCAGTCATCTAAACACGGTCAAGTTCCACTGTAAATTTGATAGACGGATGTAAGTTGTGTTGTGTGCAGACCAACCTGGTAAAATAACAACTTGACCCGAAGAAAATCTTGTGACCTCGGCAAGATTATTATTTAACCAGTTTTAATGTTCAGTGAGTATAGATTTTGCATTTTTTATTGTCATTGTTATTTTTTAATACTGCAATGACACCACAAAATGTTTATTTTAATTGCTTATATTATTTATTGAGGTCTACTACAAAACTATGAATACTAATAAATATAGTTATATTTTGGGATTATAGAAAGGATGATGTGACTTTTTTGATAAAAAACTGAATCTTAACAAAACGAGACAATTTTGCACACACAACCCCTTTCATTTCCTACGGTTTATCACGAAAGCACGAAGGCTCATAAGCATGTTTTAGAAGCCCCAGAAAAAACATTTTTGTCATTTTAGATTTTATGTTGAGAATCCAGAATGACACACCACGGAAGTACACTCATAATATAAGTAATGTTTTCTGTCTATACTTAGATTCTTTATTCCGTTTATTTCCATAGTAAACATTTTAGATACACCTACGTAAACCAATGATAATATTGTTGAACATACGGAATTCATTGGTGTTAAATATATTAGTTCTACTTGCAGTATTTCTGTGAAATACTATCTAAACAATGTGTTTTTTGTTGCTGTTGTTATAATGGGTGCAAAAACATGTTCCGTTGACTGTTGCTCGGTTGGTCCTTGAACGGATGGATAGGCTAATCTTGTCAGCTCTAAATTCCTACAACGTTTTTCACGTTAAACGAGCCTTGAACTGTCGGTAGACCATGAAGATTTACCATCGATCATACTTGATTCTAGTACCATGACATTTCCTCTACTTTACCTGTTCCAGTCTTCACCATATTTACGTATGTCTTCTCTTTCTTCTGTTGTATTGATCTTATCTTCATCGTTTCTTTATTGGTTTCTTAGATTTTCTTGGTGGTCTCTGGTTGCTGTGCTTCAAAGCTGAACGTGCCTCATAGCTTCATTTTTTCTCTGTAAAATAAAACACGTATACTCCACAAATTAATTTCAAAATCTTTTACACTCCTACACGAAATGAATCACTTTCTTTTCTTCCATTTTTGTTAAGGTTGTGTAGTGCTTTTGCGTTAATTTTTTCTCTACTTCACGTAGTCTTCTTTCTTCTTATTTGTCAGCTTACCGTTGTTTTTTTCCTAATTAAATTTTTGTCTAATTCACGTTTCCTTTCTTCTAGTTTCTCAGATTCGCTTTTATTGTCTTCTCTCTTAGCTTTGCGTAGTTTCTACTTTAGTTATGTCAAATTTTTGCATTAATTCTTCTTTTTAAGCTTCACGGTCTTCGGTCTTCATTTATCCTTATCAAACATTTCTTGTTGCTATTTCATAAACTGTTCAATCATAATTCTATACTGTTGGCAACACACTGTATATCGGCATCAAGAATAACTTTTAATGTAACGTATTTAGGATTTATTTTTAATCCTAAACATAAAAAAATAAAGAATAAATAAAGGAATTACAGAATGAAATTTAAATGTCTCCATAAAATCGGTGGTATCAGGGTCGGGAAGCACAGTGTCTTCGTGACTATCTATTAAAGCACCCACTGGTTTTTCGGAGGTCAATGATTCTTTATAAATGCATTCGAAAGATGCGTACATACACCATATATAGTTTTTATTTTTATTTTGGTTGGTACTGTTCATCTGAACTTTGAAACAAAACCAAAACATAAATATGAGACCCCTGGACATTATTTACACTTTTATAATTGTTTTAAAAATTATTTTATTTAGTGTCATTGAATTTTGAGTTATTTTTCGTTCGATTATACTTTAAATATGATTAAAACCAGACAGCAAATAGATATCCGGGAATCTAAAAAATACGAGGGATGTATGAACCTCTGCTACCTTCTTTCTTCAAAATTGAAACCTGTTCGTTGCCTGGTTCTGGAATTTAGGCATGACAATGATATTATGAACGGCTATCTGCGTGCCAAACGACATGCGTGGTGTGGGTTATTAAGGGTAGTTTATTACGTCTTGAATGATAGCGTCTTATGCCAAACAAAAGCATTAAAATTGAAACCTGTTTGTTGCCTCCTGGGTTATGAAATTTAGGTAGAACAATGATAATATGAAGGGCTGTAACAGAAATAACTCATCCCAAGCCAATTGGAACCCCAAAAGGAGTTTCAGACGTATGAATAATTACAACATAGAGCTGTTCGCTCTGTATATTCTCAAAAATTGGTTAGAATTTATTAACATAAAAAGAAATCTATATAATTTTCCCAATAAAAAAAATTATAAAACGGTAATTAGTCCAATAAATTTTGATTACCTAATAAGATTGTTTAGTCAAATATACACATAACAATGTATCGTATTTCTTCAATAATCCACAATAAAAATTATATTTCACGTAAAATCAAGAAAATGTACTCGAATCGTATTATAAAAATATTGTAAAGCAAACATAATATAATATCATGATGAGAAAATTGTTGAGAATTTTACAAGGTACCTAATAAATAAATGCTGAGGTAAAACGTATAAATATTTATAATGTATTTTTTATATAAAAGAAAATAGACGCGACAAAGTACAAATTTTTAATGTTAGAATGTGTTATAAACTCAATAAAACAGCGAAAAATACATTGTTTAATTCAGCCTTTTCTGGAAAAAGAATCTCCTACAAACAGCTACAGTTTTATTCGGTGAATGATATCCTTGAGTCCTTCGTGTAGGAAATGAGGTACGACACATATTTTGACCAAGCTCTGAATGTTTTAGTTAGTTTTATTTTCTGATACCAAGTTGTTTTCTTGCATATATGGCAAATAAATAAATGCCAAAGCCCGCAATATGCTGTTTGGCACGTACATACTACAAGGCTTTCTTTCAGGTACACCGATTACTTGCTTTGGCTTGCCAAATTCCTTTTGGGCTTATCAAAACCAAAATTCATAATGTGGACGTATCTCATGAATAGGAAATTAGATATCTCTGTATATTTTTATAAAGCGTAATTTTTACGTTAAAGATAAACGTAAATCCACTACAAAAAAAAAACAACAAAAAGTTGTTTAAATTTCTATTTCAGTATTATGATTTAATCTAAGAATGAAATTATCTATAAATATTAGTTTTCAATAAAATTTTCAGATTTCAACAATAGATACTTAAAGATTATTTCTATTGATATTTCTTTATAGATTAATAATATATAATTACAATATTAACGTTCTATATATTCTCGGTAACGTGAAGCGTTGCTAAACATTTTTTTTGCCAATAGACAATAGCAGAACTTATTTTGAATTTTGCGCCAAAACAGCCATCACACCTTTTTGGAAAAAATTTACGCCACTGCCTTTATTGCAAATACAATAACGTTATTAAATGCCCCATACCTTGTCGAAGAAAACAGTATTCTTTAATTTTTTCATACGGTACACCGTTTTCGAGATATTCAAGATTTTCTCAGGTAATGTTAGGCCAATTAACATTGCAAAATGAGTTTAAATTTACTACGTGTTGACGCTTTTGGCGATTTCATACCTGCTGATAACTGTCACTAAGTTCTCTGTCTGTTATTCTTGAACATTTCGGTTTTCTAATTAAACAATATATTATATTGAATCCTGCCAAAACAACTGTTTAAACAGCCATCACACCTTTTTGAAAAAATCTTTTACGCCACTGAATTTATTGCACATACAATAACGTCATTAAATGCCCCATACTTTGTCGAAGAAAACAGTATTCTTTAATATTTTCCATACGGTGCACCATTTTCGAGATATTTGAGATTTTCTCTGGCCAATTAACATTGCAAAATCAATTTAAATTTAACGAAATAGGACGTTTTTGTCAATTTCATACTTTCTTTCACTACGTTCTCTTATAGCAAATGTTCGAGATTTTCTCCGGTAATTTTAGGCCAATTAACATTGCAAAATGAAGTTAAATTTAACGAAATAGGACTACGTTTTGATGTTTTTGCCAAATTCATACTTTCTTTCACTACTTTATTTAAAACGGTCCCTGGTATATTCATAGAGTTCGATTTGTAAATTTTAAAATATGTAGTATTGAATAGTAATAATAATTTTAGTGTAAGGTTACTATATAATATAAACAACACACTTACACTTTACTTCCTTTACAAATTTGCAAAGCATAATAGAAAAGATTAAAAATGTTTTCATTGCAATAAAATAGGTCAATGCCCAATGGCAAGGTTCTTATAGAAATAAAGTCTAAAACTGGTAAAACCTAATAATAATAATATTACAAAGTCCTTATATGTAGTAAAACTGTGCAAATATTAAAATAAATTATAATAACTGAACTATCTCTCTCTTTTTTTAATTTTTTAGCAATGAATGCGTTTTGCAAACAACATCCAACCAGTATGTCATCGTTTTTTCTGCTTGTATATGACAAAAAATTGCCTATATGTCATAGGATGCCTCTATGATTAGCGCACTAGACTAAATTGCGTCCGGAAATCTGTCACTAGCTCCCGGTCTATATATTTATTATCTGTAATATCAAAGAAACAAGCATCATAAAACTCAACATAAAAATATTCTACTGTTGTTTAAAAACAAAAGAAATATTCTATGAGTAATTATAATGCAATTTTCTGTGAGAATATTACTTTACAAAACAGGTAATTTCTTTTTGACTCATATTGTGTGAAATGAATTTTAAGTATTGTTATAAATAAGAATAGCTAACTTTCATTATTGCTGTACGAGGCTAGTTGCAAATGAAATGCAACAAAATAACCATCCACAACTGTTGGCTTCTTCATTTGATGTAAAACACTTTTCGACAGTGTATGTCACCAAGTGAACAATACGAACAGGTTCGAAAGAAGCCAATCTCACTTCAAGAGCTTAGCATTGGTCCAAAATCAGCGATATCGGTCTCACTGAATTACAGGGACATGACTATAACTAGTTTTTATAAAATGATCACGTCCTGACTGTCTAATATTTTATATATCATCTTTTGGTGCATTGTTGATAAGTATTTTATTTTATATTTAGATTTCTAGTCATATACTTCAAGACTAGTTGTCTTTTTATAAAACAATGCATCATGTAATATATTTAAAAGTAAGTACGTCCTCGTTACTTCATCCATCCTGTATGTTATCTCTATTATTATCAATAAAAAAATCAAATCTATATTTAATCAAAAATTGGATGATTGTAAAACGATAAAAATTACGTCAGAGCTTTAAAAGGATAGTATTATATTATTGTAGATTGTAAATACTTAAGAAAAAAATTCCAAAACGTTTAAATCAAATTAATCTTAGGTTTTTGTTCTGAAAAAGTATTCGCTTAACGATATTTTCTGTCAAAATATAGTCCGTAGGCTTGGAATTAGTTTAAAGATTTAATTACATTTACTTTATCCCACTTCTGATAATTCGTATCAAATATTACTTAATACAGAAGACCACAAATTTATTTCATTAAAAAAACTGACAAAAATCAATAATTATTGAAGGAATTTACTAGCATTTGAACTTGTTAGTATATTTGTTTCGAATTTCCTAAATTTCTTCGAAAGAGAGCCCCAATACATAATATGAAATTTGTGTTTATTATGACCAACTCTATAACAAAACCGCTGCAATTTGCATCAATACTATCCAGTAGGTACTAGTAGTAATAAATTTGTTTTATATAAATCAGAGTATCTGCCTATTAACGTGACAACAAAAAGTTTAAATACCCTAACAGACCCATGCCAATAATACATGCACTTACTTAGTTGCACATGTGTTTACTTATGTACCTCATGCAAGGATTTTAGAGTTTCTTAATTACCTACTATTTAACATACCACCCACAATCTAAGTAAATAAACATACTTTAATAACAATTACAAATTATAAAATCTAATGAAGAATTTTTGTAAACAAACTAGGTAGGTAAGTACTGTTTATTTATAAAAAAATATGCCGAGAGCAATTTAATAATGGGAATCTCCTATTACGTATTCCTAGGACTTGCCAGTGTTTCGAAAAATAACAACAAAATTATATTAATACAAGCATTAAACATTGTAATAACTGCTTTACCTAATTAGGTATATTTTAGTAACGTTTTGAATTCTAGAAACAATTACATGGTTATTGGTTAACTAATAATTAATCTGAATTTTACTTAATATGGATTTGAAAACATTAAGTAAATAACGTAACAACAAAAAGTAACTAATCAAGTAGGTATTATTTATTGAGGAAACATGGAAATACTTTTAAATTCTGTTTTATGTAAAGTATGAGTAAGATCTTATTGATGAGTGACTCACATACCTACCTAGGTGCCTACTGTTGATGTTTCTCCTAATTTTAAGAAATAATACAACTAATGTAATGTAAATTAATAACTATTTAATTACGTGGATATTATATTTTTGTAATATATATACCTAATGACATTTAAATTGAATACAAGTTTAAATGGATAAACTTATGTCGGTTTTTACGATATTTAAATTTAAAAAAAATGGGCGTAACTTTATGTATAATAATAATTGTATTATTTAAAAAATTATTAAATCCCAAACCATATTCTAAAATCGATGTAAGTATCAACAACTACACTGTTATGTTCTTTTGGAGATCAACGATCAACCACTTACAGTTTTAGGTTAAAATATACAAATTAACTAAACTACATACCAGACAGAATTTTTCCTTAATCTCTGTACGTTCATCTTCTGAAAGATTTTGAGTATCAGATGCCATTTGTTTTAACAAAATTAATTTCTTGGTTGAACACTAAATTTATTTACTTCGAGTAAATTTTTCACCGACACAAACACTTCTTTACTCCACCTCAAACAAGCTACAAATGTCAATGTAAAATTAAAACACTATGTTGCCATGTGCTGTCGCTAAATGCAAATGAGTTGAGTTTACATCAGATATTCTGTAAGGGGGGCATGGTTGTAATGCATTTTTATACATTGTTATTAATAAAATACCACAAGTTAAACAGGAAGACACAAATATGATGTTGAACCTCTAGTATTTTATTGTAATAAAAACTTCAATTTAACAACATATTCCTATTAATATCTAAAAAATTATTCTCAAATTCATAAAAAAAATTTGGCAACCACGAAAATGTAACAAAACTTACAAGACCCAAGGGTAGTTATGCGCATTGAAGACCATCGATATTTTGATTACGATTTTAGATATCTTCTCCATATTTTTTATTCGGCTATATCGGTTACCATCGATATTTTGTTTCGATGGTTTTTCTGACAACTGATTTGTCAATAAAAAACACTAACTACTGTCAAAGATTAATGTACATCTTTGCTACTGTTCTAGCGTAAATATACAGGCTAGAATTTAAAAATACGTAGGAGAATATTGTACGGATTGCAAACTATTTACACCTATTTATAACATATTGTTTTGTTCATTATAAATAAATACAGATTTAATTAATTTGATTTGAATTCATAGAATAGAATGGGCAAACAGTTTTCTTTTTACTGAAATTACTGCTAACTATACTAATAAACGCTATTCTACTAACTGAGATTACCTAGGTATATTGTAATAATAATCTGTCTACCTACTAATGAGCTCGGATTGCTCGCATATCTTCTACTCCTATATATTATGACTTGAGATATAGTCGAAAAAGTGAGTTGATAGTAGTAGATTAAGATTAAAAAATATATTGATATTAGAAAATTACATCGATATTTACGATCTATGATATAAATATCGAGGGTTTTTCAAAAATGCGCATCCCTAATCTAGAGACAACATGGATCTATGCCGCTCATATGCCACTTGGTAGTATTCGTTATATTTCGCGGAAATCCGTTCAAATTTAAATACCGACAAACTGCCAATGTTGTCAAATGTAATAATATTTTTAAGTTTCTTAACATAGAAACTTTATGATAAAGTACCTTATTCTCCAGGGAACATATCGATTGCATTGCATTTTCATAACTCTCAATGGATTTACATTACCGTGAATCACACAAAATTATTTACTGACAATTTGACATCACTATGGATTCCAAAAATGGTATCCTTTTATGGAAGAGGAAGAACAGTACATAGTACGAAATTCCTACATATTTGCCAACTAAACCATGCCTGCATACCTCGATTGATTATTGGAGAAATGTTGCATGATGCAGCGGCCATGTTGTTGCAAATAAATTCGTTACCCTTTGTCTTCACTTACTATTCAGAACACTTGATTTTCTATAGTGGTGCCATCTTTTCCAAAACTTATCAGTTAGATAGATGTTACAAAACATTATAGTAGGTACGTCAAAAAAGAACAAAAATTAATCAAAGTTACAGCAACAAAGAAAGGCTTACAAACAAATTAAAATAGCAACAACATAAAACAAACTAATATCTAGAAAAATCTTACAATATCGCTTCTGAAATAGTCCTCAAATGTATAAAAAGCTTGAGATATCAAAAATGATTTAATACTTTTGTTAAACTGGACTTCACCAAGGTTCCTTATGTGAGACGGCAGCTTATTATAAAATTTAACACAATAATAGTCAGAACCTTTCCTAGTCCTCAAAAGGCGGTGAAATTCAGGCAATATGTCATTTCGATTTCGCGTACCATAATTATGCATATCAGAGTGAAGAGTGAAATGCGAGACATTGGTTCGAATGTAGCCAAGACAGTTTAAGATGTACAAGGAAGGCAAAGTAAGTAGTCCGTGTTCAACAAAATACTTTTTACAGCAGTCACGCCAACCGAGCCCCAACATTGTACGTAAACATCTCCTCTGTAGCTTGAAGATTTTCATTGCATGGGAACTATGTCCCCAGTTCAAAATACCATACGACATACGGGAAACAAAATAACCGTGATATACCGTCAACAGACTGGCGATTGAAACACTCAAGCCTTCTGATGAGATATATGACCCTGGACAGCGAGCACCCAAGCTCTTGAACATGACTCTCCCAGGTTAATTTAGGATCAAGATGAACCTCAAGGAACTTCACGCGAACATCGCTCTGAAGATCGATAGGCGCAGAACGCAATGTAAAGTTCATGCTCTGAGTTTTAGCCTGATTCAAGCTCAGTTCATTTGCCAGAAACCAATTGCCTATGTCAGTCTCAACAGCATTAACCAACTCCCCTAAAGGGTCGTTTGGTCGATATCTAATCAGACTAGTTGTGTCGTCAGCAAAGAGGATTATATTTGAGTCTTCTTGAAATTTGTATACTTAAATCATTTACATATATTAAAAACAGTAAAGGTCCCAAAACCGACCCCTGGGGCACACCCCGTCCAACCCTTCGTCTCTCCGAGTATCGTCCCCCATACAAAACGTGCTGAAAACGATCGCTGAGATAAGAGCCAACCAAGGCAACACTGTCAACATCAAAGTTATAGTAAGAGAGTTTCTCAAGAAGTATCTCATGTGAGACACAGTCAAAAGCCTTAGTGAGGTCATAAAAGGAAGCAAAGGTGTCACAGCCCTGCTCCATGCCATCCGAAACATATTCCAAAAGGAGTACCTCTTTTTAGTTGAAGGTTCAGACTACTCAGATTTATTTCCTTTTTAATATTTATTATCCAGGCTGTTCAAAATGTAATCTTTAAGGCTTGGATCATAGCCCGCCCCTGGCAAACTAAAAAAGCTAGATTAGTTTGAAGACCACTATTTTAAGAGATCCTTACTTGCGTTCATTGTATACAATTTTTGTTATATTATACAGATTACTTTAAAAGTTATTCAAGAACAACCGATTTTCAACGGCGCTCTATAGGGGCATATTATCTTCGTAAAGAAAACCTGTAGGTAAAAAATTATACGAACTTGTTATATATTTTCTATCTGTTTCTGAGAGATTCCCCACAGTTTCCGGGACACCCTGTATGGAACTATATTTTACTAAACGATTAGTTCAATTATTACTCTAAATTATATCGGAATTTCCCTCTAAAAAAAGAAACAAGTAAAATTTTAACTGAGTATAATATAAAAAACTCTAAAAACTACTGTTGTTTACATTATTCGTTTTTTTTTTCTGTTTTCTTATCTGTTATATTTTAAAATATTATTCTATTTACAATGGAAGTAGGTATTTACTTTTTATATTTCTTTGTGCACGGCGATATATCGATTTTAGGCATATTGTAATGAAATAGGGATAAGTAAGTTTTACAAATAATTTTTGTGATTAAAATAAAATATTCTATTCAGTAGACAATCTTTTCGCGAACGGTAAAGATGTGTTACAGATTTTAGAAGATACTTTTGGTATTTTATAATAATAATAATAAATAATACCACGAACCGTCTTAAATTTTGCTCGCGAATATAAATTAAGTGGATATAATTACATTATTTGTTTTTAGTTATTTTTGTAAATAAATTAGCGCCGCGGCGGTCGCGTAAAAGTGATGTGTGTACTAAAAAAATCGGTAAATGATTTCTAACTGTGTCGGGCTACTCAGTTTTTAAATCTAGTGAACAATTTAGTGCTTGGAACTATGTAAAGCTTGGTTATTGCTGGTATGGTATCCAGGAGGTTAAACAAAGGAAGGAGTGTCAGGTGTAAGTGATTAATTTTTTAGATTTTCACATCAAAATGTCCAATAGTTCTAAATATTTTTCATAAAATACCTACATGGAACGCGTCTTGGTTCTTGTAAAATATCTGCCTGCCAAATAGAATTACTTATTATTTTTTTCCATGTGATTAATAATTAGACTATTTTGAACAAAATTAGGTATAGTGTTTCTAAAGTTAGTTTAAAATGATATAAAAAACCACAACTCATAATAATACATTCCTTATGATATTTTAAAAATCCTTTATGTATTAACAATTGTATGTTCATTTGTATAAAAGTATACTGTATTTTTCCTTGCCGCTTCAACACGGCAACATATAAACCTACGCTGAAAAAGATGCACACGTACCTAGTCCGTGTTTGAACAGCAAGCATACCTTTAGAATGATTAATACTATTGTTAATACTTGTTATGCACATAAGTAGATACATTTATAATAATATGCTTCTGATATTATAAACTAACAACAAATTTTACTACCTTAGTCAGTGACATTTTCTATATAGAACGTAAGAATTTTATAATATGTGTATTCGTCACTTCATTATTTTCAGACCTTAACTGATGATAAATATTTAAAAGAAGACGGTGGTTTTGCACATGAAAATCTTGATGCTTAAACTCCCAACGTGTTCCGCTCGTGTCGTATACTGGCCGTGTCTGATACAGTGCCTGCAAAAAGTTTCATCCACTTGAGGTTTTTTTAAAAATTATTATCGAATTATGATAGATCTTCTTCCATTTTATTAATCTAAGAAAAACTATTGAACAGATCATGGTTACAATATTCTGCCACCGTGTTCTACTGTCGGGCACAAATTTTATTGTTTAAATTCCACATTAAGTCTTCGCCATCATATGATGCCATCCGATTATATTTTTTAGATTAATCTGAGAAAATAACACGTTGCCAAAAATTATTTATTTCATTCATATATTTATTTGCAAACTCTAATACTTTTTTTTCGATTAATCATTAACCCAATATTTTTCCAGTCACTGTAGTTATTTTTTAATACTGTCTGTATCCTTTGGCAGGCGTGATTTATTATACGTCTTGTATACGAGGGAGAAATGTATCAAAAAACGCTGCATTCAATGCCCGTTCAATTTATATATTTTACATTGACTTTAGATAGACTATACGGATGGAGACAAAATTATCAAGATGTATATTTTTAAACTCCAAAACAGCACTGTATATCCTACTTGGATCAATTCAGCTTAAAATGTATTTGTTTAAGTGCCATTTGTAAATAAAGTTATCCGATTTTAAAATAATACATTCGTTATAAAATAATTAATATAATTTTGTTAAGGATTTCTTTTTTGTGCATTTCAGGAGTGCCCATAGGCCCTAGTTTTGTTAAGATTTAGCATGGAATGGAATGGATTGGGGTTTAGTGCAGCAAGGTTTGTCACATGGTAGGTACCTACTCCTCAAATAAATTCAGTAATATTGCACATATTATATCAAAAATTTTAAACAAAAAAAATAATAATTGTTATTTTTTAACAGTGCCTACTTTCTTTGTTACAGATAAATTATATATCCAGTGCGCCGCGCCGGTATCGCGTAAAAACTAGTGAGCTTTTTATCGTCGAAACCATGTGTGTGGAGTTTATGACCATTTAATTTGCTATTTTGAAGGTCGTTATTCGTTAATTGAAATAGTAGTTCGTCTCGCGCTTGTAAATTTCGAAAAAAAAACGTAAATGATTTCATTTGGTCAATGGTAAGACATTGAAGTATGGTAAACATTTCCTGGTTTGGAAGAATAAGCTACAAATTTCTAGGTGTAAGTGAATTTAAACATATTTGTATTATACAGCCATGGATGTATCGAATCCACATTGTTTTTGTTTTCTCAAATAACCACCAGAAAACAAAATTGCAAACAATATGGAATTGTCTCCAAATACTAGCTTAATTTGCTAGGTGAAAATGTTTCAATTCTTCATCAACGAATCAATTAATTCAGTTTGTATTTATAACATTTTTAACCATGAACAACTTTTTTTGCAGAAGTCCGTAGATGACATATCCACTAAAAGTATTTCATAACCATGGGAACAGAGAAGTATGCACAGCAATCAACGGAAATAATATTTAAGGCTGCTTTTGATGGTAGGATATTCAAGGGTTTGAGTTTTAATAGGTATGTGCTAATTAAAGTAAACAAAAGCAATTTGTTTCAAAACTTTGATATCGGTTATCATCAGATATTTAACAAAAACTTCAATAAATGATTAAATGAATTTCAATTAAGTATTACGTAATAAAATTTCAAATAGCAGGCTAGGTTTCAGTTTTAAAATGTGCTAATTAAAGTAAACAAAAACAGTTTGTTTCAAAATTTTGATTTCGGATATCATCAGATTTTTAACAAAAACTTCAATAAATGATTAAATGAATTTAAATTAAGTATTACGTAATAAAACTTCAAATAGCAGGATAGGCAGGCATAATATATGCGCAGGACTAGGATGTGAGATCTCGCCAAAAATAAAAAAAAATTTCGAAAAACTTACTCACTCCTGCGCACATATTATGAAACACACTGTATAGTTCTAAATCGGGCCCTGATTAGGCACACGGCTTAAATCTACAGAGGTAATTACAACTTACAAAGCGACAAAAATAAATATACCCACCACTGGTTAAAATACCCTTTAAACTATATTATTCCTTATCCATTTTGAATGGACATAATTAAGAATGATAAGGGCGGTAGTGGTGCCGTATGCTTACGAACTCTTTTCACTATATATATATTATAACAAGAAATCCCTTTGGGATTTCCTAGTCGTTTTGGGGTAGTCTTATCTATGATAAATGTAATTGAGGTTTATAAAAAAAAATCGTAATTTTTTTTATTTTTTTTTTATTAATTTTTTTGAATTTTTCTTTTAATTTTTTTTTGTATTTTTTTGTATTAATTTTTTTTTATTTTTTTTTGAATTTTTTTCTATTAATTTTTTATTAATTTTTGAATTTGAATTAAAAAAAAAAAAAATAAATAAAAAAAAATAAAGTATTGCCACAGCTGGGATTCGAACCCCTAACCTTTCGCATGCGAAGCGAACTCCCTACCAATGACGCCACAGAAACCTGATAACAAATATTGTATTTTAATTTTACAATTAATAGAGTGATCTTACTAATATTCTATATATGAGTGATATTACTAATATAGGTTCCAACTACCTAACTGGTGAAATTTTAAATGGGAACAATACACATACACCCTGTATAAAAATTTTATGATCCCATTCTAACTGAAAATACTGTGAAACTTAAAAAAATATATAAAAATCTTCAAACTTAAATTTTTTTGAAACATTTTTGAGCCACCCTGTGCAATAATTTCATAAACCATTCTAAAAACTTAAACAAAACATTTTTAAGTTACCCCGTAGATAACCTTTAGAAGCTTATAGTTTCACTTCAAAGAAATCTTGAATTGATATCCAAAGAAATCAAAAAATTATTCAAAATATTACTTTTTTGTCCTTAACAAAATAAAGAAATACATTTTTGAGTTACCCCGTATTTAAATTTAAAGTTTATGCTAAAAATTTCTAAAGATTTAAAAGTTTTTCGATTGCAATCTGAAAAAAAAGTTAAATGTGCACAATCAATAACACATTCAAAAATGAACTGGGATCACTTTGTGTATAACTACACCACCTAAGAAAACACCCCTGTATATACTGAAATCAAGTTTTTACTTTAGACAAAATTAAAGAGCATCGAAAAGTGTCTTATTCCATAGAAGAGGTTATGCAACCGTAAATACCATAATGATGTGTTTGAGGTTGCATAAATATAAGATATTAAAACTAATCAGTTAAAGGTCATTGATTGGTTGTAATTATTGAAATTGTAGCCCGTCTGCATATATTCAACGATGTTAATATCTCTCCCACCTCAATGATATCTCTGCACATATAACGGGATCATTGAACTTTTTTGTATTATTATTGAAATTGTAACCTTTCTGGTGGGAATCAATTTTCTAATGGCAAAAAATGTGTCAACTTGTGCCAGATTTAGTTCATGTGAATAGTAGTAAAATAAAAATAAGTATAAACGTTGATTGAAAATTAAATATTTCAATCAACGGTATAAATTAGTAGTTTTTTTTACATAAAATAATGTTTTAATATTTGTTATATTATTGTGAAAACATATTTTCTGTAGCAGCGCCATCTTTTTCAAAATATCAGAACTCAGATATTTCTGAATGCAAGTTTCTATTTTTCAATTGCTGTTGAAACTTGAAACTTTCTTCTTCTTTTAATAAGAATGAAAAGAAAACGACAATTTTTATTTTTTTTATGTTTTTAATAATTATACATAAGGTTTGAAATTACAAAAAATACATCAAGTTAATGCCATGATATTATTGAACAGTGTCTGTATAAATATTAAAAGTAAAAATAAACCTAGCTTTATCAAAAATGGATAGTGTAACATATTCTTGTGTTTGGGTAGGTAACTTTTGATTATCATGGATATTAATTTTTTCAAAAATCGCGTTCGTTATAGCCTATTCATTATCAGGTTATACTATTTCATATATCAATTTAACGGAGCTAATTTATCATTAATTTGCGTGCCGGGATCTGAATTATAAGCGATATGTCGGTTTATATATGGATTTCCATTCTCGGGACATCTGCAGTTTGTTGTTTGTCTATTTATTGCAGGAACATAAACATCCTTTATATTGTATACTAGGGGTTTCCAATTTTGCGTGTCAGTTTGTGGTGTGTAATAGTTATTGGAGCTTTGTTGTTTTGATATCGGCACAAACTGTGGCGAATTCATTACAAAAGCTGGTTGATCAATAATTGGTCTAGTGTCATAGTTATTAGGAACAAAGTTATTAGAAGGTGTTTTACTTAAAGTTACATATTGCGGAGGCGGTGATTCTCCGAAATAAGGGTTGTTAAATGTAGGCTGAAAATAAGGAACTCTGATTTCTATACCATTCATGTGAAATGCACCATCTTCACTATTAGTTTTAGTACTGAGAAAGGGTCTAGCTCCGGACTGCACCGACGGATAAACATTTCTAGGAAGTTTTGTATAAAAAGGATAAGTATTTTTCCTTAGATCTGGATTATCAGTGTTGTGTAAATATAAAGGTTTTTGATGATTAGGGAAAGTTGGAATCGGTGTGAATGTATTCCTACCGATAAAATTTGGATCAATGTTTGTGCCTTTATATCCTACAACAATTGGGACATCTGTCGTGTCATATTCAACAGGTTTTTGGGTAGCATTTTTTAAATCCACTTTAGTTTTAACACGAACTACAACGTCAGTTTCTACAGAAGAGTCTTTGTTAGGGTCAGTAATATTGCATCCACCACCAGCACAAACGATTCCACGATTTTCTAATTGAGTGTCTTCGGAACTTTGCCTCCGCACAATTGTTCTGGTTTGTTTATCTTCAAAATCTATCTGACCAGAGACTTTATTGTTTAAAGCAGTTACTAAAATATTATCCATACTTAGTAGTTATTATTAAATATGATAAATAAAACTTACCAAAAACCAAATAGGAACATATTATCACTAATTTCAACACCATCTTTTATTGATAGATAGGTAGGTAACAAATGCAACAACATGAATGTTCGCAGTGAGATGAAAAATATGATGCGACAAAATTGAATGAAGACACTTAGCGTGTTATAAATCTAAACAAATTATTACCTAAACAACTATTTGAAATCGCAATCTTGATCTCCTTCATTTCATTCAAGGTTCCTTTGTTATAATTACATAATTAATTTTTTTTATAATTTGCCTGCAGGGGCTAATGAAGCCCGGAAGTCAACCAGATTCTAACACGATAACCACAACAATCAAAATAATCTTAACATATTATATTTATTTACGAGGATTATTCAATACAAAACAGGTTTGAAGTGTTTATCGATGATTTTATGCCTCTTTTGTCTTCATAATAATATCTGGCAGGCCTTGTTGCCCAATTACAAGATAATTTCATAGTACAAACAAAAAAATACGTAATACCGGAAGTAGCTCGCAGATATACACCTAGATGATGCTTAAATTTCTAAAATAGCCGTCAATCTTACATATTATAACATAATATAGACGTTTATCGCTGCTTTAATGCATCTTCTATTATTATAACTGTATTGAGAGCATACCATTCAAATACAAATGCCAACTTAGTCATCAGAAAAAAATCTTGAATAGTGCAGAATAAATAAAGACAGGAAAACGTTAATTTTCAAAATATATTTATTATAAATATTCTCATTTCTGTATAATAAAACTTTATTAATTACAATTTAAGTATTGAACTCCTCTATCTGAGGGTTCTTGGTTCACTTATTTACTAATATTACAAGACACCAAAAGCGCAACTCTCAGTACAAGATTGTTTAAATAAAAATACTAGAAAAAATAATAAGAAATTAAAAAATATCACAATACTTATTAGGTACAAAAACTAATATACAAAAAAATTATACAGTCATTATACACGAAACCACTAGTTTGATGTAAAAATAATTATTAATTTATCTATTTAGGTACCTATTGTTATTTATTTAATCATGTGGTTTAGTTATATAAACTATTATATACAATTATTTGGCACACAATTTTACAGGAACATTAAGATAATTCGTATTAGCCACTGTCAAACATACCTAGTTAGTTGTGCATAAAATTCTTGTAAGCAAACATGCAATTGCGTGAATGATGGCCGTTCTTCAGCACTCATTGCCCAACAATACGCCATCACAGCAAATCTGTAAGAAAGAAACACAAATAGAAATTTGAACGAGTTGCGTGAACATCGCTGTATAGAAAAGAAACACATACAATTCATCTGGACAATTAACTGGTTGAGACAATCGATATCCATCCTTCAAGTAAGCGGCCATTTCAAATGGATCAATTTCAATATATGGCTGTTGAGCTAATGTAGTGAACTCCCATAGTAAAACACCAAATGACCAAACATCTGACACAGGGCTGAAGCTTTTGTGAAGCAGACTTTCTATGGCCAACCATTTAACAGGTCTGTTTTCATTATCTCCTAGGCAGTGGTAATCGGATGGAAATAGATCTCGTGACAGTGCATTATCCGCTATTTTGATTTTGAGGTTTTCATCAACGCTGTAACAGATGATATTCATAGTATTACACCCCTTTTTTGGCAGATTCCATAAATAATAATTATATATTTATTTATATATTTCTGCCTAAATACTTAACAAACATTTAGCTAAACAATTCATTAACAAATTATTAAAAAAAAAACTAATTAAACAAATTAATATTAAACAAACATCACACGCTAATCATTAGAACTAGACTTGCATTTTTCTTTACTACCCTTATCCCATATTCCACGGAATTATAAACACCCTCTCGATGTCGAAGGACATTATTTTTAACAGTTCTAGTGCGACAGGTCAACCCACGAAAGGGAAAACGTCCATATTTGCGACTATTCTGATGACATTTCTAAGTATTCCCGGTAGTATTCCTATGTTATTTCTCTCTAAACTGTTCTCTAGGCTCGGGTTGCTTCCCCCTGTTGTGCAAGACTTTGTCCGTGGATGAATAAATAAATAAAAAGCGCGTTCAGCAGAATTACGAGATGACGGATCGCTCTAAAAATCGACCAACTTTGTTGTGATGACCGCGACCATTATTATTATAAAAGGGAAATTATAGGACTCTAATGTTGGTAGTATTGACTTAGAATATAACAACACAAAATATTTCTACTTACACACAATTCCTAGCTGCCAAATCTTTATGAAGAATATGCTTCTTATGGAGATACTGCATCGCGAGAATTATCTGTAATGCCATATCAACAACCTCCTGTGTTGTTAATGTGTGTTGAACTTCCGATGATGCCTTACATTTTTGTAAAAATATTTTTAAATTCTGAAAATTCTCATGAGGATACAGAAGAAACGGTGCAGTGTGATCTTCAATCGAGACTCTAAGTATACTTAAAATGTTCTTGTGATTTAGTGAATACATCGCCATTCCTTCTTGTAAAAGCAACGCTATTTGTACTTGACTTGCGTGGTCAGTAGCGGTTTTCACAATAACTGAGTCTTCGGAACCCTCTTCGTTGGTATAGGTGCCTTCGTAGACCCGACCGAAAGTACCTTCAAGTATTACACTATTCAGTCTCACACGACACCTAAAAAATAACACATTTTTACTTCATCTGCAATATATAAATGCTTCATCAGGCTCAATATCAGCATATCTTGTAACATTAGAACTAAGTAACCATGATATGAAGGCAATACCATAAATACGTAAGCAGTTTCACTTGATCCTTATAGATAAGCATTACAACCAATGCAAATTGAATATTTCAGAAGCTTTTGACATTTATTTCTGGAAATTACAATGATGGTAGGTACTTACCTTTGTATTGTAAGTTCACTTATCCTTTCCTGCAAATCTTTCGATCTCTCGTCGACAAGAGAATAACTTGGCATTCTTCTAAAGCTCTCATAGGATGAAGCATTAGTGCTGTTCCTAGGCAAAGCGGCAAGAAACGTTGTACTCGTAGTTTGTACACCATTTGCATTATCAACATCACGACGACTTTTGTTGTTTCTCACTGAATACAACACAACTAATATTGCCAAAATGGCTATAAGAACAATAGCACAACACAGTGCTACGTAAAAAATATTCGCAGAATTCGAGATATGTGGTAATGAGTCCACTGTTACATAATTACTATCGGATTTTTCAAATTGAAGACAAATCTTTTTACGACGAAATACGATGCTGGTGATATTATCTTGCGAAACGGTCACGTTCAGCGTTATTGTCACGTCAACTTCAGCTTCAAATAATCCAGAACAAGGTACATCCACTCTAAAAGATTGTACACTGGTCGGAATAAGCCCAGTTGCAGAAATGTTTAATTTTGGGGCTGGCATTGCCTGAAGATTTGAGGACTCCACCTTTATTGAATATGGTAACTGAAATCACAAATTAAAAAAAAATAGAAATTTAGAGCCAAAAATAAAGTGCAACACTAACAAATCTTTATTGAACGTTACGCAGGTATAGGACGTAAATTCATAAAATGTTATTCCGATTTGATTAGTTTTTCTAACATTTTTAACATTAATTAAATTTAAATGAACTTACTTTGTGGCTAGCCAAGCTCTCCCAATTGAAATTCAACGAATCTATTTTTGGTGGAATCAATACTACAAAATTAAGTGCGTAATTGTTAATATTGCCTTCTCGAACATAGAACAGCTCAAAAGGAATACCTGTAACAATAAATTAAAGCTTGTATTAAAAGATATGCGAAGCCTTTCGCCAGTGCCAATAAACCAAAAAAAAACACAAAGCCATAACCTTTTTGCCGGGTTACTAATAGGCTATTAGGTACTATTTTTAAGGGCCAAATAGGCATCTCAAGGAACAAGAGGTAATCATGATTTACTAGAGCTAAATTAAGTTGGTTTCTTGTGATAGTTCCTCTCTACAAAGTAAATAATTATTGAAATATAAATTACCGAACTTTTTATATTGCCAGGTAAAATGTAACAAGATACTTTTATAGCGTACCGTAAAGAAGAAATAATGTATTATGTACCTAGTTAAAATATTATAAGCATTTGATTATGTATTAAATCATATAGAAATTAAAAATTCATTACTTACCAAGTAGTTTTTGAACTTCATTTGGAGTAAGGTAAAAATTTAAATAACAAGAAGACATTTTAACCACAAAGATGAGCACTAATAGACATAATCGGTAAGCCATTATTTTCGACGAGAAGTAAACATTAAACTAACACTGAGGTAATTTAGAAAGATGCACTATTACCGAAGTTTTAAAAAGTACAAGATTCCACATATTACTGTTTGGTATTTTATTAAACTTCCGTAATTTATACTCTCATTAAATGTAAACCAAAACAACGCCCGCATGTTTCTGAAATGATTTCTCGATAAACAGGTTAGACATAGGATATAGTAATCGACTCAATGGAACATTATCGATATTAAACTATGCTATTTTCCATGTATATTATATCTTAAATAATTTATTATTCATAAATTTAGATCTGGCACACAGCATAGAAAATTTTAGAAGCATATTTTTTATAAGAAAACAACATTAGATGGTTCTCATATTGATCTCAGTTAATCGACAATAATTCTATGTATCTCTAACAATGTATGGAATAAGAGTTAGGTGTTGCCAGATTACTAAATAAAAATTCTAGGATATTAGATTCTTTTGCCGTTTGGAGGATTTGAGTAAAGATGAGTTATTAGTTTTAATGTAATTGTGCTAGCACATCAACAACTTTACGTTTACACTTTATTTAATTATTACAGCACAAAATCAAATACGGTAACAAATGTACCTAGTTCTCTTTTCCAGGTACTTAACTAATAATCTAAAACTATTTTTGAAAATAAATCATAAAATATGTACCTATAATCGTATTATAAACGCCTGGACTATTTGTATGCAATCATAAGAAATGAAAATAAACAATGTCTTTCTGTTTTACGTTTTCTACGTTAGTGGTAGTGAACGACAGAACTACATTATATTGCTTTTTATTACAGATTACTGCTTATGTTACTGAATCTTTAAATCCAGTATTAGTACCCCCGTTGTGATTCGTAACATAAACTAAAGTCACTACCAAGGGGTTGCAAAAAACTGGGAAACACTAAAAATGTGGCAATATTTGGCAACATCCCATGAGGTGTATGCACAAGAACGACGTTATACAACTTACAGATTTACATACATAACAGGGCAGTATTAAGTGTAAATAATTGACGTAGTATTATATACATTTGGTTCACAAAACGGGAAGTTTTCAATAATATTTTTGTGGAAAAGTTTGTATAAATCAACTTAATCATTAATTATGCCCGGTTGCACCATTTTATTTCTATGTCTAACTTAAATTTTAAGTCAGACTTAAATTTAATTCAGTTACACCATGAAAAAATTAGCAGCGATTTAACAAAATTTTCCAGAAACTTGACAACATGGGTAATATTTTAATATTTAGGGATTTTGTTGTTCAGTATATTGGCTATCATGTATCATGTTGATTGTCAAATTTTGACATTTAAATTTTGCAATATTGGTTAGAAATGTTTAGAATCCTAAACAATTTGCGTCAGTGCATTAGTGTAAACCTTTGAGAATCTTTATTAGTTTATACATATTCCAGAATACATTCTTCGGTGAATAATATTAAAATATACATTCGCACTAAGCCTAGCTCCTTCTGGGCTTAAATTTAAGTTTGATTAAGAGCAAAAACTTAAAGATGGAACGCAAATCCAATTTATAAGTCAGTGATAAGTCTACCTAGGGGTTAAGACAGGCTTAAGAAGAACGGTGAAATTAGGCATAAATCTGCGTCGGCATATTAAAGTACTAGTAGCATAGTAAAATGATGCGTTATCATGTGTAAATATTAAGAGAATAAACATTTTTGTGGTTATATTGCTTTATAAATAAGCTTAGATTCAGATGTCGGCAAAGTTTGTTTATTAGTAGCAGAGTAGCACCAAAGCTTGTGCCGCTAAACATACAGTCACAGTATAGTCATCTATTATTTTTGTTTTCGAACTTTAATAAAGAATTCTTTGTCATACATTACATTTTAACAATCCAGGTTTTAGATTTTCTTTTTTTTTTTATGTTTTAAGAAGTTGTGCAATTTTTCTGGTTAGTTTCTTTGAAATATGTTCTTGATATATCATTTTTCTTAAGCACTTCAAAGGCATCTTCTATTACTGAATCAGGTGGGGTCTGTTCTCTTGTTAAAATCCATGCATTTCCTAAAATTAGCTTGATTTAGTATTATCTTATATTCAACCGATAAACAAAACCATACTTGCTGTTAGTAGTTTCAAATCGTAACAGGACCATACAACTGCGTAATTTTCATAGTCTGTTCCCAACACCCAATAAGGTGCTTTTATTTGAACTGAAAAAAAAATACAGATCTTCGTTACAATAGGACAGTTTTTGGGTTATTTTTAATAGATCGTCCTGACTAGGTCCATTCTGCATTTGGATGGTTTTAGTATTACGTGGCCAGAGTTTTAAATGTTACAAGTAGCAAAGTACAAAGGTCTTTAAATCGGTATTACTGTGGAGGTAGAAATAGACTAAATGACATGCAGCTGGGTAAATTTTAATTGGAATACACGTAAGGAAACCTGAAACTACTCCCAAGCAAGGAACATCAAACATAAAGCTCTGGTAAGTGGACAATAAGATTACCAACCGACAAGTCTAGGTTATATTTAAAATCTCCTGACGGTCGTGAAAGTTAGACAGAATAGCGTATTTCGTTTGTGGTGGTTTGTCTTCAGAAATAATTGAGTAAACACAAACCCACGTTTCAATTTTCTAAGTGCTTTGTGAGCGAGCGTTTAAGAGAATGGAGTTCTTACTTGGTAATGACGGAAATACAACTGTTAATTTTGCTGGATCATTTGGATCTTCTTGTGTTGCTAAACCTTCAATTTGAGAATCTTTTTCAGTCCTGAAATAAAAGTTAAAATTATCCGTCAATGAATGGATACGTGTAATGTATTGACTTACAATTCACTTATTTGTTTATTCAGTACAGTAATAGTTCCATTACTGTTTAACGAATATTGGGCTGTTACGCATTTGCCTGCAAATTCGAAGACCGCATAGTATCGTTCTTGTTCATACCATTTACCCAAATACTAGAATTTAATTTTTGAATAAATATTAATACCTACATTTTCAACAAATTCAGTTAATAGTCTTTGGATAGAGTACATTGTAACTAACTCTACAGTTGGTAAAGCATTAAATCCAGAACCTTTAGGGGTGTTTATGAGGTGCGTAGCACTATGACAGAACCTTTTAATTTATCTTTAGTTTAATTGTGGACGACAGATAATTTTACTTCGGATTTTACACAAAAGGAGAAGAAGAAGAAAGAGCATATAAAAATAAAGAAAACAGTGAAAACCGGAAGTCTCTATCTTTTTCCTGTCCATCTCAATGACTGAATATATTTTACTCCAAAAAACTTGGGATACGGGAGTTGTTTTAAATAAAACAGCAACATATGTAAGAATGGATTTAGGCTAGACTTCGCCCATTTAAAAATACAGGCTTTATTATATATTAGGGGTTGTAGCGAGTACAAAAAGGGGTGTGACACATCTTCACCAAGTAAGATGGATATTAAGAGTTGAAGGGTTGTAGTGTTTACACGAGGGTGTAAAATTTGACGCATTACTGTTTACGTAAACCAATAATCAGGTGCCATTTCTTTAAAGCATCCCCAAACATTATTTTACCAGCATGTTTTTGCTAAATTTAGTAAAGCCCTATACAGATCACTCTTAATACACAAAAAAACTTCACTAATTATACCTACCCGACTAGCATCAAAATTAGACTGCGTCGTAACATTAGGACATTTTTGAAAAGATGGTACTTGAGTTTTATAACATGGAAATAAAAGAAACAAACACACCAAGGCAAACGAATACACCATATTTAGTCGTTTACAAAAATCTGACACTTCTGGTTTTAATTTTGGAAAAAGTAGCTATTTATATACCTAGCAGTATTGATAAGTAAATAACCATGAGTTTCAATTTTTACAATAATTTTATGTTATATGTACCTAATGCATTTGTATACAGTGGGATGGAAATGTGCATAATTGTACGGTATTATTTTGTTTATGGATGACAATATTAATATCTGATTAGGTATACCTAACAATATACGAGGAATCTTCTTCTTTGACCTTCTACAGATAAAAATGTTTTATTTTTGTTTCATAATTATTAATTTGCCTTAAAAACTAATTACGTAATGGACAGGTTTGAGATCCAATGTTACAATTACGAGTCTTTAACAAATGGTATAACTTTGGACTGTATTGTACTGTTTATATGCCATATAGCGATATATTTTTAGTCTCACTAGGTAAATGACAAATTAAACAATTGAAGTGTTTTTCAACATTTTTAATAGTATATTAGTATATAGTTGATAACTATTTTTGTTATTCAAGTGATAAAATTATTGAGTAATATTCCTAAAGATTTTTTTTTAACATAAAGTTAATAGTATGACTTGTTCCTGGTAGTATTTGCAAGGCTAAGTAGGCGAAAACGCATTTTTAATTAACTAAAACGTCATTTACAGCGTAAATCATCATTTCGAGGTTATTAGGCTGTTCTATTGAATATAAATAAAACGTTACCTATACGCAAATAACGAATAACAGTTATAATTCGGTTGTGTCACCGCAAAAATTTCCCGACAAGTTATAATTAAATAAAAATATATGTCCTGCGGAACGAAACAGAATTTTAATAATTATTATTATTATTACAATTGTATTATTATCATTATTTCCAATAAAATAACGTAACAAACTAACTATTTTATGCAAAAATTAGAAAAAAAAGTATTGCCAGAGCTAGAACTCGAACCCATAACCTTCCGCATGCGAAGGGAACGCTCTATCAATGACACCACAGTACAAAATACTTTAAAATGATGTATCACTTGACCCCACTGCTTTTTGAAAATTTAGCGGTTGTGTCCACCCCTATCACAGGGCTTAAGCAATTTCAACCAAAAACTAATGGGTTGACACTAGGACTCCCCCAAAATTTAGCTCAATTGGTTAAAGCGTTTCAAAAAGGCTCCCTCGTAAATAGAGCTTGAAAACTGTTACAATTTAAACGACAACATAATAAAAGGACTGCTTTATTTATTAATAATCCAGTGATTGCTGGTTTTTGTATGTACTTTTCTTAAATAAATAAAATCTGAAAATAGCTACGTAATTCAGATTTATAATTGTAAATCTTAACAAAAACGGTAAGTCTGGCAGCACCGAATGGCGCATGCGTACCTTCGTGTTGCAACCGCCAATCCCACGTAGCTGTCAACTATGCAATAGTGGTCGAAAACTATCGATAGTTTTCGATATGTTTTTTAAAAATATCGAAATTCTGACTATCGATAGTTGCCGATAGTTTTGAAACTTAAATAAATAATAACGTTTCTAAGCGCCCTATTTATCGTCGTACCTTAAGAACCCCTTATTATTAAATTTCAAATTGAAAACAAAAATTAAACCGACACGAACTTAATTTACACAAAAACACATAGAAAATATTAGAAAAATTAGAAATGAATAACTAATGACTAGGTTTAGGTTATGTTATGAGTAGTGTCATATTTTCTGAAATGTGCTTTTTCTCCTTTTTAACTGGGCAAGACATATCGATATTATTTTGTACAAAACTGGAACACAATGTTGCACATACATACGTAATATAATTCATTGTAGAAAATCTAAATAATTATGAAATTTGTTTTAAAATTGGGTAAAAAATGTTTGGCTAAAAACAATCGATATATCGTAAAATCCACGTAAAAACTATCGATTGTTTTTAATATACCAAACTATCGATATTTCTCGACCACTACTATACAAGTACTCCACAAACAAATAATAACAAATAAATCAGTTTCACTTGTAAAGGCGGGTTTAGCCAACTAATAATGGATAGTGCATAATGCATAAAGAATAATGCTTAATACGTAGTGCATAATCGATAATTCACAACAAAATATAGGTGTTTATACAACTCATAACTTTTATGCATAATGCGAAAAGGGACAATTGACTAGACAGCAGGTTAACCTATTACCATTGTCTTTAAAGATAATGCTTTTCCTTTGTGTTGGACTTATTTATGTTTTAATAGCTTTCAAATTAAAAATTCTGTTAATTATCACATTTTCAATTATTATTTAGTTTATTTTGTAAATTGAGGTTATGTAAGTGTTTATAATTTATTTGCGGCGCATGCGTAGTGATATTTTTTGCATAATTTAGTGCATAAAGTTGAAAGTTCCCAACCTTATGCATTATGAACGAAAATTATGAATTATACACTATTCGTTGTATAAACAGGTACATGTAAATGCCATGTTTTAAAAATTATCCATTATGCACTAAAATTATGCATTATTAGTTGGCTAAACCCGCCTTAATTGTTTTTCAAACACAATAAATTATTATGGTTATAGGTAATTTATAATTATTAAAACAAATAAATGCACTTAAAACTTATCGTTTTTCTTAGTACTACACATTAATCATATCTAATAGTAGAGTAAGTACGTGTATGTATGTATCAACAATAATTATTATTATACTATTCATAATATTATTATACTTCCTCGGATTTATCTGATTGACACATTTCATTAACATGTCTTTCTTTGTTTTGGTCAGCATTCGTAGATGTAGAAGCGATTCCTAATGCAGCATTTAAATCCGATGCTGCGATTGCACAGCTCGTTTGTTCGGTTTTGACAAAGAATGTTCTATTTATTTTGAATTTATCTAATGTTCCGTACGCTTTCTGTAATGTCTTCTCATCAGGTAGTCTTTCTCTAGTCATTACCCACGCACTTTCTGTAAATCACGCAATATTGCAACCCAAAATAATCAAATAAGGTTATACCATTTTTGCTTTTAAAAACAAAGCTTTATTTTGCCTGTTTAAATCCCATTTCATTCACCCTGTATCTGTATACTAACAATCAGGTAGCAAAACAAAACTGTGTTTATTGTATGTTACTTACGTGCATTCAAAGGGCCTAATCCACTGCAGCTCCAAATAACAGCATATGAGTCATAGTCTGTTTCTAAGACAGTTAATGTAGATGTAGTGGATACGGGGCTTGTTTGGTATTTAATTGTCATTTTTCCTTCATACTTCTTTGCGCCCAATTCCATGTTTCCTTCGATTATTCGCTTAACTCCAGTCCTAGTAAAAATGTGTTTATTTATTTGTCTCTTTCCTTGTCAGTGAATATCTACCTAGGTAAATACTTACAGTCTATTTGTGATTTCGTTCGATACATATATTTTCCCATTAGGAGCCATCGCATAATCTGTAACAACACATCTTCCAGCTATCTCTGAGAATTGAAAATATCGTTCGGCTTCATACCATTTCCCCAAAAATCGATTCATATCAAAATTTTGTTTGGCATTATAGTCTGGACAAAATCCAAAACTTGGAACTTGGGCGAAACCATCTCTTATCAAAACAGACGCAAAAATATAAGTACACACACGATGATACATTATTGTTTTCATTTGAATCCTTAACATATTAAACAAAAGCACTGTAGGTAGAGTTCTTTTATAACATACCTAAAGAACTACTTAATGACCGCTAAGACTTCAAAAAGAAAATTAAACGCACCTACTTGTTCGTCAAAGAACGTTGTTTGCTAAAGTAGATTTCAATTACAGATATTCACAAGAAAGGCAATGGCCTCATGTGGCCGAGAGCACCTATTCAAAATAATATGCAAAAAGTTATGCCTATCATTACATAAAGCCCATTCTATCACATAATTTGTATTACGATAGATACCTACAAACTTTTTTTAGTGTCGAGTACCTACCTAATCAATAACCAGGAATATTTAATTAACAACCATTTGTGATCTGCATATTACTACAAACTTTTAAAATCGTTACGTTTAAATAAATAAACTATTAATTAAGACGTTTTTGGTAAGATTTTATGACGTCTATTGTAATTAGGTAGGTATATCATTTGAAATTTTTGCCGTTTTATCAATTCCATTTGACATGAATTTGGAGTTTAGAGTCCTCTATTAGTAAACCGCTGAAATAATCATAGATAGTTGTAAAACCACAGAAATCTACGACATTGGTTTGCGTTTACATTGAACTTTATTTTTTAAGTAGCAAGCCTGCTCAAAGATGGCACTGTTCAATGACAGCAGTTCAAGTCTTTTGGAAAAGATGGCGCCACTTTAGAAAATCATAACTCTACGTGATTTAATAGAGACAGTGACGCCACGGTGTATGTTAATGTTTCACTCTACTACAGCCATATTGGCGCAAATAAAATTGTATTTTGTGTTGCATAATAACGTGGACATTTGTCTTGCGATGTGTGTATTAATTTTAGTCCATAAAAAAGTAAAAAGAAAGCATAAATTATACTAAAGTTCTGTTGGTTCTCAGAAGCATTGATTTTGGTTAAAACAACTAACACTTAGAAGAAAAAATATTTTATTTTCTTAAAGACTATACTAATATTTACATTAAACTCTAAACTATTTACATTTTACAAATCTATCAAAAATACTAAGTTACCACATTTGTACCACAATTTAACAATCGAGTTAGCATTTAATTATAAATGCCTCTAAAAAAATTAACTTTTGCATCATAAAGCTAATATTATCAATTATTTATGGTTTTGGATGTGCGAAACGGGCCAAATTGCGTTATTTTTAATTATTACTTTAATTAATAATTATTATTTACTAAACTAACTAACATGGCCTTTATTGTTTCATTCACGGAAAAATTTGAAAATTAAAGGTAAAACAAAAAAAAAATCATACAGCATTTTGTAAAATTAAGTTTTAAAGAGACAGTGTTAGAGATAAATAAGTTAATAGATCTTTACTTTCAATTCAACCTAATTCTTAGCTCTTTGGTGTGTATATTAAAAAAATATACGTTCGTACATTCCAGTTTTGTAGTAAAAACTATAAACAAGTTATTTACAAATTTCATATACATAAACTAAAAAAAGCTATTTGCAATAAAATTTTAGGAATCATGATTAGCACTTATGTAAGTGTTAATTGTGAAGAAATCAAAATTGCAGCATTTTTAGTTCGTGTATATTTTATAACATCTACTTATGATGTATATAACACTAAATCAGAAATATTAACCTTCTAATTCTGGATGTAATTATAGGAGAAAATATAAAACTTAATTATATAAAGAATGTTATCACTACACAACTGATAAAAGTTCTCTTCTAAATACTTAAACTTTTTGGATTTAAATATGCGCCTTCACCTTTTGTCTAGAAGATCAATATAATATAAGTTATAAGTTTGTCTTTTAATTTCTTTAGATGATTTTCACGATACCTAAGCGAATAGATCGGAAGTGATTAAAAGAAAATCAACGTTAACATTTTTAATAAATTTCTCAATTGCCTGGAAGAGAATTTTTTAAAAAGCTTGCATACAAAGTAAATTTAGAAATGTGCTGCTGCTAGATCGAAGACAGACAGTAGAACTTATATTTCCGGTTTACAATAACTAAAATATTTTCAATATACTTTCCATAGGTACAAGAAGGTTTAATTTGCTTTTATTTGTTTCGTTATGACAAATATCTTCTCATATAATTACAAACAAAATTTGTCAATTTCTTAACTAGGTATTCCTTCAAATGCCTTTATAATTAGAAAGTGTTTATATCAACGTGTTTGAAGCTCGGTTTGAAGAAATATTGATTTGTCCTTGTTATACACACCACGCGTAGTTTAGGTACATATACACGGTGTCGAAAATTCTAATTATAATAAATATAAACTTTTGATTTTTCGATTAGTTTTGAATTTAAGTCACCATGTATATATTTCATAATAGTGAACACATTGGCTGAGATAATATTATTATTGTCTTTTTTTTAAATTAAATTTTAAAAAATATAACTATAACACAGTTTTTTTGGAAAATGTGTCGATTATTTTCTTGGTCCCGTTGGTCTGGTTCCTGTAACCCTACACACTATTATCCCTGAGGGTAATCGACTACACCCTAAGTCCGTATAAAGTATATAAAATATTCTATAATAATAATTATCATTGTATACAGCATCACTTTCAAATTCAGGTTAATTAAAATAACAAACGTACATAGGGATTCAGCTGATCAAAGAAAACACGAAAATACTATTTCATTTTCAGAAATAAACCTCTTTGTGAACAATTGAAATGATTTGAAATATCATGTAGCAATAGTTCTTCTGGCAGATCAAAAAACTTCTATTGTTTATCAGTATACAACCCTTTCGATCTTCGAAAAATCAACCTTCAATGACGAATCAATATCTAAGATTTTATTTAGCAGTATTAAATTAGATAATTATTCTAAGGATATTATTGAAAATGTTCACATGATTGAGTTGAGTTTAGAGGGATTCTCTAAATTAAGTTAGACTTAAATATGTTGTGCTGTATACTTTCAATATACTAAATTGTCGACGCTTAGACTAAGATGAGCAACTCTTTTGACAGAAAATCCAGAACCAAAATTTATTAGGTGGTGAATTTCGAATAATCCGTACGTCTTAATTGCCCCTTTTTCAATCAATTTCATTTGAAAATTCTTTCCATTTTCCATATTATATTGTGGAACAATTTTGCTATACATATGATGAATAAAAACAATCAGAATTTATTAATGCGATTTTATATAATAATAAACAAATAAAACTGAACATTTTCTAGAAGTAATACTTTAATGCGCTGGTAGCAGATTGGTTATGTATTGAATAGTTTTTCGTCAATTCTAAAAAAATCATGGTATATTTTATATTTATAAAAACCAGAATAGCTTCTGAAAAACAGACTGTTAACTGCTGGTGATTTACAATCAGAACTTAGTGCTCAACACCAGAATAGTTCTGGGTAAATATGAATGAAGATTTAGGATTTCTGAAAAATTGTTACAATTATTATTTGTAACATCTTTGAGTTAACGTAAAAAGTATTTTAGTCAATCAATCAATCAATAGTGTTTAAAGTTTGGAATTTACAACTAGGTATTGTGAAAGTAGCAGGATAATGATGTAGTGGAGTTGTATTGAGTTCTAGCCAACAGAAGTTTAGATAGCTTCTACAAGTTTAAATTCTAAATTATCCCTGCGGATTAATAATAAGAGCTACTGCGTGAATTAAAAAAATGTAGGCGTTCTGCTCTTATGCTTTATGGTTCTAATTTACTTATACTTTTTTGTGTCTGAATTTGAAAGTCATGAGTTATACTGTATAAATTTTAATAAGGTACTGATTCGGTCAATATATCACAAGATTGGCGATGAGTCGTTCAAAATAATATCTTATACGACAACATCTTAGTGGAATGTGAGATATTTATTTAAGTTCGTGCATATTTTTACTTAAAAGCAAATTGTTATGAGGTCCCGATAAATGTCTAATAAGTTCTGGCAACGATTCGAACGCCAAAGGACAAAAACAACAATTAAATCTTCCCGAATTACCGTCATTAGATGATATTACGTTTCGATGCACAGAACACAAATGTTTTAGTAAATGGGCTTTCTGTTTAAACATAGCCACACACAATCTACACGCAAATGGTTTTTCACCCGTATGTACTCGTAAATGAGTTTTTAAATTCCACGACATTCCAAACTGTTTGCCACAATATTCACAACGATATTCGCGAACTTGTACTGCTGGAAGATTCTGTTTACCACTACCTGTTGCGTGCGATGAACTTTCAGCGGATTCTTCACCACTGTTTGCTGAGAATTGAGGCTGGGGATCGCGTGATTCATCATTGCCTGGTGGTGGATTAACTTGGGTTTGACATAATGACCAGGCACCCCAAGTGTGCTCGAATGTTTGATATGATTCAGATGTTAATCCTTGATCAGCGCTAGGAGGACGATATTTTACCACCACATTTTCCGGCGGGCCTGGATTATCCGGATGTTGTCCTGGTGTTGGTGTGTGCGTTCTATCCACCAAAAATGGTGGCGCTGATAAGGACAACGGATGTGGAGCAGCAAGGAGTGGTGGTAGATTCTTATACCTCGGATGTTGATGTTCGTCTATATATGAAGGAGAGAATGGTACAAACGGAGGATTTTGAGCCGGTGAATTATGGAATCCTGGTCGCCGTTTTCGATGTGGTGTGACAACGTAATTATCTGGACTCTGCACTAATGACGATATTAATTTTGGATCTGCTATTGGCGGTTTGATTTGCGAAAAATCTTCATGGTGTTTTAGATCGATCGGTTCTATATACATTGTTTTCCGTTTCATTCTGTGATGATGAAACTGGGAAAGTTCGTGAACTTTAGGAGCTATTTTCACTGATGTGTGTCCAATCTTTAACATGTCAGTATTCTTTGTTTGTTCGGTTTTCTGAAAATGGAAGGTTTATTGTTTTAAATCGAATCAAATAGCAGAACCCAATCTAATTACAACGAACTTAAACGGCTTGGAATGCAGCCCAACTGAAGACGAGAAAAATTATGAGAATTTTACAGATACATTAGAATCTATCAAAGTATCGTTACCTAAACACGTGCGCGGTGCATCTCATACACTGAAACGTCTTGGCAAAATGCAATTCACTTTCGAAAATGCCAAGTCGACCAAAAAGTGCGGAAATTATTCATGAAACTTTAGGACACACTCTTAGTTATCCAGGACTGACTCGATGGAATTCATTACATGATGCTTTAACACAAATTCCTGGTGAAAAAGATCATCTGCAGATCACTAAAAATTAAATGTTCAGAGAGCCCGAAATGAATTTCTTGGTTGATTACTGTAAAATCCTAAAACCTCTGGCTAACTCGATTGATATCTTGCAAGGCGAAATAAACACTTTTTTGCGGGGTAACTCTCCCTACTCTGGGATCGCTTTTTCAAAAATTGGATCGATTGGGGAACACAATAGAAGTCTCAAATCTTGAATTTAAAATTCTTAAAGCGTGCCAAGAAGGATTGCTAAAGCGATTTCACAATTTTTCTAAAATAGAAGCAATTGTGCCTTACCAAAATTAAAATTGCGTTGGATAAAATGCCTTCCTTCATCCTGAAATAGTTAATGCCCCAAAAAGACGAGAGAAGAATTAGTAATTTAAAATCGAACTGAAAAAAAATGCTGTGAGTAAAACCCTTTTTAAAATTATTTTTATTTTTATCATTTTAATAATAAACTTCAAATAAAATACAGATTTACTTAAGATTCCAAAAATGTACTTCAAGGTAGATACCTGTTCAAGTCTTCAAATATATTGCTACTTCAAGCACTGCATAAGAACTTCAAGTGATTTTTTACTTGAAGAGGAAACAAGTACTAAATTAAAGTACTTGAAACTTGAAGTACACTTTTTAAATTTAATGATACTTGGTACTTGTACTTCCGGCTCATTTTAGCGGTAATTGTTACTTGATAGTTAAGTACTTTTCATGAGTACTTGTGACGGCTCTGCACACATAGGTACTTATTTCTTTAGAATATCTGGTCAGCAGATGTATAGAAAAGAACATGAGGGTCGAGGCAACTTCGAATCAATTTGTAATTTGGTTAAAAAGTCGAAATCTCCTTACCTCTGCATCTTTATTTTCAATATGGTTATCGGCTTCATCTTTGTCATTACTTTTCGTATTAAGTGATAAATTAACGGGATTTGGAGATCCATTATTTTGTTCTTGTGAAGAGGTATGTTCATCGGCAGTATCATCGTCATCATCATCTTCATCATCCTTGATTTCACCTTCTTCTTTTTCATCGTCGTCTGTCTCTCGTTTAACAACAACGTTTTCTTGATTTTCATTATTATCGGTAGCTGTCCAACTATTGCTGTCTTCAGAATGACTTTTGACCTCTTCCGCATTGGTGGAAGACTGCCACATGTCTGATTTGATCTGAAGAAGTTCAAACAATTCCTGGATGCTATCGAGTTCACTCGACTGCAAAAATAACAATTTCCTTAAAATATAATTCGGTAAAGGTAAAAACGAACATTTGTTAAATTAGTAAATTAAGTATAGTAGCATGTTTTCTATTTTTTCATTTAGACCATAATATTGTTTCTAAATGAAGTTGGTACATAGATAAAATTAAAGATTTTTGTTAATATTTTATTCTTAAAATGAAATCTCATATATTTTCATAGACTTTCACTGATAAATTTATAAAGCAAGTGTGAGTTTGTATAGAGGCTCCTTTTTGTTGCAGTATATTTGCACCACTTTAAGGTCATTAATATAATATATTTGTAACAAATTAAGCTTTAGGTTCCAATTGACAATTATACCAACAAGCATTAGTGTTGTGAATTATACAAAAACTAATAAAGTATACCTTAATACAAGCTTGGCCATGGTAGAGGAAGTCCAAAAGATGTCTTAGGTGGCAGCTTTTGATCCCCGGCAGAAGCACCACGCTTGGACCATGAGAATGTGCATTTTCACCTAGAATCCGTCGTACTAGTGGGCTAGCAGAAGCCATAACCAATTTGTGGGCACTCAATGTTGTTTTATCGTCACATATAAACGTCATATCAGCATAATTCTCTGATGTGAAACACATTTTTATTTCATCCACTATGGTTGCATGGTGTTTACCGTAGTGCAAGGTTAGTAAACCATGCGTGTCTTGTTCCTCTGCATACATGGCTGAACTTTTCCTTCGGTAGAAACAACCTAAAATATACAGAGTACTTAACCATTGTTCTCTCAACAAATACGTAACTTGAAGTAAGTAACAAAAATATATTCCTCTCAATTTTATATTGAGTCCCTGTTCTTTAATTTAACAGGCTCAAGAAGGTTGTAGGAAATAGATTGGTAGAGACCTAGATTTGCATTTTTTAAGGTAATTACAATAGTGCTCCCTTGAAATACTAGAGGTATCCCTTAAACCAAATTTCTCCCCAAATCAGCCTTCTTTATTATTCATCAAAAATCTCTCTTATAAATATGACAATATGTTATTGAGTTAGTTTTAATAATCGTTCTATGCGTCACTAATAAAACCAACCATGTTTCGAAACCTCAGGCCTCATCTTCAGTGGTTATTCATAATATTCGATCTCGTCTTTCATTTCACATATATATAATTGGACTCCACTTCATTATGGACTATTTCCTTAAATCATTAAATTTTGTTATGCAGAGCTGATTTTAATTCATTTTCTCGGTTTTTTTTCTAGTGACTTTTATTCTATTTGTGTCAAAAATCTCATAAAATAAAGTTTCCTACATAAAAAAGGCATACTTGTTTTTTCTCGAAAAACTTTTCGAGAAATTCGAGTTTGACAATTTTAGGACAAAACTGGTCCTTAGTACACAGCATTAATAAAATTTTGGGAAACTTTTCGTTAGCAAACTGTATTTTAATATCAAAATAAACTCAAGAAAGAGATGAATACTGCATATACTGAAATTTTCAAACATGAATTTCTCGAAAACCTTTAAGTTTTTCGAGAAAAAACAAGTATGGCTTTTTTATGTAGAAAACTTTATTTTATCACATTTTTGACCCAAATGGAATAAAAGTCACAAGAAAAAACCACCTATTTTAGAAACACCTTGTATATTAACCATGGTTACCCGACAAAAGTCATTGAGGGTTATTCTTTGAAATTAATTACGTAAAAAACGCCCTATCTCCGTGTTTAATAAATGGCAGTAACTGTCAAACAAAAACCCTCCACGTTCTCCCATGAGCGAACTACGGTTCTTTTAAAATTTCCCGCCTGACTAAGGGAACCCTTATATTAATATAATTTGTATTTTAGCGAAGAATCATGAAAGTCCGTGCGCTAAAGAATTTTCTCTTGGCTTCTAAATCATAGTCAAGTCAGTTCTATTAAACATAGATTAACTTTAAATATGAAATAGGCGGTAGGTTTCTGAGTCGTGCGTTTGAAGTTAAACATCGTGGTGTTACTTTCAACACTAAGCTCACGTTTGTGCCCCATATTGCATTTCCCAGGGCACCGGGTTTTATATTGAGGAACGGTAGAGATTTTAATATTTCAACATTGAAATTGTTGTACTTCGCGTTTGTTCGCAGCAAGTTGGAATTCGCGTCGATTATATGGCAGCCAATCTACGCATGCCATGCCAGAAGCCTAGAATATCGTCCAGAGGCAATTTATTAAATACCTGGCTGATCTACCCTGCTCGGGGTTTTGATCATCAAGATTTATTGGACTGCTTTGACATATCTTCAAATTTCTATATAATTTAATTAATAATAAAATCGATCTTGCTTCTCCCTGGATTTTTTAGTCTAGATGCGACAAATATAGTCTAGAACTTACCTAATTCTTCAACGTCAATGTTTTGCAAACCAAATTCGTATTAGGGTTTTTAATAAAACTGCCTCCACGGTAAAGGTAAACTCAATAATTGTTTACGAAATGTCAGCGGATCATTTTTACTTACAGATATACTGAACTGAATTCATTTTTGTTATTCTGGTAGGTCTGCCTCCTAAGATAATACAATTTGTTGTATGTTAGGTATACCTATAATTATCTTTTCACCAATCCTGATTATAGCTCCCTATCCGCCATCCCTTATAGACTCCTCCCTCGAACAGTCACAGGAGCGCTAAATTTTTAATCAGCCGCAATTTAATTAAATTTATATTAAATCATGTAAAGCTCCTGCGAGTTTCATACTTTTTATATTAAAAAATTGCAACTTAGAAAACTGTTAATGCAAGGAATACCAAAATCTCCCCGCATAAAAATGAAGAGTTTATGCTTTGATGAACACTGTATAATAATCAAGTACTTAAAATAGTCTTATTATATGTGCAATGTATTTAATATTACTGCAAATTGCATAAGTAGGTACTTTTACTAAAATTTCGAACAAGTGACGAAACTATTTTCCAAAAATGATTTCACTATTTTGAATTTGTTACACAAACACAAATAAAAAAAATTAGAACATAAATTTAATTATTCTAACCGGGCAGTTGCACAAAATGGCCTTGAAGTTTCTTTTTTTGGCAGCAAGAGCTTTATCAAATTCATATTTAGGTAAAAAAAGAAATATTCTACTGCACTCGTATTATTTGAAATTTGCTACACACTTATGTAGTTTTTAGTTAATTATTGTTCAATAATTTTATTTCAAGCATTTACAAGGTCAACATAAAAAGCTTGATATAGAAAACTTGTAATTTTATATGTTAAACAAAGTGAGAAACTATCTATTATGCAATCACTTACAACATTGGTATCTAGACTACGTTAAAATAATAATAATAATAATATTAAAATAATTAAATTTGCAAATATTGGTCTTGTTGAAAACAATAGGAGTCAATATTATTGATGGACAAATATTTAAGCTCTAATTTTAATAATCATTATTTGAATTTATTGCCAGAAAAACAGTTTGAAAAAATTTACCTCGAACACATCCAACAGATTGTAAAATATACTTTTAAAAATGAAGGAATGGAGATGTTTCTTATTTATTCTTAAAGTTTGGAAAACTCTATTTCAACTTAGTGTTTTAATTTCATCTGCGTCAATTAGGAATAAAAAAAAATAAATAAAACCGAAAAAAATCTCCTCTTTACATTTATATAATCAAATTGCAATATTTAATTTTCCAGGCACGGGCAAGTGCCCTTCGTTGACCCCACTTTTGGCGCTCATGTTTAGTTACATGAATTTCGTAATTTCTATCAATTTTAAATTGGTAATTATTATTAAAACAACTATATTTATAAAAATAACAAGACTACAATTAATTTTTTCGAGTTAGAGAATGCCTATTTCGCATAAATTTCTTTCTCCTCTTGAAGAAGTTTCCTTATAAACAACATTTATAGAATATAACAAAAATTCGTTCAGATCCACATAAGTTTTCCTCTTATCAGCTTTTTAATAATTTGGTCTTCTTAATTTGAAACTTACATATTAGTTTGGCAAAAAAAAATCAAGACTGTTTCCAATATTGATACTTATAAATAATAATATAAACAATTAATATAGTTCAGTGGCGTAACAGATCTTCTGCACAAAAACATATCAAATTCACCTACAGATCTACATGCTTTAAAGTTGCGTGCTATTTTAACACCAGAAATCTGTAATTGCTCCATACGTCCATCGGGATTTCAGGTAGTAAAAACGGCGAAGTAACTACTCCGCTGGCTGCTACTTATGGTTCAGATATTGAATACTATTTAATACTTATTTATATTGAAATATACTTTTCTACTATTACAATTACTCAATGACTTGTCCTACTATTGAGTCTGTTTCAGTCCAGATTTATATTATTTACCTACGTGTAATTTTGTACATTGACACGCCTTTTTAACCACACATTTTATTTCTACATACAGGTGTTTCGTTAAATTTCAAACATAATACGTAGTTTTGATGCAAGATACCTACTTTCATTTTCATTTAAGCAAACCTACTAACAGTTCAGTCAATGCGCGCTACAATAATTTAATTTAATACGCTCCACTCTAAAATTGAATTACGAAACTCGGTTTCCTTGTTACTATTTTAAAAACTGCATCGCGTATATTGTAGTTTATTTATAGTATGTCTCTCTGTTCCCGCATTATTTTTCTAGTTAGATAAATACGAAAAATATTTATTTGCAACCATTTTTAGTTTATTTGCATGGATGCAAGTCACAACATTTTTCAGGCACATAATTAAAACCATCAAAAAGATATTAACAAAATTAATAAGTTTCGCTGAAGATGGTAATAAAATCAATGAAATAATATCTAGACAACCAAAGTATATACTGAGTAGGTACTCATAACTCTAATGAACTTTTGAACCGACGGATGCTCTTCTCTCTATTTTTGTCTCAATTGAAAATGTTCAATTTATAGTTGTCAGTTATTGGGAATTACATAAATTTTTTTCGTTGCTCAATAGTTGTACTATTTTTGTAAATTAATAATAACGCAGTTCTTTAGATCCGATTTTTTAAATTTTGAGCCGATTTTTATTTCATATTCTGATGAAAAAAATTATAACACAACGTGAGGATCAAATTCTCAATTTGATATACATTTTTTTTAATAAATATACTGTTTTTTTATACTTTTTTTTCTAATGATGTATAATTTGAATTATAACTTAAAACTCTTTAGCATACCCTCCATTTAATTGAATTAGCACATTGCTTAAAATGCTTGATTTAACGCTCCCCACATTATATAAATGTTCAAGGATTAAATGAAATTTGGTTTAATAAAGTTTTGTTAATTTTGCCGGAAACACTGCAAATGTTTACAAGTCTACTTTTAGCAGTTGTCCCTTTGTAGCTAGTTTGCGATATTCGTGAACTAATTATTTAGCTTTAATTTGAAGAAATAGTTCCTTTTCGGAAAATATTTAATTGAAATTAGAATGGAACATTTAAAAGTAAAACGTAGTTTGTGTGTACAAAAACAAAAATGTACTCCACTGGATTCTGCTCGACCTTGAATAGACACATAAAAAACATACTTTCCTAGTTACCCCCTAAACTAGTAATTTAGATATTGTTAAATCTAATTTCGCTTAATGTCGAATTGTCTCTTAATCTATTTGTACCAGTGGTGTAGCATCCCTCTCAGGAGATTTAGGTTACTTTTATCAATCAAATTCAAGTTAAAAATCCTTCTTGCGGACAAATTTAAAAGAATCTACCTATGCTAAATTATTCTTGACAATTTTAATAATTGATTCAGGAAGACTGGTTCAAATTCAGAATGACTTCAATATTATGTAATATTAATTTGACAAAAAAAAAATGTTTAATAATGTGGGAGATGAACTCATTCATTTCATTTGTAAAAAGCAAATTATTTTAATGGCAGATTCCTAATTACCTCGGAATTTATGGCATAGTTGAGCGGTTACTTTAATCCGACCCCAAATGGAAGGCGGTGAGTGGGTTTAAAAAAAAGAAAGAAAAAAGAATACTAGTTTATTGTTGTTTGTGTTTTATTAAATGTTTAGGTATTGCGATAATATTGTGACTTTTATGTTGGCATTTAAGATTTGAAAATGATGTAATAAAATAATAGAAATACCTAGTTGTTACATAAGATTGAAAGTGAATATAGGTATATCTAATCCACGAGGCGCGCTGAAAGAATGCGCACGTAGTGTGTTATTCCTGTAATATAGCGCGTAAATCAACAAGTTGTAACACGGGATAGGTTGGAGATGAGAATAGCATGGAAATATAGAACAAGCAGCAGGTGGCTTACCCGGAAAAGAATGATATTCCTAAAGGGCACCCACGACTGATGTATTATCATCATCCACAATGTAGTCGCGAGTACCGGGAGTAACACCAACAAAACAGTAATAACACAGAGCCATAGCTCCACCATCCACAACACTTGCACTGATATATTATTAGTTATAATTAAATAATATGTTGTCACAGTTATTTGATTATTATTAGGTATAATGTGCACTACAATTCCGTATGTTCGCGTCCTGTCGTTTGTCTGCCTTCGCGTCGAGTGTATTATATTTTTGGGACACAAGTTTCAACACCGGGTTGCGCCACATGAAATGAAAGTAAAAGTGAGCGAACACAAACAAGCCTTCACAATACCGCTGCAGTGCACTGAAGCAAGTCTCCTGAATTCCTGAAAATGAGGTGCACTTGCTGCCTGCTGCCACCCTAGCCTAGCTGTTGAATGTTGACCGAGTTAGATTATTAACATTTCAGCTGTACCACTGAAAATACTCTTAATTTCTCCCTTTACTTTCCCCTCTTTTCTCTGTTTAGTAATATTCCCCCACTTTATTCATATTTTTTCCTAGTGTTGGCTCACTCGCAAACTTATCTTTCTTTACTTTCAAGGTTGTAAGGAGCAGAAGGCAATTCTGCGCGGTTCGATAAACATTGTTTTTTTCTCCGACTATTTGGCAGCAAGCACATAATATTCTATTTTAATTCCCGCGCCTCGTCGTTCAACTTATAAATTTCGCATTGGTCTCTTTTTCTCTATACGACTTATAACTCGCAACATTCCGAATGTTTCTCATTTGCTTTCACTAACTTCGCCAAGGAGACTCGTCGCTTTACACGAACGGGGCCCGAGCTGGGGCCACAACCGGACTTTCACAATATACTCGATTAGAGGGGAGATTGTTGTATAATCTGAATGCAATAACCATACCATACCTATTTACATGCCTACCCTGACAACACAAATAAATATCTCATCATAAATAAAATACCTGCTTATTATATTAAACAAATCCAATTTAAATAATATATAAGCACTTTTATTTTAATTTTAAGCTACATTTTTTTAAATTATCAAGCAATCAATGTACCGAACTAAATCGTTTATAATTTGAAAAAATAGTCCATTCTTAACTGAAGTTGCAATTTCAGTGTTTAAATGAAAGTCGAATCTCCACAAAATAAGTTTAATAAAAACTATCGGCCATACATGTTTCGGGACTAGACCAGTCCCATCATCAGTGGCATGTCAACAATTGAACAAACAACACTAAGACGTACAATGTTCCATTAAATTTCTATTGAAGTCTGGAAAACACACCTCATTCTTAGTTATCAATATGTGCAATTATCGATTAACTTACCATTTTATGGAAAATATTTGAATTATTAAAATTTAATTAAATTACAGTTACATATTTGTCTAATTTTCTTTTTGTGTATCATATTTTTTTCCTTGTTTTCTAATAAGTCTGGAAAACACACCTCATTCTTAGTTATCAATATGTGCAATTATCGATTGACTTACCATTTTATGGAAAATATTTGACTTATTAAAATTTAATTAAATTACAGTTACATATTTTGGTCTAATTTTCTTTTTGTATATCATATTTTTTTCCTTGTTTTCTAATAAAGTTAAGACTATAACTATTTGTTTTTTTGTCAATTTTTTATTACGTTTGTCGATGACGTTCTTGCCCTTCCGGCTTTAACAAAAAAACAAATAGTTAAATAGTCTTAACTTTATTAGAAAACAAGGAAAAAATATGATATACAAAAAGAAAATTAGACCAAAATATGTAACTGTAATTCAATTAAATTTTAATAATTCAAATATTTTCCATAAAATGGTAAGTTAATCGATAATTGCACATATTGATAACTAAGAATGATGTGTGTTTTCCAGTTTTCAATAGAAATTTAATGGAATATTGTACGTCTTAGTGTTGTGTTTGTTTGATTGTTGACATGCCACTGATGGTGGGAGTGGTCTAATCCCGAAACGTGGAGATTCGACTTTCATTTAAATTAAATTAATTAAATCGTTTATTTTCTAAATTTAGGTAATTTAAATATTCAATAATATAATAATAATTTTATTGAACCAAAAAGAATTTACAAACTCCACATAGGTTCATCCTTTACATTTATATTTACATATCAATTTTACTTGTTTTCCTATTTATAACTAACCCTTAATTAGGATAAATTAACTACACCATAATTATAATTATAAAGATAACGAGAGAGAAAAAAAAAACAAAACACCAGTCATGAATACAAAATGAAATTAAAACAAGAAAAGGAAACAGTCATATGCGATTAAGCAGAACTCTTTAAACTCCATTTTAAAACCCTTTTAAAAACTTTTGGTTGTAGTTCCTTTATACTAGATTCTAGATTATTATATAATTTGACACCTTTTACCAGGATCGATCTATTTAATATATTTGAATGTGCAAGATTTATCCTTTGAAATATTAATTAAGATAAATAAACTGTTATTTAAGTGTAAAAGTAATATTTCTGCGACGTTTCTGTCATTTACCTTCCTCGTATGACTCTTTGTGACAAGCTATATATTTCCGAATAATTTTTTTTATTTTTATTTAAATTATTCCATATTTCGAATAAGACCTCTTTTCCACTATTTACGAACGCCTATTTATGCTAGTTTTTTTATGATACATTTACGTTCAGGAATAAATTAAAACGTTCTGTATTAGGTAGTCTTATGAAATATATATTTTTCAAAAAATTAAAAATAATTTGTAGACATACATCAACAAACAAAACATATAAAACATAAGAATAATAATTAATAAATACAGGTACATCGTCAAATAAATAAATAAATAAAAAAATCAATTAAGATACTTAAAGTAAATTAATTAAGTAAATATTCTACAGTTCAATATATATAGAAAACACACAATACAAACTACTATCCAGTGTGTGAATCGCTCAAAAATTAATGCAAATTAAAAAACTCACCTACTGTATAAAAAGCGTTTTCTAACAAATACGTTTTTAGAGCTTTACGGAATCGGGGAAGAGATGATAGCAATTTGATTTCCATTGGCAGATGGTTGTGCATTTTTGTTGCATTGTATAGGATCCAGCTTTTGATTAATACGCCCAAATTGCGTTGCACAGCATGTTGGATTCGAAGAGTGAAAAGTAGACTGTTAAGGAAGTTGACAAGTTAAGTTCTTTGGAAACTGATCTTAACGCAAAACAGGCAGAGCTTAATTTTTTTGATAACGCATCAATGTGCAACTTCCACTTCAGGGAGCTGTCAACAACAAGGCCCAGAAATTTCACAGAAGAAACGACGTCAATAGTGGAATTATTAAGTTCAAAAGACTGCAGCGCACCTTTATATGACACAGATTTTGTTTTCGCAGTGTTCAAGCACAACAGGTTGGAGTAACACCATGATTTGTTGGTGATTAAGTCTTTGGATATGGTACTATCCGGGCCGCACTAAGTGAAACTAGTATCATCAGCAAAGAGACATACTTTACCGCTGATGTCTAGGCACGTAATGTCGTTATTATAAATAGGAAATCGTGGGCCTAACCCTAAGCGATTATCATTTGTTCCCAAAACTGGAAAAATAACTCCGTGGGAAGAAATTTACAAGCGATGAAGAAGTTAAGTTTGAGCGTATTTTTCGGCGAACCATTCAACACTTTTTTATGAAGGTAGAAACAAATTAATCGATAGATCTGATCAGTGTATTAGGGTAGAAGGTGAATATATTATTGAAAAAGAAAAATAATATTCCATTTTTATTTTCTACCCCTATTCCGTTGGATTAAAACGCTCCCTCGTATATTATACATATATTTGGAGGTCAATAATGTCTTATCTGGACCTCAGACGAATAATAATATTATTACGCGATCACGATAGTGAAAGTGGTATAAATATGGTTACTTTCCCTTGCTCTTATAACGTAATACTGACTTAACAATGGAGTATTATGAATACGGTATTACAACTCATATAACAGCTTTTTCCATGTTTGATTTAACTAGAGAATTAAAATTAAAATAAATTTTTATTTCAACAGCAACTGATGGTAATTATTATTTTTAAGTTTAACATTTTAGGCAAACATTCTTAACGGGCCTATATACAGGGTGTTTCAAAAAAACGGGGCAATAGTTAAGGGTGATTTTATTTTATTATAAAAAGTTCTCATAAACATATGGCGTTACTAGAATTTTTTCATATGATTTTTCTTTAGTATCTACTAAATTTCAAATGATACGTGTATAAATTTGACAGCAATCTGACTTTCTGAAAAGGAACTACCATCAACAGCGAGGATTACTGTGCACTTTTGGAGCGGTTGAAGGCTGAAATCGCAAAGAAACGGCCACATTTGCAAAAGAAAAAAGTGTTTTTTTTTTCATAAATTGACCTCAGAAATTTACCCCCTTAAATATTGCCGCATCTTTTTTAAACGCCCTGTATAATAAATTATTAATACAACAGAGTAGTTATTAAGTAATAATTGATAGTTTTGTGTTAGTTCGATTGTCCTCGAGACTAAATTTACCTGTTTGAAACCTTCAAGGTCCCAAGCTCCGTAGGGAAGTGAAAGTGGTCTTGCTTGAGCTGACACACACACAGCAACAGACACAACGGCTTATATGATGCCGAAAATTATTATATTCACTATAATCTACAATTTTCTTATCAAAATTACGTATTATTTTACAAGAGAAAATATCATAAAATATTTATTAACTAAAATATCGCAACCTCGTCAAACTAGGACCGCTTTCTTCGGGTTCGAACAGGACTTGTTCTAGGACTGTCAGGATTGCACGCAAGATTTCAGACTGTTTGCGCATGATATTTGGGTCTTAATCACGAAAATATGGCTAGTAAAATGAATAATAACTTCATAATTACCAATGAAAATAAATTAAGATAATCCATATCACTGGTTTTAACTTGATATGCATGCTAGAACCATTTAGTTCATTTGCGACGTCATGTAAGGGAGAAGATTGGTTAGAAATGCTACTGACAATCTTATTAAAAGGCTCATATTCACATTCCAGCTTATCTAGAAAGATGAGACTTAGGTTTTTTATGAAGATATAATGTTAAAATGATCTCTCAGTTAAAACCATAGGCGTAACATTTGACTAATATTTTCTATCTAATTTTTTTCACCTTTGAATTTTTGTATTTTTATTATGACGATCAAAAAAATTCTAGACAAAACTGCGTACCGTGTGTGAGAAAAATCTATGTCTGTGAGAATGAACTGTTCAATTCATGGTGTATATTTTTAGTTTACCTGATGTGATCGACAAATTTAGAAGCTTTAAAACCACAAATAGGCCAAGAAATTACAACCATCACCACGTAGGTATCATCGACAATTTAAGTTTAGTTAATAAAATAATGATTTTTAAAGTCTAAGCCACTGTGAGCTCCCTTTGGCATTTTTGTCCATACTTGACAGAGAAAAACACAGGGCAAGCGACCGCTCTGGATTTACACAAACAAAGATTTTGATTTTAATCAGTTGTACTTAAATTATTGGCAATCTGCGCCTCTGGTGAAGAATATAGAATACGTAAGAAGTTAGTCAACAAATATAGCGCAATAAAATGAAGCTGTGATGATTGAGCACACAGAAAATATCCTTGAAACAAATGAACATCCGCTCTCCTCGTCCCAGGAATCATTCAAAGCTATTATTTGTTTATTATTAATTGAGATGTAAATGAGTTTCCAGCTTATTTTTTTACATATATAATCAATTTTACCAAGGCTTTATAAAACGAAAAGAATCATAACAGTGTGATATTTTTTTTTTGTAAATATGCCTATAAAACATTTCCGGTAATTTTAACAACTTTCTTTTTTCACACCATGTTTGTGATTGAGTGAAAGCATTCATATACGGCCTCTTTGGCTACAAACAGCCACTTTTTAAGTTCAGGCGAAATGACTTTTAAAGTACATTCAATCAGTTTAATTCTGTCAGTTTGACAATTAAATTTCCAGGACATTTGATATTTTGAAATATGTTAATATAACTTTTTTGTTTCTTAGGTGTTTATGTTCTTTTTTAAATAATATTTTTCTCTTTTCTATTTTATTCATTATCACAGGCCGTTTCGTCGCGCAATACTATTTCAAGTGTAAGAGCGAGATAAGATTGCTGACAGTGATAAATGATAAATCTTTCAAATGTTGAATATCCAGCAGCAAAGCTAAAAATGTGTTATTAAAAAATGATTACCCCAAATCATTTGTTGGGAAAATATAATAATAATACATTTATTTGCAGGAATTGATATTATGCAAAATGGAGTTGAAAACAATTTATACAGTTCTAAGTTCAAGCCCTAAAATACGAGTAGATAATACTGATGTTTGTTTGGTAATGTATGATTTTGTTATGATGAAGATCAGTACTTGTAGAAATGGTTAAACTACAATTATGGCCAGTAATGTTTTAATTAATTAACTGTAAATTGATTATACATTTATGTTTAACCAGAGTCTAAACTAGGCAGGCTGGTAATCACTTTTATTTTGTATTATTTAATTGGATGACCTCGTCGGTACATTACGTTTGTTGTAAAAAAGGAGGAGTAACGCTAATTTCACTAAATTGCTTTGTTCAAAGTGATAGGTATGAATTTACAAAAAAAAAAATGTGACAATGGACCAACCTTAAAATCAATTTATTAAAACATAAAAACAAACTTTGCATCAATTAGATTTAGTATTGTAATTTTATAATTAAGTAATATATAAGTTTTTGTGAAATAACAGATAAAATAGAAAACAACTACCCCACTGGCTAATACATAATATGTCTATTGTTTAAATCTGCATATTACTTTTCAAAATATCTTAGAGCTGCATCATTCCACGTTTAATTGACCAAGTTTGCTATTTAATTGATGCATTTGTAGAGCAATTTATATCTATCTATTACATAAAAATAAATAGATGCTAATATTTACTTAGTAACAAAAAAAATGCATAAGTTTCTGTTCTAATTATACGTAATAAGTGTAGATATGTCTTAATTAAACATTATTTAAATTTTTATTGAAATGACATTTCTGTTTGTATTGAATAATTAATTAACCATGATTGTTTCAAGTACTTGAAACACGTGATGATTAATATTTTGTTAATTAATAAATCTAACTCCAAAATGATTTAAATAGATCTATGAACAATTAACTTAAGTAGGTATAGACACATTGACAGAACTAATTGCTTGTCCTGAAGGCGGTAGTTTCGGCCTGGAGGAACAAAGATACTACTAGGTTCAGATCGGCGAGTCATTTTGTGGACCCAAATATGCTCCTACAGATCTCAAGTAAACAAATTAATTAATTTATGTATATTCTTTGGGTTTCGTTCGTTTACAATTAAAAACTTTTTTTTTTATTATATGTTTTAAAACAACATTATGTCATCATTCTTACTGTCTAATTACAATACAACGTTTCGGCAATGTTTTTGCCTTCTTCAGGTATATATACAAATAAAATACAAAGGAGTCCAACATTACCCTACTTGTCTAGTAATGAAACCAGCATAAATGGTGGTTTATATACTTACAACCCCCTATTTTTTACGCCACTGGAATAAATTTATTTTTTTAATTCCCTGTTCATTTCTGGGTCTAAACTGAACAGTTTTGTAGGAATATCCCGCTAATCAAATCTCTGCAAGTAAAGGTAAGCTACACAGTTGAACTTTTACTTGCAGACTTTTGTTTAGAGGTAAATTGCTGCAATACTGGTCACTTTTGACGCATAAAAAGTTGTTACTTTTTTAAGCAGAAATGAACAGGCAATTTAAAAAAAATCGAAAAATATATTTATTCCAGTGGCGTAAAAACTAGGGGGATAAAAAGTGACACCAACCCCTATAGCATGCCACTGGTTAATTTAAAAAAAAATTGTATATGTCAAAATATGACTTTTTAAAAGAACACATCAGTCAATAAATTTAAAAAAAGGCGTTAAAGGCGTTTTCGAATTAAAGCAAATTTTCCAAATTTATGTTTTTGTTATTTGTCGTATTTTAAACTCATTTAATCTTGCGTTGCACGCCCTGGGGGTAAGCGGCATTGGGGAATCACCCGGTATGCTTGTAACTTCTAAACAAAAATAAATCGGACCCGTGATAATTAATAATTTTTTTTTAGAATTAACCCTGTTAGCATCTGTCATAGTTTTTCATAGAGCTTGTATAATTTGAAATCTTTGAGAGCCTGTTCTTCAAGATGTTATTAAGACTAAGAAGTACGCTTGAAATTGTTGCAAACTAAAAAGATTTTGACTGTATAGGAGTAGACATAAATAAATATCAAAGTTCTAAATGGCAATAACAAGTTTTTTTTGAGAAATTAAAACTGTGTATTTATATTTATACTTACTTATACGATTATTTTCAAGCAATATTATGAAATTGTGTGAATATACATTTAAAGAGTATGATAAACTGAAAAGAGACAGAATTATGTAATTCACAAGTGAATTACATAATATGTCTTTAACTTGTTAGTTAATGTTGCATTCGCGCGTTTCTACCTTTCTCCTAATTCCGATAAGAAACCAAAACCATTTTCGCATATTGAAAATTGTCATTCTACAACAAAATTTACTGGTTTATTTCTGTATCAGATATATTACTTTGCAGTTATACCTGTTTCATATAATATACCTTACATACCTTGGTACTATTTCAAAATAAAACTATATTATATCTTTAGGGTAGAATCTTAACTTCTGGCAACTCTCTAATTGCAGAATGCAACTTTAATGTTTAAAAAATAATTTTATCTAGGCGTTTTAGTTTTCAATGGGCGAATTTATGCTACTCTTTAAAACTACTATGCTATATTTATTCTCATTGTCTCGGTGAAACGGCAAAACGTCAGCCAACTTTTGACAAAAGATGCTCGCGTAGAATGTTCTTAGTTGTACTTTGGGAAACCTGCAATTCGAACCCTCAAGCGTCTACAGCTTAACTTGGGATCATCTTCAATTCTGTTTAAAAGTACCTCGTCGAGCTCAGCAGTTCTAATTGTACGTTGGCGTCCTTGATTAAAATTATGTCAATGAAAACTACCCGTTTCTCTAAGTTGCCGCTCAATATTCGCTAAAGTTCGATGGTTAGAAATTCTGCGGCCTGGATATTTTTCACGATAGCCTCTGACAGTCATACGTCTATTTCTCACACATATCCAGAAGTATGTCAACTTTCTTAGAGATAGAATAATGTTCCATGTTGATAAGTACAAACTTTTATTTACGAATCACGCGCCATTTTTTTTTTTAAATTTGCGTGAAAACACGCCAATAATAGTGGTTGTAATTCTCAGTTCTAAGATTAGTGAAAATCGATAAAGTTATTGTACAGTCATTTCATGGATATCCTGTAAAATGTCTTTAAATCACGAAGTTCCTCAAGGATCCAATTTGGGTCAGCTACTTCGCCTAATTTTCATAAACGGCCTCATTGATACCATCAGATTGGGAAAAATTTAGTGGATATTAATCATAAACGCAAATATTTTGAAAAACCATATGAAAAGTAACTCTTGATTATTTGACTCAAAATATAACTATCTAGCGACCCTCGTAAATGGAAGGATCAGTTGACTAATCCTCGTATAATAACAGTGAAAATAAATATGAATAAGTTAATATTCACTGCAATTCATTCTTTTTGAATAGCCGAAAATAAAAGTTCTGATTCAATAAATTATGAAAAATTAGGTCTGCATTTAGTTGTGCACATGTGAAACAATTATTACATAAGTGTGTAACTTCTGTTGCGTTGGTTTTGGTGAAAGTAAACTGTATAAAACATTTTGTATGTGTACATATTAAGTCTTGAAGAGAACAAACATTAATTATGCAGAATGAATTAAAAAACATTATTATTTATGATTTATTTGTAAATGTTGTTAATTTAAAAATTCGTCAAATTATTTTTCTTGAAATAAGTAAGATTCTAATTTCGTTATAAAAAAAGAATATAAGTATAAAATGCATGAGAACCAGGTCATTTAAATCAAACGTGAGATTGTTATCTTTAAATAAAAGATCATATTGGTTAGCTAAGATTATTTTATCGACAGTATGGATACTTCACTTCAATAATTATTTCATTTTTATGGCTTTTACTTGTCATCAGGGGTGCAGTCGACACAACGCAAAATATTAATCAGACTTGAGTATTTGCGAATCATAAGTCAGATTGCTGTCAAATTGATACACGTTTCGTTTGAAGGTTAGTATTAAATAAAAATCATATGGAAAAAATTCTAGTAACCCCATCTATGTTTCATCCTGTGGCCTTTTTGAGTATTGGGGTTTCTATTTAAGATTATTGTCTCATTGTTGATATTTTGCACACCCTGTATTAATATTTACCAAAACAGGTCAAAGTTATCCATTGTTACAGCTTTATTACGAGGGTTTCTCTTTATGTTTGTTCAAAATCTGGGAAGAAAAAACAAATTTAGGAAATAAACAATTTTATTGCGTTTCAAACACAACATAACTTTTTTTTTTACAATGTTACTGTCTTAAAACTCTCACTGTCAACAAATTACTGCGCATGTCGAACTAACAAATGTCAAAATGGTACCTAAATGTCAAAAGCACCATCTATAGTGGTGGTTTGTAAAAATATAAAAAGTGACTCTCGTATCAACATTCACTTTCAGTAAAGCAGTGTTAGTGCTATGCATCTTGCGAAAGGCAGCAAAAAAAATTATGCATGTATCTGTTTGCGTATACGAGGGTTGCCTTTTATAATTCGGAATTAGACAACAAAAACAAATATTAATCATCGAAAATCACTTTATTGTTTTTCAAAATATTCCCCATGAAGATCTATACATCTATTGCATGCGTTTGAACCAATTGTCGAAGCACTTTTGCCAGTCTGATTGTGGTATCTCCAAAACATGCATTCTGAATGCAGCAACCGCTTCTTCAGGTGTCGAAAAACGTTGACCTCTCAGTTTGTTTTTTACATACGGGCATAAAAAGAAGTCATTCGGTGCCAAGTCACGACAATACGGCGGATGACTCAACAAATCGATGTTTTGGGTGCTCAAAAATGCAGTTGTTTGACCCGATGTGTGAGAGCTCGCATTGTCGTGGTCAAGAGTGATCCGTCTTCGGCGGTTGGTTTTCCTGTTTACTTGAAAGACAACTGGCAAACAAATGGTTGTGTACCACTCAGAATTGACTGTTCTGCGTTGTTCTAGTGGTACGGTTGCGACATGTCCAGTTTTGCCGAAAAAACAGGCGACCATTTGCTTGGAAGTGCTTCGTGCGCGAGCAACTTTGGTTGGATTTGGCTCCTCTTGAAACACCTCTGCTGTTTACTTTCGGGCTCATACGCGTAAATCCACGATTCATCACCTGTCATAGACGTGTTTCGAAGCACCGCGGTCGTATTTTTGAGCATTTCTTTCGACCAATCGACACGAGCGATGGACAAATTGTGTGGGATCCAACGCGAACAAATTTTCTTGACAGTCAAATGTTTATGCAATATTGAATGTAAGCTGGTCCCACTAATGCCTAAGGTTGTCTCAATCTCTTGATAGGTCACATGACGATCTTGCAATATCAGTTCGCACACAGCATCAATGGTTTTCGGAACAACAACTGATTTTGGACGACCTTCACGAAATTCGTCTTGGAGTGAACTACGACCACGATTGAATTCACCATACCGTCGATAAACACTGATCATTGATGGAACTTCGTCAAAAATTGAATTAAGTTCATCCATGTACTGTTGCTGACTTAATCCACGTCGAAAGTTGTAAAAAATAATCGCATGTTCACGATTTAATTCCATTTTTCGGCCGAGATTAATCTTTTAAGTTACTGTAAACAACACAAATAGCGCTCGTATGTCAAAACGTTCTGAGTACGTATAACCTCAAAAATGTCCAACTTTACGATAGAGCTTTCAGTTGCCAGATTGCAACACCAGGGTTGCCAAATCCCGAAATATAAAAGGCAACCCTCGTATGATTGTCCGGTTAAAAAAAAAAATGTTTGTTTTATAAGAAAAATGTAAAGTAATTTTACTTTATTTAATCCTTGTGTCCGTACATTTTTCGTAATATTCTACAGAATAATGCACTTATATTTTTCAATACATTAAATTTGTACTACTAAGCCATTAACACCAGTTATAGGTACATGATAATCATTAAATATAATTGCGTTAAATTTATTAACAGATAAGTCTTGTAGCTTTGTTAAAAAGTATACTTACTTTTTTTTTTAAGGCTAAGCAAATTATTATTCAAAGTCCATTATTATTATTTTGTTCATTTAAATGTATTGTTTGACATAAATTATTGGCAATTTATATAAACGAAATTATGTCTGGCCTTACATGCATATACTACACTTATTACAAAACACAAATTTGAATGAGAATTTTACTTGTAAATACTTATACAAACTTAAAAATCTCAATACCACATCATACTTCTGTGCCCTATAGAGCCGTTGATTTAGATCAGAATTAGTGAACTATTTATAAAATATTTTCACCCCCTTAAATTTTAATTTGCTCAATCGAGCTTTAGTAGCTCTTCCTTGGGATGGATTAGCTCTTACTTTCAGTATTACGTTAAAAATTAGTCACTCTTTCCAAGGAGTTTGAGTCAATTTCAAAGGCAAAGCCTCCCCCACATAGTTACCCATAATTATAGTTTTCTGATGACACGGGAGAGTTATAATAATGATTTTCGTCGGAGATAAACCAGTGTTCAATCAAACATACAAAATCAAATTTATTTTGAATTAAATATACATCCAAATCTGGAACCTTATTTCTAATACACTGAATTTTCTGGTGCATCACAGGACTACTTAGGATTCCATTTAGTTTCAGCTGAACACACAAATTAAAGTGTTTGTTTGAAAGACTAATTAGATTATATTCAACAATAGGGTACTTCGAGACGCATTCCGAAATATTTTGGAGACCTACAAAGATGCATTATTTAAAGAGTTTTTTGTTCATTTTAAGAGATGCTGGGCAATAACCTAAGATTTCGGTACGCTGGCGGAAGATGCACGGAAAAATGTTATAATATGTTGAATTAAATAAATGCTTCAAACTTAATTTTGCCATGCGATATTTAGATTCAATACAATAAAAAATGATTCACATGAATACATATTTTTCAGATTAAAAATTCTCTATGATCGTTAAAGGAATGTTACATAGCACACATGTAAGTCAAATGAAAGTTAATAAGTTGCATTAGATGAATTGCATATTAATGAAAACAAAAGCATTATATTACAAAACGTATAGCATTAGATATAAGAAAAACAACAAGCTGACATATATGTAATATGTAAATAAATAATGCATATTCAAATTAAAAGAATATCACTTCGTGTGTATTTCTTGAAACTGTATTTTAATCGTAATTAATTTATCTGAAAACAATAATGATACTTGATATGTTCAATTAATTCTTTATTTGTCTAATTCTACATATTTTATGTGGAATATTCATGAGACCAGATACCTAAGAATTTTTGCAGATTTTTACTCTTGTTTAGAGGCATTTTTACTTATATTGGGTTATATTTTTAGCAGTCAAATAATTTTAAAAGTCTGTAAAATGTTTTCTTTTGTTTGTTATGTGTACTGCGTTCAGAGAGAATTTTTTTTTATTATTAAAAAATATTGAAATGTTGGTCGAATCAATACTCACCATTAGAACTGATTTCAGTCAGGGGGTTATGTAGGACAGCGACAGAGGTATAATTTAGAGTCGGGGTGGGACATAGTGCACTTACGGTATGTATATTAAGCTACCTATATTGTCTTAATGAAATCAGGTATCATTTCGTTCACGCTGCTTCGTATTTCATAAAAATGCAAGCTTAAGTTAGTAGGTATGTTTAAATTCAAGGTTAATATTTATTGTCAAGAAATTAATCTCAAATGTGACATTGAAATTGTTTTATTCTTTTAGTAAAGAAAGGATCAAAAATTAGATATATAAAAGTCGTTTTGCATTTTAAGTAACATGTACAGGATGAAAATAGTTCATTGTTATAATCTTTACTTTCAATTTTAAATTAAATTTTGCATTATTTAAGAAAGGAGATTCATGTGAGGGTTTTAATTGGGTGTGGATAAACGCTTATTTTCATTTCCCATTTCCTTTAGGAATAATTTCCACATATGTTTTTTGTATTTTTTTTATTTATTAAATTACACTCTAACATTTACAAAAAAAATAATAAAATGGCGAGTTTCCTTTCGGATAATCAAGAGCGGACTGTGTGGTAAAATGATTGAGTTGCCAGAAGAATCCTTCGACGACTTTAAGACCTCTATTTACTGTTTTGTTCCAACTCAATTTTTTGCGATACTCTGGCCTCGCTTATGTGACTTTGAAATTAACCCTTTATTTAGGCAATAAAGTCAATAGATTACACTCCATGTGTTTAATATTCAATATGTTTTAAACCTTGAAATATATTTTTTGTATTTTTGTGTACACCTGCCATTTTTGTTGAATACTAATTATTACATTTGCTTGTCGAAATTTAAAGCTATACAATTAATAACATTTCTATCAAGGCAGCAAGTGAACGTTTATAAACTTTTGCTATTAGAAAGAACCTTGAGTGTAGAATCGAACATTGAAATAAAAAGTGGAAGTTATTTTTGCTGAATCTTGCCAGCATTCTCTTTCATTTAAATATTTATTAGCTGGTATCGAATTTGAATATTGGAACCTTCTAACTGGTTACCTTTCTACACCAAACAATAACAAAACACTGATTACGTATTACATTTGTAATGTTTTATTGTAAATGTTACCAACCTAATCGTAATCAAGGCTATGTTCAGTTTTGGTGTCATAGTAGTGCAAGTAGTTAATAAACATTTCTAAGTTTTTATTGTACCTATATGTGAGCTTGTATCTATGTTTTCTTACGTTCACTTTTATAATACATTAAGTATATTAAAATAAATACTTAAATATCTTTTTTTTTTTTAAATTAGATCGTAGCATTTTTAAAGCTCTTTATATGATTTGTATGATGTCCTTTGGAAGAGATAAAGGGTCGTCAAAATAACGAAATTAGGTAATTGCCAGATGCAGCTTTCAAGAGCTTCAATTTACCAGACAAGGTTCTGACAGACCCAAACACGTTGCATATAGGAAAGTAAATGTGGACAATTTGTAAAATATAGAAAATTCTATAATTTTGCGTATTTTGATATCCAAGATTGTGGAAAATAAGTCAGGTATTGTGCGGCCAAAATATAACAATCCTACTCATATCACGATCTACATATTGACTAATTTTTGATTAAAGAAATAATAATGGTGATGAGCACAAAATTTTGCCGAGTTTTCAATCAGGATTTAGTCAAATCACAGATGTTCTACTGCATTACTAAGTGTTACTGTAAATCAATTCGCGGTTCTCAGGTATTTGGGTTTTGGTAATGCATCGTTACTTATAAAAGTTTGGAAGTTATCCCATATACTGAAGATTCATCGCGTTACTAGCACTAGTAAAAAAAGATAAGTAATTAATTAAACAGGTATAACGTTAACGTGCTGGTTAAATGATTGCTCTTTCGAGACTAATAATTTTAGTAAAATTAAAATTAATTCCTTTTTTCAAATTTAACATCCTGAAAAAGTAAATTTTTTTGATTTAAAATTTCTATGGTACCGAATCTCTGTACTAGCTGTTCTGTTGTTTCAGAAATAAAATTAGCAAAATAAAATTGGCCCTATTCAACGTTTAGTCAAGGACCAAAAGAAGTTTGTATCTGTAAAGAAAATGTTCTTCTGCATTGACTAGTACAGTAGCAGATAGCTACAATTAAATAAACTGGGGGATTTATATAATTAAAAAATGTTTTATATTCTAGTATCCGAAAAATGAGTTTAAATGGATCAAATCTTGTTTAGGAGAAAGACCGTACAGAAATCACCGACGCGACGATGGTGTTTTGTTAGTGCTCAAAGAAGAAAGTATTATTTAGAGTCAGTTTTGTCGGAGAATTATTATATTTAATTTTTTTTCAATGTCTAAAGCCAAGAAAGCTATTAGGTATATAGGTTTAGAAGACCTAATTGATATGATAATTATGTATGTTTGTCGTTTCATTTTTACAGGATGTTTCTCAACTGTGTACAAATATTTTAAGGGCCTAAATTTGTATGTGAAAATTATATTTATGTTTTTAATTTTTGGTAGATAAGTTCTTTAAATTGATAAATTAGCAACTTATTGGCAAATTGATATTCACGACTATACATGGTGCTTTTTGAGTTGATACTTGTTTTTGAACTACAGACGACGTTAAAATAAAAAACATTTTCAAATAACTTTTTTCCAAAATTTGAAAAATAAGCGAGTTACATTCATCTTTCAATTATTACAAAATACACCTAATATAAATATTATTAATAATATTATTTAAGTTGATAAAACAAAATGTGTCAAATACGGTCCTATTTGGCACATTTTGTATTAAATGAATGTAACTTATTTTTCAGATTTTTAAAAAAAGTTATTTGAAAATGTTATTTATTTTAATATCTTCATCAATTTAGGAATCACCCTGTAAGCATGCGTACTACTAAATAATCCAACGGTGGCTTGTGTAAAAGTACACGAGAAGTTGCAGGAATATTACATTCTATAGTGCCTGTTCTACGCAAAATTTTTGAAAAGATACTCTTTAAACAATTAGCCAACTATTTTGAAAGAAATAATTTATTTTCTCCGAAACAATTTGGATTTAGACCGAAACTTAACACCGTTTCAGCTATAGAAAACTTTATAAATAGCGTTATAACCGCTTTTGAGAGTAGAAGGCTTGTGGGGGCTTCTTTTCTTGATTTAACAAAGGCGTTTGATTGCGTCTCACACGATATCTTGTTGGGTAAACTGGAACGATACGGTATGAGTGCGAATTCGATTCGTTTGCTGAGTTCCTATCTCACTGGTAGGAATGTTGTAACGATGTTTGAGTCAAAGTCTTCTCAGCCCTTGTTGAGCTCTTGTGGAGTCCCACAGGGCTCGGTGCTCGGACCTCTATTGTTTATGATTTTCATTAATGATTTACCGCTACATCTGCCATGCTCTGACCTTACATTGTTTGAAGACGATTCAACTATTGTCGATGTCGAACTGTCGAGTGATGTTCTGGCCTCAAGCATGATTAATTCACAGTCGAGGGCTGCGGACTGGTTTGCAGCTAACAAACTCTGTATGAATGCCAATAAAACAGCTACTAAAATATTTACATTACGTGAGACGGATGTTGCTGTTTCTGATGGTCTGGTAAAGTTTTTGGGTGTCACTTTGGATCAAAAGCTAACCTGGGCGGGTCATGTCGAGGTTACCATTGCCAAGTTGTCTAACGTTGTGTTCATGTTGCGAAGCTTGAAAGGTGAAGTCTCTTTTAATGTTTTGAAATCAGCATATTATGGCCTTTTTCACAGTGTGGCTTCATATGCTTTGTCAATTTGGGGACACCCTTGTCATGCTAGTCGGGTATTCGCAATCCAAAGACGAGTGGTTCGAATAATGACAGATTTAATGTTTAGAGAGGATGTCAGACCTAAATTTAAAGAATGTAAAATAATTACACTCCCGTGTCTCTATATCTACAATTCAATTATGTATGTGAAAAATAATTACAATCTGTACATAAGGCATGATGAAGTTCAACCACAATACCAGAAACAAAAATGGCATTCTTCCTGAATATATTAGGTTGGGTAGAAGCAGAAATTCTGTGAATTATTATGGTCCCACATGCTATAATCATTTGCCAGATAGTTTGAAAACACTGAGCCTTGCAATGTTCAAAAATAGATTAAGAAACTACTTAATTGACCAGGCTTTTTACTCCATTGATGAATTTCTCAGCACTGACTTTCTGTTTTGATTAAGTTATATACATTTCTATGTTTTTATGTTGTGTTATATAATATTTTAATATTTAATATGACTTGTGCAAACCTTTTTTGGTAATGACAATAAACAATGACCGTTGTCGAACATTTTCCAGTAAAATGATTAGCCGATGTCAATTGACAAAAACTGTAAATGGCGTTTTCCAATAATCGTGCTGTGGTTTTAAAACAAAAATGTAATTATACAACATAATCACATTTTATGGTGTAATGTTAAAATTTTTTACAAACATATTAATGGAAAGGCCTATGTTCACACGCATACACACTGTAACTATACAACGAAATAGTCTCGAATTTTACAGATTTTTTGTGGTACATATGTTTTACACTTTTGTCAATTTACATTAGACGTTGGCGGCCGGTAACCAATTTAATTTGCTAAAATTTTACACGATTTCTTTTGACAGTGTAGTCCCGTCCCAGTCCACCTTAAATTCTCGTTAAAATAGAGCACGATTTTTTTCTTTCAGAATGTCAGCTTCTGCTTCGTCTAATTTCCTTTGAAAATCTACGTTTACAGTAATATTTTCCGAATTTTCAATAGGGCTGCTTTTAATTTTTAAAAACTAAACCAAAATCCTTTAATATATTTTTTATCTGACATTGATGGTCAAACTTAAATAAGACATTTCAGTATTTTAAATTTATACAATCCTCTCACTCTGACCTAAATAAGTCCCTAATAAAAGTGAAATCTTTTTCACACCCCCTTTTTTTGTACCAGCCTACAAAAAAATCTACTCTCAACCAATTGGGTTGAAAGTAAAAGAAAAAAAAAAACGATTTGTCTTCCTAAATATGGTTATATTATATATAATAAAAACTAAAAAGTGGTTTTACTTTCGGCTTATTGAAAGTGAGACCATTTCTGAGTAGTATTACCTTTTTGCCTTCTTGAAAATTGCTTCTGTCAACATATACATAGATATTAGGGCTGCACACAAATCAGAAATGTAAATATTTTGCGACGACCGACCCTTTCCAAAACAGATAAAGAAACCAGATTTCATTGGTTGAAAAAAAGTTTATGGTTCACAATATGGCGTCTAACAATTTCACTTTTATAGACGAACTCTGTCTATAGTTCAACAGATCATAGATAGGCACAGGCAAAATAGGGTGCTTTTCATTATATATCCTTGTTGACATAAAAAATACCTCTTACTATTCCAGTGGCGTAACTAACTTTCTATACAGGGGTTTGATGGTCCATGTATGACATTAAAATAAAATGAATAACAAAAAATTTTTAATTTGCTAATATAACTTTATTTTAGACCGGCAACTAACCTTACAGAAAAATAATAATAATAAACAGTTTATTTGCAATCAAACCATTACATTACATTAAATTGATTATAAAAAAGGTCAAAAGACAGTAAAACTGATATTAAATTTTGACTCAAAAGAAGTTGTAGATAGTATAAGAAAATTCCAGATGATACAATTAATTAAACTAATTTTTAGGGAACAATATTTTTTATAGGAGTTTTTAAAAGCCTTAAACCTCAACGACTTCAAATTTTCTGGAATTACATTATAATGCATATATATTATTGTATGTAAATGACTTCAAAAAAATAGCAGATCGGTATGAAGTCGGCGATAGTAATCCTTTAAATCTAAGATTTATTGTATGTACGTCGGAACGATATAAAATTTTATTGTGAAGATATGGTGGACATTTAAAAACTATAATTGCTGCATGAAGTTTTTTCCTGCATTCCAAATTCAACCATTTAGTTTCTTTAAGCTTAAATGAAACAGGATCATATTTACGAATGCTTCTGGATATTTGAAAGTTGTGACAGAATGACCAGCAGGATTTTTTCTTTTATTTGTTAAACTAATCATTTATCAATATCATGTGTATCGTGTTTTTACTGTTTTTTTAATATCGCAGTAGTACATCGAGATAAAAACCAAATTATTTATTAGTTCAGGTATTTCAGAGACGTTATAAGCCAATTATTTTTTTTATTATCGTAAGTATTCTTATTTCTTTGAAAGTTTATATAATTTTGTGTAATACCTATTATTCTTCTTATTATTCAAGCATATATCACATCATAAAACAGTAAATTTAAAATAAAACCATAGCAAGAATTACAACTATCATCTTTTATTACAAAAAATACAAATAATTGGTACATATATCAAAATTTCAAGATGTCTTATTTCTTGCAGACATTTAGAGGTAAAACATGAAACATCAGATTACATAATATTATTTGACATATATTTTTTTTATTATTCTTGAACCGTAATTCTAATTTTTTCAGGTTATTTTTCTTGGGGTTCGGTTCTGATAAAAAATTCTTCTACTAGTTAGTAACGTCTTCAGGTTGAACACATTTTCCAACACGTCAATATCAAAATTAACAAACAATTTTACAACATTTAAAACATTCAAATAGTATAATAAAACTCATTTTTATTTAATGATGGATCTATATAGAAATAGAAGAGAAATAAACTGAAATAAATTATTATTTGATTAAGAATAAGAAAAACAACATTAAATGATACATTTATTTCTGTTACACACTGTAGAGTTTGATTTATTATTATTATTATTAGCAACATATTATTGTAGATACATGCTTCTTCCATAGTTTTGCAATCACTTTCTTGAAAAATTGTAACCTACGGCCAAAGAACGATTTGGTAATTTCTGTATTAACAACTTCCAACGTTTCAAAATTTAATTGACCTTTCAAAACTGTAAATTTACTTTTAAAAAATAAATGATGATGAACAAGGGAATAGTCGAAACCTGTGTCCAACTAGGAGACTACAATTGATTTTTTTCTTCTTTTGAAAGTTATTTAAGCTCGAAATTGCAGAAATATTAAATACGAATTTACTTATGCATTTGAAGAATTGAATCCCCATCTGACATGAGCTTAAGAATACTATGTATAGCTCGATGCTATCTACAAATAATGAACTAGAAATTTGGTTACCCCATGCATATTTTTTTTAGAAAAAAAAAAATAACGGTTTAGTTAACATTGTCACTTGTCTAGTTCTGATCATATTTTTACAAACATATAACATTAAATAGATACTTACATGATTTTTTAAACATTGATCCCTATGTAATACTTGAGTAACCCTGTTCTCCATAATAAAAAATATTTTTTTTTATTATTTATCACAAAAATACAATTATCTTATTAAACTAGACTTATATAATATACATTTATACTTATAGGAATTCCAGTTAATGAAGGATGTATTTTTAAATAAATTTGAAAGTAAATAATCACATTATCATACACCTACGCAAAAGTCACATTGGCATAAGTGTATGGACTGCTATAGTTGATAATTACAAATTATTTTTGCCCAAGAAATTGCACAATACCAGTCTCCGCGCTAAAAATTCAGGGAACGTAGAGTTAAAGAAATCGCCTCACCCTATATGCTAAGTATATATTATTACGATTCCAGTTAATATAAATTTACTATCAATTTGAAGTTTATTTAAAAGCTGATGAAATTATGATGGTCAGTATTGTATTATTAAGCATTTCTAATTGTAGATCTAATGCTTTGTATGTAAATTGGTGAAGTAAATCCGTGAGAACAACTTTGTATTCGTGGTAAATTTAGAAGTTAATAAAGACGAGTAAGATATTCTTATTACGTAAATAATACTGTTGCAATAATAATCATTGTGGTTAACGAAAAATCAATAACAATTTGTATCTATTTTTTTTTTAAATTAAGGACGGAATAAGTAATATTTCGAGAAAAAAAACTCTTGTACTAATAGCACTCGTGAATGTTGGTGAGCTTTGAAGCCATCTGGCAAGACTGCATCGTATTTTTGTTGTTGTTTACATGGGATATCTATCCTTCAAACCCGTTCACCCAATTCCGTCGAGTAGTTTGTGTGCGAGAGTGGAAAAGTTTTAGAGTACGCGAAAAAAGAATATCCAAGCAGCAGTCGAAGCAGTTTCACCTCGGCAAAAAAACCCTCATCGACGGGGAAGCTCATGACAACAGTTAAAGTAGAAGAATTCGCAAGGTGTGATCCACATTGACTATTTGGCGAACGGGAGAACAATCATAGGGCAGTATTATAACGATTTGTTGACCAGATTCCCGCAAACAGTGCACTTTCACCAACTGATTCATAAATTAAATTGGGCTACGAGGTACTGCCGGATGCAAGTATTGTTTTCTCATTTTATAGTGTAGACTCGTCAATTATCATAGCACCCTCGTACTATTTTTTTTATTCTCAGTTCATCTGTAAGATGATCACATTCTTTTTTCTAGTGACATCGAATATCGGCTCAATGGCAAAACAGAATTCCCGGAATTTCAATTAGAGCAAAGACCTTAAGAATTTCCACTATTACGAGCTCAATCGAGTTGAATACCATGACTGTTCAATATAACATCGTTATTTTGATGTTCCTAATGACGTTTTTGACTGTAACATAGGTCATTCGACGTTCCCACCGTTAATCGAAAATGACTTCAATTAAACGTGCTTGTGCTATCAAATCCTCCGCTTGGGTGGATACAACACAAAGTTTACAAATATGTAAATGTTCCTTACAAAAAGAACATCCCATCATTGTCGCGAATGACAGAAGCTGTCTTTACTTTGCTGATCGAGTAATTTTGACATTTTATATACGTCAGTTTAATGTTTCGAAAGTGTAAGACAAATCTTCAGGATAATTTCCCGGGTCTACAGAATATTTAGACGCTGATTAAAATGAGAAAAGGTCACTAACAGAATGAATTGTTCTGTTAGTCATTATCACTATCTCACTTTGGACTGACACAATGAACAAAATCGCGTGCAGCAGAGTACACGTGATAGAAGTGAATACTTCTTTTCCAACTACAACAGTATCTCGTATAATACACAATCTTTGCCTTGTAAAATAACACCCTAAGTGTAGCTGTGCCTATGCATGCACTCGTTGCTATATACATAGTATAGGATATAGTGTGTAGCATACACCACAAATATTTCTGTCTCTTTCTCCCTCATATTTGTTATATGCTTCATCTCTTTTGCGGGACGAAAATTTTATAAATCGTGTCGTGACGCAAGGTCGCTTTAAAATCACTCTCATGCGGCCAAAGCAGTATTCACTTCAAAAAAGTATGCTGTCATTGTCGAGAATGACAGAAGCTGTCTTTTCTTTGCTGAACGTGTCATTTTATATACGTCAGTTTAATGTTTCGAAAGTGTAAGACAAATCTTCAGGAGAATTTTCTGGGTCTACAGAATATTGTAGACGCTGATTAAAATGAGAAAGGGATACCAATTGAATTGTCGGGTTAACGTGCTGTTCCACTTCATACTGACACAATGTGAAAGTTTGAGAGGAGCATCCTATTATTATATCTTTCCTTAGCTGTGCTCCAAAGTAGTGCTTTCTACGATTTGAATCATACACCTTGAATTAATAAGTTCAACGGTTGTGTTTTATGCACAAAGTGAGACCCCACATTTAAATAAAGCTGGAAGAAACTGACGACTATAGCGAAGTATTATTTTATTTGATGCGATTCTTCAGTTAAAAAATTAAGCTAATGAAGGACTGCTTCCACTGGTATTGAATTACATTAATTATAAATTTGATATTGTACAATAGAAGATCAAATAATAATTCGTAAAATGCAATATAATAAATAAAACTAAAATCCATTTTACATGATGCCTTATATATTTTTATTTATTTAACTTCTTCCCCGAAACATTGATATACCGACGAAAGTTGACAGACCAGACTATGTTTATACAATCTTGGTAAAATCGAACTTTTCTGCTCATTTTATGACTGTAGCAAAGACAAACCACTTGAGAGATATTTTATGATAGGTCTAATGAAAAATGTAAAGGCACTCAAGATAAAAGTTTCTTATCCAAATAAAACATTTGCTAAAATTATCACCCCATCACAAGGGTAAATGATTTCTTGGCCTGTATTTTTTTTCTATTTTACCGTCGGAAATCTTACACAGTTTTGATTGAAATACCACAGATTTTTTTTTGTATGGTTTCAAACTAAAAGCAGTTTTGCATTTTTGAGCTTTGGAGTGTTATTGGATATAAGTTAATAAAATTGATAAATTGAGTTTATTCAGATTTTGGTCAAGAAATATAGGAGGAGCAATCAAATTTAAACCGGAATTTTGTTTTTGAATCAACTGACATGACCAGGACAGCGCGCGTGAGAAATAATAGCTATGATCAAAGATGATGACACAAACATTAACCATCGAAAATAAAATTCGAATTGCTAAAATAAATATAAATGCGTTTCGATCCCCAACATTCTCCGCCCGTTGCAATTAGCCAAATTGGAACATCTTAACCTAGAAATTCATCCCTGACAAACCTTCAAAGTTTTCTTCACATGGTGAAACACTTTCGACCAATACTTTCGCCGATGAATCGTCTTCTATGGATTGGATTACATAATGGAATTTGTCATCGGTATCCAATTCTTGATCATCTTGATGTGGCTCCAAAAACCAATCCAATATTTTACATCGCCGTTGAATTTCTTCAGTTCTAACTTTGCTAGGTAACATAGCCTTTTATTTGTTTCTTCTCGTTGTTGACTCGTAATACACTCCATCCTTTCGGGATACATCAGAAAATCTCTTCTGCAGTTTCGATCTCTGAACTTAAATCGTCGTCAGATATAGTTTCGGATCAAATTTTTGATTTTTTCGATTAATTCAAATAGGCTTCAAGATTTGTCTCAAAGTTGCACCATCAGCGTTTGAAGTGAGATCCTATCTACCTCTCTGATTTGTGTTGCAGCATCAACTTCTTTGGCTTTGTTGGTGAAAAATCGTCTCGTTTGATTTCGGATGTTCTTGGACATATTTAAATTTTCATATATCAGTAGGGGTCGAGTGATACATCATTTTAAAGTATTTTTTATTTGCTTTACACTTTTGATATTTGTCCCCATAATTCTCGAGAAAATTGCGTTTAAAGCAGTTAGGTAGTTAAAACGTATATACGAGTATATAACATTTAAAATACTCAACGAGTAGCTACTGTATCAACTTGACTCAAATGACGTGAAAAATATGTCTATAAAGGGAAAGTAACTATATTTTTCCTAATAAAAAAAAAATGTGACCTTTAAGTTAATGATAAAAATGAAGAATATTAAGTAATACTTCATTGCTGAATATTAAACAATACATCCAATAAATCTCCATTCCATTGTTTAAAAAGCGAATATTTCAAATAGGTTATTTTCTAAATTTAATTTTAAATATCTATAAATAATTATCCTTAAAACAAATCAGTCTCAATGGGTTCAAATATTTATAAAAATAGAAATAATGATTATTATTTATAATTTTAAACTGAATCTAAACAAATCGACATAAAGCGGTGTAAAATTCGTTTAAATACGCCAAAAGTTGATTCAAATGTGGACGCTCTGATGGATTAGCAAACCAACAATACGTCATCACTGCAAACCTGTAATAAACATAATTCAAAGTTTAATTAGAAGTTTTTCAAGGTTACACTCAAATTAAATCAAACCAAAAAATAAAACATTTGTTTGTCTCGTATTATTGTGTAAGTAGATAAATAGCTACAGTGGCGTATACAAATAACTGAAGAACGTTTACAAAACCATTTTTTTTAAATAATTTCCAACCGCTTTTTTGCGCAGAGATTTTATAAGGCGATTCGTCAAGCTCCTGAAAATAAAATTGAAACTTGTACATTTTTTTAAATCTCGTTGACATGTTTAGAGAGTGTTAATATAAACAACTAAAGAAAGTGCAGTGCCCTCACTGTTTAGGAATCTTGATATAATGATTGAAATATAACTAATAACACATAAACTATTATAGGAAGTGTGTTAAAATAAACAAGTTGCAGGTCATCGAATAGTACAGTGCCCTTTCTATACTAAAAATATTATAACACACCTTTTAAATGGTGTTTTCAAAATTAAACTAACTTTAGCCGTTTACGAGAATTTTCCAATTTTTTTGAAATTTATTTCTGATATTTTTACAGGTGGTAATGGTGTAAATATTTTATTTCTTAAAAAATGTAGCGTCAAAAATGTAAAAACCAAATTTCCAATTTTTTATCAGGAAATCTTCCAGCCTTACTTTTCTCATCCTTCAGTTTTACACGTGGATCTTACCTCATTGTTACGCCACTGAATATAAATATTCACTCGTGGCAGCGTAGGATGCTCACATACATAGTAATAATAACATAATTAGGGAAAGTTGCGATAATTAAAAAATTAAGATGAAATCAGTAGCGGATCGAAGGCAAAATAATGAGGTTTTCAAGGATAATCGATTTATAGAAATACACACAACATACTTACCCACTCGTTATCTAGATTAACGAAACAAACAATTGTTTTTTTTCTTAAATACAAAAGTGTGGGCACTTATGGACAGCTGAGGAAAGACTAACTAGAGTATTGCATCTGTTTAAAATTAAATCAAAGATACAAACTACAATTTTTATAACTGCCCAGGATTTAAAGAGATATGCGACAAAGTTTGTCATTTTGAAATGCATGAGTTTTGTGTGTTAGGAACAATAACGTCTATGAGGAGAAACAACACTTCTGGATAAATCCAGCGTCAAATTTACCTTAGGTAACGTTTTGTTGATCATGAGCAACCTTACGTGAACGCAGTTAAATTGTTTTCCTCACCCTGGCTTGCGCAATCCTTAAAGAACTTCAATCGTAATCAAAGAAAGCAATCAATATGGACATTCTGCGACTTTGATGTACTTTTTTCGGCTGTGGCTCAGGAAACTGGGGTCGTAATTATAAACCCACTACAGCATTACAAGCTCACTTCTAGATCCCGCACAGTAAAATGACGATCTTCTTCAATCGCATATCTCAACAATAGATGTCAGCTTGCCTTTTACAGTGGGTTCAACTCATACAACTATTTCATGACATCAGAACTTCCTCAAAGCTTGGGCCTTTTAGTTTTCTCCACCTGGCACACGCAATCTTTTGAGAACTTCAAGGGCAAAAATTCTTTATAGATTTACTTGCTTGAGTAGTATATCATGGTGCACAAGACTTTTATCATCAAAGAAAGCAATCAACATGGACGGTCGGCGACTTTGAGACACTTTTTTCGGCTGTGGCTCAGGAAACTGACATTTTCTGCACATATGTAAGCTATTTTGGAAAGTTTTGCATTACAAGGTCACTTTCTAGCTTGCGCACAGCGATACACGCTCAATGTTACTGTCCTGGACGGTCTACCAGACGCGTGTCACTATTGACAGTTGTGCGGCTATTCTTTTATGTGTGTATTGCCCATAGACTTGTCACAAAAGTCTTCTGCATCATATCAATAGCTTTAAAGAGAGCATAACATAGATTATGGACGCAGGTAGTTTTTCACTGGGTTTCCTTAGGTCCCCGTCTAGAAAAGATCAGCGATAATATACTATACAACTTTTGGAAAAGTTTTAAATCATGGAAACGTGGTCGTACAAATTTAAACCGATAAAAAGAATAAAAGAACTATCACTTTTTTGCTGAAAAAAAAAAAAGATAAAGCACTCGAGTAGGATACGGATCAAATGACCTTTTTCCTTGAAAAAATTTGGCGAATCCAGAACAACGAATTTTGGTTTTACGATCGGTTGAAAAAAACCTGTATGTCCGCCGCTGATTGAATCCAATACCTATCCCAAAATTTTCGGAATAAAAAAATAAACCATATGTATTCGCTTGAGTTAATTTATATTTCGGTATTAACTTTTAAATGTTACTGTTAGCATATTTAATAATATTATGTGAGAATGAAAACGAAAGTCATGTAATACTGCTGTACTAAAGTGAAAACGTGACGTAATAAAGAAATATTTCAGTCTCTGCCGTTATTATTATTATTATTACTACTATTACACTAGATGTGTGACGATACTAAAATAAGGTCAGCTTTAAATTTCAACTGGCTCTTAAATGAAACAAAATTGTATGATATGTATGCACCCGTGTAGATAATATTTATTATTGTTATAGGTAGCGATCTGAAATAGAAAGATTTATTTCTAAAATTAAAAAACAAAAAACTTAATTCATATGTATCAGAGCGATTCCAATAAAACATAATAATAAAAGGCTTTATTGTAAAAATAAACAATTTACTACAAATGGCGAAGTTGAACTTTATACTTCCTAACTTAACCTAGGTATCAATAATAACATACTCTTAGTTAGATTAATCAATTAATAGGTAATAGCCATAATAAGTAAATCAAAAATTATATATATATATTATTATAGAAACTGTTTATTTTAACACACTTCCTATAATAGTTAATGTGTTATTAGTTATATTTCAATCATTATATCATATGACACAAGATTCCTAAACAGTGAGGGCACTGTACTTTCTTTAGTTGTTATTTTATTATCTTACCTATGTTCATGTATTATTTGTAATACGTTAAATTAAAATGTTGTTGTTTTTCTTTTTCTTTGGCTTCAATCACTGATTATATTTTTGTATATGTTTAATATTTAATTTTATATCAAGATAATTTGTCCTGTAATTGGTTTCTTGCTGTTGTTGTTATTATAAAGCAATCCTAAATCTGATGTAACGTTAGATAGTGGTACTTACAGTTCATCAGGGCATCCCATAGGTTGACCCAAACGATGTCCATTTTTTAGGTGAACTAACATTTCAAATGGATCAATGTCTGCGAAAGGTTGTTGTGCCAATGTTGTTAATTCCCATAGGACTACACCAAACGACCACTGAAAAGTGAAAATATCTTTACACTCTTGAAGAATTAGTTCTCAGATCAAACAAATCGATATAAAAGTGTAAGTAATTAATTTCAGGACATACATATAAAATGTAATCTTCCGTAGTAAACTTGTTATATTATCTTTTCTTTGAATTCATTATTAGATCACCAATATCATGATGTAAGATAAAATGCATTAATATACATACAATTGCAAGTGTTTAATTTGCCATTCAATCAAAATATAATCCCCATTGTTGTTTTGATTTACAGAAATCACGAGTATCCAAGAAATATTAATAACTCCATTGTGAGTTTGACTTTCTTAGAAGCAGGAGCTCCTGTCTCAAAAAAAAGCTGTAGTCATGCGAGGGCTCTTTTAGTTTCTTTACTCGCGAAGATAGCCCTCCAATTTCGGGGCCTCGGGCAACCATGCGCCCATAATTAGCTTAAACAAAAAATAGGTGTGCACTTATTAAGTGAATTTTTGACACCAATTCCGAACAGCCTGTATGAAAATTTGATAATTATTTTAGAACCTGGAAACGTCATTTTTGACACATGTCAAAAACGCTTAGACTTAGGTATATGACATTATATACATCTGCCTAGACGCTTGTGTAAAAATTGTTTTCCACAAAATAAATAAAATTAGCATGTCCTATATTTATATTAATAATTTGTTTATTAAATACTTTTCTACCTTTCAGATAATTCTATGACCTCAACTATTTGCAAATATGCAACAAAAAAAAATCCCTCCCGTTGATTTCTCGAAATGAAATATAATTATCTATTTCTCATTAATCTTCATGTATATAAAATTAATATATTTTTTATTCCTTTGAACAAATTAGATTACTAGTTTTGTGATGTAAGGCAAAACAAAACAATACATCCAATGACAAATGTTGAAGTTGAGAGGCAAAATTGGGTGACTTTTTTTAAAAGGCAAGTGGGTATGTGCTATTCTAGAAGGTGCTTTTACTTAGCAGCAAAGAAAATTTCAAGGTAAAACGAGAGTGTAAAATTCTATATAAAGTTAAAGAGAACAGTGGCGGACTGCAAAGGGGACATCTTTTTTTACAATCACTTCTCCTTTTTTAGTCAAAACAGTTCATGTTCGACGCAAACAACACACAGCGTTTTCTACAAAGTAAAAACGCACTACATACAAAATAACCAATAAGCATAGATGATTCAGAATTTAGTTTGTTTTGTAAAAACCAAACCCTGGAAAAATATCTTCTCCCTTCTGGAAACCTTGATATGCATTGCTCAATTCGAAATCACATAATCATTATTTGATGGGGGTGTTCCATTAGTTGGCAAGATCCAGTCAGACTTACTCGAGTGCCTAGAAATATTTAAAGCTTTCAACAATCCGTTGATTAACTGTGTAAATTATCAGATTGATTTTAATTGTTTTTCCTAGTTCAAAAGTCTTAAATTCATAAATAATAATTACGTAACAACCAACCACCAGAACCTAACAAGTAGCGATTTAATAAATGACAATCATAATGACATATAAAGCACAAGTACACCCACTAACTACCTACCCTAATAACCTCACTTTTAATCTTGCTAAATATCAAAATAATCTTGACGTGAAAATGATAAACAAAAATAAAAACAAAACCACAAATTAGTTGTTTTCAATTAATATAAGATTTAAAAAAAATATTTTTTTTCCAATAATGTTACACTGATGATGGCCATATATATGGTCGAAACATGTCTGTTTAGATGAATGAAAAAATAAGTTAATATATTCAAATTTAGTGGAGAGGACAGTTTAATATTTCCCTCATTACTCCTTCAATTATTCGATTCGATTGCACTGACTGGTGAACTCGAATAATTCAGTTTGAGCCAGTTGGGCTATTCTGGTTTAACAAAATATGTTGCGAATGGTCACTGGTTTATATATCCAAAAGAATTTTTCGGCAGGCAATTGTCGGGCTACTGCTTAAAGAGTATCCTATTCACCCTGTATATTCAGAAACAACAATATTTATAAAGACTTCTCTGTGTTAGCTATTATAGATAGATTAACACTTGTGCATTCATATCGGGAGACCTTCATGTTTTTTTACAATTTTTTTTTAATACTTAACATCACTCCTGACCTTGAAAGTCATCGTAATATGTTTAAAAAAATATTATAGAAGATCATATTTACAAAAATTTTAAACTAGTAATTGCATACATGTTTATGCACAAGGTCACAATTATTAAACAACAATTATATACACATATATATATTTTTACAAAAAAAAAAAAAAAATTAAATTAATACATCGTAAATTTAAATTTTTAATTAAAGAGATGTTTCTACATCTGAATATCATTGTCTTTTGTATATGTATATACTTTCAATATACGAAAAGGAAATAAATATTATGAATAAGAAAATTATATATCTTTTCAAGGTGTTCAACTATCTCTAAGATAGCTTTCAAAACAAGTAGATACCTACAAATGGGGGAAATTAAAATTTAATAAAACAAACAAGTGCTTTAAAGTGTTTGAAAAATTTGCACATGGTTTTTATTCCCATAATAATAAACAAGTGTAACTGGTACAATGAATTGAATAATTTAGGTACGTATTTCTTGCAACTACGCAGATCCGACTTCATATGAATGACTGGTGTCGACGCCACTAGGACTTTCGTAAGCAGACGGCAGTGCTTAAGCATTAAGCGTCGAGCGGTCATGTAGAAAATCAATTAAAATATTTTCTGAGTGCCCACGTTTCATCGAAGGTTGCAATAAGATCCAAAAATCCACTCCTCGGTGAGCAGATCCTTTGCGGATATATTGACCTCCTTTTGTCCCTCCACAATGGAAAAAAAACGACGTATTCTGCAGTTAAGAACCCTTAATAGGCTGCTAGAAAAATATTTAGCAATTATTTCTATGTTGAGGGTTTTGAAGGATTCCGCTGTATGTTTATGATGTGCATCCTTATAATATTGATGCGTCCTGTATACAAAACGTGTTGTATTTGAAGTTTTCGCAAATAAGGTTTGTTAACCTTGATAACCTTGAAATTATGCTTCATTCACACATTATATATATGTATATATATATATATATATATAGTCTATCTGATGCTGATGCCAAATATTAAGTCTAAGTAGTGGACTTTAGATCCAGAACAGAACAAAACCTCTTACCTAGTATTCGCCTCTCTTTTCCTTTCGCTTTAACTAGTAGACTATAAGAGAATAGGCAATGCTAAACAGCACCAACAAATATTTATTTATTTTTTCGTGTTTGTATATCCCTTTGCTCCGCGCTTGAACCACTTAAAAACCAAAACAATTATATATTATTACATGAACCTGTTTAAACGTGCCTACAGTAGACGCCCGAAGTCGAGAGAATCACATATCAGTATCAAAAATGGGTCATGCTGAGAAACGAGCGGTTATTATCAACTCAAACTCATCAAGATTTGGCGGATGCATTAGGGGAATGTGCAGTTGTGACAGAAACCGTCACAAGATCATCATCATCATCTGCAGTCATCTTTTAACGCGGTATAGATAAGACAAAGAAAATTGTCTTGTAAAATTTGTGACAATAGATGCGTCCTGGATTTATCATTATGATTTAAAGACCAAAACAAAGAGGAAAGAGGTTCACAACCTTGAGTAGGGATGGTAATGCTATTCATATATATCAGATGACACACCCATATTGTTGTCCGACAAGGATTCTGAGATTCTGGAGCGGAAGATCAATGCTACACTTTATGAGTTCCAGGTGTGGTGCAGGAAAAACAAACTGATCATAAATTATGGTAAGACCGTCAATAAATATCAATAAATATCGAAATTAAATTCAATCACGTTCTTTTGCCATTATCAAGGTCGGCGAAACTGCTGGGGGTGCTTGTGGATGACAGACTGGACTGGGTAACGCATATCGACGCCGTTTGCAGTAAACTGAATAAGAATCTATACTTACTTCGATCTCTAAGAGGATTCATGGATACCCATCTCTTATTTCTGTTTATTATGCTTTAATCTAATCAGTGATTGCATTCAATATTGTGATTTGGGGTAGAAGTGTTGAAATTGACAGGGTCTTTGTGCTGCAGAAGCGAGCGGTGAGATGCATCTTTAATATCCCGTTTCTAGGAACATGTAGAGATACATTTAAAAAAGATAAGTTGCTTACAGTCACTTCAATATATTTGTACAAACTACTGTGTTACACATTCAAAAACAGAAACATCACGCCTACTTGTGGCGTTAATCATCAAAATTTTACACGTGGACGAGATCGCCTGTATCTGCCCAGACCCAATCATGAGTTTTATAAGAAATCACCGCATTACTCTGGGCGATATTTTTATAATCTCTATATATAAGAGTTTGTCGGACAGAGGGTAAATTTAAAACAATACTAAAGGCTCTCCTTAATTCTAACACGATCTATAGCCTTCATGAATTTACAACTATTATGGACACATCGTAGATTGTTTTTTTTTAGTGTTTTTGTTTGTATTTGTGTTTAATTTATATAACTGCAACTGCATAGATGTATGTTCAAATTTTAGATTGTGACGTGTTTGTTTATTGCCTCATGTGTTATAAGGAACGAGGTTGAATGTAGCTATGGATCATCTATTGTATTGTGTAGTAAAACTATGACGTGTCTATATACAACGTTTTGGTATGACTTGTGACAGAATAAAGATATTATTATTATATTTTGAGATGCTGAAGGTGTAATTATAGTAGATTTCCTGTAAAAGGGGGGCAGTTCCTGTTCTGCCAATTTCATTACCAAATTACGTACTTGGGTGCCCTGATGAAAGGAAAATGTCGAGGAAAACTGCTCTTGCATCAGGATAAAGCACCCATTCACAGAACCGCCATATTCTCCGTATATGGCCCCAGCGATTACAGACTGTTTCAAAAATTTAAGAGACACTTGCGTGGTAAAGTATTTCCGTAATTTTAACAACTGCCAAAGAGTCCAACCAAATTACTTTATTTGATTAACAAACATTTTATATTTATACACGCTTCTATCGCTATCTATGTATGAAGTGCTTTGACATTATCAAATTCTCTTATTTTGTAATGCTGAAAATGCGGAGGACTTCATACATTTGACAAATAAATACCTTCAATCACTAACAAATTGGAACAAAGTAATACGTTTAAATAATACTATTTCTTTGAAATTCAAAAGGAGTTTTTGTTTTGCTTTTTGTATTAAATGAAAACTGATGAAAATTGAAGATTTGTAACGTATTGTGTATAATCTCGTGGAGTGTCTTGCCTTGTTCTCTACAACACATTCTTAATTCCGCTAGTTTTTCATTAAAAGTAAAACTGACGACACATTCAACATCATTAAATTAATTTTAGTTTTGTGAAAAGAAGCCATTTGCTAGTGTTTATTAGAAACATAAAAAAAAATTGGTGCAGATTTAAACACACCGCAAAGGCATATGGAGTTAAATATAGAATAACTTGGTCGTATATAATTGTACATTACATTTTTGCACGTTGCAGTAAAACCATAAATGGAATTTATTAAATATTTAGGACTTTTGCAATATACCTATGACTATTACCCAGTAGTTACAGAACTAAAAATGTTCAAACTAAAAAATGAAGTGGAGCTTGCGGCGCTTGAGATATGCAAATTTGAACTTTTATTGTAATACATTTTATGCTACATATATTTAATTTTTTACTCTAAATATCCAAGCAGTTATAGTCTAATTTTAATCAAATGTTCCTACTGAAAACTATAAAAATGGATTTTAATTAACCTAAATACAAAGTGCCAGTGCGATTCGTACTTACAGTGTTCTAGCGACAGCGATTTGTCAAGTTCCTGTGAAAATGAAATTAAACTGAGAACATTTCCGCGCAAACATTTTTAAAAAGTCCCAAGGATTTCGGGGGTGGTTAAAAATTTTAGACCCCAGCAGTCGATGCCTTCAAAAACGCAACTTGCATTGTACCAAACACAAATGGATTAACTGCTCCCAGAATTGGTTGGAGGGCTTGAGTTCTATATGCAAAACTACAAACTGAGTGGTTCCAAATAGACCCTCGAATACGATAACTTATACCTATTTGCATTTCACCCAACGAAGAATTTTTCTGGGTGACGATCCATTAGTAAACCTATTTTTCCCAATTTGCGTAAATATTGGTCAAAAACAGGCCCAATGCCTAGTATGTACAGTAGACCGGTTTCTAACCGTATTGCGGTGTTGCCATTATCTGTTCATGGCTTATCTAGAGAAGGCCGTGATATAGCGTCGTCAATTTAAATATTTTTAAATTTCTCACGTTTATAATTTTAATAATACTGAAGTTTCATTTTACGAATTGAAAACTTTATCTTGTCTACCACTGTTTTATACAATGAATAATATATGTATTGATGACTTTCATTCTCACAACAACTATTTAAATAATTAATATGGTAATTGATTTATGATAAAACGCCTTGCAGGCAAATCCACATAATATATTGTATTATGCAATATTATTAAGCATAATTATTAGAAAATACCATATTTTGAATACAGAACATTTAGTGCATGTATACATTTTTTATTTATTTTGTAAAAATAGAAAATAATTAATGAATAAGTGGTTCACACGTGGACTACCACGACTTACATAATTTATCTTTACTGTAGGTGGTGGATTTTTAATTGTTGACAATAACAATTGCCTTAGTACGCAAGAAAAAATGTGGGTATTATTTGCTATACTTTTAAAATAATTGCCAATTTCACAATAAAAGAACAAGAGGAGAAAATTTGGCAAAAACTCTAATCAAATGAAATATATAAGCCCTATCGCTGAAAATAACTTCAGAAGCTCCATATTTAGCTCTTCTCTTCTTCTGGTGCCTTGTGTGTCTTCAGACCCCTTTTCGAAGATGCATTGACAGATTTTTATTACATAGAACTGGTTTCCATGGCCTTGCGTGATATTTCAATCCGCTCTATCTCCTCCCCACCAAACCAAATCTGTCGCCGATGTACGTTTATTTTTGAGACCCCTCCGACGACTTGCTTCATTGACTAGGTTTATTAATGTTTCCTTGATAATTCTTCTGAGTACAGGTTGAAAAGGCTGGGCGATAGAACGCAGCCTTGTCGTACTCCACGTTTAATGGTCAGTTTTTGAGTATGATTGCCTTCAATTTGGACGGAGGCTATTTGGTTGTAGTATAGGTATTTTAGTAGTCTAATATCATAGTTGTCTTTGAATCTTTTACCAGTATTGAAATTCTATAAATAAACACCGCAAATCAGGGGGTCCAATTTAACTGTAAATTTACCCTTAGCAGGAAGATGCTTGGATTCGTAAGGATCTGCATCTGCAAAAATCTCCTCTTATTTTCAGAAACACTTTCGCCAAAACATAAAACAGCTTCAGGTGTTAGTTAAGAATAGAACTTAAATCCACTACTGTTTCTAATTTATAATTATTTATTAGTCCTTTTCCAACATTAGAGAACACGTTTTACCACTTCACGTGTTTATTCTCTCCTGAAGATATTAACATTGTTGGCAAAGCCCTCGTCGAGATTGAGATAAGTGTGTGTGTTAGTGAAGTGAAATTTTTTTTTGTTCATTATACTTTCTTTTTTCAAAAATTAGAGTCCAGATCTGTCTACTATAGAGTCTTCAATAGTCATAAACAACGACTGACAAGTGACTGTTAAATACAATGTGCACAAATGTATAATAATGATGATGTTTAAAGTACCTTGAAAACTATTAATTAAATGTACACCTAGTTTTAGATTATGCGGAATATTTTTTTTTTTGTTAGTACCGTTTACCATCCTTTCATTTGATCAAAATTACCTCATTTAGACAGTAAAACGTAACATTGAAACCATAGGCGTAACACAACTATTATGTAGAAAAATAATAATAAAAATTACATAATGTAACAAGCCTTTAAGTCATGTTGGAAACGATGGCCGAACAAGAACGAACAACTCCATCATATGCTATTGCCAACACTAGATACCCCCGAATTCCCTGGCGGGACGCTTCATTTGTGGATTCCCTGTTACATAATGTAACAAGACATTAAGTTATGTTGGAAATTTGCGGGTTCTGGCCCGATAAGTCATTCCCCTCTAGTCCAGATTTACCAGGGATCCAGACCAGAGTCAGATTATTGTTTGTCCCGATATTAGAGAGTCTGTTTTGACAATTCCACACTGTTCTCGATGTGGGTCTGAATGAACTTAGGGTCTTTATTACCGCTTGGCTATCAGAGAAAAATTTCTATTGACATTCGCGCACAGTGATTCTGCTGGAGCTCCTGAGCACACAGATCAATGGCCAGAACTCCTGCCTGGAATATAGAAGCGAGGAATAATCTAATGAAATGAAACCTTTAAGAACATCAATCTACACTGGAGACAAAAAAGAAATGTGTGAATATAACAAAACTGTAGAAATTGATTGGAAAGTACAACTTTGAGCGTCGTTCGACAACTCCTTGGAATAAGATAGAAAGACAAACTGTTTTAGGAATTTTTTCAACAAAATCTTCTATATATTTTCAGAAGGCAATTTTTTATGTTGGGAATTTAAAAAAAGTTACTAGGGTCCAGTCTCCGCAACCTTACTAATAACATGTTCAATCAACAACAACTCCCGTTGACTCGCACTATCTCAGCATCATTCGCTGTATAAGTGAAATCAATAATTTTTACGAGAGAAGCTGAACACCTTACTCTTGGAAAAATTTAGTTGCCATCTGATATCATTCCAGGATTATGTCCAAATATTCCTGAAGGGTTTGCTCTGATCACACAGTCCATCACGATAGAAAGTGGATCATTTATGGCCGAGATACGTCTTAAGAAGAGCCGTTGACGAAATCCAGATTGAATTTTATAGAGATTATATAAGGTGTTTCATAATATAATTTTTGTTTTTTAAATTAATAATTGGTGAAGAATTTGAAGGGGAGTGGGTGTTTTGCTCCCCAATTTCTACGCCACTGAAAAAAGTACGATTTTAATATACCCATTTGAACCGCCAATGTTTTCTATACAAAAAAGATACTCTTGGTCATAAGCTCTAAAGTTGACCGTTTTCGAGGAAAATGAACTTGTCGAAAAACATGGTCAATTTTTTTAAATAATTTTAATTATTTCTACTAATTAAACGAAATTTATTTAAACGTTAGAACAAGTAACAAAATCAAACTAACTTCATAATTGCAAAATAAATAAAAAAACAATAATCAGTTAAATTCAATGTTGAAAATGTCCGCCGTTAGCTTCAATGCACGCAGCAATTCTTCGACTATTTTTACGGTTTGGAGAATTAAAAAAAAAACATTTCTTCATTTTTTTTAAATTTTGCAATTATGAAGTTTATTAGATAGTTTATTACAATATTCGAAAAATACAGTTTGTCAATATAAATACAATACTTGCAAATACAACACAAATTCAAATCACATAAAAATAAAATATATACGACAATATAATTAGGACAATACTGCACAACAAAACAACGCAAATATTGCCAACAAGAATCAACAACTCTACAACTCATAACTCTCAAGAAATTCATCGACTGAGTAAAAACAGTGCTTTAACAAATATGTCTTTATTTTAGTTTTAAATAATTTGTAGTTAAACGACCGAATCTGCTTCGGTACCTTATTATAAAATTTGTAATTAAGAGTTATTTTTAGATTTTGTTAGTCTATTTTTTGGAATGATCAACAAGTCAGCCGACCGAGTACTGCAGGTATGATTACTAGAGTGAGGTCGCAGTGAATCCCGAATTGAAAGGATCTCCAATAAGGTATGATAGATAAAAACACACGGCAATGACATTATACCGTGGTTTACAAAATGCGGCTTGCAATGGTCAAGTGGCCCAGCGCTAAACAGTATTCTGACCACCTTCTTTTGCAATCTGAAAATTCTCAAGGCGTGCGAAGAACCACCCCAAAGCACGATGGCGGAACTCAAGTGTGATTGGAAAACCCCAAAGTAAGCCGTTCTAAAGACATGAAAATTTAAGTAACACGCAAGCTGTCTAAGCAAAAAGAGAGCACTGGACAACTTGCGACTTGTGTTCGATGTGAGAGTACCATAGCTCACCCTTTTAAGAAAAGATGTTTCACCATTCAACCAGCTGCTGTCTCTCAAACAGGAAAGATTTAATCAACCCCAAAGGTATCCCCCTCACTCCATAGACAGACAGCTTTTCCAGAAGGGTATCATGGGAAATGCAGTCAAAAGCCTTAGACAAATCAGTCGTGGTCAATACAGAGTGTTTACCATTCTCAAAAGAAGCAATTACATCGCCCACAACACTCCGGTTGTTGTACGCCCTCTCTTAAAACCAAACTGACATGGAGAGAGTAGATCGAACTGTTCGAAATAATCCGAAAGTCGGGCCTTAGAAAATATAACAGTAATTGTAATGGGTCGGTAATTATTCAAATCGTCAGCATTACCAGACTTTAGCAAAGGGATTACCTTTCCAATCTTAAAGCACTTCGAAAAACTACCCTTCGAAAAATAGAAAAAATTAACTGAAGTAATCCATCTATCGAGGAGTGAATGTTATTATTGGAATAAAAGGCGTCTACTCCACAAAATGATTTATATATATACGTTAAAATTTTCTTGGTTTTAGCTGCCAGACATGTTTCGGACTACACGTCCATCATCAGTGGCTTAAAGAACTTGTACAATGTTGTTACATGTGAGGGTCATACTTCATACAGAATTAACAGATAGATTTTACATGGATTTATGATTTAAACGTCTATACATATCATTTAAACGTCTATACATATCATCCTGATGGAAAATTTGGTTGTTAAATTGTTAAAATAAAATAAAATTAAAATATAGTATATTGAACATTTGTTATTTTTGTTGCTAGTAATCTTAGTTTTCTTTTTCTTTTTTCTCATCGTCAATGAAAACAGTTTTTTGAATGAAATAATTTGGTAAGAGCCTACAGTAATATGGCCGTTTAATTTATTATTTCATTCAAAAAAAAAAAAAAAAAACTGTTTTCATTGACGATGAGAAAAAAGAAAAAGAAAACTAAGATTACTAGCAACAAAAATAACAAATGTTCAATATTCTAACTATATTTTTATTTTATTTTAACAATTTAACAACCAAATTTTCCATCAGGATGATATGTATAGACGTTTAAATCATAAATCCATGTAAAATCTATCTGTTAATTCTGTATGTAACATGTAACAACATTGTACAAGTTCTTTAAGCCACTGATGATGGACGTGTAGTTCGAAACATGTCTGGCAGCTAAAACCAAGAAAATTTTAACGTATATATATAAATCATTTTGTGGAGTAGACGCCTTTTATTCCAATAAGAAAAAATTAAATTTATTTCAACAAATTTTCAACAGGTTGATTTTGCTCTAAAACGGTCAACTTTAGAGCTTATGACCAAGAGTACCTTTTTCGTGTAGAAAACATTGGCGGTTCAAATGGGTATCTTAAAACCGTACTTTTTCCAGTGGCGTAGAAATTGGGGAGAAAAACACCCACTACCCCTTCAAAATCTTCACCAATTACGATTTAAAAAAAAAAAACATTCTTGCACACAACATAGCTTATTATGATGATAAAAGCTGTTTCCTGTACGATAAACGGTTCCGGAGATATCCGCAAAAAACAGATTTTTTGTTTCAATCTCAAAAATGGTGCATTTTAGAGGGTTTGTTAATAGAAACTTTTTTTCATATTTTTGGACGAGCTCTCACATCCTGCGCATATATTATGAAACACCCTGTATTTTAAAGAAGTAGTCCATTATTGAAGTGGAGTAGAATAATATTTTTATGAAATAAATTATTATATTTCTCTAAAAATCTTTACACCTCTCATGTTTTTTGACAATAGATTTTTATGGTTTAACAAAAATTTTAACAAATTAATAAGAGTATGTAATTTATTTATCAGAAAAAAAAGTTTTTGCATTTCTCCTAATTAATAAACTAAACAATTGTAACAATAATGACTTTTTCTAAATTTTATAACCACTGATGATGGGGCCTGGTGCTCCGAAACATGTTTGGTAGATGTTAGAGAAATCTATTAAATTTATCACGTGCAGGTTGCCTTGTATTTCAAAAATATATTATAGAGAATACTTACTTATAGGTCTAAGATCGCTAGGATTATTATTTTAAGGCCATATATCGCGAAAAGGCAAAACTCATTCACAATTTCTCGCAAATTAACACATAATTTCTAATTATGATTAATTGCGAAGATCTTGCCTTGCTATCACTATCACTATCGCTGTGTCCTTGTGCTATAAATGTTGTTGGAAACGAATTAATTTTCGAGCAAATGAATTTACAATTATAATTTTGTAAGGCAATGAGAAAAAGTTTTCATGATGCAATTATTTACAGAACAGGTTTTTCGTCTGGTTTTGAATTATTTTTGTAATAACTGTCGCCTCCTGTTATTTGTAATGTTAATACACAAATAGATATTTAATTTTATTATTGGTATTGGGCACTTACAACATCTGATGCAACGCTGTAGCGGTTATATGCCAAACTCTCCGGGGCCATCCATTTCACTGGTTTGTTTTCTCTGTCCCCCAAACAAAAATAATCGTTCGGAAATATATCTCTTGACAAACAGTTATCGGTTATTTTCACGTTTAATTTGTCATCTAATCTGAAAGTCAGCAAAAATATTCATTTATAGGTTTATGCTGTTATCACAATTATAAGTAATAAATAAAATTATTGTTATCTATTTACATACACTGCATTTCTAACAGCTAAGTCTTTATGAAATATGTTTTTGTTATGTAGATACATCAATCCCAATAAAATTTGTATGGCCATGTCTACTAAATTTTGTGTTGATAACTTTTCTTTGTTTTGGCGGCATTTTATAAGATATCTGAAATGGAAACAAACTGATTTACTTACTTAATAGTGATAGAGAGTGGAAAATTTCTGACGTTATTATAAATCCACTAATAGAGCGCCATAGGACACCCTCTTAGTGGGGGTTTCAATTAACGAATTCCTCTAATACATTTCCATTCCATTCAAATCATAACAACGTACATATTAAGTAAGGAAATCATAAATACATAACATAATGAATTGATATGCAAAATGGAGTTGAAAACAATTAATAAAAGTTCTAAGTTCAACCCGTAAGATTCTAATACCAATAACTGCACTCCTTAGTATTGCCTTTTACTACAATCAAAGTAATAAGAGTTTACTACATTCCACAAAAAATTTGAAGAGAAAAATAAAAAATCTATTTGATATCCAAAAGTTGATTCCTGTATTTAAACTGGAAAGCTGTGACCCTTAACTTTTTGGTGTCATCTGGTATGTTATTGTATAGTACGAGGGTTGCCTTTTATATTTCGGGATTAGAGAACAAAAATAAGTCATTCGGTGCCAACTCAGGACTATACGGCGGATGACTCATCAAATCGATGTTTTGGGTGCCCAAAAATGCAGTTGTTTGAGCCGTGTGAGAGCTCGCATTGTCGTGGTGAAGAGTGATCCGTCTTCGGCGGTTCGTTTTCCTGATTTCTTGGAAGACAGCTGGCAAACAATTGGTTGTGTACCACTCAGAATTGACTGTTCTGCGTTGTTCTAGTGGTACGGTTGCGACATGTCCAGTTTTTCCGAAAAAATAGGCGACCATTTGCTTGGAAGTGCTTCGTGCGCGAACAACTTTTGTTGCATTTAGCTCAGCTTGAAACACCCATACAATCGACTGCTGTTTACTTTCGGGTTCATACGCGTAAATCTACGATTCATCACCTGTCAGGATGTCATAGACGTGTTTCGAAGCACCGCACCTTTTTTTGAGCGATTGACAAATTGTGTGGATCCAACGCGAACAATTTTTTTGACAGTCAAATGTTTATGCAATATTGAATGTATGCTGGTCCCACTAATGCTAAGGTTGTCTCAATCTCTTGATAAGTCACATGACGATCTTGCAATATCAGTTAGCGCACATCATCAACAACTGATTTTGGACGACCTTCACGAAATTCGTCTTGGAGTGAACTAGGACCACGATTGAATTCACGATACCATCGATAAACACTGGTCCTTGATGAGGCTTCATCGCCAAAAATTAAGTTCATCCATGCACTGTTGCTAAGTTAATCCACGTCGAAAGTTATAAAAAAATAGTCGCACGAAAATGTTCACGATTTAATTCCATTTTTGAGTTGAGATGAATCTTTTAATCTCTTGAATAATAAAGTTTCGTGAGGCGGAGGCGAAAACGTAAGTTCAACGTATGAACATCAGTCCTATATCTAATATTATTGGAGAGGTATGCAGGACGATGGTTAATTATTTATATTATGAAATAAAACTAGCGAATGTAACTTTCTTTGATCCTGCATGCTGTGCTGCAATTTGTGTGAAACAGGTTCAAATTTTCTGATTCCATACACGAATCTAAGACACGATCAGAACAATCTAGGCACGGTCAATACACAACATCACAGAAGTTAAAGTAGCTTAGGACTAAAAGTCTTTTTTTCAAAAGTTGTGATAGGAGATATAACATCTTTAATGACGAATATGCTCTCTGAATATTGATGCTCCCATGCTTCTTAAACCGCAATTTGACTTCCAGTTCCAAGCCAAGATTTCTTGTTGAAGTTGAGAACTTTAAACTTGAGTTATTTACTTTGATATTCAGTTGCAACTCCACCCAACCAAAGACAAGAACGTCAGACTTAGAGACAGACATTGATCATGAGCCGTGATTTTGAAAGAGCTCCACAATTCTTTTAATATCCTCGTTAATATGTTGATTAGATAGATATTAGTTGTCATAAGTAAGAGAAATAATTTGAGGCTAGTGAGAATGCCTGACACCTTCTGGGTTACGAGCTAGAACCCTTGATATATTAACATACATGGACTGATATTTTGTTTGAAACGACCCCCGTATCCCGTTTTTTTCTCTCAGTCATAAGTAAAGCTGAGGTAAATTTGTCATCCGCACACATATAGGTAGGTAACGTTTGGCAACCCTAGTGTATTTTAATAATATTAAAATAAATAAATTTGAAATTAATTTAAAATGCCTCGTATTTTATAAATCATCAATTCTAACATTTACTAATAAATAAAGGATTTATTGTATTGCTTTTAACAAGTGTGTTCATTTTACGTATACAATAATAAGCAGCATTATTCCTAGAAATATTTTAGAATTGCACAATAATAACACAAATGATATTACCTCTTTAAATTTCCTTTTGTAGTATATGGAAATACAAGAAGGGGTTGTTTAGGGCTATCTAAATTTATACATAAAATGCTCAAAATATTTTTATGATCCATACCAAACATCATAGTCCCTTCAGCCAAAAATAAATTTAACAGTCGTTTGGAGGCAGAATCTGCAAGCAAAAAAAAAGAGAATATATTTACGGCTTCATAAAATCTTTAGCTCAATATGCATGTTAAGTCATAAGTGGTGCGGCAGCTTGCAATTTCATATTATACAAAAACACAATAAGGTACTATTGTAATTTTTGTTTGTTTTGACCTTGTCCAGAGGCGTGTTTCATATAAGAAAAAAGAAAGAGTAGGTACCATTTTTGATGGATTATTATGTTTTAATTTTAAAACGTTTTTTTGAAAAAAAAAATAGAAGAAAGCAAACAATCTCGTCACCTCCACACAAGGGCGTAACGAGGGTTTAGATAGCAGTAACTTTTGTTTCAACATATTTTTAAAGTGTTAAATCAGGCTTTTTGAATGACTTTGATAAATCGTAAACATCAATAAACCAAGAGCTAGCCTCCATGATCAAAGTTTTTTTTAACATTTTTCAGAAGACAATAAAAGGTGTCAAAATTTGTGAGCGAATTGGGGACGTCTAATCATGAAAAAAACCTAAATTGTAATTTTTCGAAAAGTCGTTATTTATAAAGATACAGGGTGTTAAAGATGACTACCTGAGGACGATTTTTTTGAAATATTTTCGAAACGAGTAAAGATAAATTAATTAAATGTAACATATTTATTCACCTAGTTAAATGTCGTAAACTGACATGAAATTGAATAAAAAAGGATGACCATAGGCGGGTAAACGGGGGGACCCTTGCTTTAATTATAACCTAACTTTTTTTCTTGTGACCTTTATTCCATTTGTGTCAAAAATGTGATAAAATAAAGTTTTCTACATAAAAAAGGCATACTTGTTTTTTCTCGAAAAACTTAAAGGTTTTCGAGAAATTCGAGTTAGAAAATTTTAGGACAAAACTGGTCCATAGTACACAACATTAATTTTGATATTGAAATACAGTTTGCGAACGAAAAGTTTTCCAAAATTTTATTAATGCTGTGTACTAAAATTTCCAAACGCGAATTTCTCGAAAACCTTTTTTTTTTTTCGAGAAAAAACCTATTTTAGAAACACCTTGTATACTTAATTAAAAAAAAAAAAAACTAAAAGCCAGTATTTCTGAAAAATTCTTTACTTTTTACCCTATCTATCAAAAGGGATGTATTAGCATCAACTTCACCATTATCAGTACATTATACAGGGTGTCTGTTTTAAGTGATACCACTAATGCTGTTATATCAGAAACCTTAAGAGATCGGTTAAATTAAAGAAAAGTTGCGTTTTTTGATCCCTATTCAGGATCCGTTTACCATATTGTCAAATTCTTCTTAGTTTCTGAGATACAGGGTGATATTTCAAAAACGCCGAATTAGATTTTGTCCAAAAGTATTTTAAATTAGAAAGTTGTTTAGGTTAAATTTCTCTACAAAATGCTGACTTTAGATTTAAAATCCGACGTTTCGTCTTTCGGCAACTAATTCTGAGTATACAAAGAGAAATGTAAAGTTGTATGTATTATTGAGGTTGTTGTAATTGATACCATTTCGGGGAAAAATGTTATAATCAAATAAAAAATTAAACATTATAATATTATAGAATTGTTGCTTTTGCTGAAGCTAGTAGCTTCGAAACAAGTTTGAATTTTCAAACTCAAAGAGTATTTTTTTCGTGCAGTTTTGATTTTTATTTCTCATATAATATATTTAGTTGTTATTATTGAATTAGATAATAATTATTATTACACGCAAAACATTTATAAATCAGCGATTTTATAGTCTTAAATGGTTTCTTAAATAATTGTTATAATTAATTAAATAAATTTTCGTGAAGAGAATATAAACGTTGCATTAAATAATTTTTTTTGCGTTACAGACTGGATATATTATACCTACTGTTCTTTCTGAATCTGATTTGGTAGATAATTTTGTAACTTTTACTTTTTAGAAATTCTCCCGCTATTGCAAAAGCCCTATAAATAATAATAATCATTATTATTACATACACATTTACGTTGCGGAACAATACAGTTTTGTAAAACAAATAATACAAAGCTCAACTTGTCACGACATCTATGTTTCAAAGTATAATATTAATATAGGTGTAATAATATACCTTTCGTTGTCTTGACTAATACAGGTTTCTGTTGGTATTTGCCACGGTAGATCTGCGTAAAGATACCTTCATCAATAACGCTTTCTAAAAATATAGTGCTTCTATTCACCGAGAGAGATCGCAGTTTTCTTGTTGGCTCTACCAACTTAGGTTCAGTGTTGGATATCTAAAACATAAAAAGAATTCTATATTTCAGATAAATGTACGTACAGAAATTGTTGAAATAAAATACAAATTACATATAGAGAGGACGTCACAAGATTTGTTTCTAATTAAGAGATCCATAATAATAATAACTATAGGCATATTATGGAATCACCCAATACACTCACGTCATAATGGCGTGTAAACAATAGATAATAATAGTATTGTCAAATTAATTAATACATTGTCAGTGAGTTGTAATATAGTTCTCGTTAATAAAAGTTACTATTATCTAGTTTTATATAATACAAAGTATCCATAAACAACACTCTACTGCATCAGGTTATGGGCCCAGATCCAGTGGCGGCAAAATACATGTATTTTAAATTGTTGTACTTTTTCTTGAATATATTTAAATTAATATACAGAAAAACTGGTGGTGATTGAGAACTTTTATATAATACCATTGAAATAATATGTGTTCTATTGCGTAGGAACGTGTTTACGTTGAGTTTAGGCATCTACCCCGGCCGCCCTCTATCTATTGTAGACAGGTAGGTATACTATTTGCACGAATTTCGATTTGTACGTTAGGTATTTTTGTTTACTGCTTTTTACATTACGTTTGAACTATTTGTTCGTTTGTTGTTTAAATACTAGTGCCATTGATTAAAAAGTGTATGTATTTACTTATTTAATAATAATAGTAATAATATTTTGACTAGTACAAGTAAAGATTAGTGGTTGTGCTGCACAACTTGTTGCGGTAGCGGTAAGTAGTATTTAGGTAGTAATATTAATGTTTATTCAATACGAATAATTTTGTATTTTATTTGTATTTGATTATGTATTGGATTTCGTAGAGGAGTGAATGGGGCATAATTTTTAAAAATAAAAAAAAATAAGATTTACCTTAACGTGTTCTTTTTTACCTTGATAATTTTCTACTTTTCATCTAAGGCGCTTGACTTTGACAATCTAAAAAAATTTCGTCTACGGCGCCTTTTTCTTCACATCCATTTTTTACTTAGTGCCTACCTAATAAAATTACCTATGAGCTGCCACTGCCCAGATCCAGTATAAGTATAAATTCGACAAGCAAAATATCAGCAACAATTTTTTCAAGTGTTTCTAAATCAAAAGACAGTAAGTGTATAAATTTTTGAATTTCCAAAGAAATCAATCATAAAATGAACGCATACAGAATAGAAATAATGGTCAGGCTAGAAAAGCAACTCTTTTAAAACAGTTAATACTTCACAAAATGAATTATCATGACGACATTCCCGATCATCTTGTAAAATTTATGGATACAGTTGACAAATTAGCAGATATGGAGGTAACAATAAATGCCGAAATATAGTGATGTTATATTTCTTACCACCATCATACGAAAATTGCTTATTGAATTGCTATAGACACTAGAGATAATTTACCAAGGGGAGCATTTTGGGGTACCTAATCATAATAAATTATATTATAATAAATTTCCAAACAAAAATAACAATGATAGAATAAGAAAATAAAACCTAATGGAGGCAACTTATAAAAACAAGAGAATCACTGTATATGTCACAATCAGAACTGGAGAAAGAATTGTAAAAGTCACACATAAAATAAATAGGACTTTGTCGAAGAGCATTTGAATTAGATATGTTTAGTCTAAATGTAAGGCTCTATATTCAAGGCGAGGAATAATAGATTAGGATGGATACGAAGCATATCAAATCGATGCAACAAACTACGATGATCTATACATCTGACTGGATAAGCCAAGTACTTCAAAAATAATCTTCTTTGTACCGATTCCAAGCTCCTGACGTAACAATAGTAGAGGGGCTGCCACACAACTGATGCAAACTCCAGCTTGCTGTGGACAAAAACGGAATATAATACCTTCAATGTAGATAGACTGGTAAAATCTTTACCAATTGCGCAACAAGAAGCCCAGCGCACTGGACGAACCACAGAGGTTATGCGGGGAACAAATGAGAATCTAGCATCAAAAATGACGCCCAAATCCAAACATTTACTCGAGACCAATCATTCACCATGTTGAGATCCAACTGCAAAGCATCACATCACTCACAGATCTGACAACAGAATAAAGCTTGAGGTCATCTGCAAAAGCGAGCCTACAGACTCTAATGTTCTATGAAAATAGTAAATAATAACGGACCAATATTTGGACCATGTAGCACTCCTGAAGTCTTCACTACGACATGTTTCAGAGCATACTTACTCCATCAGCATTCCATCCCAATAAAATATCTCAATGAAATTCTTAGCAAATCAAAATTTTATTATTTTCCAATTTTAGAACAGTTTTAATAATTTTAATTTAGTAAGGATTTTATTTTGGGATATTTTCTTTAGACAAGAAATTGTCTGAATTAGCATTCGTAGTTTAAGAGAGAAACGCGTTTGTCAGAAGAAACAATACCGTCAAAAAATTGGACATTAGTAGTGAAATTCTTAGACAGTTAAAATAACTAGTTGACTATTTTAAGAGAATTCTAGATTTCATTTGCTTATTCCTTATTTATTACTATTATTATTACCAATATTGGAAACATTGTATACTGTGCAATAAAATAGTCTAATCATTTTAATCATTTATGCATGAGTTTTCTTTTGTACAATTTCCCAACATTAGAAATACTTCGTATCGATGTGCCGTGTCACGTATTTTCCATTAGATTAATTGAAAAAGTGACACAAATTGTTGGATTAACCATAGTCGGACTTATTTAAAGGGAATTATGACAGGAAAACAACTACCCTATAGAATACCAAAAAATTGAGCATGTTTCTTACAATTTAGTGAGCTGCATTTAAATTGCAAGTGTTGGCTAAAATCACTTCATTTGATAGAAAGAAAAAAAGGGGTTCTAGTGCACGAAAGGTTCTGGCAACAACTTTTTTGGACTACAAAGGAATTCTATTAAATTCTGATCCAAACGGCGAGTTTGATATTTGGAAAATTGCTCTCCAGCAAGATGAGGTCGCAAGACCGACCGAATCTTTGGTGTGGAAGAATACGAATCGAGGAAGATGAGAAGCATACGACTTTGTTGCGCGTCGATTTCATTTCGTTCCAAAATTGCTTACAGAAAAGCAAAATAAAAATTCCACTGAAAGGACACTGGTTTTATGACATAAAGAAGAGCGGAGCAAATGCGAACGAGGGACCTGAACGTCATTTAGAAAACTGACCTAGAAAACTGCTCTATGATGCAAGAGCTAAACCTGTCCAGTTCTAGAAGACCTTTTTTGGACTACAAAGAATTTCTATTAAATTGTGACCTGCACAAACAACGAATTTGGTATTTGAAAGATAGCTCTCCAACAAGGCGAGATGGCAAGACCAACCTGAATCTTTGATTCGCAAAAAATAATGGATAGAGCAAGATGAGAAGCACGTTCGTAGAGCAAAGACTTTGTTGTGCATCGGGTTCATTTCATTCCAAAATTGCTTACAGATTAGAATTTTTAAAAAATTAAATAATGATTCCCTTCATCAGGCAGCTGCTTCTCAGAACAGTATAATGAATTATAAATTTATTCATCGACTTTCTTCATAAAAACAATTAGGAAAAAAACCTGGTTTGGGAAAACATGATGGTTAGCCAGACAAAGCTCCTGAGGAAAGTCAGAAAACCATAGCCAAAATCACTGAATTGTTGCCAATAGGCCAAGTTCCGACTCCTTCGTTATGTCAAATTAAAAGGTCACGGTTATTTTGCAGAGTTCGTCGAATCATATTTTAGTATCGATCGAGTAAAATTGTTAGAAAAACTTGGGAATAGGTTTGAAAACTAAAACGGTTTTTTGAGTTAACCAATGTGTTTTCCATTTCCGTTTGAAGAACTTTTAAGACTACCCTTGTATTGAAGGAAAATTACAAATTACGTGTATTTCAAATATTTATGATAAGGATGAGTATGATCTGAAAGTATAGTTGCAAATTGTTATATTCCACCCTGTATAAGCCATTAGAAAAAAAAATAAAGGTTCAATATATTGTGCAATTTTATAGATAAATCCAAAAAAAAAATAGATCGGTCCGTTTCGAATAACCAGGGGTGTATTTTATCGCAAAAACCAAACCCATAAAATCTGCTTAAAAATTTTACTCTAAAACAAAACATCGAACGAGATAAATCTAAACTAACTGTCACATTATTATTTGTTTTTAGCACAATAGTTGAGTGCATCACAAATAATGTTTTCCGGATCAAGGGGTGTTGTATCCCCTATTCCAACCCGTATTGAAACAACGCTGGTCGTGACGGGCTAACAGAACTAAGTACAAACGTGTTAAATCCCTTGAGATCTTGCTCAATACTATTTACTTTAGACGTTGAATGAGTTTTCCTTGCTCTGCTTATCTGTTTTTCACATAACAGCATCCACAGATTTGAGTGAAATCAATCAGGACAACACAGGAGAAGCATCACTGTCAGAAAATATTTAGGGATCACTGAAATTAATAGGCTTTTGTTATTAAGGAAATCTTTAGTTAATCTGCTTTCCAGCTAAATAATTTTAATTGTATCTGGATGTTTTAGACGTTAATTTCAGCTTATAGTAATTTTATTTGCAAAAATAGGACATACAAGGGCAGTCTGAAAAATTTCACCACCAGTTGAAGGTAAAGGTTAATGTCAAAAACTCCCTGCTACAAGGATTTTTAGACGCAACGGAAGGAGGTAGAGTTTCAGCTCTGAAGATGGAAAGCCTTGCGATTTTTTCGCTTTTTTTTTTTGCAGATTTTTAGGACTTTTCGAGCTCCCAAAGTTAAAAATTAAATTAAGCATCCCAAAACCCATAGAAAACAAATGAGAAAATATCTAAATTTTTTTCCTGGATTGACCCCTTCTTATACCCAAGTTACTTGTACTATTAGTTTTGTAGTTCCACTTGGGATTGGAGTTGAAAGTGATGCTTGACCTCCAAAGAAGGTAAAGACAGCTCTAAGTACAGGAATGTTTATGAAAACAGTTTTTTCGAACTACAAAGGAAATCTTCTTTATTCAGAAAGGCAAAAGAATTTATTCTGAATACTACTCCAAACTTTATGGATCAGATGGGTGTAAAAATGTGTGAACAAAAAAACTTGAAGGCAACACAAAATCAAATCCACCCTGTTAGCCAGGTTTCGCTCCGAATTCAATTTTATTAAATTCCGTACTTTTGTTAGTAGAAAAATAAAAATTGATATCAAATTTCAATTACCAATAAACACTGGCGTTGGAGAATATAATAGCATGAAGAGCTACATATGAAAAAATATTTCTCAAGTGTGTCTGAATCAATTTTAACAACATACATTGGATTTCAAGCATCGTTTCATAACTCTCGATAAAATTTGGATTTCGATGTACTAAAATACAGCGAAATAAAAAGGATATTCGAAACAAGGAATCGATTATTTTGAGGAAGGAAAAAAAAATAATTGTAATAATAATATTGACGTACTAAAAGTAGTCAATAAATCTATCAAGGATTAAACTATCCTCGAGAAATCTAAACATGTTCTTTCTAAATCAGAAATATTTATGTTGTTGCGAAGGTTTTAATTTGTTTTAGGCAAATAGCTCCCATCTGCGGTATTGGAAAAAGAAATTGGATTTATTCGAATAAGGCCTGAGATATCTTATATCATCTAAAAATGAAATTTTATGTAAATACGAACGTGGAATCAGTCCATCTTTTGCATTTCTTTATTAGCTTTGAATATATATTTTATTATCTCTAGAGAAATGTACACATTTCTTTGAAAGGTTTACGTTCTATTTCATGCGACTGTTAACAAGATAATTTTCTTTTTACACCGGGTATTCCAAGATTTTAGAGAACTTCATAAATTACAAGAAATGGTTTAGTTCTAGTTTCAGAAATCAAACAAAGTCTCTCGCCACTTCTCAATTTTTAGAGGCAAAGCTTTCTTTAATGTATGTGTAAAATGTAAAAATCATGCAAATTATTTTAGGTTATCGGTCCCCAAATGCATGTAAAATTTTGTCAAAATCGGTTAGCTAGTTTTTGAGAAATGAACAAAAAAAAACACAAATTTGACCACTAAATTTGGACACCCTGTATCTCGATAACGAAGCATTTGCGGACATGGGTTCAATGGCAAAAAATGCTTGAATTATTTTAATTTTGGATGAACAAATACATTTTAAGTGTTAAAATTTTAAAACTCTGATTTTGATCGTGATTAGTTCGACATAATATGACCCCTCTAAAATATTATTTAATACGTAGTAGAATGATTTTGACTGTTTACAAAAAACTAACAAAGGATCATTTATATCTGAGAGGGAGACCCTTGATGAGTGAAAAAATAAAATAAAGCAAAACAAAACAAAACAGAAAAGCGGATATTGTAGAAAGTTTTGTGAACAATGATAATTGGAAGTTCAAAACAATTAAAAGTCTTCTTTTACTTTTAACAGGCTTGTTCTACATGGAATATTTTCTCAAATACGAGAAACAAAAAGAAATTTACTGGATTTCGGTTTATACGCCATCCAGATGGCTCTTAACATATTGCCTGCGGTTTTTTTTTTAGTGAGGGGGAAAAGAAATGCATACATTATTTCGTATATAAATAAAACTCGAAAATTGAAAATTTTGGAAATGTATACAGTGTGAGACATGATAAAATATTTTTTGAAGTAGTCCATGACGAAGATTTATCTGCTTCGCAAAATATTTTATATTAATGTTCGACTTTAGAATATAGTATAGATTGACAATTAACCAGACATGTTTCGAAACATCAATATTCCATCATCAGTGGCTTTACAAAAAATCTTTCAGGTAAATACACTCTCGATTGACACGAGGATTGACTTTATTCCTATTAAATAAAATTTACTCTACTCCAGAATGGACTACTTTTTTAAGAAAAAATTGTATCTTACCTTAGCCCACGTCCGTCGTAAGATTTCAAACAAATTAAAGGCTAGTTCCTTTGTAAATTTCAGCAAGGATTCCAAAAGCTTCCAGAGTAAGAGAAGACACTAATTATGAAGGGCTAATAATATCAGACCTTTGAGAAGAATTTTGAAGCTGAAGCCAACTAAAGAAGCTAGCGAGTTGTGGTTATCAATATCGGAAGCAGCTGGATAGAGATTATGTATAATTTTTTATCAAAGAAGTAGTGGAGTGTGAATGGTAAAGAAGTGGTTATAAATTTGGGAAACAGTTGGATTATTATAAGAATACCATTCTTTACGTCTGATATAACAAATCTATTATAACTGACAGCACTTGTTGAATCATACTTTTCGCTTTCAGTTTTTACGCCATCGAGATTCCAGCTATCTCTTAACGTATTGCCTGCGGCTCTTTTGTTTTGTGTAAGGGGAAACGAAATGTATATATTATTATTTCAACCTAAATGAAAAGGTAAATTGTCATAAAAATTCATGAAGTATTTTCCATCGGATACGACATGCCAAAAACATATATTACGTCGCTCCTTCCACTTTACGTTGCGACTTAGTTTATCAAAAATACATCAGATTTTGCCGGAAAAGTAATTACCTAGGATTACGAGAAACACGAGCAGGACGTACGAAACAGTTATAACCGCAGTCATTTATCTTAGAGACACCTACGCATATTTCATTGTATCTTCTTTTTCTTTAAGTAAGTCACTTTCTGTAGTTTCTAATCGATAATATACAGGGTGTTTTAAAATTAATATAAGAGAAAATTTGATGCGTAGGCATTTACGAAATTTCGTAAAACTAAGTGCAAATTGGCAAACTTTTTACGAAATTTTTGCAAAAAAGTGTAAATTTACAAACTATTTACGAAATTTCGTAAAAAAAAGTGTAAATTTGCAAACTTGCAACGAAATTTTTGTAAGGAAGTGTAAATTTGACACCTTTTTATGAAATTTTTGCAAAAAAGTGTAAATTTACAAACTATTTACGAAATTTCGTAAAAAAAAAGTGTAAATTTACAAACTTGCAACGAAATTTTTGTAAGTGTAAATTTGAAAACTTTTTACGAAATATTGTAAAACAAAGTGTAAATTTATAAACTTTTACGAAATTTTTGTAACAAGGTGTAAATTTACAAACTATTTACAAAATTTCGTAAAACAAAGTGTAAATTGGCAAACTTTTTACGCAATTTCGAAAACAACGTGTAAATTTACAAACTTTTTACGAAATTTCGTAAAACAGTGTAAATTTACAAACATTTTACGAAATTTGGCAAAAATATATAGAAAAGTCCTTATTTACAAAGATGACTGCATGAGGACGATTTTTTGAAATATACCATAGGCGGGTAAACCCCCTTGCCTTAATTATAACCTAACTTTTTTTTCTTGTGCCTTTTATTCCATTTGTGTCGAAAATGTGATAAAATAAAGTTTCCTACATAAAAAGGGGTATTTGTTTTTCTCGAAAAACTTAAACGCTTTCTAGAAATTCGAGGGTGGTTAAAAAATGTTTCAAAAAGTTTTAATATGAAGTTTTTTATATATTTTTTTTTAAGTTTCACAGTATTTTTAGGTAGAATGGGCTCATAGATATTTATACAGGGTGTATGTGTCCCATTTAAAATTTCACCAGTTAGGTAGTTGGGACCTATATTATTAAAATTAAAATACAATATTTGTTATGAGGTTTCTGTGGCGTCATTGGTAGGGCGTTCGCTTCGCATGCGAAAGGTTAGGGGTTCGAATCCCAGTTTTTAATTTTAAAATTTTTTTTTAATTTTTTTTTTTAGATTTTTTTTGTAATTTTTTTTTTTATTTTTTTTTTAAACTTTTTTTGATTTTTTTTTTTATATTTTATATATTTTTTTTTTTTTTGTTTATATTTACACCCCTTACTACACAGCATTAATAAAATTGATATTGAAATACAGTTTGCTACACGAAAAGTTTTCCAAGATTTTATTAATGCTGTGTACTAAGGACCAGTTTTGTCCTAAAATTTTCAAACTCGAATTTCTCGAAAAAGTTTTTCGAGAAAAAAACAAGTATGCCATTTTTATGTAAAAAACTTTATTTTATCACATTTTTTACACAAATGGAATTTTGACCACCTTGTATAGCGTTGACTTTGCCTTTTAGAGCTCTACCTAAATATGTTGTGCTATTTAAGATAAGGAAGTTGAATGCCGTCACAGTAATATGAGCCACCCTGTATATGTAAAAATTAAATATCTAAAAACTTCAAGTTAATTCAACAAAAGTTTCTGTTCAAGAAATCAAATTTGCTGCTTTTAGCTCCCTGTAGCACCTAGAAATATCCTGAAGTATTTTTGTACCAAATTTCTTAAAAATCTATTAAGAGTTATCCTGGATACAAATGTTTCTGACCCTTTTATAGACTTTTCACCGACGCCTATGGTACACACATTTTTTGCCGTGTATTTTTAACAACAATTTAACTACTTAAAAGGCTAAATATATCATTTTTACTTTTAGTGAACGCCTATGTAAACAAGTTTTTTATGCTGCATTTTGAAGGTTATCTTATATCAAAAAAAAAAATAATAATTAGCCAATTTTTCTGGTACCTATGTTTGGGGATTTTTTTTTTTTAATTTTTGACCCCTTTTTACAATATTTGTGAACGCTTGTGTGAACCAATTTTTCTATGTGACATTTTTGAAGTTATATTCTATCACACCTATGAAAAATTATTCCATATTTCGAATAAGTTTATACAGGAAATATTTTTTTATTTTGACCCCTTTTCCACTATTTACAAACGCCTATGTAAGCAAGCTTTTTATTATACATTTGGTACGTTATATCCTATCAAAGCTCAATAAAAACAAATGATGAAAAGCTTGGCGTCAAACACGTTCAGTCTCAAGGACCTGCAAATCTGCTGTGTCGCCACCAGCAGCCTTGTATTGCGTTAAACGTCTTCTAACAAAAAAACACAACACGACTTCCCTCACTAACCGCTCTAATCCATTCCTTTGTCCTAATGTACTCTGTCGCCAAGTATTTCACATTTTCATGAAATTGACAAGAACATTTACTTCTTCGTAGCCTCAAAGACTAAAAGTCCTATCACGGAGAAAGGATAATGAAGTCAGATCGAGATTCAGAAGTTTTGAAATTTCTTTGCTCTAAATGACAATTCTACCTCTTGTTCGAGGCCAGTTGTAATACACAAGACCCAGTGAAGCATGGTGGATGGATCACCCTGTATATCGCATTATAAAATTCATAAAATGTGTAGAATATATCGCGCCCCCTGAAGCAAAACTCAAGTGCCGCCACTGTGTATAGAGACTTCTATAAGAAATACCATTACTTTATTTATAATTTTCAACTATATATAGCATAAAATTATTCAAAATTATAAACTTTTCGGAAAATAGAAACATGGTCCCAGTACCCAATTCAACTTGTTTATATATACACTAACCTGTGATATTAGCATAACTTGCGAAGACGCATAATATGAAACTCTGTAGTTGCTATCGGTTACCCCCGAAAAACGACAACCCTCGCTGGTAGCATATGGAACTGGGGATGGTGGATTTTTTTGAATATCTTCTATCGTTGCATAGCTATCACTGTCAACACTGGGTGGCCGCCCCATTGTAGGACGTAGGTAAACATGGGGGTTGCTGTCGTATAAAGCTGTCATATAACTGAAATTTTTTTCTATATTAAATATGGAAAATATTAGGCAATATGGAGTTTTATACAAATATTTGAAATGAATTCAAACAGGACATTCCTGACGTTTTTAATAAAAACAGGTTGATGTTGAGCTAGTTGAATTTGTTTAACAGACACATACAGTACCTACATGTTTTAGCCCTCAAAAGTCTAAATATTTCATAACATACCCTAACAGTTATAATTAAAAATTAGTAAAACATACACAGCGTTCCATTTAAAATAGGTAAATACAGGCCTGCAACCATTTTAGAATAATTCATCGACATAAAATACGTATCAATAAATATTTTCAAAAACCTGTACCTATTTTATTTTAATTTGGAATAATAACAATTAAACTTACGTGTGCTCGTGCGGTCTGCCCTTTCTTCTAATATAATACGCCGAGGAAATCGCTCCAAAAACAGCCACAGTAATTAATACCATCCCGAATGTAACCACAAAATCTCCTGTGCCACTAAAATAATGTGGGTCAGGACTTAAACGTATTGAGTCATTCAGGGATTTCTGTAGATTGCCAATACCTGAAAACAAATTGCAAATCGTCTAAATGGAAACTGTTTTCAAGTTAATATATATAGTGTTTTAATATCCGTTTTGGGGTTTTTGCCTTTTTGCACATATATAGATTTTATGGGGAGATTTAATAAAAACGAGGTATTAAACGTATTCAGTACAAGCTGTTTTAAACGATGTTTTAACGAGTTGTGTTGATTAAATATACGCGGTTCTTTTATGTTTTTAAAACACAAATATGAACTCTATATTAGTTCAGTGGGAGATGAAACAAGCTTTGTGGAATACCTACTTAATCCACCCAAATATGTTAACTTGTATTAAAAACATAATTGCTTCAACAACGGCACAACACTTTTTCAAAGGCTAATAAAGCCATTAGAATATTTTAGTAATTGAATAACGTAATATATAAATTTTCTTACCCCTTGAATAATAATTAATTAATGTCACTATTTTATTTATATTATTATTTGAAAGCTGCAGTTGAAATGTTGAAAGCTTCCTACACGTCACACGTCGTACATTCAAAGATAGAGTGAGATGTGAGATGTCAAACGAATAATACTGATTGTTGATTGGTTATTATTCATTGGATTACTACTAATGCTGTGCTACTTACTACTGAGCTTTCCGCGAAAGAAAAAGCGCAACTAGAGTCGCAAGAAATATCGATTATGCATAATATAAGGAAATGTATTTCTTGTCCAAGAAAATAATTTGTGTTTTGTATGATACTAAAAATCAAAATAGACTCACCTATAAATTAAATATTAAATAAATACTATTATTTACCACTGAAGAAGAAAGAACATAACTAATGCAAAAATTAATGTACTACTACTAAAGTGATGACTTTATCGCGAGATTATTTTACAGAAGTAACGTCTAACAATTGTGATTGGGAGCTGTTTTTTCGCTGAAAATATTTAAATTTCCCCGCGAAAAATGCACTTAAGCGCCATCTATCGAAACAGGAAATGCAATTTAGTTGCACCATTTTTAATCACGTATCCTGTAAGAATTGCCCGCGTAATACCAATACTAAGTACCCCTCTAGGAAAAAATATGTGTACGATTTAATACATATCGATTGAAAATTGGAATTATCGATTATCCCTAAAACAATTAATATTCTGTACAGGATAATAATCTGAGATTGTAGTCTACGAAAATAATATTTTTTACTTAAATAAATATTTAATGAGTCACACTAATATTGTTTACTACATTATTTAGCCATTTAGCGAAAAGGAAACGTGGATGATTAGTTCTTATTATTTATACAATACGTTAATGTTGGCTATATAAGAATGATTTGAAATTTCTAACAAAAACGTCTAATAATATTAAAATTTCGTGCCGGAAAATATCGATAGCAGCCTGAAAAAGAATTGAAATTTGAAAACAGCTACGTCAGAATACAGTTGATTTGATTGGATAGTTTACTATGCATCCTGAAATACTCTCTTCCGATTGGGTAATTACTATGAGTTGTCAAAAAATATAGTAAATTTTTTGTCGCCTGGCGTCTGTTGGTAACGGAAGTTCAGTATTTGACATATGACTTAGAAAAAGCGTTCATATGCGGTTCTAATGTTACGCTAGTGCTAGTAAGTTTGATTTTAAATAGTGATTGATCTCTTGTGTTGCATGTGATTATCTAAGATGGAGCTAGAATTTTTTTATTTTGAAACAAATCAAATGTACAAAGCAATCTTTTCGCGATTGCGTATATATCTTGATAACTTAGAAAATGGTGAGCCGAATTATTTACCGGAATATCCATATTCCTTTGTCGAAAGTGTTTGCAAGGATTTCGATAGGTCGATGATATGGCAGAAATGCTACTACCATTTGCTGTAAGTATTTTTTAGACAAAATTAAATGTTTTTGTTTAATGTTATGTAATTTGAAAACAGGCTCTGCCGATATTACCGCCATTATAGCTGTACTTATACATGTGTAAATAGGTACTACTTAATTCCCGAAAACGGCCTGGTACAAGTTTTCGGGAATGTGTTTTGAGGTATCAGTAAAACAAAACGATGAATATATAAATTATTATTAACTTCGTTAACTATAGATATAGGACTGAGACATATTTTAAAACTTTTCATATTATACTATTATACATAGTGTTCATAAGTACAGGGTGAGCTATATTGGGACAATATTTTTGCATATATGAGGGTGTCTTCATCATTCTACAATGGCAAGAAACGTAAAGCACTATGTCTAATATTTTATATATATTTTTTTAAATATTTAGGCGTGACTTTGGAATGGCGAATTGGAGAAATGAAAGACGCAAGTACTTTGTTGTTTTGAAACTGAAAAAGAGATTTTTACGAATCATCGAACAAAAATGTAATGCACCTCCATCTGCCCAGGAACAACAATAACGTTGAGACATGGAACAGATCGTATTTTATTTAAATTTTTTTAGTGGTAACTATATTTTTATATACAGTAACGATAAATACTTAGTAATAGTAGTAGTCCCTAAATATTTCGTGTTAAAGACTTCATTTTAGAAACTTATTAATAAAATATAATGGCTTAACCCATTCTACCCTTTTACCTATTCATACGCCCTTGAAAGTGATTCTATGTCGTTGTTAATTAATTAGTGACTACATCATAATTCTTGTTTTTACATCATCCAAATTTTCAAAACAAAAGTGAAAGTAATTTGAATATTAAGAGAGGTTGAAGTTAATTTAATACAACTGCAACAAGTGTTTCCAGATTTAAGTGTGCGTGCATGGATACCTAATCGGTATTGCGTGACTGGGGAGTTAGTGTAAAGTTGCATCTCACAGAAATTAGATTTAAAAGGCTTCCTACATGGAAATTTCACGATTGTTGAAGTGTGCTTGATTAGAAATTGTGATGAAGTTTACTACGATGTACAATTTTGTTGTATTTATATTCAACAGCCACTTACCTTTTAAACAGATTTTGTTTCTTCGTAGGAGAACGACAGTTGAATTTCTTTTCGTACCGTTGGTAACAAAAAGTTGAATAGTAACGTTGATTTCAGCGTTTTTCAGTCCTGTGCAATGTAGATCTATTCTGTGAAAATAATGTTTTCATTAATGGGATATTTTGCGCCCACAACGGTTTTATACAGGGTATTCGGAAGTTAGTTAGTTAGTTTTCTTTAAGAATCAGAATTGGAAGGTGCAGACTAGATGATAATTAAAACGCGTAGAAAAGAGATAGGTATAACAGTTTAATTATTCACTTGCAACGTCGCCCTATCATCTGTTGTCATTAAACGTGGAACAAAACAAATATGGAATAAAATTATTGGCATGCAACGTTGCAAACTTTATAGTAGTTATAGTATTTTGGCTGATATATTATTTTTATTTTTTTTATATTATTAAATTAACGGGATACCCCAATTATATTTACAACAAATTTCTTATATACATGACAGTACCTAAGGCAAAATAAACAAATTCATAATAAATTCAAGATCTGTTATGAGTACTACTCAATACAACAATTAATTTGACGTTTAAATTCTAAAAGTGAATTGCAAAAGATATCTATACAATCATGTTCATTCAGAGTGCGAAGAGTTCTATCAATAGGAGAAAAGTATGTATAATTATTTCTACTTGTATGGTGAAAGAAGAGATCATGGTGTCGTAAATCACGCACTGGCATTGAAGAAAATCCTATGCAGGACAGCAGGACAATTTATGTTACCTTTCAACACATTATACGCAAATACCAAGTCGTTTAAAACTCTGCGTTTACCAAGAGTATCCAAGTTTAACGCCCCTCGTAGGTCCGATCTATGATAATTGCGCATATGTATCCCCATTCTAAACGCAGCATAACGTAAAAACTTGTCCTGAACTCTCTCAATCATATTTATATAAGTCTGATAATAAGGCGACCAAATCACTGACGCGTATTCCAGTGAAGAACGAACCAGGGACACATACAACAAACGACAGTTCGCAATCGATAAGTCTCCAGAATTCCGCATCACAAATCCCAATACTTTATGACCATTCTGAGACATTCGGCATATGTGTTCATTAAAGTCAACAGACTCTGAAAAGTGAACACCCAAGTCTTTTATTTTGTCCACATATTTCAACTGATCACCATCCATCGTGTACCGACTAGGAAATCTATTCCTCTTGCGAAAGAAGCTAATAAATGAACACTTATTGATATTGAATTTCAAATTATTATACACAGACCACTGCCACAGCACATCAACATCGCGCTGCAAATATTCAACATCGGCCTCGCACGAAATTCTTCTATAAATCTTTAAATCATCCGCAAATAGATGAGCCATCGAAAACTTCAATACATCACTGATATCGTTGACAAAAATATTAAACAATAATGGGGCACAATGGGACCCCTGCGGGACTCCTGATGTTACTCGAAACTCATGACTTTTGTGATTCATGATCTTTACTACCTGTGTACGCCCCCTCAAAAAACTTTCCAACCAAGATAAGGCATGGTCAGAAAATCCGAACACTTTGCCAACAAAACATCAAAGTTCACCCTATCAAATGCTTTGGCGAAGTCGGTATACACCGAATCTACCTGATAACCTCCACTCACAGCATCCAATATATCAAGTTCATAAGAAATCAAATTCGTAACTGTAGATTTGTTTCTACAGAAATCGTGTTGACCCTCCTTAATGAGACCTCTGCATTTCCATTCAAGTTGATCGAACAGAAGGCCATCGAATAACTTCGCTACTGCAGATTGATTGCAAACTCCTCTGTAATTCGAGATGTCTTCAGAGGCACCAGATTTGTATATAGGTATCACATAGCTAGTTTTCCAGGCGTCTGGAAATTTCTCTTGATTCAATGACATGCTGTACAGTCTCTGAAGAGGCACCGTCACAGTATGTATGCAACTCTTAAGAAAGTAATTAGGTATGTTGTCTGGACCAACGGAAGTTTTATTAGGGATTCTAAGGATTTTGTCATACACCTCACCTACAGAAATACCATCCAATGTGATGTTTCCCGAATTGATACCAGAAAATTCCCCAACATTACACGCAGATCCATCATAAACGCTGGAGAAAGTAAAAACTCAGCGAAAAGATTTGAGATGTCGGGACCCGTACCAGCCACCTGATCGTTAAAAAACATTGATCTTGGAAGACCATTGTTATTTCTCTTATTATTAATAAAATGCCAAAAGTGACGAGGATTGTTGCCAATATTTGTTTCCAAATGTGCGACAAATGATTTATAACATTCTTTAGACTTGGCCTTACATTGTGTTCGTAACCTAACAAATTCCCAATACAGTGCCTCGTCACCAGTTTCTTGATACCTTTTATGCACCTCCTTCTTTAAACACACTAAGTGCTTAAGTTCTGCACTGAAATATTTGGGGAAACTTGATCTCTTGATGCACCTCAGAGGTACATACACACTGATTCAGGGCAGAGTAAAATAAGTCAACAGCCTCATTAATATCTCTTCCCTCAAAGACATCCGCCCATACTATCGATGCTAAATAATCATTAATAGCCTCATAGTTTGCGTTCCTAAAATCACGATAAAACTCTTCACACCTAGTGAATACATCAAATATATATGGAGTGTGATGAATACTACCAGGCATTAATAAATTAACCGCCGGTAAGCACTCCAATGCAGGATAATGCGAGAATAGCAACCGGGACTTAAGTCGAACGGATCCTTTCAAAAATAAAAAAATAAACTAAATGTACAAATAAATTAAACAAAAATATATTGCACAATTTGGCAATGGCGCATATCGGAATATATTAGAAACGCTTATAATAGTTAAGTAAAGACTTACGTATTGGTTTTAATGTGGTTCGGTGTACGAAAGAGAATAAAATATGCAAGAAACTCATGATAATTACGTTTTATCCATTCGAGATAGGTGGAAAATGTTATGGAATAGGTAAATACTAACTTTTCAAGTTATTGAAGAACGAAAATTAATGACTTATACCGTCAATAATAAAATTGATCTATAGTGATATCGATTTGTGGCATCATTAAATGTTTTATTATTTAATGGAAACGGTTATTATACAAACCTAAATGTCTGCAGACATGTCGGTATAACACCATTTGATGAAATATTCATTTGAGGCGGCAATAAGGCGCCCTTACTTCCAGGACCATACTTCACATTTAATATATACGGTAACTAAAACATCAATATTAGTAAATGGTTAAACCTAGTAGACAAGGGCACATTACAAAAAAGATAAATCACACAATGTTATGCGAAGAGTTATCCATCACAAATTTACAATCATAATTACCATAACCTGTCAATTTTTAGTTAGCAAATAATACCAGAGAGGACTTTATCATACCACATCGCTCACATGCTAACCGTAAAGCAGTTTATCATTGTTAAGTGACTAAATATGGCATGGAAATAATTATTTTTCCATATTTTTAGCTATTTTTATAGTTGAATATTGTTGTGCCACGAACATGTCAATTCATAAATTATATACATCATAATTTTTAGGAATCTCAATTTACTCAAAAACTAAGCATTATATCAAAATAAAAGAAGATGACCTTTTTTAAGCAAATCACATTTTTTTTATTATTATGAACTCAAAAAGTGAAATATTTCAGCAACAAAAAAATTGGGGCGTTATTTCCCCCACCCCCTCTAGTTTGATATGCTCATGACTATAATTTTGGAAATCCTTTTGGTTTGACTTGTTAAGAATTAAAAATCAAATATATGTGTAAAATTTCATTGATAAATCTAAAAACGTTTCGTTAATATTCAAAAAAAACCATCATCAGGGGCTAATTTTAAACGCCCTGTATCTCTGTTACAATGCGTTTGCGGACCTATGTTTATAGGAACTTTTTTCTTAAAATTACATTTTTTTTATTATTATAAACTCAAAAAGTGAAATATTTCAGCAACAAAAAAGTTGGGGCGTTATTTCCCTCACCCCCTCTAGTTTGATACGCTCATGACTACAATTTTGGAAATCCTTTTGGTTTGACTTGTTGAGAATTAAAAATCAAATACAAGTGTAAAATTTCATTGATGTATCTAAAAACGTTTCGTTAATATTCACAAAAAACCATCATCAGGGGCTCATTTTAAACGCTCTGTATCTCGGTTACAATGCGTTTGCGGAGCTATGTTTATAGGAACTTTTTTTCTTAAAATTCATTAATTTGTAATAATACATAGGGAACACCCTGTATAAATAGCTTTGAAAGCTTCGAACTTAGCGAAAGCGCGTTGCTATAAGGTGATTTTTCATAACCGATGCTACTTTTGTCATTAACGGGAAATTTACTCCTGCATTTTTAAATTTTAAATCAAAAACAACATTATTCGTTTCTTCCGTCTGAGGTCGCGGTTGCAAATTTATTAATACATGATGATCTGAGTTCTCTGCTAAAAACTTCAACTGATCATCAACTCAAATTAAATCCGAAGAAATCTGTGTCGTTGCTGTTTAGTGGAGAGCATGTCAGAGTGAATCTTCGGGAGAGTTTGAATAGTAAGATTGGATGTGATGATATTGAGTTCCGGGATTACGCTAAAAACTTGGGGCTTGTGATGGATTACCGACTGCGCTTTAAGGAGCATATAACGTCCAAATTACGCGTAGCATATGGTGCATTAAAACAAATATATCCGCATAGGCATTGTCTTACCCGTGAGACGAAAAATATGTTATGTGGGACGTTGGTGTTATGTCATCTGAACTACTGTGATGTTGTTTACGGTCCTTGTCTTGATGGTGTTGATGCAAGGCGTACTCAAAAATTACAGAATGCCTGCTTGAGATTTATCTATGGTGTAAGAGGGCATCAGAAAATCTCAAATAAGTTAAAAGAGGCTAAATGGTTAAATATGTATAACTGTCGCATACTGCATTCGGTTGTATTTTTTTACAAACTTTTGAAGTCGGGAACGCCACCGTACCTGCTCGACAGGGTTGTTTTTCGAACGGACGTTCACAACCTAAATATTAGGCGTAAAAGTTTAATCACTATACCCGCACATAGGAAGGCTATTTTTAAACGATCTTTTTCATACAATATAGCTTCGGTGATTAATAAGTTTACGATTATGGATTTTTCGGTATCACATAAAACCATTAAAAAAAGAATAGAGACATGTTTGTTGCAGCATCAATGAGAGGTTTGGTTTGCGTGACTTCTGATGTTGAATTAATTGGTTATGAATGAATAGGGCATGTTTGTATATTTAAGTTAATGCTCAATGTCAAATAATTATTTTTGTGTTTTTAATTTGTTTAATTATTATTTCTGTACAAGGTACAACAGCACTTGACTCGTGTCAAGAAGCTGCAAATACTACCTTTTAGTAACCAAGTGATAATGTATTACGTATATTGTAATTTATTGTAAAACACTTGTCTGGTTCTAATAAACGATATATTAATAATAATAACATTACAATGTAGGTACTACATTTTGGAATTATGATTGAACATATAATAAAGTCTAAAATATAATAAAGGCATTTAAATATTTATTATTATTATAATTGTATTATTTTCATTATTTCCAATAAACTAACGTAACTTTATTCAAAAATTAGAAAAAAAAAGTGTTGTCAGAGCTGGGATTCGAACCCATTACCTTCCACATGCGAAGCGACGGCTCTATCAATGACGCCACAGTAGCATCTTTGAGAATATTGTATTTTAATTGTAATATATATATGTTCCAACTACATAACTGGTGAAAAAAAGCTAATTGTAACGAGTAAGATGAAATTTAGAATTCAAGGAGAAATCCATTGAAGTCAGTCCTGACCTGTGCCCGAGCGATTATTATTAATTAATAATTAATTCATTGATTGAATGAAAAAGAAAAATAATATTGCATTGTTATTTTTTGCTGTGGAATTAAAAATGCCCCTTCGTATGTATCATCATACTATTTGATGCTAGATTCAGAAAGAGAGGCGACTCGAAACAAATCCATATCAATAAAATGTATTTACTGGTTGATATAGTCAAATACTAAAAGTAAGGAAGTAGACGATATCTTTATTATGTAGCACTTCTTTATATTTGAGCGTTCTATATGTTGTGTTCTCGATATTTAGGAAAACTTAAAACATTTTTATACTTCCTCAATTTTATTTATTTAGTTCTATTATATAAACTTACAGACAGCAAGGCACCACAGTTATATTGGCTTATTTTTTCGGTGAAACTGTATAACATATTTTTCAAGCCAAACTGTAGCATTGTGTATGAATGTTTTTAGAATTGGATTTCCTTTTGATTAAACATGAATTTTACACACAAAAGATTTTCATCTTTTGTGCTTTCGCGATTCATGAATATTTACTACTATATATAATACCGCGAACGCGAAGTTGCAGGAACAATCTATTTCTATTTTATTTATTTAGTAATTGAAGTTTTATCTAATCTAGCCAGTAGCTACCATGCTGAGGTCTTAGACTGATTATACACTTAGCGGCAAAAATAACGCACAACCAAAAGTTATACTCAATTCCAAAATTGATTTTCTCGCGAACCGATAAATCGATTTCGATAATTTTTTTTTGAACTGTGTGGTAATTGCACTGTGATAGAATTTCTTATTCAGACTTCAGTTTTAGACTTATACAGGGTGCAAAAATAAGAATAATTTTTACGTTAAATTTGAGACACCCTGTAGGGAGCATTCGCAACAACAACGGATGGCATGGTGAAATTATACTGTAGCCTGATGTGTTCTAAATATTTTGGTTTTTTAATTTCTCTGATATCTGTAATATCAAAGAAAATACACAACATAGACAGAATCAACCCCCTCCTGCCAACCTGCAAGATGTTCAAATAATGGTTACCAAATTTGGAATGGACTTGACCAAAATCAAATTTAACCCATTAACGCCCAAGTTATTTTTTTTTTTAATATTTTTAGCAAAATTAGATATATAAGTCTTATAAACACACACCCTGTAGGTATTTGCAGTGTATACCAAATAGCATTTGAACTACTTCAGTTAATTTAAAATACAAATATTATTATATATGTTAGGCAGCTTTTTGGATTCACCGATAAAACAAGGGCTAAATTCACCCTCTTATCTTGGTTCACTTTAATTATGTGGTTTTAATAAATTGGTGAAATTCTAAGGCTTCTCAAATATGCAACATAATTAGTAATTTTAGTAGAGATAAGGAGAAATTGTTCTCGGAGCCTAAGGCTTTACAACAACACAAACAACATAGGAGAGGCGTACTATGTGTTAATTTCTTGAATATATTCAAGATTCAAACAAAATTATATTTATATAAAGTGCAAAATATAACACTAACTTCTAAGGAAAAAGAGAAAAGACAGCTTTAATTGTTGTGTGCAAAGCTAAATTAGAAACAACGCATTTTGACTGAGACCGTACTAAACTGAAATGGAACTACCCTAATTTTTTTGCCCATTTAAATTGCCTATTTGTTTTCTTTTCAAATGCTATATGAGACTTAATATTTTTATTTTTAGAAATATCGAAAATCGTTATTGAAAAATGTATTGTTATGAGGTTTTATGGTCACCCTGTAATTTTGTCGCGATTTTTCATTCGTTATTAAGCTTTAAAATACCAAAATTCTAAATAGATTCCTTGATAAACAACAAACAAACAATGTGTAAACTTATAAGTATATCTACAAGAACAAAGAATTTTTTTTTAACCTCTTGTAACGTTTTTCTGAGTTCGTCGTTTGAAATAAGTACGAGCTTTAATTAAAACTAATTTATTTACACAATACTGTTCTTAACTATTCACTCTTCACTTCATGATTGATTGTCTGTTACCTTTATACGTTGGCTATTTATATGGCTTTTTTCTTTCTCGAACACTTCCAGTAAATAGTCGTTTGTTCTATTTAAGGTTTTTGCAGATGATCTAAAGAAGATTTATGCAACTATAAATGTTTATTTTGAAATGACCCAAACTAGCCTAATAGATTCCTTTGTCCTTTGGCTTATTTATAACTGTATAAGCAACCAACTTTTTTTTTCAGCAATAAAATACTCTGCACTTACATGGGTACATTTATCAATCACAATCTCTTTTTATTCTGTCAGAACAATATACATAAAAATAAATTGTGTAATAAGAAAGGCTATTAGCACCCCTGGGGTAATCAATTTTATAGTCATATCGAATGATAATTCGAAACTTGATAAAAATTAATTATCATTATGGCGTAACAAAATATTATTTAGTAATGAATTTGCTTGCTCTAATATTAGATGACAAACAAGGCAATTCGAAACAAGCCAAAACATAAAATTAAGCTGGCCCAGCGTGTGGATATCACGCATTGTAATAAAAATATCATTCGTTTTTACAGCAGAGAACAAAATGGATTTTGGATTTGATGTCATATAAAAACAACCATGTCCGAATAGATGACATGAATAAAAGTGTTTTTGTGCTAATATAAACAATAGAAAATTTATCTGTAGGTACATTTTGAAATAGTTATTAGATCTCTCATGTTTAAAACACACTTTTGGGTGCTTTTATAATATAACAACAATTTTACGGTGTGGGTGTAAAATTTAGGGCCATATAAAAGTGTTGAAAGTTGAACTCTTACCCACGAAGTGTCAACACGAATGTTACATTCTGGGTACATGCTTTGTAGTTAATAAAAGGAATACGTCAAAGTTTATTGCCTTGGTTTTCAAAATTAATATTTTAAAATTATGTTGAATAGCAGACATGTGAGTTGACAAAATGGTCCGTTTTATGAGATATGAACCCTTATCCTGTTCTAAAAATACAGCTCCGCAGGGTGTATTGTAATAATATAGAGAAAAACCTATTTCTCCTACTGGACAACCGTTTACTCTTCCATTCCCGATCCGTAAATTTAATGACATCAAAGAGACACAATTCACGAGAAGACCTATTGTCCTTATTCAGGAAAAAACTTGCAAACTAAGTAAAGACAGAGATATTAACAATTGGGCAGACATGCAAATTTAATATTTTGTCAAATTTGAATTAAATGCTCCATATCTCCAAGTGGTGCAAATTGCAAAATTTTATATGTTCAGAGGGATGTAATTAGGCACGACTGGTCACTTTCCTCAAAGCCCCTTTCGAATGAAATATTAGTTTATACCCTACACTGTATTATTTCCGATACATATTTTTTACGGCAACTTCAATCGGTAGCAAAAGCCTACGAAATCGATGAGAAATATATGCTTTGAAGAATTTTTAATGCCTGATTGTACCTGGAATAAGTTATGATTTTTTTTTCATGAATCAATAAATTTATATAGAGTCTAGAAATATTATATCTAAAACGCAACCATTTTCGTATTGGTGCATTTACCCATTTTTATTTCCAACAAAGACAATATGAAGTCGACAAGCACAATATTTTCAATGTTTGATGTGACGCGAAATGGTTATAGGGTGCATTTTTGGGTTGGATTGGGACAAATATAAATATTTACATAATACATTGTAGTTTCCTTAATTTCAATACGTAATGTATATCACCACTTGCACGAATTACACCCTCCATTCGCCTTGGCACCTCCTCAAGAAACATCCATACAAATTTTGGAAATTGCATAACAAATCTCCGTTGTCACTGCTCCCCCATCGAATGTTACCAAGTCTCCAGCTGCGCAAAACGATGTTGCTCAAAATAGTCTCAATCGTTCAATGTCTTTAAACAAAACGGCACCACATAGTATAGGTTCATTATCGAGATAAAGGGTGTCCAAATTTAGTGGTAAAATTAACTTTTTTGTTAATTTCTCAAAAACTAGCTAACCGGTTTTGACAAAATTTTACATGCATTTGAGGACAGATAACCTAAAATATTCTGAATTATTTTGGATTTCATTAACTGTTCATTGGCGTAGATATAGGGGGCATTTGGATAAATTGTACACATAAATTAGTTAAACACAGCTTTGTCAAGCTTCATTATTTTAAATTATTACTTTTTTAAAAAGAGCAACGTATAAGCTACAAAAAAAATAATTACCTCGATGTTGTGGTTTCTACCATTTTTATGGAAACCGATAAATTGCAAGTTAGTGGTAGATTTAAATCAAATTAACGTTTACCAGAAATCAAAATGAAAAATCAAAGTTGCCGTGGAAAACGATTTAATAACAACAAATTACTTAACAACAAATTTTAAGGCCTATCAGTACAATTAAAAATTTAACAATAAAAAAACTAAACTCGATATTAAAATAAGAAAATTAATATCAACTGTTCAAACTGCCCTCCATTGACAGTAAATGCACATTTTAAATCTTTTAACTAATGAATTTGTAGCTCTAATAAGGATATTATGATTGTTTCTTATTTTCCTAGCAGCTTCATGGTTTTAATTTATAATTGGTACACTGTAAACCAATTGTTTCATGTACCCCCATAAAAAGAAGTCGAGCGGATTCAGATCCGGTGATCATGGAGGCCACTCAATGAAACCAATCAAATTGTTTCCAAACAGTTGATTTAAAACTTTAGTTACTTGTCTACCACGGTGCGCAGGGGCTCCGTCATGTTGATACCACATGTTTTGAACAATATTCAGGGGTACATCCTCAATAAATTCGGGCAGGCGGTTGTGTACGAAAAGACTGTATTGATTTGAGTTTAAATGCCCATTAATTACGAACAATGGCAATAACTTATTGTTAAACATGCCACCCCAAACATTGATTCTAAAACGTTGTTGAAAATGTCGCGGCCTAATAGCACGAGGGTTGTTTAAAGACTATACATGTTCATTATGGTTTGTATTTATGCCATCTCTAGTAAAAGTTGCTTCATCTGACCTGAGCACTTTCTCTAAAAATCTTTTATCTTCTTGATGCTTACCAAGAACCCAATTACAAAATAGTAGGCGCCTTTCACGGTCTCCAGGATGTAGGGCCTGGACATCTTGATGATGATAGAGATGGAGCATTTCTCGATTTAATAGTCTCCAAACAGTTGTTCGAGGTAATGCCAATTGAGTTGGTATTCTTCTAGTGCGTATTTTCGGATCGTCTAAAACTAAATCCACTATGTTTTCTTCAGTTTGAATATTTAGACGATGCGGTCGTTTGTTAACTCTAGGTAAAATGCTCCCTATCGTTCTAACCCTGTGAAATGTAGCCGTCCATGTTTTCTGATAGGGATGACGTCTATTAGGATAACTAATTTGGTATTCTCTGGCCGCAGATCTTGCATTTGCATTACACAAACAATTCAATTGAAAAACTCATTTTAATTTAGAAAAAAAGATCCCCAATATTAAAAACAACTACGAAATAATAAAACAATTTTAACTAATTTAAATTGGTTGCTGTCAAAGTTTTTTTTTATTGTTGCGGCATTCGTTTTCCATGGCAACTTTGATTTTTCATTTGGTTTTCTGGTAAACGTTATTTTGATTTAAATCTACCATTAACTTGCAATTTATCGGTTTCCATAAAAATGGTTGAAATCACAACATCGACGTAATTAACTTTTTTGTTGCTTATAAGTTGCTCTTTTTAAAAAAGTAATAAATTAAAATAATGAAGCTTGTCAAAGCTGCTTTAATTAATTTATGTGTAAAATTTACCCAAATGCCTCCTATATCTACGCCAATGAACAGTTAATGAAAGCCACGATAATGCAGATTATTTTAGGTTATCGGTCCCCAAATGCATGTAAAATTTTGTCGAAATCGGTTAGCTAGTTTTTGAGAAATGAACAAGAAAGTTAATTTGACTACTAAATTCTACACCCTGTACCTCGATAACGAAGCATTTGCGGCCATGGGTTCAATGGCAAAAAATGCTTAAATCACTTTCAGCAATCTCCAGTTTTCGCTTGTTGCAACCATAATGAATCACCCTGTATAGGTTTAGAGTGCTTATCCTAGGTTTTACAGGAACAAGTATAGAATTCGATTTAATTTTCTATTGGATGCAAAAGTAGTTGTTCAGTACGCAGTGTGACTAACAAAACCTATAATTAAACCAAAAAAGAATTAAAATTTGAAAACTTCACAGTATACACTTCACACTTCCCCTAATGAAATGGTATTTGTGCTAAGCTGTGACAATTCTCGTACAATGCCTTTAATTGGCGTAAAAAGTAATTAATTTTCATTGTTATGGAATGCATGCATTTCGTTATTATTCATTAAAATGGAAGTAAACAAGATTTAATTCCTATTTTTTCCGTATATATCACATCCCAATTTGCGTTCACTTTTTCCTAACACCAATATACAGTAATTGACAAGCTACACTGTCCTGGACATTTTTAATTAAAACTCTTTACAAACTTTACACTAGAGATTTTTTAAAACAACAAACTGGAATTAAGACGGAAAATTGAAAAATAACAAACGGTGATTTATACATTAAACAGCCAAAAGTTCACGGTTACTTAACATGACTAAACTTCTTTATAGTTAAGCAAAATTTTAAAAGTTTTCATAAATTAATTATCGCTTCAGGTAACAGTTTCTAATAAGATAACGAAAACTTTTTGGATTTGTTTAAAACTTGTTTCTCTATATTTTCGTTTCATTAAGTACTTTAGAATTAACCCAACTTTTTAATGAGATAAGGCTTTGTCTCATCTCTTCTCCAAATTTTGAAATAATCTTTTTCGAGACGAGACTAAAGTTCGTCTCGTCTCGTCTCGTCTCGTTTTGTCTCGTTTGTCTCGAGCATTAGTAAAAAAATATATTTTTTATTTCAATTCTTCCTAATTTCGCAAAGGTTTTTGAAATTGCTCTGCACAATAAGTTATTTGGGCAAATAAAACATAGGCTAGTTTACCAGCAACATGGGTTCATTAAGGGTCGTTCTACGCTGACCAATCTAACCACTTTCCTGCAGGATGTAATTCCTGGTGTCGGTCGAGGTTTGCAAGTCGACGCAATCTATACTGACTTTTCCAAGGCGTTCGATAAGATTGATCATTCCCTGACTCAACAGAAGATGTGCAATATTGGCTTCGGCAGGAATCTGATATCTTTTTTTCAGTCCTATCTGGGAGCAAGGCAACAATTTGTTGAATACAATGGATTCAGTCCAAATTCATTCACAGCCTCAAGTGGAACTCCGCAGGGCAATACGTTGGCTCCTCTTCTCTTTGCAATATTCGTAAACGATATTGGCTCTGGTTTCAATAGCAATTATTTGTTGTTTGCGGATGATTTAAAATTGTATCGCAGTGTTGTTTGTGAGAACGATTGCGCACAGCTTCAAACAGATTTGTGTCGGCTCTCAGAATGGTGTGATCTAAATATACTTTATCTAAATCTGAACAAATGTAAGTCGGTGACATTTACAAGACGTCAAGATCCGTTTTTGCGAAACTACACCATCGATAATTCAAATTTGGAACGCTGCGCTTTAATCAAAGATCTTGGTGTATACTTGGATGGTGATTTATCTTTCAACTGCCACATTGAGCAAGTTTCTGCTAATGCTTTGCGAATGTTAGGATCTATTTTTAGACAGACCAGAGAATTCAACAACATGGACTGCCTGAAAAGTCTCTATTTCGCCTTGTGTCTATTTTGGAATTCGCTACAATCATTTGGTCGCCCATCTACCGTGTTCATATACAGAGATTGGAGAGTATCCAACGTAAGTTTCTAAAATATTTGTCATTTAAAATTGATGGATATTGTCCTCCTCGTGGGTGTGATCACGGCCTGTTACTGACTGACTTCGCGTCTCAGATCTCTCTTTAAGTTGATCAACAATATGTTGGATTGTCCTCGGTTGCTTCAGCACTATGATTTCGTGTTCCTAGGGTTCGCTCCAGAAGCGCTAGTTTATTTTGGGTGCCACAGATTCGTTCTAATTATGAATCTAAAGCACCGCTATTTCGTAAATACAGCAACCGATTAGTTATTAATGAAAACGTTGTTTTTTTTTAATGTATCGCTTGATTCTTTTAAGAAAAGTTTAGAGACATGTTTGCGGGCTACTGATTTGGATTTGTTTTGATGAATTATGTTCATGTGTTAATAATTTATTGTTATTATTAATTGTTCTTGTAATCCTCCCAATTTTCTTTCGTTTTGATGCGGGTATTTCCTCTTTTGCATTTTTCAGTTAGTTTTAAGTTAGTTCTAAGTTGGGTATTTTTGTATGCTAATGCTAGGCAATTGTTTTTGTTTATGTAAGATTTTGTCTTGTTATTGGGTAGCAATACCTGTTAGACAATACAGAGATTATTATTATTATTATTATATAGACATTAGGAAAGTTAATTATTAGACTTGCGATGTGAGACCAATCTGTCTCCAATCTAACAGTAAAATATCTAGACATCAAAGTACAAGTGTTAAAATAATTTGCCAACCTTCAATAAGTTTTGTCCCGTGAATTTTTTGCAAAATGATTGTTCTAATTTAAAAGTGTTCTAAAACCAAAATATCGAGCGGGTTGGCTGCCTGATGAGTATGAACGAGTACGAAGTATGCGCAGTAGACTCTACTTGATATCACGATGTATTAGGTATATCAGGAAAAAAAGTTTGTAATTTTTATTTTTCTTATTGTTAATTTCTCAAACAGGAAAAATTTATTTTACGTTAAACGCAAATTCTCTTACATTTCACATTTCGTCACAAGAAAACAAATTTAAAAATTCCTTATATAAATTTGAAAGGAAAGCAAATATAATATTTGACAAAACGGAGAAGGAAATTAAACCTCGGAATTTCAAAGAAACTTACACTTCAGCGATTTGCAATTAGGCGTTAGGGTTGCTTGCTTTTAGCACAAGCAAGTCGCTCTTACCTGAGAATTTAAAATGAAATTTTAGCCTGTAACAGTCCAATTATTAGGTGATACTGGTTACTAGGGGAAACCAATTCCAGAGATGTTAACATAGGGCGATATTTATTAATGTGTTCAACTACATGTAAATTGTTAGCTAAAACATGGGCGTACATTCATTTTCATCAGTTTCATTGATACTACTTTGTCGAATAATACTCATTAAATTTAAAACCACGTTGGCTGTATTTTTTTGTTAAACGCGGTGGAAGCAAAGCCTGTTTAAGTGTGATATAAAGTTGTTTTCTGGCGTGCAATATCTGGTAGTCGTAAATAAGGTTTAGGAGGGAAATTAATTGTTCTTTTGTTGCTACAGGAACCTCAGTCTTTCCTCAGAGTATACAGGTAGATACCTGCCAAAGCAACGAAAAATAAGAAACACAGTTAAAGTAAATTTAAATATCACAATTAACATGACTCCGGTGTGTTTAAATCTCATTTGTAGACTTGGTTATCCTGATGATACGAGGGTTGCCTTTTATATTTCGGGATTAGAGAACAAAAACAAATATTAATCATCGAAAATCACTTTATTGTTTTTCAAAATGATCCCCACGAAGATGCGTTTGAACCAATTGTCGAAGCGCTTTTGCCACTCTGATTGAGGTATCTCCAAAACATGCATTCTGAATGCAGCAACCGCTTCTTCAGGTGTCGAAAAACATTGACTTCTCAGTTTGATTTTTACGTACGGGAATAAAAAGAAGTCATTCGGTGCCAAGTCAGGACTATACGGCGGATGACTGACTCAACAAATCAATGTTTTGGGTGCTCAAAAATGCAGTTGTTTGAGCCGATGTGTGAGAGCTCGCATTGTCGTGGTGAAGAGTGATCCGTCTTCTGCGGTTGGTTTTCCTGATTTTTTGGAAGACAACTGGCAAACAAATGGTTGCGTACCACTCAGAATTGACTGCTCTGCGTTGCTCTAGTGGTACCGTTGCGACATGTCCAGTTTTGCCGAAAAAACAGGCGACCATTTGCTTGGAAGTGCTTCGTGCGCGAACCACTTTTGTTGGATTTGGCTCATCTTGAAACTTCCATAGAGTCGACTGCTGTTTACTTTCGGGCTCATACGCGTAAATCGACGATTCATCACCTGTCACGATGTCACAGACGTGTTTCGAAGCACCGCTTTCGTATTTTTTGAGCATTTCTTTCGACCAATCGACACGAGACTTTTTTTGAGCGATTGAAAAATTTTGTGGGATCCAACGCGAACAATTTTTTTTGACAGTCAAATGTTTATGCAATATTGAATGTAGGCTGGTCCCACTAATGCCTAAGGTTGTTTCAATCTCTTGATAGGTCACATGACGATCTTGCAATATCAGTTCGCGCACAGCATTAATGGTTTTCGGAACAACAACTGATTTTGGACGACCTTCACGAAATTCGTCTTGGAGTGAACCACGACCACGATTGAATTCACCATACCATCGATAAACACTGGTCCTTGATATATATAAAAGGCAACCCTCGTATCTATGGCATAGTCAAAGATAATGTGACATGTTTGGAGACCTGGTGACAAGGCCACAGACTTTACCTCAATAATGCTTCTTGGTTAGGCATTTCATTATCAGAAACTGTAGACTTTTCAACAACCCTTCTACTCTGCACTGCAAAATTAACAAAAAAACGATATGTTGACTATAAAACAATGTGCCACTTGAGCCCAGTTGCGATACCGTGTTGGGGGATGACCATGTATCAATGAATCTATGTTAAAAAATGCCCCCCTTGGAAATAAAAGTGAGCTGACATTGACCCTTAAACATTATCAATTTTAATTGGTCCACCGGGTATATATATAAGCATCCCTACACACATAACACTCTATTTAAATGAGTTTAATGGAAATAAAATTATACAGGGTATACAGCAGACCAAACTTGCTTTTTCTTAATGCGACAACCTGTATATTTTAACATAAATAAATAGAAAAATGACATAAGGGTTGATATTCCTAGGTCCAGTAGTTTTTGAAATATTTGTAAATTAGAAACCAAGAACGTACCAATTTTTCGTGAGAGGTCCATTTGAATTCTTTTTTTTTCTCCGTTTTACTGATTTTCAGTGACCTCTGGTTTGTAATTTTTCAAAGTGGTCACATTTTTTAAATTGAATTATTTCGAGAAAATGTTAAATTCCTGTAAATCTGCTTAAATTCGAGAAGTCCCTTTCGTATACTTTTTCTTGATGATGAAAAAAATTATTACAAATTTTATTCTATTTAAACTTTAATTGTCCAATAATGTGTGTTTAAATTATCTTATTTTTAGTTTTTAAGAGCATCTATTTGTAAATTATTAAAATAAAGCTGTAATTTAACTTCTTTATTTCTAAATAGAGAAAAAATATTTAAAATGACAAAAAAATGGGACTTTTGTTGGAAATTTGTTCTTTTTTGTTTTTTATAATTTTTTATGAAGCTTTAAGGTCAATAATATATTAGGTTTAGTAATATTCTATTCTAAGTAGGTTTATAGGGCATCCATTTACCATTTTTCGGTTAAGAAAACAGATTTGCTGCCCTTCGCCAAGTTAAAAATAAAGCCGTTTCTATTCTATTCTATTTTTTCAAAAAAAAAAAATACAATTTAAAAAATGTGACCACACTGAAAAACCAGAGGTCAATAAAATCCAGTAAAACGCAGAAAAAAAGGAAATTCAAATGGACCTGGCCCGAAAAAAATGAATTTCGCCACAAGATTTTTTAATGTGTATTTCCGTCGTATGTCCCAAATTTAAATACGTAAGCTCTCACCTTTATTGAGTTTGGTCTATGGATTGGCACGATATGGAAAATACACTTTTAAAAATGTCTACCAATGAGTGTAATAGGTACTTATGTATATAGCCAGTAGATTTTTATTTACTTCATATCATGAAATATTTTTTTTTAAATTTATGCATATCCATTCAGGTGCAATATAGAACTTTGAGGTCAACACAAGGCTTATTAACTGGAAGAGCCACTGATGGTCTGGAATTTCAATTAAATCCCAGCATAATTTAGAGAGGAAATGAAATGATAATTAATATTGCAGGAAAGCATTGCCATAGAGCTATAGACTGCCTTTAAAATCCTGCTTCAAAACAAGAGTAAATGGAAAAATTGTTTCCTCTAATTTTTAAAGCTTGAATATCATATTTTACCGGTAGATTAAAACGGACTTCTCCCTTGAAATGTAACCTGATTATTTTAGGAGATAAATTTCAGAATGCTTTTCATTATTTATGTTATATACGGGTTATCTACACCGTGAAATTTGTTTTTGTTTCTCTGTTTGTTAATTTATAAGTTGAGCTTATTGATGAATTTATTGCGACGATACAAAAATTGAGTAAAGATTACTCAAGGGACCTCTGGAAAGTGAGAATTCTATTTTTGTAAAATAATACATGACCCGCCAAAATAATTCCGCAATTAATACAAAATTATTATTATCTGTTATAAATTAAAATGAAAGCAATTTGTTGATGTTCAAGTTAATAAAAAATTAAATTGCAGTATTTGCATACAATTTTAATGTCATGAATGGGCATGTTCTCTATCGGCATTGGGTGGTGTTAAAAATGTAAACAAAACAAATATGAATTTGTTGTTTAAAAACAATCTAAAATTCGATTATTTTTGATGAAACTACATTTTGTAGAATGCATTTTATATTTTGAAAGGGTAAATTGAAACATGTTAGAAATAATTTTTGGGAAATCTATAAATCATTTTTTTACGAACTTTTCTTGTTACCCCTTCAGAGACTTCAAGGTCCATAATTTTTATAGATGATAATGAAACACTCCATCTGTCATTTTATAGGTAGTTACTTCAACACTCTTCGAGGTAGTAAAGGATTATTCATGTTTCATCATCTTTAAACTACTTATTAAACCTAAAACCCATCATACGTTATTCATTGAACAAAAAGTTTTTTCAATAAATGGCAATGGGAAGTTATAACTTTTCTTAAAATGACTTAAAGAGAACAAAACCTGTCAAAAGTTTACTACATATATTCTCAAAAGCTCTCCATAGTACAAGTAAAATATAAAAATAAAAACGACATTCGATAATATATTTTATCAAATTTTCTTCTATAAACCGTTCACTATATTTTCTTACGAATTTTCATAAAGTAAAATATATGAGAATCTCATCTAACAGAGAGAAACTGAAAAGAGTGAAATTCTTCGAATGCCTTTTATTCAATTAAATTGGCTAGTTGACAGGGAGTTCTGGTAACTGATTCTTCTTTAACTCCCCAAGTTGATGTCATAAGTGAAATTCTGTCTCCACTTGTACATTTTGGTCTTTTATTGAATTTCGATCGCCTTACAAAGTGATACCGATGTTATTCGATTGTTATGGAAAGTATATTACACATAGATATTGACGGAAAATGTTATGAAAATATTTGATTGTCATTCATGCCTTTGTATGATATTATGGGATATGTTTACGTCAATAATAATTGTAAATTATGCAAATCAACAATAAAAATAAAGAGTCATTGTAAAAATAACACATAGGCAATCGATGTCCAATAATTAATCACTTTTAAAAATTGACATGAAAGTAGAAACTAATGAAAGTTTAACAATTAAAGAAGATTTTTGTGACTGCGATATCCATTGCCTTTAGGTGAATTTTATTAATTGTTGAGATTTTGAAACTTCAGTTCACAGTTCATACGGAACATACTGTAGAAGTCTGAGTTCAAAATCAAATGTCAATTACATTATATTGTAAACTATGATGTTTTGTAGGTTAAAAATTGACTACTCTTGCTAAAGATCGCGAAAACCATTTTCGATCAAAAATATAGATAAGGGATAAGTGTATAAGTTGAAGTTAAAAAGTGCGTGGAGAGTTTTTAGAGTGTCTGTAGGAGGTGGACAAACTTCGCAAAGTTTTTACATCCTGCAGGCACCATTCTCCCTCTCTATTATTTATTTATAAATCATTAGAGTAAGTTAATAATTTTGTTATATTATGTAATTTATGGAAATAAATAAAAATAAATGATTTCAAAGGCAATTTAGGTTTTTCAGAAACAATGCCAAGCTTATCAAAATGACTCACTGATGCCTTGTAAAACCGCTAGTTTTATGCGTGTGGTATGAAAAAGCTTCGCATGCGCTTGCCGAATGTACAGCTTAGGTTTACGGCTTTTGGTAAGCAAGAGCTGCAACAGGATAACAATGGAGATAGGACATTTCGATATTAATGTGTAGGTAAATAACTTGAATAGAATTCAACGAAACTTTGAGTGTACTTTTTTTTTTTTTATTACGCATCGAATTTTCTCTAGGTATATTTGAGGAAATCCGAAATTCTCATAAATAACTTTAAACTTTTTTATACTACTATCAAATACATTTAACTAATTAAAATGAGAATTTAATTCATAAAATTGAGTTTATACAAGTACTTAAATATATATATATATGAAACCATTATTTGTGTTTCAAATAACTCTTCTCATAACTGGACTACATTATGAAATTGCGAATTAGATTTAAAATAACATTGAAGACATGCTTAACTTTTGGAATTTATTTGCTAAAATATGATACAGAATTGGGATTTAAAACCCTGCATTAAGGATTACTTTCACGACAGAGGAGGAACAGTAGACAGATGAGTCAAACTATACCCCCCAATTTTACAACTTATTTTGTTTTTTAAATTATTTTTGCGCATTATATTTATGATGAAAACATGTTACTTAATAGCAGAATAATACACTAAAAATTCAAAGAAGCCAAGGCATAGAAGATGCACCTGATACAGTGCACCTTTCAGTCTTCCTATTATCTTTTTCATGGCATTTTTAGGACCCTGTCTAAGTCTAACGCCTGTAAAGGCTCAACTCAACAGAGAATTCTATGTTTAAATGAAAAAAATCAACAACAACTATTAATGAAGATTTATATAATCAAGAATTAAAAAACCAACATAAAAGTCCAACAAAAATTGTATTTTGACTGCATTATAGGACTTGGCTACACTGAAAAAAATATTGTACGTAAAACCAATGAATGGTTGTCATCAATATTTTGAACATTAATATTATGAATTGGTCATTGCTACAATGAATTTTGATCATAAATTAATAATTTCATACATAGAAACAATGTACGATGAAACATTAATCAATAAATGCAAGACATCGAAAATTTATGTTTTTTTTCATCAATATAATGTCACTATTTATTGCTTCAATGTTTTAAATTTATTAATTTATGCTCTTCGCCGTTAACACAATAATTTGTAAATCATACACCTATGAACAGCGAACATAAAAACTAATAAACGATCATCGTTGATTCAATGGATGCTAAGCATTAATTTTACGAACCTAACCATTAAATTCTGAATAACGCGCGCAAATCAATGCACCTGGACCATAGACTGAATACTCAAAACATTGACATTATGACATTCTCATAAGATAAGTAGTAATCCTTTTATATAAGTACCATTTAGTAAAGTACAAAACTAAAGTCAGTTTAAAACGAAAAAAAACACAGTGCGGTATTCCTTAGTAATGTTGAAAACTCGCCGATACGAGGGGAGAAATTTTATGGGCTCTTCATGGATATTTAGTGCTATCCGCTAAGCTATGTTCCAAAGGTGCCAGTGGAAAGATAAGCCATTTAAAGTACACAATAAAAGTCTATCAAGAATCTTTTTTATTTTGTGCTAAAACAGTTCAAGAAATAGAAGAACATATAATAAACCTTAAAGGAAGAAAATCTGCAATTCAACCGTACTTATGGGTTCTATAAGTCTATTCTAAAGGCGCACACTGTTTACTTAAAAACCTGTTATTTTGATTAATAATAATAATATAATAAATGACTTTATTGAGAACTTAGAAAAGTTACACAAAAGGCGAAGTCGATGCACAGCCTCCTAGCTTAACATATTAGAAATACTAAAGATAACTGCATAATAATAACAACAAAAACCCTGATACATAAAAAAAGGCAATGATTCCTGGATGCCCTGCGGCACTACGCAATGTCCTGGGCCCAGACACTGCCGTTCCCAAAATGACAACCTGACTGCTATCATTCACATATGTTCCGAGTAGAGACACAGCAGACTCCCCAAAGCCCAGGTAACCCACAATGGCCAGCAACAAACCATGACCAATGCGGTCAAATGCCCCTTGCGTAGTCCAACAGCAGCAATGCCGTCAATCGACCCTGATCTACCGCCCCCAATGCATCATCCAGTATTTTAAGTCATGTCGTGGAGCAACTGTGACCCTGACGGAACCCAGACTGGACCTCCGACAACAACCCATGCCCATCAAGATATGTTTTCATGTGATTGCAGATCACTCTCTGAATAACCTTGGAGATCGCTGGGAGTATATTAATCGGTCTATAAGATACTTAAATGTTGATGGAGTTTTAGTTTTGGGATTGGAATGACATTGGTTTCTTTCCAACATGTTGGGAAGTTCCTCGTTTCTATATAGTAATTAACTAGATGCTGTATAAAGGGCATTATAAACGGACAACTACTACTATTAGCATATCAATACTGATCATGTCACTGCCTACAGCATTTGACTTAATCCCAAGCAATGCATCAAGTATTTCCCCATGATCTACCATTGTTAATTCAAAGTTAATATCAGGCCTAATTTTATTACCTAAGTAAAAATTGATCGTTCCTGGGTCCGGATTGTTGGTAGAAGTGGCCACAAAAAATCATTAATATTATCAACATCATGAATAAAAGACGGTATTGTGATATTTTCCCTTGCATAAATGTTTAGATCTCGTAATAATTTCCAATTTTGTTTAGAAGAATTTCCGCGGACTTTAGTTTCCAAATATAGTTTTTTCTCCCTTTTCACCTCAGACGACAGACGAATCTGACATGTTTAGCATTTAATATTAACTAAATTAAAAATAAAGCCTTTAGATTTCGAGTGTCGTACAAATCTGATTTAATTTATTTACAAAGCAGGTGCATCAAATCAATGGACGTACAGCAAGATAATTTTGAGTCTTATTTGGGCTTTTAAATTCTCTAACCATTGGTACTAGTATATTTGAACCATACTGCACTTTGCAGTACACATAATACATATGTACCTATATGCTCGCGATTATTGATTGAATACAGAACAATAATCTCAATCTTTCGTAATAATAATTTCCGGCCAACACAATTACGTAAAACAATTATTATAACCCAATGTAATAATCAGCTAACATTGGTTTAACGTACAAAAGTCATAGATTCATGTTTCTCGTTCGTAACATTAATAACCTTCAGACATCGGTTTAATGTACAAAAGTCATAGATTAATGTTCATCGTTCGTAATATTAATAACCAGCTAACATCGGTTTTACGTATTGGAGACATAAACTAATCTTCATCGTTCGTAACATTAACAACCTGGTAACATCGTTTTAACGTACAGGAGTTATAAATTAATGTCCATCATTCGTAAGATCAAGAACCGGCGAGCATAAATTTATGTTCTTTATTTATTAATTCAACGTACAGAATTCGCTACCGAATTTATGTACGAACGTTCATTGTATTAATGTCACCCATCATCGGCTCAAATTTAATGTTGACGTTCATTGATTTGAAGCACTTTTTTATTAATATCACGTACCTTTTCGGTTCAGTGTAGCCTAGGAAGATATGTAACAGCAAAGATTAATGTACACAAAGATTAATCTTTGGTAACAGTTATTGTAATTTTACTACTCAGAATTTGAATCATTGTATGTTTTCATCATAAACTATCCTAGTTCTCAAATTCTATAGAAAATTTTATTACTAATTATCAACGCAAAAGTCAATTCTGTTGTAAATTATATTTGAAACTTACCGAATAGTTAACCAGACTTTGCCATGAGAACATAATACTGTCGATATAAGCTGGTATCATAACTACATAACTAATTGCATATTCATTGACAATTCCATTGTGGACGTAATACAATTCCGTGTTGATACCTATAAATAATAAATTGAAAAACCTATAAAACTAAAAATATGGAATTATAGTGGCCAAACCAATCGTATTGTAAAATTAGAGCAGTTAATTTGAATAAGTAATCCTAAATTTAACTCAATCCTCTGGTTTTTTAATAGCAACATTTTGACTGCTTTTGACGCTGATGTCTGATCGTGGCTTTACAATCCACCAGTTAGGCTGAGTTCAGCAAAATAGACATTAATTAATCAGAACGGTTTCTTTATTGAGGCAGATAATAGGTATCGTTCATATGAGTTCGCACTGATGTAATCTTGTTTTCTTAATTTGTTGTTGATCTAATTGCCTTCGAAAATACACAATTGCACGTCCCACTGCAGGCAAAGAAATTTTTAAAGAATGAAAACAAGAAAACCAGGACAAGTACTGCTGGAGAATGCCGCAGAAGGGGGACAAATTCCTGTAAGAAAAATAGCAGTTACAAGGACTACTTGTGGAAACTTTGTTAATCAACATTTGAAAAACTACATTTAAACCAAAAAAAGTATAAAAAGACGCCCTAGGAACTTTTCCGTACTTTGAGATAATGAGTAGAGAAAATATTTGAAAAGCCATATGCGACTGTTGACTGTCATAAAATGGCCTTGCGGGTCATGTTTTTAGAAGTTTTTTTTAGTAGAAAAAGTACAAAAGGACTAACAGTAAATTAGTTTATCAAAGCTGTGTTCAAGAAAGCCTTTGCACGGATTCTGAAGATTCTGAAATTATTTCCATAGAAAAAACGGATTTGCCGAATTTTCTGGAGAGTTGGAGAGCTTTCAATTATTTTTTTTAATAAAAGATCAACGAATAAAATAATTATTTATAATTTAATAAAAGAAGCATTAACGAAATACTATATTTAAAAAAACAATTTGAATATCCCTGGATTAGAGTGATAACTGATTTCAAATTATTTAGCTGCATAGGTATAGTGAAGCGTGTTGGAAGCAGATTAGTTTATTTGGATATTGAAAATTCCCTCTTGTATAGAACACGTTGAATTGCACTGGCCACAAGTTACAAATAAATTAAGAGACCTATTGAAATTTAGGCGAGGCGGTCTGTTTATTTAATTAATAACAGTTAGCGTTACTAATGGAATTCTGTTTTAATGGTGTAGAGATTAGTATAGATTCCGTCACAAATAGGTGAGCATATTGAAAATAATAATGTTGAGGCTTACACGTTTGATCCAGCAGCTGAAATTTTGCTTAACGAAAGATCTGATTTCAAATAGATTTATCCATAATGTTGATGTTATTTGAGTGAGACATTTTTACTTGAAGTTGAAACAATTTTTTCTTCGTCATTAATTTTGTAGGCATGTGCGAGTAAGCCGTAAATTCTCAATGATATTATGAAGGGCTATCTACATGCCAAACGACATTCTTCGGAACGGTCATTAAGGATAGTTTCTTAGGTCTTGATTAGGTCCTGTATGATAGCGTCCTATACCAAACCAAGGCTCCAAAAAATTGAAATCTGGTTCCCTAATAATGTGGTCGTTTAATTTACACAGGACAATGATATTATGAAGAGATATTTGCATGCCAAACGACATGCGCCTAAACGGTCATTAAGGATAGTTTCTTAAGTCTTGATTAGGTCGTGTGTGATAGCGTCCTATACCAAACCAAGGCCCCAAAAAATTGAAATCTGGTTCCCTAATAATGGGGTCGTGATATTTACGCAGGACACTGATATTATGAAGGGGTATTTGCATGTATGTGCTTAATTTTTTTTATGGGTATTTATATTTAGCTGTTCTTGAGGGTTGAGTAGAGTAGCTCTGAGCTAGACGTCGATTTCATGCGCAGCATATTGGATTATGTAATTCGTAATTATTGATTTGTTTTTATAATAAAGACAATTTATTCTTATTATTATAGACCGTGGTGGAAGCGATCGTGTTAATTCAGAATATCGCATATTATCAATGTCTTTTCACATGATAAAAATATGCGTTTCGACATTTTCTGTTTCAGTGAATATATGATTTCATAAGAATACCGATATTATGTGTCTAAATTGATACATTTATTTCCCACAGATCTCAGACATTTTCATTTCCTTGACAAAGCCAAAACACAAAATAAAATAAAAACACAAGAAGCGGAAACAATTATTTGTATTTTCACAGAAGATAATAGAAATTCTTTCTCTCTGTGTTTTGCTCGTTGGTTTTTCAAAGTAAATTTAACGAAATGTGTGGTTCAAGCGCGTGGTAGTTTTCAGAAAACTCTTATCATAAACCACACTTGCTAGGATGTAAACATAGTATTCAGAAATAAATTTGGATTAAGAAGATAAATTTAATTTAGAAAAATATATACATTCTTCTTCCAGAAATTACTGTATACCCAGGGTGAACGAAATTTTCCAAATAAAACTTACTTAAACTGGAAATATTAATAAGGCTTTTCCTATAGGAATGCTCGATCTTCAAATTGTATTAAAATAAATTCCATATGTGAAACTGACGGGGTTTTTATTTCTATTGGAAAGTGTTATCAGCATATTCATTGACAATTCCATTGTGGACGTAATACAATTCCGTGTTGATACCTATAAATAATAAATTGAAAAACCTATAAAACTAAAAATATGGAATTATAGTGGCCAAACCAATCGTATTGTAAAATTAGAGCAGTTAATTTGAATAAGTAATCCTAAATTTAACTCAATCCTCTGGTTTTTTAATAGCAACATTTTGACTGCTTTTGACGCTGATGTCTGATCGTGGCTTTACAATCCACCAGTTAGGCTGAGTTCAGCAAAATAGACATTAATTAATCAGAACGGTTTCTTTATTGAGGCAGATAATAGGTATCGTTCATATGAGTTCGCACTGATGTAATCTTGTTTTCTTAATTTGTTGTTGATCTAATTGCCTTCGAAAATACACAATTGCACGTCCCACTGCAGGCAAAGAAATTTTTAAAGAATGAAAACAAGAAAACCAGGACAAGTACTGCTGGAGAATGCCGCAGAAGGGGGACAAATTCCTGTAAGAAAAATAGCAGTTACAAGGACTACTTGTGGAAACTTTGTTAATCAACATTTGAAAAACTACATTTAAACCAAAAAAAGTATAAAAAGACGCCCTAGGAACTTTTCCGTACTTTGAGATAATGAGTAGAGAAAATATTTGAAAAGCCATATGCGACTGTTGACTGTCATAAAATGGCCTTGCGGGTCATGTTTTTAGAAGTTTTTTTTAGTAGAAAAAGTACAAAAGGACTAACAGTAAATTAGTTTATCAAAGCTGTGTTCAAGAAAGCCTTTGCACGGATTCTGAAGATTCTGAAATTATTTCCATAGAAAAAACGGATTTGCCGAATTTTCTGGAGAGTTGGAGAGCTTTCAATTATTTTTTTTAATAAAAGATCAACGAATAAAATAATTATTTATAATTTAATAAAAGAAGCATTAACGAAATACTATATTTAAAAAAACAATTTGAATATCCCTGGATTAGAGTGATAACTGATTTCAAATTATTTAGCTGCATAGGTATAGTGAAGCGTGTTGGAAGCAGATTAGTTTATTTGGATATTGAAAATTCCCTCTTGTATAGAACACGTTGAATTGCACTGGCCACAAGTTACAAATAAATTAAGAGACCTATTGAAATTTAGGCGAGGCGGTCTGTTTATTTAATTAATAACAGTTAGCGTTACTAATGGAATTCTGTTTTAATGGTGTAGAGATTAGTATAGATTCCGTCACAAATAGGTGAGCATATTGAAAATAATAATGTTGAGGCTTACACGTTTGATCCAGCAGCTGAAATTTTGCTTAACGAAAGATCTGATTTCAAATAGATTTATCCATAATGTTGATGTTATTTGAGTGAGACATTTTTACTTGAAGTTGAAACAATTTTTTCTTCGTCATTAATTTTGTAGGCATGTGCGAGTAAGCCGTAAATTCTCAATGATATTATGAAGGGCTATCTACATGCCAAACGACATTCTTCGGAACGGTCATTAAGGATAGTTTCTTAGGTCTTGATTAGGTCCTGTATGATAGCGTCCTATACCAAACCAAGGCTCCAAAAAATTGAAATCTGGTTCCCTAATAATGTGGTCGTTTAATTTACACAGGACAATGATATTATGAAGAGATATTTGCATGCCAAACGACATGCGCCTAAACGGTCATTAAGGATAGTTTCTTAAGTCTTGATTAGGTCGTGTGTGATAGCGTCCTATACCAAACCAAGGCCCCAAAAAATTGAAATCTGGTTCCCTAATAATGGGGTCGTGATATTTACGCAGGACACTGATATTATGAAGGGGTATTTGCATGTATGTGCTTAATTTTTTTTATGGGTATTTATATTTAGCTGTTCTTGAGGGTTGAGTAGAGTAGCTCTGAGCTAGACGTCGATTTCATGCGCAGCATATTGGATTATGTAATTCGTAATTATTGATTTGTTTTTATAATAAAGACAATTTATTCTTATTATTATAGACCGTGGTGGAAGCGATCGTGTTAATTCAGAATATCGCATATTATCAATGTCTTTTCACATGATAAAAATATGCGTTTCGACATTTTCTGTTTCAGTGAATATATGATTTCATAAGAATACCGATATTATGTGTCTAAATTGATACATTTATTTCCCACAGATCTCAGACATTTTCATTTCCTTGACAAAGCCAAAACACAAAATAAAATAAAAACACAAGAAGCGGAAACAATTATTTGTATTTTCACAGAAGATAATAGAAATTCTTTCTCTCTGTGTTTTGCTCGTTGGTTTTTCAAAGTAAATTTAACGAAATGTGTGGTTCAAGCGCGTGGTAGTTTTCAGAAAACTCTTATCATAAACCACACTTGCTAGGATGTAAACATAGTATTCAGAAATAAATTTGGATTAAGAAGATAAATTTAATTTAGAAAAATATATACATTCTTCTTCCAGAAATTACTGTATACCCAGGGTGAACGAAATTTTCCAAATAAAACTTACTTAAACTGGAAATATTAATAAGGCTTTTCCTATAGGAATGCTCGATCTTCAAATTGTATTAAAATAAATTCCATATGTGAAACTGACGGGGTTTTTATTTCTATTGGAAAGTGTTATCAGCAAAATATCCGAGTGCAACTCCTGAGATTTCGAGATATATATTTGGGTTTTCGTCGTTCCAAATGTGGCAATTCTGTCTTTTAACGGAGCTACTCAATCAGAAATGAGCCTGAGTAGTTTCTCTTGATAAAAAGTCCCGAGGAAAAATCAAGTTCTTGAGAACGATGCGGAAGCTGATCGTCATAAAACTATGTGCAATGTGATCTGATTAAGGCATTTAAATAAAATAAATTGTTAAGTGAGCATTTCAAGTACGTATTTATCTAGCTGTAGTGAGTGTTGTTCAGGGTTCTGTTCTGGCCCCTCTTTGGGTTCTAATATACCCTAAGAAGCTTTCTGGATACATATAGAAGCAAGAAAGTTTCTTTGCAACATTTATTATGTTTTATATTATGAAACATAATAAATTTTGCAGAAAAAAATTAGGAAGTCCATAATGTGAGTTATAAAGTTGCTAAGAGCATTGGAGTTCACCCTCGTACGGGGAAATAGAGGCTCCCTTGGAAAAATATACACATGATGATATGTCATATACCTATATATATGAAACATTTTATTAAAAATAAAATATTTTTCCCTCGTTAATACATTATTACTGTGTAAACAGAGTTGGTATTTTATTTCATATTACATTTAAATTTGATGAAAAATTCATGAAATGAAAATATTTTCATACGATAGAACAATAACTGGAATTCCGAGACGCTATATTCATATTCTTGTTTACATTACAGGGTGCGTCTATCGAAATTACTTCAGGCAATATATAATTATAATAGGGAACCGACAACGACAATATTATTTATATGAAAGAGAAGATTTTCTTATACTGTGATGGGAAATTCCAATACCCATCATATTTTATTCCATAAGGTACTGATGCTCCGCATTCCTCTGCATTCCATTTTCGCAAATATTTCTTAAATATTTTCTTATTATTCTTATTATTCCGTTTTTATATCAATTCCATTTAATGGATTCGTATATACACAATTTTCGGATCCAATAATTTACTCGAAAGTTTTCACATGTACCTTTGGTAACTATAAACGTAGCTAATATATATTTAGAAATTTGAAATATTGGTATTTGAAATCTGGCATCAGCAATTTCGGATTCTGTTCAATTTCTCGATTAACTATTAAAAAAAGGCATCTCGTTGAGGGCGCAAAATGAAATAGTTATGGAGGAGCATATATTGGAAGTAACTGAGATAGCTAAGACTACACTGGTGATTTTACGCAAAATGTACATCAAGTTCTTGTAAAATACGAATATATGTATTAACATATTTATTTATTTTCTGATTCTAATTTTCTTCAGCTTACTTTTCTTGGGGTGTTCGGTTCTTTGAAGTCAAACGTTTTTAGCAATTTGAAAACACAAACACCACATCTAAAAAAATCACATGTAGCCTACCAAATTCCATGTAACAATTGCGTTGGTGTCTATATTGGACAAACCATGTAAAATTAAATAAAAAGATTAAACGGACACAAAAACTCTAATAACAAAACTGCGCTTAAAAAACATATTGAAGCCACAAGCCACACTGTCAACTTTTGTAATACCAAAATTGTAGACAACATAAACTCAAAAACATTTCATAAACACATTTGGCGCGAAATGATTTCACAAATGCTAATCCTCTGTTGTATGGTTCGCGAAATGTTAGGTTCGAAAATCACTTTAGATTTTAGAATATTCTTCTGAATATAGTAAAGATTTAGAAAAACGATGTATTTATTTAATTCTAAATTTGGCTTGGCCATATTAATTGTTAAAAGAAGTTGAATAATATGAAACTCACCTAATAATTTTAAAGCTTCTGTTGGAGTTATAAAAAAGTTCATATCTGCGCGTGTGATATCAGTTTGCATTAGAAGCAGCGTGCTGCTGACTAGCGTAAACATCAGAAACTTAACCCACATATTTTTCAACCACCCTACCGTGGTTGTCAGATGATACTGACGGAAAGCGTCGTGACGCCGCCACGCTGGGAATGCCATTTAAACTCTAAGCGCACTCAAACAAGTCAAAATTTATACGCACACTCAATAAAACAACATAACAAATCATTTTCCGTATTTTGATACTCTGTTAATTTTTCCTTCTCTATACTCAGTGTTAATTGAATAACTTTTATTTTGTTTTGATTGTCATTCAATTGTGTTTATACAAAAAGTATTTATTGAAACAAAACAATGTTGATGAAATGTGGTGTAGTTTTGAAATTGGAATTTCGGAGCAGTCGCGGTTAGTTTTATTTATTTGTAACAAAAGTTTTGTTTCAACTGCAGTTAAAAACATACAATAGAAAGGCAAGCGATTTTTATTTGAATATCTAGGAATCACCCTTCAACTTCTTTAGAATAACGGTTAGTAAGGCAACAAAAGTTCTGATGGTGTGCTGAATCTGGCAGGCAAGACTTGGGGCTGGAAATCCATCCAAATACTCTAGTGGATGTACACCTTGATTGTGATACCTATGGGGCAATAGTCTGACAATTCTAAGGCAGAACAAAGTACAGCAAGGAGAAAACTTGATAGAATACAAACACTAGCATGCATATGCATTATTGCAGCTATCAGTCTGTCTCGGGAGGGAGCCTGAACATCTCTGATCAAACATATCCCATCTCCAACCTTCCCAAGTCCCGGACCTAAGAAAAAATATAACTTTCAGAAGAACTTCACCATAAAGTTAAGTAACAAGACGGACTGGGAGAAGAACCCTTAAAGAAAACACTATGAAATGGTTTACAGATGGCTCCAAAACCAATAAAGGGCAAGAGCAGGAGTATTTGGGCCTGGAATCAATGGGAATATATCCCAACGTCTTCCAAGCGGTAGATACGTACAAAGTAAACTGGACAGGAACTACTGATACCTAGATCTGAGTTCATATGTCATCAGCTTAAAAATGGTGTTAAAAGAGATCTTACCGAGCTTAGCAAGAATAACAAAGTTTTCCTTGTTTGGATACCTGGACATTCTGGTATAAGGGAAAACGAAGAAGTGAATAAGTTAGCAAAACAGAGGGTGTCTTGAACCGTTCTGCGGCTTAGGGAAACACACCTACAACGACAGGTTCAGAATCAAGGATGAAACGGACAGAGCAATAGGTACTCTGGCTAAATCTTCCTGGACTGATACACTCCAAGAGATTCCTTGGAAACCATCACATGAAAGATCCAAAATCTGTTTGGATCTCAGTAAGAACGGGCTATGTATCCTTACAGGACACATAGGTTAAGATTAGGCCTAGAAGAGAGCGACGAATGCAGATTCTGTAGGGAAGAAGAAAAAACTCCTGATGACTTAGTAAAAAAATATGCCGCTATAGAATCCAAGGGACTCTATGGACCGTTGAGTGGCGGTGGTGACTCCTGTGCCCTCTAGATATGAACTTTTGAACAGGATTCAACATGCGTGTGTAGAAATTAATCCTGACGCCTAATTACTAATTTACATTAGTTCATCTTGTTCTTGGTTTTTTACTTTTTTTATTGTTATTAGTTATTCATTACCTACATTAAAAGCTAATTGATTAGAATCAATTTCAACCCCCCTGTAACACGAAAAGGGACCTTTATAAGTGTACTAAGAAAGTGCCATTATTACAACTATATTTAAATTTTAAGAAGTTCTGCGGTTATGAATTGGACTACCCTATATAGTATAAATTTTACGTGATTCACAATAATACAGATATATCGTTTACTCTTGGGTCCAATCATAACAAAAACGACAACGTTTTTGCTTGTTATAGTTTGCACTTTAGTAAATACTTCAAAAATAGATTAAAGTTTCTTTGAAAGATTTTCCTTGTTATACTGCTTCCATGGTACATTATATATAGGAAGGGTGGCTCTCAAACAAATTTAACCATATTAATATATGGGAGAGGCACAAAATGAAGATGAAAGTTTGCACTAAAAGTGCATTACCCAAGAAGAACATGATAATGATAATAAATGGATTCTGGCCACAGCAACTGCTCCAGAACATGGGAAATTGTTATATAAAAATCATCAATCACAAACAATAAGTGAAATATCAGGCTTATTCGTTTATAAATACAAAAAAAAATATATATTTTTACGGCTAATGTAATAGTTTGTGCTATGTGTTTGAGAAACTACACTATTTTGGACCGTAATAATTTTTTGCTGATCTGGTCGCATTTATCCTACTCAATGTTAGCCTAATGTAAAAAGAGCTAACACAATAAATACGAGCTTAACACACACAAATATAGAATTAATAAGGAAAACAACTAGCATAAAAAATAACCACCTTCGCTTTCTTTCTTTAAGCAGTTTTTCTAATACTATGCTCAGTTTCAACAGTCCTCTCAATTCACGTATCCATGAATTTGCATATTTAGCAACGTTACATTTATATGACCGTTTGTACATTTCTGTAGTATGAGAGGGTATAGTTAATGCATTAGCAAAATTAGTTCTAAATGCCCTCTCATAATTGCAGTGGAGTGTGGCTTATTAGCATTTAAAGTCATGAATTAAAAATTGTAAGTAAGGGTAAACTCAAATTTGGTTCTTTACGCCAGTTAAGTTATCTTAATAATAAATAGCAATCTAAGCAAAACCAATTTTTTATTATTATTACTAATTTTGTAACCAAAAGAATTTTTTGAATTTATGGTTTTTGTTCTCGTTAAAAGCAGCTACATTTTGCGATATTTTATGATCACCATTTACTTTGCTCACATCACAAATAGCAAGAAAGTACTTTCTTGCGGCGGTTTTTATTGGCCACAAATATCTTTATTAGATTTTAACTCTCGCGTTTCTCAACTTTGTAACAGGCGATTTCAGATATATTTATTTTATTACTACTTATACCGGGATACTTTTTTATTTATATCTTACATTTATACAAGGTATTTCATAATATGTGGGACCAGGGCCCGCTCTAGCCGTCATGTCACCCCGGACAAACAGACAATTTGCCGCCAGTTTTTTTTAAATAAAATAAAAATGTTAAAATCATTTATAAGGCGTTTTTTAATAACTTCAAACAGCACAAAAGTTTAACTAAATTTAAAAAACCGCGTACAGACTAAAATGAAAAGAGTTCCTAATCCTAATATATAAGGTTTTCCAATAGGGATGTCATGATCTGTCATTTGTTTGTCATTGTATTCAGTAGTGTTTACAATTTCATCATTCGGAGATATACGCAAGAACAACGTCTACAAATTATTCAGTTTTATTATCAAAATAATAATAATTGCAACTTTTCGTGCGCTTTTGCCATTTTATGGTCGTAATAATCGTCCAAGTGTGCTCCCTATTCGGCGAATTGTTGAAAATTTTGAGCGTACATTTTCTTTATATAATGTTCAAGTGCCAATAAGACAAAGAACCGCCCGAAGTAATGCAAATATTGCTGCCGTTCAGGCAAGTGTTGCTGAAGACCGCAATTTGTCGATTCCAAGACGTTCTCAAAGCACAACCTGGCGGATCTTGAGAAAGGATTTGGGTTTGCATCCGTATAAAATTGTTCTCACTCAAGAACTGAAGCCATTGGACCACCGTAAACGTCGTGAATTTGCTGATTTTGCCTTGGAACAACTTGAAAACGATAACGATTTTTTTAAGAAAATCATCTTCTCCGATGAGTGGTGCGGTACATAAACAAAACTGCCGATTCTGGTGCGAAGAAAATCCACAAATTATTCATGAAAAACCATTACATTCACCTAAATTGACAGTTTGGTGTGGTTTTTGGTCTGGTGGAATCATCGGTCCGTACTTTTTTCGAAATGATGCTGGTAACACCGTTACTGTAAATAGAGAGCGGTATAGATCGATGATAACCAACTTTTTATGGCCGATTTTGGAAGAAGTTGATCTTGACAACATTTGGTTCCACCAAGACGGTGGTACGTGCCACACAGCAAATGCAACAATTGAATTATTGCCAGAAAAGTTTGGAGATTCGATTATTTCAAAAAATTGTGATATTGAATGGCCTCCAAGAAGTTATTTGAAGTCTTGGTCTTTCGAAATAGACCAGACTCTCTTCAAGCTTTACAAGTCAATATTGAACGTGCCATTCATGACAGACGAATTGATTTAGTGGAAACAGTGCTCGAAAATTGGAATCATCGAATTCGTTCGCGCAGAAGAAGTCTTGCAGGCCATTTGAATAACGTTCTATTTAGAACTTAATTGTATCGATTGTACTTCACATTCAATAAAAAACTTTTGAATTTCCTTAACAATAAGTGTGTTTTACTCTTATTGGAAAACCCTTATTTTATTATTTTTTGATCAGTATTAATTATAATTTTGTAATTGTTAATGATTATTTAGGAATTTTTCCAAACCAGAATAATTTCGTTCATAAAAGTCATTTCGTGATAATATTAACAAATATAGAACTGGACTAGAATGATATTGCCAGTAATCCAATCAAAATTGCAATTAAATTCGAGAAACTTTCAAAGGGTAGGTATATATTCCCAGAGTAACGTATATACAGGGTGGTCCAACGAAAAGTTTGCACCTAGCTTTTCTCTTTTTTTTGTAGTCGAATGCGAAAATGCTCGGACACGTCGATTTTGCTTTTGAGGGGGACACATTTTAAACATATTTTTCGATCTGCGCCTTTAACCCCCTAGCGGGGGTGAGTAACAACCCTAAAATTTTAAATGGAAAGAGGGGTCTAATGACATATCATTTGAAAGGACACAAAATTGTCTTTCTAATGATACCCTATTTGTCGAATTTTACTAAAACAGTTAATATGAAAACGACTTTAAAGACATTAAGCCGATAATTTTGGTATTAATGAGAAATACAAATAAGTTTTAATTATTACGACTGAAAACAACTACAATCATTTCTAAATTATTTACTTTGAAGAAAAACGGGATTTCAAAAACACTATCTTATTCATCAGAACTAAATTCCTCACTAATCGTTTGCGTTTTTTGTTGAAATAAAAACTGCAGATACGTGTAGGAAAAGAATTTACACCGTTTATTTTAGTCTTTTCATTGATTCAGTTTGGTTGCTTCTCAAGTTATTTTACTTTTACCGTACAAAATGATTTATTCCATTCTAGAACGAGTTGAAATTGTTAAACTTTATTTTCAAAATAATAGTAGTGCTAGACTTACGGCTCGCTTATTTAATGAGAGACATCCCGATAAAAATGTGAATGATGTGTACGTTGGCAAGTTAGTTAAAAAGTTTGTAGATACCGGATCTGTCTGTAATGTAAAACACCAGCCGCAGAAACCGATCAGAAATGAAGCTGTGGAAGTCGCTGTTTTAGGGCATGTTGAAATGGATCATAGTCAAAGTACCCGTCAACTAGCTGAAGCCTCAGGTGTCTCCCGTTCGTCCATAATACGAATTTTAAAAGCGTACAAATTTCATCCGTACAAAATCAAATTAGTACAGGAACTAAATGAGGATGATCCTGATAGAAGGCTGCAATTTTGTGAAGCAATGAGCCAGCGTTTAATTGAAGATCCGCAATTATTATTTAACATTTGTTTTTCCGACGAATGCACATTTTATTTGAATGGAGCTGTAAATAGGCACAATTGCCGTTACTGGGATGACAGTAACCCACATTTATTCCGTGAGGTTCATACCCAGTATCCTCAAAAAATAAACGTCTGGTGTGGCATGTTAGGAAATCATATTATAGGACCACTTTTTATTCCTGGAAATTTAACTGGTGAAGTGTACCTAAACATGCTTGAAGACACAATTGATCCTTTAATAACACAAATAATAGAAGATGACCAAAATCATACTGCTGATCGGCTTTATTTCCAGCAAGATGGAGCACCTCCGCACTATGTGGCTCCTGTAAGACAGTTCTTAGATGACCGGTTCCCTGGACGGTGGATTGGAAGGAGGGGCCCAATTGAATGGCCTGCCAGGTCACCGGATTTATCGCCTTTAGACTTTTTTCTTTGGGGGCACTTAAAAAATAAATGTTTTGCCACGAAGCCCGAGTCCATAGAAGATCTTCGCCAACGCATTACAGAAGAGTGCAGAAACATAACACCTGATATGCTACAAAATGTTAGAAATAGATTTGAACAAAATCTGTATTATTGTATGGAATCAAATGGGTCACATTTTCAACATTTGTTAATGTAACGTTTTAATAAATCAATTTAACAGCTTGTTTACTTTTTTTACAAAGCAATGTTAAAACTAACAAACATTGGAATGTACTAACGATTGCAGGTGTTTTCACTCGCAATAATTAAAACTTATTTGTATTTCTCATTAATACCAAAATTATCGGCTTAATGTCTTTAAAGTCGTTTTCGTATTAACTGTTTTAGTAAAATTCGACAAATAGGGTATCATTAGAAAGACAATTTTGTGTCCTTTCAAATGATATGTCATTAGACCCCTCTTTCCATTTAAAATTTTAGGGTTGTTACTCACCCCCGCTAGGGGGTTAAAGGCGCAGATCGAAAAATATGTTTAAAATGTGTCCCCCTCAAAAGCAAAATCGACGTGTCCGAGCATTTTCGCATTCGACTACAAAAAAAAGAGAAAAGCTAGGTGCAAACTTTTCGTTGGACCACCCTGTATAATATCTGGTATACAAACGCGATAATCAAAACTTTTGTACAAATTTTTAGAATAGGTCCTCCTAAAATTAAAATCACTGCCGTCTAATAGAACCTTAGAGTAGTCATATATAGATTAGATAGCCTGCGGAGTAGTAATAGTTTTATAATCTGTTGCAACACAATAATTTATTATTTTAATATCTGTGGTACGGAATTTGTTCTGAATCCGAAGCTATTATGCATAATATTTATTTGCTCAAGTCTTTTTTTGCATTCATAATTACAATTAAAATGAATTAAGAAACAGTGTTTATCACAGACAATTTTATTTGACTGTTTTGAAATGGAAATGTTGGTTGTGTAAAACTTTCAACCATGTATTTTTGGAAACTTGATTTATTTATCAAAGAATCAGTCTAAATCTTCAATACTTGCACGATCCGCCATTTCAAAAATGCATCCTCTTGTGACGGTTAATATTGATGCTTTAAAGTAGCAACATATAAGCTGAATATGTCGCCATAAGTATAGCAATTTAAATCTAAAACGAACCCTGTTTGTCCTGTAGAATATATATAGGAAAGATAAGAGGCTTCGGTAACGAAGTGTATCCAACCTATACAAAATCATTAAATTCTGATGAGGAGATAAATATATTAAACATACGAGCTTAAGCTCATTAAGCTACCGTCAACAATATCATATTCTAATGACAAGCTTCATTTGGTAATAGATGTGGTGAGGATCGAATCGATCTAGTTTTAAAAACGATATCCGTGAAAATAAAACCGTTTATTTAGTTAATAACTTTAGACTTGAATATTTTCATTTGAATATGTCTTAAATAAGCTTCATTAAGAGTGTCATCATTAGCTAACTCGTCCATTGTTTGGGGAGCATTTTCGAGTGATCGTAGCTCATTATATTACTTTTTATTATCACTATCATTGAGATATTCGATATTTTTAATCACAATAAATACGCTCACCGAAAGATATGACAATTGTTAACAAGATTTACCAATTAGAACAATTGAAGAGCTTGGCGGCAAAAGGTAACAAGCCACATGTCGCAATTTTAAATACTGATGTTGCTTATTGCCATTTGTGCAAAATATTCAATATAATATTTTAATCGTAAAAGGAAATTTACAAACTACTACAAAACACCTATTATCTAATTACGAAAAATTAAACACAGATCACTTTCTTTCATTAAGAACAACAGTCAAAGATAGTTTTCTCATTTTTATGAGAATGTGGCTTGTTACCTTTTTCCGCCAAGCGCTTCAATTCAGGGTGGTGGTTTAGGTGCCTAAAAGTTGCATTCTTAATCAAGAAAACACCCCTTTGGACATCTTTATTGAAATTAAATTTATTTCAAAGGAATTTACGGGGTAGAACTAGCAACTGATGTTTCATTTTATGGTTGAGATCAGTTTCGCTAGTGCAATCGGGTTGCTATCTCCGCAATCGTCTTCTCCCACTCTCGGATTTAGTGCCAGGCAAATACAGGCAAAGTCATGGGAACAAAATCCTCCTCTATACATGGGTTTTATAGACCTTGTCAACGCGTTCGACTCTGTTAACCGTGAGGCTCTGTGGAGGATATTGAAGCTCAACGGATGTCCCCAGAAATTCACGATAATATGAAAGCAGCAATTCTCAACAGCAGCGGACCGGGAGAACCCTTTCCAATAACAACTGGCGTAAAGCAGAACTAATTTTGGGTGCAAAAAATATTTGAATATTTTTTTTTTGAATATTGTTCTCGCAACATGTATGATTTATTATTCAAACCATGTTTATTTATTTACGATGAATTCAATCAACTCGATTTTGAACTAGATTTATAACCTTAACCATTTTCTAACAGGAAAACTAGTCGATTTCCGTGCAACTTTTGCATCCCTAATTGCTGTAAGCTTTCCAATGGTTTTTGTCTCTATGGTAACGACGTGACAATACCTCAACACGCTTTATGCGATAAACTTTACACAAACTCTGGCCCCAATTTTCCATTGGCGTGCATAAATATGCTGTTAAACTTTAGCAGTACCTGTTGAATAATAATTTTATACTTCTTTGTAGTTGAGTCAAGCAGAAGTTTGGAATATTACGAAATACTTGTATAATTCTAACGAGTCGTTTGTATATTTGAATAATTTTGAATAATTATGTGTTTATAGAAATGTAATTAGCATTTAAAATATCGCTTTCTATATTTACACTATGGAACATTCTTCTGCAAATGTGAGACATACAAATTTGTGTACAGGGATATTAACATACTCGTATTTCAAAAATAATTTGTATTATACAGGACAAACCAAATGCAGTCCTTCATTTCATGACCCCTGGATCCTAAAAATGACCTCAGTTTATATATATATATATATATATATATAGATAACTTAGTGTCTTGGGTTGATCAGCAAATATTTTTGATTAAAACTCTTTTACGTTATGCCAAGCTTTCGATATATTTTTATATCTTCCTCGGGGCTACAAATATAAAAGTAAGCTAAGTATAAATATATATAAAATTTAAAAATATGTTTACCTTAGTATACGCGGTAAGTTTTACATTAGTAAAAATAATATAAATTGTAAATTAAAGAACATTATTATATAAATTTTTGTAAACTTTGCAAAATAATAATTAACATTTAACATTTATGAGTTAATTGAATTTTTTTGTGATTGACACTGACATGTTTATTCAAAAATATTTTGTTTAGTTAATTTGTGGTAAATTGTTTTTTAAGTGAAATGTCAAGTTTTTTAATTAGGTTAGAAAGTAGATTCAAAAGAAATATTACTGTCATCATGGGTGTTATTATTAATAGTAAATAAATATGAATATATATTACTGATTTCATTAGAGTCTTTCTTTTTGTTTAACGTATTTTCGGTATTATACGTTTCAAACATTTCAATGAAAAGTCTTTTATTTTGATTTTGTTCACAGGCAAGGATTTTTACATTATTTAAGTCTGGAAAATGATTTGTATTGATACAATGTTCAGCCAATGCACAAGTTTTTTTGTTAAGTCGAATATCACTTTTATGTTGGGTAATTCTATCTTTAAAAACTCGGGAAGTTTGTCCGATATATACTTGGTTACAGTCTGAACATGGTATATTATAAACTACGTTAGATTTTTTCAAAATGGAGTCTTGATCTTTAGTTTTTGTATATAAATTGTTAATCGTTTTTGATGACTTGCTGACAATTTTTAAATTTGGAAGATCTTTTTTTATAATTTTAGTTATTTTTGGGGTTATAAATTTTATATTTGGAAAAGAAATATAAGAAATTTCGTTGTTAATATTAGAATCATGATTGTTTCTAACTTGAACATTTGTATTCTGATTTTCTGGTGTATTATATAATAATTTTTGTAGTAGTTTTCGTGGATATGAATTATCGAGTAGAATATTAAACAATTTTTTGTAGTTCTCTTCTTTGAATTGAGGATGACAAATTTTGTTAATTCTGTTTTTTAACCCTAATACCAAATTTATTTTCATTTTTTGTGTGTGGTATGAATAATAATTTATGTATCTACCTGTATTAGTAGGTTTCCTATACCAATCTAAAATGATTTGGTTTTCTGGGTTTCTTAGTACTTTAGTATCTAAGAACGGTACAAATCTGTCTTTTTCTTCCTCAATTACTAAAGTACTAAGAAACCCAGAAAACCAAATCATTTTAGATTGGTATAGGAAACCTACTAATACAGGTAGATACATAAATTATTATTCATACCACACACAAAAAATGAAAATAAATTTGGTATTAGGGTTAAAAAACAGAATTAACAAAATTTGTCATCCTCAATTCAAAGAAGAGAACTACAAAAAATTGTTTAATATTCTACTCGATAATTCATATCCACGAAAACTACTACAAAAATTATTATACAGGGTGTCCGGAAAAAGGAGGTCAATCCGTTAACCACAGATTCCTTGAGCAAAAATAATATGAGTTTTAAGATGTAATTTTTCATTTTAGCCCTCCATGTTCGATATACAGGGCGTCAAAGTTGAAAATTTAAAACCAATATTTTTAAATAATTCTAGTATTTATTGAGATATTGGATTCAAATTTAGTGTGTTGCTTCAGCATAAAGAGGTACTTCTTTACAAAAAACAACACAAATAACAATTTCTTAATAGCCAAAATACGGGATGTTCAGTACCCATTGACCACCCCAAGTTTTTATTACGTACGCCAATGACTTTAAAACTAAGTTTTTATAGGTTACTATGTATTTTTGATTATTTCTTAACTCTTATAAAATTTGGATAAAATCATTTGTTTTTGAGATATTTTGAAACGTATTGGCTCTTGTCTAACTGAAATTACCATTAAGGTGCATCAAATTAAGTACAGTTTTCGAAAAGGTAATCAAACTAAACACTACGAACACGAAATTGTTTATTATTGAGATATTTTGAAACGTATTGGCTCTTGTCTAACTGAAATTACCATTAAGGTGCATCAAATTAAGTACAGTTTTCGAAAAGGTAATCAAACTAAACACTACGAACACGAAATTGTTTATTATTTTTAACTTAATTTGAAGCATCATAGTCAAATATTAATTACTTAAACATATTATTTTAAAAACATGAAAAAGTAACTATATAAACATTAGACAAACTACCAGTCTAAAGAAATTGCTGGATATGACCCACATTTTTTTCAATGCATATGCGATCTCTTTTTAGTAAAGAAAATCTTAGTCTTTGAAAAATATGAGGCTTCAACCTAAAGTCTCCCCCAGCTTGTAAGATTCTCTCTATTAAATGATTTTCACTCAAAATCGGAACCTTATAAACAAAATCTTTCATACAACAACAACAATGTGGGAGGGGTAAAGCTGCTGTCTTTTTAAAATCTGGTGAACTTCAGATTTCCTAATGTTTTCAACCTGTTGGGCAAGAACTCTGGTACTGATATTTGGTGTCTCCTCGATGCTTGTTAAAATACTCTTCTCTTTTTCAGGTTGAATTATACGGGGTCGACTGCAGTTTCCTCTACGGTCTTCCCGAAAACCTCAACTGTGCCTTAGTCGCCTAACCAAATTTGAAAAATACCTTCGTTTTGGATGAATTCGATTAAGGGACTGTCTTTAAATCTTACCTATGATTAAAATCATATCCGTCATTTCCGAAAAACATATAAAATTGTTTCATCTACGATACATTTTCGTTGTGTTTACTTATAAAATTACCGATAATTAAAAATATTAACTTTTAAACCTTTAACTGTCAACTTGTGACGACTAATTTGACAACAACAAAACATTGCTTAATTAGGTATCCACGGTAACACCAGAGTGGCTTGATATTTCGACATTATAAGATTAGCCAGAGCCGCCGAGGCATCAAACAAGAACCAATACTTTTCAAAATATCTCAAAAACAAATGATTTTATCCAAATTTTATAAGAGCTAAAAAATAATCGAAAATACATAGTAACCTATAAAAACTTAGTTTAAAAGTCATTGGCGTACGTAATAAAAAATTGGGGGGTCAATGGGTACTGAACATCCCGTATTTTGGCTATTAAGAAATTGTTTTTCGTGTTGTTTTTTGGAAAGAAGTAGTTCTTTATGCTGAAGCAACACACTAAATTTGAATCGAATATCTCAATAAATACTAGAATTATTTAAAAATATTGGTTTTAAATTTTCAACTTTGACGCCCTGTATATCGAACATGGAGGGCGAAAATGAAAAATGACACCTTAAAACTCATATTATTTTTGCTCAAGGAATCTGTGGTTAACGGATTGACCTCCTTTTTCCGGACACCCTGTATAATACACCAGAAAATCAGAATACAAATGTTCAAGTTAGAAACAATCATGATTCTAATATTAACAACGAAATTTCTTATATTTCTTTTCCAAATATAAAATTTATAACCCCAAAAATAACTAAAATTATAAAAAAAGATCTTCCAAATTTAAAAATTGTCAGCAAGTCATCAAAAACGATTAACAATTTATATACAAAAACTAAAGATCAAGACTCCATTTTGAAAAAATCTAACGTAGTTTATAATATACCATGTTCAGACTGTAACCAAGTATATATCGGACAAACTTCCCGAGTTTTTAAAGATAGAATTACCCAACATAAAAGTGATATTCGACTTAACAAAAAAACTTGTGCATTGGCTGAACATTGTATCAATACAAATCATTTTCCAGACTTAAATAATGTAAAAATCCTTGCCTGTGAACAAAATCAAAAACAAAAAGAAAGACTCTAATGAAATCAGTAATATATATTCATATTTATTTACTATTAATAATAACACCCATGATGACAGTAATATTTCTTTTGAATCTACTTTCTAACCTAATTAAAAAACTTGACATTTCACTTAAAAAACAATTTACCACAAATTAACTAAACAAAATATTTTTGAATAAACATGTCAGTGTCAATCACAAAAAAATTCAATTAACTCATAAATGTTAAATGTTAATTATTATTTTGCAAAGTTTACAAAAATTTATATAATAATGTTCTTTAATTTACAATTTATATTATTTTTACTAATGTAAAACTTACCGCGTATACTAAGGTAAACATATTTTTAAATTTTATATATATTTATACTTAGCTTACTTTTATATTTGTAGCCCCGAGGAAGATATAAAAATATATCGAAAGCTTGGCATAACGTAAAAGAGTTTTAATCAAAAATATTTGCTGATCAACCCAAGACACTAAGTTATCTATTAACTAGTCAGCAAAGACTACCACTCAACTTATATATATATATATCTATATGGAATATAGCAAATTTTGCGGCACGTTCTAGGCCGCATTTTTTGACTAATCGAAACAAAATTTGGTTAAAAAAATCGGCTAAGTCAAGGAATCGCTTGAGTTCGTTGGCGATTGAAATCGGAGAGTTAATTTTAAAATGGCGGCCTCTCAAAGTTTTAAAAAAATCAGATTTTTTTCATTGTTAATAGAAAATACCGATGTTAAATCTCTACAATGCAAATCATTGATTATTTGATAGCATTCATAATATCGAATTTTTCAAAGATTTTCGAAACGGTATTGCAGAACAAATTATTTAATCAATCTGAATAGAATTAGCCGATACTTGTTGGAAATTCATTATAACTGCATAAAATAAAACAACTTTAGTTTTAAATATTTCCAAACTTTTATAATATACAAATTTATATTTCAAAATCACACGACATGTTTCGTCCACACAGTGGCTTTATCAAGTTAAAAACCTCATATTGTGGGAACAACACGGGTTTTTTCAAAAGAGATCGACGGTATCTAACATCGCATAATTTCTGCAGGCTACCTAGCCCGCCCTCGGAAAAGGACTACAGATTGACGCCATATATACTGACTTTTCAAAAGCATTTGATAGGATGGATCATACAATAATGCAACTTAAAATGAAAAATGTCTGCTTCACCCATAATCTAATAAAGTTTTTCCAATCATATTTATGCTCACGCAGGCTGTATGTCGAATATAACGGGTTCAGATCACATGATTTCACTGCGACCAGCGGAGCGCTCCAGGGAAGTAATCTCGCGCCCTTATTGTTCGCCATATACATAAATGACATTACACAAAATATTGGGAGTGAATGTCTGTTGTTTGCCGATGACTTGAAGTTGTTTCGTGTTATTGAAAACTTGCAGGACTGTCAGGATCTACAGGCCGATTTGAACCGCCTCATAATATGGTCTACAGAAAATAGAATTCCACTAAACATAGACAAATGTAAGTATGTGAGCTTTTGCAAGGTGAGGAATATTCTTGAGATGAATTATAGTGTGGATGGGGCGGCCTTGGGGAGATGCGAGGTTGTCAGAGATCTTGGAGTTTGGGTTGATACTGATTTGTCCTTTAACCATCATGTGGAGCGAATATTCGAATTTTGGGTTTTATTGTTCGCTCTACTGTGGGTTTCCAGAGCGTGCCTTGTCTTGTGTCACTATACATCTCACTAATTAGACCTAAATTGGAATATGCGTCGGTTGTTTGGTCCCCTATATATCAGGTACATATTAATAAAATAGAAGCTGTCCAACGAAAATTTTTAAAACATATTTATTTTAAAGTTAATGGTCACTTTCCGTACAGAGGATATAGTCATGAAACGTTGCTAAAAACATTCGGATTTCAATTTCTAAACTATCGCAGAATTTATTCGTATCAGGTCTTCTTATTTAAGATTATTCCATGATTGACTGTACTCGTCTTTTGCAACATATCAATATAAATGTTCCCCAACATAATGCAAGAAATAGCAGCATATTTCGAGTACCTCAAGCACACACTAACTATGAGGGTAGAGCGCCGGTTTGCAGAGCTTTCAGTTTGTCCAATTACCATAAAATACACAGATTTGTTGACTTTTTCAATGAAAATTTTAACACTTTCAAGCGTCAGTTGCACGAATATCTAACTAGTTTAAACTTATAATTCTTATATTTTTTAGATTCATGTTGAGAATTAGTGTATTTTTTATTTTGTTCTTATTCGTAGTGTAGTCAGTATTTGGTGTTATATTTAAGTCTATAAATTGCATAGAATTATTATTTTTAAGTTGAAACATTGTAATTGTCTTGTAATTGGGTGTAAACCTGTTAGACATTAAAGATTTATTTATTTATTATTTATTTAATCAGTAAACTGCTCAAGCAAATTTAGTAGGTATGGGATATTGGATTGGCTTAGGTGATCATTTAGACTGCAATTTTAAATAAATTAATTAATTCATATATTGCGGATTTATTCCAATTTTTCATATTTGAATATCTCAGAGAAAAAGTTTACATAAATACAGTGGAAAGTTAATAATTGATTCAGATATTTCAAAATTATTAATAACAATAATTTTTAATATCTCAATCCATTGTCAACGTTCGAATAAATAAATAAATAAATAGCTAGTTAGAACTAATACTGTGTAAGAAGGATCTTTTTCTAATTATACAGACATAATAAATTCTATTCTCGTAAGAAGGAGATCGGAAAGAAGACGTAGTCTTTTACGTACGAAATTCTATAAAAAAATTTTCATTTAATTCAGATGAGTATTGCCATATTATTTATATACATGTGAACTACTTTCTATCTACAAGACTAGCAGCTGCTCAATTTGATGAAAAAGAGAGAACAGCAGATTCAAAAATACATTAATATCAAGTCTGCATAAAATGTTTGTAGAAATAAGTTGTTTCCCACAAATTATTTGTGAATAAATTATAATTATCGACAAAAATTTTATGCACACTATTAATTTGTACCAAATTCAACATTACGTACAAATTTTTTAAATTAATTTAATTATTTTACAACACATTCTCAAGTAGTACCTATAATATGTTTTTCGACGTAAAATTAAAACAATAAAAGCTAATTATAACAAAATAATTTAAATTAAATACATTAATAATAAAAAGACAAAATATGATTCGTTAATAATTTTTATAAAAGTATCAGATTTTTAATTTGATTGTAAATGTTTCGCTCTAGTTGAAAAGAAAACGTAAAAACATAGACCGCAGAATAAAAAAATACTCGTGTAAAAAGAAAATGCAGAATAATAAAATACACATGAATTCGAGAAACGGGGGCTCTTCATTCCTCAAGTCTGGCTTTGATAGATATTTTATTGTACAATCAAAGCAATTTACGTCTAAAATGTAAAACACTAATGGCATTGACGAAACCTTCGTTCAATTAAATGATTATTACCAGATTTATTTAACTATTATATACAACTCTGATAAGAAAGATCAAAGATGCAACAACCTGCAAACTGGCTAAGGAGAACAGAATAGTGTTCAATTATCCTGGATATCATGAATCAAGGAAAGAACGCGGCACAACTTTTATAGGAATGATGATGATAAGGACTCCTGTTTAAAATTGGATTGGAAACCTTACGTGCAGTTAAGGATCTGTACTAACCCGTAATGAATAATAGTATATGGACAATAAACCATTATCCTGCAGTGATATCAAAGATCACTAGATCTGAGGTATCATGAGGACCTTTTAAAATGAGATATATTGATTTCAATTAAATGATTCATCTTGAAATTTTATAAGAGGAAAGCAATTTATTATTTAAAATTTTGATATTTCATTTTCAAGTATAGCAAAACATATTAAATCTAAAAATAAGGTATTCTTTTGTCATTGTGCTGCCATGGTCCGTGCTATCATTTAAGGTTAGTGAGCAAATATTTCAATGTATACTATTACACAACCTTCTAAAATAGTCACGGCAGTTTAGAATTTCAACGAATCAACTTTCATTTATCATGCTGACAACGATACAAATGGTATCAGTGTGAACATGTTTTGTGATCAATGGAAATGATGATATCTGTAAATAATGTATTAGAACAAAATTGAAATTCAACAACAATGTATTGGAGAGACTGTGTTACCAGGGATATATTAGAGTTACACGCAATTATTTAATTTTAATTAAATGTTGGTGTAATTTCGATTCATGTAAATGGGTTTGTCGTTAACAAAAATCAAAATATCATACAAGGCGTAGTTCATGGTTCACTGATTCAAAACTTAAAGGTAAACCAATTAATTTGATGTTCAATCCAAACCTTAAATTAAAGAATACTTTGATTTTTGAGGAAAAGAAGAAAAGGAGACTCGAACATTAGTCTCCAAATTTATTTAAGGTGTTTTTTTTGTTAACTAAAAACCCATTGACATTAATATTCATAATAAATACGAACAGACTAACTTTTCTGTTGACAAGTTCATCACTTCACACAATCACTTGAGTAATCCTCAAATCTTTGGAACTGCTTGTTCAAAAACCATACCGTATTTTTGTTTTGTGTAATTCAATTAGCCACTTTCACAAATTCTGAATTATCATATGATCGACCGTTCACAAAAGCTGTGCCCAGCCCTTTTCTATCGATAGCACGTACACGCACGAAAAGAAAAGCTGCTACTAAACTGGCAACTATCAACACCAATAATAACATCACTAATCCAGCTACAAAGCTTGGAACAGACATGCATATCGTTTCAGGGTCTTGTGATGATGCTGATTGGATCACTACAGTTTCATTATTTTGAGCTGCGTTTAGAGCAAAATTTACATCTCCAGGAGCAACAACTTGAATGGTTCTACTTGTGTTGACATCTGTCATTTCTTGAGCTTCACGTTTGTATACATGACTGACCACGAAACTCATGGTTTCTGGACTACGTCTACGTCTTACTCCTTGAAGTTCCGCTGGAAGGTTTTCTACGGATCGTGGCCTACCACCTAATGTAGCCAGATTACCTTCGAATTCTTCACTAACACTACTCTTCCTTTTGACTGTATTGTAGAGCCCATGATGTCCTGGAGGTGGTGGTGGGGGCAAATGTACTTCATGGCTGGATTGTGGAACTGCTTGCGGTGCTGGCGATGACTGATTTGGTGGATTCGATGTAGATGATGATGATGTTTGAGCTTGTGGTGCTGGGACAACATCTGGATTTGGTTCTGAATACGCTCCTGCAGGACCTGATGGGTGTCGTGGATCTGGGAATGCAGGTGGTAAACCATATTCACCAGCTGGAGGACCATATTCATTGTTTAAGTTGCCATGTCCGCCAAAGTCGCCTGAACCAAGACTATTGCCTCCAAGTGCTGGCGCTCCGTAATCACCAGTCAATCCCAATCCATGCCCTCCACATTTTGGTTCAGGACAGTTGTATCGGCAGACTTGAATTACACATTGGAAATGCACGTTCATTGAATCAGGGAATTTGAATGCTTGGAAGTATGCAAATGATACTACAGAAGCTGAAGGTCCGAAGTTCTTTATCTTTTGGAATTTGCTCATAATCTTTGGTCTAACTACACAACCATATTGGTCTACAAGCTGAATAGGAGCGCGTTTTCCATCATGAGCTACACAGTTTCTAACTAACATGTCGAATTTGTTTTCATCATCTTTGATTGCTAATACCATTGTCATAGTTTGGCCAATTTTCACGATACCAGAAACTTCTGATGCCCAAGGACCTTTACCCACTTGAATTTGCATCCAGCATTGTAAATTATCTCCAAGGAAGTTAGCGGTAACTGCATGCAACATATCTACTTGGAAGGGTCTGAAAGTCACAGCTTTCTCGTAAAAATCATACCAAGTACATCTGAGTTTTCTAGCTTGATCCCAAACTTCTTGTACGTAAGGATCGTATTGGATTATAATCGTATTTTCCACGTAACTACCACTAGGAGTAGGTCCACCGTAGCTAGCAGCATTATGATTAGCCGACGACGACATCCCACAACTATTTAAAAATATTTCAAAAGTTGCACTTAGGTGACCTGTCCCAGGTTTCAAATGCACACAATGCGGATCACTGTAAAATCCTTTCGAAAATATCATTCCGTAAAATGGTCGGTCAAATTCAATATTAACCCTCATATGTGTCTTCTCGCATTGCACTTGTAGATGCTTTATTTGCGGCATGTCGGGAGTTGCTAAAGGCCAAGGATCATCTCCATTACCACCATTTACTCCACCGAGCGATTGTGGTGCATATCCCGGACCTGACAAAGGCGGTCCATATACTGCTCTATGCTCTAAAGGTAGGGAAGCGGAGTCTGTGAGGGGTGCGTCACCGTTTATTCTCTAAAACAGAAAATGAGAGAGGGTTGTTAATTGAAACCGTTCAAAATTAATATTGGTTTTAATTTAAATTACACATTTACGTAAAATTATCTTTTCTTTTTCAATAAACGAGGTTTAACAAATTGTACAGTGTGAGTCTGGAAGTAAGTTCACACATATTATTCAGCATATACAGTCATAGTGAATATGAAGGTAATCAAGGCGATATCGTATGTTTGATGGACAGGATTAGATGCAGCAATTTAATTAACTTCGCCAACTTTCAGACCTGTCAGTAGAATCATCATAGGCACATGGGAATGAGCATTTAAAATCTGATTTCATATATCGGAAAAAATGCAGTTTTTGATATACATATCAGACTCGCCAAATCTTGCGCATTTTTACAACAAAATTTCCTGCAAATTCTCTGAACAATTATTTGTGGATAACAGGAAATATAACGATAACGCTACTGCTATAGCTGTTTAAGAATGAGGCACGACAATTTGTCAGGAAGAAATAAATCCTGTCAAAAAACTGTATCAACAGAAATAGAGATTTTCCCGAATACTTCCGAGTATATAAGTAGAACCCTATAGAGAATAAACATTTCTAGACATTCAATGAGAAAACATGTTGTATATAGTAAAACACAGATTATGGATAAATAAAGAGAAAGTCATCGTAACATAGACTTTGGCTTTTGACATTAAATTCCGGATATGGTAAAGATTCAGACAAACTCAAGTAAATGATGCTATTATGTTGAGCATAGTAAAAGAAATAAACATAAACTTTCTGTAAAACTAATACCGATTTATATTGTCATTGCCTATTAATGCTTGGGGCAACAGCAACTAACTGTGATTTATAGGTATAATAGGAAAATATATAATTCATCTGAATTTTAGGAAAATTGAGTGTCAATTAAATCAAATGTAGTCCAAATAATAAATTTTGCCTAAAAAACAAAAATTTACAAAGGCTCAATTCAGGATGATTAAGGTGCTTAAAATTGGAGGTTATTTTTCAAACTAAGGCAGGTATAAAAATTTTGAGAAATGACTTTTTTTGCAGAAGATCATTGATTAAAATGGCGCATAGAAATAAAATTAAAACACTTTTCTGAAAGTTACAGACATTCAAAATTGGGATAAAATCAAGAACTTTTTTAACACCCTGTATTAAAACGAATTTGACAGTTGAAAAATTTTTAAAAACAGCAATGTGTTTCACAAATAGGCAATCTATCAGCCCGTGAAAACCGGAGGTCTGTATTTGGTCTGGTTCCAAAAATATCGTTCTTGAAAGTTAGGCGAAATTATCTGGCCGGACGCAGGGATGTTTCTCGAATAATTAGACACTCTGGAAATAACACTGTTCTTTCTGGAGTTCCTCACGGTGGGACCCATATTATTCTTAATATATAAATCGGACATATTCGTCAATTATAGAGTGCAGGCTTATGCAGATGATCCTCAGATCTAGTTTGCTTATAAATTATCAAACCTATATAGAATTTTGGAGAGTTAAAAGGAATGCTAATTAACGTTTTAGCAAACAGAACATTCTTAGCGAATCAACTGAATCAACATGAAGAAATTAATGGCAATGGGAAGATCAGCTTCAGCTATTGAATTTTATTTACACAAAAACATTTAATTTAAATCCTAAACCCTCCTGGAAAAGCAGTAAAGAAATTTTCAAAAATTAATGCTTCTAAATTCCTACTGTCGAATCTGAGAAAAATTGAGCTTTGTGAATCAAGTAAAAAAACTTTTACAAAAGTCTTATCTTTCCTTGAAGTTTATACATTGGAATAGACATATCTTAAAGGGAAATTTACGCAAAATATAATCTGTGATGTTATTTATGATTTCTAACTGTAGAGTTATTGAATGACCTATGTCTCAACTTGAACTTCATCAGATATGATTTTTTTCAGCTGCATTTTAATAGAATATTAGCCGACTTTGAGCTTCACTAAATTGTAGCGTTTTGAAAAATTAAATATTGTTCGTAAACCATTTAATCACTTATTAATAAGGCCTTTAAAAAAATTATTGATTTCAGTGGAGTAGAATTTTTCTATAACCAGATGTCCGCAAGAACGTATCACGTAAATTTAACACTAATTGCCACATAATATGTTTAGAACTGCACTTTTTAAAATGTTTTAAGTACAACTTCCCTCACTCCCTAATTATTTTCCACCGGGCTTTGCTGTTATTTATCCACAACTACAATTCCCGTCTGAAAAAAATTATAAATTTGTATTAATTGATAGCAATAAAAATATACTTACCCCTAATAGATAAACAGCTATAATCCCCAATATATGTGCGGCTGACGACCTTGGCATGGTGTTTGTTGTGGCCGCGCTAAGCAGTCGTGTAATTTCTGTAATGAAAATAATGAAAGCACCTTGACATTGAACGTAGATGAAGAAACGACTACCTCTCTTCTTTCTTTGCTTTGCACCTGACAAGGTAGATTTGACCTACTAACACACTCCGTAAGCACAGTTTGGTCGCCTCAAGCGTGAATGCATTTCAGTCAGTCCATCTCTCTAACTAGATTATGAACATTCGCAGGTACTATCACATATTTTTACGTATGGAAACGACTATATACGGCCTATTTGTTAATTATTATTGATAAATAGTGAAGAAGAAAGTTTTAGATTTTTTTCTTTAATGCGATAAATCGTTTTGCACTACATTATTTTCCAATCGGTAAAAGTAGTCATTCTATTATCTTAGACTGGAGCAAATGATTGATAAAATCAGTAAAAAAGAAACTTTCGGACTGATTTTTTTTACTGTTAGAAATTGTTTATTAAATAAATCGGCCAAATAGCATAATAAATTTACTTGCGGGTCACTCTGTACAATATTAATTTGTCTGGTTTTGGAGCAAAACATGCCACATTCCTACTAAATCCAAGGCCTGCCCCCCAGGTTTTCTTAGAAAATATTGAATAACAATTATTATTAGGACTTTTTTTTTCCTCAAAATAAGCTTGTACCAAACTTTGTTAACAAATTTAAAGTAATAATGATTTTTTAGGCAAATTACACATTGGCAATAAATATCACTTTCATACCGTAGTTTTTTCGCAAAATGAACTTACCCATGAAAGAAAAAATCAGTTGTGTTTGGGGTAACCAAAACCCCGACAAGTTATAATATAATCAAAAATATATGACCTGCGTAACGAAACAGAATTTTAATAATTATTATGATTATAATTGTATTATTTCCAATAAACTAACGTAACAAACTAACTACTTCATTCAAAAATTAGAAAAATGACGCGACAGAAACCTGGTGAAATTTATTGTATTTTATTTATATAGTATACGTTCCAACTACCTAACTGGTGAAATTCTAAACGCAATTTTCTCGAGAATTATGGGAGCAAATATCAAAAGTGACCTATCGCTGTAAAGCGATAAAAAATGCTTTAAAATGATGTATCACTGGACCCCTACTGATATTTGAAAATTTAGCGATTTCATCCAAAAACTAATGGGTTATCCTAGGAGTCTCCCAAACACATACACCAAAATTTAGCTCAGACAGAGAGACTTCCATCTGGAAATAGTCTCAAGGAACTTCAAAATGGTTATATCCGTCTTTATCTCAATTGTACGTCTTGCTGGCGATAATCTTACAATATTTTAACAAGTCCGGGAGAGTATGACTAATTTTAACCTGGGTCGTCACATAGACAGAATCAAATAAAATAAAGGCTTCTAGGCCCAAAATTTTGCTTAAATGGCCACTGCTTTAGCTTAGCTGCAAGAATTTCGCTTTATTCAATATTATTTTCTATTTTTATTGAAAATATATTAGAAAAAAAAAATCAATGTAAATTACGTAATTTATACTGCTTTCCGTGCCTTTTCAGGAAAACCAATAGCCAGCCCGACCACGAGTGATTAAGTCCCAAATATTCAGTTAAGATTGCTGAAGCTGTTTTCAAAACCCACTAAAGGAAAGAACACGAGGTTCTATTCTAGACAAAACTTAAGTTTGCAATACGCGCCCTTTGGAATCATACTAAACAAGAAATCTAATTAAGTTTAAGTGCTACAGTATCTTCACGATACAGATATTAGTAAATTATAAAAATATTGTTCGTGAAAACCCTTTGGGTAGCTAGCTAGCTCTAAAATAAAAATGTAGGTTGACAAATAATAGAGATACACACACGTAATATCTGCAAAGGTATTGTATGAGACAGACTTGACACACAATAAACATGCATGATTTTTAACTTTCTTCTTAACGAACTGTGCCAAAAGGGCAATTTTCTAGAGTGCTTGGTTGGTTTTGTTTGCCTTAGGAAACCGAGAAATATATTTAACGTGAAAACTTTTTGATATTCATTGACATTCACTAAATTAAAATATAATTTATTTAAAATCTCAACTAAAAGAGCAATAATGGACGAACTCTACCTATTAACGTCGTCACACAAATAAATGAGAGATCCCTCAGTTAGAGGCATGCTTTGCAGGAGACCCTGAGGTTAATTAGATCAAATCAGATTCCTGCTGAGGATGCCTATGAAATTCTAGTTTATGATTTCAAATCCGTATGAATTGTTAAATAAAAATAATAATATTTCAAAGGCAAACTACTAGAGTACTTGTTTACGATATTTTAACATCTGTATTGAAATTTTGAAGCAATCATATATTCCGGCTAGACAATGTCGTGTTTATTTGCGGGTTTTATTAACAAAGTTTCATTCATTCATTCCCACAGGAATCGAATGCAGTTTTTGGCTTGTATACGCTTTCTGATTTGATGATAACAAAACACCATCACAAAATTTGTCCAGATCAAAAAAATATTATTGCGTTTTTAGTGTCATTCGTATATTGCGGAAAACTTTTTTTTTGTCCACAGAATTACCTTTTAAATGTGTTTTACACATCCTATTTGCTGTGCTGGGGAAAATTAAGATAAAGGTAACATCGTTTTTCCTAAATTGCTCATTCGTGTCAAATTTGTCTTTGTAAGTTTCTTCTCCGTAACTAATGTCTCTCTAACCTTTTGGGGAGCCTAAAAGTTTAAGCAATATTTTGATTCAGGAAAACTCGAGCAATTCCATTATTTCGTTGGCTAAATAATTGTTTACAATATGAAAATGAATGCCTTAAAACAGTCACTTTTATTTAATTAGATTTTTTATTTCAAAAATTGTTTGAAATATTTTGTGAATGAAGGTTTCCTTACTTGGAGTAAAGTTCAGGAGTGGCTCTAGAAAAATCTCAAATCCAAAGTAATAAATCGCAGGGTTTATTCCATTTATGTTGTATAAATAATGATCTGCTACATGGAAATGAAAACATCAAAAATGCGAAACGATACCGATTTGAAATCTAATTAAATTGTTTAAAAAAGAAAGTTAAAAGTTGTAATGATCATCTCCATCCATTTGAAGCATAAACAAACACGGCCTTGCCTTATCAGAGATGCAACTTATTCGGTAGAAGAGAAATGCAGATGATTGACCAACATTTAATCTATTTTTCACCGACCGACATTCTTCTTTTATCGTAGAAAGTAGAACAAGTGGCTATGTAGCTGTGATCTAACACTATTACTGTCTCAATTAATAAATCTTGTTTTCTAAAACTTCTCTCTATATGGCATACAATAACACCTTCTTCATGACATTTATTTTTTACAAATTTTTGTCTTGGTAAGCAAATTCATTGAAATAACTTATTGGTTGCTGATGATTGCAAAATCGTGCGAATCACAGAGAAAGTGTTCAAAGACGCTTTTTAAAATTATTATGAAATTTGTCTTGAACAAATTTAAATTTTCAAAGATCTTGGCGATCATTAATAGGAATGTTAAGATTATTATATTCAATGACTTTTTTGTGAACCTGTGCTAACCTATTTGAAGTTGAGTGTCCCCCAAGGGTCGATCTTGGGGCCTCTTATGTTTGAAATTTGCATTGCTTGTTTGATTGGTTTGACGTATAAAATAAACCAATTATTCTGAATAAGTATGGAAGTGAAAACACAAATTTTATCTACATCAAATTCAATTGAATTAACTGTCAACGAGATATTGTTAATATATACGTTGCAATAAACTGATTGCAATTGTTTTTATGTATCTACATATTTAGAAATCGTTACAACTATAATTAACTAAAAGAAATCGTTTTCCTGATACATTCTTTTGTTTTTTGTCATCTACCTGAACTGTGTAACAGATCGTAACAGAGCAATTTTTATTTAATTTGGATAAATATACTAAAATAATCAGAACCAGAATTTTGCTTTATGTAATTTGAAAATTATCTTGATTTGTTTCAATTTTGACGCCATTTAAAATGTTACAAGGTTACAAATATATTTATAAAATCAATTAAAAGAAGTTATCAATTTCAAGTAGTAGTTTTTCAGACCCATATTCAGAAAAAATTGTTAACAACTTCGTATGTGATTCCAATTGAAATTCAAATTTGTAGCTATTTTATTTATTTTTTAATTGCGAGCAAACTTTAGAAAACTAAATCAATTAAATGGTCAAATTCTAACTTTGGTTCTTAGAAGGACATGAAGAGAAATGAGGTTCTAATGACTCTTGAATTAAACTTCTTTCTTTGACTCAGCTTGAAATTGGCGTTTAGATTTTATAAAAATATTCCATTATAAAAGCAAGCCTGATGAAATACAGAGTTTACGAAACGTTTTTGAAAAAATTCTCATGAAACTAACTCTAATAAATTTTTAATTCATTAATAATAGTTTTCCAGAAAAGAAATTTATAAAAGCCCATTTCTGGTATTAACAAAAAAAGTATTTTTCAGTTAATATAAAAGTTTTGTAAATTTTTAAGCTAAAATGTTTGAAAGCACCTCTATTATCTTTCTCATATAGCATGCGAAAGTGCAAAAAGTTGTCCAGTAATAAAACTCGGATACTTGAACATTCAACAGGTTCATATTCATTAATTTTGCCTAAGTATATATTTCTGCTGTTCCTCATAACTATACGAGGATAAAAATATTGGCTGAGCTGAGTTTATTATTATTTTTTTAAAGTAATCAATTTTACTATGGAGTCTCAAATGAGGCAAGAAAACTCAGATATTTGATTACATTTCATTATTCGTGATTTTTGAGATTCTTGTTAAGTGTTTATTTATTTTAAAACTATTATATTCTGAAAAAAATTAAGATTCACCCCCTTTATTAAAATTTAGTGGAATCGGAGAATTACACCATCGCTCATCATAAATTGCATGAGAAAAATTTTGTTTCTGCATTATGCGCTTACAAGGTCCAACTGACTCATGCATTAAATGCAAAAGCTTCTTTCTTTGAGTCAGCTTGAAATTGGCGAAATTTTGCCAATAAAAATAAGTATAAGTAAAATACTAACTCAAATATTTGTATTTCCTGATTAAAAGTTTTTATTTCATGTTGAAATAATGTCGAATAACATTCTATAAAGGACCCTTAGAATGAAGGATTAATTTGTATATTTTAGATATTTAAAATAAGAAGTTTTTAATGAGTGGTTCCCCAAGGGTCAATCTGGGGCCTCGTGTATTTGAAATTTCCATTGCTTGTATGATTTCCTTGACTAACAAGTATTTGGTTTTCTCAAAATAATATTATTATATGTAAATGTATCAGTGGTGTTTCAAGACGAATTTCACTCAAGGTGCGGGATCTGCCACTAAGGAATTATGTATAAAATATTGTACTTTGAAATAGTATACAACTGCCAATGCATGATAAAAAATCGTGATACAGACAAACCGGCGCGTTCACTTTATTTGTGTTCAGGCATTTAATTATAAAGCCGTATCCAAAACAAATTTCGGGTGTAGAAATTTTGTTTTCAAGAGAAAGTTTTTAATAATCTACAATTAATTTTAAATTATACCTATAAAATGTATTTATTTATTTGCAAACTAAAATTAGTGAATGTAAAAATTCAAAAATTATGTATGTATCCTATTAAAAATAATACAGTTAACTGCAGAGAAATGTGTCCTACATTTAAACACAAACTATAGTATTTTTTAATAAATACATATATCTATACTATAAAAATAACATATTATTACTAGGTTTAAATAATAAAACTTATGTCAATTAGTGGTTACCGCGTTTTATAAAGGCACTAAAGCGTTTCTAACAACAATATTTTTTGTATTATTTATAAAATATAAAGAAAAACTATGTTAAAGTATACGTGATATTGTTGTTAATTGTGGTATTATCACTAAATGTATATACCTCTATATTAAAGATGATAAAAACTTATTTCAATATTGTATTTATGCAATGAAAATCTAGGTCTTACAACCGCTAATGTTTTAAATATTTTCATATTTTCACAGTAAAAATGTCTTGTGCAATCGTAAAACTATAATTTTAACTGTGATAAAAAGTTGTAACAATCGTATTTAATAGGTTAAATAAGTACATTGTAGACGTTGGGAAGTATAATACCTATCATGTTGTTCAAATCCACGGGAGTAAACTTTGCAGTCATGAGGTAGTTTCCCAAATCTTGCACCGTAATCCTAATTTGGAAATCTTCAGAAGATGTTTTTATAACTTGGTAGATTGTCATAAAATAATTAAATTATGAAAATCTTGTAGTAGGTTAAATCAGGAGCAGAAATCTGTTAAATAATCCTCTCCTGAAAATTTTTCAACAACTGATCTCACTACTAAATATATACCAAGCTTTTGGGTGTGTGTAATGAAATTTCACTGCATTAGGCTCTTTATAGTTTAGCTTGGAAACTAGGTAAACCATATTAAAATCATTCACCCATCAATCTTGTTTAATAACTGTAGAATAATTTCATGGAATTAATTATTAAAAGCCTACAAAATAGAAATTAATAATTGTAATACGGAGCATATAATAAGAGACTTGTGTTATTTATTGATGAACTTCAGAAGAATAGATAAAATCGCTTTGGTGAGCGTTTGCTAATGAAACACCATATCAAACAGTGCAATAGATCCTATTTTTATTTGTGCAAAAAATATGTTAGTAGCATATCAGTTTGTTGTTAACTAGCTTACTCTGTTAGATGAGAGGTATATCCAATAGAAATTGTATTAAATCCTCGGGTGGAATTTCATATTTTTATCCATTCATTATTTTATGAAAACACTATAATATTGATTTTAATATACAAATAATAATAATTTGAATATCACACAATGTTAAATTATTTGTTTTCGTTCAATTATATTAACATTCGAGAATTGTCAGTAAAAGAGAAAAGCAAACAGCATGTATAGTTCAAAACTATACGAATTTGGCAAAATGTACCCGAATATTTGAATAAACAAATATTATAAAAATTCCTAACGGATTAACGTGTCGACAAAACATGTCCCACAAAATATTTACATACTATATTTGTTGTTGATTTAACTTAAATAAATGTTTGTTTCAAAAATGCACTTTGGGATTATCCACAAAATATCTAATTGATAAATATAACATATTTTAATTATTGAATTGAATTAGCCGATACTTGTTGGAAATTCATAGTAACTTATGTTATTTTCACTTAAAAAATCAAACAATTTTGGCAAATGAGTCGATTTTTGGGACAACATTGTATATATTTAAAAATGAAACTAGAAATATAATCTTTGATGATTAAATTGTATTAAGAGGCAAAGCAGAAGAAGTGTTTTCTTTGATGCTGACCTAGAACCAGCCAAACAAGAAAATTCAAAAAAAAAGTAACGAGTTCATAATTAAATATATTTTTTGATTTAATTTTTATCTTCAAAAACGGTTATAAAATAAATATAAAATTAAAATCAAAATATTTAAAATCATTTCGATTTTGAAATATTATTTTAAGCATTTAAAGAGTTTGATGTGTGCTTTAAATGAAAATAGCTGCAATTTTAATTAAAAAATGATTCTCCACTGTTTTTTAAAGTAAAAATTATTTTTGGAAACTTTGTTCAATTTAGAACAAAAAAAAAAAGACTTCTCACTTTTTTCGATGGACACATCGTTTGCCAGCAACGAAATGAAGAAGCGGTAGTTCGTGAATATCGTAGACGCTATCCAAATAACAGAACAGAACCGTCGATATAATATGCAGAATAATCCAATACCTCGTACTTTTGAGGTTGAGGTCTCGGAAGGCAGCTCAGAACACTACACGATGACCACAGACATTCATAATTATTGTCAAACGAATTAAAGTAAAGAACCTTTTTGTGTTGTAATATATTTATAATATATTCTATGTGGAGATTTAAGAAATTTTTTTGGACCACCACGTCCTAGAAAATAATGTCAATTAATCAAATTTTTAATGCCTAAAAATATACACTGTGTCCAAGATAAGAATGGGATAGCATTGAAATTTTGGAAACAACATCGGTTAATTAGAGAAAACTTGTACAATTTAAGCACCTTTTAAAAGGTATTTTCAAAAGTTTTCTAGAACGATTTTTTGCGATTTTAGTTTTTATTTATTTCTGACATTATTTTTATAGACATAAAAAAATGTTACTACTTTAACTACGACGTTTTGTTTTGGAAAAAACATCATCAACTTGGTTTTTTTAAATACGGCATTCAAAAATAGGTGATCACACAAATGCTTTTAGTGATTTTAGGTGTTATTTAAAATTATTCAAGAAAAATGGCTATAGATTGGCACTTAACTGAATGCAAAGTTGTAGGTTTTGTAGAAACATTCTTTCGTCGTTACTCACATGTATTTATTATTATTTGACGATTTATTTCTGTCTCAGTACAACATTTTATTCTGTACGCGGTTTTTTAAATTTAGATAGCATTTTTGTGCTTTTTGAAGTTCTTAAAATTTAGATGAATGTTTTACGCAAAATAGGTGCCAAATTGTGGTTTTTCTTAAATAATTTTAAAAAACAGCTAAAAAGACTGAACTTTTTTTAAACCATTACGTGTGATATACCACGTATTTTTTAATTGAAAATTGCTTTAAATTAACAATAAAAAATTCAGGGCCGTATTTAAAAAAACCAAGATGATGGTATTATATATAAGTATATATAATTAATCTATTAATTTTATAAGTCTATGTGGTTTAAACGTTGAAAGTTTAATTTTTTCACCAATAATATGAAGTAGGTATATTTTTGTTTTTTTAATTAAGAAGTTTCAAAGAATAATCTAGTTCATTGAAATTGATTACTTGTGCTGAATAAACATAACTCTTTGGTGGATCAAATTAAAAATATAAACCTGATTTTCCTTTTCTTGTTCTGATTCAATATACATATACATAATATAAACAAACTGTGATAAAAATAAAATGTAAAAGCCATAATACTATAAGTACATGATATAAGAGATTCGATAGCAATTAACACCTGTAATAATTGTGATTTTTTCAAGCGCAAGCGCTTTTAAATGCCTACTCCATTGACACACTGCCTTGCTTTCAATTCACTGTGTGCTCAATATAACATCTTATACACAGAGAGATTGCCAGTAGCTATATTCGTATTTTCCCCGTACCTATCTTGATATTATAAATGTTTATCAAAAAGGTTAATTATTTATGGATATACAATGAAAATTAATGCACAATTTTCTTCATAAAAAAACAATCAACATTTTCACGAGATGTTGTTTTCACAGTTCCATAAACTTTCTTTGGTAAGTTTTGAATTCTATTTAAGTTGCAGTAGAGTGTTGATTGTTTTTTTTTATTTTTAGATTGCTAACATCAAACAATCTCTTAGTTTACCAACCTCTTTCATCCTTATATTATTATACATAAATTTAGAAATCCTAAGCAATTACAATGATAGTTATCAAACAATATACGCCCTGGGGTAAATTAGTGCAGAATCAAAATCAGCAACACGAAAAAGCAAAATTTGATCCTAAAATTTGCCAAAAACAAAAAATGAACAAAGTGTATCTTTCCTAAAACAAAAATCGGTAATTTTGATAATTTCATAATATAATCGCCACTTTTTAATGACATGCTTCCTTATTTTATACAGACTGTAAATAATTCAGGAAATTATAAAAACAGAAGAACAACTTTTTAACGCGATGTGCAAAAAAACGAACGTTTCTCGACAAAACAACATAAATCTTTAATCAACATTCAATTAGGGCATATTGATCTGCATGATAACTTTCTCCAGTTCTCACAGCTTGAACTTAAACGGATCTAAAGGTAGGTATCCACATAGACTACGAAAATCCTCCTTCTTTAAGGAATAAGGGAACTATTTACTGTGCAGCCTGCGATTGCGCAGACCTATGAACTAAACGGCTAAAATGTCTAACAGAATTTTGAAACGTGCAAAAGGATATCTACGTTTTGTTGTAAATTTTTTTATACAATTAATAGCTTAAGGATTAAGAATATAAAGCCTTTAAAAAATCTAACCTGGGAAGACAGTATAATTGGAAATTGAAAAGACATTAACAAGCTCTAATTGCTAATTAAAAAATGTAAAACCCTCAAGATCAGGACTGTGGAATTTTTCTTTGAGGATTTTGTTTACCTTAAGACATCTACACGTGTTGCTTTTAGTTTGTTTTTTTAATTGCTTCAAATTTAAACGAATAAAAACACGCATGACACGAAATAATTAAAAAAAAACGGAATCTATTATGTATAACTGACACTCACGTTGCTGTTGATTGTTCCTGTAATATAATATAAGTACAGCTAAGTCCACTTGTTTTTACAAAATATTAGTATAATTACGTAAACTGAAGTTTAAATAGGTACCGGTTTATTAAGTGTTAAGTGGATAAATTAACATTTAATTTGACAAAAGATAACTGTTACGCTGTGCATACGGAGGGTATTACCATTATTATTTGTTTCTCTTCATTAGCCAATCACAATACTTACAGATATTTATAATCCAATTTTAAACGGCACCAATAAATCCTTATATTTGCATATACACTTCACCTGCACTTGCACATATCACACTCCAAAATATAATAAAAAAATAATAATGAAAATTGGACAATCACTAAAAAATAATATAGTAATATCTTAAGCAGTAAAAATACACGAACGTGCTTTCCAACGAAAAGTAATACACTTTAAAATGTTCCGTTGGTTTATATTCGCGTGAAAGTTTCCCCACTCGCATTGTAAGAGCTTAACAGTGGGTCCGGATCTAAAGTCAACTTGCTGCAACAAATTCAGGATATTTGACGCATCGATATCACTTTCTTTTGGCTTCTTACTTTGACGCATTGTTATTTTAACATTACACAACATACCAAAAACCCCACACGTATTTTTGGGGTTCATTATACCATTGACGTAGATAAATGAAAGTTTTTAAGGGAATTATTTAATATTATCATATCAGATATACAATGTGGTCAGTTAAAACTTGCCTCCTCATCTGTAGTAGACAAAAACACGTCTATGATGCCAAAACCATTGTTGGTTGAATTTTGTCAATTTTTAATTGGTTTGAGCGTTTCAAAGATGGTCGAGAAGCCGTTAAAACCGGAAGAAAATAGTGTAAAATCGCTCAGCTATGAAGTTTATGATTCTGAAATTAAGAGCAACATTGCACCGAGAGCTACAAAAGTTGGAATCAGCCAATCAATATTCAAGTGATGATTGTGTGTTTTATATTCACGGGAATTGAATAAGCAGTTGATAGACTATTGGAAAGCAATACGAATTTTCGTGATACATCCTTCTATTTTGATTGTGTGTTTTATATTCACGGGAATTGAATAAGCAGTTGATAGACTATTGGAAAGCAATACTAATTTTCGTGATACATCCTTCTATTTTTTAATTCTTTTGGTATAATTGCAATTTCTCCAAGTTGCTTGAGATTGTTATTGTCATATACACCAAGGTGTACTCACAGATTAAGAGTAGAGTTTCTGAAAGTCGACTGGTTTCTCTAAAAGTCTGTTCAGCTATTGATGGCCTTGCCAGGTGAGACGTTCGGGCTTTCGGAACCTTTAATGAAATTCTTCATATCTTTTTCACCGTGAGGAGTATGAGGGATTTAAGTCACTTGTGTTTGTTTCACCCTCTGGTGTGGTACAGGGCTTTAATGTCGCACCTTTATTGCTTATTATATTCATTAATGACCTTGTTGAATCCATCACTTTGAATATTCTGTACGATTGGTTTGCGTTGTGTCTAATGCGAGTCGAAATTTGGGTTCCATTATTAGCAATTCTCGCCAGTTTGGAGCTGTGTTCACTAATGACCAATGCAGAGCGTTAAAAAATGCTATTTAAGTAAACAATGAAACTATTATAAAGAATGTACGAAGTTTTTGAATATTTGATCATAGGCGTCGTAATATAATTTTTAATTGATTTAATTATAAATTAAAATAATATTTGTTTTAAATAATGTCTAGGATTAGACAATATTATGTATGTAATATGTAGCGAATAAATACTATTATTATTTTTATAATTAATTTATTAAATTATTACTTTCAAAAGTAATTATTCAAATAAGTGATCTAATTAGTCAAAATTTAATTCTTCTTTGTAAAAATCTCGTTAATCAATCAGGAAATATTTTCCTCCTAAAAGAATATTTTTAAAATCTTCATTCAATTTTAAGAATACTATATAAGTTTGTTTTGCTGCTCCTTACAAGGATGGTCGCCGTCACTCTCCCTTTTTTCATATTGTATGAGTCAAGGGAATACGAATACTCCAATAATTGTAAGCAGTATATTTACACTTCTCAGTTTCCGTCCATGTAATGAGAAATTTATATGTTTGTTTTTAATTAAATTATAAATAAATACAAGGTGCGGCATCATAACTTCCTTTTTTGAAATACCCGCTATTTAGACTGTAAAGATCGAACTTGGGGGAGACTGCTCTTATTCGGTAGACGTGCATCTAAAGTTTTGTTCCCCATCCGGTCAGGCTCCACGATGCGTTGTAACAGTGAGCAACGTGCATTTGCCGCAAATCAGCGTGCCTTTCGAAATCGATTCAGGGCCTGTGCCAGATCGGAAATCAATAGTTACATGGATCTTTACATTCAGACAAAGCGCGAGTGTGACGAGACGAGGAGATTTTGAGGGACCCATTAGAACACCTGAAAACATTGAAGCTGTGAGAGCCTCAATATTGCGATCCCCACGGCGTTCTGCCTGCAAACATGCATCTGTCCTAAGACTTTCCGCTCGTTCAGTGAGGCGAATTCTTCACGATGATCTTCATTACCATCCGTACAAGTTGGCGATTGTTCAAGAACTCTTCCATTTCTCGAAAACGTTCCTGAGGACGCAATTGTTTTTTTAGTGATAAGGTCCCTTTTCCACGTGAGTGGATACATCAACCAACAAAATACTGGGCCGACACCAACCCCCGCGAATTGCATTAAAGGCCCCTGCACTCACCTAAAGTCACAGTGTGGTGTGCAAATTTCTTCGGCTGGGGAATTGATTCATGGTTTTTTGATGAAAATGAGGAAACAGTGACAGTGAATTCTAACCGATATGTAAACATGTTACAAGATTTTTTTTCCTCGACTTAAGAAATTGGATTTCGGGGTCGATTGGTTTCAACAAAACGGCGCCAATGCTCACACTTCAAGGGTATCAATGGCTGTTTTGAGGGAATACTTTCGGGGGCGCCTAATCTCAATTAGCGGTGATTTGGAGTGGCCAGCTCGTTCCCCCGATTTGACCACTTGCAATTTTTTTTATGGGGATTTTTGAAATCCCGTGTTTATATCAATCGTCCAAGAACTCTAGAAGATCTCAAAGCCAACTTCCGGGCCGAAATGGTCACCATACCAGCTGCCATGCTGGAAAGGGTTATGACAAATGCCAGAAATCGGCTTATTCAGTGTATCGACAATGGCGGGCGTCACCTACCTGACATGATTTTTAAAATTGATTGTAGCAAAACTTTACATATGTACCTACATTATTTAAGAAAATAATAAAAACTTCTACTCCATAAAATGGGTTTTATTTCGTTTTGAAATAAGGAAGTTATGTTGCCGCACCCTGTATAAAACAGAGTGTTATTTATTTTATATATTTTATAAAAACATACCTAAAATTTTGTAAAATTTGGAATTACAATTTCTAAATAGGACATTCAGAAATCCAAAAATGTGGAATGTTGTAGTTTAAGTAGACTGAAGTTTTCAAAATGAAATTATAGATTTTTATAATATATTTTTGCAATATCCCAAGAATATTATTATCTTGTCATCCGCACCTAATAAATTTAATTTGAAAATATGTACAAAACTTTCATTAACAGTAAAGATAATAGAGCATTTGAAAGTAAAAATAATTCGCCGTGCAAATTAGCTTCTAGACAGTAACTTATAACAATTTGCAAACAAATCATTATTTATGTACAAAATATTATACCTTACTCTCTATTATAATTTTATTTTATCATACCTTAAACTAACACAACCATACCTATAATTATTAGGTTAGGAGTAATTTGTGTTTACAATTTAATTGCCATTAGCATTTTAATTGAAATAATATTATTAGATCAAAATGTAGTATGTTAAACGCATGGCATTATAATGCTAAACTTGATTTTAGTTCCGTACGGCAATTAATCTAATGAAGAAGAATACAATTTTATACACACATGCGAAAATATGGGTCACACTTGAGATTTCTATTTCAAAACTTACTCTATGTTTTATTCAAATTGAGCAGTTTTATTTTTTCCAGCTGATATTTTAATCCACACTTATGAGAAAGCAGTTTTTTGCGAACAATAAAGTTGTTCGAAATTGTACGTTTCACATAGCGAAAAGCAAACAAATTGTTGTTTATTTAGGAGACCAAAAGCACTATTAATGAAGATAACTTGAAACTGAGATGGTGATCATCATCGGAGAAAACTAGGTTTAGTTTCCTGAAAAGGCAGTCAGCCCAGGCGTATACTCTTGATGGAAGCATCCAAATCACTGTCTTTAAACACATTCACCGGCCCTCTATAATCACTTTGATTTGATTTTTCAGATTATATTTGTTATACATACAGTATGGAGAGCTGTTCGCGCCTCAAGGGCACCAGTTTATTGTCTTAGATTCGGATATTTCAAATTAGACTTGATACCATTTTGACATACACTGTGTCCTAGATAAGAATAGGATAGCATTGGAATCTTGGAAACTGTAGGAGTTACAATGTCGTTTAAATTAGAGAAAAATTGTACAATTTAAACCTCTTTTAAATGGTGTTTTTAGTAGAAGTACCCCTAGTGATAATACCGAGATAATTTTGTCATAGAGAATGCCGAAAGCGTGTTGATTGATAATAGCCGAAGGCCGCAGGCCGACAGCTATTATCCTTGAGCAACTCGCTTGAAGGATTCTCTATGACAAAATTTTGAGTATTTATCAATGCCCGAGGAGTATTCGATAAGACAATTTTTTACTTTGTAGATATCAAAAATTGGATTGTCAATCTGACGTTTAATAAGTTTTAATCAAACAAATATTATTAATTTTTATTTAAAACTACAGTTGTGAAAAGTACAATTCGTAAATGTTAAATTGGAAGAAGAGTTTGCTGAAGTTGACGGATTGTTAATTTCCACTGATGAAGATAGTCCTCGCATGGTGTTGATTATTTCACCATGGCGTTCTTGGTTACTATTCAAGTACGGTTTAATTGAATTAGAGCTGCTATGTCCTGTTATTTTTATTAATTGCTGTTCAGGAACTCCTTTATTTGCCAAATGGCTAACTCCAGTTGATCTGTTCGAATGATTGTATATCTTTTTACACTTAGTGTCCAAACCAATAGCTTGCGCGGATGATTTGGTCCACATATTAATTGTGTTCTTGCCTACCGGTATATTGTCAAACCATGTGTCACTTTCGGATTTCCAGAAACGATTTGGTCTCAAGAATAGGCGACTGGAAGTAATATTTCCCCCTTTTGGACAATAATTTTTGATTTGCAACAAGCAGTTTGGAACAAGCCACTTACTATTTGTACAACTTTTCGATCCTCCTTGGCATGTTTTACTGAATATTGGATTGCATTCAATTCTGTTGGTTGGCGTTCCATCATTATTTTTCTCAATCGTGAAATAATCTATAAGGCAATCAGCTGGTTCACCACCTCGCTACACATATGGTAAAAAAAAATTTTGTAAACCTACTGGTATACATTCATCCCATAATCCAATGATTCTAGCCAAATCACTTGAACTCAAATTTGATGAACTGCATTTTCGTTTGTTTGGATCCTGCTGTAATCTTTTACGTTTTACATTTCTTGCATCTCGCGCATTTTTGAATATCCCACTGGTAAACGGGTCGAATACAATTTTGAAGCCATTGAAGTATTTTTCTTGGAGTAGCCTACTCGTAGTATTCCAAATTGTTTTTACAGTTGCTTCTTTATATTCAGTTCCGTCAGCTTTTCTCATATTTACCGCATAATCTTTCAATATATTAGCCAAATTATGCAAACTCGTTTCAGCATTCAGTTCGTATTCTCTGGTCGCACAAAACTCGAGAAATATTTTCCATACATATTTTTTTCATTTGATTGTATTTTTTGGTATATTATTAGATATAATATCATTAATTGATCGTTAGATGCAATACCAAATCTTCGCGACATTTTTAAACCAGTTGTCAGTTTGACGTTTAATTAATTTTTAACAAAAAAAAACGCCAAACTGAAAACACCACATGTCGGGGATTATCGCTGTAATCCAGAGGTGATTGGATGAAATTTGACACATGACTTAAAATTAAGTAATTTGATTGGTTACTATATTTAGTAAAAAATTATCAAAAATAAAGTAACTTGAGGCAGTTTTCGAGAATTTTTAAAAAGCTATTTTAAAAAAATTTTAGATTTTATTTATTATTTTTACAGATATAAAAAAATGAATAGCACTCTCTCAATAACTGTTTTCCAAAACATAATACCACTTAACTCTTCAGGCTCAACTCTTATGTAAAAAAGACAAAAACGTAAAAAACATTCCTATATGCAAACAGTTGAAAGGAATGTTATTTACATTTTTGACGTTTTTTACATAACTTTGCCTGAAGAAGTTCATAAATTTAGCAAAACATCGCAAAGAATCGTTTTATTCGAACAAAATCATATCATAATTACGCATTCGTTTCATTCACTCTTACAAATGTAATAATATTGTTTACTAGTAGTAAACGGATATTAAAACAGAGTTACACGTATTACAATCAGTTGTTTAAACATTTGATAACAAAAGCAACACAAGCAAACTAAAATATGCAATACTATATTCCTAACCATGTGTGGTATCGTAAAAGTATGTTCGATGAATTTTTTATTAGTGGAACTTAAAGTTTCTCTTTAAATAGTTAACCCATATCAATTTTACATTTAAATAAATTAATAGAATTATAAAACGTTTTTTTTAATTAGCGAAAATTAGGAAGCCAAGATTTTTATTATTAAATACGAACAGAAAGATATGCCATTTTAATTTTTGCCAAATAGGTACTAACAACAATAAGTGTTGCCAACGCTCGAAATATAAATAATTCCCCTCGATACTGGGGATGATTTACTCTAGGAACGAGACTCTTTGGCAAAGGGTTGAGAAAAAGTGAGAACTAAAAAGGAGAAAATGGTAGTTGATCAGGGGTACCCATAAAATGCGAACAACTGAGATTGCAATCAAATTGCATTTAATATTTTAAACACGACAATGATTTCATCCACATTGTATAACTACTAGGTATATAAATATGTAGGTACATAAAATAAATTTAATAAATGTGGGCGCATTGTTTTGACAAAAAAGAATAATGGTATTACGTATACCTGAGTGTAATATGGAATATGTCACTGGTATCAAGTATGTTAAATTTTTGTGACGCAAGTTTTGCTTTACTCATAAAACTTTCACTAGTTGAAATCAGGTACCCATATCATTGCACCCGGATACGAGAAAGTATGGTACAAACACTATGAAACAATATAATGCAAGACAATTTAGTTCAAAAAAGAAGTGTAACAATTTTATTCCGCATATTTAGTATTTATAAAACTAGATTTAATTATAATTAGTCACAAATTGATAGATAAGAAAATATGCGACATATTTAATCAGCCAATGTAATTAGTGCGTGATTTAATTTTATACGTGTCTACTCTGCCCTCACACTAACAGGGTTTATTTGAGAAAACTACTTTTTTCAACCCTCAAATATATACACTGAAAATTAGGGTGGCATATCAAAGTTATGTTTTTTAATAGGACACCCTTATATTAATATTCCCTATATGATTTTTAATAGTTTACGAGAAAATAATTATTAAAAAAAAAGTAGTAACGCGCTCATGCGATGTATATCCCCCAGGTTTTTTTGATTAGGGAACCAAAATGTGAAAAAATATAGCGATCACTATTGCAGAGCTAAAACAAGAAAAAATCATGTACGAATTAGTCGGGATAGAATTTTATTATTTACTGGAAATAAATTATTAAATAAAGCATAAGAGCAAATAATTTTTTTTAGAATGATCCAATATTAATTTTCCGATATTCCTGTTAATTTTTTTCAAAATACTTAAATTAAAAAATATTTGGATACAAGTAAAGTGAGACTTAAATTACACTATGTCCGCGGACAGAGTTTACAACAGGGCAAATGGACCAAAAAGTTTCTACTTTTGCTTCTCAAAAATATAAGCCAGATCTTATATTTCCAAAACCAAAAATTGAATTATGAATAATTAATAGTTTTTTAATAAATAAAAGGAGTTATTTATGCTCCAAATTGCATTTTTCTTAAGATATATATATATTTTTTTAACAATACAACAAAAATAAGAGTTTTTTTTATTTCATGCCATACATCTTTTTTCTTCTCGACGTTTCGACAAAAAAAAATTGTCTCCTACAGGTTTTTTTTGTTATTACTCTACAACATGTAATTATTTATCATTATTTTTTTTTCCGTATATAAAGTCAGTCTAAAAATTCTTTAAATTCTCAAAAATATACATATACTAAACAAAAAAGTATTCTTTTTTTCCTTCTCTCTCCCCATTATTGGCTTTGTGATATTTGGTAAGAGAATTTTTGTTTAAAAACCCTTTTAGAAGCAAGTGAGATTGGCTTTATAGGAAGAAAAATAATGATAAATAATTATATGTTGTCGACTAATCAAAAAAAATCCTGCAGAAGACAAAAAAATTATTGTCGACACGTCGAGAAAAAAAAAGTATGACATCAAATAAAAAAACTTTTATTTAATTTTTTTTGTCAATACGAACGTAAAACCCAATAACGACATCCAAAAATTATAAATATATGGTTCAAGAAAAATAAGGAGGAAAAAAAAATTATATGGTCTGTACAAAAAATTCAATTTTTGATAATGTAAAATAATTTTTTTACAATTTTTTATTTTTGTACTTTTATTCACCCTTTATTATTATATGTATATAAAAGAAGAGATTTACAAACACCTTTTCCTAATTCTATTGAGCAAAAATCATGTTTTGTTAATTGTTGAAGAACCTGTATAATATACAGGGTGAGTCACCCCAAACGCCACGGAATTTTATGCATAATATCAGAGTTATGGTTTTTTTAAATGGAATGCCCTGTATTTTATTGCATTTTTCCATTGTGCATAAAAAATAAGAACAACTTTTATTACAGTTCCCTATACCAAAATACAACTCGTTTCGATTTATTGCAATTTTTGTCAAAAAGCAATGCTTGAGAAAAAAATTAACTCTCGTCAAATCAAACTGACTGTGATCAAACTTTTAACTAGTCAATTAGTGTATTAGTTCATCTACCAAATCATTTATGAAATGTTCAGCTTTTGCTTCGACAAATTGTATTTTTTTGAGAAGCAAACACTTTTATCAAGAACGACAATTATAATTCAAATAATCAAAACGATTTCATTAATTAATTAATAACCATATTTGCAATATCAAATACGTTAGCAATAATTTACCGCTATATTATACAAGTTGATAATCATATGATATTTACAGGTAAATAATATTTTGATAAATATAAATGACACACATACGTTTATATAAATATTCAAATAAATGAATATATCATTCCAACGTATATTAAAGAAGGATATTTTAAGCTGAAGTTAGTTTACTTCGTCTAATTTTTATTTTGACACTATATCATAAGTGATCCATCAAAATTAATTGATAACTTCAATATCGTAAAACTTTCCAATATGATACCAATTTATAAAGTATTTCCGATAAGTATGTTGTTAACTAAGTCGCCAGACGGAAAAAACTATTGACAAATTTTGTTCTAATACCTGTTTGATTACAACAATATTTTCGCAACAAAACAACCGTCTTAAAACTGTAACAAATAATAATAATAATCATTTTATTTGCAGTTCAATTTACAATTTAAAATAAACTAAATTCGAAAAAAATTATATTCCAAAAATTATAATACACTGAGAACTACAAAAAGGGTTAAAAAGGCAATAGTACTAATTTTAAATTTTAACTCTGCTACACCACAAAAATTAAAAAAAAAAGACAATGTGTTATTAACAATATTTATAATATTATTAACTCTTAGTACTACACGAAAAACTAAAGTCATATAAAAGAAATAATAATTTGAAAGCAAAAAACTGAATCTGTAAAAATTCAATTTCTGTATAGGAGCGGTCTGAAATGGCACCTGAATCTGGATACGTTGTAAGTTTTTAAAGGGGTGGGAATTTTGTTATAAATTTTGAAAATGTAGTAAGTAAAAGGTCTCTTAAACATAACAGTACGATGTGGGGGAGGAGATAAGAGACCTCTGTACCTGAGATTCAGGGTAGTATCTGAGATATTAGACTGTTTTTAAACTTTATTTTCTTCCTCAAGACTCTGAATTGAATAAACGACCCATAACAAATCACATCACCGTCAAAAAAGATTGAAAACAAATTTCAAAGATGGTAGAAAAAGTACAAAAAATAAAAAATTTAGTAAAGTGTCTTAAATACAAAAAGGAAAAACAATAAACTGCTTATTATTAATATCGGGTCCGCCATCTAACGTTTTTTTTTAAACTAGTGCTTATTTCGTGAAGGGTAACACTTAGCTCATGTCTGATTTGACAGATAATTAGTTTTATCCTTCCGCTGAACGAATATGGTTGTGTATACGCTTGAACAACGCTGAGAAATATTGCGACATTACTGTGAAAATCATGGTAATGTTGCAGAATGTGTGCGAAAATTGCGTACGGATTTTGGAAGAAGAGAAGCACCGTCAGCTCCGTATGTTCGTTATCTCGTGAAAAAAGTGAAAGAAACTGGCATCCTCATCGATAAACCAAAGCGTGAAAAGCCAAAAACAGTGCGTACACCCGAGAATATTGCTGCTGTGGCAGAAAGAGTGCGTGAAGCGCCATCAACATCAATTCACCGTCGGTCTCAACAATTGAACATTTCGGAGACATCATTGAGACGAATTTTGCATAAAGACCTTGGTATGACGCCATACATATCCAATTGGTTCAGGAGTTGAAGCCAACTGACCATCCAATGCGTTTTCGCTTCGCTCAGTGGGCCTGCGATCGACTTACAGAAGATGCCGATTTTGCCAAAAAAATCATCTTTTCAGATGAAGCTCATTTTGATCTTGGCGGGTATGTAAACAAGCAAAATTGTCGCATTTGAGGCACAGAAAACCCGCACGCATACATTGAAAAGCCGATGCACCCAAAACGAGTCACTGTTTGGTGCGGATTTTGGTCCGGAGGCATAATTGGGCCATTTTTCTTCAAAAATTAGCAAGGAGTGGCCGTTACAGTGAATGGCGATCGTTATCGGGCCATGTTGAACGAATTTTTGTTCACAAAAATTGAAGAGGAGGATATTGGCAACATTTGGTTTCAACAGGACGGCGCTACGTGCCACACAGCCGAAGCTACACTCGATGTTATGCGCCCTGTTTTTGAAGATCGCATTATCAGCCGCAGAGCTGATGTCGTTTGGCCACCTCGGAGCTGCGATTTGACACCGTTGGACTATTATTTGTGGGGTGCCGTCAAAGATAAGTGTTACGCCGACAAGCCAGAGACAATTGACGCTTTAAAGGGCAATATTCGTGAAGCCATTGGTGAAATACAGCTGCACACAATCGATAATGTGCTTAAAAATTGGACCGATCGTGTAGGCTACTGCATGGCCAGCCGAGGCAGCCATTTGAATGAAATTATTTGTGATTATTAACCGGAAGGATTGTACTTTCAAATAAAAAAAGAAATTTGAGAAAATATTCAGCAGTTTTTCTTTTATAGCATTTTCAAAAAAAAAAAGTTATCTGGCAGACCCAATATGTTGTACACAATGAATTTTTTGGACTTATATTTTAGCGACTTTTTCAAATTTTGCCAAATTTTCAATGTATTCACACGTTATAGAAAACTTACTTTGGCAAACAAGTAGGTTACTAAGTTTTGCCTTTGTATCGGTGCTTATTCTTTTATTATAGGTTTGCTGTATATTATTACTTAATAGTAAAATTTCAGTTTCTTGCAAAATTTGAAATGATTGTAATGATAATGCAAAATACTGTAAAAAAGGTTTTTAAATCACACAATTGTCATGTCCCTAGAATCTGCAGTCACCGCTTAATTTTCAGATATCCTGGTACAATATAGATTCAAAATAAAATATTTGACAGAAATAATAGTCTCATTCTTTTATACCCACACAATTTTTACCAGAATTAACGAAATGAAAGTTATGTACCATAACTATTTTTATTCCCTTTGCCTTGAACGTGACGAAAATAAAGGCTTGAGTTATTTTTCATCACATTAAAAAGTGGAAGATCATTCTCGATGTTTTTAAACCGCATCTAAAAATGTTATTATTATTTGGACGTTTATAGAATTTTTTATACCGAAAACTTAATTGCTCAAATATTGTAAAGAAAGTTGAAGTTACCTTGATCATTTTTTCTGTGTATTATTATCATCCGGCAACTTTCTTCGGTTCAGACATTGGCCTTGGGTATTTGTGGTACCTACTAACCAATAACCTGACCTCTGAAGAAAACAATCACTTTGTTATTACTGGGTAAACGCATGGATCATTTTCTGTATACAAAACTTGTTTATGTGTGTTATATATATAATATTTATTTTCGTTCATGCAAATTTCTACTTGTATTCCTATAATAGACCCCTGTGGAACGCCACAACATAGTCGGCTCAAAGTCGAACAAGTTAATCAACAAAAATGGATATAGGCTTGAATGAATTAATTGCAGTAATAACATGGTCAATTGCACATTTTAAAATCAGAATTATTCGTCTTATTATTTTAGGTCAAATATTCGCGGAATTTTGATAAAATTTTTTTTAAATAAATTCAATTTTAACTTAATTCAATTTTATATACGTGCAACCTTATTTACTAATAATTCAGAAGCGAAAATAAATTGGATCGGTTTAATTGTTTTATTAAACGGAAAAAATATGATGTATACAAATAAATACCGATTACAGGACCGGTTTCTAGATGTTTTACGTATTTTTTTTTATTGGAATTCTGTACATGTCACAAACATAAACGGAACTTACGTTGATACATTTTTATTTCTTAATAATATTGTTTTAAGGAGCTTTTTGAATTTCCTAACTATTCCAACATGTTATGTCAATTTATAGAAAAACGTTATATATTGGACTTTTTTCAGTTGAGATTCTTCAAATTTTTAAATTTTTATTATTCTTTCAAAAATCCGAATACGCTAATTTTTGAAAGAATAATAAAAATTTAAAAATTTGAAGAATCTCAACTGAAAAAAGTCCAATATATAACGTTTTTCTATAAATTGACATAACATGTTTGAATAGTTAGGAAAAGGAAAATACACAACTTTTGCCTTTGACGTCTTTTAACATTTTAAAACATAAGGCAATAATTTTTAAAATTTTGATTTTGATATTGGTGTAGCAAAGTACCGGGTATTCCATTAAGCGTGGACAGGTAGCATATCTCAGGAAATAATAGTCGTAGGGCGATGGGGAAAAAATTGTTTTAGGGAAATTGACCATGGGAAATCGCTGAAAATAGTTTTTTTAGTTCCTAACTACTAACGCTAGGGGGCATAATAGATACAGTAATGCGAAAAATGCATTTTTATTGAAAATTTAGCAATATAAGTTAAAAAAACAATACTACCACAGTAATGCTACTGAGATTCGGCATCTTTTTGGTGTATCGCTCTTTAATGTGCGGCTTGAAATAAAGGCAGCAGGGAAGGACGAAATTTTACCTATGATAATGTCTATAACTTTGGTTTGGCTTAACCGAATTTATCAATTTAATTTTTGTTTAAGAACTAAAACCTTGCTGATGAAGAAAAAAAATATTTCAAATCATAATCGTTTTTTGGGGCTCCGCTAGATGGCAATATTTGCAACGCCTAAGGTTTTTTTGATTTTTCTTTAAAAATTTAAATGGAATGATACAAATATTTTATCAAAAATGAAAAGTAAATTGAATTTCCAACAAAAAAGTCCAAAACTGCACATCAAAATCATTATTCGTTTCAGAGTTATGGCTAAAAGAACGTTGTTCACCAAAATTCTTTAATTTTCCGTGATCAAGAATGCCATGGGAAGTAAAGAAATAGGTTTAAACTTTATTAAAGTGGTAGTTTAACAAATGAAAATAATGAAAAATTCATTAAAATTACCAAAATGCAGAGCTTTCATGAAATTTGTTAAAAGAGGTATATCTAGATACCCATGAAACAAAATTGGAAAGTTTCCATGCATGGAGACAAATAAATAAACGCGAATCTGCTGCTAAATACCCTGACCGAAGTCAAACTGAAAGTATAAGAGTTCGGATCTGTTCTAAGCAGATAAATTTGCGGTTAGATCAGAATTTTTGTGGTCATACATATAAGTAAGTACATACATGAATGCATTTGAGAATATATTTGACCCAAAAAACCGCTTTTTCATAGTCATTCACTTAGTATAAATTACATTTGATGTATGTGTTGTTTTTAAAATAACTACAATAATTTTTAAGACATTAAAAGAAAGAAAGTTTAGTGAAACAATAGTAGTAAATACTTAGTTATTCTTGTGAGTCCTACATAAGACAATGCTCGACGTTAATGAAGCTATGGTTGTCTTCCTAATGCGAAAATATAGTACCAAGGTATATTATGCCACAAATAATATATTCTTGTCACATGTGGATTTAAAATAAGTTAAGAATCAACAAGAATCACTTGTAGGTAAGATATCCAAGAGAATTGCTAAAGATTCTTGATTTCATGGAAGATGGAGTTTATCCCGCCAAGGGTGTGACCACTGGCTTTTACTCTCTCAACTATTGAGAACAATATCTAAATACAATTTGGTGTTGCTCAAAAAATAACGTGAGTTTAATAGCTCTGCTTTATGAAATTTGTATTAATGAAATTCATAAATTTATAAAACATATTGCATAGAATAAGACAGCTATTATTATTATTAATACAGAAAATGGTTTCTAATCGTTGCGTTGATCTGGGACTCAGTGTATATTAGGTTTTAATTTCTTTGCCTTTTTTTTTTATCTATCTAATTTGTTAAAAGGAAGTATGTCAAAATCGTTTGCCATAAACCAGTGGAAGAGATTGTTGTTTTCTATAAGATCTAGTATCTCAACACGAGTATAGCAAAAACATACAATTAGATTTTAAAACAATTAAGGATATGTAGGGAAGAAACACCTTGATATAGTGCACACAAATAAAATTGGATATTTTGCAAACAGTCTAGATAGGTGCTGGAAATAAAACTACTCAAAAATGAAGCGCACAATAATTTAACATCTTAGATTAATCAGCCACGAATTTTCAACCTATACTGATTTATAATATTTAGTTGCAAACGGTGTCGAAATTCTCTGTAGACCTTGCAAATCATGCGTTAGAGAAAATTCCGCAAACGATGTTCGGGGACTTCCCATACACTTATGAGTAGCAGATATTAAGGACATCGGTATTTACCGCTGATATTTTTTTGCTGTTTTGCTTTGGTCCGTAGTTTATGTCTTTGTTATTCCCATTAATCTCCAGACTTCATAATATAATTGCGTCTAAAGATATATTAAACATATATTTTACTGAGGAAGAAAATTTCCACTAGAACATTCGCTACTGTTTTAGCTTCTTCCATCCATAAAGAGCACATGATCAGCTCAGCTATGTTTATTCTAATTCTTTCAATCTGTGTTTAGGCGTATTTCTTCAGATCTCATCTGTTCCATCTTCGTTTTCGAGTGTTTTCTTCAAAATGGCATTAAAGACATTTTGAGTATAATTCTGAAGGACCTCAATGATCGTTCAGTCACCCTAACTCCTTAAAGGGTGGGAAAACCCACGAAACAGCGAGCCTTTCGAATTATTACGACAGGTCTCTTAATACTTATGTTTGCCTAATAAATTGTTTCTTTTTTGTGGAGTTAGATTCGTAACTCCCCCTCCTCCTGTAACTCTAGAGCAGATAAAGTAATTTATTAGTGATTGGAACTCTCGATGAAATTACAGGAGCGACACCAATGTTTATCTAACGTATATATTCGCGTCGCAAAACTTATATTTTGTAAAGTATATTCATACTCACTCAGTAGTAGTTATCTACTATTGGTTTTTACCGGTTCGCTTGTTTCGTGGTTTGAGCTTGACCTACTTACTTGCTTCCTTTTCATAACCTTAGTTCCCCAAGAGAAAGTTTTTAGTTACCAGTCGAATAAATATAATGGGACATTCTTTTCCCTTTTATTTACCGTAAAATAATAAGATAATATTTTAATCTAATAATAGCATCAACTTTATGCAATTTGTATTGTCGGCGACTGTTATTGTTTGGTTGTTATTTCCGATTGTTATACTGGAAATCGATGAACACTATGAACAGTTTTTCTGATGATGTACAAAAATATCTACACATTTATGGCATTTTACTACGGTGGCAATACGTTGAAATCCCTGAAAAATAATTTGTTTTCAGTCTGCCACAACCACCATTCACGTCCAAATAGAGCTAGAGCAAGTTAGAGGTCGAAGATTGTGCATGTAGAGTGTCAGCTCTGACAGTTGACTTTTTTTTGTGTGTTTGGTTTATTTAAAGATAAGAAAAAAATATCGCGATATATTAGTTAGTAAATGTAACAAAGCGGCTTAGATATTAATCTGATCTACTATTTTCTCATTCAACTTCGTCACTTTCACCGTATAAACGTTGTCATTTATTTCATTATTTAAATGTTTGCTTGACCATTGCACAGAACATTCTTCCTCTTAACAACAATTTACGACCTACTACACAACTGCATTTTCGCTTCAATAAATTTCACAAACATATCGCCATGTAGTACAAACTTATACGTATATCTTGCTATAATATTATTTATTTACACTTTTTTATTTAAATATAGTTCCATTTAACAAACAATACACTGAATGCGTAAATTAATAAATACATTAATTGTACAGGGCGTCCTAAATTCACTTTTTTCCATTTTGCTAAGAAAGAGAAATGGTCATCAAACATAGAGGGTTGTTTACTATTTCTCTAATTAACGTGTGACTCTATAATAGAACTGTCCTTTGTTGGTAATACTTATATCTGATTAGTGGCTAATGTTCAATCCTGGAGAGTTCATCAGTGGTTCTGCAACTTTTAGAAAAGAATGAATCCGACAGCATTGAACATTTATGAACAAAAAATAAAATGCTTAATTATTACTACTAAATAATATCTACAATTTGTCATAATTGTTGATTATTTTTGTCAAGTGTCATATTTATTTGCTATCTAAAGCCATCATGGCCAACTAAAATCAATTAAACTTCAAACTCATATCACTATTGTAATAGAAAAATGTAAAATTGCCAATATTTTGAAAACTATCAGTTTTTGGGATAGACATCCTTTCATAAACTTGCCCTTATTTTTGATGCAAAAAAATAAAAAAAATACAAAATGGGGGGTTGCCATTTAAAAATTTTGAATTTTGACACTTTCTTCAATTTGATTTTTTACCCTTTTTTTCAAATACCCTGTATTAATATTTACTAAAAAAATATACGTGGGCGCCTAAAGTAGGTCTAGGATATTCTAAGAAATTAAGTTATTAAAGCTTCCATATAATAAAAAATTGTTATTATTCTTTATTTTGAAAACGTCATTTTTGACATAAAATTTCAAATATTTCGAAAACGGCTGGTGATAGGTACAACATAGTATGCATGAAATATGTTTAGAATTACAAGGAGAATCCAAAAAGAATATAATTTATATAGAGTCGCATTTGAAATAAGGAAGTTGACACCCATTTCCGGTGTAACCGGAAGTGCTAGATTCTTGAAAACATTTTAGCCGAATTGGTCCCGTCGACCTAAGTACTACACCAGATTTTCAGATTGTTCCACCTCCATAATCGATCGAATCATGATTAGAACTAGTGATATTGTATAAGGTTCCTTAAGCCACTGATGATGGACACGTAGTCCGAAACATAATAGTAAGGTTTCAACGTATATACATAGATCCTTTTGTGGAGTAGACTTTGTTTTATTCAAAATAATATCCTCGATAGATGGATTACTTCAGAAAAAAAAATAATAAAGGTTTCCAAGATTTTGCCGCTGTTTCCTCCCATTCACTTCATACATTTCTCGATTATTTTTAATTAAAACTAAAATGCAACAAGCAAAATTAACATAGAACTAATATATTTGGATTTATAAACATAATGAAAATTAAACTATCTCTTATAACAATGTGATTATTACTCCTAATACTTTCTCTTTGTGCTAAAATACTACTTTTATGAATGAAATACAAAATTAAAATTCGGTATTCTTGTTTATTTTAGGTAAATTCTCGCACGATCTCCATACAATAACATGGTCATAATAAATAGATTTTCGCTTTTAATTTATCCACATTGACTTTCCTCGTACAAATTCCAGATCCATATAGAAATCATCCCCTGTTTTTACTGTCCAGGGATGCAAATGAAGTGCGCCACTGGCAATATGATGCATACTGTCGATCCTTGTATCCAAAATGAAATAACGGTTGCTATTGCTTCGCAGAGGTTTGAAGAATAAATAAAAACCGCCAATTTTGGGGTCCGCATACCCATAGTTACATCCGTGTTAGTTTTGCCAAAGAAAGGACTTAGTCACCAATGCATGATTGCGTCATTTGCATTACAAGGGCTTCAACAACTTTCACCTCTGAGAATATTAAAAATAAATACTTGCTTGTGAAATATTTTTCATAATATGTGTGGGCTATTTTCTACATTCGTATCATATATCGAAATTATAACCATTTTATTTACATTATTTTTGTATAACAATGGAAGGTTCATTAAAATAAACAATTAGGCATGGGGAAAGTTTGTATTGTTAGACATGCCTACTACGGATCTACAGGGTTCCAATTATTTGTCTGCAACATCACTGATATCTCGATTACGAAACTATCGACTAACTTTTAGCTCATGAATTAATTTACTTTACTTTACATGGATGGGATTTTTGTTTTTTTTTTACTAATCATATGCATTTCTCAACTAGGGAAATGGACTTAGTGTTGAGTTGGTACAACCAAAATTAAAACTGTCTGAGGCAAACTCTGCAAGCTTGTCTTACGATGCTGAATAATTTTAAACAACAGTATACGAGATGCTGATGGTAGCAGTCTCAATTGAATCGACCTGTAGATTATATTTTAAATTATATTCACGGTTATTTAACATACTTCTCTTTATAATAATAATAATTGTTGTAAGAGATATTTGAAGGTTGAATGTTAGGAAAAATAAATAAATGACGCTTCTTCTATTATAGGAAATCTTTATCGATAATAAGGAAAATTTCTCTTTGAAAAAGTGCTGTGTAAGTCATTAGAAATCTTATGATGCCATATACAAATCCAGACTTAAGCTATCTCTACATGTATGACAATGTAGATGCTATGCTTCCGTGACATTAATTTTAAATAAATTCATGCTAATTATTGATTAAGAATAATTTTATTTAATTATTTAACAAATTGTTGGAGATAAATAGAGATACATCCAATTATGCTCGTTGTTTAAAAATAAAAATAAAATATACTCACCTCATTTTTCAACGCAAAAGCCACTATACTAGGAGCGACGGCAATCGTTCCAGGAGACTTATCCAGATAGTATCATTGTGCTTTGATCACCAAACCAGAGACAATGAATTTTCCAGTAAACGTGTGCAATCAAAAAAAATAATAATAATCTCCATCCATATGTAAGTGAATTTACTTGATTGAAAATTAGAGAAAAGTTAACGAGCATTGTTATTCATTGAATTTTTTCGAAATGTCTTTACACAAGGTGTAATTTAGAGTAATTCCTATTTTGGGCAGTGGTTTTATTTTTGATAAACATCTTTATATTCCTAGTCATACGAGGGTTGCCTTTTATATTTCGGGATTAGAGAACAAAAACAAATATTAATCATCGAAAATCACTTTATTGTTTTTCAAAATATTCCCCATGAAGATCTATACACTTTTGCATGCGTTTGAACCAATTGTCGAAGAACTTTTGCCACTCTGATTGAGGTATCTCCAAAACATGTATTCTGAATGCAGCAACCGTCGAAAAACGTTGACCTCTCAGTTTGTTTTTTACGTACGGGAATAAAAAGAAGTCATTCGGTGCCAAGTCAGGACTATACGGCGGATGACTCATCAAATCGATGTTTTGGGTGCTCAAAAATGCAGTGGTTTGAGCCGATGTGTGAGAGCTCGCATTGTCGTGGTGAAGAGTGATCCGTCTTCGGCGGTTGGTTTTCCTGATTTCTTGAAAGACAACTGGCAAACAAATGGTTGTGTACCACTCATAATTGACTATTCTGCGTTGTTCTAGTGGTACGGTTACGACATGCCCAGTTTTTCCGAAAAAACAGGCGACCATTTACTTGGAAGTGCTTCGTGCGCGAACAACTTTTGTTGGATTTGACTCATTTTGAAATACCCATACAGTAGACTGCTGTTTACTTTCGGGCTCATACGCGTAAATCCACGAATCATCACCTGTCACGATGTCATAGACGTGTTTCGAAGCACTGCGATCGTAGTTTTTGCGCATTCCTTTCGACCAATCGACACGAGCCTTTTTTTGAGCGATTGACAAATTGTGTGGGATCCAACGCGAACAAATTTTTTGACAGTCAAATATTTATGCAATATTGAATGTATGCTGGTCCCACTAATGCCTAAGGTTGTCTCAATCTCTTGATAGGTCACATGACGATCTCGCACACAGCATCAATGGATTTCGGAACAACTGATTTTGGAAGACATTCACGAAATTTGTCTTGGAGTGAACTACGACCACGATTGAATTCACAATACCATCGATAAACACTGGTCCTTGATGGAGCTTCATCGCCAAAAATTGATTTAAGTTGCTGAGTTAATCCACGTCGAAAGTTGCAAAAAATAATCGCACGAAAATGTTCACGATTTAATTCCATTTTTGGGCCGAGATGAATCTTTTAAGTTACTGTAAACAACACAAACAGCGCTCGTATGTCAAAACGTTCTGATAACGTATAACCTCAAAAATGTCCAACTTTACGATAGAGCTGTCAGTTGCCAGATTGCAACACCAGGGTTGCCAAATCGCGAAATATAAAAGGCAACCCTCGTATTCGAAATAAACCTTACAAGACTTACACATAATATGCAAATCTGATATTTGAAATTCAAAACTTCTTACACGAGTCATATTACACTATAAAGAGTAAAGACCAGTAGTAACATGTGTGGGCATACCTTTATGAAATTTCAATCCAATATAACATTATTACACGCATGATGTCTTGCTTCTCTAGCAAGAAGTGCTTGTCACGGCGTAAGAATAACGAAAACAACAGACAACAACCATAGACTTCGGGAAATCTGGGTCGATAATACATCCGTATTTCTAAGACTATAAGCCTATGTATGCACTGTCCACCGACCTTGACATCGCACAGCTTATATTATTATTATATTAGAAATTTTTTCTTTATTTTATATTATACTTTCTATCAGATACAATATACCTACCTACCTGCTATAAAATATTATATTGCCAAAATATATGGAAGATACAGTACCGCTTTTATATTGCCACATAAAAATCAAAATAATAATAAATCGACTTTATTGGATCACTATCAATGCTGAAAAATACATTATAAAAGAAAAAAGAATGTGTTTACATTAGGCGAGCTCTAACCCAACCCAATGAAGAACCAAGCTCAGATTTACTCATCATTTATTATGACTCCAGTGCCGTTGTGTATTTATATGGGAACACCTCAGGGGAGTATATTGGGACCTCTTCTATTTTTGATATACATTAATGACCTCCCTGAAAATATCACACATGGATGGATGTGAAGACGATACAATGATGATGATTTATGATAAGGACCCAGATAAATTGATTATCAAGATCAGTGAAACATTGGGGGAATTGCAATCATGGTTATAATCAACTATGGAAAGACTATTTCGATCTAAATTTTAATAACACCTCCCTGATGTGGTCAGAATCAGCAAAACTGTTTTTGTTGACGATAAGTTAAACTGTAACGCATATTGACCATCTTTGTCCCATGCGTCTACTTGTATAAGTTACGATCATATATCAATGAACCATGTTTTAAAAATGTCCCCCGTGGTTATCTGGAAAAAATATCCATTTTGAATTACTTAGATCGTCCCGTATAGATATTTTCATTTTACTAACAATATAGTAATTAAGGTATCCATTGTAAACAAAAATGACTTCAATATTTATTTTATCATGTTAGATATTGATTGATGAGGGTCGAGAAAATGTTGCACGCAATGTTTTAATGTAATTTTAAAAACCATCTAATGTGTCTTCTGAATTATAAAAAAGGATCGGTATAGGTAGTTATTTTTAGAAGAAAAGTCTATAAAGGGAGTTTTGTGATAAAAAAAACATTTAATCGATTTGTATGTTGTAGTAAAAATAATGACACCCTTGCACTGGGTTTCAATTTGTTTCATTGTAAATGGAGCTTCTTTGTGAAGCGTCATAAAACCAATCGCCCCATTCGTCATTTACTAGCCCAAGGAAGTGAACAAGGTGGCCAAGATAGCAGAAGATTTATCTTAATCTTAACCAATATGATTTTATATTTTTTAACTGTTGACTGGCTACATCAATCAATCAATTGGAAATAGAAATTCTGTTTATGTGGAGATCCCTCTGGCGTTTTTGAGTTTTGACCATATCTAAGTGTATTAATCTTTGAGTACTACCCCTCTTTGTATTACTACCTGTAAAAATAATTGGCCGTATTTTGCTGTTTTTTTTTTTTGGTTGTTTGATCCGTAAAGGTGTCTTATTAATTAATACAATATTTTTTTTCTTTGCTATAATATTATAGGAAAGAAAAAAGTGGGCTTAATAACAATATTATTGTATTCAAAAAGTTTTGGTTAATTTTTCTAATGGACACAATTAAATTTACCTGGAAAAAATGACCCTCCCCAGAAAAATTACATGTTTATGCTTTAATGGTTTCTACTTTAAATGTGCAAAATGTCTGCCGCCTACCCTTACACATAATCTATTAATTATGAAATTAACTAAAATATTTTGATGATTATTAAGACCACTTTTTTGTTTACTACCCGGTAACAGGGTTTATTATTTTTTTTATTATTTATTAATAAGACACCCACAACACACAACCAAAAATAAAACCGTTGAATATCCGCTAATATTTTTTTATAGCTTTACAAGTGAACTCAATATTCGATTTATTGGAAACATACAAAAACCCCCGCCTTCCTCCCTTAGAGTTGGATCGATGCACTATGCAGGGTGTCCTATTTCAAAATAACAACTTGCTTACAAAGGTTTTATACAAATTGTTTTTCTGTTAGTTTATGCTTAATAATTAAGTGTGGTTTAATAAAATAAACGAACAAATCAGAGTTAAACATGCTAACAATAATAACCGGTTTTTAGCAGATTATGTTAATCCTTGCTAAGTCACTGTTGTTTAGATGCTAGTTTTTTCGTGGTCTTCCTGATTTAACAATCAGGAAAACCACGAAAAATATATCGGAATTTGGATGAAAAACCACGGGCAGTGTATTAAAATTCCATTTAACAAATATCGATTTTTGAATAATAACAATCTATAAGTAATCAAATTTAGTAATAATATACATATACTTATTAAATATTACCTAGATTTTTTATAAATAATAACGTTTTCACTCCTAAATACATTTATTAGTTATACCAGCCGCACTATTGTATTTCTTTGCTCCAGTTAATAATTAGGTATTACCACCACACATGATAAATTCATCATAAATCTATGCTCTATGGATACGTATTTGTAAAATAGCTTTAAAATATAATTAAATCATTAGATAAATTGATGCGCAAGTAGCTTAGATCAATTTAAAATTAAATAAATTCTCTTACGTGTAGAATAATTATACGTAAATAGTCCCATGCTAACGGATTTAAATGGTCTCAAGCTCTCTGATGGTCTCAAGGTCTCTGAAGGTTCTTGGCTTCATTAAGCGTTGTCATGTCGATTCTCTGAGGCTTCTTTACACAAGTTTGGTCAGACCGTGCCATGAGTATGACGCATACTCTGTCTGGTCTCCACATTATACTGTGCATCTAGTTAAAATTGAGCAGGTACAGCACAAATTTCTTAGATACCTAGCCGACAAACTGCATATAGACTTTATTTTTGAGAATCGTTTTGAATTATATGCCGACTTAGAGTCCTACCTTGGCATTGACACGTGATCGACGACAGAGACATGATTTGATTTTATTGTATAACCTTATAAATGGAAGGTTGAATTGTCCTGATCTTTTGGGCAAGATTGGAATTCATGTTCCATATCGTGCAACGCGTACGAGGAGTATGGTTCACCAGACACATTCCAGAACAAATTATGGTTGCAATTCATTTTTGGCGCGCTCAATGCGTCTCGCCAATGACAGTGAAGAGACACTGGATTTTTTTGTCCCGAGAAATACCTTTTTGGGTTCAGTAGGACACCTCTTTGATAATTGATACGTTGTGTTGTACCATATTGCTTTATAATAGTGAAGTATTGATCGTGTAGAATAATTATTATTATCCATTTTATTTGTGATTGATTTTTATTTGACATTTTTCGATTGTCTAATTCTTTTGAAGTGTTTTATTGTAGAACTATTTATATTTATTGTAATTTTGTATAAAATGGGCGTTTGCCCGTAAATAAATAAATAAATCCAATCAATATTTTAAAATATTGATAAATTTTTATTATTTTAGTAGATTTTCAAAAAAAAAATCTAACTACTCAGGTGATCGACAGAATCGAAATTTTGAAAATTTTTTTATGCAGTCCTTCATTTCATGACCCTGGAACCCTGAAAATGATCTCAGTTCAAAAGTTTACTCGAAAATATAACGCAGAAACAACTACGCAGGTTGCTAGATTTGTTAGGTAGGTTCAAAATGAGTGGGTATGCTCCAGACCCTCCACTGCGACCACCGAGGGTCTATTGTGACTCAGAACTAGTTAGATTTACTATTGAGACTCGTAGAGTAAATTTAGCACTTTTTTTTGTATAAGTTGTTACATTATGCGGAGTGAACTGTCCAGAATTATTGGCACAGTATCCTTAGATTGCAAAGCAGACAGAATGTTAGTTTTTCTGTGCAAGAGCCAGTTCGAATATACTTTTGAGACTTCAAAGACAATGCACTGTGTCACAAATCGAAGAAAACTATGGCAAAATTGAATGAATTGGGCTTCCAATTGCTTACCCACCGTATTCTTCACATTTAGCCCCCAGCAACTGTTTTCAGATCTCAGAGAATCGCTGAAACTGAGGCCTATTTTGACGAGAAAGAGAAATGGTGCTATAAAAATGATATCGAAAAGTTGGAATCGCTATACCCGTTGTATTTCCATCGAGTTTTGTGAAAATTTTTCTTTCTTTTAGACTCGCTGGTAAAGGGGTTACTTCACCAAATATTGCGAATCAATTCTAGCACTCTAAATGCGCCAAGAGACCCAACGTCGAGATATGATGATGAATTGACGATGACCGATTATTATTTCTCCCGATATTAGAGAGTCTGTTTCGACAATTACCCACACTGTTCTTGATGTGGATCTTAGAGAAGAAGATTTTTATTGACTTTGGAGCACAGTGCCAAAACTTCTGCCTGGAATACAGTAGCGGGAAGCCGCAGATATTGTGAAGATTTGTTAAATGGCTTGCTAGTTACAAAAAATTCAATCAGATCAGGGCAAAATCCAGATTTCAGTTGAACATTTTAAAAAACCAACCGAGGATATTGTAGAATACAGCGTCATAGGACAAAGATTAAAGACGAAATTTCAAAATTGTTCTGTCAGAAAAATAAACAGAAATATTCTCTATAAGATGACGTTCTTCTAGTTTCGAAGAAAATCCCAAAAACCGATTTTTGAATCTTCTTTTAAGAATTGTAGCTCCATTTTAATTACTAAACGTTGTCGAAATATTGACCAGGAAATAAAGTCAATAAATAAACAGCACGCTCATGAATGAAAATAATAAAAGCGTGAAAGAACGCAAAATGAACTTAATGTCGTGTACAAATGTTAATAATTCTTTTCAAACATCATGCAGATTAAATATTAAAAGCTGTAATAAGTTTTTGTGGGTAATTCTAATACAAAACAAGCTTACTATGGTAATAATAACATATAATGCCTGTTTTATCGTTGTAGAAATTTGCAAGTTAAATAGAAAAGCAAATAGTGGAGTTTAAAACATCGATGAAAATTAGAGGATAAAGTAATCAGCTGGTTTGTTGAAACAGCAATGAATTAACAGATATTTTGTTATCGCAACTTTGTTTCAATTCCAATAGAAACTAAACAATAATTAATTCCTACTGAAAAAATAATAATAATCTGATATTAATGTGCATTTCTCTAGCAAAGGCCAGCTCTTAAAGAAGTCCCAAACATCGTTCAGAACATAGATAATTGGATTCTAGATCTTCGAACGCTTTATAATTTATCCCCTGAGGAAGGGTTTTGGTGAATATTATCGAAACGTCTCTAGAAAAAGGTATTAAATTTTGCACATCTACTCAAGTTTTAAACCTTAGAAACAAAAAGCAAAAAGATTAAAAATGTTTGTTGCACGTTTTTGACAAAAATGCAAGGGTTGCAAAATTTTCAAAGGGAATGAAAGATGAAATTTTTTATTTACTTGTTTTGAAGGTTGAATTATGTTAAAACATGAATGTGGCAGGCTCAATAGTTTCGGAGTTATTAATTTTTCACCATCAGGATCGTTTTCCTGCCATCTTTTAAAGCCTCAGTACGCCACTGCGACGGCCTGTAAGTGACAGTGAAAACATACGATTTAAATCTAATGTTTTTATCTAATTTGTGCCAGAAAATGAATGAGACAGGCTCAATAGTTTCGGAGTAATTAATTATTTACCATCAGTACCGTTTTGGCTGCTATCTTTTAAAGCCGCAGTACGCCACTGCGGCGTCCTGTTTGTCATAGTGATTATATGCGGTTTAAAACTAATGTTGTTATCTAACTTGTCCTCTAAAATGAATGAGGCAGGCTTCATAGTTTCGGAGTTATTAATTTTTCACCATCAGGTTCGTTTTGGCTGCCATCTTTTAAAGTCTCAGTATGCCACTGCGACGGCCTGTAAGTGATAGTATATACATTTTAAAGCTAATACTATTATCTAACTTATGTTCAAAAATAAATGTGGCAGGCTCAATAGTTTCGGAGTTATTAATTTTTCACCACCAGGATCGTTTTGCCTGCCATCTTTGAAAGCCTTAGTACGCCACTGTGACAGCTTGTAAGTGACAGTGAATATATACCTTTTAAATCTAACGTTGTTATCTAATTTATGCTAGGAAATCAATGAGACAGGCTCAATAGTTTCGGAGTAATTAATTATTTACCATCAGTACCGTTTTGGCTGCTATCTTTTAAAGCCGCAGTACGCCACTGTGTACTGTCAGTCATAGTGAGTATATACGTTTTAAAACTAATGTTGTTATCTAACTTGTCCTCGAAAATGAATGAGGCAGGCTCAATAGTTTCAGAGTTATTAATTTTCACCATCAGGATCGTTTTGCCTGCCATCTTTGAAAGCCTTAGTACGCCACTGTGACAGCTTGTAAGTGACAGTGAATATATACCTTTTAAATCTAACGTTGTTATCTAATTTGTGCTAGGAAATCAATGAGACAGGCTCAATAGTTTCGGAGTAATTAATTATTTACCATCAGTACCGTTTTGGCTGCTATCTTTTAAAGCCGCAGTACGCCACTGTGTACTGTCAGTCATAGTGAGTATATACGTTTTAAAACTAATGTTGTTATCTAACTTGTCCTCGAAAATGAATGAGGCAGGCTCAATAGTTTCAGAGTTATTAATTTTCACCATCAGGATCGTTTTGGCTAATAACTTTTAAAGCCTCAGTACGCCACTGCTAGGGCATGTAAGTGATAGTATATACGTTTTATAGCTAATACTATAATGTAACTAATGATAAAATATTAATGGGGCAGGCTCAATAGTGTCGGAGTTATTAATTTTTCACTGATATCTTTTAAATCATCAGTACGCCACTGCGACGGCATACCGTGGGAGGCTACTGGTAATTAATTTTCGGGAAAAACTGAGACAACCTGTAACAGAACTTCTCTAAACTTCATGAAATATAAATTATATTAAAGAAGAAGGACTGATACAACGTTAAGTATCTCAAATTGCATTGAAAGTTTTTGAAATAACTTTTTTCAACTTCATAAACATCCTATTTATTATAGTGTAGGTATTTCAAATTATAAGTTTTGTCATTGATGCATCGATAGATATTTACGTTCACGATGTAATATCAATGTACCTAAACTTATTAAAGCTTAAGTTTATTCTGTTAAATGGGCAGGTGTTACTGACATCAAGAAATAAACAACTTCGAACACACAAAACTTATTCCAAAAGCCAGCTGGACTCCCTTTATTCTCGACGTCACGCAAACTTTATATATTTAACCGTAGGTACACAGCTCAAAGAATTAAGTTGCCAATTATTCTCTAACGCATACGACGACGTAAACACAGTTATCTAAAGTTTAGTATTAAATCGCTGTGAAGTTAATTGGACCACAACAATAATAAAGCTGGAATATTTTTAGGTTATACATAAAAGTAAGGTTTTATTTCCAAACATCAATCATCCTTTGATTGTAATAGTAGATTATACCGAACTTTTATGTTTGACCAGTACACCGAAAGGATCAAATGACTTGCCACAGCCCAACTTCTTCAAAAAATCCTTTCAAAAGACCAAACCATTGGCGTACGATCACCAATAGTTCCAAATGGACACAATGGCCAGGGGCGTGTGATTCGTGTCAGCAGAAAAAAATCCAATCGTCACTTACTGAATCACCCTGTTCTTATTATTAAATACCTGCGTACCCTATGTTATATTATTTATTTAATTTTATTAGCAAACTCCAGCTGCAAAGCGCATTAGTAGGTTACGGGAACATTTATAAAAGTATTTTCTTAAGCAATCATTTGGTTGATGTTGGTAGATATCAAAATTTAATTTACCTGCTGTTCTCATTTTTTTCCATTCAAACTTGTAATTTCTTTTACCATATTAAGTATAATAAGTACAAATTACATAATTTGGGAACAAAAACAAATTATATCTCCGCTAAAGTACAAACGAGACACCAATACAATGTAGGTATCTGTATACGTACAACTGTAATTATTTTCGTTGGATTCTCCCACTTAGTGACATCTATTGATATTTTGTGAAAATATTGGGTATTACTCGAAGATAGATGGCAGCTGCAGTTTCAGTAATAATAATTGCCACGCTAATTAATTATAGATAAATGTAATCATTTTTAATAATTATATTGCATTGATAATTTAAATTATATTTAATACCTACTTAAAACTATTTATAAAGACAATGATAAAACTAATGGTTTGTGTACGAGTTAGACAATATTCATCCGACTAAATAATAATACCTATCTTAGTTCAAATCTATTCAGTATATTTTTCATAAAAAATTTAGTAATTATTTGGTTTTTAACATCAAACAATTAGTTATATACTCTATAGTCAAATAATTTCTTTTCTCGTTCTTCCATAATTTATTGGTGGTTTATATTATATTTAAGTGATTAAATGAGATTAAATTATATCTAAATTATACATAAAGTTATTTCTCAAACATAAATCTATTTAGATAAGTAAATTTATTCACTTTCACCACTTACTCTTTTGTAATGTAACATGTAACCATAGAATAATGTTTATATACTGCAATAGAATGGACTCTCCCGTGTTGACGAGTGTGTCGATATAATTGCGCCATCTACTGGTTTGGAAATAAGCAAAAAAAACTGCATCGATATAAAAGGTAACCGTAATGCGTAATAGACAAGCTTTGTATCTCGACCGCTAGAGGTCTCTATTGCTTTAGGCGGGATATTTGAATTATTACTAATAATGAAACATGAATATGTTTTGTATTGTCCAATGTACTTTTTTTAAAATAGACGTAGTCGCAGTATTTTATATATGAGTAATAAAAACAATGCTTCATTTAAACAATACTTTATTTCCATTTTACAAAAATTTTATTTTTACACATATTTTTATTTATAATAGGTATAAAATGTTTCATTTCTTCGCTTAAAAAACTACTATAAATTAAATTAATGTTTTGTTTACAATATTTTTAATTTCAAATAAGAAAATGTTTAAAAACCAAATAGAAATGAACATACCTGGCAGTTTTAATGCAGGCAATACTCCCTTTTTGAGACAAACCCTACAATTGTAGATCTTCTCTACTGTCATTTCAGTAACCAAACGTTTGTTTCCACATAAACTAACCCACTGATGAAAAAGTAGCAGTAAATAAAGTATATAATATAGTTTATAATAAGTAAAACACAAAAATTTAGAAAACAAACTGAAAAAATAGATGACAACTGTTGACAACATTTATTTGTTGTAATTTATTGATTGTTATTGACACGACAACTACTGTCAAAAAAACTCGACCAACGCGCCTCTAGCGGCTTGGAAACAAGCTTTTTATCAACACAACTCTACGATTTAGAGTGCGCACACCATGCATGTAACCTATTAATTATATACATACTTACGACGACGTTGATTGCCATATTGAGGCAAAAATATAACTTTGTATATGTGTTGCATAACAACGATGGATTCTCAGAGCTCCTTATTTGTTGATTATATTTAATTCAATAGGTAGTTGGTTCCAATATAGAATTGTATTTATTTCATACTGCATAAACACGCAATATATTTTCAGCCATTTAAAACCATGCATCCGTTGCCACCACTGTTTATATCAAGATACTGACTAGTTTATTATAACGAACGGTTTCTGTAGTGTTGGTTATTCGACCGTTAGGTAGTATTTGCACAGTGCCTGTAAGATGGCGCTTGCGGAAGTTAACTGAAAATCTGTATTAGCGGTGATTGACCACACTACTCAGTTAACTTAGTTTAGTTTCATAGAGAGGTCGCTTCTATTTTTGATGTGTGGGGAAACCACAGAAGTGACGCATCTAGAGAAAACATTTTGATTTTTACTTCTGTTATGTTTATGGTATTGCCTAGTGTACGATAATAATATAGTTAACCGCAATATATATTTGTATTTGTTTTCACGTGTGCGAGTATTATTTATAATAAAGATTTGTTCATTGTGATCTCAGTTCTTCAATTAATATGTGGTATACAGAAACCCCACAGAGGTTTGGGAAATAAATCAATACACAGGCAATGGAAATTAGAGATCCTCATAGAAATTAATTAAGAATGATGCTCTGATTCGCGTATATACGGTAAGATGGAACCACATTCGTTTAATGGTATTCCTCTTATAATTATTAGGGTTTTTAAATAAGCAATAAAACTATAATATTTATAACAAACAATATAAAATGTTTATTCATTATGGCATATTATAGACTAAAACACATTACAAGTTAAATAAATAGTTACATTTACGTTGAACCTTGATTAACAATGGATAATATGGAACTATTGTTACGGGATGGCATAAATAGATAAACTTCTTTGTTAATTTCAAATGGTAGTAATTTACTTAAACCTTCGATATATCCACTGGCTTTCATTTTCCATCCGTCAATATATTCGAATGAATAGACTTGGAAATATTCGTTTTGGGTTACGAAACAGAGGAATGCATCTGCTACACCAAAACCTAGAAAAAATGCTTTTATTCAAAACAAACGTGTTCAATTCTTATACAATGAGTTACAATTAATTAATAAGGCTTTGGGACATAGTTCAATACACTCTATTGTCCTTAAACTGTATAGAGAAGCGCTGCTTTGAGGAAACTTAGAAATGTTTTTTGAAAAGTTATTTCTCAGACATACAGGGTTATTGCTGTACCTTAGAAGTTTTGGGAAAAGTAACCATACCATTGTCTTGAAAATTTAAGTGATTACTCAGGTCAACCCAATCTATCAGTCTATAATATTGGTATATTTGTACGACTTCCGGTTATACCGGAAGTTGATACCAATTTTCTTATTTCAAATGGAACACCCTATATATTATTATATTTTTGGATTCTCTATCAATTTTGGAGTATTTTATTTTAACACTTCCCTATGCCTATCTTCAGCCGTTTTTGAATAAATAATTTATTTTGAATTTTTTTGGTCCAAAACAGGTCTCTGGAAAATATTCGCCATTTTGTAGGTTTAATAGACAGAGTATTGAGTCTCTCCTACTAAAAATAGGCATAAGTCAATTTTCTCAAATAGCACACCTTGTATATTATCAAATATTCTGAAATAGAATCAAATTTGCTTTCAAATGATGTATCATGTTCCTATACCTAGACTGTAAGGTTTCTGAAATAAAAATAAGTTTGTATAAAAATTAGATGCAAACTGGACAGACATTTGCTCTCTTCCAAAAATGGAAACAAATGGTTTGGTAAAACACCAACAAAACATTGAGTGGACCTCATGCAAAGAAATATAAATTCGACTTACTATGCGTATAGAACACTGAAAGACCAATGACTGGATCTTCAATATCAAAAGTTTGGTAGTAATAGTAATTATCGAAGTACGAATTATACTTCAGCACCTGCGGAGGCGCACTTTTGTACGTTAGGACTATTAAACTTTCTTGTCCTAACACAAATCCAATGGCATCTGAACAGGCATATGGTACAGTCCTCATAATGTCAAACTAAAATGAAATAAAAATAATATTTACCCTATAAAATTTAATTTTATCTCTTACTTTTTCATTCATTTCATCAAATCTGTATATAGAAGTTGAGGAATTTTCGTAGCTAGACCCTTTGGTGCATACTATTAAGTTAATTCCTTGGGCCGATTTAAATACATGCAGTGTTTCTATACCGAAAGCTGGGATTTTCGGAATTTCAGTCATATGTGTCTATAAATTTTAGAAATTGAAATTAAGCTATTGACTTGCATAATATACGAAGCGATACAGAGCAGCCGCATATTGAATTCTATTCAAAATCACGTGTTCTACATGCCCCTGCTCTGTGTTGGTTCACCCTGTATAGTTCTATTTACTTAGGTACCTTATTTTCATTTAACTTCAACACAGTCCCGTCTAAATTGTGAGTATCGCCGACAGGATCGTAGTAGTTTCCTAAAATAATATATGTGCTTCTATTTGAAGTGAAAAACTGTACTTTACTGATGTATCCAGCCAGTTTGGATTGAGAGGTTACCAAACTAGTCTTGTTTTCTTGCTTAGATTCCCATGAAATGGTCGAAAATTCGTTGAAAACTTTTGCGTGATTTGTCCTAAAAATATTCAGTTAGTAAAACAAACGAATTGAACTTCTATTAGAGATACAAAACTAGCCACAAAACAAAATGGATTTTATGCAACACAATTCAAAAGTCGCTAATCCAAATTGCTTTTTAGAGTTTTACCAACAAATATGTAAAAAAGAGACTAAAGAAATTTTCAGTTTAAGTTTTTAGAGGCCTTTTCGCATACTAAATCAGAGAACGTATTACAAATATTCTCAATACAATTGACCATATCTATTATCAAAAACTACTCATTATTAAGTAACTCGATATTTTAAAAACTATAATTTCGTCAACAAGGCATCAGAGTTTTCATGACTGAGGTGGATACGATCTTCGTCCCAGCTTGCAGTCTACGAAGGTGAAAGAGTCGGCCGCCACCAAATCTGTTCAAATCTTTAGACAATCTCTATTCCTCCCGGTAGTTCATCCTTAACCAGTTCAATGACCGTTCTTCAGGCATGTTTTTACAATCTGTTGCATCATAATTTCAAGCTCCTCATCCATTTGGCCGATCTCATCATAAATGAGCAAAACACTTCATGTATTACAATTCTGTTCAAACCAAAATTGGGCACGGAAAAATCTTGGGCCTTAGAAAGATAAAGCAATAATTGGGATATTAAAAATGAAAACTACCTGCAATACTGCTTGTTGCTAATACTATTTGTTGCAAAGCGTATCGTAATATCATCATCACCACAATAGGTATAATCTCGTTGTAGTCCCTGATTTTCGATTTCTGCTGAGGTAAATCCTGGATTAATTTTGATGGTGTATTGAGTTGGACATGAACAATTCTTTGGTAAATTACAATAATCACTCGGTTCTTCTCCTACAGCATATATCATTAAACTTCCTTCACGTTCCTCAAATCTGGAGGTTTGGATATTTGGTAAAGATATATTTAAATGATGTGATGCCTCTATATACATAAAATCACTTGAAGATCCTAAAATATAAAAAATTTATAGATGATTTTGACAAGGTAGAACATGAACAACGGAACATACTATTTAGATATGGTGAATATTTGTTAATAATATTAAGTATTTTGTGTTTTATTTGACGAATGAGTTCTTCACCCGTTTTGTGAATATCTTTCTCAATTATATCTGTGATATTTTGCATTGGATACCCATTTATATATTTTGTTGTAATATTTCCATTAATTTCACTGGAATGCAATATTGTCTAAAACAATTTTTTATTTACATTAAAATTGTTTTTTGTTATACCGAGCAAAAGCATCAAAAAATTGAAATTTTTGTTGGAATAATAGTATAATTATTTCTTACCAGCGAAGAATTTAAAACCGTTGTATTCTCTTGAAGGATCGAGTTTTCATATACTTCACTAATATTGATACCATTGATTTCAGATACATTTAGACTTCCAATTATATGTAGATTCTCGTTGAAACTTTTTTCGCTGGTAATTTCCTGCATAGCAACATCAAATACCACATCATCAATTGGAATTTCGTTAATAGCATCAACAAAAAGATTATCTAAAAATAATGCACAAACATCGTTTTTTTTTTAAAAGCCATAACGTTTACAATTATTTTATTTATGTTAGAAATAAAGATAAGGGTTGATAAAAATCATGAACAGTTACAAATATTATTATTTTCAAATATGAAAATAAGTTTCCCTCATGATATCTGGTGCTCATAGAGTGATTAGAGGCATTTGGCTCGAAACGATCTCAACCTATTCTCCAACTTTAACTGTTTGATCGTACATTAAACAAAGAAGAATATCCCTTAGTAGCTGAAGAGAAGAGAGATGCTCTAGACATTGTTTGCAAATATTTTGCAGACACAGGATTATTATCAATACTAATTAAGTTGGAGGCTACGTCCGACCCTTTCCATAAGTCTCAATCTTGCGCCTTTTATTTGTTGATAAATTAATGAAGTTGCTTTTGTTATAAACTATGATTTGGGTTTAATCATCATAAACAAGGTAAGCAATCTGACTTACAACTGAATCCCTCTAAGCCCAAGGTTTTTACATGTATCTCTAAACGTATCCAGCATCTTTCATAATCAGATAAACCAATAACGAAAAAAGAATGAATGTGTACCTATTGTTAGAAGTACGGTTACAAGAAGATTTTATTTTGGTCAGTTGACCAAAGTAAGGTTTTACCGAAACCAATTTTTACCTTCAATATCAACGTCTTCAAAAAAGTATACTCCGTTTGTGATTTGGTCCATTGTGGTATTTAACAGCAGCCGATGGTTTAATATAAAATTGAGATCGAAGCTGTTTATTCTATTTACATCCAAGTTATCTTCAACATGTAACGAATCAAAAATAGCTGTCGGAATTTTGCTGAGATTTTTTAAACTTACTAAGTTCTCTGGTAACATATTTGAGATAACATCACTCTAAAATAATTCAAGTTGAAACTGTCTTAAACATTAAATTTAGTAACCCTTACATTAAAATTATTTGTTTGTAGGCCTGCAAAAAATACTTTGGTACCAGTAACAGGGGTCTGATTAACAGTATCTTGGCGTACTAGCTTCTCAAAAAATAAATTCAGATTTTTATCGTTTAATGTTGAAGTGTTCGTATTGCCATTCACGATAGCTTCTGACGTTTCTATTTGACTAAAAGTGTTGTGACCAGTGACAATCTATAATATAATAATATTAGATATCGTTGATATTTTAATTGCTCTAAACTTTAACTTTGAGATTGAGCTTCTTGGTTTATTCCATGTTTAAATTCACAATTAAAAGCATTACCTGTTCTTCAGATGAATCAGACAAGAGAGCATCACTCACAATTTCACTTAAATCTACTCCATTGATATTCTTTGAAGCAAATATATTTTCTGCTTTTATATGGTTGTCAAAAGTAACCTAAAAGTATAAGACATAGTTATTAAAACAACTAAACAACCACTTATGCTAATAAATAACTTACAGCTGCTGTTATATTGTTTGAAGAGTTTTTCTTAACAGTTTTTTCAATAATTCTGTAAACCAAACTAGTTTCATCCAAAACAGTCATGTTACCGTCGATAGAAATTCGATCCCAAAACCTCAATTCAGGTTTTCGGATATTTTCAATAACTTTTTTAATATCACATGGTGAGATAGTTGTGCTATTGACAGATTTATTAAATTTTGAATTTAGAATTGTGACTCCGTTTGGAGCGTAAATTTCTTGAGGCTCAGTCTTGGAGATATCGATCAAATGGGTCGTGTTTACATTATTTATTTTGTTTGTGATAACGTTATCTGAAAATGAAACGTAAAATTTTAATTATGTAAATGTCACTTTGTCTGGCATAGCTGGATTCTAAAGCTGTTCGATGAAAGGGTCGATATTTATTTGCTAATACAAATGTCCTTGTTTTACGTGAAAAAATATCATAATTCCCACAATTCAGAACATAATAATCTTCATGCGGTTCCAGCCCGTACTTTTCATCGGCAATTCAAAGGGTGGATTGCCATATTATGGAATATTCTGTGCGAAACATTTTTACCAAAAAATAGGGAAGAAGGAAATCGATCACAGAACATCCCTTCGAGAAATTAACTACAAATTAGTTTTAATTTTTGACTATCACGTACTGTTATTAAATGTTTGGTTAATTTGTAAGACTTTAGTCTATTTTTGTCGATTTATTACTATATGAAAATCAATCTTCAGCAAGTCTATTGCTCTGTTTGAGATCTTAATTAAACCTACCTATATGCGTCTTTAGTTTTAAGAAAAAATAGTAGGTTATCATTTTTTTCTTCACAAAAATCAGTCTAAATTCTCTACGGATATCAAAGTTAGGAATGAAGCAAATGAAAGTGATATAGAGCTTATTCTGGACGTGGTTGATTTGTTGATATCTTGTTTTTAATACAACTTGTAAAGCGGAAGTCCAAAAACTTAAATCGTGGGCTCTATGGAAATATATGTCAATTATTGATATTGAAATGCATCGTAATGGCTTACGAATCTTAAAACAATTCATTACCTGTTTTTATAGAGCTGAAAGTAAAAGGAGCAGTAACCGTTTGGTTCGATCTTCTGTAAAGTAATCTGGAAGTGAGTTTCGGTAGATCAATATTGTTGATTCTACTTGTCACTAGATTATTAATCTTCGTCTTCCCTTCAAACTTGATGTTTCCTCTAAACTGAGGAGGTGCTCTATTTTTTGATGTCACCTGAAATAAGAACCTTGATGAGTTTAGTAGTTTAGGTGTCGTAGTAATTATTTACCCTTTGAAGCAAATTTCCTATATCTAAATTGTTCAGATTTTCAAGATTTTCTACGCTTTTAATCGATACGTTTCCTTTGACTAATAGTTTCGAAATCTCCTCGCCTGCGTACAATTCCTTGATTTTTTCGATGTAGTCGCTTAGCAAGTAGCCATTAATTCGTGTAATGTTTAAATTTGTAACTGAAATTATAAACAATAATTCAGCAACAATGGGCAACGTTGCCACTCCGGGATATATACAACATAGGAGTACAACGAAACACAACCACCTGACGCCCGGCTGACGCCCTTCATATAAACATAGTTGCCAGCGTTTAATTGCTGCTTTTATTGCTGAATCGGAATAAGCAGACAATGAGTCCAGCAAGTGGGCTTTTTTCGGGGAGCGGCACCGGGCAAAAGTATGTGAAATGCATAAAGAACGGTTTCATTTTTCAAATCTATTTTCGAGCTTCAGGCGAGTTGGTGTCAAAATTTGCTCTTTGAGGTTGCTTAATGGCGATTCTAGGAATCTTAATTTCAGTTTCACAAATTTCTTTGAATAAGTTGGACACAGAAAAGAGCAGTCTCTCTTGGAGTTTTCAATGAAGAAAATATTTTAAAGCTGATACCAGATCATGTGATGGACCTTGCAAGACTATTGTGTCGAAGCCACACAATTTCGGGAGGGGTCCGGTTTTACAGCGTGGAATTTTTACTTACTGGACACTTAATATTCTGGAGAGTTTGTGAATGAAGGAAGCTCTCATGGAAACGTAAACACGTACCTGTCACATTTTTCAATTCCAAATGTTTAATTACTACTGTATCATCCATAGATACTACATTGTTTTTAAGGTCACTAATACGAACTTTATTAATGGTGTCAGCAGAAATACTTGAAGCTGTTACATTTTTCTTGACGATAATTGTCTTAAAAACTTTAGTATCTGTAAAAAAATATTGACATAAATATTTTTAGAATTTAAAACCAAATAATAATCTTTATTCTTCCAACATGCCATTCGCCCACTACCAGGAAAGCCAAAATTACAAATATATTCAAAATAATACCTATCTACCTAAAACTATGAAATAAAATAAATTAATTAATTAAGAGAATAAAAAGAGAAGAAAAAATAAATCAATATTAACAAATCACCTACAAAAGAAACGAAGAATCGAAGATTTGGATTATTTGTCCTATGAAATCATTGAGTAGATCAGCAGCAAGAAGTACACATATGAAAAACTGGATTTTGACTAAGAACATTAGAATTGGGCGTGCTCAATCTGAATGCAGGACTACTCCTTGCTCGGAATATTAAAATCCAACGTAGACAATACTCACAGTCTGTCATGTTGTGAATTAAATTATATAAGAATTTAGCGAAGCTTATGTATCTGCGTAAACTAAGTCTTGATGACTTATAAGTTCACAAATCGCCTTTGGACAGACTCCAAATTTCTAATACAGCAACCATACATATGATTCCTTTTCATGAAGCCAACTCCAATCTACTACGAACAAAGGCATACTATAGAAGTTTCAAAGTGGATACATCAAAGTCTCTACCATTCCGCAACACAAAACCAAGCGCTCTAAAGGCCGACCGAATCATAGAGGCATAATGTGGTAATAATTTATATTGAAAGAGAATTGCGTTCCTAACTCTATGAAAGGTTAGCACATAACATTTGGATACATTTAAAGATAATTTACTAATTCCACACCAGTCATTCATGATATTCAAATTATCCTGTAACTTTCGAAATCACTCACAGAATCTACCACAGTGAAGAACTTAAGATCGTCAGCAAAAGGAAGCCTAGAATAACCTTAAGCAGGTAATCTATAGATATTAAAAAGAGTAAAGGACCAAGGTTAGATCCTTGGGGAACAAATTAACATTAACGCTACCTAAAACTAACTTACAACTAAAAAAATAAAAAGTAGGTATACCGTTTGTTTTAATGTCGTTTCCATTTACCATTATTTGATTTGGATCAATATCATTAATATGTTTTGTAGTTAAGTGATGAATTTTTAAAGGTTTATCAAAGGTCGTGTTCCCCTTTATTGTAAAACTGAAAATATTAATAATTAACAAATTCTGAACTGCGAGGATAGTATAGAAAATTAATTAATTTTACCTTCCATTGGTTTTGACACTATTTTCCAAAATACCTGTTAGATTTGGAGTATGCATTACTGATTTGTTTAACGTAACATCACCCAATATAGTAACGTTAGTAAAATTATATGATGTGAATAGTTTTGGTTCATTGTTGTTTAACATATATTTTTCAATATTGACATTGTTTAATACAGTTGTATTCACATGTGCTGCGCTTAAGCCTTTTTGGAATTCGATATGTCTATGAATTTTCTAAAAATCAGTTACAGGTTTAATTTGTCAGTAATTACGATAATCTGGAAAAACTAACGACATGGGGATATTCAACAAAACATTATTTACATCATAATTGCTCTGAACTGGTCTATAAAATTTAAGGTCATCAGCAAAAGGAGGAATGGACAGTTCTTTATGAATACATGAATTTCATTGATGAACAGATTAAATTATATCTATATACATTTTCAAACAACAACAATTGTCGGGCTACTAAAGGACAACGAGAGCTCGAACCTGATTTGTCGATTTAGTCCAGTATTCCTTCCCCAAATCCGGATTCATTACATTATCCGCAACAACCAGTTTTGCTCCAGTTTCAATTGATAAATTTTTCAGATATAAATCACCAAATATTTTTATTTTCCCTGTATAAACTTGTTTAAGATCCGATTCATGAGTTCCCATATATCTTCCGTTAATTTTTAATGGTTGAGTTAAATTTTCAATTAATTCCAAATCGTTAGCTACATTTAACTTGTTGATAATCACGGGACCTGAAATATTTTTCATGTAGTAAGTATTGATAGCTGTTATATATAACCGAAGTATTACCTTCTATTGTTGTATTCTCATTAAGGATTACCGCAGAATTTTCTAAAGATATATTGTTAATATATTGAGTAAAAATTCGTGGTGCAGAAATATTATGAAATTTTGCGTTTGAATTAATCACTTGATCAGTATTTATTGTCAAAAATTCATCCAATTTACGTCCATTTACAGACGTTGAATTCAGATTCTTTACGTGTATCTCTTTAAATATTAAATTGCCTGTAAAAATTAATTAATATCAGTTAAGCGAATAAATCAGCAGAGATATTGTTACCATCAATACTATCAGTTTCACCACGTTTAAATACGGAATTCTCAAACTCTGTCCAATTCACGTTGTCAATATTTTCAACCCATAAATTTTCAACAGTAATTTCTTCATCTAAATTTTTGCTAAAATCCTCTTCGGTTCTCAGGAGTGCCAATAACTCCTCAGGTTTATACTGAAAACACAGGGTCTGTTAGAATAAGCAAACATATACCGATTGAACATTAGTCGAATTATTTTTTTGCAGGACGATAAAAAAAATCGGGAGCACTAAATACTCTTGTGGAATCTGATTGTCTGGTCTATGGTACATTTAAAGCAGCAGTGCCATGTGAGAATGCTTCCTAGCGATTTGAGAGGTTGAGCCAAAGCAGCTGTCTTCTTGAGAAGCATAGGTTCGATAATCTAATTCAAACTAGACACGAGGCAAATCCAGAAGGCTATCAAGTACCGTTTCCTGAAGTTGAGCAATTTTTGCAATGCTATAAGCCATCTTTCTATTAGCAAGTTGAATAGATCATTTGAACTGGAGCATGGAAACATAAATTAATACAAAAATGACAAACAACTAATTTTTTAAAAGTTTTGTTGTAAGAAGAATTGGGATTGAACATTTTCTTTGAACCATGCTTATTTCTGCATGAAAAGTCTTGATGATTTGAAATACGGATTGACCTTTGGCAAATTAATTAATTATGATAACCTATTATACTTACTTTATTAATTTTATTTTTAACAATAATCTCATCTGCTTCAATACTTTTAAAAGTTTTCAGTCCTTTTATTGGTTCCAATGTATTGCTTGAATGAGCATAAATATCTGATATATTTATGTTATTGATAGCTTTAGTGTTTATTTTGGTGGCTTCTATAGTTTTCACGTCGATGTTTCCTGTTAAAACTTGATGGCCCAAATTTAAAAGTAGATCTAGAACAAATATCGAAACATTTTCAAATGCTTTGCCGATGATGTTATTCGTCATATTTACTTTTGAAAAGTGTATCTTCAGCTTGATTCACGTTTAAAATCCGCGTTTTTAAATTACTAATGTCCACAGGTCCAGTAATTGTTTGTGGTTCATCATATCTAAACCATTCTTCAGGAACCCAACTTTTGTTGTTAATTTTTCTTGTGTTTAAATTTTTTATGGTTATATTTTCTGCATGTAGAGTTCCGAGAATTTTAACATTACCATTGATTTCCTAAAAGTTTTAAGTTTCGCATTAAATGTTTAGACAATCTGGTCAAAATACATTCGAAAAGAAAGGCGAAATTCGCCAATGTTACAGACTACAAGTTAAGAAGCAGTGGTATCCGGAAAGTGAGATGGTTTTCTTGACTCCAAATAGTAGAATTTATATTGTCATAGCAAATATTTAATTAATTAAATCAACGGAATTGGAACAATTTACATGTTACAGAATTTAACCTAGGGTGAGTAAAATATATAGTTATTGAATAACTAACAACGAAGCTATTTAAATAACTCCAGGTACTTACCATTTCTGGTTTGTATTCCGAATTTTCCACTAATAATTGGTTTATTTCATCAAGTCGATCCTTCATGTTTTCGAATTTTATTGTAATAAAAGTATCCTACAAAATATTACTAAAAATAAATAAATCCAAAAAATTATTTTATTTTTTCTCGCACAAAAGTCTTTTTTTAAAAATAAAACTATTTATGTGCAACTTCAAACTGAGACCAATCAGTTTGAAAATTGGATAGATAGATTCAAACTAGAGTTAAACATAATCAAATTGGGACTAATAAATTTCAAAATAAAAATTAATCTGTTGCGCTTATTTTGTTTAAAAAGGAGAGTAATATTACTGAAGTTTTGATGGAGCAATGAATGAAGGAAAATTCACAAATTTTATTATATTTTGTTCAAAATCAATCCTAAATAACTTTTTTACTATTACATCAATTTTGAAATTTTTTTTTTCGAGTTTTAGACCGTTTTTTGCCATCATTTTTTCATATTGAAACCTCAAAAATTTCGAACGGATTTGTTGTTATACAGGGGTTTTTGCAACATTTTGAAGCACCATCTTTTCTGAACAACTTGTTTTTTGATTCATACCGATATCTGTATTCTTAAAGGAAAAACAGGAAGTTTCGATATGAAAGAAAATTGTCGAAATTGATGCAATACTAAAAAATCTCCGGGAACATTTTTCATTGAAGTTGGACCCGAACAGATGCCACAAATGATAATAAGAAAACACTTTTTAGTTGTTAATATATTGATTGAACATCCCAATTTGAATCTGTTTGACCTCAATTTGAAGTTAAGAAATTTGATTTTTACATTTTTTAGTAACATCGATTTCATTTTTCGATGAATAGGCTTGACCTGTGCGAACGTTTTTAATTTCCGTCTTTCCTCATATAGTGTTTCCTCCAATTTATAGAAACACTTCATGAGCGTGTCATCACTGTGTTGTTCGTTTTCTGTTTCTGTATCTATAAAATAGACAAATTGAAATTTGTTTTACGAGTATCATGTCTAAATAATAAATTTACCAATTCCAGGGTGCACTTTAAAAGACATCGCATTGATGTTTACTGTGTTATCTGCGTTTAAAGCAGCAATAAAACTTATATTGCTGTTTTCATTTCCTCCTTTGTTAATGTCCAAAATAACTGAATAATTCTTGAGGTATTCCTTTGTGCTAAATAGTATAGCACTATTGGATGTTGTTGGTTTATGTACTACTAAGGCATCCTGAAATTTCGAAATAATTCATTTTTAATGTCTGTCGTCTCCTGCTTTATTTAGTGGCTTCTAAACTAAGATTTCTATGCCCCCCTTGTAATTGGTGAATTATATAGGATGTGCCAGAATAACAAACTCCTGGGTGACTAAATTTAGATTTGCATATGAGTTCATTATCTGCTCTATCGATTTTCAAGTTGAAATATTCAAGAAATATCAAAATGACAATATTACAAGTTTGTAAGCTCATAGGCAGAACCATAGCTATACCAATTTAGATGCATAGCAGGAGATACAATTGAAAATAATAATAATAATCTTTTTATTGTCTAACAGGTATTGCTACCCCATAACAAAACAAAATCTTACATAAACAAAAACAATTCCATAGCATTAGCATACAAAAATACCCAACTTAAAACTAACTGAAAAATAGAAAAATACAAAAAAGGAAATACACGCATCAAAACGAAAGAAAATCAGGAGGATTACAAGAACAATTAATAATAACAATAAATAATTAACACATGAACATAATTCATCAAAACAAATCAAAATCAGTAGCCCGCAAACATGTCTCTAAACTTTTCTTAAAAGAATCAAGCGATACATTAAAAAAATCAACGTTTTCATTAATAACTAATCGGTTGCTGTATTTACAAGCCCGAAATAGCGGTGCTTTAGATTCATAATTAGAACGAATCTGTGGCACCCAAAATAAACTTGCGCTTCTAGAGTGAACCCTAGGGACACGAAACCATAGCTGCTGAAGCAACCGAGAACAATCCAACATATTGTTGATCAACTTAAAAAGAAAGATCTGAGACGCAAAGATGCGTCTCTCGGCTAACGGCCGAAATCCGAACCTTGTCAGTAACAGGCCGTGATCACACCCACGAAGAGGAAAATATCCATCAATTTTAAATGACAAATATTTTAAAAACTTACGTTGGATACTCTCCAATCTCTGTATATGAACATGGTAGATGGGCGACCAAATGATTGTAGCGAATTCCAAAATAGACACAACAAAGGCGAAATAGAGACTTTTCAGGCAGTCCATGTTGTTGAATTCTCTGGTCTGTCTAAAAATAAATCCTAACATTCGCAAAGCATTAGCAGAAAGTTGCTCAATGTGGTGGTTGAAAGATAAATCACCATCCAAGTATACACCAAGATCTTTGATTAAAGCGCAGCGTTCCAAATTTGAATTATCGATAGTGTAGTTTCGCAAAAACGGATCTTGAAGTCTTGTAAATGTCACCCACTTACATTTGTTCGGATTTAGAAGAAGCCTATTTAGATCACAACATTCTGAGAGCCGACACAGATCTGTTTGAAGCTGTGCGCAATCGTTCTCACAAACAACAGTGCGATACAATTTTGAATCATCCGCAAACAACAAATAATTGCTATTGAAACCAGAGCCCATATCGTTTACGAATATTGCAAAGAGAAGAGGAGCCAACGTACTGCCCTGCGGAGTTCCACTTGAGGCTGTGAATGAACTTGAACTGAATCCATTGTATTCAACAAATTGTTGCCTTGCTCCCAGATAGGACTGAAAAAAAGATATCAGATTCCTGCCGAAGCCAATGTCGCACATCTTCTGTTGAATCAGGGAATAGATTGCGTCGACTTGCAAACCTCGACCGACAGCCGGAATTACATCCTGCAGGAAAGTGTAGATTGGTCACCGTAGAACGATCCTTAATGAACCCATGTTGCTGGTAAACTAGCCTATATTTTATTTGCCCAAGTAACTTATTGTGCAGAGCAATTTCAAAAACCTTTGCGAAATTAGGAAGAATTGAAATAGGTCGATAGTTTTCGATTCTGTTAATATCTCCTGATTTATGTATAGGACATATACGACCTATCTTCCAGTAGTCAGGAAACAAGTTGAACCGCAGGGATAAATTAAAAATGTAATACAATGGTTCCACAAATGCATAAGCACAATCTTTAACCACCATCGCGGGTAGGTTATCTATACCTGCAGTCATCTTCGGTTTTAGACTTTTCAGAGAATATCTTCCACAAGATACATGACATTTTCCTTGAAATAATTCATTTTTATTTAATGACTTCTAATCTCTATGTGCCCCTTGTAATTGTGTGAAAATATACAGCATCTTTCACATTAAAAAACTTCAAGTTAGCTAAATTTAAAATGCATAGAGTTCTACCGATTTACAAGCTAAGAAATTGAGTCCCAAGATGCAATGATATTCAAGGAATAACCAAATGACATTATTACAAGTTTAGGATCTCAAGAAACGTGGCAATCGAAACAGCTTATGCAGAACCATAGTATTAAAACAATATTAAAACAAAGTGTCAAATTTTGCTTGCTCAAAAACATTAGCAGTTGAAGCAGGTTGGTAGGTTTTGAATTAAGAAACTATTTCAAATGTAATTCTATATTAAAAAGAAAAAAAAAAAAAGAAATAAAAGAATTATCAGTATATACTTACATGATCGAAAGTAAGTAAGAGAGCACCACTTGCGTTATGTAAAGTTACAACTTTTTTCGTAATGACTATATCGGTTTTGAATTTGTTTTTGTAATTTAGTTCCACACCTGTAAAAAATATTCTGGTAGGACTTATTTTAAAAGTGACATATTTAGGTATAATAAAAACGAATTGTTGAAATTCTTCAAATCCAAAAAGGTTTTTCAGCATTATTAAGAAAACGCGAACCATACGCCCAAGGCAGTTTTAAGTTATTGAAGATTTTTGGATTAAGTTCCGCAACGGTTGGTATGAAATGCAATATTCTTAACAAACTTTGATGAATAATTAATCATGTCTAAAAATCGTTGTGCAGATTTACAAGCTCTTAATCTTCATCCTTGTTGCCTGCAAAACTCATTGAAACTATTTGAAGCCATATTTATTTTACCAAACCTCTTGTAGATACAGGAACACAAGCTAGTGCAAAAAAAGGAAATTTTGTTTATAAAAGATGTGGTATTATCATCAATATAAAACAGGGTTGACTAATCGGACTAGACAAATGTAATCTCTGATGTTCTCGGCCACTAGCCTCATCAACGAGACTCTGTAGAAAACAACTAAAATAACTTTGAGCCAAAAATATTGCAATTTACAAGTGTACATACCATTCCAAAGATAAATAAAGTTGGTCTTAGTTTTAGTGTATATAACCATGTATTGCTGTTTATCAGAAAAATAAGTTTGAAGGACTGTTGCTTGGTTAATTTTAACGTGTTGAATTTTCTTTATTTTGTTGAATTTAAATTCGTAGACATAAATGAAGTTCTAAAAATATTTTAAAATACGTTTTAACAGTTACAATTTTGTTAAAATATTAGTACCTACCCAGTTTTTATTATCAATGCTTTCTATTGTTAGAAATATTTCCGATACTCCGCTTGGAAAAGTCGTGATCATTTTTGGATGGTTCATTGGAATTACATCAAATTCATCGAAATATGTGTCTAACCATTTGTAAATTCTAAAAAAAATCTATAACATTATTCGACATTTTAAAGTTTATACTTTCGTGTCCTAGAGGAATTCCCAAAAAAATTGATCATGGTCATGTGGATGCCCATCTAAGTCCGCAAAGTTCATTTTCCCAAAGGCTCATGAGCATATAAATCGCTACGTTCAAATATCGGAAAATACTGTTAGAAAAAAACACAGTAGGATGGTTCAAGAAGTAGTCATCCTTTGTCAAGAAGAAATCACAATGCGAACATGAAAGTTTGACTGAAAATCACTGGACAACGTATTATGGCTTTAGAAGCTCCACAAGAGGTACTGGTTTGTTGGCCGATGAAAGCATAGAGCAAACCAGCTCTATTCTAATGCATTAAAAGTCTAAGCAGGAGCTTCAGGTGAGGTCTAATAGATTAAAATGTAACTGTTACTTACGACAACTTGCTGGTGCCTATTGTGACTAAATATAGAGTGTTATTATTTACAAAAAGCTTGGCTTCAGTTACATCAGGAGTTGGTAGGCTGTGCATGTAGGTAATTTCTTTGCCTTGTGGTGATATAACATAGACTTCTGCAGTGCAAGAATCCAAACCCAATAATAGTATTTGCGACTTCATGAAATCAATGTTCTAGAAAAAATATTAATTATTGTTCTCAGTCTGATTTATTTTGAGGCCGCGCAATAGTTCTGTGATTAAGAAGGATTTTCCAAAGAGTTTATTTATGTTGCATTTTTTGGATTTTCAAAAAATGCTCCTAAAGTGGGCGCCTACCTAAATACTCAAAGATGATCAAAAACTGAACGCAAGAAAAACACTGTTTTTCTTCCGACTTTGGTGAGTAATTACTCAAAATTATTATTTTAATTTTTTTGAAAAAAATAATAAATCAACACTATAATTGTGTTATCTGGATTGAAAAATAATGAATTGACCTAACAACTTCCGATAAACACAGCTATTATACATTTATATTAGATACACCAGTAAGTAATAATCATAATAATTACTATTAACAGTTACTACTTACCTGAAAGTATGTTAAATTGCCTGGATATGTAATGTTAGCGGTATATTCAATCTCCATTTGCAGATTAATATTCATTTTTATTTCATATACTTTTGTATCTATTAATATGTACGTTGAATTACTATTCGAAAATAATTTTACATTATGATGGTTTCTCAAGCTTTGATTTGTATTTACATTTTTTGACATTTCTATGCTGATATTTCCTATAACAAGACGAGAAAATGTTTATATAGAATTAATCACATTACACTTAGGTGCATTCAGATTTCGAAAAATGTATGACCCCCTTTATAATAGCTCAATATACTTACATCCACTTTTATAGAAATCGTGTCCTATACAAAAATCAAAAACTTTGTTTTTAATACAAATTTGTATACAAGTGAAGTTACATGCCATTCTCTCTGGATTTTGTGCTTTATTTGTTTGTATTGTAGCTGCTTTTTGGTTATTGTAGCATTTCTTTTTTTTTGTATTTGATATATTTGTTTTACTTATGTTTTTTTTTCTTTTGTAAGACATTAAAATTGTATATTTTGAAAAATACAGGCCATTTATTATTATTTAATTTTTGAAGAAAGTTATAAAATATTTTTAAGCCCTTTTTAGGATTAATTTACTTTGAATTTATTGATATTGAAACAAAATTTCGTAAAACAAATTACAACTTACCATGTGTGGGCGCTTTTGAATTCACCAAAGTGTCTTGAACAACATTTAATTTGCTATTTAAATAGTTATCAATCAATTCAGGATCTTCTTTAGAACACAATATAGGACAGACGAACAAATATTGTATCTAAAAATGTTTATTTATATATTAGGTAAAATGGTTTAGTTTTGTTACTTACAATAGTTAAAATAATTAGTGTTAAATAATTTTTCATATTAATTTTATGCTTGTAATTAATTATAATTACTAATGATTAACTTAAAGTTTTTCGTTTAAAGGATGGATTAGTGCACTACAGACGAAATTTCCTGCAAATAACTCTTTCAATATAAAAAATAGTTTAGTAGCTGAATAAATAGTGTCAGATCCTCTTATCTTAGAATACTATACTAGAATTGATATACCTTTTTAGGTCTAAAATATGTAGGTACTCACTGCTGCTATCTTATTTATTTTGATTATTAAAAAGTCGCATGCCAAAAAACGATACAGGGCAGATTGGAAAAGAGGAGGTTTTCGAAGGTTATACTAATTTTGAAATTCTTCTTCTTCGACAAAACTGAATAGAAAATTCTGAAAAGAATTAGGTAAGCTCAAATTTTACTTATATTTATTGTTGAGATATATTGTTGTTAAAAGTGTTCGTTATTAATTGGTACAATAAAAAGTTCTTGTGCATTTTTAAAAATATCCCATTTATCACTCCTATCGAATTTTGTGTGAAGAAATGTTTGTTGTTGAGAAAAATAATGGATAAAAGTGAATTTCTAGTTTAGATAAAGCATTGCTTTTTGATGAAAAAAAAAATACATCGAGTTTTGTCAAAATTTTGAGAAAAATAATGGATAAAAGTGAATTTCCAGTTTAGATAAATCATTGCTTTTTGATGAAAAAAAAAAAATACATCGAGTTTTGTCAAAATTATGAGAAAAATAATGGATAAAAGTGAATTTCCAGTTTAGATAAAGCATTGCTTTTTGATGAAAAAAAAAAATACATCGAGTTTTGTCAAAATTTTGAGAAAAATAATGGATGAAAGTGAATTTCCAGTTTAGATAAAGCATTGCTTTTTGATGAAAAAAAAATACATCGAGTTTTGTCAAAATTTTGTATTTTCCTTACTTATCCTACGGTCTTATTGAAAGATATATTGCATGAATTCATATCACGCAAAATATCAGAGCGTTGAAATAACCGCAAAACTAATACTGTAGTAGGTATTTTGAGTGACAGAGTAATCTTTCAGTGACATACCGTGAGGTTCGTTTATAAATGGCCAACGATCACCACATGCAAATACATGTAAATGTATATGTGTAAGGACCGGGGCCCCTATGTCCACTTTATACACGTATGCGTATGTATATAAAAAGAAAGGATTATACGGGGCCTTTACAACTGACCACCCGCCAGCTACTATGGGAATATCTATATATGTTTATTGTTTAGATCGTATTTCAGCTTTAACCCCCTTCATTTAGCTTAATCAAATTTTTATTGTGATTAAATCGAACTGAATTCATTTCATTTAGTTATTATATAGGTGTCTGAGCATACAAAAAATCTACAATACGCTTCTTCAGTAAATGAATGAAACACTGTCATATTTGCTTATCAGTGCTAAATCTACGAGGTGTTCTTTATGTATTGTTAAATTTCTGATGCTATAATAACTAAGAAAAAATTGAGGAGGCCTCTACTATTATCTGTTAAACACCAGGAATCAACTTTTTATTGGATTTTCTACAAGCGCTATTAACCCTAAGGGTGTATTACTTATACGAGGGTTGCCTTTTATATTTCGGGATTAGCGAACAAAAACAAATATTAATCATCGGAAATCACTTTATTGTTTTTCAAAGTATTCCCCATGAAGATCTATACAGTTTTGCATGCGTTTGAACCAATTGTCAAAGCACTTTTGCTACTCTGATTGAGGTAGGTATCTCCAAAACATGCATTCTGAATGTAGCAACCGCTTCTTCAGGTGTCGAAAAACGGTGACTTCTCAGTTTGTTTTTTACGTAGGGGAATAAAAAGTCATTCGGTGCCAAGTCAGGACTATACGGCGGATGACTTATCAAATCGATGTTTCGGGTGCTCAAAAATGCAGTTGTTTGAGCCGACATGTGCGAGATCGCATTGTCGTGGTGAAGAGTGATCCGTCTTCGGCGGTTGGTTTTCCTGATTTCTTGGAAGACAGCTGGCAAACAAATGGTTGTTTACCACTCAGAATTGACTGTTCTGCGTTGTTCTAGTGGTACGGTTGCGACATGTCCAGTTTTTCCGAAAAAACAGGCGACCATTTGCTTGGAAGTGCTTCGTGCGCGAAAACTTTTGTTGGATTTGGCTCATCTTGAAATACCCATACAGTCGACTGCTGTTTACTTTTGGGCTCATACGCGTAAATCCGTGATTCATCACCTGTCACGATGTCACAGACGTGTTTCGAAGCACCGAGATCGTAGTTTTTGAGCATTTCTTTCGACCAATCGACACGATCCTTTTTTTGAGCGATGAACAAATTGTGTGGGATCCAACGCGAACAAATTTTTTTGACAGTCAAATGTTTATGCAATATTCAATGTATGCTGGTGCCACTAATGCCTAAGGTTGTCTCAATCTCTTGATGAACCTAATTCAATTTTTGACGATGAAGCTCCATCAAGGACCAGTGTTTATCGATGGTATGGTGAATTCAACGTGGTCGTAGTTTACTCCAAGACGAATTTTGTGAAGTCGTCCAAAATCGTCATGATAGGTCACATGACACATGTTGCTGAGTTAATCCACGTCAAAAATTGTAAAAAATAATCGCACGAAAATGTTCACGATTTAATTTAATTTAAATTTAATTGTCGAAATTTGTATTAAATTTAAATCTGTTGAACCCGATTATTCTGGCTACATTTTGAGGTCAGCTCGAAGGGCCAACAGCAAGTTCTTATTTATAAAACAGGTAATAAAAAATAACAACTAGCTACCAAGTTGAAGATGATACGATATGCCCTAAAATTCAATTAATTTCAATTCTCTGTTTGCAGACAAGGTTCTGTGATAAAACAATGGTGGTATATTATAAAAAGTATACTCTAGTGTGAAATGTATGTATATGTTTTAAAATTCTCGAACAAAGGAACTAAATATAACCCACCTGGAGTTTTCAGAATATTTTACGTAACTAGAACTTTGTGAATATTCCAATTAGATGGAAGATTAACTTTAATAGTATGTACTATTGAGTTTCTAACTCCAATTGTTTATATCTGAACCTTTTTATCTTTATTTGCCTATTCTAAAACCCGGGAGTCATTATCACTAAAAATGTCCAAATAGAACTCGAGGCGAAAACAGACTAAAAAATATAATAAAATGAAAACCGTATGTATATGTAAAAACGTCACAGTCAAAGGGTAGGTAATACGTACCACCAGTGGATATTAAGTTGAAGTTAATTTTCGAAACGGCTAAAGCACATATTTCTGCAGCTTTATTTTAAACTTAATCGCAAACTCTCTACTTGCCTATGGGAGATGGGAAAGAGTTTAATGTTTTTAATCCGGTATCAGTGGCAGACCGTAACATAACAGCGGATTTAATTCTAATAAAATATCCAAAAGTTTGGTTGGGTCGACAAATTATCTTGCATTTTCCTCAATAGTTTATAATTCTTGTTCATAAATCACTCAATGTCTCTTTGTGTAAACAATGGAGCTGATCCTAAAGAATAATGTCCACCATAGAATTCAAATCCTGTATATATAGATGAAAATGAAAATAAGAAATTGAAGCAGACTTTTTGATCAATTACTGAACAGCGTCATGTTTGAAGAAATCTAATACTTCATCATGAGGCACATATGATTCCGATATCCTTTTTTCCTTTTGTGGTTGATACTGGGACAATAATCTCTTTTCTTGACCTCCACAATTATTTATGGATTATTTCTTTACGAACTTGGTTTGAGCAAAAACGGATATCTACGTCTATGTCTGCATATATGATGCGCTTTGCTTGTACTTTTAATTCTTCAGTGATATGCTAGCCAGGGCTGTTCTCTCTGAAATTAGATTTTCATTGTGGAGTTCAACCACCGAAAAAAATTGTATCGCTAACAAATTTCATACATTCTAGTTGCTGCTTTTAGTTCCTGGTTTAATTATAATTTGATTTACTTATTTGAAATCGTGATTCATACTCATGGCCAAGAATGAGTGAAATTCGATTTAAACTTGTCTGTTTATGAAGCTGGTTTGAGTATCCGTAGCCTTTTGTCCGATATTACGAATATTCTTGATACTTTGATTGATGGAATCGTTGAGGAGGTTACGGGGGCGAGTCTAATGATACACGATTGTCTAGGGCAATTGAGATGAAGTGCCAAATAAATTGTGAATAGCAAGCGGGCGGATTTATTTTTTTTTTTTTGGTTGGATGAGATGAAGCCTGTCACCATAGAGGGATACAACGTTTCTGCAAAGATTTGTAGACTTAATCTTAAACACCGTGGTAAATTAATTTTTGTTAGTAAGAAACTTGATGGGAACTCGCCGTTTAATAATTTTTTTGTTAAGAAAATTGGATTTGAGTTTTCTATAATATTTCATCGAGCTCAGGTGAGATTAAGATTAAAATTAGGGGTGTCTGATACACTGCATCTTGATGGTCCTCTGTCTTGAGTTACAACTCTCCATCAAGGTCTAGAGCTCTTATAAACTCCAGTAGCTTGGCTAGTTTCAGGGACAACACATCTCCATCAAGCACGATTTCATGCACCAAGCGTTCCTTCCGTTGACCTCTGATAGCGGCCGTTTGCTGTTACTAGGTGATCAGGAGTTTCTGCCTCTTCCCTATCGAATCTCCATTCGTTTTGGAGTCGTTTGTGAACCATTTGGTGCATTTAAGAGCTTTCTCTTCAATATTTAGAGGAGCAAAGGAAAGTGATCCACTCATTGACGCTCTACCCAATTTGAATTGTTAAGGAAAACTTCCACCAGTTAAAATATGCATCAGATCATCAAACTACATACTACATCTTTTTGCTTTTCATTATCAATACTCTACTTAATCACTTTTGCTATTATTATCAAAATTTAAATGTATGTGAACATGGTTTTCATGAGCACCTCCTGTGATACTGCTGATCTCATTAAATGCGTAAAATTTATGGTTTTTGTACACTATTACAGTGAATAATTAAACGGGACATTATTTTGGTATTAATTTCCATCATAGCATTGATCCGTTTAGTTTTACAATTCCACAGTAATATTTCGTTCATTTATTATATAGCGATTATTTTCCAAATGAAATGGAAGGGTTATTATATAGAGATGTGTGACTATCTACGTTTTTCAGTTTATTGGAACAGGCCGACATACATCTCATCATTAAACGCCAATAAACGAACAGAGCTGTGTAGTTAACTCCGCAATTAAACTTTCGAATTGTTATGTTCACCAAGATAACGCACCCCAGCTACCGTTTTCCAGTTTATGATCGAGTACAATTTATATGAATTACCATTTCATGACGCAGTCTAATTTGTTCACTGGACATCACATTTCTAATTCTAAAAGTGTACTATCTATTACTCTCATTTAAAGTATACAGGGTAATACAAAATTTCTTCGGAATCGATCTAACTGAAAATGGTCCAAATAATTGATGATTTCCAAATATACAAAATTGCCGTGGAAAAAAGAACAACCACTTGTGATCGAGCAGACTATCGTGCGTGGTCTTAAAATAGCTTTATAGTTTCAGTTTCCCAAGCTCATAACTTTAGAACAGAAACATACTCCTCAGGGTTGTAATTTGGGTCCGTTGATTTGCTTTAATTTGTAACTGATCTCGATGTGTAACTGGGGTTAAGCAGACTGTCTTTTGTGGATTACCTGAAAGTTGCTCGCACAATAAATAATTTGTTTTATTGACAACTGTTACAAAGTGAGTTAACTAGGGTTGAGAGTTGGTTTTGCTGAATGTATCTGCTTTATTTACGAAAAGGCTCCCACCTTTTGCTTTTAATTTAATTAAAAAGTTTAAGTGTCAATAAAAATTAACTTTACAGTCGGATTTGTATTAATAAAGTATGAATCTAGATAATTTTAAAGATAATCTTGTATTTCCGCATTCGAAAACAGTTTTTATGGCCGTATTTCAACCGGACTGTACGTCTATAAAACCACTGTACCTGAACCGTTCTAATTTAGTTCTAGAAGCAAGTTTTAATTAGCCAATCTCATGATATTACAGCTTAAAAGCGCTTTAAAATTTGATTGGATCGTACCAAATTAGAAACATTTTTATAGTGTTCAATCTGACACTGTTGAAACTTTGGGAATTAGCGTCCTCAAACTTTTATTAGATAAAAATTTTACAGTCATACAAGAGATATTTAACGGATGTCGACTGATGTAAATATGTACCTACCTACTCGTAATAATTAAGTTGAACATTTTTCATTATTAAATTCAGTTTATAATTAGTTTTTAAAACTTGTATGAGAGAAAAGTTTGAAACTATTTTTGTGGTTAGGAAACAAAAACTAGCTTGCTGGGTCCTGCAAATGGACGCTCTATTTTTACTGCTCACGCTTAAATGCGGGATCGGGTGTAGCGGGGTGATTCTGGTGCTTGTTTACCCTTTCTCCACCGTTTTTATCAGAACCGAACGTATAGTTTGTCAAAATCCCTTCATCTAGCAATGCATTCTTCAGAGGAGGGAGTCCCAGCGTCCTCCCTCAACAGTCGCCACTATTTTCTCGACGAAAAGCAAGGACTGGTATAAAAACAACTACGAGGGTTGCCTTTTATATTTCGGGATTTGGCAACCCTGGTGTTGCAATCTGGCAACTGACAGCTCTATCGTAAAGTTGGACATTTTTGAGGTTATAGTACTCAGAACGTTTGGACATACGAGCGCTATTTGTGTTGTTTACAGTAACTTAAAAGATTCATCTCGGCCCAAAAATGGAATTAAATCGTGAACATTTTTGTGCGGTTATTTTTTACACTTTCGACGTGGAATTCAATCGTGGTCGTAGTTCGCTCCAAGAAGAATTTCGTGAAGGTTGTCCAAAATAAGTTGTTGTTCCGAAAACCATTGATACTGTGCGCGAACGGATATTGCAAGATCGTCAGGTGACCTATCAAGAGATTGAGACAACCTTAGGCATTAGTGGGACCAGCATACATTCAATATTGCATAAACATTTGACTGTCAAAAAAAATTTGTTCGCGTTGGATCCCACACAATTTGTCAATCGCTCAAAAAAAGGCTTGTGTCGATTGTTAGAAAGAAATGTTCAAAAAATACGATCGCGGTGCTTCGAAACACGTCAATGACATCGTGACAGATGATGAATCGTGGATTTATGCGGATGAGCCTGAAAGTAAACAGCAGTCGACTGTATGGGTGTTTCAAGATGAGTCAAATCCAACAAAAGTTGTTCGCGCATGAAGCACTTCCAAGCAAATGGTCGCCTTTTTCTTCTGAAAAACTGGGCATGTCGTAACCGTACCACTAGAACAACGCAGAACAGTCAATTATGAGTGGCACACAACCATTTGTTTGCCAGTTGTCTCCCAAGAAATCAGGAAAACCAACCGCCGAAGACGGATCACTCTTCACCACGACAATGCGAGCTCTCACACATCGGCTCAAACAACTGCATTTTTGAGCACCCACAACATCGATTTGTTGAGTCATCCGCCGTATAGTCCTGACTTGGCACCGAACGTAACGTAAAACACAAACTGAGAGGTCTACGTTTTTCGACACCTGAAAAAGCCGTTGCTGCATTCAGAATGCATGTTTTGGAGATACCTCAATCAGAGTGGCAAAAGTGCTTCGAAAATTGGTTCAAACGCATGTAAAAGTGTATAGATCTTCATGGAGAATATTTTGAAAAACAATATAGTGATTTTCGATGATTAATATTTGTTTTTGTTCTCTAATCCCGAAATATAAAAGGCAACCCTCGTACAAACTCGATTCTACGAGCACCAGATCTTGACGACTAATTGAATAATCGTTGTAGGCATATTAAAATGACCACTCGTAGAATAAGATATTCCTACTTAATTTACAAGTTACAATGTTATCTAAACAAAGTAACAAAATTTATTGTTTGAACGCAATGACAATTTTTGTTCCGTGACAGTAAATTTCATTGTTCGTTGTACCTTATAATACGAAAATTGAATGTAACAGATTTAGAGCTTAAAACATGAACTTTGGCAATTAAAAACGTAATTGCTACTTTTATTAGACTACCATACAAATAGGATATCAACATGCACGGAATTTGTTACTTTGTGCTGATTTTGCAAAACAGGAAAGGGTTTATGAGATATAGGTACGTATAGTCGTTCCCTAGTTTGCAATTGTAAACTGATTAATTTTAAACTACAAGCAAAAAATTTTAATTTTCTCTTTTGCAGAATCCATAGAAAATTAATGTAGTTATTAAAAACTTTATGGCAGTGGTGTTTCAATTCCTGTCTTTATTTTTTAATAAAATGTATCCAACTATTTAGTAATGAGCAAGATCTCGATGTTTTGGATTGGGACCGAAATAAGATTCCAAACAAATCGTAGTTTTATCTCTCAAATGTATAAATATATATAAAAAACATACAGTGTCATAGGTAATATTCCTGTGAACATATAGGTAGTTTAATCTGTTGAGAATGAAGCTAATTTTCCAAATGGGACTAAGCAATTACTTGGGGCATTATAGCTTGTTTTGTCTTCGTATAACCTTGTGTTAAGACCCTTTATTACAGAATTAACTGTAGGTTAATAATTTAAAGTGATTTCCACTTTATTGTACAATTCAATTCAATTTAGGATATTTAACGTAACTGATTAAATTCTTTTTCCATTTTTTTCAATAAAACTGTTTAGCACTTGGAGTTTTATGTGTCAGCAAAATCGATACCTAATTTTCTACTTTACCCAGTTTTAAATTGTTTCTTACTTCGTTTGAGGAGAGGATATAAAATCTACTTTCAATCTCGTTTAATCAAAGAAGTAATTCGGCCCAATAAACATCAAATTAAATAAGAATTGACGTAATTTTATGGTTTTAATAGTTTCATCAAAGCATTAAGGACTTTTTTTTTATTTGATTAGTTATCAGAAGTAATTTACACTTGCACTATGGAAATATAATTTAATAGTGCTTAATAAGTTGTTTTTGTTTATTTTATGGCTGTATTATTATTATCTTAATAGCCATTTTGGCACCTGATTGTGTATACGGAATGTCCGTAGATTCTACGTTCAACATGTATATTAGCATAACACATGAATTAGGTACTTTAAAACAGTTATTAAGTAGTCTTAGGCTAGATACAATTTTTAGTTATAGTTTTATATCAAAAGATGAGTCTAAATGCCACCATTGAGCTATTGAAGTTGCATTGGGTAAAATAATTCTAAAACAAATTTGATGACCAAAAATACTCAACATTGCCTCTCATGTCCGCGAGAAGAATTATTTTAGAAAACATTTCCACAATGTTAAATAAATCAAGCAATCGTTGTTTACATATGCCTATTGACGGTCGAATATGTGGACATCCTGTATGAACAAAAATACTTAAATGACAACTGTTACCACGAAAATATATTTTTATATTGTGCATGTACCTGGTACTATTTACCCCGACCACGTGGTTTGTTTTGGTGGTACGATTGTTATAAATACGAGCGAATAATTATTACGAAATTTATTTGATTTTTTCTTTTAAAACAAACCTGTGCTTACGACAACTATCTGACAAAATGTCTGACAAAATTAATAGTAACATTGAAGAAGTGGTTGTATTAAATGAAGATAAAAATAAGACAAATATCGAAGTTATTTCCGAAGATATCAAACAGCATCAACCACTAGTGTCTGAAGAGATGAATTTTGAACCTCAAAAAGTGGCTGTTTCGTCTGCGAATGCTGAAATCAAGGTTGCTTCTGAAGATATCAAACAAGATCAACAATCAATGCCTGAAGACACCAACCATGCATCCCAAAAACTCGTGGCACTATTTGAGGATATTTTGGAAGACATGAATTGTGAATCTCAACAAGTGACGGCGTTATTTGGCGATAAGAACAATACCCAACTCGAGGTTATTTACGAAGAAACGAAGCAGGACCCAGGAAGAATATTTGAAGACCTCAACTGTGAAATTCCAAGTGAAGTTACTGTATCTGTTATAGAAAATGAAGACATTGAAAGTGTTGAAAATAATGTTGACGATGAAGAATTCTCCAATGCAATGGAAGATATCGTAACGCAAAATGCAATTGTTATATCTGAGATTTCAAAATCAATTATAAAAGAAGAACCTGAAATTGAAGTTGAATGTCTGTCAAAAGTTCAGACTGATACTGTAACAATTCCAAATGCGGTAACTATTTCCAATCCAGGAGGTATGGACGAACCTGTTGCTCAAGAGCTCAAGCTAGTGCCTATTCACAACATCTATCCTCCAAGTTTGAAAAATTTAGAAGCCTTGGGCGATGCTATTATTGCAAGTAACAAAGAAATTGTCGATAATCCACTTCCGGAGGCTGAAGCCTCGGAAACTCAAGAAGAGGAACAAGAAAACATTTTTGTTCGTTCTGCAAAAATGGTTTTCAATTTTTTGCTGGATCAATACGACGCTATTTTTTCTTTTATTGTTATTATCATTATCATCGTTGGTATGTGTTTGCTGATTGAGTTGTTCTCTAATCCAAGAAGACATGGCTATCACAGAAACCCTGCAACTAGAATATCTCAAAGCTACATGTTCGTGAGTAACACCACTGTACCAAAATCCAGAAGTTTCTTTGATAATTTCTTTTGAATCATAATTTACATTTTAATGTTTTCTTTGTTGACATATTTTTTGTGTGTTTAATTTGTTTTGTTGTTTTAATTATGCTCATTATATTATTAATTGTTTGTTAATGACATATTTTACATACATATTATATTTGTTGAATAAATAAATTAGAAACTTTATTTTTTTTGGAGTCATTTAATGATTTTTGTTTAGTTCTCAAATGCATAGTTTTTGTATTTTTGTGAAAAATTGAAATTAATTTTATTTAATTAAAATTAAATTTAACAAAACATTATTTGGGCAGAATAGAGGTCTAAATATAAAAAATAACACAGTTTTCAGTACAGTTCTGTATATTATTATGAAATATCTATATCACGTCGTAATCTGACTCACAATTCTGTATCAGTATCGAACCAAATTTAGATTCTTACTTAGATACTTCAAAGTAGTAACGGATTTGAAATATGCTGTGCAATACGTTTCCTGTATGCTAAAATTTTTATTTCTCTTAAATGTGTTGCTTTCTCAATATATTGTCGTTATGGATATATTGCCACACTTATTGGCGCTAAACTTTTAGGGATATATATTTCCAAGTCAGCATTTTCAATCATTTTCTTTATGGTATAGTGCCTTTTGTGTCCCTGGCAAATATTTCTTAATATAAACACATATGCACATGCTTTAGAAATGTTCGCTATTTGGCAGATAGATCCGGATTCAGCAAATATGAAACCCTAGGGATAAAAATACAGAAATAGTTATTCTATTTTATACTTACAAGGTATAGGACCTGACTAAATATTTCTTGGGGTTATTTTATTTATGCAGTTCGGTGACGGCATCCAGGTCTTTTAATATAAATGGAATATTAACCCTTATTTAGATAAAGTATTAAAAGACCAAATAACCCATGTAAACTTATATGCTTCGGATTTATTCTTGTTTAAATCCTGTTTGCTATGCTATGCTTTATGAGACCCGTTGTTATAAATGAAAAAATCTTACTGTGTAAGGCGAGTTCATTCGGTTAAATTAATTGCAGATATCCCGTATCAGTTCATAAACAGGTCACCTGGTATAATTGTTAAAGAAAGCTGGTAAAATTTAGTATTCGATACTTTGCTTGATTTTATCGAATATATTAAACGAAATCTCTTTTTTATTGAGAAATAACAATGCACTTTTCCTTGTTTCCATTTAATCCGAAATCGCTCTGCTTGTTTATATTCGCTACTTTTTATTAGATCAGGCTGATGGGTATTTGGGCCAGTGATTTGATAGTAAAATAAAACGTTGCATAGCATTAACTTAAACTGTTGGCTATAAAAGAAGAATTAAGAGTTAAGGGATAATACAAGTGTTTTTCCTATTTCTTTTTTTTAAAGCAAGCGATAATATTTTCTCTTGATTAAAGCAGGGACGTTGTCAGGAAGCTTTTAAAGGACCCATCAAGTAGGATCCAAAGTTTGATTATTTTTATCATTCTCATTTAAACTACTTCAATCAATGAACTTATCGTGTAATTCAAATGGACACAATTTAAAGATTTTTGGCGTTGCCCAATCAGCTTTATTTTTTTGGTTTACAACAATCCAATCAGAAAAAATAAACAAAGTTAAAATTAGAATAGTTGAAACAACGATTACTATTGAAAAAGGCTCTTTTATTATGTAACACGAGTGAAGCAGACTGTCTACGTTTATCAAGAGCTACACACATATTTACCAAGTCTTCGTCGAACGATTCCTAAGCAATTCAAGTGCAAGGCATAACCAGAATTCCACACAACCAACGCTTATTCCAATTTCGATCGAATAAAAGGATTATACAGTAAAATAAAGGTGTCGCAAACTAAGTTTGGTGTCAAAGAGCGTCTCCAGATCTCTTACCGTATCGAGATTCTAAGCGGAATAGAGTTATTGGACTTGTTTTACGAGCAAACGTTGCAGAACAACCCTTCTTCAAGTTAAAATCAAGTATATTTTGAGTGCACAAGTTAAGATAGACATTCAGAAATTGGAAACAGTTAAAAGTTGAGGTAATTAAAAAATAAACTTTAAAATCATCAGCAACAATCGGGACAATGTCATTAATGAAACACATGACTAAAAGGGGAGCCATGCCAGAACCCTGGGACACTCCACATGTTGCACGAAGAATGTTAGAGTTAAAAACACGGTATAATCCACATACTGTTAGTTAAACTTTGTAATTTTGGCATTCATGGCAGTCTGCTTCGGTGGCTGGAGTCGTATTTGTCGGTTCGCTCTCAGTATGTTATCCTGAATAATATAAAATCAGAAACAAAAAATATAACTTCGGGGGTTCCACAAGGATCACACCTTGGACCTCTACTTTTTTCAATATTCATAAACGACATCAACAGCTGTTTCGAATTTTCTCAATTTAGCATGTATGGCGACGACCTGAAGATCAAAATGAACATTAGCCGTATGCATGATAGTTTATTATTAAATAATGATTTGCAAAAATTGGAAAATTATTGCAATCTATATAAGATAAGTTTAAATATAGATAAATGTTGCAAGATTACGTTTACAAGGAATGTTCATAAGATAGATTTTAATTATAACTTAAATGGCAATGTGTTGAAGTCTGTAGAATCTGTGAAGGACCTGGGTGTGATCATGGACTCCAAATTGGTCTTTGAGGAAGGAGCATGTTGAGAGTATCGTCGCTAAGGCTAATAGAAACTTGGGCTTCATATATCGTAGCACAAGGGGCTTTAGAACTGAGAAATCACTAATCTGTTTATATTCTTCTATAGTAAGAAGACACTTGGAATTTGGTTCGGTGGTTTGGAATCCAACTTATTTTAGATATGTAAATAGATTGGAAAGAGTCCAAAGTAAATTTATAAAGCATTTGAATTTTAGGTTTCATGCTGAGCGTATTCCAAACACATACGAAAATAATTTAGCCTTATACAAAATTGATAAATTCAACAGACGGCTTGTTGCTTATATTATTTTTCTAAGTAACTGTTTGCAGGGATCTGTGGATTCCTCTGGTATCATATGTGAATTTGCATTTTCGGCTTCTCGACCCTATTTCACACGAGGGAATATGTTATTTTATGTTCAGCGATTCAATACGAATTCTTGCATGAACTTTCCTCTGAGAAATATTCAGCATTCATACAATCTATATTTTTCGGATATTGATATTTTTTCGCATAACATCGAAAGAATTAGACGCGCAGGATTGCGGTGCCTTCGATGAGCTTGCAGATTCAGCAAAATATTGTAATGTTACCTATATCCCGAGTATATATTGAAATAACTTCAATCCCGGTCAGCTTAAACTGAATCACTGCGAGAACATTGGCGAAAATCTGCTACAATTCTACATTTTAAATTTAAGATGCAACATCTTCGACAGCACCACCCGCTACATCGTGACCATTGTGTGTGGTAAATATACTCTTAAGAGTTTGTAGTGTTTCAACGGCATGAGTAAAAATCAACCAATTCACGACTTAACTCGTTGATGATGATGAACGATATATGTATATGATAGATTTCTCAAACAGTCACCAGGTTAATTATTAGAGGTATTGAATCTGATTCCCTAGTAAAATTGGTAAACTATGTAAATGTATGAAAAAAGCTGCAAATTCATCAAAATTTCTCAACCTCTTGAGGAGGAACTTAAGGACAGGATCTGAAAGAAATAAGTTCTTAAAGGAAACTAGACACTTTACAAGTAACATCATGAGTTAAGAAGCAAAATAACTACTGCCAACAAAACTAGGATTCTTGTATTACCCGTACTTGACCTTTCTAAGGCATTTGATACTAAACTTTTCAATTCTAAATTCTAGGATACTCCTAGAATGGCGTAATGTTGTTGAGCATAATAATTAGAAAGGAAACAACTTTGTATGGGCTACCTCAAGGCTCTATATTGAGCCCAATTCTGTATTATATATACCGAAAAATGCACAAATTGAACAAACTCTGCGTTCTGTCCGTTCTTCTCATAAAATAATTTGATTAAGGTAGCTTCACAGAATTTAAGGTTTAAATATATAATTTCAACGCTGAATTAGTGATTCTTTAAAAGGGAAGATAAAATAATATATTTTCGAATTAATTGCTCCGATGGACGACTATGAGCACCATAACTATCTGCTTAGAAACGCCGAACATGATCTGCCAGCCCCATCCTCCGAATTAATCAAAAGCTCAATCCTATACAATGCAAAGAAAATGCACAACCATCTGCCAATGGAAATCAAATTGCTATCATCCCTTCCCCGATTCCGTAAAGCTCTAAAAACCAATTTCGATTACGTTTACAAGGAATGTTCATAAGATAGATTTTAATTATAACTTAAATGGCAATGTGTTGAAGTCTGTAGAATCTGTGAAGGACCTGGGTGTGATCATGGACTCCAAATTGGTCTTTGAGGAAGGAGCATGTTGAGAGTATCGTCGCTAAGGCTAATAGAAACTTGGGGTTCATATATCGTAGCACAAGGGGCTTTAGAACTGAGAAATCACTAATCTGTTTATATTCTTCTATAGTAAGAAGACACTTGGAATTTGGTTCGGTGGTTTGGAATCCAACTTATTTTAGATATGTAAATAGATTGGAAAGAGTCCAAAGTAAATTTATAAAGCATTTGAATTTTAGGTTTCATGCTGAGCGTATTCCAAACACATACGAAAATAATTTAGCCTTATACAAAATTGATAAATTCAACAGACGGCTTGTTGCTTATATTATTTTTCTAAGTAACTGTTTGCAGGGATCTGCGGATTCCTCTGGTATCATATGTGAATTTGCATTTTCGGCTTCTCGACCCTATTTCACACGAGGGAATATGTTATTTTATGTTCAGCGATTCAATACGAATTCTTGCATGAACTCTCCTCTGAGAAATATTCAGCATTCATACAATCTATATTTTTCGGATATTGATATTTTTTCGCATAACATCGAAAGAATTAGACGCGCAGGATTGCGGTGCCTTCGATGAGCTTGTTGATTCAGCAAAATATTGTAATGTTACCTATATGCTTAATTTATATGTGATTATTATTTGTCTTTTGTTAGTACTTGCGAGTGTTTCTGATCTAGCTTTAATTATTATTATTTCATTAGGGAGAATTATTTAAAATTGATTGCTTTTTTTTTGTTTGTTAACTTTGATGTATTCATAATTCATTTTTCTTTCTTGGTTTTTTTGTTAATATGTTTACTTGGCTTTGTTGTTGTTAATTATTTTGTATCGTCCTCCTTTTTGGACTCTTTGTAGTCTGTTTGGATGACTAAATAAAATAAGTAAATAAAAAATACAAGTGAAGATAAGCCACATTCTGACAGTCTATGCAACAGAAATTTAAAAATTTATTTCAATGGCAAAATAAATATAATTGAATTGAATTGAAATTTTTTTTTTGTGAAGTTTCTGATGGTCATTTAAGATTTTAAACTTTGTTGAACATGAATAAAATAAAATATTGATGAATCTTTTACGAAAACACTTTTTTTGTATTTCCATTAAAAATATATGCCTATTTCCATCGGTAGAGCGTTAATAGCATAGAGAATCTCATCTAAAAAGGGGTACCCACCGTACATATAACAGTGGCAGTGGATCGTTTGTTTTATATCCCTTCAGTCTCTCGATATTTGATTTTCCACAGAAGCGTCAAATTTGTAGATAACTTCAATTAAAACTTTTATTACAATCACCGTAAATTTTATGAGTTTTTTATTATATCCATATATTTGTTTGATAACTGCCAAGTTTTATTTATAATATTATGGCCCGTAAAACCATACAGTTTTTAGGTCTATACCCATCAAATATTTGAATCCAGGGTATTCATATTTTTATTAACATTTTTCATTCGACAATGCAATATTTTTCATTCCTTCTTTTTATATTCTAAACGATTAAAAAAGAATAATAAATGTTTATACAAGTATACGTCACTTTTCTACAACAATTTGTTTCTTATTTTTGCTCTGTTAGAGAGTAATTTTCTCTTTGCAATATTTTAAACTCCTCTACGAGAAATGTTTTTCATTTCAATTATACAAAAAAATTACAATGTATTGTGTGCCAGATTGGTTGGTGGTCTGATTATTATTTCCTATTTTCAAGCAGTAATATTTTTATAGGTTTTGGAGATTTTTCTCGTTGACCACTAAAAAGAAACAAATTAAAATTTAATTTTAGTTGGAACCATTAAATAATAATTATTAACACATTTCATATTTTGTTGTAATGTGTAATATCTTCATTGTCATACAATGTTGCATTTTAATTTGTTATTTAAATGGCTTTTTTATAGTTAAATTTATTTTTATTATGGAAACACAACGGTCTGTCAAACGTGATTTAGTATGACGAATATTTTAGTAGAGCTATATTTTTCTTTGTGTGACAGTCTCTATTATATGAGAATCACAAACTTCATCTACCTTGATTGTCCGAAAAATTATTCCAAATACAAGTTATTTAGGTAGATTTCTGATTAAAAGAATTTACTAATACTTTTAACAATTCTCGAAGACGTCTAAAATATTGACGAAACATTGTATAGTGTTGCATTTCACCATATGAGCTTTATAATTCTGTGTCGGTAAGAATAGATAATTTTACCATTTAAAAATTAAATTGATCAATCATGTACTTTGTATTCCAATTATCCTGACTAGGGAAATTTTTAATTCACATTCAACATATATCACCCTGTTTGGATCAAATATATTTGTGTTGAAATATTTACTCCAGGCGTAATAGTGGGACAAGATTGAATTCCAAATAGTGAAAATAAGCGCTAATTTTATGGCATACCATCCCTGTTCATGCATTTTCATAAAATCAAACAGCCGATGAAAATATAGGCAACAAACGACCAGAATTGAAAATTGAAACATTTTATAGCAATACCCAGAGAGAATTTCATTTGCAACAACGCGCACTGATTTAAATAGAACGCCATATAAATGTCACATACAAAAAATCAAATTAGTGTATGGCAAAAGTGTATTTTACGCTGTCCGGCTGAAAAAATGGATTTTTCGTGTTATTGTTAGCCCCCAAACAAAAAATATTAATAGGCTCTTAAAATACTACAAATTACAACGTAAAATCCTTAATAATTAATTTTTTCCTATAAATTCCGGCTTAGCCTTAAAAAACTGTTACTCTCTGGCGGAAATATTATCCAGAACGAGTGTATTTTAAGTTAAGAGATGCCTATTGCCTATCGTTTACTGGGCAAGAGCCGCGGCCGTGGTGGATGTTGAATTGTAAGCAATTTCAGCTGCGATGGAGCCGTTTTCCGAAGAGTAACGTGCTCATTGCGCACGGACATTTTACCAGAAGCTAGAATCGCAGCGCGTCTGCAGTATTAAGCTCATTACCAGATGAGCGGCTTCAGCATACCACCTAGTCCTGATGTTATCAGAAAATGGATCAGAAGGTTTGAAACTACTGGATCTACAATTACGCAATACAGACCCTCCATGATATGTAAAGAATGTAAAAAACAACAAGGATAGGTCGTTTCTTACAGCAAGAGTCCTTAATTCGCGAAAGAGGCTCTTTTATAATTGCTTTTGTCTTGTGAAGGCAGTGAGTACTTAATTTTCTTTTGGGACCATGTCTCTTCTTGTAAAGAATATTAAATCATTCAATTACATAAATTCGTTTGCATCCTACTAATATTTCGTAGAATGCAGTTCTTTGTAACTAGTTTATTAGGATCATCATAGTTGTACAAACAAATATCCATCCATATGATAAGCAAATTAAATTGTATTTCACGGTTATCAATAGATAGCCCTCTGTATTTCACACATATTAACTTATTCATAAACCTGATGGTATTGGATTGAAAACCATTCTACATTCTGTTTAACTGTGCTACTTCACAACTAAAACTATTAGTATAATTTCCCAGTTAATATGGCAAACGGTAATGCATCACCCAGGGTTGTAATAATGTGCACTGTATACTATACGTGTGTGGAAGGGTTTTGTAATGGTCTCTATCTCGTATATGGCAGGGTTGGATTTTAACATAAAACTACAATAAACCAGGTACGTATTCTTTGTTATGGGTATTGATATTATTTTATCTAACTGATTACTAAATATGGAAACTGTTACATAAATATCTTTATTAACGTCATGAAAATCCTGTGCCGAATAATTACTTCATAGAAAATATTGAAGGCAACGTAACAATTCAAAAATATCCATGATTATCTATGGCATGGCTGAACCCAACACCACGTGATGGAGAATTCACATGAAGAACACTAAGAGACAATGCATGCCTTTACAGTGACTGTTTGGTGGATTTTTTGCAATACAAAACTGATTGGCTTTTAGTTTTTGAGGACTCTCTATTAAAAGTTCAAGTCTGAAACCAAAAGCTCAGATTGTTGAGAATCACACCAAAACAACAACAAACTTAAGGGGTTAAATTTGTATCAGTGCGAACTAATAGATAGAAAGAAGGACTATAACATATTATTTAGGGAAATTTCTGGTAAAATTCGTCCTCGCCACGTCAAATTTAGATTAAAGGAATGCCTCTTCTAATTTGGATGAGTAGATTCTGGCCGATACTATTTGGCCACTCACTTCACTGCTATGCTTCCAGATTCAGAATGAGACAGAGATATTATGTGATAAATACAATATCCAAAAAGACTTCGAAACATTTATGCCAATGAAGAAAGCTTTATTTTGTATTTTTTACATACATTCCACCACGGAACTATTAGGAATCTGTTAGGAAATACTTTTTTATCATCCTTCTGGTCCTCCCGCACACCTCGGTACGCACTTAAGCCCCCGACGTGTACGAATGGCGTACTTCAGCCTTGAAGGCTTATTGTGTGCCTTTTTAGAACCTACTGCACTCACTATCATTCTTCTACCACGCAACATTCATTCCTAGATGGGCCACCGTCAGGTACCGTCTATAATGAACCCCCTACTAAACGGTCACCCACCACGCGACATTCATTCTACAACCTAGATGGGCCACCGCCCCCCGACGGTCACCCATCCAACTTGTAGCCGCGCTCCTGAGAGCTGCACTTCGACGGTCGTCACTATATGATCCGGTCTAGGCTACCCGGCCCGGCTCTAGGAAATACTTTACTATGAAGACCAAGTAACCAAACATCATTGTTTTTTTTGCAGTTAAGATGTGCGAAGTTAAATTTGAAGTAGGTACTCTAATCCAGAGAAGTTTGCGTTGAAAATGATGATAGTTTTAGTATTAAATCATCGTGATATCTTCACAAATATTTTCTTCAGGATAGTTAACGAACTTAAGTATAGAAAATATATCTATTTGTCATTTTAGTTTGCCTAAATTAGTAAAAGATATAAAAATTTGTATTGTTAAAACAAATGTAGGTAGTCCAAATCTGTGTAACTAAAGATTTTACTATAATTAAGTTAGCTTATTAACAGACTTGGTCGCATGGCTATTGCTATCCAAAGCTCACATAAATTATTGCAGTCCATGCGATAATTGCCATTAGCTTACGGTTAATTTATGCAAAAGCGAGATTCAAATTTCGAAATTACTTTGACGTGACGACAATACATTTACAGCCTACAGGAAAATAGCATAAATTCCACTATATCTGTTGGGTTATCCAGGTTTATGTGTATCCATTAAGACGACATTAATTTTGTTTTTGTAGAATGAAATTTTTAAAGAACACGTAAATAATTTTTGTTGCTCAAATTAACACAAATAAGCAATAAGATTACTTTTGGCTTTAGTGGATTTTGTCTAAAACAATGAATAAACCATATTAGGTTCTGCAGCTGCTTCTTGACTTTCAAATTCATTACAAAGACAGAACTGATATCCTTGTATTTCTGGTGACCATAGCCTTTAGCTACTATCAATATAGAAGAGGCAGTTTGTGACAAGATTAACAGGAATCTGAATACCGTAGATAAGATTCTTTGAATCTCTGTTAACATTCATAGAGGAATAAATAAATTAGAGGAGTCAAAGTGGATTCAAGTATAATAATAAAACCTTTCCATAAAACAGGGCATTTGATTTTATTTCAGACGAGAAAACTATTAAGGAAAATAATTTGGCGTTCCGTCATCGAAATAGTATTTGCTCAAACAATAGAAACCCTTATAGGAAACAAAGAACCCCTATATTGTATTTTATTTAAGAATAAGATGTGATAAAATTCGAAAAGAATTCTGATAAAGAACAGTGTTAATGTTATATACACTGTTTGAGTATATGGGGATTAGATACAGATGTCAAGCTATATCTCTCTGGTAATAGACGCTTTATAGTTGTCAATAACCATCAAATAACCCGTGTTATCAACGGTAGATAGCAGCACTAGTGACACATCCATTGTATTGCAAAGGGGAATAGGTACAGCAAATTGCAACTATACTATGTACTGGGATAATAATACTCGACCGTAATGACAAATGATTGCCCAATATTAACCAAACTCTTGAAAGCTATCCTGTTATAATATGATAATGCAAAACATTAATATATGGATATGTGCTATACAGAATTATTATTACCGAGTATATATTGAAATAACTTCAGTCCCGGTCAGCTTAAGCTGAATCACTGCGAGAACATTGGCGAAAATCTGCTACAATTCTACATTTTAAATTTAAGAGGCAACATCTTCGACAGCACCACCCGCTACATCGTGACCATTGTGTGTGGTAAATATACTCTTAAGAGTTTGTAGTGTTTCAACGGCATGAGTAAAAATCAACCAATTCACGACTTAACTCGTTGATGATGATGAACGATATATGTATATGATAGATTTCTCAAACAGTCACCAGGTTAATTATTAGAGGTATTGAATCTGATTCCCTAGTAAAATTGGTAAACTATGTAAATGTATGAAAAAAGCTGCAAATTCATCAAAATTTCTGAACCTCTTGAGGAGGAACTTAAGGACAGGATCTGAAAGAAATAAGTTCTTAAAGGAAACTAGACACTTTACAAGTAACATCATGAGTTAAGAAGCAAAATAACTACTGCCAACAAAACTAGGATTCTTGTATTACCCGTACTTGACCTTTCTAAGGCATTTGATACTAAACTTTTCAATTCTAAATTCTAGGATACTCCTAGAATGGCGTAATGTTGTTGAGCATAATAATTAGAAAGGAAACAACTTTGTATGGGCTACCTCAAGGCTCTATATTGAGCCCAATTCTGTATTATATATACCGAAAAATGCACAAATTGAAGAAACTCTGCGTTCTGCCCGTTCTTCTCATAAAATCATTTGATTAAGGCACCTTCACAGAATTTAAGGTTTAAATATATAATTTCAACGCTGAATTAGTGATTCTTTAAAAGGGAAGATAAAATAATATATTTTCGAATTAATTGTTCTGATGGACGACTATGAGCACCATAACTATCTGCTTAGAAACGCCGAACATGATCTGCCAGCCCCATCCTCCGAATTAATCAAAAGCTCAATCCTATACAATGCAAAGAAAATGCACAACCATCTGCCAATGGAAATCAAATTGCTATCATCCCTTCCCCGATTCCGTAAAGCTCTAAAAACGTATTTGTTAGAAAAAGCTTTTTATACAGTAGGTGACTTTTTTAATGTGCATTAATTTTTGAGCGATTTACACTCTGGATAGTAGTTTGTATTGTGTGTTTTGTATATATATTGAACTGTAGAATATTTACTTAATTATACTTTAAGTATCTTAATTGATTTATTTATTTGACATTGTACCTGTATGTATTAATTATTATTCTTATGTTCTATATGTTTTATTTGTTGATGTATGTCTACAAATTATTTTTAATTTTTTGACAAATATATATTTTATTTATTTACAATGCACATAATTCCGGATGACATTCTCAAATTGAACCAAAATAAATTTGAAGAATTTGCAGAGGTTGCTTTAGCGCGATAGAGCTAATAGAGTTGATTAAAATGTACTACAAAATCGTTACCTACTCGTATTGAAATATGTTAAAGTTACTGATGTATCAAAAATGAATTTCTGTGAAACAGCTGCATACTCAATATTGAAATTGACCAAAAATGTTTTCTAAAACTATTGTATTTAATTGTTTTCCTATAATATGACGGTTTGATTTGTTAGCAAAAGTACTTATTGTCCCCTATATTGTATTGGTATAATATACAATTGGAATGTTGTGATGCTGACCCTTTAATTAGTGATTTTAGTATATTAACTATACAGATTTAAAGTAGGTTGGATTTGGACTGCTATTATAATAATATTGTGAGTATATAAACAATAATTAATATCGAGTGGTTATTGGGCTCGTGCCTCAGTGTGTATGGAGTTATCAAGTGTACGTACACGAGTATATTATGATGTTCAGATATATGCAGGACCGGACTAGCAAATATATGCCTATAAGGTAAAGAAAAAGTCAATTTATTTTAATAAAGTCAAATGAAGTCTTTTTGAGCATAAATTGAGTAAGTATTAAATTAATACACTAAACATAATAATAATAATATGAGATTGTAAAGTATTTCAGAGCTAGTTAGATCTTACGAGTTTGTTTGAACCCAACTCTATTTCAGAAACCTGATTTTCTGATAGAGCTGCTTCTTGAGATGACAAGAATGGCTGTTCACGCATTTTTTGTAACAATTTTTGGAACAAAATGAAGTCGATAGCGATAAGTTAGGCAAATATGGACAATGAGACGTGGTTTCAACATATTTCTTCTTCAAGAAGTCATGATGAACAATAATGCGGCGTTTTCGGTTTGGTTGTTCTTCCTGATTTCCTCGAATTTGTTGAGCATTTCCTTGCTCCAATTGAGCGGAGCTTTTGTTTTGCATGTATTCCAGTCTGCGGTATGCTATCTCACTGTCGATCTTTTTGTATCATTTTGCGCACAGCATCCATGTTGGAATCAAACTTCTACAAACCAATTGTCACTCTTTTGTGTGAAGTGATTTAATCCACCCTTGTGGAGTTAGGCCTTTTTTGATATCGTAAAACATCATCCAAGTATTAAGTATGTATTTGACAGTACTAAACGATATGACAGTTGCATATCTATCAAACATGACGAAGAAACGAGTGAGCAATGGATGTTTCTATTTATTTAAACTGTTGCTTTGTTGTCCACGTATAATTCCGTTTATCACGCACATAATTAACTCTTGTCTAATGTGCCACGTTTTCCCAGACCCTTGGAAGGTTAGTAAAGTTACCCACAGTCAAAATTAAAGAGGTCAACGATTTTAGTGGTCTTCGTCCCATATCTATATTGTCACCTTTATCAAAAGTGTTAGAAAAGGTAATGGCTTCACAAATTAAATCTCATGTTACATCATATAATATATTGCCCAAAAAACAATCGGGTTTCCGTAAGGGCTACAGCTGTGCAACGGCACTTCTGGATGTTACTGATGACATTTTGCGTGATCTCGATACCGGTAAGTGTTCTACTTTGCTATTGATAGATTATTCAAAGGCGTTTGATACCATAAGTCATGACATTTTACTGGCAGTTCTCAGCTTTTCCGGATTTTCTTCAAGTGCTTTGAATTTTCTGAAGAGTTATTTGCAGGGTCGTCGTCAATTTGTTGAAACCCTTAATGGAAGATCTGACTTGGGCTACATAGCTTGTGGTGTACCTCAGGGATCAGTATTGGGACCTCTGCTTTTCTGTATATATACATCCAACCTTCCAAGCTGTCTTAATTTTTGTAGTCCCTATATGTACGCTGATGACAGTCAGCTGAGATTTTCATTTAATCCTGAAGATATCTCTGTTGCTTCAAATCAAATAAAACAAGACTTAACTTCTCTTATAACTTGGTCCAGTGCACACCAATTAAAAATTAATCCATCTAAGACAAAGATATTGGCTTTTGGTAGAAGCAGGGCATTCGTGGAACAGGGTCTTAGGGTTGACATTGATGGTACGCCCATCGCATTTTGTCAGTCAGCGAGGAATTTAGTGGTTGAATTGGACACGGATCTGCGCTTTACGGGTCACATAACTAAATGTATAAGTAAAGCATATTCTACATTGAAAATGTTATATCCGCACAGACATTGTCTTACAACACATTTAAAAATAAAATTAACAGACACTCTTGTGCTAAGTAACTTCAATTATTGTGATATTGTGTATGGTCCTTGTTTGTTGAAGTCAGATCAAGATCGTATTCAGCGTGTACAAATGTCCTGTTTAAGGTATGTATACGGAATTAGAAAATATGATCCAATAAGCCACAAATTGGTTAGTGCAAAATGGCTTTCTATGAAAGATAGACGATTTCATCACGCTCCATGCTTTTATCACAAATTACTGCTTGACGGGCATCCACCATACTTGTTTGAAAAGATTAGGTTTAGGTCTGATGTACACAGTCTTAATCTGAGGTTTAAGGGTTTATTGTCTCCTCCAGCTCATCGCACCTTGTTATTCGAGCGATCCTTTTCCTATAACGTCTATAGCATCTACAATGGAATTCCTCACAATTTTAAGACTTCTAAAATAACAACGTTTCGTGTACTACGTAGAAGAAAACTATTAAATTTAGTTTAATTTTCATATTGTGTAGTGGTTATGATTTCAAATTTAATTTTATTTTAATTTTGTTTGTTGTTTTTCTTTCTTTGGATTGATTGCAGTTCAAATTATTTAGTTAATTGTAAGGTTTCGGGAACTGTTATAGATGTAGTAGTATAAAGTGTGAATTTTTCCGTACGGGTTAGAATATCAAAATCAGTTTTACTGCCTTCTAACCCCTTTTGCAGATATTTTTTTGCTTTAGTTATGATTACGGTTGCTATATTGTAATTGTGATTGCGTTTTTATTATGTTTACACGTTATGCATTGTAAATTTTTCTTTGTATATGACTGCAAATAAACTGTTTATTATTATTATTATTAAATAATATTTAGATGGACACACGATTAAACAAAACTATTAAAGATTTTTGTAAATGCATAAGATTTATTTGTTTAAAAAGTTAGTTAAAAGAAAGTCCATTGACAACGTAATTATTAAATAAATGATTATTTAATTTAAAAGTTCCATATGTATATAAACAACCTCCTCATTCAAATAAGTAGAAGCCCCTTGTTTCATCAGATAAAAAAATGTATGGTACATACGTATGTACGAGTTGATATAAAAGTAGGTTGCATGGGGTGATTTCATAAACGCAGACATTGAGGGATGTATTCAGTATATATGGTCGCAATTAAAATAGCGTTGACTCCCATCCCCTCGACACCCCACATTTTACCACCACTACCACCATTAATGGGGTGTGGGATGCATGGATGAAATGTGTAGTTGTGTACATAATGCTTATAATGAGTAACCTCTACAACAGTATCATAATATATGAAATGTTAAACAATAACTAATTGTATAGATCAAAAACATTTCAGCTACCGAGTTATGATGATTAATTACGTAAATATGGACAGCGATGTTAAAATGAACAATATTTACTGCCAAATCTGGAGTACCACAAGGATCTAATCTTGGTCTGTCGCTATTTTTAATAATCATAAATGACTTAGTCAAAACCTGAGCTTGCCATTGCCGTGTAAAGTAGAGTATACCACAACATAAATATATATTGAGCCGCCTGACTGTTAAACCCGTTAGTAACAGTTTCTTTCAACATCTCATCAATTTCAGACGACTTCCACCAAGAAATTTTTTAAGTTTTGGAAAAAGATGAAAGTGTGCACAAAGCTTTACAATACCTCTCAGCATTCGCTGTCGTTCTTATTGGCAGAAAGTCGATGAGAACAATGCTTATCCGGTTTCGGTGTTGAGGATTCTGGCTTGAATTATCGTGATCTTGTTGGGGAGAGATTGAAGCCATTCACTGGAGTGTAGTATGTAATGCACGTTTCATCATCGGCCACAATATGACTCAAGAACTCGTAACCCCTTTCATGCCCTCCAAAAATGATAAAGAATGTGCCAAAGGCCTTGTTTCTTTTGAAATGAAGTTTTTCAATAACAATTTGATAAACTACTGACCTTGACATTTCTCGGAATTCCTGTTGAAGCTCTTCAATGGTAAAAAGAATGTCACACCCATCGTTCTTCACCATGGACCTTCGTTATTCGTTCCATTAATCAAAACTATTAAAGATTTTTGTAAATGCATAAGATTTATTTATTTAAAAACTTAGTTACAAGAAAGTCCATTGATATTCATAAGTCGCCACGTATATTCCTGCAGATTAAACATGTGTATGTAATAAACACACAAAAACGTTTTTTGTTGATCAATTATACGAATTGTCTAAAGCAATTCATAATATATTGCATGCGAATATTTCGATGACATTTTCATGAAATTTGCTGGGTTGTGCGAGTATATGGTTATTGCTTGGAGTGCATTGCAATTACCGAATGCAGGACCCACTCGTCTCCCAATTTAAAGCGCCCTCTGGTGTTGTATAACAATGTCCCTTTTTATTGCACTAGTTAACTGTGGAAAGCTTCGAGGACCACAAAATGCAGGTTATCACTAAAAAGCCAATCACAATTTACAAAAACCACAGACAGATTCATTGTGTGAAAACAACATTTATGTCTAATTGTTGGGTTAGATAATTTCAATTATTTGAAACGATAATGTTTAGAGTCTAAATTTTTTGATATAAATAAAAAATAACCAGCAGAAATGAAATTTGGCATATGATATACCAAACAACCAGGTTCTCAGCTAGCATTTTTGAAGAATCGTGCAGATTAGACAAAACTGATCACGACCAAGATGATTTATCCCTGCTCAATGATTTTAGTGTCAAATTTCTCAATGATTAGTCAACGGTCAAACATGCTCTAAGGTTAAAATGATGGGGTTTGTACATAAGAATTCCAAAGGCTCTATACATCGATTATATTTTTATTGATGGTAAAAAAAATTGTGAAATAAAATAGATTATGTGTGTATGTATCACATATCCTTCCCCTTGTTTTTGTCAAAACTTATAGCTAGAAGACCAAGGGGAATCCATATAAAATATAATTTACGATTTTCTCTATGTTCATGCTCCTCTACCTATATCAGTTTATTTACAAAATGATTGTTATGATATCTATTTTATTATTTTCCATTATATGCTCGGAAAATCTTTTGTTCTACACATGCGATAGTAACAATTTTACTTATATAAGAAACAATAAAACAAATACAGACATAAATTTACTAATCTACAAAAATAAATCACATTATTAATTTGAGCAGTTATGCCGCTTTATTAATTCACGAGCGCAGCCACTTGTAAACGGCTAAGGCTAAGAAAAAACTATCCAAACCAAATTTAGGTTTACTGTCAAGTATGCAAACATTTTTGAACTTCAATGTTTCCCGTCCAATCGATTTGTAGTTCCTCTTTGCAAAATGTAGAGTATGTGTTTTGTTTGTGACCTTTGGAGGGTTGTTGTTGAACTTATGCCATTAGAACTTGCTTGATCCAGACACGGAGATCACAGCACAAGTTGGACACCGATGAACGCGGGTCTGACCGCAGTGATTTGAGTTTCTTGCAGGTTATCATTGGACATTGATCTAGATCTTAGTTATATGTGTGTGTGTGTGTTTGATATCGACGTACGATGGAATGCTTTATGTGTGTTTGCACGTTTAATGAGCCCTTATTAGGATCAATACTTGTCATAAAATCTAAGGTAATTTCAACTTTCTCTATCTCAGGAAATGTTAATTTAACTGAGTCCATTGAATTGCTTTATTATCATTCCGTTTAAAGTTCTCTTGCCAGAGAGTCGGTCAGAGTCAGATTATTGTTTCTCCCAAAACTAAAGAGTCAGTTTTGTGTGGAGTACAATAGCGTGGAAACCCAGCTATTGTGAAATTTTTGTCATGCGTCTGTTTCCATAAACTTCGGCAACTGAGTTTGTCTTTGAGCCATCATTTAACCAGCATAATATCTACAGATATACAATCACTGTGCTTGAATACTATGCGATACGAGCCAACTATAGGTTGTATAGAAAAATAGAAATATTTTTATTAAAGATCCTATCATGGTTATATTGTTCCCAATAAAAAAGGATTGAACGTCCATATATTACCTGATTTATGCATTTGCTCATACGGCGGTTATTGTCGAACACTAATTTAGATAGATAGATACCGTTTAATGGGTATGCCTAGTCATTAATCAAGGGCTATTTTTTCAAATGTTTGTATTCAAAAATTGAAATATTTATTGTTTTAATAAATGGCGATACATGTTCATTGTATGTCAGTAAAATATTACTACGGTATTGTTCTATGCCATCACCTGCTTACTATTTTTATTTAGCGACTAGAAGTAATTAATATTTTTATTCATGCTGATATTCCCATCAAATAATATGTGGTTGTTATGTCCATATCAATTACTGATAATCAGCCGTTCCCAAGACAAGATTTCATTGTTCAACCTGGGCAATAACGACCATAGTTCATGTTTTTCTTTTATCCAAGTATAAGCTGAGTCTTTGCCCTTCGGGAACCTCGTTCGTCTTCAAAACCCCATTGATATGATTGTTCTTTTATCTCTGCAGATGAATTTATTCATTGCTCGGGAATGTGACGAAGAATCTCCAAAATAGCATTAGATTGAGCTGCTACCATATTGTGTTTATTCTCCACTCAGAGCAAACGCGGCATCTGTCATGCTTTGATATTTTATGGTATAAAGTTATTAACGCACATTTTATCATTTTTATCAAGCTTGTACTGTATCAAGGAATCACACGTCGCAGTATATTAGCACAACAGGGAAAGGGGCTATAGTATTGAAACTTGAGCAAGCCTTAGATTGCTAGTTTGTTCGGCCTTCTATTTGCTAAAGAGTTATCCAGAAATGTACATTTAAAATTTGTAGAATTCTCATCGTAACTTTATGTCCGTGATCAATAAATAATATCGGATATAATGTAACTCCCTTTGGTAAATAGACATTCTGGTCATAATATCTATCAAAATCTCAATCTCATTATGCCTCGTGTATGTCTCATGTGTGTTGTATACGGTTTAACGCTTCCACATGCATAGCACGATTTATCTGTAAGTCAAAGCTATTGGGTGACACATAAGCTGTCAACAAACCTGATTGGTTATAGGTACCTGACCAACTCTATCTTAATCACTGACTATATTACCAAAATATGATACGCATATATCGAGTTTGGGACGTTTGGCAATTACAAACAGCTTGATGCATGTATCGTCACAGCTCAGACGTGAATATTCCTATGGGAATGTGATTTATAACTATGCTATTGATTAGTTGATGTCACTTGAGTTGAGATGCTGGACGATGTTTAGCATAATGCACTCTATAATCTCCATTGGTAACTGTCACCAGTTACATCCTATTCCTATCGATGACGCTTACATATATGCAGCGTCAGGATGTATATTGGTATAAACAGTAATTAGAAAAGGAACTTTTTAAAAACAATTTCTTTGGGTCTAATAAATATTTGCCTATTTATTTTATTTTCTTGATATCCAAAAAATTATAAATACAATGTCTCCACGGATAGAGTATTTTAATAGTAGCTATGAAATTAACCACTTTAAGAAAAAAGTTTATTAGTGTTTTTTTGCACAATTGGTGTAATAAATCACGGTTTTCAAAATATTTTCGTAAAAAATCAAAATCATTAAAAATGTTATTTTTGATATACCCTGTACAGTAATCGTAAATTTGGTATTTGAAATTGTAGTTTCGACACAAGCAGACGTTTTTATAAAGAATGACTTTTTCTTCTAAATCGACAAATTAAAAAGTTTTTCCTCTTCCAAACTCTATCTAGGGAAACAAAATGTCATGAATGTAAAAAGAGTCATACAACAGGAGCATGGTCTCCAAGATTCGCTAGCATTTTTAAGGCCTGTTAAGATAATTGTAATTTCTACGACACTGATCGCAACACGAATTCTCTGTTCCGGTTTACATTATCTATTCCAACTTTGATTTGTGAATACATTAATAAGACAATCCAAGATGCCCCTACAGCTTCCATTACCTTGATGACAAAGCCATCTTAATCCCCAATGCGAGCAGTGAAACAGCCCCAGGATAACAGATCTAATTGTTATCATTTACCACAATTTGGTATATTCACCCCTTTCAACCTTTTAGCGGTATATACAAAACGCGCCATATCTCAGTCTAGTTAATATTTATACAATCCTGTTGTGTTAAAAAGCCATCAACGCTTTTCAGAGAGATCTTTAAGTACTTCTTAGAATATTTAAATATTTAAATGGTTGGTTTTTTATTTACGTAACAACTCAAGTGATAAAGATTATACACCTGATAAATATTAACGAAAATGCTCTATTCTTTACGGTTGGGATTTGGAGTTATTCCAGCTACAGCTACAATATTTTCTGCATTCTGCTACTTCAATACCTCTAGCCGGATGAACGCCATCACATGGAAAACGTTTCGGGAATGTTGCTTTTTCCAGGTACTCTTTCTTCTTACATTATGATAAAACAAGTCTATTTATCTACATTTCATTACATCCATCTAAGTGCGTGCCAACAATAAGTCAGTCATATAGAATAAGATCAAATTGAATGCTAGCCATAAAGGCCCGGAATTGTATGTGAAGAATAATGTTTAAACCACTCGAAAGTTTAGTGGTTTTGTCTTTGCCTTTGGTCACGTGTTTCTCTGAATTCTGCCATTCTATAGACCAAAAAAGATTGACACATAACCCGTCTAGCAGATGTCTTCTATCGCTCTCTTACGCACGTGGCTGTTAACAAATGAAAGCAACACAAATAGGTATATGCCTTTCGGTAATTTCGGCTTCGTTAAAGCAATTAATTAAGACAACAAGGAGGAGAAACTTATTCGTCTGTAAGTGCTTTAGGGATCGATTTGCGTTTGACAGAATGGTTTATATAGACGACTGAAGCTGTTTATTTGTTTTTGAATTTTGTATGAATATGCGGGGACAAATAATTCACAGATACTTAGATTGAAATAAAACCAAACTGCAATGTTGATTTTTATGCCACAACAAACAAAAACTACTGTCATTAAACCATGTGTAATTTTGTAACCTATCAACCGATTAGCATGAATTTAACTGATTTAGACAGAAAAATCATGCACTTTTCTAATTAATTATGTTTACAATAACATTCGTCACGTCAAATACTAATATTTAAGTTTTTCTTTATTACTCTATCCTAACTTAATCCTGTCAAAAAATACTATTTTTCTAAACTATTATAAATATGGTAGCCAAATTTGGTTAGCTACACTAATTAGTAATAAAACAATGTATGATATATAGGATTAAGCTCAACATAAAATAAGCTATAGTTAATCAGGGTTTATGTAAATAATTAAATTTGGTGCACGGTTTTTTCTAGAGTATTAAAACTAATACTAATGCCAACTCTGTTATAAACATGCAAACAAAATGGAATTACGAAACACACAGATACATACATGTAGTCATTGCAAAATAAATGGGTTCCAACAATAGTGGCAGTATTGAGCCATGGTATTAAATTCCACCTGACAAATGTAATTTTAGTGAAATATACTAATGGTCCAAACAGATTTGTCCGTGTGACAGCGGGAGTCACTAAACACCATTCCTGTTTACGTATCTCTGCTAGAATTCAACGTAATTGTCCGTAATACAGACAGACAGACTTAGCAACAAACAAATGATGATACATTATTGCTATACAAATCTAAATTTGCATCTATTAACACACGACTGTCTAATCTACTGTTTTTTTTTAATTGGCAATATGTGATGACTTCTATAGCTTTTCGTACAGCATCAATATTTTTGGATTCATTTTTACACTGAAATACAATTTTCTATCATCAATAAGGGTTGCGAAGACTCAAAATATAAATAGTAAACAGTTGCCCTTTTATAAATATCATGTAAAACAATAATTATTGTTATAAGTAATAGTTTCCTACTATTCTAAATCATAAACAACATCCATATTAAAATCGATGACACATCTGCCCAAAAAGCAACTCATTCTGCACCACTACACATCCTGGACACAAAACTTTACCTAACTTTCGCGGCATTCTCGGATTTTCACCCTCTTACTTCCTGCTATCAGTTATTACCCGTAAAATATTGCTCAGACTTTACCCCGATCAACCCTATATTGTGTGGATTCATGTCAAATATACTTGTATACAATATAATAACGCAAAATATTGTTTCATATTACACAAGAATTTCGCTATATTCGCAAGAAGCCACATGTGATGAACAAAATAATTTTGTATGATGATCGTATTTCCTAGCAAGGAAAAATATTAACAAAAAAGGGAAAACTACTTAAAATAATGTTTCCGGAGACTGATACAACTTTACAAATCGAGAAAATGTCATTCTTGATAAAAATTATTTAAGGGTCTTCAAAAATTAACAAAACATAATTTTTGCTTAAGAGGAAACTACCCCTACAGGGTGAATAGAACTCGATATTTAAATCCACATCACTTCAACCAAGCTTAGTTGTAAAAGACATTCACTGAAACTACCACCCGTTATTAAAGTTGGCTCTATAAAATAAATTATAACTCGCCTTTATGTAATAAATAGTAATCTAAAGGCACTAAGCGGAAATCTTCATCCCTCAGAGAACGCATTCGCCCGGAATTTTCATATTCCTGAAACATAAATCTCTATATGTTTCCTTTTGAATTACTTATAAGTTCAAAGAAACTACAAATATAAATTAATTTAAATAATAAACAAACAATAATTTTGCTTTAATGCTAATTCAAAAACAATACCAAATGATTTAGTAAGAGGAATTTGCTACTGATGTGGATTTTGTCGATAAACCATTAAAAGAAACTACTTTCAACTTAAAACTTATTTAATATAGTTTTTTTTATGCAGAGACTGTTCGGTTGTTTTGTATTTTGTGCTTCTCGTTGAAAGGCCTATCGCACCACCTCCAATCAAAGAAAAATGGATTCCATCCTGGACACTCTTCTTATCGTACTCACGAGTAAAAGATTGGGTTCAGGATGACCCGTTGTTAATGGTTGAAAATGAATCTGCTCAGTATTATGCAAATTGTGCAAGCTGTCGTATAAAAAAGGGGGTATTTCCTGTTATGGAACTTATTACTTCCTAAACATTGCTTTGTCAAATGTAAAACCTAAGCCTATTCAATAATACAACTTATTGAAGGGTGTTGATAATCGGTTCGAACGCAAATAAATAACGCACGCAATACATACAAAATACTATAAAAAAGACAAAATATTTAATTTTGGTAATAACTCAACAAAATTGATTGACATGAAGATATAATCTTCCCTTATTTTATATCTGATATAAATCTTCTTTTATATATCCAGTTGTACGTACATACGTTGTTTCCATATGGTATGATAGTGTGAATCAAAACAATAAATTGTAAAACACTAAATAAAAAGCCGGAAATGCTATCGGCTTGACACAATCGTAGTTGATGGCTAAATTGGGCAATATTTGTTATTGGATCCCATGCCATTTAACGCTCTTTTTAGTCCGTTAGAAAATTGGAATTTCCTGCCCACGATTATTATTATTATTTTTTGACTGAAAATAAGTATTCCACATAGTTTTATTGGATTAGTTTTGGTGGTTTCTGTTTTCACCAGGCAAATGTGGTGTGAGTAAGTTTATCAATTCAAATCGACATGTAAAATCGTAATATTGAGTCATTTATAAGCATTCCAAAGACGTCAATCAACCAAAACAACATGAAGAATTGTGTAGCAAATAGATTTTCGTTGGATACCACATCTATTGCAACAAAAGCATCTAGGTCTGGTGTCAAAAAACTTTCAACGCAGAAAATTCTAAAAATGTCTGTTAAAATCCTCCGTACGGTCCCGACCAAGACCCCAACGATTTCTTTACCTTTCCGAAAATCAAGAATCGAAAGCGTACAGCTTTCCGTATTTCTGTCTATGCGAGAACATTCAGACCACTGAAGGAGTAGTGAATTATAAGTACCTACCTAAAACATCTCAAATATTTGAGCGATTTCCAAAGGAAATATGCATTTTTTGTTTATTTTCAAACAAATTGAAATAAATAATTTTTTTTAATTTATTGTCACGACCAACGTTTCGACAGTTTAAATATCCTCTATGTCTTTCATGACACTTGATGTCCAAGTTCCCATTGTTACACAATGAATTTGTTTGTAAAATGAGTTCTCAATTTGAAAATATGTTTTTTGGTTTCTTCTTATAATAGTCGAAGGAAAGTATATTATGTGTTCCCCCTTCGGAGATTTATTCGTGAAAATTACTTCCTTTTTCTATTTTTTTTCAAATTTCCAATGTGTCTTATGACGTTTCCTCTTGCGTTTGAGGCATCCTCAGGTACTGATATTACATTAATATTTTTTATGCTAATCTAAAAATAGAATACGTTAAAGATTGTAATTAATTAATTAATTGTTAGAACTGGTAAAGTGCATGTTAAATCGATTGTTTATGTTGTTAGAATTTTGATTTAATATTCAAAAAGTGTGTTTGAGTATAATCGTAGTAGAATGAGGCATATCAGTGTAAACGTCAGCAATCTGCTCATCAAAATTCATTTATTATGCAATTTTAATGTTGTGATGGTTGGACCTTTGTGAATTTAACTGGTTATTAGATTAACGTGGAAGAATAAACATTTGATTTTGACCCTTTTTCATCAGTAGGGTCAACTGTTAATTTTTCATCTATTGTGCAAATACCGGTCATATTCGTATATTCTTTATAATATGCGGGACTACCATCCAGTCGTTTGACACTTGAAAATAAGTAATGGACTTCATTTTTAATCTTGGCTGTCGACATGTTGCCAAGTCTGGTGTAATGTCCGGAACGAAAAATGACAATACACAGAAGACATGATTAATAAACGAGTGCTTTATTGTAACAATGAATAAAAAATTAAGGGTAAAAGGTAAATATTATTATTATCCAAGTTTGGGTACATCGGATATTTAGCAGATTTTTTTAACGGTGAATGATGATGGTCGATTTATCTTTTCCTCATAAGATGGATTACTGAAAAAAATGTCGTAAAACGTTATTTGGAATAATTTCACTCTAACTGTAATTTGTTTTCTTTTTAAAACTAAATTGTTAATCGGTGTCAAAATACTTAGTTGAAACTTTGTTAAAACAGAGGCTTAAACCAATAATTTTCTTATGGTTTCATTTTCTTCTTACTGAAAATTTAGATTTGGTAAGTAGGTACGTTGTTTCTGATACAAGTCTCGGTTTGATTAGGCTTAGATTACAGGTTCGCAAACCTTGGTCTTTATTTCGAAAGAGCAGGCTTAGTTTCGGTCTGGTCTCAACCTCGATCTGAAGATTCTTTCATTCATAAATAAAATTCTTTATTATTATATTAAAATCTTTCGGAAAATTGAATCAAATAGAGATAAAATTTCATTGTAAAAGACGTGAAAATCGAAATACAGTGAACTTTATCATTCGTCTATTAGATACGAGTATGTAGAACAATAAAAGACATTTTCAGATGTGTTAACATAAGTAATATCGATCCTGGTTGTCACACCACTTTCTTCATCTCCAGTGTTTGCATGGATAACTTCAATAATCCGTTTCTCCCTCATGTGATATGTCAATGTTTCCTAACAAAGGAACAAAAGTAATGCATCCTATATGCATGCATATATTATTATTTGTATTCCTCTCTATATAACCTATATCCCCACTGACATAATATAAGGCAAATGCCAATGCACTCTCTGTAGCTATGGTTACGATGCTAACGTACAATTCAAATGCATCCCTCAACCCTTTACGTAATATTGCCTATAAGCTTTTTTTTTACACTCTCTCCAGTACCCACAAAGTTGAGAATATTATGTTTTTGTCCATAAATTATAATCAGTAGCGCAGTTTTGCTCTTTGGAGAGATGATTGAGATGAAGCCATCCAGTTACATAATCTTACACTGCATAATGCTGGTAAATTCTCCAATTAATTTTAGAAAATACAAATTTGGAATCCTTAAATTTATATTTTCAACAGAGGGTGCTAGTAAGAAAATAATTAGACAAATTGTCTAACTGCTAAAAGTTATTAGTTTTTAGATTATCCTCTAATAACACATGGAAAAAAACAATAAATCACGCGAATAAACGGCATATATATATATACACACGATTTGCCTCCAAATTGTCATAGTGCGTTGTTTAGATTACTTCAAGGCATTAATCTGATTAATCTGAAATAGGCGACCAGCCAAACCGATATCGGTAATGTAATTGGTTAGTTCTAAACTTAGCTTAACATGCAAATAGAGTAATAAATTTCTAAATAGCACCTTTGCGACCAATAATTTTATAGCATCCTATTTGTCACCGTTTTTCTTTATTTTGTGGACATAGATACTCTTATTGCAGATAAGTCCGATATTACAACAATATTTGATAACATTTTAATCATTTGTTTGTAGTTGCTCCATGACAAAGCAATTTTTTTTTCAAGTACCTTTTAAGATATCTGGCAATGACCAGAAGCGAGTTGTTTCCTTCTAGTTTAGGAACTGTAACGGATCAAAGAAACTCTGAAATAATGTGAGGCTATTAACTGTTTCTTGACAACAACAGGATGCTAAATTATGCTGTTTTAATAAACTTGTTATCATCAAGTCTTCACATTAATATTCCACAGGTTGTGTCCTTTCATCGACGTGTGTATTTGAAAGCAAACCAACACATTACAGTGACTGTTTTGTTCTCAACAAACACCAATCTACTGTTGGATAATGGAAATACGTATATAACATGAACATACAGAACTGAGGACCACTGCTGAATGTGTGCATCATCTCGTTTGTAAATTGAATTGTTCCTATTGTTGCATCCACTCTATATTCTAATCATCTCTCCTGGATAGAAAACATAAAATCAATTTTCAATACCACCCTATACTTTATATCTTATCAATTCATTCAAAAATTGCACCACAGGGTTCACATTGTGGACCACTGCTATTTAATTTATATGCATTAATAAAATTCGTCGTTTAAGTCGTTTAATGAGGTTAGATCGCTAAAAATAAAAAAATCTATACGAGTCGTGTGGAAAAGTTGAAACAACACCACTCGACGTGTTGGTTTTTTCAACAAATATTGAAGTCGACATGTCGCTCTAGAATCCAGTGCACGAAATCGCTCAGCTTTCGTTAGTTACTGATCTATCGGTTAATCTGTAAACCATAAAACTAAAAGTAACAAGACGTTTTGCATAAAATACTATCATATATTAATTAGCAAAATATGTAATAGTTTTTACAACAAGGGGTACATTTTTTGACTTTGTTCTAAAAAACAGAAATTAAGCTCCTAGATACTGCTAATGAAAGACCAACAGTCCTGCCGTTTAGTTCTAAAAAAATCCCTGGGATTTTGGAATTTTAATAAGTCTTTTGTAAAAATCACAAAAATAAAAATTACTCAAAAAGGTGAGGTATCGCATTATGTATATTCATTTTAGGGCTATCTGCAATTTATATCAGACAAATTCGCAACAATGTGTAATAATTGATACTATTGTTTTAATGATTACTTAGTTTGGTTATTTTTCGTGTGCAGTGTCTTTTAATATATTCCTCAACACGTTTACAAATAAAACAAAACAAAAAGGAACGTTACCTTCGTACCACTTAATTGGCTTAATTTTATGAGGACGATAAAAAATCATGGGGATGCATAAAATTCGTTAAAAATAATTAGTGTATTTTTTATTTATATCTACTAGTATACCTGCTACACGTGCAACTATATTAAGTTAGATTGACCCTACCGGACTATAAGTAATTAACTGTTTTTGTTGAGTGGTGAGGATTATCTGTGCGCGTAAAATAGTAGCTAAAAGGGAACCGTTTTTAATTGAATAACAATTAAGGACCAGAGGGTCGTGACCAAGTGGCAGGAAATTCGAGATTTATTATTGGGAACTGACCAAGAAGAAAACAGAACATACTTGGGGACACCACACAGACCATTTTGAGTGACATTTCATTTTAACTCCCGCACTGAGTGTCACTCAAAATGTTGCAGACCGAAGAAACCGAAATGTTGAAGTTATTCGTGTGTGATACTGCAAATTACCTCCAGAGATTATATTGATTAGAGAAGTGAAACAGTAGCCCTTTCCTACTTCAGAGATACGGCCAAATGATTAATTGGATTTTTATGTATCTTTAGCAGTGGCGTGACAACTTTTATTATATACAAAATAATACATTAAATATTGAAAATAAAAATATCTATGACTGTATTTTTAATATTCTCACTATGTTTAGCTGTTTCTAGAGAGTTTTAGTTTTGACAACAAAAAATTAGTAATCCCGCGATTTTATATTTGCTAGTTTAAGGTAGTTTGAGGATTATTTAATAATAATGAAGAGGTCGTGTCAGGTTTTTTGCAATTTTTAATGTAATAAGGAAGATCAGAGACGAAAGGATCGTAAACACTACTGCCGCACAAGCACTGGGTTTTCCCAAATTAGCCTTATAAAACTGAAAAATTCATTTAAAAATTTCTGGGCCATTTAAAGTCCAATCAGGCACTCTGCCATATTTAAAATCACGAATTCGGACTGGAATAGACGCTATCGCAGTGCTGTTTTTACCAATTCTAGATTAATTCATCAAAAATTGAATGTACCTAACTCGATCCCTCTATTTTATTGGTCTAACATTGGATGAGTTGCACTGATAAGGACAAGAGAAGCTGTGTTTTTTCTATTCCAAGCCTTTTATTTCAAATTTGAGTGGCAAAATGAAGAAAAAAAAAACAATTTTATTGCTGAATAAGGAACTGACGACTATTTTTGGGACGTGTCTTTCCACTTAAGCAAAGTTCTTCTTAAAATAAATTTGACATTTGCAAAACGGTAACTGCCTACCATTCAATCGTTAAGATAATACCTTTGAAGACTGAAACCATAATTTAAATTTGGTACCTTAAGAGGATTTTTTACGTTGGACGTTCTATGCCATTTTTGCAGTTTTCAAGTGAAAACGATTTACGTTTGGTTCGTTGTAATTAATTTTTCGGTTTTTCAGTGCGCCACTGCTTGATACCGTACATGTCTTTCAATTTGATTAATTCAGGAAGTGATTCGAACTGCAATACATTCTAAGATTGATACATTCATGTTAACTGACACGCACTTTGATTGAGTGGATGATTTTATTGTTTAGATGATACTTTAGTGATCAATTTCGACACACATGTACTTAAAAAGCAGGACTCGATAAAAATATGCTTAGTAGGGCAAAAACTGTATTCAAAATATGATTTCAAAAGGTTATTTATATATTGAAAAGACTATACAATCTTGACAAATCACTAACAGTGAATAAAATTATATTTTTATTAGAAAATAAAAGGAAAGTATTAATCAACTCCATGAGCTATGAAAGTAATCTACATAATAAAAATACATAACACAATCTTCCTTTTCTGGGCGTTATGTATTCATACTTGAAGGGTTGTAATGAAGTTGTTTCATCTATCACCTGAAAAAGTTGTGGATCATCAATTTTGTGCCTCTGTCACACGTTAAATGTTCTAAACTTTATAATACAATTTTGTTTTGTAGCCTTTATAGAAATTCAAATGCTACCTATCAATCGGTATCTCTACTATACAATGTGTCCAAGATAAGAATGGGATAGCATTGGAATCTTGGAAACGGAAGGTAGGAGTTGTACAATTTAAACACCAAATTAAACTAAATTTAGCCCTTTTCGAGAATTAAAAAAAAACGGTTTTCGGCTATTTTAGTTTTTATTTATCCCTGACATTATTTTTACAGATATAAAAAAATGAAAAGCACTTTCTGTTGTTACTTTTTGAAAATAATAAGATAGCGTTTACAAATTTTCACTACCACGTTTTGTTTTTGAAAAACCATCATCAATATGAGTTTTTTCAATAGGGCTTTCGATTTTTTTTTGTTAAATTTAGATATATTAATTATATATTATTGTAAAGGTTTAAACAAGCTTTCAGTGTTTTCAGCTGTTGTTTAAAATTACTCAAGAAAAATCCCTACTTAGTAGGTTTGCAAAAACATCTTTAAATATACAACAGAAATGTTTAAAAGGTCATTTTCTTATAACGTCTCAAAATGCTTGAATTCTTGATCTAATGATTTGAGGAATAGCTTTAGTAAAACTATGTTCAGAAAGAAACTAAGCAATGTATTAAAGGAATTTATTTAGTTTAGTTATTGATTGTTTTGGCTACGTACGAAGTTGTTTTGATTGTTTTTTTCGTCTTGATTTAGTAAGTATGTCGGTGTCTTATGTTGTGTATGTATTTTTGAGATGTAACGCTTTTCTATATTATATAAATTTAAGTGTATGGGTTAGCTGAACAGATGATTTCATGTCACTGACATGGGATGGAACTGAATCTCGCCCAATTGCATATAAATTGGAAAATTTTTGTCTTAAATATTGATTGTATTTTTCTATTTTTTATATGCAATAAGAGAACTTTATTATTATTTTTTCGTCGTTACTCACAATTATTTATTATTATTTTACAATTTATTTCTGTCTGTCTATTCAGAATGGTTCAATAAAGTTATACAAATCATAATTACCTTGTATGCAAAGTGAGTATCTGACAATTTAGAACTCACTGGGCACACTAGGTAGGTAATTATGATTTATATAACTTTATTGAACCATTGTGAACATTAAAAATGTAAATTTGTTTGTGTAAATATTGTAGCCCGAAAGCTTGGCGTAGCGAAAAAAGAGTTTTCATTTTTTCGTAATCATCGTCTTAACTATCCTTTATCCAATCTTATTGTAACTTGACGGCTCTATATATTGAGAACGACCCTAGAGCCTAACATTCAAAATGATATCGCAAATTAATTTTTAATATGTGGTTGCTCATTGAATCGAAATAATGTAGAGAGTGCAACCCAGGTCTATTTAAAGTAAATCAATCGTAACACGATGCTAGAATATGTTTTTCATTGTTCTCCACGTTTTATGTGAAAATATTTTTTTTTAGAAGAGTAACTCTTGACAGCAGAGGGTGTGTGATGACCCAAGGTGATGCGGGTGTAATATATATCACCCTCTTTTTATTTATATATAATAAAAGCTATTGTGGATATTCTAATTACATCCAATTTCGGGTTTACCGCTGTGACTAATTTATCAGGTGTTGTGTGTATATTATGATGTATGTTCATATATGTAAACGTAATTGCGCCCACTTTTAGGTTGGATCCCATTCTATTTCCGCTTAGGATGACTGAGCATTAAATTGTAACAATAGCACTTGTCGATTTTGGCGTGATCTGTCTGTCGAACACCATAATATATAATATATATGGGAGAATTGGAGGGCGCCACATGGAGTATTTTGTATTAATCTAATGGAACACTACTCCTGCACAAATTAATTAAAAGTTGAGATGGTTGCCCCTTGAACTAATACATATATTCAACTATAATAGCTTATGTTCATAGGCGGAACAGTTATCAACGCTTTTCGCTCTTGTATTTTGATCTGTTTATTCAGCTTTTAAGTTTTATTGTTTTCGTTGTAACTTTATGTTAGAAATGGAGACAACAGTAATTAAATTGAATTAGAGAATTTTAAGTGGTAAATTTTAATAGAACATTTTCTCCGGCAGAGATAACTCATTGAGATCGAGAAACGCATGCATCTTTTAATTTTTATTTGCTATAATAATTGTTGCTCATATATTTTAATTATAGTTAGTCCAAACTCCTAGAAACGAATGATAGCCATAACTTTTTATCTGGGTCCATCTGGTGCGTGTCCCTTAGCAATTTTGCTAGTTGAGTGTTATGTATGTATGTCAACGTGTGAAATTATTGAGAGCTATTCCTTGTTTACCGATGGTTTTAAAACAATCTTTGGTAAAGGTGTCAGAGTGAGTGAGAGATATATTAGTAACTGTGGGCAACCATGCTTAAACAATATCATTGAGTGAGGAAATCTTTCTGATGTCCAAATGCTGATCCAAACCCACATCAAGACCAGTATAAAACTGACAAAATGGACTCTTAAACATTGAGAAAGACAATCGTTTGATTGATTGATTCATGTATCTGCCAAATTAAAAAAAAAATGTTGAATTTCAGGCCATATATGTTTATTGGAACATTGTGGAGCTGTCGTCGTTTGATTTATAAATAAATCCCGCTTCTCTTCATAATGGATTACCTTAAAAATAAATTAAAGAAGAGGATGTTATCTTCATTAAGGAAAATTTAAAAAGAATTAAAACAAAAATACGTTTAAGACACAAAAAAAAATACGTTTGTTCCAGAAGAAATTATCTTAATACAAATTGACAAAACAAACGTCAAATTTATATCAGAGATTGTCCAAACATATTGTGTATTATTGTAACAATAAATCCTAAGTCTAATAAAACAATTTCAATTTGATTAATAAATGAACCCTTTCTCTCATGGACATGGAAGTACATAGTTTCGAACCTCACTCATTCATTTTTATTAGACAGAAAAAGGGGATGCGAAGTAACAGGTGGATATAGATATATATTTCCACGTGATCATAAATTAAATTTGATCGATTTATTGCGATAATCTTAATTTGGGAAACTTCCAGGACGTCAACAAATTAAATATCAATTACGGGTAATTCAACCCCCATTATATATTTGGTTAATTTGGGAAAAGGGCCGTACATTTCTTGCGGTTTGATTATAATTTAATTTGATTCAACCTGTAATTGAAAACTCGCATGTGTTTTTCAGGCGTGAGAAACGTTTTTAAGACGAACTAAACACTACCTATATTAGGCTATTGGAATTCTGCTTTCAATTGGGTAATTGACTAGATAATATACGAGTAGTTGGGTTTGTCCTCTTGTAATGAACAATATTTATTATTAGCTACAACTACTTGAAACATCTGAAGATGATAAATCACTGAAAACTTTTATCAAAGAAGTAACCGATCCATTGATGACAGATATTCATTTAAAAACAAGACTAAAATAGAATCATTAAAAGTTGCATCGAAAATGAATGTATTCTGATTCTTAAATTCGTTTTTGCTAATAGAGATTTATGAATTTCTCGTTGAACTGGACCAGCGTAAATATAAGAGGCAGTATACCCACTGTGGTCGGTATTCTTTGGGTGACGTTTACAGAGAGCTATATAGAAACTAATTATATATTATCAAACCCCTAGCTTGTTAGATCAAAATTAATATAGTTTGATTAGAGATCCTTATACGAATTCTGTATAGAAACTGGAGTTGTTAGTTTTATAGCATGGTGGTAAATTTAAGGCTACCTATGCGTAAGCATTTTCCTTGTTTAATTAGCAACACCACAAATATGGGCTGCTATTTTCAGTGAGTAACTAAATATAATAAATCTTATAGATTTGTTCCTTATTATTTATTTTCAAGTGAACTGATCTAAAAACAGACAAGAAGTAATATATTTGTAAGGTGTCATTTCCGACGATTTCAGAGTGTTTTTACTGTCTCTTATAATGCATGCATAGAAGTGTGAAGAACCAAACTAATAAAACTAAAGTGTATAAATTATTGATTAAAATTGACATATCTATTGTCGGTTCTTCTAAAAAATTGTAGACATGCTTTAGGAATGCTGCTCTTTGCCTATCTCATTTTATTTTGTTCCGAGAGTCTTGTAAGAGGTATTGACCACATGTTATTACTTTTAATTACCCTACAAGTTTTATTTTACAATATATTTCACATATTTTTAATGAGTCTAAAGTATTCAACACTGCTATAAGAATCGTTTTGCATATTTCGAATACCGTACGTGATCTTTGAAAACGTTTTGAATAATATGTTACTCTCCGAAATGATCTATAAAAGTACCCATAAATCATTTTACAAATTTAACAATACTTTTTAAAGAATTATTCTTTATGTTTTCTGACACTCATAATCCATAAAATAAATTGCGTATAATTTTACAACCTTAACATGTAACTTTTAAATATATTGTTCTATGTTAAAGACTTTACATCTTTATTCATATTGTCATATATTTTTACAAACATACCTAATATATTAACTTTGTATTTTACAGAAAGAAACTCAGTCCTTACATAAGAGTCTTCTGGTTTCAAAACCCATTAAATCCACCTTTTGCCTAAAATATGTTTGATACATCATTGGATTGTAGATTGAAAGCTCTGCTGAACTAAATATACATTTGGGTTCAAAACCCGGAAAAACATTTTTTACGTTTATATTCAAATACACCTAAATCCATTTTAACCAATGATATGATAGAATAATAGCCACGTGGTGGGTTTGTTTCTCTCGAAATAGTTGTGCAAATTCTGTAGTATTCAGAACATAATCAGATGTTTTACGAATAACAAGTCGTCGTAAAGAATTACTTTTTTATTGTTGTTAGTAACATTTTCTTTTTATTTTTAATTAAAATTTTGAAAAATATCGACGTAGTCACCACCGACAACTCTAAGAAAAAATGAAGAACCAGAAGGATGCAAATGTTACAACCTTACTCAAAACCAAATTAAAAGTGCAGAAGTTGCGAGCCAAAGCCTTTTTCGAAAAGTTGCAGAAAAAAAGGAGGGTCTTATTACTATTAGCTTCGACGGTCAGAAAAATCTTCCATTCCCTATACTTCTGGACGAAAGTGTGTACTACAGTAGACAGCTGTATATTTATAACTTTAGCACTGTTACAGGTGATTCACATGCTAATCTTACCCCACATAATGTTAGATGTTTTGCCTGGACAGAAGATAAATACTTAAAAAGATCTAATGAAATTGCGAGCGAAGTTTTTTATACTCTCAACACAAATTTGGATGGTAAACGATAGTAACTTTTAGCTGACGGATGTGGAAGGCAAAATAAAAACACTATACTTTTGGCAATGTGCTTGAAATGGATCAGTTCTACAAGTCTTTCCGAAATGGAGTTGGTTTTTCCAGTCGTTGGCCACTCGTTTATACCTCCCGGTAGAGTTTATGCACGAACTGAAAAAGACAAGGAAAAGGAAACAAATCGTTAATCCAAATGAATATCTTGAAATATTTAAAATGCATTGTTTTAGTTTACAAACCCCACTAACTCCTTATCCTTAAATATCAAAATCCCTTAAATCCAATATTTGGTAACAAACTCCCCTAAGTAATTTTTTTTTGTAAATTTCAGCGATACTATAGAAAATATATTGAAAAAAAGGTCATTATTATCATCGTATGTAACTAATAGATATATACGTTCATTTTTATTATTGTACCTTTGTTTTGTAGTATCAAAACAGTTTTTTGCGATTTTCCAACATTTTAAGTCCAATCAGTTCCCCAGGAAATAGTGACATATAGGGCAATGTAGTCACAACATTCAATTAAAAAGTCGCAACGTTTCGTAATTTTATGTTCACTTTTTCAAGCTAAAATAGGTTCGAAAAAATATATCAAACACTATCAGAACATTTAGTTAAACTTATACAGTTATATAACTGTTAAAATAATAATTTGTCACACAAGAAAAAAGTCAATATATAACATAAATTAATGAAAGTAGAAATAAGGTAAATATACAATACAATCATTTACTTCTCTATTAATTAAATTCAAATCATTTAAGATTTAAGTAAACTTTAAGGTAACGCAATTATTTATATCTAATATTTTCGTGTGTTTTTATATAATGACAACACAAAACCAAATAAATTGAAAGATTTACGCTGTTAGATGTTAAAAGAAACTCAATTTAAAAAAAGAAACAATAAAAAAATACTTAGTGGTGGATTCTTAGGGAATAAGGACTTTGAAAAATGCTAATAGCAGGACACTGTGGTTGTTAGCAGCCCCGTTTTTGCTGTTACTTCCACAATAACTTTAATTTCTTGTTTTGTCTTGTGTTTGTACAATTTTTAAATGATTGCTGTTATAGTATGAGGATTTCACGTTACAATCAAATTTCTAGCTCTAACCTTATTCAGAGAGCCTGAAGAAGCCAGTAAGTATATGGCGAAACATCGCTTGAATGAATAAAAGCTATTAGCATTTTTCAAAGTCCTTATTCCCTAAGAATCCACCATTATTTAATATTGTTTGGACAAGAACTTAAACAATTAATAAAAAAATACAATTTACTTAATTGGATATATTGTATTAATATTTTTAATATAAATAATATGTTATGAATAAATTAATTACACCTAAATTGATAAAAAATCAAAAATACATCATGTCGATTGTATAATAACACATTTTAACCCTTTTTCCTTTCATTCACTTTGCATATTTATCTGCGGGCGTATTAAAATTCATGAGTTTCGGAAAACCGGTATAGAATACCTACATTATACAATATGCCAAATCTAATTGTTTGATATTACACATCGAGACAACAAGGCATCAAATATGGCAGAACATATCATTATTTCTTTTCAAATTAGACTATTCTTTACAAGAGTAAAACCAGACATTGATCGAAGCTGCTGAAACGGGTTTTATAAATATATAAATAATTTTTAAAAGACTATTGTTCAAAAATTTATGCTCCACACATACTTAAAATTCGTCTGATTATTTTCAAGACTTAATGTGTAGTTCTCCACCCTTAACTCGATAGAATTTTGGCAGAGTTTCACAGTGAATATTTCGTCGCTTTTAATTTCACAATACTGAAATTCTGTTATTCAGACAAGTTATGGTTTCCAATTTAATTTAGAATTTCTTAAGTTATTTCAACGCCTTAAAGACAACAAATATAGACCCATAAACCAAGGGAAAACTATCTCGTCTCAACGCTTATTTGAAAATAATGTTTATGTTATTGCACACAAGTTATTTAAAATGATTTAGTAAAATTGAATGGCAAAATGCTTTACGACAAATATTTTTAGCAAGAAATAATAACGATTACCTGGTTTATTTTAAATTTAACTTGAGACATAAATTAATGTTTGCAATGTTATTTGCATTTTTGACATTTGACTAAATGTAACTATGGTTTGACGATCCACACATATTTCTAGCAATAAAATGTAATCACCTGGCGCTAATAACCTGTCAGAGAAACACAACAGAAATCTCAATAGACTCCCAGGGGTTTGCTTACCAACGGCATTGATTAGTGTGGCTACTTCCATGTCCTTTATCGACGAAAATCGTTGTCCAAGTAATTCAAAGAATTGACTTTCGAATATTTCATTCATTGAGCATTTCCTAACCTTAAAAAAATGCTCGGAGGATACAGGGTAGCGAAGAAGAAAGACACCAGAAATGTGTTACTTTATCAAACTGGAAACTATTCACACATCTAGAGGTTCAAAATATGTTATTTATTACAAAGGTAATATTCCTAATGTGTCCTAGTTTTTCATCTGAAATATACACGCGAGCCAAAATCCAGAAAGCAATATAAATCTCAAAAATTTTACATCACATAATAATTCTTTATATTACACAATAGAATGGATATGTAGCATTGAGAAAAGCACAATAATTCTTTCGAAGGTTAATAAAATAGAGTGAACTCTAAAAGGCGCATTAAAATATCGCGGACCACCTTTGCATGAAGTAATAAATTTCAAATTCAACGACTTTAAAAAAAAACTTATGTATACCATTAGTGTTTAAACTATCATAAATTTTCAATTGGTGTTCAATTTTATACAGTGACGTGCGTGTAATAGAACACTAACTACAATAAATAGAGACGTAAAAGAATCCAATTGAATATTATAATAAAATTCAAACTTTTTAAGCCTCATACCAATTGATTAACAGCCGAAAAAACATCACAAAAGATCGTCTGGCATTTTTGAGTGTGCAAATAGAAGTTATAGTGCACATAATTAATTAAATTTAAGTACTCTATCAACGCTCTTTAGACAGAGTAATATTTCGATCTTCATTATTTGAGTCACCACAAAAAACCGCTTGCTGGAGATTAGAGAGTATTAACATGAAAAAATTCACAAGCACACGAAGCTTATTATTTTCAGAAGAGGATAAGTTTTTCGGGACGTCACTGTGCTATCACAGCTTTTAAACTAAGTGCTTAGTGTTTTGCGACATTTAAATTCGTCCATGTATAAAGTTTATTTGTCGGGGATGCCGGAAAACGCATTGCATTGTGGGCGTGTGACAGTTTTATTTAAAAAAAAGGGGGACAACACCCCGCTGGCTCTCTTCAAGATCACCCGTACGTAATTATCAGTTATCAGTCAAGCGTAAAAGCACACGAGCTTTTTAGCACCGCTTTCTTTAAACATATTTATGTCAAAGCTTTTCAATTCAATGACATCGATGCGTATATACGCAAGCGATACACTTCATTACACTCAATTTGATGTTGTTCGCTTTTATTAAAACAAAACGTCTTCGTTTCCTAATTGCATTCACAAATTTTTCTCTTGTTTTTCACTCAGTCGACTAAACTGACAACAAAAGAAAATTGTCTTCACAAAGTCAACACTGAAAAACCCTTACAGAGATAAAGTGCTTTCATTCACTCACGTCTATCCATTTAAATGGTTTCATTATGTTCCTTGTACAAATTCGTATGATCATCTTCAACGAAATAAGACGTATCTTTGGTGCCCTAAGTTGAAAAAGCATATCCAAAGTTAAATAGGTCATATTTAATAGTTCACTTGAATCTTATTATTGTATTTTGATTTATCTTATGAATATTCGGTCACTCAATAAGGCATTATCGAGACAACTGGTAGAGAAGTGGATTGCTCAATTTAAACGTGGTCGTACCAGCACAAATTATGCATAGCGCAGTGGACGCCCAAATGATCGCAAATTGAAGGTGCACCAGCTAGGTGACATTTTACACAAACACTACGAGACACCCTGTATATCCATGAAAATTAATTCTGTAAAACAAGGAAGGGGTTTAAAATACTATTTACGCATATTAGATCAAAGCAATGAGATATAATTCTACTTAAAAATTAATAATAATATTGACACAAAGCTATAGCGAATTGTTATTGGAATAACATTCCATAAATTAAGTCATTAGAGCACCAACTCAATATGATGCACAGGCTGTGTTCTGATGTATAATGTTGTTTGGACAAAGGGCTTGAGATAGCTTTCATCCCTCATTTGCATAATACTCAGAGAAAGACACTTTACTCACTACCTATTATAAATACAAACATATATCCCCCAGATGCCATATTGTCCTTTATTGATATAACAACAATAAACTAATCGTTGTTAAGCCATTTTACCCTTATTTTATACCAAAAATTTTGCTTTCATTTTACGGTAATTGATTAATACTCAGCTTTTATATTTTTATTAACCAGCACAAATACATGTATTTTGCTCAAAATTGTTGTACTTTGTCTTGAATATATTTAAATAAATATACAGAAAAAACTGGTGGTGATTGAGAACTTTTATATAATACCTATTGAAATAATATGTGTTCTATTGCGTAGGAACGTGTTTACGTTGAGCTTAGGCACCTACCCCGGCCGCCTTCTATCTATTGTAGATAGGTAGGTATACTATTTGCACGAATTTCGATTTGTACGTTAGATATTTTTGGTTACTGTTTTTTACATTACGTTTGAACTATTTGTTCGTTTGTTGTTTAAATACTAGTGCCATTGATTAAAAAGTGTATGTATTTAATTATTTAATAGTAATAGTAATAATATTTTGACAAGTACAAGTAAAGATTAGTGGTTTTGCTACACAACTTGTTGCGGTAGCGGTAAGTAGTAATTAGGTAGTAATATTAATGTTTATTCAATACAAATAATTTTGTATTTGATTATGTATTGGATTTCGTAGAGGAATGAATGGGGCATAATTTTTAAAAATAAAAAAAAATAAGATTTACCTTAACGTGTTCTTTTTTACCTTGATAATTTTCAACTTTTCATCTAAGGCGCTTGACCTTGACAATCTAAAAAAATTTCGGCTGCGGCGCCTTTTTCTTCAAATCCATTTTTTACTTAGTGCCTACCTACTAAAATTACCCACGAGCCGCCACTGCCAGCACTAGATGGTTTTGATTCAGTAGTTCGTTGGTAATGAAAGTTAAGGTAAGTTTATAAACTCTTGATGATTTTTACGACCTCAAAAAAGGCCTATATCCACAACGGTCAAGTTTTGGCAATGTAGCACAATCAGAGAAGACACTATGCAATTGGTTTTGCCATGTTCATGCATCAGTGAGTGATGAATCACGGAAGGGTCCACCAAAAAACATCGACCTGTGATCTACCGTGAGATAGAGGGATTTTTTTGCAAATCACATACTGCAATACGTTCGCTTTTGCTTGAATATCTATTTGTGAAAAAAAAATATGTTCCAAATGGATTCCGCATAATTTAATCGAAAATATTATTTAAAACATGTCGAATTGTTAATAAATCTTATTACATAATATATTATGTGTCAAATATAATAGATTTCAGCAATTGTATGTGTCGCGCTATAATTTCCTGTAATCCAAGTTGTATGCCTATGCAATTGGGGTAAAATGTAATCCCAATCCTGGAACAAAATATGCCACATCTGAGTAATTGCAAAAAAAAATAAAAAAACACCACATACAACCGACAAATGAAACACACTGGATAATAGGGAGTTATTTACAGTGAGTGACATTTTGGACGAAAACTCTCAAAATTTATTGCACTTTTGGAAGAGTCAATATTACGCTTACGTTTTAACCAACCGCTCGATCTATTGTACACCACATGAAATACACATTTTTAAACCACGAAAAAAATGTTATTAGTGCGGTTCAGTTTTACCTCAAATAAATGTTGATGCTCTCTCATTTGACGCCAATTTTTATTTCGATTCATATTTACCTTTCGTGGATATGGCGACGAATGGAAATAGCGGTTATTGCAAATAAAGTTGCACAAATATTAATCTACAAGTACCAATCACGTTTCCTTTTTTAGAATAATAATTGTAGTTTTTAAAACAGGTATTAGATAAACAAATTCCGTAAGACGCAATAGATTTCTTACTATAAGCAATATGGGGGTGTGTAATATTCCGTGGTAGCCTCAACTGCAGTAGTAAAACTTCCCTGGTCCTATAGAACATAACAAAGTCCTGTAAATCGACAGACAGGGTTGACTAACCGTTTCCTAACGCAGAAAACCCAAATTAGAAACTGTAGAATCCTCCTGTGTTGAAGGTTTAACTGGAACAATAAGAAAACCCCAGAGAGGGTCCGAAGGACACGTGAAGATGTTTATATAGATTAAATACTTTGAGATCCTCCTGTGCTCTAGAAGCAGACGAAATAAATGACGCGGGTCCGGTTTTGCTAAAATTTTCCGCAAGTTAAAAATTTAATAACAGCAACAGCCAAGACGGTTTCTTTAGTAAAGAAGAATTAGACGACATCAGCAAGAACGTCATAGAAACCGAGGAGAAATAGAGATCATATATTATTTATGTTGTTTGGTCAGAAAATATCGGCGTTGTCGAACCATTGAATATTTAGTTACGCTGTCACATTCATGCTCGTCAATATGTCAAATTGTACAGGCGGTGCACGACGTATACACGGCAGATCCGAAGAAACTATGCATTATCTTGAAAGGACCAGATTTCTTCACATACAATGCCGTAATGATGTATAACCAGATCGATCCCAATCTGAGGAGCATCGGGCCGGACAGAGTTAATTTGTTTAAAAAAAGACTGAAGATTTCCCTATTAGACAAACAATAACCTATACCTAATCCTACATTAGTTTGATGGTATAATTTTAAATTGTTATGAGGTTGGCTGACCGAGTTGTTGGGAGTCTCGTTTCAATTTGTTACTGAAACTGTGTTATGTGTAATTACTGGGGTGTCCTGTTTAAGACGGAAAAGGAAAAATTTGGATATTGCAAATCGAAATTTGATAGATTTATCCGATGATCTGCGTCAGCATGTATAAATTTGAATCACCTAGCCGCGATAGATTATTTGAAAGTAGTTTTTTTTTCTTTTCCGTTATGTCATCGTCAGCAAAAACATACATATTCTTAATATTTGTACTTATATTTGTATAGCACATTTTTTCATTTCAGGATGATAGTTTTGCAAGCAATTATTAAATATAGTGGTAATTTTAGGATAGTGCTTTCAGGTTAAGCAAAAAGTAGCTTCATAGCTAAACTTCGCCTTTTGATTGAAGACAAGTTCATTGAGATATTTTAAATCTCAGTGCAGAAGATCTTGCCTTTTATGTATCATCTAAAGTTTGTACACACTGCTCAATCAATAAAGACTATTATTATTATTATTATATTTTGAAGTAGGTAAGATAGAGAAGTTTACGAATTCTGAAAAAATTTGGACTCTCAGGTGGTGGAATGAGTTGTATGACAGAACTTTGAGAAACGTCTTTCTGTAATTTTAGAGAACTGAAAAAGTTGCGAGTTGGTTAGTTTGGTATATTGAGGGTCTTGTAGCGTAATTATGAATATGGGAATTATATCTATTTAGCAATAAATCAGAACTAGCATCAACCATCCCTGTATACAAGTTAAGCATAAAAAAGTCTACTCATTCCCCTAAACAAATCTCTCTCAAAAAGTCTGTTTCGTATCGTATCAAATTAATGACTTGCAAGCACTTAATACACCTAATAGCCACGCACAATATTTTCAACAATGAAATTATATCTGTATATTGATTGATGACTTTTGCCGATTAAACTTTCTTTCTCCACTCGAACATTATAGATATAAGTAAGTATACGTTTAATATAGTATAAAAGTTGTAAAATATCTCTACTGAAATCCCATTTTACTCGCTGTATCATAACAGCTAATGGTAATAGATTGATGAGTTAATGGATGAGTCTATAATGTATTTTAATGGATTTCAGTGAACTTCGTGAAAAATATGTCCTTCTTTCTTATGTTATTACTTTCTTTGTTATAGGTAGCTTTCAGTGTGGATGATATAAATAATTCTTTAAAGAGCTTGTCATATTTTCATTCACACTGATACTTTAGCTTACTATTACACATTAGGAAATTACACTTTTGAATAAAAGCGAGATTTAATGTATTACTACATTCTCTCCGGAGTTAATTTGCAGTGGACACCTCAAATCACTTCACACAACCCTCAGAAAAAACAGACCATCTTGCTGACGTCGAAGAACATAGCCAGAACATACCTGCTCATTGTGATAAAGCTATCTCCAATGATATCAGCAAAACGCAGCTGAGTTGTATAAGAAGCGAGCTAGCGTGCGAGTTGGGGTAGGCAGTAGCTTTCGTGCAGCTACTTGCACTGTGTGAACGTATCATGCGAGTTACTGTCAAGGCGAGTGGGACACTACAATATTTCTTGTTTTCTCTGTCCACTTGCCTTCCCTCACCACATCATCGAGTAACTGCCCGGCCAGTGACAGTGAGCAAGTGTTCAAGTTCTTATATTTTTAAAATATTTTTATAATAATTATAATTACATTTTTCATCATTCTTCACATACGGTATCACATATTTCTGGAATAATTTTTGATATCGCAGCATTCTGAATGACATTCCTGTAGCAAGAAAAGTTAGGAGTATTTCTAGCTTCGTATTTGCAAGTAAAACTTCTCTCATAACTGTCTCATTCCGTTGTATTTTTGGACCAATTAAATTCAAAAGAAATTCGAATTGATCCGGGGTGAATCTCATAACTGCTTTATATTCACTGGTATAACTTTTTGATGATGTTATTTCTCGCTCCAGAATATTTTTTCTTCAAACAGCTTCTAACCCAAACGTTTCTTTTTTTGCTTTCTCCAAATTCTCCAATTCAGCACATAATACTGTAGTGAAAGATTGAATCACTGTCCGCACTATTATGTTTCGTTGATTGGAAGATGATGCTGAAGGCAGCAGTTTCTGTCTTTTCTCTCTGTATCTTTGGCAGTTGGCATGACAGTTGCTGCCTACTCGCCAGGCAAGCTACTAGCGCCGTGTAAACGCCCCATAAAGTCAAAGTCAAAGCATGATACCTAGTATAAATGTCTTGGGAGTTTTTTCTTAAAAATTATCAAAGGCAATCTGGGTGCAGATCATTGTTGAGTGAATAAACTCCCTATATTTATGCACATGTTTATAGTCGCATCTTAACTGGTGATAGTCAGAATTTAGCTAAAACAACTAGGGTAAACCTAACAAATGACATACTACTATTTTGCCAATCCATTTAATTTGCAAACCTGTTTTATAGTTTAAGCTTCTGTTTTACAATCATGCTCATAAAACATTTTGAATGTATCTATATAAAACTTTTAATTTCCTCGTAAAAATCAGCTACTTTATTTTGTTTCTCGTTTTTTTTAACGCTAAAACGTAAGTGATTTCATTAAAAGAAAAATATATTTTATGGCTTTAAATGACAGATGTAGTCTAAATTAAAATTTTTTATTATATTTATTTTGGGGTATAAATGAGTCCCCATGATTTTCTCCTATTGTTATACCTGGCAATCAGCATTTAACACATGCACAATCGCCGTTCAATTGCTCTTGAAATACACTCTTAAGACCTTGCTGTCCCTGTGGGACTCACAACCTTTCATATACATGAACAAGCAGCAATGCGACTGGACTTAATAAGTTTAAGCATGATATTCAACGTATGACTATTATTTGCAGAGATGGCTATGTTGTTTCATTCTTAAGGCTGTTTCATCAGTTCTCAAATGTAACCGTCTATAAGAAATGCATAATTGTGCACTTATTTTTTAATCGATGTGAAAATTACTTTTTTGAGCATAGAAAGAACACTTTTACAGATGATTATATAGGAATAAAAAAAAAGTCTTAACAATTTATTTGTTTAACAAAATCCCTTAGACGAAAGGGGTATTGTACGCTCTTTCGATAAAGATATCGAAATTCTACTTTTATAAACGCATAGAATGAACCTTTATCTTTTTGTTGAAATCAATATTGTCATTAAAAAAAGTGTAAAAACAATAATAATTAGCACCTACATTTTTAAATAATGTTAACAATACCTACTCATTATTTAAAAAATATTTAAGTACTATAAAATATTGTTAATGTATTTTGTTTTGATTTATAACACACTTAATAGTTTCCAAGCAATAGAATTACAGCTAATTTCTTCGAGCCTATCCCATATATTACATTCAACTATAAATCAGGAGCAAGCTGGACCTATTTCGTTTGATTTAAATGTAACCCTAGTAAGCCTACATGTAGCGACAACCGCAGGTCCATTTAGATATCCGCTTGTGGCGCTGTTCATTCCGGGATATCTGGACCATTTGGTAAGTGCATTGTTGCCAGATAGCTAACAATTAATTTAGACATTAATACAAATTGTCATATTAAGAAACGTATATACCTATATGTAATTTTCATTTGACTGACATATTTTAATTTTGTTGAAACGAAATACAATGACATACAAACCAATAAAACTTGTATGAAAATACTTCAGCACGTTAAAAAAGTGTTAACGTTAACCACTTTTTTAATTTTTTTTTTCTCAAACTCTATTTCTAAATTAAATAAACCACTGCAATACTGTTGTATTATATACAACCAGTTCTTCAAAATCGCTGCTTAATTATTTTTTAGTTTATGAATAAAATTCAATTTGTCAGTTTGAAAAAAAAAAAACGGTTAAATGTGACAACGTTGCATTAAAATAGAGAGCAACTATTTATATTTTAAGCCTTAGCAACAGTGATTGGTTGATGTCAGCTGTCGTTTTCTTTGGAAAGTTTAAATTGTTGAGGGCAATCTACTCTAAACATTTTTCAATAAAGTAAAATTTCCGGAAGTTGTTGGTGAAATATGGAAAACAAACGATCGTCTTTGGATCGTTCTTCATCAAAACAATGCGATGGAAAAGTCGAATTGATGGATCATTAAGTTCCGTCTTAGTTAAGCGAAGAAGATAAAAGTGCGAAACGTTTAATTTGATAGATTTATTCGTTCCAACGTAAACTAAAATATCTAAAACTTTTATTTTCTCTATCTTGTCTGTCTTGCCGATACATATATCACCAATTGAGGCACTCTGTAGGGGTAGGTAGAATTTGAGACTGGGTCTACTAAATAAAGTATTATCACGAACGTAGAAAGGGATAGATGGCCACCAAGGGATAACTCGATATTCTTAAAATTGCATTTAAATTTGTTATCATTGCCCTTTAGGGACATTATTCGTCTTAGTCTAATATTCTATGATTAGGGTCATTTTCTTTTTTTATGTTGATACGTGTCGTTTATAGGTTATTTCGTTGTTTTCAGATACAGGCAGATGGAAACGTAGGATATAATATTAATGTGCCTAAAATATTTTTGATATTATATTTTCCAGTTATACTTGTACGTAAGACTCACATCAAAGGGTTGGCAAGATCGGAACTCAAATCATTTTTCCTCGAAACGGTTTGAACAGTTTAGACCGACACCTATTCCTAAGGTCAACATCATGAGTCGAATAATGCATTACCACATACTATTTGTGTAAACTCTCGCCCAGATCGTCGACAGATTGTATTGAACACGGATTTGGATTTCAATATTGAAAGCTCATTTACATACAAGATGTATCCTAGCTAGTTCCATGTACTGCTCCCAATGGCGAAAAGGGTCAAAACATTCCCACGTTTTCAAGAACTTAAAGATAAATTGATAGTGTTCATCTGACCTATTGGAGCATCTTCATAACTGAAGAAGAAAATAGTCAACATTTGATCGCGCTTTTGGCGCGTGTGACTCATATGGAAACTTCCACTGTGAAGGCTGCAGATTTACCCAAAGACATGTCCCCAAAAACCTTCTGCAATTATGCTCATGTGGTTGTAATTTAATGCTGAAAAAATGTTAAGTTATCGGATTGCGAAGTTTCCTTTTTCTTGCTAAACTTGTTAAAACTAATAAAAAATGTCGGTGTTTGATCACCATGTATATGGGATTTTAATTTTGGTGAAAACATTCAAAAGCGTAATAGAATGCGAAACATTAAAGTGTTGATCGAAAGAGAATTGAATTATGAATCGTGAAATTATTGTCCATTTGTATTCAAATAAACTCATATGACTTTTATTAACATTCTTCTGCTAATAAACGCCCGTATGAATGGGTATTGTATTGGAGGTGTAATAAAGGATTTTCAAACGAGTTTTTTAATCCTTTCCGTAATGTGAGTCCGAGTCCGGGGTGCAAATTGAATTTGCGGGGATGGCGAGACATATTTGTCCATGACGCGTTCTATAATAGCATTCCTGATACTAATAATGAAATAGGCATTGTCTGGTAATGCACAAGGGATTGCTAATTGTTTGTATATTGTCAATTTACATCTGATGAATTTTACGCTCACTGTTAACCACATTTTGGTAAAGAATCTAAATGTAAAATCCATTCCATTTCACGTTGGCTCAAATTTATATAACAAAGACTAATAATCGTTACGATTAATTAAATTCTCAAACACTTTCATGATTTTATTATATCCAGAAAATTTTAATGTTTTCTGTCTCTGGAAATTAAGTCAAAGTTCTTCTTTCTTTGGGTAAAGAAAAGCCAGCTAGACTTTTCTTTACCCAAACAAGGCGCCTTTTAGGATTGTATTTATTTTCGTATATAATCTTAATAAATACTATTATTATTATTTTATGTTACTAAACTACAATAAACACTACTTTTTCGTTATCTCTCCTTAACGTTTTCGAACTATTGTTTAGATTCAACAACAAATCACAACGAACATTTTTTGTATTCGTTTTGAAAGACCTTGTATATAACATGAAAAACGTATAATAATGTGTTTCACAAATTCATTCGTAGTTATAAAAATATTAATGCCAACATGAAGGTAACCAAAATCGAAGCACCCTATTCATATATTTGGTTGGTAGGTAGTTACAAATTGGACATTCGTGATACTAAACTATTTTGGTTCGAAGTCAATTTTTGTGAGTAACAATGGCACAAAATTGATGATGTCAAATGTGGAATTTATTGTTTGCTTACGAAACAGAACAAACAAAACTAGAGACGGACTGGCCCCAATACTAAAACAAATAGGTATATCAAGAAAGTCATGTTCATAAAAATTATATTTACTTTGCCAATATTTTTATAGACTCAAATCCCTTTCGGGAAGAGGTTTTTTAGTATATTATTATAATTGTTTATCAAATAGACTGATCATTTTTTTTTTATTTTTAATTGTCAAAGCGTTGTAAAAGATAAAATTATAGATATGATCCTGTTCTGAAATATAATAAGAACTTTATAATATAAGCCTTAAAGTATGATAAAAAGGACTGCAACTGTAATAGATTGCAGTGGTAAAATTGCTCGCACCAAATCAATTTAAAACTACATATTACTGGGTCGCTAACAGATTCTTTTGTCCTTAATTCCTTCAGGAAGAAAGTTTTCCAGGTCATCAAATCAACTGAATGAAGTGATACCTAAATATACCAGTTAAACCTACTGACAAAAGCTATAAAACAGTGTTTAACCAAGCCTGCCATGGCGGAAAATATAATAGAATCCATTTTTGCAAAAATTGTTTGGCTTATTTTAAAGAAAAACATAATTAAGACATTGTCTTGTTGCGTGGGAACGCTTTGAGATTTTTGGCAAGTTTCTTCACCAAAAGGAGAACAAAATATGGATCTTATTCATCAGGACGCCCTTATACAATCGATGCATGAAATGTTTGAGTATCCCAACGATTTTGTTTTAAGGCCTGTGTAATTTTTTTACCTTTAAACATTTAAACATTGAAAGTCAAAACTGGCGATATAATCAACTATTATTGCCAATGGTTTAGGTAAAGTATTTCTATCAAAATAACCTTATAGACAAAGTCAGATATTCTGTTTGGTGGGTAATGTTAAAATAAGGGCGAGTACGTAGCTGAAATAAAAAAAGTATGAAGCATCACTTGTGCATTGAGGCAGAAAATTCTTCGGCATACGAAACCGAAAACCATAATAAACGATCTCTACAATCGTAATCGTATATATGCCGAATTTTGAATGTCTAATAATATACCTATCAAAATACACCATTTGCGTGTTGTATTCGTTTTGTTCGTCTTAGGTACACATAATAAAATAATGAAAATGCACGTACGATCATAAAACATACCGGTATAAACATAAAATGATGTGTAGTGAATTTTGATACATGCTTTAATCTGACGTTACCATTTATCATAATTTTTATGACTTTTAAGTTCCTATACCTCATATCTGCACAATATATGATATATGATTAAAATAGAGACAGCATTACATTTAATCGCAAAATACTGCTGATTTTACGTAAACCATCAGGTACAAATTTTTAGATAACCATCTGACGAAACGTACTCAGCGTACGTGTACTTAGTACCAGTCTTCTAATGATAATAATAATGTTTTTCCACCATAAACGGTTGGGTGCATTCTATGCTTGGAAATACAAACGTCACTCCTCAAAGGATAACACTGTCAGGTATAGGGGCTGCACATAGTATGAGGTGCTTTCCCAAATTTTGTGACACTCCTGGCACGAATAGAAGTTAGGGAACGAGAGGAAGTCAAGTTTCAAACAGTTGAACCGTAATTCTTCCTTTTAAATTAAAAACAAAGCTATAGAGTCCACTTTCTTTTAACGAAAAATATATTGGATAAAAGTTATGGTTATTAGATCAATGTTGCTTGGTCAACGAAAACTGCACGATCCAAGCAAAGCTATCTGTTTTGCAGTTGCAAGTTTATCTGGCTATTACTGGGCATCTATAAAAGTACTTCTCCATTTAACTGCTCTGGGAAAGAAAGCCCGGTCGAGCACTTTCTGAATTAACCTCTTTCTCAGCACTGACTAATGAACCAAGCATGGGAGGGAATTAACAAGTGCAGACTATAGCTGCTCTATTGATAGTTTAAAAACACAAGTACAGGTAACGCAGTTCACGAAAACAGGCTGAAAATAAAAAATTACAATTTCTGGAGTTCCATGCGACTGCATTTCAGCCATTATTCTGTGTGCGCTGGAGCTGTACGTTGGAAGTCTTCTCGAAGCAGCGACGACAGCTTTAAACTCTTCAAACAGACTCTTATGTGTTTGGTTTGGATAAGGTCGAAGTGGAGGGTCTACCTACACTGGTCTTCAGATGAATAAGAAGGTTCAAGAACGAGGCAGAGTTGACTATATGTGAATCCTGTCTTTTCGTGTGACAATCACACAAATTCACAGTCGAAGAGCTTTAGCGCGGCAGTATGTTGGCTTCGAGCTTTTCTTAACTGAATGTAATTCAAGATATTTATAGCCCAAATTTATAGGAAACTAGATGTTTTTCAAGTTTATTTGAGAATACAGAAATCAATATATTATTGCTGAAAAGTAGATATGCTTAATTATTTGCTCTTACCACTAGTATGATATTTTAAGCTCCCCCAACAGACAAAACAAAATGTCTTTCCTCTAAGAAGAACACGTATTTTTAGATGTTCATATGAAATTATAATAAAAAAAAATGAGACGATAGGGAAAAAATCAATTTTCTACATCACAACATAATTTTGTATTCATACCCTTTAAATACATCATTAACTTTTAAAATGACTGGATAACGATGTTGAATTTCTTTTTTGTTAAGACGCAGTCACCCTAATTCAATCTATTTTATTCATAAGATTATGTTCGATAAAAAGTGTAATATTTGAAGACATGATAATCCTTGTTATATTCTACAGGGACCGATTTAGGAGATTTCGCTATTTTATTTGTTTTATCATCATACGGGATCTTATCAACATTCTTACTGAACAAAAACACATCCGTATTACAGGTGGAGGGCCTCTACAAATAATATACTCAAACAGCTTCAAGGGCTCTTCTAAAGAAACCAAATATCATAAATTAACTGCTACGGGAATTGCCAAAACCATTACATTAACCCTGTTAACCTGATGAGGGTTCCAGCGCTCTCAGGCAATGGGAGATCTCATCATCATTATAGAAACGCTTAAGTATAACTATCTACACTGAACAACTTTATTGCTTATCAAAATTACGTAAATTAAGTGTCAAAGTGGCGAAATAAATATGTTGATTTACTGTATTATATTATATTTGTTCCGAAAAGTTGGGAGTACGTTCCTGTTGCTTAACACTACAGCAGAATTTTCTGTATTATAACTCTGCCTTGTTGAAACTGTAATCAATCATTCGAGATGTCCTCTTTTGCCCTACTGAAATCCTGTTTGGATTTTTTTAAAAACATCTCATCTCACGCAGTAGATTAATAGTTGTTACGAAATTTGATCAAATTTTCAAACATTACTTTAGTGAATTGGATTGGTGAATGATTTAGGGTTACTTCGCAATCATCCGTTTGAATATTATGTAAATTCTTTGTATCTAATTCAATAATACATATCAAAATATTTCGTTGTTATGAAGCATATTTAATAATAATTATAATTACGATACAATTCATTATAAAAAATAATAATGATTAATAATACAAGGTTAAGGTTAAATTTTTAATACCAAAGTCAAGGTACAAAATAAACATTTAATGTCGTTTAAGACATAACATTCTCATATCTATAGTTTCGAGTCTTCGAATAATCAGTAAAACGACTGAACTCAGTTTTACTTCAGAATATTATCGACGGGGTTAATCCAAATTAACACTATTACGTATTTCTGTTCACAAAAGACGTCATTCTCTTGGAAGCAAATTCAAGTAAGATTCTACCATCTAAGAACAATATGATTTCCCAACATTGCAGCTCATATATATTCAAATTTCCTGGATAATGAAAATTTTGCTCTACCATATTTACAATTATATTTAGTGACGTGAGGTGATCGCATTATAAAATTTTCTATTCCGTACTTTTTGAAAAATCCTTCGCGTCCGTTTGTCGTGGAACACCCGGTATAAGTAAATTATTATTCAATAATCTCTTTGAAAAATGACCCTAACGATAATACGCACTACACACAATTATTAGGCTACTTCACACAGAAACCCTTAATTTTCCCCATATCCAAATGAATATCAGTTATCAAATAATTTTATCCCTCAACAAATTGCCCGTCACATTAATAATATTTATCCCATACACATTCATAAAATTATATTCTGAACATGAAGATCGTATCAGCACCAGCGCTTCTATATGGCTACAAAATACAAATGTTTTAATTTATACTTTGTGTGTAAACCAACATGTGTTTTCTTTGTGGCAATTATGGGAAGCTAGTCGTTAAGAGATATTTTTGGTATGATCAAATATGCATACATTTTGTGTATTTTTATATAAGGAATGAGTAACAGGCTGAGATCTTTTACCATATCATTTAATCTACAGAATGTTAAATATGGAACACTGCTGTTGAGTCCTCAAAATCCACTAGACTTTTTATATCTTCATCAGGAACCCATCGGACGAATATTTTGATTGTTGACGATTTGAAGGTATTTGTGTTTATATAGTTTGTTTCTTTGTCCAATTAATAATAATAATAGGTTTATTATGAAACAAACAAATCAATTACAAAACTTACAAAAGTACAGTATACATAACTAAATAAATAATTAATAAACCCCATGAAGAAAAATATCCCCACAAAAGAAAAATTCTAGTGCATTCAAAAATTAAAATAAAATAAATACCTAAAAAATTAAAAATAATTTGTAGACAGGAAAACAAAACATATAAAACATAAGAATAATAATTAATACATACAGGTACATCATCAAATAAATAAATAAATCAATCAATTAAGATACTTAAAGTAAATTAATTAAGTAAATATTCTATAGTTCAATATATCTGTTTGTTAAAAGTTTTGGGGAGTCTGCCTTGGTTCTTCTGCGAAATAAAACTCTTATTTATGTGCCAAGCTTTCGGAAATTTTTATTTGTTTCCTTCTTCAAGGCTGTGGAAAATACAGTTACAGTTACAAAACAATCACATACTGTTCAAAAATCTCCAAATACTTAAGTTATACAATTTTTATTTATTTTTTTCCTATTACCTTGCAAAGTGAGTTAAAATAATCGAAAATTTAAGTGAACATAGAACATCGTTAATTACAACTTTTCTAAAATAGGCTGTGTTACATCGATCTTTCTTTTATTTATTTGCGAAGTATATTGTTAGTTTAAAAGACAGAAAAATGTTTAGTTGGTGGTTCTCAGTATTGGAATATCCAACTAAGTGTATTTATTTATCAGTTAAAATTTTTTTAAATTTCAATAAAACAAAATATTTTTTATTATTATACCTGTGATGTCCAACGAACACATTTGCGTGCATTAAATTTTTGAAAGAGTTTCAGAAATATTTGTATGATACCTTTTGTTTTTTATTTGTGTATTCATTTTTTTTTTTTTTTTGAATAAATATTGGCAGTGATAAATATTGTTGTGTGAGAGGGAGGAGAAGCCCAGTGCCACTTTTGGAAAAACCAACCCCTCAGAACACTAAGGCTCAAATTAGATAGAGCATTTTTTTTTGCATTGTATATAATCGAGCTTTTGATTAATTCGGAGGATGGGGCCGGCAGATAAAGATCATGTTCGGAGTTTCTAAGGAGATAGTTATGGAATGGTCTTTCAGAGACATCTGACAGGTGTTTGCGGATTAAGCAGACCGATTCCAATGTGAATAAGGAAGGTAGTGTTAGTATTTTAAATTTTCTGAAGAAGTCCTGGCAATGGGCTCTATAGTGCAATCTCAGAGCTCTTTTTTGTAATCTAAAAATACGCCCAAATTGCGTTGCACAGCATGTACCCCAGAATGGGAGCGCGTATCGAAGATGGGATTCGAAGAGTGAAAAGTAGACTGTTCTGGAAGTTGACAAGTTAAGTTCTTTGGAAACTGATCTTAACGCAAAACAGGCAGTAAAGTTTGTTATTTTTGTACCTGTATGGGTGGTTGTTGTTATTTATCAATTATTTCTTTAATTATGTTGTGACGCATTCTATTGTACCTGATGTATAAAGAGAGTTATGATTATTATTTCAAAGTTTCATTCCATAAATCGCCTTATCATTTCTACAAAAAAAATCAATAAGTGTTTATTAGAATTATTGTTATCGTTGATTATATAATTAATTTATTATTATTTTTAAACGGGAATTAAAATAAATCACAATCTATTGAACATTGTGATGTAATACTATCTTCCTTTGAGAATTTCAGAATAGCTGTAGAATCCCGAGTTGAATGCCCAACACAAGAAAAATGTGAAAATAAAGAAACATTTTGATGAATATGAAGCAGATAATAATGACTGCATTTAAAAAGAAGAAATATTCAACTGTTGCCGAGTAAACAAATACTACAAGAGACAGATAAGTCTTAAAATAATAATAATTAAAGTCGTTTGTGCATGGAGAAAAATACAAACTTTTATTTACGAATCAGACGCCATTTTTAAATTTCTAGATCGCATTGTAATCTATTTATTAAAAAAATATGCAACATTTGAGGCTTTGAGGAATATTAAAGCTGTTCATTGTCTTTGTTGTTATGTCCATTGTTGTGCTGTCACTGCAAATATCCACATATTAAATCAAGGGGTATCAATGCAAAAGGATTATGTTACGTTTTCGTAGGATGCATTTCCACGGTACACATAATATACGCACGTAGAGCATGTGAGAATCAGCAAGTGGCTTGTTGTTTTAGCGGTGAATGCGTTTTCATTACAATATATAACTGCATGTGTATTATTATAAGCACATCATAAATTTGGCGCTCGCCGATTTCCCCGCTATCAAACAATTTCCACTGTGTGACGGATTAGTATCGTCGGTGAATTTCCCTATGGAATTGCATTCCATTTTGCAGCAGAGCGAATTTATCAACCAAATCGCATACAGTGTAGACGATTTATCTTTTTCACTAATACTAGGATATTTGTGAATGTCATCGGTAATTTAAAGTAATTTTAATACAGGTGCCATTTATTCATTATCTCTTTTAAACCGTTTTTCATCATTAATAATATTGAATTAAATTTATTCCGCTTATTTTATTTATTTAATTCCAACTACCTTGCAAAACCATCGACTTTGGGACACCCTGTACATGTTTTATTGTTGGAGTATTGACTCCAAAAGGTAAGGAGGAACGTGTAGCAGATTTTTTAAGGATTATAATAATAATAATTGCTTTATTGCTCAACAGCAATTATTTAATATTTAAAAAATCCTCTTTGTACACATCATATCAGGCCCAGAAGGTGTCAGGCATTTTCACTAGGCTCAAATTATTTCTCAGGAAGAGGACTATTAGAAAAAATGAAAGAATGCACATGTATGATCATCAAAATTCCCTAAAATGACTATGAAAGAGTTTAGAAGAGAAGCTTTGATAAAACATAAGCTATAAAATGTCTTATAAATAACTTGTTTTCATAGGCGTTCGTAAATAGTGTAAAAGGGGTCAAAATAAAAAATATATATACTTCCTAAACTTATTCCAAATACGGAATAATTTTTCATAGTTGTGATAGAATATAAAAATGTTACATAATTGAACTGGTTCATACAGGTGTTAGAAAATATTGTAAAAAAGGGTCAAAAACGAAAAATGGCTAATTATATAGTATAGCTTTGATATAAGATAACATACAACTTTGTTTACATAGGCGTTCGTAAATATTAGAAAAAGGGGCAAAATAAATTTTATAATAAGACTAAAAAAAAAAAAATATATTGCGTACAAGAACTTTGCCTAGAAGATCTGAAATATGAAATATGTACGTATAAATAGTGCCTCCAAAGAGAAGGGAAGGAACAAAACCCGATATTTAAAAAAAATAGCTGATGTCTAAAACAAAAATATATATAAATTTTAGATAAATGACAAAAAGATCACACTAGAAGCATCAAGGTCAACTATAATCCATTCGCGTTCGAGTTCGTGTCCGGTTATCGAATTGTCTTACCTCGTATAACAATTTTTTTTTGTGTAATAATAATAATAATAAAGGTCATGTAAAGGTTGAGTTTTAGCCCATTTAAATATTAAAAAATTCGGGACTTCAACCATAACGGGTCGACATATTGGCAATGTTTGTATAACACTACCTACCTAAATTGATATGACTTGTTATTCTACAACAATATCGGTTTAAACACAATATAAATATTACTTTCACTCTCTGTCCAATGTAAAGGCTAGTAGGGGGAACGTGATAGAAAAACCACAAGGTAATCGAGAGTAAATGCTCTGAAACAATCGGTCTTACAATGTGGTGTCTTTTCGGTTATCTTAAAAATTAAATTAAAAAATACATAAAAATGATTTCGACTAGTAAAATTGTTATAAGAATTGTGTTTGTCATATGTATGGTGTTAGTGGTCATATCAGATTATTCTGGTCTTCTCAACAAACTAATTGGAGGTAATAGAGCTGAAGAATCTGGACATATACCACCAAGACCTACAAATCCCGGATATGGTGACCCGAAAACGGATATAGATATTGATGCAGATATCGAAGAAGAAACTGTGAAACACATTGGTAAATATTTTAGTTAATAATAGAAATACCTACCAGTGGAATTCTCAAGGTCACACGCTTATATGCGGTGATTTATAAGGACACATTTGTTATCATCACTATATTGGTATAGCTGCAAAAAACACAAATATGATACTGGATTATGCCAACGTTCGGTTTTACACAAAATTGCCTACAAGATTCAAATCACTCTGGCTGGCCATTTTTTAGAAAATGTTCAGTGACCAATGTCTTACATTATTGGGCTTACAAATACTCTTAATTTGTTTTCCTTTGTACCATTTTCTTTCTCTCTTTTGTTGTGTGTAAGTCGAACACAAAATTGTTTTCAAAATAATAATAACTTTTCCTTAAATATATGTGTGACTATCAATTGTGTTGTGTTGAATTTTAGATTATGTGATTTCTTTCTAAAAAGTATCAGGGTCGTTTACAATCGAATTACAACCAGAAATAATGCGATTCCTTGGGTCCTCCACATTTTGCACAGGAAGGTGGCCCTACATGGAAAAATCTAGTGGGTTTAAATCCGGGGATCATGCAGGCCATAAGTGAGGTCCACCTCGGCCAATCCACCGATTTCTGTATGTTTCTGTTAAAAACTTACGACCAACCCAACCATCGTTTATCAACCACATTGTATTTCTTATTGCCAATGTTACGTTTTCCAGAAATCCATAAACCGTGTGTTCCAGAGAGTCGCGGTAAGCCTTCCTGGTGAAATACAGGTCCAATTAAGCATTCACCAACAATGTAAATTTCCCGGTGAAAATGACAGCTGACACTTAATAACAATAAGTGTTGCCAATGCTCAAAATATAAACTGTTGCCCTCGTAATTCTGTTTTCCAAATAGGAGTAAGTTTGCAATCAGGTTTAAATTGTTAATTAAGTATACAAAGATATAACAACTATTATTATAGACAATTTAATTAATGGATATTAATGCACCAATCGCAATACTTATAAATTAACCATTCACTGCATACGGTTTTCTAAAAACTGGAATATGCTTAGACAGATAATATCTAATATATTCGAAGGTAGTTGCTCATAAATTTAAATACTTCCGCAAATACAATGAAATACTGTAAATACGGAAATGGAACAGTGTTTCATTATATTATGTACTTATTTTAAATTAAATCACTATATTCCCTGATAATATAATCATCATTTTTAGCTACACAATCGACTAGGTCACAGATATTGAAAACGATAAAAAACGCTTGTTTACCGAAATTGATATGCGAATTAACAGCGTCACCAGAAAAAGAAAAATTGACAGATTCAGAAAAGTCATTGCTGAATTTGTTACGGTAAGTTTTTTAGTTATTTATTTACTATCGTTTAATTTATTTATATTAAACGAGAAGCTATTTTTTATGTTTGAAGGTCTTGGTATAAATAGTTTTCAATGAGAAAATAATAATCAATTTGTTTAAGAGAAATCGTTTATTTGTGCTGTGATTTATTTGATAAATTAGATTCATTAATTGAATATTATTTAAAGGTAATTTCATGGTATTCGATAGGATAAAAGATTCCCACAAGTTTTCCACCAAATTTTTAATAATTTATCATTCAATATTCAGTAATCAGTGAGATTAGAAGAGAGTGAGCCAGGAGGCAGTAAAATTTTAAGCCTCAGAGCAAACGGGGTTAGCTAAAGTGGAGAAACCGGGAAACTGGAAGAAAATGATAGTGTTTTGCTGCGAACAAATAAGTTGGTTAACTTCCTTCTGATCTCAGTGGCTCGGCGAGATAGAACTGGAAAGCATTCTCCATAGTCCAGCGACTTCAACTCCAAGGACTCTGTTCATAAATTCCATTTGATATTCCAACCTTATAAAATTTTGATTAATGACCATAGTGTCGAACTAAATACTTTGCACCTTAATGAACGCAGATAATTAAGAGCTCATTCGAAAGAATTATCAAAAGAAAGACGTGAGACGTATCCGTGGTATCGGTTAAAGTGAATCTGATTGGATAGTGAATTCGGGGTGTTAAGAACGGGTTTTGTGCATTACTTGTGAAAATCATTATTTTTAATCACAAATCGAGAAACTGCTCTGGATGGTTTGTAAAGTTCATTTCAATCACCACACGTGATGATCCTACCTTGAACTTCATCTAAAGTGATGTAATACAGTAATATACCCAGACTTCTAAACTCCTTTTGAACTCAGAATGGCCCATTGTTAAGTTAAAATATGTAATTAAAAGGTTATTTGTAGCAATAAATAGGTACATCATGCAAAACATAAATAAATACACGGAATGAGTACGCTTCTATTGTTACGTAAAACATTTATTGTATAATACTTGAAAATGAAAGTCTCCGTTTAATACGAAGTTATGTATATGTGTTGTTTATATCTGCAAATTAATAAGTGTTACTTCACTCGAGCCTTAACAGCTTTCTCTATGCTGTAATACGTTTAAATTTGCTATATTTTTTCTTTATTGTATTTTATATACTTAGATACACTTTCTTCCTGTGGAATATTTGAAAACAATTCACTTATAAATATGTACGTACACTGTGGTCATTTAATTTTGATAACATTTTAATAATAATTATTGCTCAACCGAAAAAAACAAGTTACGGAGCAATCTTAAAAACTATAATAACAGCCTCATTTGGGCGACCAATAATGTTTATCAGGCCATTGTTTGGTTTGCATTGAATTTCTTTTCATCAAAAAGCAATGCTTCACACAAAATGCTATAATTCACGAACCACTAGTCAGATTGCTGTCAAATTTATACACGTATCGTTTGAAGATTAGTACTAAATAAAAATCATATGGAAAAAATTCTAGTAAGGCCATCTATGTTACATCCTATGGACTTATTGAATGACCTAATATATCAAACAGCACTTCATGCACAGACAGAAATGAAGCATTAAACATGTTCCCTCATACCTAAAATAAGAGTCAAAAAATATTTTTGATTTGATGTAACTGTTTTATTTTCAAAGATCGAATGACGAACCAAAAAACTACTTCTCGCGCGTGTTCTTTTCTGGTGTGGAACACCTCGTATAATTATAGCTCCTTACAGGTTAAGAAAAATAATAGGTACCGAATTTTATATCTAAATAAAAGCAAAAGTTAATTACTATGGAGAACATGTAGTTCTGATACATAGAAAACCATTGTGGTATGTATTAAAAAAATAATGAACATACTGTTTAAATAAGTGCCATGTTAAATAATTTCACTACGAAAAACAAATAATAATTTCATGTTCTCAGAAATAACTTTCATTAAAATAAAAACAAAAAAATTGTTTATTTAACATTAAGAGGTAATATGATATTTTGCGTCATGACCCAGACAGCAAAAAAGGACTTAAAAACAAAACAGAGGCAGTCAAGATCGATATTACTACCACTTGCAAAGGGCCATTGTTCGGCTGTTCTAAATACTAAAAAAATCCATTTTAACGAGGACTGTAATTTTATACAGAGCCAAACTTTCTTAGCCACTACGCTTTGTCTCATTTTGAAGTTTAGGTTTAACCTAAGAACTCTTGTCTTTTGGCTTTATCAGCGGCTGTGTTTCACTAGTTTTATTCTACTATTTTCAATGCTAAAACTGCATCTACTTGAATATTAAGTTTAAGACGTTGAAGATATTCTTTTGATCAAGAAAGGACACGTTTAAAGATGGTAATTAATTATCTACCGCAAACTAAGTAAATAAAGTTTACATGGATATCATTATTTTTAGTAAAATGAAACTGCATCAAAAAACAGGAGTCGATAAAGGTGTTATCTTCTCTTTTAAGTTCAATCCTTCTTTAGCGTTAATTTGATAATGATAAACGGTCCTGTTTCTCTTAATTCGCAAACTGCTTTGCCGATAGTACGAGGGTTGCCTTTTATATTTCGGGATTTGGCAACCCTGGTGCTGCAATCTGGCAACTGACAGCTCTATCGTAAAGTTGGACATTTTCGTGCGATTATTTTTTACAACTTTCGACGTGGATTAACTCAGCAACAGTGCATGGATGAACTTAATTCAATTTTTGGCGATGAAGCTCCATCAAGGACCAGTTTTTATCGATGGTATGGTGAATTCAATCGTGGTCGTAGTTCACTCCAAGACGAATTTCGTGAAGGTCGTCCAAAATCAGTTGGTGTTCCGAAAACCATTGATGCTGTGCACGAACTGATATTGCAAGATCGTCATGTGACCTATCAAGTGATTGAGACAACCTTAGGCATTAGTGGGACCAGCATACATTCAATAATGCATAAACATCTGACTGTCAACAAAATTTGTTTGCGTTGGATCCCACACAATTTGTCAATCGCTCAAAAAAAGGCTCGTGTCGATTGGTCGAAAGAAATGCTCAAAAAATACGATCGCGGTGCTTCGAAACACATCTATGACATCCTGACAGGTGATGAATCGTCGATTTACGCGTATGAGCCCGAAAGTAAACAGCAGTCGACTGTATGGATGTTTCAAGATGAGCCAAATCCAACAAAAGTTGTTCGCGCACGAAGGACTTCCAAGCAAATGGTTGCCTGTTTTTTTGGAAAAACTGGACATGTCGCAACCGTACTACTAGAACAACGCAGAACAGTCAATTCTAAGTGGTACACAACCGTTTGTTTGCCAGTTGTCTTCCAAGAAATTATGAAAACCAACCGCCGAAGACGGATCACTCTTCACCACGACAATGCGAGCTCTCACACATTGGCTCAAACAACTGCATTTCCCGTACGTAAAAAACAAACTGAGAGGTCAACGTTTTTCGACACCTGAAGAGGCGGTTGCTGCATTCAGAATGCATGTTTTGGAGATACCTCAATCAGAGTGGCAAAAGTGCTTCGACAATTGGTTCAAACGCATGCAAAAGTGTATAGATCTTCATAGAGAATATTTTGAAAAACTATAATAAAGTGATTTTCGATGATTAATATTTGTTTTTTGTTCTCTAATCCCGAAATATAAAAGGCAACCCTCGGACCTATCGTTATTTGGAGAATTGTTCTCAAAATAAAACTCGTGTAAATTTTCAGAGACACCACAATTAGTACCACAGCCGAATTGACTTCAAAGTACCATTTTGCAGCACATATGGGACAGTTAATTGCTGGTGTAGATGGAAATGGTTGCCATAATTTTTATCCAACATGTCCATTTCCAGGATTACAAGTATTACAAATGATGAAGAAAGTTAGAATGCGGTGATTCTAAATGGTAACTGTTCTTTTTTTTATTTCATAACCTTTACTAGTAATATTACATTTTTAGAGATATCACACTCAGTGACCTACGTTCGAATTAAAGTTTATAGGGTTAAATTTTTAGAAATAGAAGTATAAATTGGAAAGTCTTCCATAAGAAATGTGACGCGACCTCGTAATGTTGTTGTAATATAACATTTATGTTGGTTTTAGGATTGAGCAACTTCAAGCTAGGCTATGAGAACAAATTAGAGCCATTCTTGTTCCTTCCTAGCATTGCTACCAACTTTAATTACTGTAAATCACTAATTCAATGTAATAAATATCTATAAACTGTAATATTATTTTCGTGGCCATATTAGTTTATTTAATTCTTCTGTATATATCGTTTAAGTTTTAATTAGGAGATCTCTAGTACGAATCCCACGTAATTTTTTTGATTATTAAGACATCTATAGAATTCGCCTAAGTCTTTTCTAAATCTTTCAAGCCATGCCTAGGAGATTTTATGGAATTTGAATGCTATAATTGCCAACAATTTTTCAGCAGTCCAAATCTTTCATGAGCAGAAATAAAATTTCCTCCCACGTAATCTGAAATAGATGAACTGCTATTATTATTTTCTCGTGATAATTTTTTTCAGGATCTCTTGGAATAGTTTTCTATTCATGATGTTTTATTTGTTATTATATTTTTTAGGTCATCTACTTGTATGGTATGACTGACATGAGATAACTATTACCTGATTATGGTATCATTAGCTTCTATATCCAGAAAGTAACAAAATTGCCTATTGTGATATGTATATTAATACAAACTTTAATGTACAGTTTTAGTTTATAGTTTGTAAATTTAATAAAATTTGTACAAATGACAATCCATTTATGTATTTTTTCTGAACCTCAATTTGCTCAATCCGCTGGGATGTGCTATACCGTTTCTTCTTCCAGCTGTAATTCAAAACTTTGACTAACGTGGAATGATTCCATTGCACGATGAATTCTTCAGTCTGGCTGTATCGCCCAGGAAGTCCCTCCAATGAACCCTAGGAATGGTATTTTGTTAAATTAGCTTCAAACCTTAAAAAACAGACAAAATTGAATACAACTCGGTTTCCAAAACTATTGAGTTGTTGCTATTCTTTAGATGACTCTCTGTACTTAACTTCAAATTCACCAATAACTGAATTTCGGCTAATTTTGGTTTTATGCGACCTGCGTCTTTATCATTTATTTGAATATTGTAAGGTTTATGGCCGAAGATTTCAAAAATGATCACTATATTTAATCAACTGGAAACGTAGTAATAATCTGGCGAAAACGCTTTTATGTTACATTTTTCACATTTATAAAGCTGAGCACTGATTTTAGAAATAAGGTTTCACATTCAGCCAAAAGTGCTATTAATTATGAAATGGCAATTAATAATGAACGCAAATGTCATAGAGACATAAGCCACTTTACACATAAACACTGTCAAAACAACCCTATTGAAAATAGTACCTCCTATTGTATCACCCTTTACTTTGTGAGTTTCATGGAGTTCCTGTAACTAGGCGTAAGCCTGTTGGAATAAAAATAATAAAGTTTTACTCAGTTATTATTATTATTATTAATTATTAGTGAACCAAACATGCCAAACTTCGATTACATTTTTGGGAAACAAAAAAATTATCTTTCAAATGTCACTGTTATGAGCAAACGATTTTACAGTTCTTTATTCCTAGTCTATAAAAAGTAAGGTTAAAATTAAAATTAGAGTAAGAATACGTAGCCCGTTCGTACTGCGATCCAAACAGATTTTGTATCTTTCATGGTTGAAGTTTCCAGGAAGATTTTGCCAGAGCATTGCTCTGTCTGTTTCCTCCTTAATTCCAAAATCTGTTTGGATTTCAGCAAGAACGGGCTACGTATTCCTACAGCGCATTGTCGCCTTAGGGAATATATAATATATGGCAAGATTAGGCCTAGAAAAGAGGGACAAGTGCAGGTTCAAGTTGTAACTTGAGAGAGAGTCCAAGTTGCTCATGACAGTGGGACACAGTAGACCATCAGGTCGCAGTGTATCGCACACCGCTAATTGTAATCTTAATCTTAATGTAGTTGCTTAAAATGATGTTGCTTAAATTCTACAGTTACCTGGATCTAAATTTCACTGTTTTTCTTTCAAAAAAATTGTGGTTAATGAAGTATTTAGCACTTACCTATTTACAGTGTACTTAATTATCTTTTCCTAACCATCAGTTATTAGTGTTGTTAATGATTAAAATATTTAAATAAATTATAAAATTAATTGATTATGCAAAGGTATCGATCCAATAACATTAATATATTACCTCATATTCGGTAACCGCATTTAAGTATTACATATACTTTTAACTTCTTAAGAATATAAATGAGTATTTTATTACCATCAAGTAAAATTGGTGGGAAAACTACACATTGTACTTAACTTTCACTCATGCACATTTAATCTTGAGTACCATTAGACTGGTTTGGTATTCGCATTTTCAGTGTCTAATTAAAATTATTGTTAATTTTTTTTTATAAATAATAACTAAAAATGAAACTTAATAACATAGTGTTTGGTTCCTTCGGGCTTCTTTTAGCAGCTGTGCTAATATTGGATTATCCTACGCAAGCTGTAGCACAAGAACCTGCATTTGAATTGCCAGTTGAGTTAGTAGGGTTTCCTATTATTATTGTCGCAGTGAGATTATCAAATTTTGTTAAAAAGTTAGCGTATTCTTTAAATCCACGTAAGTAAAAGACTTTTGATATTATTTTTAATGTTATGCTTGTACACATTGAACTAAATTTTCTATCGTCCTAACTCCAAGCCGTGTTAATGCTCAAGAACTTGCTCTGAACTATGTGAAATATGTAAATTCAAACCTTGAAAGTTTCAGCTTCTTTATATTTTGAACTTTCTTACTATGAAACCATATGAGCAATATAGGTCACATACAACTCCCAGATCAGTAGTAGTCGGGCATCTATAGCCAGCTGTACTTACCGGTATTAAGTGACAATTTACTAAAAATATTAAGGGACCCAACTTGGATTCGTGGGGAACGCCTGGACAGGCTCCTTACTTCTAAGATCTGTAGCCATTATAGCAAACATAATTATATCTGTTCTGGAGTAAAACCCTATTAGTTGAGCTTACTCTATGACCAAACGGGAACAAAATATTATGTCATTTATTTAGTAAACACTGTAAGGGTGTAGTCCTTCTCGGTGTACATGTGTGTTGAAGAAGATCTCCATATTCTGATACAAAATATAGCTTCAAATAATTTATAAAAATTGGACAAAATTGAAATAGATCGGATAGTTACAAATTTATTTCTCTAAAATATAGTCACTTTTTGGATAGGTCTGGCTACACAAGTTAACTACAAAACTCAAAATTTATTGTTTGCTACTTAAGATTTGCAACCCTAGTTATGGTTTATAATACTTTCATGTCCATTCTCTTTTATTTTTTGCATTTGTTCTGATTTAGTATGGTAGCGATACATAATATTAAACTAATTCAATAATTTGAAAGGTTAGTCTTAAAGCCTTGAGACTAGGTGTAGGTATTTTTTTAATAAAATTAATAGGGTTGCTTTGTTGTCGATTATAACAAAATATTTCTCAATATACTTATACCACAAAAATCGATGTCATCGTGTTGCTTTAAATATTACATCGTTTGCATAAAAATATTATCTAACTTTCTACTTATAAATCTTATATAATAAATAAAATTTGGGTCGTTTTGAATTTGACCTAGAACTGTATTCCAATGCTAAAAGTGTTAAATAGTTTGCAAATAAAAATGTCCCCAATTTCATACCTATTAAATTATTTCCACAATCATTAGTATAATTATCGTAATTAAAGAATTCATTAAAACATTAACTTAATCAATTAATAATAACCACATCGACTGTCAGCTTCGTTAATCAAATTTAGTCAAATTTTTATTTGGTTTTAGGGACTTATGTTAAACGATCTCGCAGATCGATCGTTAACTACGATATGATAAATATGATTGAAGCAGAGAAAAGACTTGTTACTGAGTTTGGTAATAATGTGTGTATATATCCTAGAGTTTGCTTGCACCATGCGGGGAAAGCTAGGAAAGCAAATGGAGGCTCTGAAGAAATGGTTGTGGATTGGGATGAAGTGTTTGAGTAAGTAAAGCTTGGCATCATTTTAATCCACCTTTTCAAAACTGCTAAATCCCGAGAGTCACATATTGTAATTATTTCAATATAATAACCAGAGACAATCCAAGAAATTTCTAGTCTAGGCCCTGTAAATTATAAACTAAAATACACATCCATACCCAAACATTGAAAATACCTCCATAGGCTGTATTTCAAAACAAACATAAGTCTTAGATGTTAAGGAGGTTTTCTTTAATCTTGGTTTTAAGTTTCAACAAAGATAACGCTTTAAAATTTGGAGGAACATCATTATACAAGCTCCAAACATTATTGCTTGGCTTCCAATCAATCCTCTATGCTTCAAATTCTGGTTATGAATGTAACATTTGAAGTGAAAATACCTTTTAATATTTTTTGAATGAGGCTTTTGTTTTGTATCTGCATTTGTAAGATCAATTATTAGTTTAAAAAGAGCTGAAGGATCATTTATTGGAGCACAATTGACATAGCGTTAAGCATATACCCTCCTAATACCTGAAGTAAGTTTCAGAACTTCTACATTCGAAGCAGTTTATTTTGCGGATTGGCGGATATGTGATATGTGTAAGTGAACGTTCTAAAGAATATAATAAATACAAAAATACAGTTGCATAATCTACATCTGGCAACTATTTGTTTAAAAGAAACAGCATACTCTTTCTGGATAAGTTGGCTCCCATTTTTAAGCTTTCCCATTGGATCTAAGTGTCTTCTAATGTGCCATATAAAGTCATAAAAGCAATGGAACCACCACGGCGTATGCATCGATTTAGATACTGTTAATTGAGGAAATTGGTGACCCCCTTCCATAATGAGCCAGAGCTAAAACGTCAAAACAAAATCCTGCTTCTGATTTGAACAGGAATGTCCCCATTAAGTAGCTCGTCTTGTAGAATAGACTGGTTGAACTTTCCGTCAAAGTAGTGTAGGCCGAAAACATTATTACTAATTATAGAAGCCTAAACGTTGACGGAATGTCGTCGAATGGGCTTCTAGAACAAAATGAGAGTTTTTGATTGCCCAGATATATGTGTTATGACAATTTTTTATTCAAAGTAGCTTCGGCAAATAAAAGAGTATCCAGATGATTCCTCCATTATTTAGGTATAAAGAAGAAGTATTCTTGGACGATTGGCCTCAGACCTCAGCTTTATTTCTTCATTTAGATTGAAAAAGACATCAATATATATCTAGACATGAACTACTATTGTAAAATCTTTTCCAAGTTTGGTTTTATTACTGAGTTTGTTCTCTGTGCAAAAAAAATGAACTCAATTTACATTTTTTTATTTCTCGCTCATGATATCGCAGTAAAAGCTCTTTTACATGTTTCCAGTCTATTTATAATAAATATTTTCAGGAACTACAAAGCATCGATAGAGAAGAATAAGGAATTTTATTTGTTGAGTGTTTTCTTGGGTGATTTTATAGCGTCGCCACGTTTTTGCAACCAGCTAGTAAAACGAGGTCGTTCCTGCAAGGAATAAATGACAAATTGAACATGATATATGTGTGTATAACGTATATTTGCTCAATTCCATAACACTAATATATATTATAATTTATTTTTGTTGGATATTCCACCAAATTGAAATATTTTATGTTGAATCTGAACTATGTGTAGCTGAATTTGAATTAGATAAATGCAACATACTCATTAGGGGTAATTGTATGCCATAACATTAGCATAAATAAATTGTAAATAGTTTTTTTTTATTATTTTGTTTTTGTAGATATTATATTAATTGTAAAATACATAATTATAAGTATTGTTTCTTAGAGATGTTTTTCATTATAAATATAACTAACTATACATTATTTACTACAGATTGTATTCGAAACTGCTAAATTGTTTTCCTTTTAATAGTGGGGTTGAAAAATATGCCCTAAGTGCGACATGAATTTGCTCAAAAGGCCATACCCTATTTTTATGTTTAGAGCCTCTATGTTTATTTTACATTAAATTAAACTTTAGCATGCCTACAAAGTTTGTTAAATATAAAACAACTTGTAAAATTTAATCTTTTTTCAAATGTAGGTGTAGGTTGAGATCATTCTTATTGTGGAAAACTGATTGGATTAAAATATCGATTATCATTATGCAAAGACTGCTCATATTCATGATTAATACTATCATCGTCAAATCTCAATTCTCCGGTGCCTGTTCGGTCGGGAAATAATATTTCTGTAGTTTTATAGTCCGGAAAATTATTTGGAAATATAAAAATCGATTTTGATCCTCTTGTAAATTCATAACCCTTATCAAATACTGTTACGTCATGATTTGGAAATATAAAATTGTATCTCTCTGATTTCGCATTTTGTATTCTTTTTTGCGCATAACTTGGTGACTGGCGCTTTTGATAATTGTGACCATTAAAATATCTGAAAAATCCACCATTGTGATTATTGAGATAAAACATCAACTTATCTGGATCACTGGGACATCGTGAATATGATTCTTCGCATGTGTTCTTGTTGTTTTTCATTGATGTTAGTCCCAACAGTAACGCTTTGCCGAAATGGAGAACTGGAGATGAGTTACTGGTCACTATGTTGGACATCAATCTGAAACAAAAGATATTTCTATACAAATCCTACTCAGTTAAATCAGGAACGCTGTTCTGTTGACTAATTACAATTATCTTATAGAGACAAAGGTGTTAAACTAAAGTCTTTAAAGTCACCTTCAGTGATCTAAATTTTCTTCCAGTTTCAAGCACCATGAAGTTATTTATCGTCGAATAGACGTTCCTGCAGAAAAGAGAGGAAGAAGCCAAGACAAACCCGTAGCTCTCGATAATTATTATTATCATGTCGTATTATGATTTAACGATTTTCCGAATTTCAGTTGTGTACCTTTAAATCGTGTAAACATGATTGTAAAATAAGGTGAGTTAAACAAAACAAGAAATGAAACAGTAGCACTCGATGCGAACCGCTGTCAATGTACCGTGCAGTGTATAACATCAATTTTAATAGCTTCCAACACTACTCACACAAGTTTACACATAGTTTCGTGTAAACAACGAATTCAATTTGTACCTGTTCCAAACAAAAACACTTACCCTAAGAGCGAATTCATATTAATATTCACTGGCAAATTAAATCCATATTGTCTTGCAGATACGGTTCCTCCTGCTATTTCACATATTAATTTTGGAACACATTGTAGGTCATCATTTTGAGCAACAGAGTATAAAATTTCCATAATGGATTCTCTAGTGGGTTGTTTATGATTTTGTTGTGGGTACGCGTACAAACCGTAATTTGGGTGAACAGGTAAATATGGATTTTGCCTATAAATAAAATTCAATATACACACATTAATAAAAATCTTGGTTTTCAGGATAAGGATAAGAAACACTTTATAGTATGTAATGTAACGTTTCGCAGGCTATATTCTCGCTTCTTCAGGCATTTCTCAAAAAAAACTGTCTTTATGAATATTGAGTCAAATTTATGAGCCATTTAGAGTTATTTAAATGTTTGATTTAGGTGAAAATTTCAGCAAAGTTCGTTCTGTAATTGAGTATATATTAAGAGAGATTTTCCAATGATTGAGTCCGCTTTACTTATTTAATTGGTGAAAAGCGATGTCACCTTAGAAAAGATTAAAATACACAAAAGGTATCATTTTAATATACAATTTAAAATATTACCTTAACTTATAAGAATCCACAACACAACACACAGTTAATAGCATGGAAACAAAAATCATTTTACTACACGTTAACTCGATACGATTTACAAGAATTGTGATGAAGACATTCTGAATCTTAATAACAACTAACAAGAAAACTTGTAGGTGTTTTTGATTTGACCACTTTCTTTTGCAAAATAAAATAAACAGTTTTGCCATCTCAAATAATTACAATATATCCTGGTCTTTCCATATGCGGAATTTTAGAAAATAATGAAACGGTTATGCTAATTTTGTAATAACAAAATGTAAGTAGGTAAATAGATTTTATGTGAAATTAATGTTTTAGCAGCAAATCGGTGACTAAAAAGTGAGTTCTTTGACACTAAACTGACTGAGATAAGCTCTACCAGCTACATCCAATAAAATTATACCTATAAAAGCTCCCATTTCATGGTGAAGATAAGGTCCTATCCTCTAGCGAACTATATAAAACAGTATTCATTTGAGCACGTAGCCTTTCTCAAAAATATTATCTCGGCAAAGTTATTTAAACAAAGTCAACAACTGGGGTCTGAAGGATTACTGTCACTTCGACTGATAGTTTAAGTCTGTTGGTTTGAAGTGAGTTCTCGATGTTCTGCTGCTGATAAATCAATGAACGAAATCTTCATAACAAGCAGTTTGAGAATGCCATGCGAATTCCTAATTTCGGAATATGAATTTCGTAGTTTCGAGGACTTCCTTCTTTTGGATACCAAATAGATCTATTTTTGAATGCATTTTTGTTACTTCTTATTTTGAAACAAGTATATGTGTTCGAGTGAGTAAATAGTTACAAATAAACGACAAGTTTACAGGACCACAAAACAAAAGTACTCTAGACTTTTGATCCGACCTACTTTTTCGATCCTGAACCTGAATCTACAGTCAAAATATAGCTTTCCGCAAAGCACATCGAAAACAATTGTATGAATTTTTTTTTCACGAAATTTGAACCCTTTATCCGGTTTTGAACAGGCTAACGAAACAGAAAAACCAAAATTCATTTCAAAAATTGGTTAATAAAAGGAATATTTAAGAATCAAGGTTGCACCAACTCGATGTTTTAACTGTGAATTGCATAGATCCTACAAATTCCTCAAAAGCTTTTGTTATTTCTGTGTAGATTGCATCCAAACTTGTCTATGAATCACTGTGGTACACCAAAGATAGGTTAGTACTACTAATTTCAAGAAACAGTCAGTTTGTTACCGAAAATAAAAAAAAAAACCGAACTGCAATTCTATAGAAGAAAATTATTTATATTATGTAGTAGTTGAGCCTTTGATCTGTATCGTGTCCAAAGAATGCAACAGGCTTCATTTTTTTCATATTGTCGTTACTATACTATTAAATTTTCAGTACGTTTTGAAGGCTTTGATGTAAATTTACCTTTAGTTTCGCAGATATTTTTGTCCTGTTTGAAAAAATATATAAAGCTTGCGGCTACAGTAAATCAAAAAGTCTTTTTTCTGAATGGAATTTATAATTGAATACTGTATGGTAGGGTTGGATTTAAATTCTTCAAATAATTAATATCAAAGGTTTCTCTGTAATTAAAAAGTGGGAAATGGTAATTCATTGTAACGCATAGAGACGTAAAGACTTAAATGAACGTAATAATAAGTAACAGATAACAAAAGATTCTTTGACAGTGGTGAACTTCAAAGTGTTGAACGACACGTCGAAATATCACAATCCGCCCCCTTTTTTCGCGCTCATCCCTTAATTCCATACAAATCCTCGGTTGAATATTGCTTATACCGTCGTTTGTTAGAAGCTGAGATATTGTTCTTTTTATAGATTTGAGATACCTATTTTATATCAACGCCTGGATTTCAAATTTTATACATCAATAGACAATGTATTTTCGGGACGAATAATATTCCATTCCTCGTTGCCTGAAAGAATTCAAAGTTTCTTTTAGTCAGTTTTTTAAACCGATAGAAATAGATTAAATTTGGATATTGTTCAAACATACCGGGTCAATCAACTTTTAATCCGTCAAATTGACGATGACTAATATTTTTTGATAAAAACTAGGTAAGACCTGAAACACTATTGTATAACCTCTATCTTGAGGCTCTTAAAGTTTCTTTGATAGTTCCACATACAAGCATATATCTAAAACAAAGCTACTTTTTGTATTTTAGAGCCTCCAATACCGTGAATGTTGTCCTCAGCATCCACGGTATTGTCGATGAATTTTGGAGGCGTACACAATAGTTTGTACAAGTAGGGGTGCCGTATCTCCTTCAAAAATAGTATTTTTCAGTCATCTGTTGTCAGATAAGTAATTCTCTGTTATTGAAAGTAAGTATCGAAAACAACCCTTTTGTGATTGAAGATAGATTTTCTTCCTTAATTTTAAATATATTTTTGAAGGTGTTATTTTGTAACCCATAAAATGATTCAGACACTACAAACGGGGTTGTTGTTTCTTCTCTTGCTGGCTTCTTCATATTTTTGTGAGTGTCCAGGTATCCAAATCAGAAAAACTCTGCTGCTCTTACCCAATTCGTTAAGTTTGCCTAGGAATTCCCGATGTCCCACATTCGATAGTTGATGATGACAAACATATTTCGACAAACATTGATTATTATTTACACCCAACGAATTAAACTGCAGCAAATCCTTGCAGGATTACAAATTTAATTTAGTTACAGTATAAAAAAGCCGATATAAAAGATACGACTCTCCCAGAAAATGAACTTGTGACAAAATCCAAGATTCAACCATATGTTCAACAATCGGATCACTATAATAAATTCTAGTTCTTTTGTGGTGAAAAAGCGAATGAAAGAAAAACAGACACACACGTTTTAGTGTCAAATATCAAACGCCCTATTCACAAAAACACCCCCAAAACAAATGAGGCCCGCAAGTCACGTGTCTGCAATGCCAACCGTTATTAAATACAGGAATTGGATTGAATAAGATTCTTAAAAGAGAAATTACATTATTTATTAAGAAAATAAAAACGATGGTTTGGCATGATTGACAATTGAGAACAGGTTTGGACTCGTTCAATTTTATATATCCTAGTTAGTACCAAAACAAACAAAATAGTCCTTGCTAAGGACCATTCTTTTGGTGATAAGCCAGGTGATTTTATTGGATATGAATCAATGAAAGTTCAGATAGTCTCTGGGAATTTATTAGGAAGCTCTCGCCTGAGATTATTATTAATGTAAGAAAGGACGCAAGTGGAAGACCGTTTCGAGATTCTTGAGAACCCTAGCATTTATTAATTGACTTGCAATGATTGTGGAGCAAATTGAGAATCTTGGAATTCTTAGAGTTGCCAGAGATCCTCGTTTTGTTTCTTTGAATGATCATCGCATTTTTTCTGAATTTTTATATTTATCTATCTCTTGCCATAATCTGTTGTACAATAATTATTTTAACTCGGAACTTTTACATTTTCAGTTTTGTTTTAAACTTAAGTTTTTGGTGTGATCCTTTTGGACTAAAGCATGATTAACCTATCTTTTCTATTTTTTGTGGATGAACATTGGGCGCACCAGAACGTCAAAAGAATTGAATGGATTCATTTACTAGTTTCCATTTATTACCGTCATACTACACAGAATGATTGCAACGTTTGAAGGATTACCTCAATTTTACACCTCAAGTTCGTACTAGTACCTATCCAGAGTGGCGATCAATTTTTTTCCTGGCCTCAAAGAATGCCTCGGAGGTGAGCAATTTGATGACAACCAGAAAGTGTGTCCTGTTAGTGCGTCTTTTTAGGATCTTGACGAAACTTGGCATCACTGCATTAACCGTATGTGACCTCTTTCAGAAACTTTTTTTGGCCAAATGTTATCGTTATGGTGTTCGAGGAATTCCGTTTCAACTTATTCGATCTTACATGACCGGTAGATAGATGACAACTTACCCTCCAATCTCCCCGTGAGGATTCTAAAGATGTAGTGATCTTTTTTGCTAATGGCGCTTCTTGGATTGGAGTTGAGCTGACATTTTGCTTAAATGGTTCTCCAATAATTTGTATTATTAGGCTGTCAAACTAATAGGTTTCGAGATCTAAGGATAGTACATCGAAACTGTTGGGTTAATAACAACTTATCTTTTAGTATTTATTAATTCAAAGGCTAAAGATCTCTCTGGCACTCCTACATAAATTATGGGGTTATGCTCTGGGGTATTTCATCGCCGGCATTGCAGGTACTCAGGCTGCAGAAGGATGTCGTTCAGATCCTCTTGGTTGCTGGATGCGCACGAAACTGAATTTTCAGAATTTCAAAAAAAGCACACGCTCTAGCACATTGTGTATCCTCTCTTGGGAGCCAGCCATTCCTAAACAATGAGGCGATTTTTGAGCACTGAGCTCAAAACCACTACTATTACCAAATCGTATTTTTGATTATAGAATTACTCATAAATAAAAATAATCGACGCTTTAATAAAACTCATATAAATCGTAAAAAATATACAGAACGGTATAGTAAATAAAACGAATACTACTCATGTCAAAGCGATGTCACAACCACCACAATGTAAGGGGCAAAGCGTGAAATAAATGGTAATTATTAAAGGAATATGAACTGTCAATTCGAGGGTTTTCTATTTCAGTAAGAGGGCGTGACATATTCTATTATATATTTTTTCTACTTGACTGACAGCCACTTGAGTATCTAATACTATTAGTTTTTAAGATGACACTAAAGTAAAGTGTATTTAGTTTAAATGGAAATTATTAGTAAAATATTTGGCATCCTTATATTATAGAGATATAGAAAATTATTACTAGGAATTCTCAACGCTTTTCCTGTGAAGTACTTTCAATTTAGATTGTCCTATACACTTCTTTATCGTTTTCCTAAAGACTTTCTCTTCCTCCAATTTGAATCATATTAATGCGAAAGCTTTCAGAGTGATGCAAATATTTTCTAAAAGATCAGAATCACTTGAGAATACTACTGTTGGTATGCTGATGGATGAAAATTTAACTTACGCAGTACTGACCTACATTACACCCCTTACACTTCAGATTTCATAAAAGAATATACGCGCTTTATATTCTAAACTAAGGGGGATTTTTTCCCTTTTTTTTCATCAAAGCCTTTCATGGATGAAAAATATGGAACGCGTATTAAAACTACGTTGATCATTACGAAAAATTCATTTAAATATTCAAGTATAACAATTAAACAATAAGTGATTAAGAGCATAATTTTTAATTACGGTTTGTATTCGAATTATAATTAATTTTTCCTATTGTTTTAATTAATAATGCAGAAATTCTATTTAATCTGCTAATATAGCATAAGTTATCGATTATTACAAGAAATTATTATATCAGTGCATATACCCTGTGGCAATGGCAGCTACTTTGGTTTGATTTTGTATGTTTATTTTTTTTTCGAGGCACACAATTTACGAGAAATAACTTTGAGGTTACTTAATTAAAATTCCCGGACTCCTTTGGTCAAATCAAATTCCATAGTCGTCCGGGAAGGTGGTCTTATTCGTAAAATGCTATTCAGGACTGCTATTGTAACATCTAAGCAAAAATTCACTAGGGTTTCAGTAAGTGAGTCCTGAATGGGCTGAGGCTTTTCTCTCTATCCTCGTATTTCTTTGAACCACCATACTATGAATTATTAGAAGTGTAGCAATGAAGATCTGTAGAACTGATTGTCAAGAATATGGCCAATCGTCCAGCATTCGTCAGGCATCATATAGAAAATTACACCTTATCTCAAAAATCTCGAAAGGTGAGCTTTGGACTAGTTATTTCAATTTGTTTAAGATTTGTAGTTGCATGTACAGCTATTGTACAGAGGGTATTCTTAAATTCGTCCTTTCAGGGTGGCTCAGGGGTTGAAGGCTAATTCAAAGATAGCAAACAAACAAACGAATAAAGAAAATCATTATTAAACAGGGTTTAAAAGACGGATTGTTGCTGAAGCAGTACTCCTAGATCTTCGATTATGAATCGGCTGGACTTTTTCTGAGGCTTCTGAGAAGGGAACATGGTGTTAGTTCATAAATTCAAACATACTTCTCAGTGTTCGAAGATAGACCATTTTAAAATTTCTTTTTTTATATTTTTGTTGGATAAAACTATATTGTTCAAATAATAGTGGTCATTTTTAATACAATATCCTTGTTGAAGTCATGCAAAACGTTGGGAAACAATAGATATATACAGCGTCAACGCATGACACAATAATTAATTGTTTACAATTAGTAAATAGTGTGTGGTTGACTGATACAAAATACCGGTTTCAATCATCTAATTATTCTTGCTTAGTGTGTGATAACCCTTTGAGTCCTGTATTTGATAGATATGTAAATATAGAGTAGGTGCTTCGACACACTATATCACACCATTAGATACAGACAGAGTACAATATTTGAATACTTATTTACCCTTAGACCATTGTTTAATTAAGTCTGTACGTGTTTTGTTGAAGGCATATTTTTAAAAGCCATTGTGTCGATTATAACCACTTCTGAACTTTTGTCCTATATATATATAGTTGATTTAGCTGCAAAATTAATAATAATAACAGTTTATTAGCAAAAGTTTCAAGTATTACATTACATAGTTATCTATGTCGTCATCTAAAGTATGCACGATTCTCGAAATACGTCGATTTTGTTATTGACGGGGGCCGATGTCCCCCCGAAGCAAGACATCCCTGAATTCAACTTAACTCGCTGTCTTCTATTAAATAGATAGTTTTCGAACCATTTCACGGATGCAACATTGAACCCCAGATATCTTAATTTCGCTAGAAGCATATCAAAGTAAAACAGGTGAAAAGCTTTACTATGATCTAATAAAATTAGGACAACAGATTCCGACTTGTCTACAACACGTGAGAAGTCATCCACTACCTTCAACAGGGCTGTATTGGTGCTATGTCTGTTTCTGAAAGTTTGAAATTATTGATATGGATCTACCAATCGTAAGCCAATGTCAACAGGAATTAAAAATTTAAAACAGTGACATACAATATCGAATTAATTTCGCAAGGATTAAAGATCGGTGTGCAGATAAAAATCTGTGATGCGGATGATGTAAATGGAATCCAAACTTGGTGTCAATTCTAAAACATTATCTCACTTCGGTCGCTTTATCCCTGTCATTTTGTTTCTCCATACCACCCCCTTTTGTATGTATTTGTCCCTTTGTAAAAAAAATCCAGCGTTGTGCTGCTGTGACGGATTACTATGGGGCTTTATGTCAACATCATGATTCAAATTATAGTCCGTGTTAACCGATCCATCGCGGATCTGCGTTTAGCAGAACCGGCATTTTTATAAATTATAACGATATTTAGGATTAAAATGTTATAAGTATCATCCGCAAGTAACAATTCATACTCCTGTAATTCAGAAATAAAGATATTACTAAAATATCTTAATGTAGTTATTAAGATTTAATGAGGGATCATCTATCACTAAGATGCAACATTTATTAAAATTAATTAATTTCTACTAACGAAGATTATGAAGACACAGGTCCTGATTTAAACAATTTCTATTGAATTGAAAAATAATATTTTCATTTGAATTTTATCTGTATGTAAACAATAAAATATATCGATAGGGTCAGCTTATCCAGGCCAATTTTGCTAGAGCTGTGCCAGCGAAATCTCCCAAATATTGGAAAAATGGAAATTAAATAACTCCAGCCAGGTTTGGACAATTCTGATTCACCATTAGAACACCATTTCACATTTCAAACTTTAAATAAATACAATATATCTACGTATTTTCTATATTTTCAAAGAAACATTTTTCATAATAATGTTTCATGTTGGTTTTATTGCTCCTGTCGAATAAAACGTTATTTATCATTTAACCTAATCCGGTACTGCAAACAGGCATCGAAGGGTTAAATAATGGTCATTTAGAGTATCATTAATTTTAGCTACAATTTTCTAAATACTGATAAATGAACTTGTGAGCTTTACTGTGTAATTAAAACAGCAATCAGCGAAACGTTTTAAACGAATTGATGTTAATCAACAGATTTTTATATTATCTAATAAATGTAATGAATTATACTCTCTATGCCATACACAGATTTATCATTGAAATGGGTAACTATAACTGAACTTTCGAATACAAAGTTAGCAAGACGGTTTAAATAATTGCTGAGTAGCATTGAGGTTGTCATGTTATTCTGGGTGAACAAACAGTTCAAAAGTGCAGCTTTCCGCACTAAAAACAATATTCAAAATATTGCGAAAAAATTACAAATTATCCCGTACATTTAGTTTAATTAAACAAATCACGATAAAGATACTTGAGAAAATTGCTGAACATACATTTCGACAACAGTGCGATATTAAGAAAACAAGAACAAATGAAATAGTCACATAAACACCGCAGCGATACGGAATCTTCTTATTGCTTAGAAAAATATTGCTAGTCTAGACGGTTAAAAGCATTTTGGTAAATTTTATGTAATTGTTTTGAAAGTTTTTAATGTTTTAATTGTCTGTCAAGACACGTACTTGGCAAGTGTTTTGGGGTTAGTAAACTAGTAAGTTGATTTTTGTTGAACTCATGTGTCCGAGTAAGTTTTCTTCTGTTATTTATATTCCAATGAGTAGATAACTGTGTTGAAAATCAACTAAATGTTGTTATATTCACTCCGCTATCTAGTGCTAAGTATCTTTTATTGTGTATGTAATAATAATGAAAATTACTATAAATTGAAGTATATTAGTAAGAAAAGTTATGGCAAAACATCGACTGTTTTGTATCGCCAGGAATTACAAAACTTAAAACATATGTACAGAAAATCCCAATTGAAAACGACAAAAATGTAGAACATAGCCTTCCAGCTTCTAGCATAAAGTAGTTTGTAATTGTCATCAAATCAAACTGACTGTGATGAAACTGCTTCTTTTTTTAAGTCGAAAATTAGTGTCTTAGTTTATTTACAAAGTTATTTATGACATGTCTTTTACTGGGTGTTCAGCATTTTGCATTGCTTGACCCTCATATTCAATCGGTCAACGTGATTTCAATTGATTTTCATACATTTTGCATCATAACGGGAGTAACTGCTCCCAAAGCATTTTTAATTCCCTTTTTCAGCTGTGGTGTAGAACACACAATATTTATGATTTATCCCCATTAAAAGAAAACTAGTGGAGTCAGGTCTGGAGATGTAGCTGGCCAGTTAATTGACCCTCCTCTTCCAATCCACTTAGTACGAATTTTTCTATGTAAATAGCTTCTTACAACAATAGGGAAAATGTGGAGGGGCACCATCTAACTGTAACCAAATTTTCTGTCTAATATTTAAAGGAATATTTTTTAGAAGTAGCCAAAACTTCGGGAAAAAAATTATTAGGATTTCCCAATAACCACGGATAGACAGACCTATCGGAAGTAACTGTCCTGGTCTAATTCTGGTAAACCGGGACATTAAGACTGCTTACTTCATTAATATTTCTCGACCGGAATACCACAACTTCCTAAATAAAGAGAGAAAAAAATATTTACTATCAAAATCTTCGTACAGAAGGAGATTTATAATTTGGACAAGGTACTGACCTATCATAATATATATCACATGGGAAAAATGTGCCGTGAAATCATATAACATCGATACAAAAATCGGTGATTTTTTTAATGTGTTTTTTGAGGCTAAATGAGAAATATTGGATTTTTCTTCTGATCTCATCCGATCCATGAAATAAAAAAACAAAAATGCCGGCAATTCATATAGTACCTAGAGGCGGTTTTGTTTCTTGTTGCTACGGAACCGACCTGGAGTTTATTAAATGAAACAATGCTAAAGGCACATAATAAGATTTAATGATTATTGGTTTTAGATTTTAAGAAATAAAATTTAAAAATCACGCTTATAGGAAGAAACTACTTCCTTTTCTTAGTCGCTAGAATTAAGCTCTTAAAATCCTACGTGTAGGAAAATTAATTTTAATTTTTACTGCAATTCTTAAATTTCCTTTAACAATGTGTTTGATTTTTAATTCTTACATTATAAATCTAATTCTATAAGTGCCCAAACTGTGTAAGAATGAAAATAACGAGTTTTAAAACGTCCAAAGTATTCATGCTTATTTAGAAATCTTTCAAATTATGAGGGTAGAGCACCTCGCGTTTGTGTAATTATAATTTTCACAAGAACATAATCTATTTTGGGAAGAAATTGAATATGTTTAGTCTTTGGTCGTACCTTTATTTAAATGTGTAATTTGTTTTGTAATTGGGTGTCTGTGAATGCAAATAAAGCGTTACTATTATCTATTAATTAGATTAGACTTCAAAAAGTAAACGACACCCTATAATATGGTATAATTTTTTTATAAAAGCACAAAATAAATATAAAACTAGATATTGAAGTAGCAGGGTTCAAGAAAATTATCATTGGTTTGTTATGAAATACGATACTGTATACCTACCTAAAAACATGAGATTTATTATATAAGCATTTGAAAAACAACTGGCGAAATAGGTATACCATGAAATATAATATTATTTCAGTTCTGATACAACACTGGTATATACATCTTTAAAAAAAAGCATACCTATACTTGTTCTACAATATACAGGACCCAAAAAGTAGATACCATAAAATTAGGCGTCAAGCTGTCTGGTCGGGAATCCAAGGTTACAGTTAAAACCATCAAGAGATCAACTGAGGGATAATTTAAAATATCAGTTTTCTGTTCGGAATGAATTATTGGTCTCAACGTTAAACATCTGTTTGTTATTTTTTTTCTTGGGTTATTATAATATATGTTGTGTTAAAGATACCTAAACATATAATAATATCAAGGGTAATCCATAGTTCTTTGTTCTATCAGTGGGCGTTGGCAATGCTAACTATAATATTTGCTTCTCATCACGCATAATTTTATAGGTAGACTGATGGTTCAATAGTTAGATATAAAATATGTCGAACTATGTTTTGTTGAAATTGTAAATTATTATTTTTATTTTATTGCAATCGTTTGATTCTTGTTTCGAGGTTCTTTGTGTTTTTGAGTACGAGGGATTGAGAATAAAATGTGCCAGCAACCCGAAATGATGGAAAAAGTAATTATCTAATTTTTATTATGGCCTCTTATTATTAATAATTTTATTAAATAAAACAAGAGAGTGAAGAGCTTTAGGTTCATCCATTCTTAGCAACCCGATTTGCCAAAGAGCCTCCTGCAAGAATTTTGCGGTTTGGTCTGCCCACTTAAAGCACCCTTAAATTTCTGAAGGATATCTTAATTAGTTTAAATTATTAACCTCAAGATAACAGTTATTGAAATAAAAAAATAAATATTTTAGGATCATACAAGAGACATTTCAATCAAGGACTTGTCAGTCACACATCTACTCCTACTAATAACAATGAACGAATTTTTTTGGGGTAAAACACACGGAACTAAGTTATTTCGCTTTAATAGAGTACATGAAAAATCCATAAAGCAAATGATTTGATTTCCACCCCCAGAAAAAAAAATACTAAACACACAAAAGGAATATCAGAAAAGAAAATAAAAAAAGATTAAAAGATGAGTAAGTTCGAAATGATTGTTCACACTAAAGTTACAACCCTAAGCACGTGTCAAATACAGATAGAAAATTATATAGGGGATAAAAACAATTCGGTCATGTTTGCTTTCATGTTACGTACATGAGTTTTCTATCTTCACAAATAATATTTCAAATTATCTGGACAAGGTAAGGTTTATTACTTTACATAAGCAATGAATGAATCCATTAGTTAGTTCAACAAAGAATTGCTATTGTCAAATATGAAAATATCCTCTCGAAATAAATTTATCCTCAGACAGCTTTGTTTTAGCTTTTTCCAAGCTCTGGTGTCCCTGAGTAGCACTTATAACTAAATTTGTTCGTTATTCTTGTAAATGACGGTCATGGTATCATAATTACCTGAAAATACTTTTTTAATCGGTTCTACGTCAATCAATTATTTTGATTGTTGGTGAATGTAATAGTATAGTTTTTTACAAGTCGTGAGAGCAAATAACCTTTTATCTACAGGATTTAGAAGTTATTAAGGACTTCGGAAAACGCTGGATTGGCCGAGGTCACATTAGAGGAACGTAGAATGGTACATAAGGAAAACAAACAATCGTCCTCGGATCATTCTATTTCATTGAAAAAACTACGTAAAAACTTTTCACGGTTTAAATTTAAGGAGTTTTAATACTAATTTGCTTTTTACCTCATAAACAAAATTTTAAGTATACAAAGTATTAAAATTTTTCATAAAATATACTCATGTAAATATCTGACAAAAATGTTGTATTAGGGTGTATAATGTGCTGGCGATGTTAATGTTAGTGTCGACAGTAAATGGGTGTTACTAACAGTGTGTGGATTAAATAAATAAACACGTGTATAGTTTTGCATAAAAAAAATCTGTTGACACAGTATGCTTTAAAATGTAAGAAACCCTTAAATTTATGTGATTCTAGTCGCACGTGGTATTTAGAACCTAAACAAAATTTTATAGTTTTACATACAGAAAAAATTACAACAGGGTGAGCAACTAACCATTGTTGTTGGCGTTGTTATCGTCTGATAATTTACAATAATAAAATCCACTCAATCCCCTAATAGTAGAGGATCGAATTCCTGCGAATATATTGTTCCACAATTGTCATTCTTGCTCTCTAAAAAATTGATATTATTGAATTAAATCGATGATCCGTAAGTTGTTGAATCTAGAACATCTGAGATTTTTATCGTAGTGTCAAAATATGCAATGTAATACGGAGACAAAGAGTTGAAAATTTTATTCTAAATTGAGTTTATTTTCCAATATAGGTATTTCAAAAAAGGGAAGTGCCTTTATTAAATTTGGGTGAAATCAGTTCCATAGTTCTACCTACCTATATGAAAACGTATATGTACACCTGCATTGTTTGTTTGTGTAGGGTTGGACCCTTTATAACAATACAAATTTGTTTGTATATAGGATACGAATAAGAAAGCGAAGAATTCTCACAATTTCATAACAACCAATAAATTCTACATTTATTTTGACCAAGTATTGTAAAATTCAATTTAACATTGATAATTAGGTTTTGTTTGTTTTATTTTTTGGAATAATCGTAACAAAGCATTTTCAATAATTATAAATGAATAAAACACCTATTTACATTTATTAGAATTTAAAAGCTAGTCCTCCATTTTGTTTCATGTCCACACAATCATCCATGCTCCTTATAATAGTAGTTTTTACGAGTACCACCTATATTATATATAATAATAATAATAATTGTGCAGAGGGGATGTGCTGGGTGGCAGCGGCAACATCTTCGGGCTTGACGACCCCGCACACCTCAGTCGCCGCAGGAGTTCGGCACAACAACTCCAACCGTATTATTTCGGTTTCTGTCCCATCCAGGTTGGGATCCGCATAAAAGAAATATACCTGAGGTTGGACCACTTGCTGGTGCAAAAGGGGTTAGAAGGCAGTAAAACTGATTTTGATATTCTAACCGTACGGAAAAATTAACACTACAATTAACTAAATCAATTTGAACTGCAATGAATACCAAGAAAAAAACAACAAAAAGAAAACAAAATTAAAATAAAATAAAATTTGAAATCATAACCACTACACAATATGAAAATTAAACCAAATTTATTATATAGAAAGCCATTTTGCACTAACCAATTTGTGGCTTATTGGATCATATTTGCTAATTCCATATACATACCTTAAACAGGACTTTTGTACACACTGAATACGATCTTGATCTGACTTCAACAAACAAGGACCATACACAATATCACAATAATTGAAGTTACTTAGCACAAGAGTGTCTGTTAATTTTATTTTTAAATGTGTTGTAAGACAATGTCTGTGCGGATATAACATTTGCAATATAGAATATGCTTTACTTATACATTTAGTTATGTGACCCGTAAAGCGCAGATATAAATAGGTATCAGAAATAATAATGTTCCCAAATCGGCCTCCTGAGGAACACAATACACTTGCATCTGATGTTTATATAAAATTTAAGGAACAACTGAAGAATAATCACAAATTCAATGAGAGTTCACACGTGTCATCACATTTGGGAGAGTTAAGAGTCACTGGCTATCCTTTATACGAGCGGCGATTCAACTCTTGATTGTGTTTGTGATATTAAGGCCTTGGATATACTGTTTGATAGCACTTTGAAGTTTCTACCTCATATATCGGCAAATGGTTTCAAATTCACTAAAAATCCTTCATAAAGAAGTGCTCTACAGATTTAGATATATATATATATATATATATCTGTAGGTTATGTTTTTTTCTTTTTTTACTATTCGATGATTGTTGCAGTGTCAGTTTTAGTACCTAAGGTCTTGAAGTGTTTTTTGAATGATTTTGTTTAATTGTAATTGGGCATTTGGAATATTTTTAAAAATCTGTTATTGACGAACAGATTTAACTTGTGGGTAGTATAGAAAAACAAACGTTTACAAATTCAAAGAAGCCACTTTTTTAGTGAACATTTAAACGTTTGTTTTCCTATATTAAAGAGCTTAGAACTTTAGCCGTCGGAAGCAAAACATTTTCAAACCTCTGTTTATAGAAACTTTTTCTCATAAACTAGATTAAAGAATCACACTCTGTATATTTGTTTAGAGTAAGGGTATATTGAATTAGTTATTCAATCAAGAAAAACCATAATTATTGTTATTCCCTAGAGCATGGTAATATGGCTTATCAGGTGGTGATAATGAAAAATAAAACTCAAGGTTCTTTCGGCATGTTTACATTTATTTCAAATCAACTAGTTATATAAAAGTGAAAAAGTTACATATTATGAAAAACGTCGGTAGTAGAGATGTTGCGAGTATGGAAAAATTATAATTACGGCTGCACAGAGTAAATACAAGTAAATGCAGCATAAAGAAAACAAAATATATAATTATATTATATGCTTCCATACCTCACAAAAATATAATAATAATTATAATATTTATAATTAAGAATAATAATATATAGGTATATAATATAAACATTTTCGACATTTATTATAATATCTGAAATGATAATATTTATAAGCAAATTTATAAACAAAAATTAATATTATAAGCTACATAAATATTGGTTACCCAATGGCTTCAATATCACATGCCATTTGGGGCTATTCTTGGTCCAGGTCAGGTATAACTTTAGTTATGCTTTGCGAAATAAAATACGAATTTTCAAGCAAATCAAATAACTATGGTTATCTAATGTCAAATCAATATTTCTTTATCTTAAACAACGTTTCGACAACTGTGCTTTCCTCAGGTTCTAGAAATTCAAAATTGTATCGGTGCGTATAAGAAATCTTGGTTGATGAGTCAAATTTTGAATTTATTTTCGATTATATACACAAAATAACTGCGTTTGTATTTTTTTTTTAATTTGAGAACTAGTGTACCATATAATATAATGTAATTTAGTAACATCGCCTATTCAAATATTTCGGTAATTAAGAAAAAAAAAGTATTTAAATGTTTATTAAAAAAAGAATAAAATATCGTTTCTGGCCTTTAAATTTGATAAACTTCATTCGAATGACGAACAATCCTTGAACTTGCAATCACATTTAAAAACTCCCCAGAGGAAAGCAGCATTCAGTCAGTTACTAAAATCCGAGATCAGACATTGATTTACTCGGAACAAGCTTTTTTACAATTTCTAACCCACTGGACAGGTATCTACGACTTTAGGACGCTTTAGTGGTAAATTAAATTCACCAGTAAACATTTTTAAAAAATTCTTGATAAGGCTGAATTTTGTGACGAACGAAATATGGTCTGATTTTATCCTTGCCGATATGCCCCTGATATATCGTTATTTTAATATCACCACCAGTTTCGTAGAGAAGGGCATGCACAGCGGCTGTTGAAGTTGTCTCGTTTTAACTTCTCTACTACTACGAGCAAAATTACCAGTTAGGAATATTTGCAAAAGCATTTTAATTGTGCGATGACTGACTAGAATTTTTATGGCACACTAGTAAGAACGTAATAACTTTGTGTATGTTTTTTTCAAAATTTCTAACGGGAAAAAATATCGCGAATTCTTTAAATATTTTATAGCTAAAATTGAGTGGAATATCAAGTTTTTAAATTGTTTTTATCGAAACAAATGATATTTCTAAACAATAAAGTTTAAATGTTCGTGACAAATTCGTATTTTAATCCACGACGTGATTCTAGTACCTCGTTGGTGTTAGTTGTCTTATTGAAATTTGATAGTTGTGTCTTAAACATTTTATAATGTTTCTGTTATGCAACGAGATATTTCCTTAAATGCAGCGAAAAATTAAATTAATATTGTGCATGAAAATACGGCATTACTTGATTATTTAAATTTATGTTAAAAAAATTGTCTAATAAAATTTAAGTATCCATTTTATTGGTTATATATGACGGTGTAAAATTAGCTGTAACGGTTTTTGTTATGAAAAAGTAAGTTTACGGCCGTACTATACTACAACCACACCGTTAGATTTTATTTGAAAAGTAAGAAAATAAATAAATAAAGTGAAATAGTAAGGTCGTATTTTCTTAAGCGTTTTTATAAATATACTTAATACGTTTATACTTATCATAAAAATAATAACACACTACTACAATTTAACTAAAAGAAGAAATCGCCTAGCCAATTCTAAAGAACACAACGACTATAGTGACTAGGGGCAATAAACTACGAACAAAAAACAGTTGATAATAATAATTATAAAACAAAAAAAAACATAATTGGTTATCAAATAAAACAAAAAATTGGAATTATTGAAAACTGGAATAGGAATTTAAAATCACCCGAACATAGTATTTTCCGGGTATTCCTTTTATAAATGCCATAATGTGGCTTCAATCACAGAGGCGCTTTGAAGAGCATATTCTACGTTGTAGCACTATTACTAAAACTAAAATAATCTAGATATTTGCTTCAATTTATTTAGAAATATCCACAAGTTTTTATATACAAACAACTTAGCCTTTATAATATAATAAGTAAAAAAAAGGAAAGCTCTATACAACATGCATCGTATTTGAAATTAAGTCTTAAAAGCTGTTTTTACAATTTGACTTAACTTCAATTTATGTACAGCTTATACACGATAATTCAAGAATTATTACGCTACTAAATCTATATATTTATTTACCCAATCACAATAATTTTAATTAATTAATTTTAAGATAATTCATGACGTAATACTTTCTGAAAATCGTGTATGTCAGGTGCTGTCTGCAATGCACAGTCCTGACCATTCTAACTACGGAGATCATTTGAAAACCTTTTAGGGTAGTAAAGTATACCTTCACCAATCCCTTTTCCCTTAAACATATTACAAACAGTCAGACTCATTAGTAGCAAAAGCGACAATAGGTCAATTAATAAATTCGCGGAAAGGCCGGTTTGGCACTAAAAAAAAATGTCTTTGGCTATGCTGAATCTAACGTTTCGTTCAACTATTTACAAATTAATTTACAAAACACGCTTCAGAGAATGAGAATTAGTATTGCCAAGCACTTTGGGAATAGAACCCTAGTTTAAATAGCTGTTCAAACCAGGATTTTATTACACAACGCTTACAAAAATCTGAACCTATAGTGCCAAATGGACCTGGTAAAAATCATTAAACTTCTGCTCGATTTGGTGTCTAGGTCTAAGGATTTGTGTAAGTTTACAATGATGAATAATGATAGGCTTTAGAAAAGAAGGTATCCTGCTTTATCTGAAAAAATGTAGGTCATGATTCATCTCAGTTGAAAAAGATGTAATGCCACTACGAACAAACTGGCCTGTCTTATAGAGATCACTGGATCCTGTAAGGAAGACAGTTACAAAGTGCAGGTTATTACTGGTTTATTGATAAGTCAAAAACAAACTCAGATGCAAGTGAGCGAGTTTACGGAAGCAGGCCCAAGGAAAAGGCTGTAGCCAATGATCTGTCTGTACAGGTAATTAGGTAAAGTGTTCTCTGGTAGCCAAGCGGCCTTAAGATAACTAAGAACAATTCGGAGGAAACAATTGCAAAAGTGCTTGAAGATTGATAGGTGACGGTAGGTAACGAATTGATGATTAATGACAGTACACGTCAAAAAACACAAAAAGTATTGGAGAGTTGAAGCTCCATCGTCAAAGGCTAAGCATCGCAGACATCTTGGAACTGTGGGATTGTGTTTACTTCACTGAGAAAGTGAACTATTTTTTCAAATTAAGAATAATTGTACAAACACAAAACATATATATTGTAATGCAATTTTTGTTTGCAATGAACAGACAACGAAAACATACTTTAAGTATGTACCTACATATAAAAAAAAAGGAAAATAATACGTAGCTCCACAGGAGCTAATTACTGCATGCTTTTACTCATTGTTCTCAGAATCTGAAGCTTGATGTTTACAAATCGAAAACAAACAAAAAAATAACAAAAACCTGAGAGGCGATACATAATGGCAACTGCCTAATTAAATGAGATCAAATACTTTGTTTTACTTTTCATTTCTTTGGAACCAACAACACAATAATATCTAGATATACAAATGATCTGCAATCCTATATACTACGTTAACAATATCATCAAAAAAAAAAAAGCATACAGAGTTTTCGAAAAGGGTTTTTTTTTGTATAAAAATATATAATTTTATTATACAAATAAAACTGTTTCCAGCTCACAGCACTATTGGAACAATTCTTTTCTAACTCTTTTCTGAAGACAAGGTTAAAATAAGACTTCAGTTCCATTAATAAAAAAATTTAAGGAAAAAATTAAATAAATTTTATCTATAACCGATCACTTGTGTTTGCAAATGGCAATGAAATTTGAAACATGTTTTTCGAAAACCGCGTATATATATATTAATAGTAGTAAAAATCTGAACAACATTTTTTTATATAATTTCTAGATGTGTATTAAAAATATATATTTATTTAATAATTTAATTTAATTATTTTTGATGATATTGTGTGTTTTTCATAATTAGAGTAACAAACAAATCTTTCATTGGCTTCGCAATATAATAATATATATTTAAAAATATTATTCTTCCTTAATATCTAACACTTATTATTTAATATATACAAAATATAGTATATTGAAATAAAGACACACCGAAAGGGTATATTATATAATAATATAGAAAAAAAAAACATAAAAACAAACAAAGCTAAAAATATTTATGCATAAATCATTCAAATTATTAAAAACTATCGATTTTCGATCAGTTCTTACGCTTTGGATAAATTTGTGCAAATGAATTTCTTCATGGTTTATGAACGCAGTTACCGAGCTCGAAATATATGCCAACCAACAAAGCATATCATAGCAGTCCATAACGAACATGACGATACGGTCGATGGGACGATTTTGGAGAATAATCCATCCGTTGGTGGCATTTTTCCATCTGATTCGTCCACATCATTCTGAAAAAAATTAAAGGGCACATTGTTTACAAAGGAAAACTCTTAAATCATTTAAATTTGAATTAACTGACATGACCATGTCTTTTTTTCTCATGTCATATTGCGACTTTGGCAAGGATGTCATGGAATTTTGAATTCACTTCAATTCCAAGAGATTGCAAATTTCTACGATTTCGAGCGATTTGTACGTTCTGAATTGCATATAAATAACCAATAATAGCCTACCCGAGGGGGTAACAACTGGTCTAAAGTTTGTACATGTATTCCTAATTACGATATCAAGTTTTTCCACTAAGACACCAAGATCAACCCTATAAAGTAATTTCCATTATATCTTATCTAGAATTAAGTCAACTAAACATAGACTTAAGTGTAATTTGTCCTTAAAACAGTGCTAAGTTGGGTTTAATAGTAGTAAAACCATTTAAAGTTATTGTAAAACACAGTCGCACGTGCTTTGTGTTATAATAAAGTATTATACTTGCATTTTATCTTGAAATTACCATGCCTAAGACAAAAAGGAGTGTCCACATTATTTATTAATTTGTCTGCTTATTAATGTTTCTTAATCCTAAATAACTATTCATGTGGAAAAACAGTTTGCAATAAAGTACCAACAAAATGAAATGTCAGACATATATGTGGTAGAAAATAGGCTGGTTTGTACAGAACCGGACTATACATTTTATAATATTATTTGAAAATCACTATAATCTTATAAAAATTTTATTTTATTTTATCAAGGAAATAGTCACATAATAAAATTATATTATATTATAGTTAGTGTACAGAAGAAGGTTAGTTCTTTGAACCCACTTAAATGGAAGTTGATTTTAGAATTTCCTATAGCAAAACGAATTAGCAGTGCCTTAAATATTGTATAAAGTGATTATAAAACCATTATTATATTTTTATGAAAAGAAGTTTATATTTCAAATGGCACACTCTGTATTTAAAATTTCTCTAATTTTAGGTTCTATAACAACTTTTATGTTGCGGTTAAGTTTTCTAATAAAACATGTATATGTTTGTTATACTCGACAAAAAATTTTTAAAAAGAAAAAACTTTTTACACTACAAATTTCTTAATTAATTATTTAGTTAATGGAGTTCAGTGAAGTTTGGGAACTATACATATATGTGGAGCTACAACCTCGAGGACCTCAAAACAAGGGGGCACAATAGATACTCCTAAGTTAATCTTAATCTTAAATATTTATCTTTTAACAAGTACTTAACAAAAATTTTAGTGGGTATATTAACAATTTTCAATAAAAGATAGATTTCTAAAGTAAGCAGTTTTTTTCATTTCGGAAATATATGTTCCTTGCTAAAAAAATAATAATTTAAGTATCGAAATATATCTGGATACACTTCATCGAGACGGGATTATTTTATTTATTTTTTTTAGAGTAGGCTTGGTTTGTTCAACAATATATTGATTTTTAAGGAAAAAGTTGGTACGGGGAACCTAATATAAGTATAAGGCTTTTATTTTTAGTTAATCTACGAATGATTAAAATTAAATTTGAACATTTATTAAAACCTTAATTTTAGATGTCGAGAGTGTAACAAAAATTTTACGCGTCTCTGGAACTGCCTGTATAATAAATTTTTTATATTTTTATTATTTATTTACCCACCCATAGCCAATAATTTAAGCTAAAAATTCAAATAAGCCGAAAGGAAACTTTTTTATTTAAATGAAAAAAACTGGACTGACTCGGTATATGGAGTTCCTCCTATTAAAATATATCGGCAAAGATTTGGTAATCCAGTCCTGAATTATCAGAGGAAAAACTAAAGTAGTAGAAATGGAGTCAGAAAGTGATATTAGATAACATCATATTTAACAAAGAAAACCATGAACAATGGAATAAATACAATTACGTTATAATTATCTACAAAACGGTAGTCCAAGGTTAAAAATGCACCAAGATATTATTGTAAACCAATAATTGTCCTTTAAAATATACGCAGTAAAACAAGAACTAAAGACAAATTTATTATTTCGCAATTACAAGTATTTAACATATTCTGTAGATACCATAAGATACAGGGACCTACAATAGGCGAGCATTGGTAATATGTCTAGTTTTTTTCAAAATTTAATATTATATGGACTAATTTAATTAAAGAAGATATTCCAGGAGAATTATGGTTACTACCGTTGAAAACGTTTACAACAAAAATTTTATGGTTCACCGACAGTGGATTTTTCACGCATATTGCCAGGTCCTGTAGAAAATGTACTCGGTTCAGATGCAAGTAAATTAAAAATTTATTTATGCGATATGTATGGTTGGTTGCCTACCTAACGCACCATATCATTTGTTGATGCAATTTTCACTCTTCAATTTCACACAGATCAGTTAATAATAATACATGGTATTTATTTTCAATATAATGATTATGCTCTTTTTTTTTGCTGGGATATACCTACCTACTACGATATATACTTAAATGACATCTACGACATGAAATGCATTTTTTTAAAGGTCATTGAACATTTTATGACAAAAAATATTTACTTAAATAATTTGATTGGTTACGTTCTAAAACCAGGTACCTGCGCTTGTCCGCTGTATTCTACGAGGTGTATTCAATTAATAACGGATATTTTCAATGACAAAAGTCGAACAACAACATTTTTATGGTATTTTATTTGATTTAATTTAATATTTTAATTAATACAAACAACAACAAAAAATTCCAACCAATATTTATAAATTTCTATTAAATTTATTTTTGTGCAGATTTGACTTTTGTCATCGAAAATATACAACTCCACTTAAGAATGGAGTATATTTTCAAAATAATAATGAATATTTTGTAATTTCAGCAGAGGCGTAAATCCAACCTGATTGGGAGGGATAAATGAACAATATTTATGTTCTTGATAGAACCCTGTGTATTGTTATCACTCGACGGTAGCAGTTACGGTGCCAGCAATAATTAGGGTTTAAAAATTTAAGAAGAGAAATATTAACTTCTCAGATAAGAAAAAAAAATCGGTTGTTGAAAATTTGAAGGTTGTGTCCACCCCTATCACAGGGCTAAAGCGATTTCAACCAAAACTAATGAATTCATCCCAGGACTAGCCCAAACTCATACCAAAATTTAGCTCATTTGGTTGAAGCGTTTAGGCGGGAAAGTACATATTTTCAGATCCAACTACAAAATTATTTTTGTAAACCCCAAAAACAAAACTCTACAAATTCAAAAAACTGTAAGCCAAACTTACTTTTAGGACAGACAGTGTCAACTATAATTCACACCTAAATATTTTAACAGCGCTATCATAAATAATAAATATAATTTCGTCAAATCTATATTATTATTGTTAATATTTTATTTTATTTATTGCTCACGCGACATCAAGGCCAAACCAGGGCGATCAACCGATAAAAATATATAGACTATCAGAGTACTAGGTATAAAAATACGTACTTTAATAAAATTCAGCGAATCTGAGGCCTTATGTGTAACATATCTCAGAATGTGCCGAATTAAATAATCTCTACATATACATGGAGAAAAATATGTAGTAAACAAACAGAGCTCCTTTTTTTGAATAATTTGAAAATAATTGTAATAAGAAAATTTGCTGAATATATAGATATATAGTTTTTTTAAACCATAGGAACAAAGCTCACTCACCTGTGTTATGAGCGTATTGGATGTTATGAGGTCTTCCGCAATTTTTTTAAGTGCAACACTAACTTGGTTCCACTCGTGCCCATAACTGTGATGATGAATTGCAATAGTGGTATTAGGTGTCTTTGTGGTTTCGTCACCACAACACGATGATTTGACTCTGTTGTTATGAGATCCATTTACTGGTGCTTCAGCTAAATGAGATGGTTCTCGACTGGCTGTTGCTAACCACGACCTGTTGTTGTTATGCAAGAGATCAGGAAATGAAGTTTGTGGTGTAGTCACCGCAGTTTCAAAATGGTGACTGTGGCTGGCTCTACTAGATGACGTGCGAGCTAAAATTAATAAAAATAAAATTGTAAAATAGCGGACAAGTAGTTAATAAATAGGAATATTTTGTCATGACATGATTTTTTGCAGCTCGTTAATCCAACCACAGTTACAGAGTAAATATACACAAATATACAAAATAACCAGAGATTTTAAATTAAATAAAATTCTGCAAATAAGATACGAGGATTTTTATGCCACTTTCTATTGGAATTATAGAAGTTTTCGGCTTTTAATTTTATAAAAACCACATTATTTGTCAAAAGGTGACCAATTTTATGAGGTATTAGTTTAATTTTAAAATATTTCTACTAATCACAAAGACTGTTTGCTTCTCTGCTAATTTCTGGGTATTTTTTGAAAATGGAGCGATATCTATTAAACTAGCTAAGTAAAATATAAAAATATAATTTTTAAATGGTTCGCCCTGTATATAATAAGAGTTTAAATTTTAACATGTAAATAATACTGCATCCTCAATTAAAAATAATTTAATTTTTTTAATGATCCACAATTAATATTATTTTTTATTTAACTATCTTTACCAGGAAATTACGTGACTTGATTAGCCCAAGGCATTTGACGCGAGTGTTACTATGTTTTAGTAGTAAACACAGCTGTTTGATTAAGAACTACGTATACAATTGCAAATGCAAGGCCACTTTGTAAAAGGTTCATTTCACAACAATATTTATTCTTGCATGTGTTTGCCATGCACAAAAAAGAAAATAATACGAAAAATTCAACATTGTTTACGCTGTGGCATGGTGTAAAAACAAAAATAAAATAACGCAGCAGGCACCTAATTTACGTTGGATGTAAACGACTTAAAGATAAGTGACGTTTCATGGTCAATGCACTATATAGATATATACATACAGAGTGATTTTTTTTAGTTGATAAATTAGAATTATTCCTAATATTAAAATTTGTGCTTGTAATTCAATGCCTTTCTAGGTGTTAGCCGGTGGAGTAGCTTAATAAGAATTTTTCATATTTTTATTTTAAATATCAAAATCTAACTTTAGAATTAAGGATGTGTTTTTTCGTAGTACACAAGAATTTTAGTTATTTATATCAAGTCAAATTATCAAATATTAAATTTTAATATTTATATATATTTTATTTAAAATTATCGTAATTCAATTTTTTGACATCAATCTATTACTTATAGTTTTTAATTCAAGAATATTATTATTAAGTAGATAAACAACTATTATTATAATTGTTAAGGGTTAATTATTCTTATAAAATTTACTTACAAAATTACAAAACATAAGTCACCAAAACATTAGAAATTTAAAGTGCAAAAATTATTTCTACATGCCATTATTGCGATTACCATTTTGCATCGTATCTAAAATTAATAAAATAAAATAACTGATAAGCCGCATAAATTTTAAATCTATTTATTATCTGTTAGTTATTTTTAGAATAATTTAAAAAAATAACCAGCTGTAATCGAAAAGGTAGCTTGAATGGTGGTAATAATGATTGTGTTAATCGAAATTTTCTGAACTAAGTTAATATCTATTTTGTTAGCGTTAATTTATTTCTCTGTTTTATTTAAATATTCATTTAGTCGTAGGTGTTTAATTAAATTATGTTTATATTACCTAGGTACATGATGTTAGACAGAATTAAAGCAAATAATACCTACATCACGACATGTGTATTTTATTGTGGAGACAATGTAATTAGTTAAAATGTCAATTAATTTTGATTGTTGCACTTAATATTTCGCGTGAGCGTCACATTATTAGTAAAGTGACCATGAACTTTTTTTTTTCGTATAACAGGTTTGAGTTCATTACGCGAGATTTGGCGGGAAAATGTTAGGTATATTGCAAATATTTTTTTGTAATAAAAAAGAATGTTTTATTATTTTATTCGTACTATAAAATTATTGATTGTAATAATTGTGGTAGTTAAAAAAAATAATTTTAATTAGATAATATTATTTCTAACTAAAAAAAAAAATAAAAAAAAAAACAATTCAACTTTGAAGTTGACGTCTCTGGTTAAACCGATTTTTAGTAAATTTGATAAAAATATTTTTAATAAAAAGGTTTGTCGAATTTATTGTTCTTGTGTTTTAATTGATGAATTGCAACTCACCCCTTGGACATTCGTTTGATTGGTTCGATGTTACGTTTCGTTGCCTTAAAACAGTCTGCAACCGATTAAGAATAGTTTGAAGTTGCATTATTATAACTTCCACCTCATTTTGGTCTGCAGGTATATTAAACGGCACTGCCATAATTTTTTAGTTAATAAAAAAAATCACAATCACAAAACTTTAAGTTGAGCGCACTGATAATCAAAATACTTAATAAAATAATTCAACTCGCGATCCGTCATACGCGACTGTTTGTATTTGTATGTGTTCGGCACGACTAGCCCGTATGGCGTCTGAATACAGAATACAGTTTATGCCAGATCCACGCTAACTGAACACCGTTTTACTGTTTCACCTAGCGTTAGCGTTACCCCGCTTAAAGCTGTGAGCGATAAAGCGTTCTAATGCCTGGTACATAAGGATAAAGCGTGCTTCATAGTCACCAACCAATTGGCGTTGTTCAAAGGCGTGTCTACCAAAAACCAGGCAAAATATTGGCCAAATATATTTAGAAGTGCTATATACCTTTGTCATTTAGTGAGAACTAGAACTGATATCTCATAAAAGACTAGGTCGAAGCACAATTTTTCTAGGTTTACAAGTTGAGACTCTATTATTCAGGTTGTTGCATATCCACATATTGTAATTTACTACGAGCCACTCAAAGATAGGTACTTTGTGTTATGGCTCTAGATAAACGTTGAGGTGCTCTCTAACATATTCATGTGACTGACTATACCTACGTATTTTGATCTTATTTGTTTAAGATTTGAAGAGTACAGAGTGGACTAAATTAGACGACGCTTTTAGTATTTTTGAATTAAATTAATGTGTCAGTTTTTTTGAATTTAGATTAGCTCACGTAGGTATTATTAATACTATAGTCAAATCATTTTAAGCAATTTTTTAAAGCAATTAAAAATTAGAAGAATAATTTTACAATGAATGAAATTGATTTCTGGAGGTTTTGCATATTTTTGTATTTTTGATTTCTCGATTCTTTATAATTCGAGTTAATTTTTTTTCAATTAAAACCAAAATTACTGAAATTTATATTTAGTTGAATAGAAAGTTTTGTGCCATGATTTGGTAAGTACCTCAGCTAAAATAACAATAATAATAATAGTCTTAATTAAAAAGATTTAAAACCGCACTACAAACACTTTAACAAAATTAACAAAATATAAATTTCAGCAATTTTCATCTTAATTGAAAAGCAAATAAAATTAAAATTAATATTTGATGAAAAATGTCTGCAAAAATATATATGAGCTCCTTCATTTTTTGTTTTTGCTGAATTTTATTTTGCGTCAAATCCTTAACAGGTTATAAAGAGAAAAATATAATAATAATATTTTTCCCGCTCAATAATAAAAAAAATAATTATTTAACTACGCTTTACCTAAGACACAAATCTAATCTGATTTTTTTTCTTAATTTTTCGCCTAGAACTGTAGAAATTATTAATTTAAAAAATTGCGAAAAATGTTCAATAAATTATTGAGGTTTTCTACAATACTTACATTTTTACTTTAATTTTTTCTTATTTTTTTCTTTGTAAAAAAAGAGAAAAGAAAAAAATGTAAGTATTGTAGAAAATCTCAATAATTTATTGAACATTTTTCGCAATTTTTTAGATTAATAAATTCTACAGTGCTAGGCGAAAAATATTTAAAAAAATCAGATTAGATTTGTGTAAATCTTAGATAAAGCGTTGTTAAATAATTATTTTTTGTTTATTATTGAGGGGGAAAAATATTATTATTATATTTGTTATATTTTTCTCTTTATAACCTGTTAAGGATTTATGTATTTAAAATTCACATAAATGCATTCTTTCTGGAAATACAAATGAAAAAACATCTACTTTTCTTCTCTATATCTAGATGCTTGCCTAGTTAGTCGAGGTGTCTTTGACAAGATTGGCTGAACTGTCAGAAGCAAATATTAACTTTGAATGTCACGCAAATTTTGTAGCGAATTTATCTAACCCACGGCCAGAACAGCTCCGAAAATGAGGTTCCATATCCGTAAAAATTGTTCAGGAATTTATTTTGCTTGTTTACGTTTGTAAAATCCTCGCAGGAATTTTCCATTATCGAATAATTTTGTATATTATTGTAATACTCACCACACACGGAAAGATGAACATTAGTTTTGATTGACCGGTGAATATTTATAAGCGAGCGTTTAATTTGATAATGATAGCAAAACGTTAAGGAAGAACGATGACGACGACAAACTGAGAAAGAGGAATTCCCGACTTAATCCCAAAATTTCATACAACCATAGAAAAATTCTTGTTTAGACCATGGAACATCGTCACTTACCAGAATTAAGACCTCTACGCCTGATGGCGAATCTCCGCAGTCTTTACATTGCTAAACGATGCCTTAATTGCCCTGCTTTATGTCCGATACAAAGAGAAATATCTACGGGAAGTAACCAGGTACAGCTGAAGAACGAGACCTAATTCGACCGTCATTATCGAATATGATTTAGGTGTTGACAAATAGAGTCTTCAGGAAAACTGTGACATCTTTTTATATAAATATTGAGGGTAATTTCACTTTTGTCCTAAATTGATATAAAGATAGTGAGTAGGTATAAGAAATATTAAATAAAGACATAGTCATGGTAAATAAAAAACAAAAACAATCTTATCTAAGTACCAAACAAAGTGTTCTCAAAAAGTTGATAGTTTAAAAATATACTAATATTTGTTTTATCTCTAAATTCAGTTTAGGCAATTTGTATGCGTGTGTTGTTGATTTTTATAATTACCGGTTTCGTTTAAAATAAACAAAGATGACTAACACCGAAAATAAAAAAATATAAATATGGTGTTTTAGATTTATTGACTCTAATCTGTATGAAAGTGTGTGTTATGAAAAAAACAACTGATAAAGATTTATTTTTAATAATTACATTATACACATTACCTACATATATTTTTAATTGGAATTAATTATAACAAACACAAATCTTATCTCCATCTGCGAAATTCTGTTGTGGTTACAAAAAGTCTACAATTTTAAAAGTTTAATAAAATCAAAAATTTTTCTCTTTAGGAAAACATACAGTTACCAGGAGGGTTTTACAAAGGGAAATTTAAGAAAGCCGTTTGTTTTTCCATACAAAATCTCCCAAAATTCTATAATACACATTTTCCAATGTTTTTCTATTAATGAATCAAATATGATTCTCAGCTCTTTTGGCCTGTTCATTTCACAAAAAATCTTTCCAAATACGAATTCTTCCAGGTTTGGGAATAAAAGGAACCAATTCTAATGAACTGGGTTGAATTTGGGAACTAGTCAACAAAGAAATTTTAACTGTTTTTTATCGCTCTGGTGCAAAATATAATATACCTACTTCTTCTTCCGCACGTTCTGCATTTTTTTTGGACATCAAACAGTTGCAAAAGTAGAAGTAACTTTTCTGTTGCCGATAAATCTATACACCGACTGCTTGATGTTTGTCATTTTCTTATTGGAAATCATAAAAATAATCGAATAATAGTAATAATTATTATTTTTCCAGCTTATTTTTCTTGGGGTGTTCGGTTCTTATAAAAAAAATCTTTTACAAAAGGAATGGATAAAGATATAAAAACCGAACACCCCAAGAAAAATAAACTGAAAAAAATTACAATTACGGCTCAATAATAATAAAAAAGTAAATAATAATAATAATTATTAAAATTCTGATTCGTTACGCAGATCATATATTTTAGATGAAATTATATCTTGACGGAAAGTTTTGGTGCAACACAACAGGTTTTTTTTGCCCAAAGCAAGCATCGGGAAAGTATTCACCATTTGATCACCTGAATAGACAGACTCACCTATAATGTTAAAGGGTAGTCGCAAACTGCTGTAGTGTGATCTATTAAAAAAAATATCCATAAGTAAATTTTCTCAAATGTATATTATCAAATATTCTGAAAGACAATCAAATTCCCTTTCAAACGATATGCCATATTCCCTTACACAAATGCTGAGGTTTTCGAAATCAAAGCAAGTTTCTAGAAAAATTAGATTATTTCATTTTATTTTAGCCATGAACCGTCACTAATGATTATTTTGTGCGTTGATAAATAAAACCTTCAAAAATAAATATTTGTAATATCATAACACGTGTCATAAAAAATAGAATAATTGAAATAATAAGATACTACTAGACTTATTGTTGCCAGTTTACTGATAACGTACTCGCACCGATTATGATCATATGATCTTACAATAAAAGTTTAAATTGTAATCACATGTTAGATTTACAGAAATATGCTTATTTTATATTTTGTTTTGTTGGCTTCATTATTTTCATTCGAATGAAAAATAAGACTGTATTCTTAGATGATTTCTCTACCCAAAATCTCTTTTAGATCTGTCAAATCATCTAATTCAAGTACGAACTATTGCCAACCTCAACTTGGCTTTTCTAATTATTAGAAAAGTGTTGGAACATGTTGATTAGGGGTGATATGCTTTATCCGTTGCCATACAATTCTATCAACTGATGGTAAATGAGACCAAAAATATTGATGGCTTCAAAGGCAACAACACTATATTAATATTTAATTTCTGGTCGGGTTAATTTGAATTGAGGGTTGTGGCAGCTTGTCGGGTTTACAAGAATCCTAGTTGCCCTCGAGCAAAAAGCGAATGTTGAAATTTAAAACGAACCAAATTTGGGTAAGGTTCATTATTTCTCATATATCAGAAATACTTGAACAGTGAATAACATAGCTAGGTAACAAATAAACCTTTTAGTGCAAAGACCTTTATTTTTATGAGATGTGAAATGAAACGATTAGTAATAATAATGAAATGTGGATACACGTACAGACTTACAGGAAAAAAAAATTGTAGAGGGGTTTGAAACTGCATTACAGTGGTATGTTATATTATGTAGTACTACTACAACACGGAGATCTATAAAGTGATTCACCTCTAGAGGTACATAATATTATGTATTATATATAGGATGAGTCATTTTACTACTCTTGTACCCGTATTTTATAACAAGTCCAGTTTTTCACACGTGCTGTTTCATATAGGTATGTATTTATGTAAGCGATTGTGTAAGCTTCCTCAAAAACTTTTATTTACTTTTGATTTTAATTATTACAATGCAATGTTTGCAACAAAGTCTAGATGCATTGAAATTAAATAATTTCTCAAGCGTCTTAACAATTAAAAATTACGTGTTGGGTTTAATTGGCAAATAACGTTGATTTATTAAAAAATTAATAATTGGTATTACAAAGATGATAATTTTAAAATTTATTTTCTTTGGGTTTTTGGGTTCATAAATTACTATAACTATTCGTATTTTTATATTTTTTCAATATTTGTCAATTCTTTTGTACTATTTTGCATTTGAAAATTAAAAGTATCTTGGTCAATTTCTCATGATCTTTTAATAATACTCTTTTTGAAAAACAACCATAGCCTTAGTGAATCGGTATACTTAGTTCATTTGGACAAATTATTCAAATGAAAAATATTCTAAACTTATACGATTGAAGAAGAAAAAATGATAAATAAGTATATAATATCTGATTGGGACTATTTTGAAGGGTGTAGTATTACTTATTATTTATTGAACACACCTGGTATATGCAATTTTGGTATTAAGTTCATTTTGTTTCTAATCAATAATAAATATTATTTATTATAGCATCCGTAATTCTCAACAAAGGTTTTCGTTGACCTTGGTCTAGATAAGTGCATTAAAAAAATATATAATGTAGGTACCTCTAGAAAACAAAGGATCATAACATATACGCATAAAATAAATCCATATATTATTGATATTTATTTTATTAATTTACCTGCCGTAATATTTCCAAACATATTATCGACTTCCTAGATATGTGTTATCTAATACAAAGAAAAATACACTGTGGCTGAACCCAGCTTTTTCGCATATTGCGACTGAAATATACAGGGTGATTCATCCTGAGTGGCATATTCAATGATCTGGGGAACTACAAAACGTAGATATCTTTCTGAAACTTAAGAGCTCGGTATTATCGGGAAGGTTCTATATTGATGTGCTATTTCCGGGTATATATTACTTCCAGTTGTACCGAAAGTAACCATCTACTCTGTTATTTTAAATGAAATTACGAAATTTTTTATTTTTTTTAGATTCCCGTATCTCCTGTTTTTTTGGATTCATTAATTTTTTTTCTAATAGTGAGAATGCGTCACACCTTCTGGGTTACGAGCTATAACTTTTGATTATAATAATAATAATTTATTTCAAACATATGGGCAGTGCAGTTAAGTTATTAGAAGACACGTTTAATACTATTTATCCTGAATTAAATAAATTGCATAATTTTAAATATTCAACTGTGGAAGAGCTCTATCCGCAAGCTGCAGAACATCGAGTTCATTTTTGCGAGAGTTTGTTGGTTCTTATACAGGAGGATCCAGAATTTAATGAAAAAAAAATCATTTGGAATGAAATTTAGTAAGAAATGCATTTTTAATAGACGAAATTTACATTTTTGGAACCAAGAAAATTCACACGTAACTATTTTGTTTATTAATGGATAACAAAGTGACTTTTAAATTTTATAGGGAATCATTCCACTTAAAATAACGAAGGATATGGAAAATATAAGCCCGGACATAGTACATCATCAATATAGAGTTTGAAAGAGGAAAAACTTTTTTATTTGTCGATTTAGAAGAAAAAGTCATTCTTTATAAAAACGTCTGCTTGTGTCGAAACTACAATTTCAAATACCAAATTTACGATTACTATACAGGGTATATCAAAAATAAAATTTTTAATGATTTTGATTTTTTTGTTTTTTTTTTTAATTCTATGAAAATATTTTCAAAAACGTGATTTATTACACCAATTGTGCAAAAAACACTAATAAACTTTTTTCTCAAAGTGGTTAATTTCATAGCTACTATTAAATAATAAAATTAAAAAAACAAGAAAATCAAAATCATTAAAAATATTATTTTTGATATACCCTGTATAGTAATCGTAAATTTGGTATTTGAATTTGTAGTTTTGACAAAAGCAGACGTTTTTATGACTTTTTTTTTTAAATCTACAAATAAAAAAGTTTTTCTTCTTCCAAACTATATCCAATGTTTTCACGAATAGAGTTTGGAAGAGCAAAAACTTTTTTATTTGTAGATTTAGAAGAAGAAGTCGTTCTTTATAAAAACGTCTGCTTGTGTCAAAACTACAATTTCGAGTACGAAATTTACGATTACTATACAGGGTATATCAAAAATAACATTTTTAATGATTTTGATTTTTTTGTTTTTTTTTTAATTTTATGAAAATATTTTCAAAACCGTGATTTATTACATTAAAAATGTTATTTTTGATATACCTTGTGTAGTAATCGTAAATTTGGCATTTGAAATTGTAGTTTTGACACAAGCAGACATTTTTATAAAGAATGACTTTTTCTTCTAAATCGACAAATAAAAAAGTTTTTCCTCTTCCAAACTCTATCTGTGGACACATTGTAGAACCTTCTCGATAATACCTAATCCCTAAATTTCAGAAATATATCTTTTGTAGTTCTCTCTCTATCAGGATGAATCGCCCTGTATTTTAAAATCACCTTATACATCACCCCATAATAGATAAGATAGATAGACTGACTCATTCTACGAATTAGACAATGTATTCACAGAATTCGATTATTTATTTGTGTATTTTTTGGAATACTACTCAATACCTTAACTAGGTAGGTAGCTACGTACAATTTTTATTCTGCAATGATAAAACCTGCAGATGTTCAAAATGAAAATGTCAAGGTCTGCACGAATACTTTATTGTTATTAAAGTATTACTGTGAAATAATTATATTAAAAGAACAATCCACAATTTTTTCTTGCAACTTGAAGTATTGTAATTACAATTATTATATTGTATACCATAAAATTGTTAATTCGCTTAAATATTGACTGTCGTTTATTAAAAGACGCTTGCGCATCTCAGCATGTTGTGCCGTTGGACAGAAATTTTTACAAACTTTATGCAGACTTTCGTACGCACGTATTTAGTGTTAAATATACAAGGGTGGCTGGGAACAAGGTGATCATCGACCATACAAGCTTGATCTTGCTCCCAGTGCTTTTCGTTTATTCTTAAATTTGAAGAAGCATCTGGGAGGACAACACCAGGACGATGACAACGCTGTCAAATCGACAAAAGGATTTCAAAATCTGGTTGGGTTGGGTTGGACTGTTTGCATCTTGTAAAATAATACAGAGATCACTCTGTATATGACAGAAATAAGTTTATAACTACATAACACATAAATAAATACAGTTTAACCTATACGAGTAGTATTTCTAAAACAAAGAGCTCAGTTTTATTTTTAAATTCACTCCCAAATTAATGCATCGTACTATAAAATCTTCACAATTTTATGACCCAGAAAGGATGCTATCTAATGTTAGGTACTATGATACAACTTGTTTTTACTATACGAGACAACTTGCACAGAAGGTAATCTAAAATAAGAGTACCTGCGATAATTATAAAAGTATAATAAAAATTAAATAAACCATTTTAAGCTTTTTTTTTGTACTCAACTAACTAATCTATAATAGACGTCTGGTTAGCTCTTACCCCATCTGCTTCCGTGAGAAATTGACTTTTAGATATCAGATATTGACATCTTTCATTATAGACTTTTAGTGTTAGAACATTTTTTATTAAATCTAATCTCTATTTTAGCAACTAAACTAATCGAAATGAAATGCAAAATATGAACATATTTGTTTTGGCGCAAAAATGATATGTAGTTGCGGTCGTGCCGTTTGTATGTAGCCCGTTTTAGGTCCTGTGGCCAGACTCTGCTGAAGAGCAAACAGTTTAACAGGTTTAAACCTGTCCTAACTTTATGTAGGCTGTCCATAAGTTTGCAGGTGTGTGTTTTGACTATTTTGTATTACCAATATATTCCCATGGTATTATTTTCTGTCTGTTCTGTCTTTTTACAACCTTAATTTCTGGTTTAAAAATACGATTATTATTATAACAGGTAGGTATTACGAATATCCTTAATTTGTATAAACTTGTTTTTAGGGTAGTATCAGTTTTTCAACAATAGATTTGGTACATACATATACGAGGGGGTGTTCTTAATTCCGTGGTGTAGGGGACAAGGGTAGAACATTAAAATGCAGTACCTATTATTTTTCTTCCTAAAAAAAATTAGGTTCAATTTGACCGTTGGCTCACATCGTATAATAATAATAATCAACGGTATTTCAACAAGAAACACTGTCCATTTTTTCATGCAAAATAAAAAGCACTGTAACTATTTTGCGCTCTTTTGACTGGTTAATTCCTCGTTGCAAACACAGCACGCAGAATCTGGACCATGACCAGCTAATTAAAGACCTGCTTAATTCTTTACGGACAATCCTTGCAATGCCAAGTAACGATGTTTTGCCTTACTTACTTATCTTCTTGAAAGGATTGACAAAAATTCTTAATAGAATCAAAAATGCAGCCTATACTAGAATCATCAAGATTTTAACCATACCATATTGAAATAATGAAGTTAGACACATGATCAATTTCTTTTTAGCAGTGGAGTTTCATTTCATGTCAACTAAAAAATGATACCTACCTAATTACTAATAAACTAAATAAATAAAAATGAAATCAAAAGTGCTACTAACATTTTTTAAGCAATTACATTTTTAAGGGTGATCTTCAGTGCCTTTTACTTTTAATTCTAACAAAATTAACAATTTATTGGATTCGTATTTGAAAATAGTGTCAATTCAGATTACCTACCTTATTTTGTCTCCATTTCGATTTATACGCAAATTAGACTGTAAAAATGATATATTTAGCCTTTTCAATAGTTGCATTGTTGTTAAAAATACACGACAAAAAATTTCTGTATCACAAGCGTCTGTGAAAAGTCTATAAAAGGGTCTGAAAAATCTGTTTCCACTATAAATTATTGGGGCGATATCGATAGTTGAACCTTTGGAAACTGATTTTTTTACAAATTATTTTTTTAAACAAATAATTTTTAATATTTTTACACGATAACCGGTTCATTTCATGCGAGAGATTTCCCACATTTTCCGGGACACCTTGTATACAATACATGTATCTCGTTATGTAATGAAACGCAACTGTAACAAGTTCAAACAAGTATAATAATAATATACGCTGACAATAAAAAAAATATTGTTACAACTTTTATACAATTTACTTGTTAATTCTTATCAAAAACATGCATATTGATGTAACTAGTTTATATTATTGTACATTTTACAAAATATAAACATTATGTAAATGTTTATTCAAAATATTGATAAATAGGTATACAGGGAGCGTTTAGTTGTTTTAATTTAAATAAAAATTTAAAAACATCAACTAATTTTTGTATTTTTCATTCTTGAAATTAAATACATTAAACAGTTTTGATATTAAAATTTAAAATATAAGATCGTATAAACTAAAATATTTTCTTTATTTTAAACAAAAATATCTATTTCACTAATAATCACATTTCCAATCATATACAGTTTAGAAAAAATACAAAAAGAAAAATGGTTAAATAACAAAAAAAATAAGAAAGATCAATTAATACAGTTGAACCAAACATTGAAGGTGTCAAATTTTCAACCAAAATCAATTCAAAAATTGATATTTATGAAGCAAGTTTTCTTACATTTATTCATTTTTATTGTCTCTTATTTGATTTGTTTTGAGTAAAGTAGGTATGTACTAATTCTTGCAGCCTATAATTATTTGGAATTCTAACTAGAACATTTTTTATTAGCGCATAAATGAGGAATTTTAATGTTTAATGAGGAGTTAATTTGATGTATTTTTAATTCAGTCTCTATATTTCATATTGTTATTTCAAGAACAATGTACAAATTTTAAATAGACATTTTATACACGACACCCTATATGTCAAATATTATTCTTCTCGATTGAAAACTAAATATCCGTACCTAATAGAGATAAAAATCATAGTGTATTATAACATTTTATCACCCTGTATTTTCATGCAAAACAAAACAAAATCGACAAAGGTCAGTGCTTGTTTGGAGTAACATCTGTGATGTTTCCTAAAGTTGCTATGGGGCAGGTTTCCTTTCCAAGAATTCGACTGAAAGTTCTGAGAGCTCGTATAAAAGAAGATCGCAATGGCGTGTGTCTGGGGGACACTTAAAAAAATGAGTAATTAGTATAATATAATTAGACTACTTAAATTTATAATAATAAATTTATTTTTAGTATGTTTGCCGTTTTATTTTTAAAATATATTACATTAAATCCTGGTGGTACAAGTATTTAAAAATATGTTTTGTTCAAATTAGAACGAATTTAAAATTTTATTTTGTTACACCACTTAAAGCGAAGAACCTGTTAGCGCATTGGGCCCTTTTTCGAGCTTATCAGACAACACGTGTAGGTAGTATTACAATACTTTTTACTTAAACATAATTCTCTTTTTACGACAAAAATGACCAGTTTTTATCTTTTAAAATATCTCAAAATTTATTGCCTTTTGCTTTTAATTTTCTTTAGCATGTTCAAACTTTTTTTTTGCATTTATTTAAAAGTGGTTATCTAAATATTTTTTACAACATACAGGGGGAAAAGTAGCTCAGCTCTCGCTGTCAGTGACAAGCAAACCGTTTGCTAACCTATTTTTCCAATTTACGAAGATCCTTTTTTATCAAAAAAAAAAACAAATATTGTTTACTGGAATCTACGAAATTATTAGAGGTAAATTTTTCATATTACACGATAATAAGGAGTATTACCACTTTGGCATCTCAAATCTACTAATTTGGTCATATCAACTTCTCAGCTTGAATCCGTAGATCCTTACTTTGACTCTATCTGAATTGGTTAGGGCGATAAACTAAGGTGTCAGAGCATGCACAAACGTACAGACACTTGATTATGACAATTGAAACGATATGGGCAATAGAGGCCTCTAAGGCCCAGCTTTCTACTTATCCCAAAAGGATGGTTTTAAAAAAGCTAACACTATTAGCCTGTGTATAGGATTTAATACTGAATGAATACAATAAAATATAATCATTTGGGGTACGATTTTGCTTTTGTGCATAATTCAGTTTTAACGAAAAGTTATTTTTACATCTGAAGAAGGCAACAATACTTGTTTGTCGAAACGTTGTAACACAGATAAAATAGAATGAAATAAATATATTTATTTCAATTTGTAAGCATCACGTTTTGTTTCCGAATTTCAAACCCAAAGATATATTTGAATTGGGATTGCAAGGTTGAAGAAATGTGTGATCATTTAACCTTATCTTGACTGTTTTACTCAAAAGAAAGGAAAATGGATTTTGCAGATTGGTTTGGAATCAAGAATCCTGTTACAGTTACTTAATATTAAACTATTTTTAATCATTTATATATATTTCAATTTCACAATAAAATTAATGTAAAAATACGACAAAATTCAATTCGATATTATATCCAAAAATTTTGATAAAATTAAAGTACTTAAGTACAAAGTAATATTACAAGGTTAATATTTCACATAAATATTGCATTATTTTATAAACTTTTTAAGTATTTACTTTCTATTGTACTTTGGGAAAGATGACTCATTTTACAATGTGACTCACTTGTATTTGTTAATGTATGAACCAATTTTACTATGACTATGACTCTACATACAGGGAATTTCACTATACTTATGAAGAGGTGATTTTTTATAATGATTGTATGTCACAAAATATGTTTCACTACAATCAGCACGGAAACCTTTGCAAAAACTAATTTTTCATTTTTTTAAGTAAAAAGCGGTAAATATTTATAAATCAAAAACGTCTGCTTTTTGTGGAGCAAACGTATCTGATTTATAAATTATTTTTAAGTTAAATAATATAATGAACTTCTGTAATAAGTATATTTACAAACAAAATGTGGCTTTTGTATTTTTCAAACTATTTGGTTTCTAAAATCGAATCAAGACTGTCAGTTATCATAAGTAGGAATTATTAAAATAGAGATGAGATGGAGATATTCCACAAAAAACCTAAATTCTCTAAAGTTGTTTCAAAAAAAGCGAGGTGAATAAGATTCATATTTAGTCCTTTAAATCTACTTCAGTTTTGGGACTTCTCATTTTGGCATAATATATTGAATCTTCCAAGTGTTGCAGTTTGGCAGCAATTTGGAGTGGAGGGGTTGTAGGGCCTTGTTTTTTTGATAGGACAGTAACATCTGAAAAATACCTTGACATGTTAAGAGAGGTGGTGATTTCAGAATTACAAAATAATCCAAATTATGAAAACATTTTTTCAGGATGGATGGAGGACCATCACAGGATCTAGAAGTAAGACATTTTTTAAAAAACACGTTTGAAGAATGGATTGTACGGCGTGGAACAGATTTACGAGGGCGATCAAGCTTTTGAAGAGCAGCGTGGACGACATGAAGACCAAGGTAAACAATTTGAATATTTTTTGAAATAAATTATATATTGCGTTGTTTTTTTTTAATTGTATTGTTTTCGGTAAATTTGACAAACGTATTGTTTTTTCTGTAAAAATATACAGCAATATCAATTTATATTTCATTGGTTTTGAAAGACACTGTAAGCAACTAATTATATATTCCTGTTAGTATTTCCTAGATAGACTATAACATATATTCTGTCAAATTTATCTATTCCAATTTACATTAACAACATCAATTAAATTATTTATCGATTGACAAAAAAAAAAAGAAAGTTACCTATACTTGCCTAGATGAATCACATATTTTTTGCGTATCAGGTGCATACTTTTTAGAAGATGTCGACTTCTAGATGTAAAGGTTGTTGGCCTTGACCATTTTAGATGGACGCTGGCTTGGTTGAGTCACTATTATTACACTGGACAAACGGCGTCTACCGTTTGTCTGCTCGAATAATATGACTCATCCCCTCAACGGTACGATCAGTACCCACAGGTAGAAGAATTATCAACGGTTATACGAAGTATGGTGGTCAAACTTTGCAAAATTAATAAATACCATAATATACACACGTGCGTGCATAGAAATCGGCCCAATAAACACTTTAGAAGGTACCAATATTTTTTTACAAACATATACGATAAAACTTTTGTAAAGGAAATAAAATTCATTTACTTTCATTCAAAACAAATTATTCGAATACCCTTATTAGCGAATTCAGAAGATTTTCCGTAACAGTAGCAGCACGGATTAGTTAAGTTTGGTAATTCAGTATTACTCCGGAGCAAGATCTGCAAATTGTTCAAATTTATTTTGAAAAACATGATGCAACTCGTCGGCATTTTATGGTCCTCATAATCGTCCATTAAGGCGATTAATTCGAGGAACTATGGATTGTTTGTGGAGTAAAATAAAATACGCATCCCGTATGTGGTTTCACGAAATGGATCTGTTAATTGGGCACCTTTTTGCATGGCAACGATCTTAACCTAATTTTCACTCGCTGATCAGCCAGTATCACGTCATGATGTCTGTTATTGGTGAATTTGGTACCAATGTTCATTTTGTTTAGTGTCAAACTTAGTTTTATTAGTCAGTGAATCTCAATCGTTAAAATGATAAAATACCTTGTAGTTGTATGACATGTCCCTATAGTTTTCGTGTTAGCGTAATTATTTCTGGTCTTGTAATAATAAATCTGGGTAAACGTTTGTATTTTTAAATCATTTCAGATTGTTCCTTTGTTGTTCTATGTGGAATTTTATAGCTTTAGTCTTAAAATGTTGAATTTAATCAGATGCTTTCGCATATTCCAATTTTTGAAAGTTTTCTATTTATGGCGAATAAAATTTTTAACGACACGAGGGTAAATATAAGTTAAAAAATAGAGGATTCAATTTTTATGGCATTGCGGATAAATAAGCAGAGTATATATATTATGTGAGTATACTTAGAGAAATTTAGATATAAAAATGATGATCGGATATTGTACATAAAACATTGTGATTTGACTATGTAATAAATGTCGCTTTGCATATTTCTTATATAAAAGCACTGAACGTCTTAAATAGCCCCAAAAATTGGATTCGTCGTTCAATAACCATAAAAGTATATGGCCTTTTCAAACTTCGCCTTTAATAGCCTCGGGGCAATGTTTATAAAATAATGCAGTAAAAGAAGGTTTTAAAGTCTAGTGCACATTACAAGTGGATGTAAACGTTTCAAAACTTATTAAACTTAAATCCCAACCATCTCTTTACTGATCACTCTTATTTCGGTTATGAGTTTAGTTACAATTTGCCATAATTATCAATAATGAAATACATTTTTTTGTTGTTTTTCACCACTGGATAATAGAGCTTATTTTTCAGCAGCTTGATAAGAAAGCACGTCTGGTTTCTCCATCGAAAGCAACCGACAGAATCGCATATACCTCGGCTGTCAGAGCTTCCTCTCACCCTTGGCCCTGTACATATTTTTGTTGCGGATTCAAAATAAAACGTCACGTTGTGGTCAATACTTTATGAATGCCCCTGTATTCATGTTAATATTAATTGTATTTTAAATGTGACAAACACTATATTCTAGATGAATTTTGATAAATTTATCACTTCACCTAATCCAAAAGGTATTATAAATTTAAATAATAAGTTGTTGGACAACATAATAAAAAAAGGCAAAGTCAACCCCAGGGTTTGTCTCTAAGTCCGTTAGATAGCAGGTAAGAATTATGTAACAATAACAAACTTCAGTGCCTTTTTTTCATTACGTCAATACAATCTTATGCAAAATAATTCACTGGTTTGTAAATACCCCATCATTAATAACCACTATACAAACATTGTCATCGGCCATTAACAGTTTGTTAACAATGTATGTGTGTCAAGCTAAGTATTGCCTAAAAACCGAATCCATCATTTGTATAATGCCAGCTGAAAAGTTATTTAAATATGCAAAATGTTTAGGGTCCGTTTTTATAATTGCTCGCTGACAGAATTTTGGATTTGTATAATAAGCTGTTTAAATGCCTACCTGCAATTTTTACTTTATCTAATTTAATTAGAATTTTTAGGCTACTAGAAGCTTGAAACTATAATTATTTCAACCAGTGGCGGAATTACGATTTATGGGGCTCTACACTACATAGTTTTTGGGTCCAACCCCTACTTTTTAATATATAACTACTCCTTTTTTAATACAAATGACAAAATAAAACAAATATTTTCATTTTAGAATTTATTGATAAATTAAAACAAAATAAAACATATTAAGTAAGTAGGAAAAATATATCTGAGATCAATACCAAAACACTTTGGCTCTGAATCACATAACTTAAAAGTAACTCCAGGTACATTTTACATAATACAGTCACATAAATAAAAAAAAAGGAACTAAGTGGTAGTATCAAAAATAAAGAAAATAACATACAAACATTTCAACAAACAACAACAAATAAAGCTCAAAAATACAAGAACAAAAATAACAAAATTTACGCAAGATTTGAATTTGCCGCCATTTATTCAGTGTTGGCAACCCTAAAGACAAAAAAAATATCGACAACTGACAGTTTAGGGTTAGTAAAAATGGAGCGTTACACGATAGAACACACGTGTCTTCATTATTGAACAATATTTGAAAAATAATGAAACCTTGGCGGCCGCAGTTCGAAAATTTCATACAGAATATGGTCGGAATAGTATTTTAACTTCGTCAAATGTGATGACATTAATTGAAAAATTCCGGGAGACAGGATCCGGTCGAGACATACATACAAGATGCAGATGGGAAACTTCGAGTGAATTTTTGTAGATGGTTATTGGAGCAATGAGTTGATATTTACTGAAACAGGTCTGGTGTCATAAAGAGCTCAAAATCATCACTTCTTAGTAAAAGATCTTACCAAACACGATGGGTAATAAATATTTGGGGCTCGAATATAAAAAAATAATGCAATTGATTCACACATTATTCTACCCCAGTTTACTTAATTGGGGATTGGGACGAAACTGATCCATTACTAGTGACCAGTAAGTTTGATTCGACATGAAACTAATATGAAAAAAAGGGAAACCTCAAATCAATTTTTATCTAATTCCAATATCTTTTAGTACCTTGATTCACATTTGAACACCCTGTATGGGTGATCGGTAAGTATACAAAGAAACAACAGTAACTAAGAAGAAAGAAGTTCACCCAATTATGTACATATTTGTTGATAATATTAATGGTTTTATTACTTAACGGAAACAATAGTGTATATTTCACCTAAAGTAGCATTGGCTTTTCGAAGAACTATTTCAAATACATATATTTTTTTAACTAGGTTACACTTATCTACAGACGCGACCTTCTCACGGTAGATATGCGCTGTTTTGATTCATTTCTTTTGTAACATTCCGGGAATATTCAATTAATCGAAACAAAGTTTGTTTCACATTTTCTGATAAGCTTCCCCATCCAATTAAACGAAATACAATATTTCACTATAGATATATTTTTTGCATGAACAACACAGCGATCCTCTCAGATGAACAATTTGTAATTAACCCTTTACAATAATCCTTCTATCAACCCCGCTAATTACTTCAAAGCCAGTAGTATAGAGTTAAGCTTGAATTGACTGTGCAGACGTTCGAATACTCCCCAATACGATTTCAACCCCGGTTTGATTTAACATTAGACAACGGGTGTCAAAATCTTTAGCGTTCCGAGATGCTATTCATTAATCAGACTTAACTCTTTGGAGGATTAAAATTCTAATTAGGATTCATAAAAATTTAACAGTAATTATACTGCATATGTTCATTTTTATTTTTGTCAAATATAATACACTGCTGTATACAGCGTGTTGCTATCTATATTCGACCGACAACGGTCTATACTCTATATACAGGGTGTCAAAGGTTCAGATTTAAAATTTGCCATAATTCAAAAAAGCCTATAAATATTTTTTTCAAATTTAGTGACCCATATGTTTTTTTTTAAAAAAGTGATAATTTGACATCGGGGTTACTGAGAAAAAACGAAATAATAATAATAATAGTTTATTGTCTAACACGTCCGAAATCCAATTTTCAAGACAATTTGACAATATATTTAGGTTAAAAGTAGATTAATTAATTAGACTTACAATCGACACCAAATGAAACTAAACGATTTATACTATAACATGTTTCGGAACTCAATCTAGTTCCATCATATTTTATTTGGCAATAAAAATTTACAACTCTACTATAAAGATGAAAACTTGACTTGTAAAAACTCTACTGATTGCTAAATAATTTATGGAAAACTCAACGTAGAATTTTTCTGACAATTTGGTATCTTAAAATAATAAATAATAATAATAAAACGTAATTTATTGGTACAAAACCCCAAAAGGCCATTGACCAGTCTTTCAGCTTTACATTTTTTTAACTGTTCTATAAATATAAATGGTTTTCAGCATTGCCGTTTGTATCAAAAGTCCTAGCAACTTTTTAGTTTTTGAAATGAAACGCCTTTGTATTATAATTCCTTGAAATAATAAATAATCTTTATTATTTAACAGGCTTGCGCTCAATTATAAGACGAAGAAGTTTTACATTAGAATAAGGTATTAATATAAATATCAACAAAATAAATAATTTTAGCATCGCCAATCAATTATCTTCAGATCTTAAACGTTCTGGTAGTTTACATTTGAATATGGATAGATTTCGGTTTAAAAACTCACGTCATGTCGGTGTATGCATGAATTTCCCATTCTTCAAGAAGTAGATTTATCTAATAATATTGTTTGAATCAGTTTAATTTAATAATGCAAAAAGTATATTACCCTTTTCCCTTACATCAGATGGCCAATAATGGGGGCAGAATATAGTAATTGTGTTAAAAGTTCGTCTTGACTGAGCGAATCCCCAAATGACTTTTTTATGTACAATTTCACAAAATGCAGGCTCATTCTTGTGTATCAGTTGCAAAATGGACCGGCAACAGTATCTGCCATCCCCGCTTTGAAATTCTACAGACATTTTTCCGAGCTGCTAGTCCGATACATTTATCTTGGTTTTGTTATACTTTTTTTATTCCTTCTACTTTATAAGTTTATCTACGTTTTTTTCGGTCACGAAGTTCCAGACGCATATCAACTAATGCATCTATAATGTCATTTGTCTTAGCTCCCTTTCGGCGTGAATTTAATGGTTTCGATGATTTGTCAAAATCAAATATGACTTCTGCGGCATTTTTATGAATATTAAAGAACTTTTTCAAAAGTATTTTGCGCATATCCAAATTTTCTACCGTACCAGGCACTTATGCAGCATTCTTTTTCAGTTAGAGTGGTTTTAAGTATCTGTTTCAACGTTATATTCATATATCACGCACATAGGTCGTTAGGTCTACTAATACGAAAAAATATTTTAGTATTCTCTATGATCTCACAAATTATAATTACGTAGATATTACGGGGACTTGTAAAAACGTGACAAAACTAGAACAAAACATCGATCTCCTTTTAGACTATAAGAAGAGAATCCATTGATAAAAAACCACAATTTGTGGGAAATTATTGTCAAACATGTCATTTTGGATCTTAAAATCGATTGGCACGGGCCTTGGCATTAGGAAATTGAGACATTGGACGTGTAGGTTGGAATATTCTAATTTCTGTTCAAAGGAAAATTGAAACTGCTTTTGCAGCACTATCGCAAATGATATTTCAAACGTTTACTTTTCAAAATTGTACAGTAAGATACTTTTGAGAAAACAAGGTCAGTTATTTTCAAGTGATTCACTCAATTGGTTATATACTTTTTTGAAGATTGGTTAACTTGAGTTAGAATTTTAAACGATAATAACGTAGTTATCAGTCTTCGAATTTGAATGAAATTTTATTTATAGTCCCTGTATAGTGGACAAAAATTAAATATAATTTAAGTATAGTATCCCATCATTAGAGTCTTTGTTTGCTATTGAATATCTCTGATGGGGCGAAAGAATAAAAAAGGGGGATTTTTTTCTGACCATAGCTTGGAGACCGGAAAAAAGTTGATACATACTCATGGGAATTCGTATTATTCGTGATTTTTAAAACCTTTGCTTAACTTGGGGTTAGTTAATTATAGTTATCATATTCTATTCGACCATAAATATTTGTTGCGTATATATTAATTGAAATAATTGGCTTCAGAGTTTCACAAAAAAATGTCGAATAGTTAATAACAGTTTCGTATTTTTTAGTCCCCATCAAACATTTAAAATTAATTCCGATTCTCGATAGACCTACCGTATAATTAAGTTTAATTAATTTTTTGTTCTTTTTCTCCATTTTGATACATAATTTATATGAATAATTTATACCTGTTTAAAGTGAAGCTTTTTGCTTTTTATTTTGATCTCAGTCGTTATTACAAATCCCAGATAATTATTATTAAAAGAGACATTAAATGTTTTAACTGTAGGGGAATATATTTTCTAGTAAATCTTTTAATTTCAAATTACGTGGATTGAAAATTAATACCTTGTTTCGGAAGCAACACAAAATTCAATAGAATATCGTTTTCTTTGTCTAATATACAGGGTGGTCCAGTTTCGAAAGCGGAAACTTTAGAGGCAGATAGAGAACCACAAAATAAACCATATATACACTGTGTCCAATATAATAATGGGATAGCATTGGAATCTTGGAAACCGTAGCAGTTACAATGTCGATTAAATTAGAGAATTTAAACACCTTTTAAATGGTGCTTTCAAAATTAAACTCACTTTAGCCATTTTCGCGATTTTCAGGAAAAAACGATTTTTTTGCAATTTTAGTTTTTATTTATTTCTGATATTATTTTTACAGATATAAAAAAATGAAAAGTACTTTCTCATTGTTACTTTTTGAGAAGAAAAATATAGCGTTTACAAATTTTCACTGCGACGTTTCGTTTTTGAAAAACCATCATCAACTTGGTTTTTTTCAATTCAGAAATAGGTGGTATATCACATGTAATCGTTTAAACAAGTTTTCAGTGTTTTTAGCTCTTATATAAAATTATTCAAGAAAAATCTCCATAGTTTGGCACTTAACTAACTGAATGCAGATTAGTAGGTTCTGCAAAAACATTCATTCATTCATTACTCACAATTATTTATGATTATTTGACAATGACAATGAGAAGCAAAATAAAAATAAACAGCAAATAAACCTTTTCGATAAACCCCTTAACTCCTCTAAGCAACAACTGCCATTTTTATCCTTGAGAACAAAATTCAGAAGCCGCCTTTTCAAAAAGCATCTGCACATAGCGATATGTAATTTTTTTAATTTTTTCATCGGAAACCGTTTGTCAGATGAAAAAAAAATCATGAAATCAATTTTGCTCTAAAACGAAATAATTATTAATTTAAGAAAAAGCATTGGCGTACATAATATTTATTCAAGAATATCTGGTCTACATCCTGTAAGGACGCCAGTTGGTTAAAAATTAGCATCTCATTCTGGAAAACCCGGTATATAATAAAAAATAAAATAAATTTTATGTCACTAGGTATATTTGTCAGTTTGAAAAGAACAATTATAAAGATATTCAAGTATTAATGTATCCTATAAATAAATATGCACATAACACTGTAACGTATAACACTCCTAGTACATTTGCAATTCAAACAAATACAAAAAAAACTGAGAGAAACACAAACAATATTTCAAGAGAGAATACATTCAGCACCCTGATGAAACAATGAATAATGCGAATAGCTCTAATTTTTCAACTAGAAATGCCTAGAGTGAATAACTTGAAATTTACATAAAGGTAATGTGCCACAAATATAGTTGTCAGTCCATCATTTTTTTCGTAATTTTAAATAACGATATTTTATTTATGGAAATTTAAAATATCCCCCAGGAGAATAACCTATTTATCTAAATAAAAAATATTTTGGGGTTAGGAAGCAGCTTTATATTATATTTTGCTTCATGCCAATAGAAGAAATAATTAAATTCAATGAAAAATAAATTTACTGTCTTACTAGACACCATTTGCCGTGCATACTCACCAAAAATTCTTAGCTCATGACTTAAAGTAAAATACCTAATTATCCAACTCTTCGCATTATATCCCTTTAGGTTGTCTATTTGAGAAAGCAAACCATTACTGATTATCAGCTGGATTTGACTTTTAATTTTGTACTTGAGTGCCTCACTCAAAAACCGCTAATTAAAGTTTATTGAGTGTTAATAATGTACTGAAAATACCTTTTGGAATTTAGCTATACAAGGTTGGGATTTTTCAGTGGTTTAAAGGCGTGCCAGGGTATTTCCTATAGACACTTCCTGAAAACAACTGTAAGCAATTTACAAGACTTGTTCTGTTTTCGATGTAATTAGTCAAATGGGATTGATTACATCTGAATAAATCTGAGGATTTCTCTCAGACGAGCACTGTCATTCTCGTTTTAATATGGGACGATCATGAAATTGCAGTCCAAAACTAACTAGTAATTTTATTAGAACTCACTTATGCCCACATACTTGTCTGTATACGAATTTGGCGGTAATGCAAACTAGTCGGGACGAATTTATTAGGCAAAACAATCAATTTACACAGAGAGTCAAAACGCAAGAATGACCTTGAAGCCATACCAGTAAAATTCTGGACTTACACACGACAAGTGGCTAGTGAGGATAGATTTAAGGTAAATGACAAGGTAAACAAGATGACAACGCCTTCTAGAATCTTAAATAAAAGGATGTTCAAGGGGCAGACTGACTTGAAGGCAATTCAATTACCTTTTTAAAATAAAACACAAAACAATTAATGTGCTGGAAGGATGACCATTTATCAGTGAATCTATTTCTTCCTTCGAAACATCATCCACGTGTTTGACAAAAATAAAAATAAATTGAAAATATTGCATTTAAATATTTAAAACATTATTTTAGATAGAAAAGTTATCTCTCACACCCCGGTAAAAGTGAATACAAAAGCATAGAATTGACAAAAATACTGTGCAATATTTATATGGAAATTGCGGACCATTTTCCTTATCATTGGAAGACAATAGGACATCAGCGTTGCTTAGTATTTTGTCATTTTCTGGAGGACGACTTTAAGATTTTAAAGATAGTCTGAGGTTTAAGGGCTTGCATATTTCAGAAGGTATTTTTTTCTTTTCATTTTTTATTTTCAAGTTCGGTGTTGCAATTGTTCTGGGGATATGAAGTGGAATGTCGTTGAGACGATGAAGTCAATGCTATCTAGATTCAGCGTTATGTCCCATCTGCATCTAAATTGCCAGCAGCGCGCGCTTGGAATTGAAACAGAATTATAATTCGGAATTTTATAGGAAACTGTATCACTGTTACACGCTTATAAATCGGGCGATGCACTTGCGTTTGTAATAAAAAATATCCCACAAGACAAAAATAATGGAACAAATAACATACCAATATTTAGAATTCAAGTAATTGATAAAAAGGAAACACACACATAAGCCCGCTGTTTCAGCTGCATTTTGGATATATCTTTGTCATTATTTTGTAACGATATTTTCATTTTCAAGGCTTCACTTCGTGGGTTTTTAACACATTTTAGCTCATCTTCAAGCTGAGTGTTATTTTCGAATAACCTACTTATATTTTTTATGAAGCGTAGAAAAGTTTAATGATCAAAATTTCAACAATAATTTCAAGTTCTTTTTAGACTATCTTTTATAGGTATCGTATATCCAATCATCCAAATTTTGAAATATATTATCGTCATCATTAGTTGAGTGCATATAAACTTTTACTTAAATCTTAATAATGTAGTTGAAAACGTATTGATTAGATAATAAAATTACTAATACCATCTCAAAATATTTATTAAAAATTAAAAGGTCATGCAGAATAATAGGAATTTAAAATTTGGAACAATATATCACAGTCGTCAAGATAAAAATAGGCCGAAACTCTGTGCCTAAACAGCCTTATTACGACTATACCCTTATGTGCTTCGGCAATACCAATCGAAAAATACGGCTAGGAACAGCTCCGTCACCGGGCTTGACTTCAATATCTTCCTTAAGCTCAGAGGGTGCGTTTTCAAACTTTACTAGGCTTCGAAGATATTGAGCAGACAAACAACAGAACGTTGACGGGAAACTACACACTTCCTAACCGCTGTAAGGGATATCGAAGGCATTTAATCTATCGTATCTTTTTCAATAAATAATTTTTAAGTTAGAGCCACAGAACATTTAACATATAGAAAGGTCGGTCGCTGAAATCGTCGGGATCTTCTGACGAAGCAAAAGATATTTTATTCAAAAGTGATTGGCATGAATTTTAGCCTCGTCAATGTTGAAAACAATGATTGCGTCCGTCTTATTATATTAATCATAATCACCCTGTTTAATAAAAGTATAAGTAAACGTAAATGGATAAATGTTGATTTATTGGATAATATTGTTCCTTAAATTTACGTTGTTATTTTTTTACAATCATAGCTTTTATAGTTTATACAATTTATAAACATATTTATAACCTGACATGCATTTATTAAACAGAAGTGCAGAGACATGACTAGAATATACATAAATTCAGATATAATGTAGGTATATACATATTATTTTGTATATTATACCTGAGTATCGAAATTTATATTTATTATATTCCAGATACATATAAGCATGTTGCGACACGTTCTGTATTTTATGTTATACGCAAATAAACTTCCTTGTTAACATTCATTCATCTACTAGAAGTTATTGTTTAGTCTTTGGAAACAATTCAAAGGTAATCATTAAAAAGCACCACTGGAGGAGGGATGGAGTAGAATAAGCATCCCCATAATGAATAACAACTTTGTGTGGTGTTCAAAACACGTCAAAACTACGTTGATAATAACATTTTTAAAACGTTTGCAGAATACGTCGAATACACGTAGAAAATAAACGATACATACACGAATTTTAGTGTTAGATATTTATTTTTAAACAACGTTTCTAAAGAACATTGAATAAACGTGTACTTATACATTTATTAACGTAATATTGACGTATATTGTAAAGCTTTTTTAAAGTTTGTTTAGTGCAGCAAGTAAACGTTTGAGCAAATCGTTTACACAATCAGGTTGGTAATTATTTTTTAGGTGCATGCTCGCAGTTGTATACATGAAAGTTTAAATATACCTGAACCTAAAACTTAAAGTTGACGTTTGCGAGCATTTGCCTAAAAAATAATTACCAACCTGATATTTTAAACGATTTATTCAAACTTTTACAGGCTGCACTAAACAAACTTTAAAAAATCCTTACAATATACGTCAATATTACGTTAATAAATGTATTGTTTTAAAAATACAAGTACACGTTTATTCAATGTTCTTTAGAAGCTAGAGCTATTAAGCTAGATACTTCACTTTATATTAACCTATTTGTTAATTTATATAAAACTAGGAGCCTACGGTGGGTTTTGATACTTCAATAAAACGCAAGTCATCGTTATAATACTAAATATTTATTAACAAGTTCTACTTTCAAATATTTACTTACTTTTTCTTAATTATGGTGAAAAAACGTAAAAGAAAATCGAATTATGTAGCTTTTATTTTAATAATATAATTTAAAATAAAACGGTTATATTTTAAACGTAGACGTTTAATCAACCAATGACACGTTGATTTTACGTTTAAAAAAAACGGATTTGTGTTTAATGGGCAGTCACCAATACATGATTTGTGTAGTAAAAAAAGGGAAATGTATAAAACCAAAATTATCCGATAAATCAGTATCCACCCCTTCTTTAAATTTGTATATTATTACCAAAACATTGCCTTGAATATAAGGCAAATGAAGCATTTCTTTTCAAATAGGGTGCTTCAACACAAAGATTTACATGTATATTCCATCGCCAATGGTCATATGGACGTAATTTAAATGAAATATCGTGACCAAAATGTCTCATTTTAGGGAGATTTCAACTCTCGGACTTTTGTGGTCGGACTTTACACTTCATGTTCGAAAAACGTTAAATAAATCAAAGCATTACGTTCTGAACAAGTGAATGACTGACCAACGAAATTTATTCCACATTGCTATTACAGTCAAGTGAATAATGTATACATTTATTTGCATCGTTATTTATTTATTGCTTGTTTCGTACCTTATTATGAAGAAAATGTATTCGTGAACTAGACAAATAGAATAATATAGTTTTTATCAATTTTAAAGTAGATTTGTTCATGAAATTAAAATTTTATTTGAAACAACAATTCGATTTGTTCCGGCCTCCCTAACTTTCTAGTAACCTAAGCTTGTTTTATTAAGCTTTCATCAATATTAAGCAACAGTTTGTAAGAAGTTGTGAGCCTTAAGTTTAGCACATCTCATCATAAATGCAAATAAATTTGGGTTTCTGATGTAACAAAATATGTCGATACTTATGGAATAGTATCTCAGATATGATATTCACTGCTCAAGTCCTTGAGGATTTTGTGGTGAACTGTTTTCCCAGGCCTCGAAGGACTTAAAGGAACCATAGTTTTAGATTTACTTGTAGAGCCTAGTTGGTTGCTTTACTAGACATGACCCAAACCTACTCGACGTTGTTCGATTATGATTTTCTTTAAATCCAGATCAGCCTGATATAATTACGTTTTTACACAAATTCCGACATTCCAAACTTTGACTGAGCTTTATTTTATCGGGTATAATAGCAAGTAGAGTAATATATTGAATTTATTTCGTGAAGGATCGACTCCGTAATGGACTACTTCTTTAAAATGAACATAATAATATATTGTAGTAGTGTTTATTTTGTAAAATATAATTCTCTCACGGAATACCTCCTCCATTGTTAGAGTTAACATAATAACAGTGGTGAAATGACTAATAGGTATGTTTCTAGTTTCTTTATTCATTAGAAAACAATTTCTGGAATGCAAACTCCAAGGAATTTATTGATCAAAAAAATCGCGTGTCAGGGGTTAATGTAATAAAAAAATCATTACATTCCAAGTCACACTTTTGTTTAGTTGGTAATCAATACATTCCAGTGTATATTAATCAACCACTTTATTCAAATAAAATTGTAGGATTACCAGGAAAAAGTTCATAGAATGTTGTTAACAGGAAATGCTTTATCGGCAGTATTTTTGCTCTCAATTAATGTACAAATTGCACCGTAGGGATTCAGAGTACCGATTGTCGTATTTTGGGTACTTTTGCGGGGTATCTCCGCTATTTTTATAGATACGAGGGTTGCCTTTTATATTTCGAGATTTGGCAACCCTGGTGTTGCAATCTGGCAACTGACAGCTCTAGTTCAGAACGTTTTGACATACGAGCGCTATTTGTGTTGTTTACAGTTACTTAAAAGATAAACATTTTCGTGCAATTATTGTTCACCACTTTGGCCGTGGATTAACTCAGCAACAGGGCATGGATGAACTTAATTCAATTTTTGGCGATGAAGCTCCATCAAGGATCAGTGTTTATCGATGGTATGGTGAATTCAATCGTGGTCGTAGTTCACTCCAAGACGAATTTCGTGAGGTCGTCCAAAATCAGTTGTTGTTCCATAAACCATTGATGCTGTGCGCAAACTGATATTGCAAGATCGTCATGTGACCTATCCTCTTGAGATTGAGACAACCTTAGGCATTAGGGGACCAGCATACATTCAATATTGCATAAACATTTGACTGTCAAAGAAATTTGTGGGCGTTGGATCCCACACAATTTGTCAATCGCTCAAAAAAAGGCTCGTGTCGATTCGTCGAAAGAAATTCTCAAAAAATACGATCGCGGTGCTTTGAAACACGTCTATGACATCGTGACAGGCGATGAATCGTGGATTTACGCGTATGAGCCCGAAAGTAAACAGCAGTCGACTGTATGGGTGTTTCAAGATGAGCCAAATCCAACAAAAGATGTTCGCACACGAAGCACTTCCAAGCAAATGGTTGCCTGTTTTTTTTGGAAACACTGGACATGTCGCAACCATACAACTAGAACAACGCAGACCAGTCAATTCTAAGTGGTACACAACCATTTGTTTGCCAGTTGTCTTCCAAGAAATCAGGAAAACCAACCGCCGAAGACGGATCACTGTTCACCACAACAATGCGAGCTCTCAAAAACCGGCTCAAACAACTGCATTTTTGAGCACCCAAAACATCGATTTGATGAGTCATCCGCCGTATAGTCCTGACTTGGCACCGAATGACTTGTTTTTATTCCCATACGTAAAAAACAAACTTAGAGGTCAACGTTTTTCGACACCTGAAGAAGCGGTTGCTGCATTCAGAATGCATGTTTTGGAGATACCTCAATCAGAGTGTCAAAAGTGCTTTGACAATTGGTTCAAACGCATCCAAAAGTACCTATAGCGATCTTCATGGGGAATATTTTGAAAAACAATAAAGTGATTTTCGATGATTAATATTTGTTTTTGTTCTCTAATCCCGAAATATAAAAGGCAACCCTCGTAGATAGTTGCGGGCTTCGCGACAGTTCCCTACTTTTTTGGAAAACTAAAGATGTCGTTAATAAAATTTAGTTGTTAATATACAGGGCTAAATTGAAAATGTTTTACCTATTTAAAACACAATAATAATACAAAAGTATAACTTGAATAAATTTTTTAGACAAAGAAAATATGTACAAAACAAATCATAAACCTCTTTCTGAGAGAGTGGGTGCAGTCCTTGTCGCGACTGACTAATAGCATCTTTGTTTAATGGAACATGGAATTCCAGAAAAGTTGAAAAAAGCTCGTAAGTAATAATACAAAGGATGTGAGTTATATAGTTAAAAATCAATAGCCAAACAATAGATGATTAGTTAACAGGGGCACTTAATAATATGTGGTTTTACGTACTATATTCATATAGGTATATCTGCTTATTATTAATACGTCAGTTGCTTCTAATGGGGTTGTTAAAAGGTTTTTTTACAATTGAGGGGTGTCAACATCAAACAATGAGCAAAAAAAGTAAATAAAATGTAATTATATATATTTGCAGGACATGATTGCCTGTTTGGATTCAGATACATTTCATTAAAATAATGTCGATGTGGTTATTTTATTGAATGAAGTTTTCATTGTCTGAATAGCGGAGTAGGGTGATTAACTTCAGCATATTGAAAAAAAAGTCATGAAAAACAAACATAAGGTTGTGCTAATAGCTACTAAGGGGATTTATTTATCCCAGCACAGTTATAATTGTACCTTTCACCCAAAAAAGAAAGCTGGGTGGCTTAATCCCACTTTCCTTCGACGAAAAGAATATACAAATATAAGTACTAGACAAAATACTTAACTGGGATGCTCATCTGGAAAGGGATAAAAAAAATTAGAAAAACGTTGGGTTGTAGAAAAACAAAATGATTTTTTGCTTTCGTTTAAAAGTAACGTATTTATCAAACCACCCCCGTATTAGCAGCGTACATAGTTATTCCACTTTTCCTTGTCTTTATATTTTCTTTTTAGTGAATTTTCAAGAATAAAATAATTCTGTTATGGCCTGCATACAAATTTTGACCAAAAAATGCAATTAACGAAAGGTCGAAGTTCCAAAAATACTTGTCATTGTTGCAGTTTTGAGATCGTCTTAGAAATTTCAGAATAAACAAAAGTGGGTTAACATTTTGAATATCTGGCTCTGTCAACAAACAAGTCATTCATTCGAGGTGTCTGAATCTTTTGCACAATACTGTAATTTTTTATGGTGTTGTGCATTAGTTTAGTCAACCCCTTTGTTTAGCATTATGTTCAGGAAGTCGCACAACATATTCTTTTTTACGCGTCAATGGTTCAAATTAATTTGATTGTCGTTCAAAATTTTTTATATCATTTCCAGTGTTGTTTGGCATTCGTATACCATTATTAAAAGTAAATTACTCTAATTTAGTCATTTGTCATTAGATCGGTTATTAGTTTTTATATGGTATTTTATTGCCAAAGACACATATATACATGATTAATTGGAAATAATGTCTAGTTTCAGCATTGGTAATTTTAAATGGGATTTCATTTATACGACATGTGTAATTAATTATAAAATATGTAGATATCCGATGTAATTGCTATAATTTTAAAAAGAAATTATATTTATGAAGTTTCTAAAAAGCTATAAAATATATATTAAATTAAACTATAGAAAATGTTTGAAACTTTGATAGTTTATAATAATATTCTATAATACATTCCACCAATCTCTCACACATCTCGTTATTTATTAGATAATTGGGTAACCTCAATTTATAAACAGGTAGAAACGAATATGCTGATAACATTTTAAAATTTAATTTATCGTGTAAAACTTACTAGTTCTAAATTTTCCAAGAAAAACTCCTCCTCAGCAAATTACTCCACTGTTAAGTTAATTTACCTGAATTACTAATTTATAATAATTAGAATTGAAATATAAAATTTATAATGTAGCGCACAAACAGTACTCTTATTTAAAAGCTTGCCAGTCTGCATATTATTATAGGTAAAATACGAGGGCAAAAGGAGTACACCACGACATAATAACGATAGCAGAATTATCTACATGTGCGCCCTCTACACAGCGGAGGCTACACAACTACAGCCTCCAGAGCAGTAATTACGAAACTCTCAAGCTTTTGTTTTTTGTTGCCGCGAAAGTTACATTATTTATTTTGATTTTGTTCTAGTTAGCTTAGATTCGATTCGCAATGGTCGGATTCTGACAATTTTTTAGGTCCTTCATGACTAAATTGATATGCCTAACCCCGGCTCGATACACTGGGGCCAATGTTGGCGCCAACTTCCTTAGATCTTCATTAGAAATAAAAAAAAACAAACAAGTATTAATTATTTAATAATAAACAATAACATTTGTCTGATTTTAAATTAACATACACATATGATTCTAGTTTAGTAATTAATTGATATTATTTTATCTGCAGCATATAATTAACAATGTTTACAACTATATGTATAATTAGCAGTAGTTAATATTTATATATTTATTTTTTAATTAGTGGTTAACGTAATTTAATAGTTGTAATACATAAATGAGAATATAGTAGTAGTAGTTTATTTATTTAGCATTTTCGCATCAAATTATTCTGATTAAACAAACAATATGAGAAACATTATACAACAACAGCAATGCAAAAAATAGATATCATAGGTACGAATTTAAATTTCTAATCTGAACTGAAACAATACTAACAAATACCTACTAGTCTAAAATATGAAATATATTTAACTGCGTTAATATTTTGCACTTGTGTTGGGTGTGTCAATAGATTTCCGATTGATCGATTGATTTCGGTATCACGCAAATAATGACTACGCACTGATGCTAGTGAAAATTTTCAATGAAAGTGTGGCATCCGCTGATTTCTCATCTTGTCTTGATTGTTGCCAGATTTCGAATGAATTGAATGAAATATAGACAACAACAACCAAATTATTTTAGAAAAAATAAAATAAACTTGAGGAAATTAAGTTGTGTTTAATTAAGCAACTGCGCGTATGTCGGATGTAAATAGATTTCGGATTAATTACGCTAGTGCGCGAATAATAAGTAATATTGATTATCATGGCGATAATTTCAAAGAAATTCTGGAGCAGAGCATTGTAAGGTTGTATGTTGTTTAAGCGAGTAGATTCTTTTCTAATGACTTTACTTTAATGAAAAAATGAATCACCGTTGAAATGTAGCCGGTGTAAAAGTTAAAAAAAAAAATAATTGTTGATATATTTTGAAAATTTGAAATTGTACTATACTGTCGATGTGAACAATTATTATTCAACCAAAATGTTTTCAAAATTTTGTAACTTCCGAAAATAGGCCTGTAGTACTTCCTAATTTCAAATAGAACACCTTATAGAAATATACTTCAATTTTTGGCTTTTAAATGGGATTTTAAACAGCCCTATACCTAAGTCTAAACATTTTTTACATACCTATTTAAGTTCTTAGGATATTAAGAGACATTTAATTGACATAATTTAATGAACTTACTTAGAATCTAAGTTTTCTCGTCGATATGGGCCTTGGTGCATCTGTAAAATTTTATAGATTTTCTATTTAAATGTTCGATGGTAAACCTGATGAATTTAATAAATGAGTAAAATATTTTTCAAAATAGGAGCCCGTTAGTTTATTTTTCATTAAAAATAATCGAACTCAAATTATAAATTCATATAATAAAATTCTTATCAAGATAATTTTATAGTCAATGCGATTTACTCTTAGATAAATTCACAATTTATTAATTGGTATGCGCAACTTGTATTCATTGTTTATATTCTGCTCATTTGTACGGTATAACTGTTGAACATAATAAATATTAACTAAAAAGAAATAAACGTTAAACCAAGTTCTCTGACCGTATACCATTTATTTTTATATTATTTAAATTTTAAACTCTTCAGTATAAGTAACAGTTTTGATGTTCAAACATTGATATTATTCAAGAAAACAAATAAAACGAAAATGCCAAACCTTTTTTCAAAATTTTTAGTTTTACAAAGTTCAGTTATAAGTTTAGAATATTAAGGTAGAACTATCGCTCTTGAGGACTCATATAAAGTTCATTGGTAATAAATTATTGATTACTGTGTGAAAATGTGTTAAAAATACTTTGGACATCCTGTATATCTAACGCTGACTCTTTTTCTTGTGTATGTATGAATGTACAAGTAATTAAATAGATTTCGAAGAACGAGTAACATAATTTCGGTAATGGCAACTTAAAAAACTGTGGCTGAGAGGATTTCAGTACGGATTACTCTATGTGGCGAGGGATTTTTTCTCCCCAGGGAGACCTGTCTTTCCTGCTGGGAGCTTATTTGTTCCTGTTACAGATACTCACATTTGAAGCAGCAAAATTATTTTATATATGCTCAAATAGATATCAGATATTGGGGATGGATATTTTTTTTTTGTTTTATTTTTTAGAATATTGAAATTAGTTTATTAACTTAAATTTATGAAATCTTGATGATTGTAGCTAACTAAACTGATGTTGTTTGTAGACACTTTAATCATATTTAAATAAAAAATTTAAGTTTTGCTCTAGATTTGGAATATTTTCTAAAAGTATCAAAAATTGCTAGGTTGAAGATTGATTTGAATTTTGGAATATACCGCGGCGGCCCCAAAAACCGGATTTTTTTTAAATGCCAGTAACTTTTTTACTAGTCAACCGATTTTCATGAACTTGGTCTCGTTAGATAGACAATATAAAAGATTTTAAAACCCGTATTTCGAAATGGCGCCCAAATCAAAATCCAAGATGGCGGACGACTTTAAACATACCCCTTATTTCGGTTCAATTCTTTTTGAACAAAATTTTCCAAAATTGAGATATTCACTACAGAAATTAAAAAAGTGGCTCTTTTTGAAATTTTAAGACATGAATCAAGCAAATGGGTCTAGTGGCATTTATTTTCGAAAACCGTTTACTAATACAAAAAGGTATTAATTATTGTTAAGCTAACTGCATTTTTTTTTGTTTTTATCATGATTCGTCGGAAATATTAATCTAGTTAATAAAAAATCGATAAAATCTAAAATGCAGAGGTAATTTTTAAATGTATTGCAATTTAGCATCAATCGTTAGGGGTGTTTTTGTTAAGCATTTTATTTTTTATGGAAAAAGCAGTGTTAGGCATAATAATTGTAACTTCAACACAACAAATTGCTTAAAACAAGTACCTGAAGTTAAAATAAAAAATCTGCGGTTATATAAGTGAATTTAAATCAGTTTAGGGAAAAATAAGAGGTAAAAAGAGGGTGAGGATATGTCGCGACAATATGCACCTGCGTGTAATGATGCATGAGCTGTGTGTGTTATATGTGTATATGGACCCCTGTAGATCTTTTCAAAACAGATCCCAAAATATACCCTTTGAATGTACTGATGGTAATACTATTAAATACTAGATACTTTTTGTCTGTATATATTTTCTATTGTCAATATTTTTTTAAACTCACCTTACCCATCGTGGTATTGTTTGAAATTTAGCGGATTTGGGGTGAAAAAGCTGTATTGTGATTGTGTTGGTAATTGTGTTAGTTACGGTTGGTGCGTCTACATTATGATAAAATAACAAAATATTTAATAATATATTAAGATTTTACTGTGGAAAAATTTATTTGGTCGAATTTTCTGCAGATTTCAATGTAGCTTTTTGTGAACGTAGTTGCGTAACCACTGATGATGGAGCTTGGAGCCCCGAAACAGGTTTGGTATAATGAAGCAAGTATAGTAATATATTGAATTTAATTCTTATTACATATAATTTACTCCACTCTAAAATGGACTGCTTCTTTCTAATAAAATATTTGTGTTTGATTAGATATTTAAATATTTATTTGATTTTTACTTAGATTCTCTCCGAACACCATTCAACCACAAAACTCAACACCTTGCTTCACCCTAGTAGAAAAAAAAATTAAAACTGATACAATTCAGGTGAATTTACAGATAATTTTTTTTTTCAAAAACGCCTTGCATCGTAAGACTCAATGGGACTAAGAATTTTTTTTTGCACATCAAGAAATAAAAAAACGTTAGCAAAAACCGAAAGACTCTCTGCTAGCCAGATGGCTTGTGATTTCGAGACATTAACTCATTCGTGGTGCTGAGAACTATGCCAGACTCTGATTATTGTTTATGCCAATATTCTAAGAATCGAGTATCAAGAAAATCTTTAGGAAATCTTTCCATGTTGATCAAATGCCCATGAACCGGCACCTAATTGCGTGAAAATAAAAAGTCGCCCTCGTATATCATTAAGAAAAGTGACCAGAATGAACGCCGTTTCATTCCATTATACCCAAATTGACTTGTCAAAATAAAATCTAAAGCAAGTGCGGTCAGGTATGATTGTTAAAGGAAACCTCATGAATTAAAATGTAATAATATTGTGGGTGCGAAAAGATCATAAATAAAATGAAGACCTCGATGACCCAATATGAAATTTATGTTGTAATTAAAGGATATTACTCCGGAGAACAATAAATTCGAACTGGTGACGTATTATTTATAGAGCAATATAATGTCTTTTCTAGAGAAAGCGAATGAAATGATAGAAACAAAGGGCTTTGGAGGAGAGAAAAAAAAACCATCCAAGAAAACAGAACTATAGTAATCAATGGCCGAAGTGTATTGCTTAAATCAACTGCTGTAACACGAAACAAACTGTCAGCAAGGGGCAGTTATGGACCATCATCTCACATATCGCAGAGGTAAGAGTGTCCACAGTTCGTGGTGATATAATAAAGTAATCCCTCCAAAATGTCGACCGCTCTTGGGTTGCCTATAAACATAACCATAATTCAGTCTTCCGCTTGCTCTTTGCCCTCATACAGCAGGTCCGGCTCTCACGCCGATTCTATTCAAGAAATTGTAATAGAGGGTAGTTTTATAGCTTCTAGAGAATAATAATATGTAGAGCATTTTTCCTATGGCTAGATTTTGACCTTTCATTATGAAATAAGGCATACAACATGTCTTTCCAAAGTTAAACGGTTTGTCCGATGAAGTTCTTTGAATTTGTGCTATTTGGTTTTTTCAGTTTTAGTTATTTATCTTTTTTAAAGGGGTCAAGATTAAGAAAAATTCTTTTGAGGTTCAATTTTTGGGGTCAAAATAATACTTTGTTTTTCTATAAACATGGACCTTAAAACCACTATTTTAGGGCTATTTTTTTTAACTAAAATCAATTAAATTTCGAAGTCCTATCACAATTGTAAACTATAAATTTTTGGAATAGACATCCTTTCATCAACTTGCAGCAATTTTTGATGTAATGACTCTGCAATCACATTTTGATATTATGAGCTTAAAAGTCATGGCTTGATAAAGATGGAAGAGAAGTTTTTTTGGCCCTAAAAATCAAATTAAATAGTAAATATCTATTTCTCTAGCAATAATATTTTTTTAATTAATTTACAATTTATCAACCTTCTGGCTGGGTTTGTCTCCATCATTAAAAAGCTTGACTTGAGTATACTGAAGCATTAAATTTATATTTGACGAACGTGCTAAAACACGAGCAATGCATTATATTTTTATGTAGTAGCGTTATGGAATTCTCAAGATATGTATTTTAAATGGCTGTTTATTTCAGGTTATAATGGTCCCCACACAATATGGTAACGACTCGTGTTTAGTTAATAAATACATAATAAATTCTAACAATTGGTCGGTATAAGTCCATTTCTTATTATTTACGAACCTTTTGTTTTTGAACATTAAACAGTTAATGAAGTATTGTTTAGTGATTTTTTAATAATAATTTTTTATATACTAGTTTGCAGACAAAACGTATTAAATCATGCCAAAATAGCTTTTTGGTCCTAAAAGAAAATAAATATCACTTTTAAATTAACAAGAAAAGTGTAATTTTCAAATATATACGTATTAAATCAAAAAAATTAAACGAAATATATTTTAAACTTTTAGACAGAAAACTTTCACAGGAAACTAAACTTATAGAAACAATGCTTACTCTACTCTATTCCACTGCAACTTTGCAACTATAAATTTGACGCAGGACTTGTTTAGAAGCATTGTTTCAATTCATAAATTCAACAAGAAACCTTAAAATGCAAAACTAAAGATTTTTAGAGACTCCTTAGAATTTTATTGAAGCCTGCAAAACATTTAATAGTGTTAAGAAAATATACCAATGCTAAAGTTAATATGTCACTACCCAAATTGCCCTCAATGCTCCAATTTGGAGCTTTTACGTCGATTAACTTTAGTTTTATTAAAAAATGAACAGATTTTGATATTTTTGTTTTTATATACTGTTCAACTTAACCCGAATCATATGAATATGGATGAAAGTTTAAATAAAAACTGGCACAGTGGCAAGTTATCGAAGAAACAAATGAATTTTGCAAATATTGTCAAAAAAGCAAATTTGCGACGTACACTTTTGCCAATTTGCTTTTCTCTTCTAATATAGAAATGTCAATATTTAACTGAGTAAAATATGGATGTTCAACACCCTTAGAGTGTGGATATTATTAGAGGGTCAAAATCACTTATACTGAATGATTTTTACCCCCCAATGTAGAATTTACTTAAAATATATCATATTTTCACTAGTCCAATCATTTTAACATTTTTTTTTTGGTATAACTACATGCAATTAAGGGATACAAGCTTGTAGTCTATTTTTTGAAAATCGACGCTTTTTTCACCACCCGTCGGTACCAATAGATATTTTTTCTGTGTATTATTAAGGAAAATATTAATCGTCTATGGTAATGAATATACCAAGAGCAGGTCTAAAAGCCAATAATTAGTTTTTAACATTATTTATTGCCCGTGCAATTAATTGACATGAAATCTTATATAGGTATTTACTAATAGAATTCTGTCAAAATAATAAACACTAAAAATTAAATAAAAATAGAAACACAATAATAATAAATACTAAGATAGCAACTGTTGCAAAAGGTATGAAGTCGGCATATATACAAGGTGAGTTAGTTGCCAGGGATCCAGAACAGAGACAGATTATTGTTTCTCGCGATATTAGAAAGTCTGTTTTGACAATTCTATACTCACTATTTACTAAGCATATACGGCAAAAAATGCATTCGGAAATTGCGCTGCAAGATTCTTCCAAACCCTCTCCAGAGCCCAGATCTTGTCCCTTCAGACTCTGTTTGGACTGGCTACGTGGATATAATATCGGCTCCAACAAGGAAACAGTCAAAATTAAGTTGAATTTGGAACTGTATGAATAATTTGTCTCATTAATTTTTAAATGACCCTCGTCTAACTGTTCGCTGTTGTTTTTTTTCAATATCACAAAAATCTAAAGTTTCTGTAGATTTTCAAGTAACAATTCTACAAACTAGAAAGTATCCAAAATCACCCACAGTTTTGTGTCTGTTTCCAATTTTCTATTTAACATTCGTCGCCAGAATATTGAATTTCTTTTGTGTAAAATATGCTGTGCAATTTCTTGTTAGAGATTTTTTTATTAAATTTAAGACAGGGCGATATGTGTAAATGGCATCAACTCAAAATGGAATAGGTCTCATAACAGTATTTCTTTTCATATGCGGGTGATATGGTAATGAAGCACATCAATGTCATCATTGTAGGCCCCCAAAAATAGTAAAATAGAATCGAGAGTTGGAACAGATAAGAAGAATGCAGGAGGGATGGATAAGTATGAGAATCTGAGCCTATTGTTCTGAATCGTTTACTATAGGGTGTCAAGTGGTCACATTTATTTGTAGTGTGTAGGATAAATGTGACAAGCAAAATATGTCCCATGAGTCAGTGGTCGTTTAATCACTTTTATACAGTTTCGTTTATTATTTATTATGTAGGTAGTATATGTACAAAATCACATATTTTGTTGCAATCCTGGAAAGCAGTTTTCACGTTAGAAGTCACATAAGTCTGCTTATACTACTCCGACTTCCAAAGAATCTGTTGGAATATTTTATGGAATGGCTAAACTTCATGAAATTGCAATATAGTCAGTTTTAAAAAAATGAAATATATATAAAAATCAGTAAAGACAAAAACAATGAAACCAAAACACACACACAGCATTCAGTCATAGGGGCTAAAAATCCTGGCATAGAGTAATTTTGCCTTGAAGAGTTTGTGTCCTTTATAAGCCATAGTTTTACTAGGATGATATTCTTGACTTGAAATTCCATTTTCTCGATAGTTGAAATTTCATCCTTCCTCTCCCAGTAAGTTAAGTAAGCTAGGAAAATTTTTATATTGCTGTTTGGTTTATTTATTTTCAGAACTGGGTCTGAAATAAGTTTTAACTTCTTAAAGCTTACTTACTTTTTATAAGCCGTAAATAAGGACAACTCCATAATATTGCTGTACGTAATGTATATTCAATAATAATTATATTTAGATGCGGCTCACTTCTTTTCTACAACGAACGTCTGCTAAACGGCGAGATATCCACTGTTGTTTCGTATTGCAAAATTATTGACATTTAATTAATGACTAAAATTAAATTTTCCTAAAATAATGTCGACATTTACACAATGAGTAATGAAATTAGACATTTATTTTAATTTATTTTTGTACAGAGAATCGTTAGGTATTATTGTTTCGAAATCTTAGGCGTGAGATTCTATTAAAACGATTTATCACAATGCACAATGCTTATTATTTTTAAAATATCTATATTCTTTGCTTAAAAATATCCATTCACTCACTAACGAGTATTAAATAGTCCAACTCATGGATTTGTGTTGTGAACCCTAAGATGTTGGTCTTAAGAACATCCTTGTTCCTCTTTTGCTGCCCTCCCTGTGAATAAACAATTCTCTTTGGAAGGCGTTCTGTTGGCATGCGGATTACGTGGCCAGTCCTTCGCACCTGTTGCCTCACAATCATGGCCTCAATGCCAGTTGATTCAGCTTCCTCCAAAATATTTAGATCACCCTAAACAGAAACTGTTGCATCAAAATCTGTCAGGGAACAAACATCCAATAAATCTTCATCCTGCAATGCTTACGATTTTAGATAATTAAGAAAATTTAGTGATATTAAATGACGGAACTATTACGTTTTAAATAAAATTAAATTCCTTATAATGTATAGCCTGTTTATCTTATATTATTATGTTACACTTAATCTATTAACATGAGTCACATCATGCTTATTCAAACAATATCTACAACCACTTCTTTGTGAATTAGGACCAATATGTGGCTTTCTGAGGGTAACTAGGTACCTGCTAGGCAAAAAGACACCTGCAAAATGAAAGTATGTGTCATGCCCGTATAATATTACACAGAACAATGTATTTAACGCAGCGGGAAGCTAAAAGGGAAAGAAAATATACTATTGAACCTTATTTTTTTCACGAAAAGGAGGTCATCATCACTCATCATTTGCAGAGGTCTTATACCCATATCACTAGAATCAGTGAGTAGTTACAAATCAATTTAATTAAAGTGTTATACTGGTTTATAACTGCTGAATTTCTTACAATTGGAACACTCATGTAATAATGATGGTTTATTACGATTGATATAAAAATAGTAAAGATAGTAGTTTCCTTAAGATATGCTTTATTGTCAAATAACAATAAAAAATAAAACTCAAATGACAATTCTGAAAGCTAAATAAAATATATTAATTTTCCTTCAACTCTTTCTTTTGCGCGAAAGACACACATTTTTTTCCTTATTAAACCAGAATGACCAGGGATTCAGACTAGAGTCAGATTATTGTTTTTTCCGAAACAGAAGTCCAAAATTATTATCTCTCTTAGTATCTCTGATCTTCTAATATCATTCTCCAAACCTAACCTTTTTTTCGACTTTAATAAATATATTTGCAATAAAACACCCTTAAAATCGCTACCCTCGTAACTTATTTCTAGTAAGTAGCAGATGTAACTTTTGTTCAGACTAGCACAATTTTTATACGTCTATAAACGCTTAAAATTAACCTAGTAAAAGTTGCGATAGCCACATTTAGTTCTCTCGAACCAATAAAAAAGTAAGCATTTAACCCATTTAATTTGTGTCGTTTACCCTTAGTACCCCTGTGTTCATTCTAACATTTAGATTTAAAAAGATTTCATTTAAAACGAAAGATATAAACATTTCCCCATATAAATTTGGGTGTACGCAGCATCATTACTTTTTTAGGTTTAACGAGAAGTACACCCCACAAATTTACCGTTGCACATCAAAGAGAGTAAACTAATAAAAATAAACATTTAATGCTAGGTATAGGGATTTTATTAACAAATAAAATATCATGTAAGTTTACATAAATCATTATCCAAAGTCAACGTAACATTAAGAGATTTTTTTGTGTATTTGCTTCAAGGGATAATTTTATTTTTGTATAGGCGATTCTAATCCTCGAAATCAGCTTAGCCTGGACTTTGAACAGGCCCTGTGCAACGAAAAAAGATAATATTTATGAAATTATCTCAACAAAATATATTTTTTGCAAAAAATGAAGCATTGAGTGATTATTTAATATTATAATAAACCCGACATTCATTATTAAGTGCTATTATGTTGCTATTAACAGTATTTTTGCAGTATAAACTTAACTATTATGACAAAAGCTATAAATCAAACACAAGTTTAGAACAATATGGATAATAAAAATAAAGAAAAATATTTTAATGTCTTATTTACCATATATTTTTTTCCGTGTGGGTGTGTCGTTTATGTACACAATAAATTGTAATAACAAGTTGGGGAACAAGCTTTTCTTTTTAATGATATGTCTGTTTAGAATTTTGTGATTTGTCACATACAATTAAAGAGAAACACTTTTAGAACAAACACAAAGTGTTATGTTGCCTATACAGATCATATCGTAGGCCCTTGGCTTTTAAATTATATTAGGGAGCCAAGCACCTTCTGAATCCACGCTTTTTAAATCTTTACAGCTCTGCTACAGAAGTTTATGGGGGGTTCATTTAAATTTGAAATGTGATGGAACAGTCGCTCTGACGTTACCATAAAAACCACCAATTTATTTGATCATCTGATTTGATCCAGAATTGCTTCGCACGCATTTTATGTCTTATTGCCAGCCAATTACCTACAAACTCCATCATCAAATTCTTAATCAGTGCAAATTATCCGGATAGATGTTTTATGTTGCCAAAACAGCATTAAACTTCGTGACATAACATCACGATAAAATTAATCCTAATTTTCAAGGCATTACAGAACTATTTTTTTTTATATATACAGGGTGTCCGGAAAAAGGAGGTCAATCCGTTAACCACAGATTCCTTAAGCAAAAATAATATGAGTTTTAAAATGTAATTTTTCATTTTAGCCCTCCATGTTCGATATACAGGGCGTCAAAGTTGAAAATTTAAATCCAATATTTTTAAATAATTCTAGTATTTATTGAAATATTGGATTCAAATTTAGTGTGTTGCTTCAGCATAAAGAGCTACTTCTTTCCAAAAAACAACACAAAAAGCAATGTCTTAATAGCCAAAATACGGGATGTTCAGTACCCATTGACCCCCCCAAGTTTTTATTACGTACGCCAATGATTTTTAAACTAAGTTTTTATAGGTTACTATGTATTTGTGATTATTTTTTAAAATTTGGATAAAATCACTTGTTTTTGAGATATTTGGAAAAGTATTGTTTGATGCCTCGGCGGCTCTGGCTAATTCTAGAATGTTGAAATATCAAGCAACTCTGATTTTAATTTGGATACCTACTTAAGCATTGTGTTATTGTTGTCAAATTAGTTAGACAAAACATTTGGTTTCATCTTGATGGTGCACCAGCACGTTTTGCTAGGAATGTAAGGGGATACTTATATGAAAACTTTCCTCAACGTTGGACTGGGCGAGGCCAAGATGCTCCTGTTAAATGGCCACCCCGATCCCCAGATCTTACTCCCTTGGACTACTTAGTCTGAGGTTGTTGTTCCGATTTTGAGTGAAAATCATTTAATAGAGAGAATCTTACAAGCTGGGGAAGACTTTAGGTTGTAGCCTCATATTTTTCAAAGACTAAGATTTTCTTTACTAAAAAGAGCTCGCATTTGCATTGAAAAAAATGGGGGTCATATCGAGCAATTTCTTTCGACTGGTAGTTTTTCTAATGTTTATTTAGTTACTTTTTCATGTTTTTAATAGAATATGTTTCAATAATTAATATTTGACTATGATGCTTCAAATTAAGTTAAAAATAATAAACAATTTCGTGTTCGTAGTGTTTAGTTTTATTACCTTTTCGCAAACTGTACTTAATTTGATGCACGGTAATGGTAATCTGAGTTAAATATGCTTGATTTAGTAGTGAAAATACCGTGAGCCGCGTGGACAACAAGAGCCAATACTTTTCAAAATATCTCAACAACAAATGATTTTATCCAAATTTTATAAGAGTTAAAAAATAATCAGAAATACATAATAACCAATAAAAACTTAGTTTAAAAGTCATTGGCGTAGGTAATAAAAACTTGGGGGGTCAATGGGTACTGAACATCTCGTATTTGGGCTATTATGAAATTCTTTTTTCTGTTCTTTTTTGGAAAGAAGTAGCTCTTGATGCGGAAGCAACACACTACATTTGAATCCAATATCCCAATAAATACTAGAATTATTTAAAAATATTGGTTTTAAATTTTCAACTTTGGCGCCTTGTATATCGAACATGGAGGGTTAAAATGAAAAATGACATCTTAAAACTCATATTATTTTTGATCACGGAATCTGTAGTTAACGGATTGACCTCCTTTTACCGGACACCCTGTATATGGTGTAAGGGGTAACTAAACTGATCTGTCAAAAATTAATCAATTTATATTGTTGGATTTAAAATAAGGGCAGAACTTCGATCAATATGTCCAAGATATAGAAGAGGAAATAAGTTTAGCAAAATATAGATTTTTATTTGAACATATGTTTAAAAGATCCATTAACTCAAAATACGCAATACGTTTAATATATGGACATATCGAATTAGTTGCTGAGTACATAGTTGAATTAGGAAATATCGGGTGTTTGCTCTCCAGGGACGTGAATCCCCTTATACATGTTATTTTTTTATTCTGTAAGGTCTTGGGGTTATAATCTTTATAATACTGTCTAAGCATAATGGTGTATATGGGTGCTAATGTTCATTTTGATATCAAAAAAGAAAATATTAAAAAATAAGTTGAGGTAGTCCACAGGGAAGTAGATTGGATTGAACTATTTATAAGCGCCCCAACTAAATCTAGATCAGAGGAATGTTTTACTAATTAACTACATCCGGTCACTTTTGAATGGTATTTTTCCACAAGCACCTTAATTTTGAGGCCCATGTTGAGACGGTTTGTGCTAAACTCAACAAATGTTTTTTCCTTATTCTTCCATTAAAAGCTTCCATTAGCCTTTGCGAGATTTTGAGTGTTTACTACAGTTCTATTCAATCAGTTCTGTCCTACAACCTGGTTATTTGGGGACAGTCTCAAGATATTAATAGGGTTTTCGTTGCCCAAAAAAGAATTGGCGGATTAATTTTTGACATTTCATATCGCCAATCTCGTAGGGACATTTCCTGAGTCATTTTCATATTCATTAAATCATCTTTAAAGCAAGTTCTGGACAACAGCAATTGGTAGGCAATTGATCTTAAACATCTTCTTCATCTTCAGTATAAAAATCGTCTTCAGCGATAAATACCTCATCGTTAGTTGATTTACACAGAAAAGCAGCATTTTCATATTCATTAAATCATCTTTCAAACAAGTTCTCGACAACAACAATTGGTGAGGCTATTGATCTTAAACATCTTCTAAATATTCAGTATAAAAATCTTCTTCAGCGATAAATACCTCATCGTTAGTTGATTTAGACAGAAAAGCAGAAGAAACAACATGCACAGAAAAAAATTTTTGTTTACAAAAAAAAAACACATTGTTGCTCTTCAAGGGGCCCCTTTAGATCCGCCTTTAATGTGTTTTAATAGAGCAGCATTCGCCCTGTATAAAACTAATGTTATGACCTATAAGTTTCTTCAATCCTGATATTATTTTAAACGATTATTTATGGTACACATTACTTGTCCACATTAGTTTGTTTCTTTCCGCAGTTTCAGATAACGGCACTTCAAATGAAATTGTTTATTGTTTTAAATCTAGGAAATGCTTTATCAGCATTTCAGCTCTGCTTATTTTGAATATTATTATCAAATACAGTTAGCGATAATTTTATAATACGTAAAATTTTATTGTTTTATAAGTTAATACTTCATACCTATCAATACATAAATATTGCTTAAACACACAAACCATGTACAAGTATAATGAATTTATTGTAAGAAAAAAATTAGTTTCTATGAAAATAATCCCTGGTCGAGATAATTTACCTACAATACACAGGGTGTCCCAGAACGGGGAAAGGAGGAGGTCATTCAGAATCTCTCACAACATTGAATCAAAAATATGCGGCAGAAGCCTAGACAGTACAGTATTAAGAAACATTTGGCGCGCTAATGGTATCCAGAAATATTTTTGTAATTTCCAGCTATTAATATTTTTACTTCAAACAAATAAATAATACATTGGAAGCCCATTTTTATGCAAAAGCATAAAAACTGTATGCTGTACCATATGTGAGGTGTAGTAGGACATGCGATATGTAAATGAATTTGGAGATCATTTTAATAAATGAAAATAGAGGGCGTTTTGTGATGTTACAGCACACGTGTGTGCTACGAAGCATGTCGTGTATTTGTGTATGTATATTATATTTTTTAATAAAACGAATATCAGCATATTAAAAAAGGCATATGGTTGATTTACAAGTAGTTAGGTAAGGTTCAACATTACCTTATTATTATCATTATGTTTCTTTTTTATTTTAATTGCATTCAAGTGGTTCCGTATTCGAGATTATTGACATTGCATTAAATTTTATAAAAAACTAATCTATATATGGGCTGTATTAAATAACTATTAAAAGTTATTATAAAATATACAGTGTGTTTCAAAGAATTGGTCCAAAAATAAAAGCACAAAGATTTAAAATATTGTATGACAAAGTCGTCCTTAGCAGCTTCGTTGCTCAGACATTTTAAAAATTATAATAATCTTACCACGATTGTTTTATTCCCGAGTGGATGCCATTTATCGTTAATCAGGATACACCTTGTATAGTGTTCATGGTAATTAGCCATATGACATGATTTTCTAACATACAGGTGAGTATCTAGTAAAAGGGTGAATAAGCATAGATTATTTTATAGTCTAGAATTGAAATGAGTTAGCACCTAATGACCTATTCGTCACGTCCTACATTATTTCCGCATGGGAAACACATGTTTTATTTTCAACCAATTTAATGAACATGAATTTGTTTGATTTATCATGATAAAATTCTTTACCTTTAGGACACTCACACCGTTCAAAATTTAAGGATACGCCACCAGCCAATGGTCTCTTATTTTTTGGAAGAGGTGTTTGTATTTGGAGAACATATTGACGTTTTTAAGGGAAATTAAGTATCAAAACTGACCTATAAACAGAGAAAAAATAAACGCATTGTACCAGAATAACGCTTGTAGATTTGCTGCAATTCAGCTCCTCTCTGACATCAAAGTATTTGATTGAGTAAATCTGCTTCAATTCATCTTTTTTTAATAACAAAAATGGTCTTCCATTATTACTTTTTTTTTGAGAAAGTGGTATGCTTAAACCTTCCATGTTTTTCTGATGCAGTCTAGCTAATGGTCAATATCTTTGAATATATTCACTTTTAATCTTCCCCACATACTGTATAGCTGTGCTATCTTCCTCAACAACAAATTAGGAAGTTTTGCTTTAAAAATGATGAAAAATGACATGCATAAATATGATCAGTCACGTGACTGTTCTGGCCTCTCAAAATTGACATTTCTTTCGAAAAAATCAAAGAATGGCCTTATTTTTTTAAATTTCAAAAGATGTCAAAGGAAAAAGTGGTTTGCATTTTACTTTTTTACCCATGTACCAATTTTTTAGCCTTTTTTGTTCAACACTATTGTAGTATTCTAGGATAATTTTGATTTCCAATTTATGATAAGTTTTCAAGTAGTGATTTGATGCGCTTAACGCTGAAGTCCGAAAGATATGTAGATTCAGGATTGGTTTATTGTTTTCAACTGTTTTATTCAGTTTAAAAATCCGAATACGCTTATTTTTGAAAAATTCAACAATTCTCGTGTTTTTGGTATAACTTTAAAGGGCTATGGTGTCTTAAAATGGAAACTGTCAAGAATTTTGGACCCAAAAAAGCGCTCATGACAGTTTTTAAATATTCCAGTAACTATCGGGAATTTTTGTTTTTTGAATATAATTGTATTTATTCTACAATTAAATAAACTTCATTTGATAGATTATACACTTATTCCCGCGCTTTAAATCTTCGAAATACTTCTAGAACTCGACCGTTTACTCTCGTATATTATTGGAGTAAATTTAAGATTCTCCTGATATTCGGGAACAGAAGCAAGGAACACAGGACCAACTCAAGTTTTAATAGTTCTGCATCGTTCCTGATTTGATATAGTGACTCCTGAGCAACTATCAAGACATGAGCCAATTAATCATCAGCGGCGCTCATTTATAATGATATTTTGCACTTTTATGATTTAATCAATTGTTGATTTTCCAAGGCGACAAGGAGATCTTCACGGCCTTGGAGACTATATTACTCCTAAACCCTTGTTGGACTGATGACAAAACGTTTAGAAGACAATGAGATAGTACAAATAAAATTGACAACATTGCTTTATATCAAATATATTTTAGAGTATGTTCATGCACCTCGAATTTAAAGATCAGATAGGAATTATTATTCTTGATGACATACAGTTATTTAAAACATACAGGCGATTCAAACCAGTAGGCGATTTTATACATGGAAAGGTAGTTATTAAAGTTAAGATCGCCCACTGTTTTTTAAAGAACTCATTTCATATAGGTGCTACTTGTATTACACAAAAATCTGGTTTGGACCAGGCCTTCACTTCAATTTATTCAAGATAGCCTACTGGGTTTATGTTCTTCTCTTTTGCATGTATAATTTTCATCTGACATATTGTCTGAATCGTTTTAACGCTACACGGCCCAACAATTAAAATACATCGAATTTGTTCTCTACCGAGAAATAATAATTGCCATTTACCAATATTAATATGCAATTCTTTACAATGTATCTTTTCCACATTATTTGTGTTTTCTACAATGTTACTTGGACCTGTTGCTATAATTTATTACTTTTTTATTGCGCTTATTTTTTCAATATGGTTACAGGCGTAATTAATTTGTTAGATAGGAACGGACCAAAGTTGAATCCTTGTGGAACACCAGAAAACGATGGCTTCATAAACTGTATATATGTTGGTTATGTTACATTTCATATAGATCGTGCATTGTCAAATAGTATCTGCGCTTGCATAAATTTGGAGAAACCTCAATGTTATGAATATGGTTACACGTTATGACATCTACGCTTAACCCTTTACACAGTATTTGGAAATTGTAGGGTTAATGCATAAATACATATACGTTCACTTTGGCCAAATGCCATAAACTGCCTTTAGTCTCGTCTATCAAATTCAACATTAAAGTGGTTTCCGCAACCAGAACAGCGTTATTATAGACTCTATAGGCGACACACAAGGGCGTGTTTCTCCCCCAATTTTACGTAGATACACATACATATTATATGTATGGGTTTCTTTTATTATAATTAATTATTTGACATCAAGCGAATATCGTCCTTATGAATTCTATTAACATGTGAATATGGGAATCTATCTATAGGTAATTTATCATTAGCTCTATATACGCATTTCTATATCATAATGTCATGTCATCGTCAAATGACATTTGCTGTGTATTGTATCTATTGTAACGGTTACATAGCCATAAAACTAAAATTCAGTCGAAAACACGTGAAATTAGTATAGATTTACAGGGTGATTTTTGCTTAAAAATTACCGCATGTAGTTGTCAAAGGATCATTATGATAGAAAGAGGTCTATAAAAACGTTGAGAGTTATGTTATCCCATTAGTGAACAATGTCCCTTTAAATGGACGCATATATTTGCCATTATTGCGGAGTTAGAGGGGATGGTTTTGCGTAACGCTAAGCAAAAGCCATTCGAAGGTAGAAAATTTACGGTTTTATTTTGCCTAAATATTTCAATATGGCCTCTTCGTTATGACGGCAGTTATGGCGGGTAACTAAATTGTTAGTTTATCTAAAAAAGAAGCGTATTTTTGGGAAAATTGTCTTCGTAACTAATTTGCAAATATTTACTTATACGAATGGCTTGTTACATAAATTAACAAGACTTTCAGTTATGTTGTGTGGTTTACCATAAGTGAGATTATAACCTAACTATTTTTCCTTGTGATTTTTATTCATTTTGTGTCAAAAATGTGATTAAATAAAGTTTTCTACATAAAAAAGGCATACTTCTTTTTTCTCGAAAAACTTAAAGGTTTTCGAGAAATTCGAGTTTGATAAAATTTAGAATAAAACTGGTCGTTAGTACAAAGCATTAATAAAATTTTGGAAAACTTTTCGTTAGCAAACTGTATTTTAATAATTTTATTAATGCTGTTTACTAAGGACCAGTTTTGTTTGTTTTCAAACTCGAATTTCTCGAAAACCTTTAAGTTTTTCGAGAAAAAAGAATTATGCCTTTTTTATGTGAAAAACTTTATTCATCACACATACACACACACATCACACTTTTGACACAGAATGAATACAAATCACAAGGAAAAAAAGTTAGGTTATAATTAAGGCAAGGGTCCCCCTCGTTTACCCGCCTATGCTCATCCTTTTTTATTCAATTTCATGTCAGTTTACGACATTTAATTAGGTGAATAAATATGCTACATTTGGTTAATTCATCTTTACTCGTTTCGAAAAAATCGTCCTCAGGCAGTCATCTTTAACACCCGGTATCTTTGTAAATAAGGACTTTTCGAAAAATTACAATTTAGGTTTTTTCATGATTAAATGTCCCCAATTCGCTCACAAATTTTGGCCATGTCTTTCTGAAACACCCTGTATAGTATCGATCTTATAGTTAAAATGAGGAATTAGATTTTGAACTGTTTGACAACTTATTTGTTCGCAGTATTTCTCTGTGGTTGCAACACTGCCTCAAAAATGTATATTCGCTTATAGTTTGTTGTTGTTAAATCATATTCAATGACTTCACCGTTAATTTATGTAATAAGCCAATTCATCAGCAAACCACCTGGTTGCAATAAGAAGAAAAAAAAAATACGCATAAATAACGATAATGATTTTTTTTAATATTTCTAAGTCTAATCTCTAGATTAACATATTGTTATCTGTTAATGAACGTTACTTGACAAACAAATCTGAATTTTAAGCCCAACGAAAAAAAAAATCATAAAAAAAAATTATACCACTAACAAAAAAAGCCAAAGTAAAAGCAACACGCAGACGGAAATAAAGGGATAAGTTTGTTAGAGAGCAGGTAAAAGTTTTCAGTGAGAAATAAATTATTCTTAGAGAATTATACAACCCATTTGGTGGTTAAAATAAAAATCAACCGTAAAAAAAACACACTATAATGGCCTAGGGAAGTTTGAATTAGACGAATATAGTCACAATGGCACCAAATGTATGAAATTTAACAACACTAGTGCTTTACTTTTATTTATAATGGACTATTGCATATAGATCCGTCAATCGCTCATGTAATGCCAATGCAGTCATTTGATTTTCAGCCACAAGATCTAACATCGTTTAACTCAATAACAGAAAATATACCTGAAAATATAGAAATGTGAACCAAAGCTAACTTCTTCAGAGCAACCCCGTTGAACTTCAAATTTTAAAGTCAGGATGATCAGAAGTATTATTTCTGGAAATCAATCTTTTAGATAAGGTCCTTAGCGTCGATACATTTCTAAATCAGTTTGGACGTCGAAGAATATGGATCCGCACATTGGCCAATCGGACTAATAAAATCCCAGTATTTACAAGAATAAAACAAATTCTTTTCAAGAATGTATTTTGGACACAGTGGAGTATTAAATTATGTAAACAAACAATTACTTGAACCACCTGGTAAAAGAGGTATTTTTGCTGCATCCCAAAGTGTTAATATTAATAACATAACGTTTATGCGAGAATATGAATAAAATTTACCACCTGTGAAAGTCAAATGCAAAAATAATAATGAAAGTAAAAAATGGTTTACCATAAAAAACGCTAAATAGAAAATCGAGACGGATAAAAAGCCAAAGGGTAAGTTTGTTAGATAGCAGGTAAAAATCTACCTCAAGTGCAAGTTGGTGCTATAAGCTCCCTTTTTTTTAGAGCAGGTTTACAAAACAGTATTGCATATGTATAACGTAAGACAGGTTATTTTTGTCTCATCTTAAATAATTACCCTTCAAAATGAAACAGGTTGTGAGATATTATACAGACCATTGTAGTTTTTTATTAACATTTTAAGGACAACGGAATCGTTTTTCTTGTTTGCATAAACGTATCTTCTGGTACTTCGGAATGAAAATTAAGCTGGTGGTTGCACGCAACTCGTAGTTTAAAAGTTGTATAAGAAGATTCACGTTTATATATTACCTGCAATAATTAAAAAAAAATGTAAAGACAAGATCGTTAGCACTAATTATACGTTCAATACGAGGTTTATATTGGTTATAATTAATGTAAAATCTAGAACTGGTACCATCAACTATAAAGTCACAATTTCATTTGGAAATATTACTTATGCTGCACCTGATCGATAGATTTTATTGGAGATACTCCAAGGTTTTTATTTTAAAACATCCACCTGAGTCTATAGAGTGTATATAGTAATTCCATATACCTTAGAGACATTACCAAGGCGTGAGATTGGTCCATACTTACTGATAATAGTTACAATCTTCGCAAACTTTCAACAAAATTAAAATTTGGGACACATAGCGGTGTGGTATAAAAAGAATACAAATTAGACAATCTTCCTTCCTTTTGTCAACAGAACATGACATAAAGAAGCACTGCAAAGAATTTACCATATTATAATATTGGAGAAAAAATGTAGTTTGAGACTGTATATTTCGTAAACTAAATTTTATTTGTTACACTTATAAGACACCCCTATATTTATCGTCCATTAATGTTATTTGTGTGTGTCTGTGTCAAATTGAAATGGCTCTATCCCCACAGTAGTTACAGCAATATGTCATGTTGTCATCCAGAGAAAAGAATAATTATAGTATAACCAGATGTCAGGTAAGCTGACCCCAGAGTCAACCACCTACATACTGTTTGCAACCCTTTAAAATAAATTGGTTTTTACGGGTTTCAATCAATATATTTAATTAAAATCATAGTAGATGATGGTTTTAAACATTATATATATATATATCACTTGAAGCTATTTTTGTGGCACCAAAGTCGACTTGCCTACATAATCCAATTGCAGGATCTAGAGCGATTTTAGTTGCTTCTCACTGTATATTTTTAAGAAAATAGGTTACCATACTATTAAGTCTAACAGTAATTACTATGTACAATGCAAAACAACCGTGTCTAATTTTCATTTTAACAATTTTTTTAAAGCGATAGGTCTAGGTCTTCAAACCCATAATTGTTGTCTTTTGTTCTAATTTTTATGTTTTGAAAACACAATGCATAGGGTGTTTACATGTTTTTGATATCAATTGTAGCTTATATTTTTACTAATTTTTTAGGTCGAAAATATTTTCAGGAAGTCGTATTTAATATTATAGTGATTTAAAATTTTATTTAATATCTACTATACCTTATGAAAAACATTCCCACGCATTCAAGTGAAAGCTATGAAAAAGAAATAGAAGTCTAAGTACTGCCAATAAATCTGGACCAATAGACAGAGTAACAATTTACCGCCCTATATGTTTTCTGTACTACTCTTCGAAGGTTTACCAAAAGACTGTTCATAAAATCAAAAATTAATTAATTATGTACCAACAAGGTCATAAGGCTTCTTCCACAATCACTTAACTACAACAAATTTTGTAGAATTCCTACGCTCAGTATAAGGCAACAAGTTGGGATCTACACAAACTTTCGAAGTCTTTTTACGACCAAATAATTTCATATTCAACTTATTAATATATTTTTTTATTCTCTTTGACAGAAAACAGTTTGTAGTTTACAACGGCTACAGATCTCAGGAATTTACCACCTTGCTTCGCTAATTTTTTTCATGTTTAAACCGATTTATCCCGATTGTCTCAAGTTATGGTCTTCTTTTGCGGATGATTTGAAGTTGTCGCTCTCTAGAGTGACCTGGATCTTGTCACGAACTGTGTGCTAACAACATGCACATGTGTGACATTTCAATATGATTTTACTATAGGATAGTTAGATTTCTCAATAGAGTCACCCCAAAGAGGTGAACATTTCCAAATATACATAGAACATTGACTTAAATTCGTAATTTTTATTTTGTAATGAGTTAAAACGTGCCTCTCAGACTATACCTAAAACATCCAGCTATATTTCCCCGAGATTTTCCTTTGGGAATAAACTTTTGTCGATGGTTTTTGAATGAACTTTCGCAAAACCACTTGTTTGTCCATGAAATAATGTTCATAAATGAAGCTTAATCCTCATAAAATGCTTTAGAAATTTTCACAATAACGCTGGTTGTGCCGAAGCAAACCCGCATGCAATTGTGAAATTTGTTCCTTATTTTTCTACTTCAAAACAGTTCAAAATACGAAAACAACTTCTTAGAATTCTTATGACAAAGTGAAGCACCATTTGGAAACAAATCAATTTTTCTTTTGAAAAAGCACCATTTTTTTATTGAAAATATGCATGATCCTAACATTGGACAATATCATTCAAATAAAAAATACAACAGTTTCTTAGCAATTTGTTTTGAAAAAAAAAAACCAGGGGTAAGATATGGTCATAATTTGTTACACAACTTATTAGGTACTTAAATTACTAATTGGAACAGATGAGAACAAAACGGTGCTTTAAATTTTAACTGTAATTTTATTGTTAATAACTTTGACATAAATATTTTTGGCAATTAGTGGTTTCTCCAAATGAAATCGATTTAGATAAAGCTACTAAGTTGAATAGTTGCTTCAGATAACAAAAATGTAGTACACATTTTAAAAGCGCACAAAAGAAATCGGATATTGTGAAATAATCTAATATTAAAATCTAGTTTACGATGTATAGTCATTATTGTAAGTTTAAACTACGTTTCTAGAAATCTTACTACACGTATGAGGGCTGGTGAAAATGTTTTTCCTTGCTATTTTGAAACACAGATGAGGGCATGGTAATATTCGTCAAATGTATAGGATTACGAGTAATAAGTTCCTTCTGATGCTGGTATTGAATATAGAATGAGAGGTCGTGTATATAAATTCCGAAGAGAGCATTTCGGAACCTCGTAATCTAACTCGTAGAAGAGCCTGCCCAGTATTGCAGTTTGTGCTCATTTAATAGCAGCGTTTTAACATCGGCTTGATAATTTATAATTTGTTTAGCCTTATCTGTTGCAATTGTGCTTTCATACGTAAAGTTAACTTTGAACATTGATGTTGTGTTCATATTTCCAAAATACTAGACTATCGTCATTCTAATTTGATATTATTATTCCCATTATTTAACTGATTGCCTTTATAATCTGTCATGTCAATACAAACGAAATTAAACGGATGCGAAAAATGTTTAACCGAGAAAATCCGTGTGTATCATTTCGGTGGCATTTCATTGTGTGATATACCGGGATTAGTGCTTGACAAACCTGGTGACAGCTAATCTCGTGGTTTAGTTAAATTTGCATATGTTAATTCTTCCGTTAGAATAATTGTATGTATTAGCATCGCCATACTGGCTTGGATAATCGGGCCAAACTCACAAGTCTAATTATACAGGGTGGCACATTAATGTGTGGGCGGAAGATATCTCAATATCTATAAGCGATAGACCAAAAAATCCTTTACAAAACTTTTAGGCACTGAAGAGATGTTCTCGATTATACACGGTAGTTCAAAAACGCAGACCAAACTTGCTTTTTCTTAATGCGACACCTTGTATATTTTAACAAAAATGAATGGCGCTCTAAAAGGCAAGAACAATGACATAAGGCTTCATAAGCCTAGGTCCAGTAGTTTTTAAAATATTTGTAAATAATGGTTAATTTTGACATAAATTTGAGGCGTTGTTGTTACTACTCGTACATTAACAATATACATACCAATTTTTCATGTCAGATCCATTTGAATTCCCTTCTTTTCTTCGTTTTACTGGATTTCATTGACCTCTAATACGTAATTTTTCAGAATGGTAACATTATCTAAATTGTATATTTATGGGAAAATCTTAAATGGGACACCCTGTATATCTGCCTAAATTGGATCTATTTGTATAATTTCTATCTATTTGCAAACTATTAAAACAAAACTGTAATTTAACTTTTTGATTTTTAAATAGAAAAAAAAAATTAAAATGACAAAAAAATTGCTACTTTTATTTTTTTTTTTGTTTCAATAATTTTTTATAAGAAAATGGTTAGCCTTAAGCTCATGAAATATGATATTAATTAAAAGTATGGGAAAGGAACTTCTCGAATTTACGCAGATATACAGGGTGTCCCATTTAAGATTTTCCCATAAAAATACAATTTTGATAATGTGACCGCCTTGAAAAATTACAAATTAGAGGTCAATGAATCCAGTAAAAGAAGAAAAGAAGGGAATTCAAATGGATCTGACATGAAAAATTGGTATGTATTTTGTTTCTGTAGTAACCACAACGCCTCAAATGTATGTCAAAATTAACAATTATTTACAAATAATTTAAAAACCACTGGACCTAGGCTTATCAAGCCTTATGTCATTGTTCTGGCCTTTTAGAGCGCCATTCCTTTTTGTTAAAATAATCAGGGTGTCGCATTAAGAAAAAGGAAGTTTTGTCTGCTACGCGTTTGTGAACTACCTTGTATAATTTTGAAGATTGGGTAATTTTATAACAAGCGTTATTTTTTAAAAAATACGAAACTATAATATTGATTGGTTGACGGTTGATCCTGCCTCAATCTCAATCAAAATAGGAAGCAGATACTTTGAGGAAAGAGTCTATAGAAAATCAGGAACCATATAGTTTGGCATAAACAAAGCACCAAGCTTATAGAATTCATGAAAGGAATTTTAGTTCTGTTGCAAAAATTAGTAGTAGTATAGACAACCTGTAGGTATATAAAAATAAAATGGCATCCTATTTATAAGATAATGTATCTGTTTTTTTATAGTATTATTGCATGTGTAGCTGTAAATTTAACACTTTTATGCATTTTAAATATCTGAATATATTCGTCATATAAAGCACCTAATTTACCCAATGTTTATTTGATACAAAATTGGATATCATGCAGTAGTAAAAGCCACACCTTTAAAATTATATGCTGCCCTAATGTAAGATTGGAAAAAAATAATTATCTTCTATCTCCTGTATATGCAACTAAAGCAGATAATATAAAAAAAGACCTGTCTTTCAAACAAGTTCTGTTCCGTGGTCTCGCAATACAATTGGTTATAAATCATGCATGCACACATAAAGACAAAACAACTTTTCATGAAGAATATACCATGGCTAAGAAAACTAATGTTACACAGCAAGAAGTGACTGTAATTTTGGGATAGTAATATTTGAAAAAGAAAATTTATTTGATACAGCAAACTAAAGCGCAATCGATTGTTACTCCCAAATCGATAGGTAAATTAGTAATTGTCCTCTAAGCATTCATGGGTTTTTGTTGCAAATTGAAATTTACAATCAGCCAACTTTCGTGGGTCTATTTCTCCTAATTTATATCAATTAAATTTAATTAACCGATTGATGCTGCAAAGTCATTTAATGGTTGGAGAAAGAAATCAAGTTGTAGGTACATGACAAATTTTCTTAATAAGTAATGTTTCGAATAAAACCACACTGCAAAGTTCTGTTGAAATTTTGAATGAATTCACTTTTATTCTATTAGTTAAATATTTAAAGCAGAAATATTTTTTTCCTTTAATTTCAGTCCTGTTGTACCTTAATTAATCCTTGTGTTATGAAATAAAGCTATTTTTTTCTCGATTTCTCATTGGTCGAAAGCCCTGCAAAACGTTGGCTATTTTTATATTGAGACATTATAAAAATACATAATTACAAGAATAAAACAAACAACAAATTCGCTTTCTTTATAAGGTATAAATCAAGGAGAATATTTGATAGTAAATATCGGAATACAACAGTTATATTTTGTAACCTAATATAGGTACATGTTACTATATAAAAATCATTCCATACTAACAACAATTATTACACAGCAATAATAATATTCATGTGTAACTGAGAGAAAATTACATATTGTACAGTTAAAAAGTTTTCTAAAGAAAAGACACAAAATTCCAGGAGTCTAATCCAACCATGACCCAAATATAAGTTATAGAACTTGAGGTTTGGCCGGCAAATAACATTCCCTAAACTTCCAATCCTAACCTTATACTTAGGTTAACATAGAGAAAATAAATAATTAACTTATGAACTATATTAATACTAATACCTAATCACAAATATATCACGTAACATACATGCTTCGTTAGTAGTAGTAGCATCGTCTATAAGGTATTCGAGTGTATCCAGAAAGCCTTGAAAATAGCATATTTTTCTATTTTCTTCGTAACGAGGCCTTTTTTGGTATACCTACTTGTTCAATTTGAATAATTTCGACTCGACAAGGATATGTTATCAGAGTCGTCGCTATCATTCCACTTCTCAACGGCATTCTTTCGTTTGTCCGTAGCACAGCGAGCGAAAATCATCATCTTCACCGTCACTCGGCGCTTCATCTAGATCGCTATCTTGGCCGTCTTTCTGTCAATTCTATGCTATTCTATTTAGTGCCTGATATTCTTTATCGTCATAGCCAAGTTCTTCTAATATCTTCAAAAATGCTTCTGCATCAGTCACAGTAGATGGGTCAAACTACATTTTCTCCAATCGAAAACAAAAGATCAACTTGCCTCTATAATAACAACAAACTCATCAATTCCTATGATGATGATTCCTATTTTTTTATGAAAATATTAGTAGCACTTGCACAAGATCTTCAGGACAATCTAAAAATGTTACAAATTTAAAAAATAAACAGTCTTAAAATTTACCAAATTCACAACAAAAAAAATGTATAAAACAGAATGAGATCATTTTTCTTTTGTTGTGAATTTGGTAATTTTTAAGATTGTTTAATTTTTAAAATTGTAATTGTTGTATAAATTATACAATGAGGATTATTGATCTCATTCTGTTTTATACATTTTTTTTTGTTCTGAATTTGGTAATTTTTAAGAATGTTTAATTTTTAAATTTGTAATTGTTGATAGTGTTGCTAAAAAAGAATAAATACATTTTTAGATTGTCCTGAAGAAGGCAAGAATTTACCTTCGCGAAACGTAGAAGAAGAAAAAATATGACCGGGAACTAAATAAAGAAACTTTGTATGATAAATCAGATGGTAGGCTTGATTGGGTTAAATCGATAATTTTAATTACTTGAAACTGCCTCATGTCGAAAATATCAAAAGATTGCTCATTTAAAATGGATATTTTACAGAAATTACAGATATTAACAATACTAAACTTGAATTCGGCAGATTTTATATCTGCTAAGGTTGCGCACGCTTGTTTAACACAAGTTTTCCGTTGGATTGTACACTAAAATCTGTCTTGGTTATTAGATTGATGCTACTGGGCTTACTAAGTTCTTAGCTGCGGGCTATCTAGATGCAAGAAACGTAGTGCAACGCGTTACATTATTTCTTATATATGCTATGAACAGATATATAAAAAAACAAAACAAAATAAAAAAAGAAATAAACATTTGCCTTACTGCTGAGTATCGAAACGAATGCCTATGATTCTCCTATTGTTTTCAATAAATGCGTGAATATTTCTTCATAGCTATTTTAGTAAATTTATCATTCAAATATAGGTATGTCTATTTTATATCTTATAAAGAAACGTTATTATAGTAAACATGATCCTATCTGCAGTGTATTGAATAATATATTTTGGATTATTATTAGACAACTAAAGTTTTTCATGCATATTTGCATAAGCGAGAGAGATAGATGCAACGCCACTGATTAAGTCGTAATAATTAATGATATTTGCGGAAATTTTGATGTTTTAGCCCCTAATCCACTCGCTCTGTCTCGCTTCACGATTCAGATTAATTCATTTTGAGGAGACTCACAACAGCTCAAATCCAATTAGCTGTAAGTCACAATGTATTGTTAGTCTCGTCCATCAATAAAATGACTTGCAGCTCTTATAACATATTTTCTACATTTACAGAGGATTTCACATTAGCAGACCGTGAATTGTACTTTTCTTTTTTCTTTATTCGTTGCCTAACATTTCATTTCTGATAAGTTTTTGTGTGAAGCGTTATCAGCTTTTTTAGTATAACGACACCTTCTATAAAAAATATAACTGATCGTCCTTCAGGGAATACCAAAATTCATTGTGCATCCAATGCAACTATTGTCGTGACGACCTCTTCACAGGGAGGTATACTCACAGGTTCAGAACAGATTGACACGGGGATTGATTTTTAGAAAACTTTCGACCGAGTAGATCACTATTTTTTTTGCTGAAAAATCTGGAGAATTAAGTTTGTAGAGTACGAAAGTTTTAAGTCCCTAACCATTCTTTTAGTTACGACGTGTCGCAGGGCTCCAATCTTGGACCCTTATTGTTTATTAATAATTTTCTTTATGCAAAATCTTAACCTAAAAAAGACTCTGTTATAAAATTAATATAGACAGGTTGTGCGAAATTGATTTACTTGGATGGAATTAAAAAAGACTAAATATGATAAAAATAACAAAATTTTGGGTACTTATAGAATTTGGCCGGAAAAATAACTGATATAAAATTTGTGTATATAGGGAGTTTCAGAAGAATTCGCAGCAAATCATTTAACTGGACTAAAAATATATTTGTTAATGTTCTCTAAAATTAAGTTTGTGCTCTAACGTATGAAAAAATTAATGTTGTGGATTTCTGATATTTATTATCATTATACCATCCTTGGTAACCTCTGACGAAATGGAAAAGGCAATAGCTTGTTAACTTATAACTGTTAATTTATGTTGAAAATGATACGACTTAGAAATTAACCATTTCAAATAAAACATAAACTCTATGATAACTTTGTTCTAAAATAATACTCATAATAATGTCAAAATGAATTTATTTTACAACGCGTTGTAAAAGTGTTAAAAATGTAATTTATGATACATCTAAACAATTTTAATACAATTGATTATATCAACATAACTGTCTAATTGACAATCACATATTATATAGTGAAATGCAGTAAAACTGTTTAACATTAAGGAAGTGCAGAGACAAGAAAACTGAGATTTATTAAACAATACTTAATTCCATGAGGTTTAATGTTCTTGAGTTCTTCGTTCACAAATGCAGTAAATAAAACAAGCTACTGGCCTAAGGCAACACGGCCAAAGTGGCGCCTACCGTTCGGAGGTTAAAGTAATCTCTGCCTGTTATTTTACTTGCGTATTCTTTCTAGTCTCACTGGTTTTGTTGTCACTAGCCCAAACATAGGCGTAACTAATTTTTAATTAATTATCATTAAAGTATATGTCACTATTTATTTGTGATTTCAAGATAGCAAGGCTTATAGGTCAGTCCGTATTGTCCTAATTTCACAAATGCAGAGCCAAGATATCTATGGCTATTTATATCGAACGGCGTACTAAGACAGTCTGCTTTCATACAGATCTAAGGGCATAAATTTCTTATTTGGAAGACTGTATAGGACTATTAGGGATCATATAAAGTCTGAAATTGATGGATCGTATGTGGATTATGTGAATGAGACGGAAATTCAGATTCAGAATAACCCGAATGACATTTGAACGTTGAACTCGCAGATCTTCAAGAATAAATAAATCAAGAGCTTTATTTATACTGTAGAGTTCTGCAGGTAAGATTGGATCGTAAAAAATCAGCACAGGAGACATGCTTTAGTTTTTCAATTTTTCTTTAGTGTTTCTGGAAGATCCACTGCTACCAATCTCGTCATATTAACCCAATTTTTTGGCGGAAACTTATGATAAGGAAGGTCAGGTCGACATTATTTAACCTGTCAGAATCTGGCATATCTATTAACATTTTTTCTCATAACTTACCGTGTTTTCTGGTCGAACCTTGTTCGTGTAACATCTGGAATTCATCGGGGCTCTGTATTTGCTCGACAAAATGCTCGAACACTTAAAACCCGACGTAGGACTTAAATTTAAGAGCCCGCTCGAATAAATTTTTTAGCAATTAAAAAGAAACTCATTTTATTTGCTTGTTTTCATATTAGAATTTATCGCGTCTAAAAATATTGGTTCATGTTTGTTTAATTTTGCAGCGAGAAAAAATTGATGCAATAATTTTCGTATCATTATTAATTGATTTTTGCACGATCTAATAACATCAAGCGAGAAAGAAGAAACGAGAATAACCTGAAACTGTATTTTTTCTGTACCACCTGGTATAATTAAAAGTGGCCTTATTGTCTTTATTACATATAAAACTTAACGTTGCGTGTTTTGTACAATTAATACAAATTAAATTTTCTGCTGCAAAATTGTTTTTAAATGCAGCTCTTTCCACAAGACCCTGACCCTAAAATTAACGATTTTTTTTATTACACTAATTTTACAGATATCACTTGTCGACCTACCACAATATTTTTTCTAAGTTTAACAGATCATGAGAGGTTGATAACCCAACAATTATAACCGAAACTATCAGATACTCTTTTAACCAAAATTTAATTTCAGCAGGAAAATATTCATTAATCAAAGCAGATAATGTGTTTCAAAAATTAATTGAATATTATGTAAATAATTCATAGTTACATTTCCTCAAAAATAGAAAAATTTATGATAATAATGTTCGTAACAAAAACAATTTTTTAATTAGTAAATCAACCAGCTCCATAAAACAGTTGTTGGAAAAAGTAATAATTATATTCTATTTTTATTTAAGTTCTACAAAACGATGTTTAACGTTTTTATGTTACAGAAAGCATTAAAAATGAACTAGTAATATTGTCTGTGAAGAATATGTAATAAATCTTTTACCACTTAATGAATGTGCAGTAATTCAATTTGTTAAAGAAATTCTTTTACTGACAAAACCGAAAATAATTGATGATGTGCTAAAATACAGCATATTATCTGTGATGGTACCAAACACCAAACTATCTCGAATATTATATGACTTTATTTCTTCGGATTCAATTTGTAGGAATAGTTATAAACTACAGACATAAACTACAGAAACCTTAAATTTTGTTTCCTTCCGGCCATGTTAGCATAAATTGACAAAATGCCACTCGCCTTTGATGATGTTTAACTGCGTTTCGATAACATTTATGTTTGCGTAATTTTCTATGAAGTGTCTTATCAGATTCTCCATAAATATTAAATAAAGTAATTTAATTTAATAATCTTCGTTTCTTCTTTAGCGTTTGATTTATTTTCAATTTGTTTTTGCTACATAATATTATTAAAAACCTGTTAAAGTGGGACCTTTTGAATAAGAACTTTAGGTTACAAATTTATTTCTTGCAAAAAATAATACATAAAGCAATAAATTTTAACGGTAAGATTTCTGGTACCTGGCACGAGCACCTGGACCACCGAACTTGTTGGGTTCGTAACGACGTGGATCGGCAACCAATAGAGTCCTATCGTATTGGATAAGGATGTCTTTTAACTTTTTTTTGGGCTCGTCATCCACATATTTTTGATAATATGCTACCAAAGCCTTTAAAATAGCTTGTCGAATAGCGCAAATTTGAGACACATGACCACCACAGTTTACTCTGATTCTCATATCAACTGCAGCAAATTTCTCCTTTTAAATTGGTTCCTGCAATTTATCTTGCAACATTTTTGATTCAACTTGGCTGGAGGTCGGCCATTGACTCGTAAAACACGACGGCCTCTTTTGCAGTATGGTACAGCCGTAGCCGATTTTTTACATCCGAAAACTTGGACACAGTGGATTGCCTCCCGTTTGGTCTTTTGGTTTCTCCATTGTTGAAAATTATTCTGCAAACGTCATTTTTCTTCTGCCTGTTCTGTTCTGCCTACAGTTTTGCATATAATCCAAAAATCTAATAACCTATAGGGTGATTCATTTTATCATCTACATCCGGTAGCACCGGAAGTGCAATAATCTTAAAAATATTTTAATTAATTTGCCCCTATTTGCATTAGCTAATTTTCGATTTTGGACTACTTCATTAAATTTAAGTTAATGGAATTTATTAGCGCTCTGGAACGGAATAGGGAGCTGTAACAGATCTTAGTATCACACACCCCTAATTTATTAATGTTATACTGAATCAAACCCATAAAACACAAACTTTGATGAGAAATTTGAGAATGACATTTAGCCGATCTCTGCAATTATTATTCTGTATTGTAAATTAGCATGATTAATTGTTACGCAGCATGATTTTGTTTATAACTTCAAATTAAAATAATCTTGTTGTAGATACGTACCTACATAATATTATATTAACGTTGTTATTTATTACTTCGTACACACATAACATTACTGTAAATAATTTTAGTTTTCTTTTTAGGTTGATCGATAGAGGTATAACAGTTCTTAGTGTATTATTTAGTTCGTTTTTCTTTTAATTTAACTTCACGTTTATTTCAATCAACTTATATCTATCTGTTCTGTAAGATTTTTTTTTTCAGATCAATGCCTTTGCTTTTGTAATAAGCAGCTAATGGTACTCGTGTCAACAATAACAGGTAGTTAAATCTAACATTTTTTTAACTATCTTATTTTCTTATAGGTACTCTATAATAATACGAACTGTAATGAGAAATGATTGCTATAATACAGGCACTCCACCGCGGCTGTAATTCTTAGAATTTCTTAGTTCCCAAACGTCATAACTAAAGAAACTCTCTCTAATTATTTAATAAAAATCACTAATGAATATCTTATTTTTTATTCATAAAACAGTTAAAAATTATTATACACAAGGATCTAACTTAATGAGACGAAAGGGCAGGGTTGCATTTTTGAAACAAAGGGTTTTGCAAGAATTTTTGACAACCAAAATTGTTTTAAGACAGTATTAAGAATCAAACACAACCAAAAATAAAACCGCAGAATATACAAAATACAAAAACTAAAACAACTATTTACCCATAAACAATTTTGATTGTAAATATATATATATAAAGGTAATCTCAATGTTTATAGTACCTACCTAGAAACCTAACTAGCGAAGAACTGTAAGCAGAATCTGAGACGACTCTGATAGAGCCCCGGTAAAAACCCAAAACCCTAAGCGGATTTTGTACCATTTTAATCCTCTCAAATTTTTACTCGAAATTTAAGAATAATTATTCATTCGCTTTTATTTTAGTTTTTCATCAAACTTTTATACTTTGCCTGGTATAAGCATCTCTTATAACCATATCTTTTCTCAAATAAAAAGAAACTATAATATGAACGCTATACGGCGTTGCATGTACAGAAACCTTTTGATGACCTCACGAGTGGGGCCCTCGGGTATAGCAATATGCACTTCTCTTTATTAGCCACACTGGCCTAGCTACTTTATATTTATTTCCATAGTAATATTTTTTATATTTCACAGGGATAATTGGACTATATAAAATGTAGGTTTGTTGGCAGTTTTCTTTTGTTCGTGTTGTGCTGTATTATCTAAGTATTATGTTCTGCTAAAATATTCAAAAATGTTGAACTTTTGGACATACATAAAAGCCAAACTAATAACAATTAAGGCAAACGTTGAGACAGAAGAAGGAAAAATAATCACGATGGAATCATCAAGCATTTCTCCTATCAGGCCTCAAACTTTCATTCTATCGTAATATAAAATCATCCGGTATATTTAAATAAAAAGAACAAGCTTCAGGCTAATAATAACTATTTGAATCATCCTAGATTTTTTGTCTGTCGAAACCAAATAGATTTGTTTTAAATTAATCTTCTTGGCCAGATAGTTTTTGCTTATCCCAATGGTTTATAGAAGTAAAAAATGTACGATTGGTTTAAATTGTAACAGTTGAGTAATTTTGGACCATATAATATTATTTCCAGGTGTTAAAATTAATACAAAAGCACAAGAAAGTCATTGTATGTTACAATAAATCACTATCCTCTAACCAAATAATAGAATTTTATTATTTAAAGGTCGAAAACATCGTTTGCATGCATGTATCCTGTTTCAATTACGGTTAAAAAATCCAAGTGCGCTACCCCTATACTTTACTCTTTCATAATAAAATTGCAGTGCTCATCCCAAATAGGAAAAAAAAAGACCAGTGCATGAATAAGTCCACGTGATGACACCGCACCATTAGTGGCTTTATATTGTATAACACCTGTTTGGGGAACGTTACCTCTACTCCTCTATTCAGTTTTGTTCCGTTATATTCTCTTTTTTTTTTGTAAATTATACGGGACATTCATAATGCTACATTTCGTAACTTGAACACCTGAACTTTATACAAATAATTGTATTTTTTTTTGTTAACTAGTTTTCCGGAATAATTATCGTTATGTATTAATTTAAATAAATCAGGTTTTTTTCTTCTATTTATTTTAGAAACATCCTAGAAGAAGATTTAGAAGAACACATCAGTATTAGTCTACACCAAGGCTCTGTTGGTTCCTGTGCATCTCATCTTGACTTACGAGGGTCGGGGACGGACAATATCTATTGAAAGTGTGTAGTAATATTTTTCCGTTAATTATTGACAGAGTTAACAAAAAATTATGCTAAATTTACACTTCAATCACAGCATAAAACAACATTCCGAGTCTCCGATCGCGAGGCCGCCATTATTGGAGAGAATGTGTCAATAATCGCATAGACGTAGGTAGAAACAGTTCACTCCTGTGTTCAGTATACAGTTCATTGTCGGCGTGTACGAGATAATAGATAAATAAATATTCTAAATCGGTATTCAGTATAATATTGGTAATACACTAAAGTATTGTCACAAATGTATTAGAATGTATAAGAATATGAATTTTATAGGAACGGTGAGAGTTAGAAAATAAGGGTATAGTCTCCCTTATGTCTTTTAGTATTTGAAGATTCAGGTAAGCGTGCTCTACTGAGTTAAATTTTTATATAGAGTTTACAGAAGGGTTTGAGTTTTATTAATTTATTCGCTTGGCTTGTTGAGCTACTCGAGAATCGCCCACTTACATCACGCTCACGAAAGAGGATCTTATTGATTCTCCCTCGTAAACGAGTGACGGTCTGTATTTGAGCGGCGTCTCTCAGTTAATAGTTATTTGATTAATTAAAAAAAAACTATATTAAACTTAAAAGGAAAGTCAGATGAATATTACTAACTATTATTTATATAATTATTTAAAAAATGTACAAAAATCAATTTAATAAAAAAGGACAAGTTTAAAAATCAACAATTATAATAATCAAAGGTTCGTCCTTACATTACAAATATATTCATTGCCGACATAGTTGATATTTCTTTCGCGTTAATAAAATATTTGGTATTTATAATGATTAAAATTAAAACTCTAATCGCGTTAAATAAACTATAAAACTTAAGACACTACCCAACGGGGGGATTAGTGCTTTTTGTCGCTAGTAAGACTCGACGTTCACTTCGCCAAGGTTGGAGAGAAGACCCCAAAAAAGAAGAGTTTTGGTTAGAGACCCTGGCGGAGCATTCGGACCCATATGTGCTCCAACGCGGGGAGACTTCATGGTCCGAGACGCCAAGTCTCCAACCACTCTCTTCGAACTTTATTATACAGAAGTGCAAATCAAAGTCCCCTGTAACTTCCTGTTACAACAATATTCATAACTTTACTATTTTCCACTCTTACGAATATAGACCAATCAAATTGTCTATTCTTAGCGTCGGTCGGACCGTTTTTTGTTGAATTTGCAATTTGTCTATTAGGTACAATACCGATGCTAAAGTCATGAACTTGTATAAACTTTGATGAACTTTTTAATAATTATTAATCAACATAAAATAGCTAGTTCGACCGGATGCAATATTTTTATTACAGTATACCGGGTGTGACATCCCCGGACTCACGAAAAAATGGGACGCTAATGTTGTCGAAGTTTAAAAAAAATCACTCGTGTTCTATGTTTCCAAAGGATTCTGTTTTGCGATTATATTTAAAAGTTAGGATTTATTTTACGTTAAAATAGGTTAACAGGAATTTTAAAAAAATTCATAAAAACAAATTGACTATATGGCGAAATTTGTAATGTTTATTTTAGTTTAGTGTTCTACGCCAAAGATTCTACTCATCGGTTATTTATTTTAGGTAGTTTGTTTATAGTAGTAATAATATAAGTACTTAAAATAATCGGTTATATTATATAGATAACTTGTTGCACACTTACAGGGAGTGTTAGTCTGTCAGATGTCTACGAATAGTATTTGGATAGATTATTTTTTGATTAAATAATTAACAGGTGTCAAATTAAATAACGAAATCTGAATGCTTGTAACAAATTTCAAACTAGTTGCTATGGAAATATTCTCCAGTCTACTTTTTGATTGGACAATCGCAAGTGTATAATCCTTTGTATTATCGAAAATATACAAGATAATTTTTCAAATGCTATGTTCTGATTGGCTAAAAATTGTACAAAAAAAATATTCAAACTGTCCTATCTGTCTATAACATTCTGCTATGTTGTATCATGAAGCAAAAATCACAATAATTTTTTTAAATTTACAGCGACATTGTTATATACTTTTTTTCACGAAAATAAAAATTATTTTTAGTCAGGACTTCTCTCCGAAAATGGCGGCGTCATAAGTCTAAGTTTGAAATTATTGAGTTCAAAGTGCCGACGTGGACTCGGAATGCTGTATTGTATATGCTGTGCTTCAATTTCATCAAATGACCTTGAGTGTCCTATTTTTTTTGGTGATGACCGTAGAAAATAGTGAGGGGTGTTTTGTGGTTCGTATAATGAGATTCAACAAGAAAACCTAGGGCCTCTTTCAGGTTATTGTTCTATTTGTTACGTTTCTAAGAACTAATATCAGTTTCCAACAATTTTTGCAAAATTTTTTCTATATTTATTAATTATTTTTCAAATCCCTAAAAAGGTGTTATTTTATAAAGTTCCCCGCTACTGGCAAGTAATTGTAATTAAGGGAAATCCACAAGTCGAATGGGCTCTGCAGCCAGGTGTTCTTGTTCTTTACGTTTGCTGTGCACGGTAGCAACCTTCTTCCGTCTTACTCCTCTATACCCTTCTTCCGCCAACGCTCAAATAAGTACTCACCTCTTGTACCAAAGCAGTGCCGTATTTACTTTGGAAGAAAGTGACTAATATTTTTTCGTTTACTCGCTTAATTTTACACATTAATTTTACCTCACTGTACAGGGTGTCCAATTATTGGGAAAGTTAGCGCGATGCGGTTGTCGTGACACGTTGCTACTTTTTTATGAAACTCACGATCACTTTTCGCAACCCTCTCGTATTTAGGAAGCTATAACAGATATTGCAAATATGTAAACGGTATTTTAATTTTTTTGATTGGTCTCAGTTTCAAATATGACCCAAACGTATGAACCACCCTGATTTTTTTAGCCACTAAAATTGCATATTTTATTTTCCTTTCAAATGATATATGACACTTATTAGTTTTATTTTTAGAAATAGCAAAAATCGACAGCGTTATTAAAAAATTTATTGTTATGAGGATTTTGGGACACAGTGATTGAGTTACATAAAACAAATTAAATTTCCTTTGGTAGTATAGTCTCTCATTTATATTTTCAAGACTTAATATTTGGTGAATTCGAAAAAATTTGCTGCGTTCGAGTCAGTTTCATGGTCTGCAATAATCTGTTGCAAAATCCAAATTCTCAGCCATTTTTAGATAACATGAGATGGGATGGGAGAGAATTCATATTATCGAAACAAAAATTGACAAGATAACGTTTTTATTTCAGCTGACTAGTTGCAACAAAATCGTAACCACTTGCGAAAGCTTTTTCAAATAGCTTCAAAAAACCTTACTAAAGCAGTGAAGTCGTAGACTCTTTCCATTATTAATGCAGGCTTACCAAAACTCTATTTATAACGAAATCCAGATCTGTTGTATACGATTTATATTTTATTTTAGAGCAGTGTTTACGTATCGTACAATAACTTCGTTATTTATGGTCATTTGAAACTATTGCACATATTGAAAGAGCGAGATAGGTGGCTTATTTACGATATTTTGAGCAAGCATGAATAATCTTAAATAAATCTAATTTCTACTACTTTATTACACAATCTACCTACATCATATCTTGGCGAATAAGACTCCATAGTATACAGTACCGATATCGAAGTCATTTGTATACATACAATTGTGTTTAAAAATTCCTGAATACACCGATCTGGCTGCAGTGTCAGTTTGCAATAAATTTTGTATTGTGATAGAGATCAACAGAATGATATCAATTTGGAAAGGATGCTACTCATAAAGACATAGGCTTATGCGACGGCGTATTGGTCATGAATATTTATGACCGATATAAGAACGTTTATTTAGAACAAAATAGCCAATTAACTGTCCAAGCGGAGAGGAGTCCAATCTTGTTTTCTTTTCCTTTACCAAGTTTGCACTTGTAGGCAGAAGGCAAGATAAGTACTACACCAAACTGTTGCCAAGTGTCTTGTAATTCAAGTTTAATAAAGAAATGTCACTATATTTGAGCCCTTTATAATGTTTTTTATTTTACTTGATATACAAAAAAAAAAAACTCCATAGTGACTATTGATTATACAGATTTTTTTAAATATACTTTTAACTTTAAACCTGAATTAAATCAACTATTGCAAATGTTTTAATTAGATTTTAACCCGCGCACTATCAAAGGACAATATTCTTCGATCCCTAGATTCAATCACTCATCACTCGACTATTATTTTCTTTTTATAAATCATTTAATTCGATAGAATTAGCAAAACGTTATGCGAATTAAGTTGCCTTTTGGGTGTGGCAATGGCGCTTCAATTAAATCTATGCAAATTCATATATAGATTTAATTCAAACGCCATTGCTTAATTCGCATAACGTTTTGCTAATTTTATCGAGTTAAATGATTTATAAAAAGAAATTAAAACTCGAGTGATGAGTGATTGAATTTGTTTTGAACAATTTCAATTTAAATTTTAAGAATGTACAGATTTATTTGACTTTAAACAAACATTTTAAAACTAAGGTTTTCTGAATTTTCCTTGAAGGCGTACGTTGAAGGAAAACTCTGTTCCTGTACAACTTCAAGTTCTTTTTGATTGATGTCCGTTAACTTTTCCTAGAAAGCTTTTTCTATACTTTTTTTTCCTACTTAATTTGCACTTACTATATTAGCAGTTTGGGCATCTGTCAAGCTTATTCTCCCTCCTCTGTATCTCTGGGTTCAACGTACAATACGGCAACTCTGTAAAGAATAGTAAGTACTTACACCACCTGTGCAGCCAGTGTGCAAGCGCGTGGCACTTTTTATTAGATTTTTATCTGCAATGACCCCCATGATGTATGTCCACCTACAGAACTACACTTTAAAACTAGTTTTAACTTCTATGTCATTTTTTCGTAATGTTGTTTTCTTGTTAATTATTACTTACATATACATACAGGGTGGTCCAACGAAAAGTTTGCACCTAGCTTTTCTCTTTTTTTTGTAGTCGAATGCGAAAATGCTCGGACACGTCGATTTTGCTTTTGAGGGGGACACATTTTAAACATATTTTTCGATCTGCGCCTTTAACCCCCTAGCGGGGGTGAGTAACAACCCTAAAATTTTAAATGGAAAGAGGGGTCTAATGACATATCATTTGAAAGGACACAAAATTGTCTTTCTAATGATACCCTATTTGTCGAATTTTACTAAAACAGTTAATACGAAAACGACTTTAAAGACATTAAGCCGATAATTTTGGTATTAATGAGAAATACAAATAAGTTTTAATTATTACGACTGAAAACAACTACAATCATTTCTAAATTATTTACTTTGAAGAAAAACGGGATTTCAAAAACACTATCTTATTTATCAGAACTAAATTCCTCACTAATCGTTTGCGTTTTTTGTTGAAATAAAAACTGCAGATACGTGTAGGAAAAGAATTTACACCGTTTATTTTAGTCTTTTCATTGATTCAGTTTGGTTGCTTCTCAAGTTATTTTACTTTTACCGTACAAAATGATTTATTCCATTCTAGAACGAGTTGAAATTGTTAAACTTTATTTTCAAAATAATAGTAGTGCTAGACTTACGGCTCGCTTATTTAATGAGAGACATCCCGATAAAAATGTGAATGATGTGTACGTTGGCAAGTTAGTTAAAAAGTTTGTAGATACCGGATCTGTCTGTAATGTAAAACACCAGCCGCAGAAACCGATCAGAAATGAAGCTGTGGAAGTCGCTGTTTTAGGGCATGTTGAAATGGATCATAGTCAAAGTACCCGTCAACTAGCTGAAGCCTCAGGTGTCTCCCGTTCGTCCATAATACGAATTTTAAAAGCGTACAAATTTCATCCGTACAAAATAAAATTAGTACAGGAACTAAATGAGGATGATCCTGATAGAAGGCTGCAATTTTGTGAAGCAATGAGCCAGCGTTTAATTGAAGATCCGCAATTATTATTTAACATTTGTTTTTCCGACGAATGCACATTTTATTTGAATGGAGCTGTAAATAGGCACAATTGCCGTTACTGGGATGACAGTAACCCACATTTATTCCGTGAGGTTCATACCCAGTATCCTCAAAAAATAAACGTCTGGTGTGGCATATTAGGAAATCATATTATAGGACCACTTTTTATTCCTGGAAATTTAACTGGTGAAGTGTACCTAAACATGCTTGAAGACACAATTGATCCTTTAATAACACAAATAATAGAAGATGACCAAAATCATACTGCTGATCGGCTTTATTTCCAGCAAGATGGAGCACCTCCGCACTATGTGGCTCCTGTAAGACAGTTCTTAGATGACCGGTTCCCTGGACGGTGGATTGGAAGGAGGGGCCCAATTGAATGGCCTGCCAGGTCACCGGATTTATCGCCTTTAGACTTTTTTCTTTGGGGGCACTTAAAAAATAAATGTTTTGCCACGAAGCCCGAGTCCATAGAAGATCTTCGCCAACGCATTACAGAAGAGTGCAGAAACATAACACCTGATATGCTACAAAATGTTAGAAATAGATTTGAACAAAATCTGTATTATTGTATGGAATCAAATGGGTCACATTTTCAACATTTGTTAATGTAACGTTTTAATAAATCAATTTAACAGCTTGTTTACTTTTTTTACAAAGCAATGTTAAAACTAACAAACATTGGAATGTACTAACGATTGCAGGTGTTTTCACTCGCAATAATTAAAACTTATTTGTATTTCTCATTAATACCAAAATTATCGGCTTAATGTCTTTAAAGTCGTTTTCGTATTAACTGTTTTAGTAAAATTCGACAAATAGGGTATCATTAGAAAGACAATTTTGTGTCCTTTCAAATGATATGTCATTAGACCCCTCTTTCCATTTAAAATTTTAGGGTTGTTACTCACCCCCGCTAGGGGGTTAAAGGCGCAGATCGAAAAATATGTTTAAAATGTGTCCCCCTCAAAAGCAAAATCGACGTGTCCGAGCATTTTCGCATTCGACTACAAAAAAAAGAGAAAAGCTAGGTGCAAACTTTTCGTTGGACCACCCTGTATAACAAAGAGTATACTCGGTTGTAAATAATATTTAATTTATAGTGCCAGTTTATTTTTTTTACAACAGGTTCTTTATTATATACTTATAAAATAATAACACTATAACATCCGAGAGGTCATTTCAACATTTCTACTAGGAATCTCGAAATGTCTCGACCAGCTAAATAAGTTGTTCTAGCCATTATTTTTGTTTAGTCCGTTGTACACATAGAGATTGGTGTTCCCTATGTACTTATTGGTACAAATTAATGTGATAGAACAGTGAATTTTAAGAAAAACAGTTCAAAATTAGCCCCTGATGATGTTTTTTTGTGAATATTAACGAAACGTTTTTAGACACACCAATGAAATTTTCCAAAATTATAGTCATGAAATAAGGCCCCAAATTTTTTGAGTTCATATTAATAAAAAAAAATTAATTTGACTAAAAAAAGGTCGTTTTCTTTTATTTTGATAAAATGCTTAGTTTTTGAGTAAATTGAGTTTAAAATTTTACTTAAAAATCTACAAAAAATAAATTAAATAATTTGAAAATTTGCGTATTCGATCGTACCATGAAACGCATTGTTTAGAAAAAAACAGTTCTTAAGTAAACTGTTTTCATTTTTCGTTCATCTGGCCATCTAATTGAAATTAAAATTACTTAGATTTTATAATTTGCACTTTCAATGCAGAAAATAAGAAACAGAAAAAACGTGAACCATTTAATGAATTAATAAACAGACAATAATAAAAAAATTGAAACTAAATGGTAATTTAGAAGTGCGATGCCACTGGAGTTTCGTAAATACAATTTTTTATGTACCCCTAAACAAAAAAATCTAATGGGCTAATATCAGTAGAGCGGGTGACCACTCAATAGGACCACTTCTTCCAATCCATCTATCTGCCTTCATAATTTTCGTTAAGTCAATTGGGCTGGACTTCCATTCAATTGGAAGAGTAAATGTCTTCATATTGCCAGAGAGATATTTTCTAATAATGGGAAATTTGCAAAAAAGTTCAACAACCCTTTCGGGCAAAAAATAGGCCTCAAAACCAAATCTCCTACAACAGCAATCCAAACATTAACGCCAAACTCATTTTGGAAGATTCGCGGTTCGTCAGTCCATATTATCTTCTCAAGAATGAGAGCATCTTCTTCAAATTTTGCAATAATCCACCCACAAAATGCTAATCGACTTTGTTGGTATTGTCTTTCATATTCTCTTCTTCTACCAAACCCATGCCATTGCAGAACCAATAATCAAAATGCATGTCAGCATATTCAAAATTGCTGAATTGAAACGGTATTTTTACTATTCCAAAAATTAAAAAATTCACAACTAAGACATTTTTGAACAGACAAAGACTATTTGCGAATAATTCGACTAGACATAGACATAGACATAAAACAAAAGATATTCATGAGTGTGGCAATACGATACAATATAATTAATATATAGGACGAAAAAACAAAATAGAAAAAACAAAAATAAAAGTAATCAATTAAATCAAAGAAGCAATTAAAAAAGGAAAAAAAAAACATATCTAAAATGAATTTAATTCGAACAAAAAGTACTTAATTAGCATTCTAAAAACTAAACAAAAGAAAAATTATTTTTGAAAATGGTCAGTCTCATATTGTATATGTAAGTATAATATATACGCATATAAGTAATAATAATAACAATTAAAAAAAAAGCAAAAACAACGTTTTAAACATTATTGGAAACCATATTAATTTAAAATAAAATACACACTACTTTTCTATCGAGTCACTATACTTAATGTAGCTACTTTAATGATGTTGTTTTGCATTAAGTTGTACGGCAGAAAAAATCATAACAAAAATGATCAGAAAATTCTGCGGAGTGTGAACAGCAGCTTCACTGAGTTGACCTGAGGTCAACAACTTTTGCTGTCTCCGCCTACTCTATGTCTGTCGCGTTGCACAGCAGCCCTGATGGTCGAGACTTGATTGTCTGAGATCTAAAACACTGTTGCCCACTTTTCATCTTAAGTCTTCTTCAAACACATTAATCCAATTAAAACTTGACAGTAAATTATATACCATATAAAATTTATATACCTATATATATTTCGGTTCCAATATTTTTTTTAGATTGTAGCCCCCCTTTTGGGTACTGTTTTATTTTCCATTAAACAGGTTTAGCGTTTCGTAGGATACTCATGTAGAATCATCTAAAATATCTTTAGGATTTTGCCAACCTTTTTTATATTGTCTTACTGTTGTAATTAGTAACGTTAATTAGAACACTAGAATCACAACTCAACTAGTTTGGAAATATCAAAGAGATCTCAGGGCGTTAACAGATCATAACAGGGTTACCCTACAAAAAAAAAATGTTAAATTGATCTAAATTTTAGAAATTGGGTATTTATTTAAAATGTGTTCAAATATAAGGCTGAATTTTAGTAATATTTGGCAGCGCTGCCTCAATGTCCGAACAAACCTTACAGCGAAGATTCAACTATTATAGTAAACAACAACTGGTGACTCTCCTCTCTTGTGTTTCTTCTTTAAAGATGGCATGGTAACTCGGTGTAGTCGGTTTTGACCCTCAAGCTATCTTTATGCGGAAAGTGCAAGTGGGACTTGGTAAGCGCGCTATCGTTCAAGGACACCAAGTTTAGAAGATAGAAGCGCGCGCTCGGCTCGCGACGAACTGCGCAGTCGAACATATAGTTCCTATGTTGAGCAGTACCGTACCTAAAAAAGCTACACAAATATACAAGTTTATGTTTGTGTTAGGAAATACGACAGCAACAGAGAATTGCGACTATTTTTCTATTGTAGTTTAGATGTAGAAAAAAAATTATAAATGACCGATTAACAACTGAATTTGAAGGTATATGAACCTATTATTTCGATACTAATAAGTCACAATAATGACGTTGTGACATGTTCTATGGCTTATCATTAATATAAATACCAAGTTTTATCTTATTTGCGTTATTAATTTTTGACCTATCGTTGATCACGCAACTCAATCGGGAATAACGGTAAAGACCTGGAGAAAATCAAACACCAGACTATACCTGGTCCATTATGGTAGCGATTTCACCGGTTACAAGAAATTTTGTACAAAAAAAACAATGGATTAGTAGAGGCGTGGGCTTTTTCAACATTGTAAGATTATTCGAGGCGACCCTTAGCCTGGAACGGCCTATTCAAGTGACGACTCCGGCACTTGTTGAAAAAATAGCAAAATATAGAACTGAATATGCTGGGCTGATGGAGAATCAAGTCGCAGAAAAATGAAAGATGTTAGTCGTTATGATAGACGAATTTTACTCATAGCTATACTGTATAATTAACCATTTTGTACCCTTTGAATGTTTTGACTATAATAATCGGTTAAAAATAAGACCTTTTCGTCCAAAATGTCTTTAAGCTGATAGAGTGACCTTAGTTCGTAAAACGCCTTCTTATAAACATGATTATACATTGCTCATGAGTCTGTCTCTTCAACTGAAGCTCATTTCTAAGGCACATTGTAACTGATTTTTTGGGATTGCAATTACGAAGACTTATTCAAGTCTTCATTAGCACACTTTATATATGGGTTCAATAGTGTTGAACAATATTACTAATGTAAAGTAAACTAAACAAAAACAAAATTATAAACTAAGGAAGTAAGAACCCAGGCCTCCTGAACGTTTAGACATCATTAAAAAAAATTACCAAAGTAGCAGCTCAGTTATCAATGGGAATGGCTACAGATTCATTTTAAATCTCTTAAGACGTGGACGGTTGAATTGGCTGCCAGTCGTGGGGCCATATTATGATAATCGCAATATCTACTCTGATACGTAGAATATTTTATTTAAGTATCATTCCTTTAAACAGCGTTGAATATAAGAAAGAATATTTCTGCACCCCAGAATAAAACTGTATTAAGTCCACTTTTTACGAAAATCACTTTTTTCACTTTTCTAGCGTAATATTAACTCCTCTTTTACTTGCGAATGTGTAATATGTCCTACAGTACTAGGTTAGGATGTTACAAGATTTAATAAAATATTAAATATGGTTCATGCAAAAGAACCCGAAAAAACTTAAAAAATTAGCTTTTCGCTATTATTCATAAATTTTGATAAAAAAACCTCATGGTTAAGTGCAGTTTGAATAACAAGTAAGAAAAGTGTTTTTTATGGATTTAGCATTACTTTACGTTTAAATACTTTTGTATCTACCAGTAAATTAAAGTACACTTTTGATAAAAATGTGTTTTTTTTTCTATAAATAATAAATTTAAGTCCTCAAAATATTGTATTCATTATCTTAAGTCCATACCAGCTAAATTTCATTGGAATAAAACTGTATTAAGTCCATTAAATCCATGTTTCAAGTCAAAAAAAAAAATAAAAGTTTTGGCATGAGATGAAATGTGAAGTGTTTCTAAATATTACATTATTATAAGGAAACAATAGAAAACACAAAAATAAAATAATTGCCACCATATTTTAAACCAGAATAAAAACAGACAATTTCATTTGCGTTTCCTGAACAATTAAGAAATGGGACTTAACAGTTTTATTCTGGGGTACAGATTTAGGTATCAAGTCCGTGCCTGTATGTTGTCCCCGCTCTAAGTTGAAGAACACGCTTCTGATTTTCTTCCACTTCTTATATACGCTATAGCTGCTTAGTGTTGCGTTGAATTTTACTTATCTTTTAACAAAAAAAAACGAACTGTACGATCCCACTTGATGTCAACCTGGTATTAAAATAATTACGGTTCTGTTACGCCCAACAAAATGATGTATTGTTGTAAGGCGCATTATAAATAAATACATTTACATTTGGTTATAAGACAAAGTTCTAATGTTTTGAATTTATTTAATATAGAGTTGGCTTGACCTATTTCTCTTCTATTTTCTTTTATACTTATTTTAATATTAATACTGTACAGCTACTTATACAAGGTGTGTCATTATTATAATAGATAATAGTACTTGATGCAATCGAAAATATTTAAATATACCTACTGCTTAAAATCATTATGGCATAATATTTATTGAAAATGTATTATTGTTGTTAACAATTTCATATGCCTATTGTCTTGATCTTGAAAGTTTCTAATAATTGTAAAAATTCTCTTAGCTCTTTGATTGTGTAACGTCTTAATAATCTACTAATTCACGATTGGCAACGTTGAGAATTGCTTATATCCCTGGTTAGGCAGTTACAACAAATCATCTCCTGTCAATAAATGCCTTGGAAACAGTAATTTCAGTTTTGTTTACGCAATAAACAGAACTCGTCTTACTTACTTCATTTAATAACGCTCAAAGCTTTTAATCACTTAAGCAGCACTCATATAAATATACATAATATGTATATAATAATAATATGCATTTCCTTTTTCAAAAAGAAATAAATAAATTTGAAATAATACGATGCTATAATTTTATTTAGTCTTGAGCGAAATATTGATCCGCAATTTAAGTTAGTTCACCCTGTAGAGAAGTAATTAAAAAGATGAATAGAACACTATTACTAGCAGTTGTATTGGTCACGTATAAGAGACATATGTCACGACCTATATAATCCCTGTAAAAAATAACTGTAAAGGATTAGTTGACTTCTTGACAAATGAAATAATATCAACTTAACGATCAGAACGGCTCGGCTTGCGAAACAGATTATTATACTTGTATGTAGTTTATTTGTAGGTATATGTTGTTTCTTTCTTTTCAGAGGTTTAAGATTTTCGTCATCATATGTGTGTTCGGTTTTAACATACCTACAGGTTGTATTTTTCAAATAAACAGTTTCTGCAAATAAAAATTAACCAATAAACTGTGTTGTTTTGGTGAAAATTTTTGCAGAATGCCAAATTTGGTTGCTCTTTAGACTTCTATAAATAAGCTCCATTCGCTTAAGCTGAAAAATTATAAAGTGTTGCAAGTCTTTACTAATAACTCCCAGCTTGAAGATCGGTGAAAAACTTGAATTAAATAACTTCATAAGTTGATTGTTAAACTGCGATTTTCAGTAATATCATCCATCATCCTCTATCTTTAATTATTTTGATTTTCAACAAGATGAGGATGCCGCAACAGTCTGTAAAGTCTGTCAGAAATGTTTTTACCGAACTTTGTGTTAAATACTTACTTATTTATTCATTTTTCCCAAGTTGCAAACAATTGTGCAAAACGTATAAAAAAATGATAAAATATTAGTATTTGGCGTTACGACTGTTTTTGTAAACCAAACTGCAGACCTAACGAGTACATTTAATTTAACGCGGATGCTCAAAATGTCAACTTTATTTCATTAATAGAGACACATGAAATGTATCGATATATTCGATTCGATCTCAATGTCTTTTTAAGGTTGAACAACAGAGAATATGAACTCCCACCACTTTCTATTGTCCTGTGCGAGGCAGGTAGTAGCCATTTTTTAATATACTCGACAGATCCGTATTTACGTTTTATCGAAATTACAGGATAGGTAAAGAACAGGGGAGTAATAGAATTATTTTATAATAGAATTACATCTTTATTAATTATAAAAACAAACAAATACTTTTTTACTTTTATTCATGTTTCCATATAATAATTTTATTTTTATTTTTAAAATTTCTATTGATTAATTTTTATGTATAAAATAACCTTAACCTAAAATATAATTTCGTAACATATTTTTTTGGGAAATTAGAACATGGATGTTCAAACTTTAAATTTTTGCTTAAATTAATAAAATTATTAATAATATTGAACTAGCAATTAACCATAGTTCAGCTCTAAAGAAAAAAAAAGTGTAATTGATTACGGGCAAATATAAATGTATTAATTTTAGATAGATTAAAATAAAATTGTTCTAATTTATACAATAGGTCTACCGATTTTCAATTCTTTAAGTATAATTGAGGATGTATTATATTTCACCTGTTTATGGCCTTCAGAAAAACAACGCAAGCACACATGTTGGGAATATCCCATTATATACGTACAAAACATGCTAAAATCACCCCCAATAAATGGGCAATAAAACCTGAGACGTGAATTTACTACCTGCTAATATCTATAATAGTTAAAATATGTAATTCAAATTTAATAAACACTGTCAGAATTTAATAGAATTTTTGCACTCATCTAGTAAGATTTTTAAGCTCTCTTTTTAGACTGCTTAAGATGTATTGGACTTTTATGGGCAAATAGACTGAACCAAGTTATAAAATATAAGGACCATTGTGCTGCGAAATTAAGCGAAGTTATTCATGTTTTCTAAAAAATTTGTGTGATTTTTTAGGCAAGTAAGCTCAATATTTTAAACAGTTTGTTTAAAAATATTTGTTGTTCAAAATAACAATTGGTAATTTGATTTAATGTACATATGTGATATTATTTTAATCTAATTTTATATGCATCTAATTGAAATACTATACTATAAATATCTTACCTTTTACTATCCATCGGGAAACTAAAGAATGATAAATTGCAGTTATAATATTTATTCCTGCAATTCTTCGCAGCACACATCATTCCGCCTCTGCTTTTTTGAATTTCAAAATAAACAATATCACTATCAAAAGTTTATAAAACAAAAACACACAATATAACTGTATAACACACAGAATACTACGCCACTGGAAAAGAAATCACTTGAAATGGCAAATCACAAATAAAATATCCCGACGACAATGAAAGTATACAAAAACATGGCGATTTTGAGTGCGCAATTAGATGCGCAATCTCGTCCCCCACCAGCAAGATCACATTCTCTGTTGTTCTCTGGTTGAACTATTGCTTCGAGTACTGCAACTGAGTCTATTAACCGCTTGTAAGGAAAATAAACAATCAAGATATGGCGGTTAAACAAAGAAATCTAAAATATACGAGATAATATTATGAGGTTATGTATTAGTTAATCTTGAGACTCCTGCGCTGGAGTAGTTTGTTCTGTGGAACATTTACTCAAAAAAAAATATCATCTTCGAGAAACATGAACAGTTTTGGTTAAGTAGAAGAGGCATATTGTTGACTAATATTATTTACAATAAATTTTTTATTTTTATAATATTTCATTGAAAATTATATCGTTCTTTAGCTCTAAATCATCAGGCATCGTAAATTGTTCGTTCCTTACAAACTTGTACCCATAAATAAAGTTCGATCCATCCAAGAAGTGATCTTACAAACTTACGCTGTTAGAATCCCCTAAATAAAACTGTAAAACCAATATTTACCTTTATGACAGCCTTCTATAAAATTTAAGATCGTCTGCTTCTATTTTAAGTATTAATATTTAATACAACGGTCCACGATGTAATCCTTGTGGAACACCTATAACAATTATTAATTTCAACCGTCTAAGTTCTAGTAGTAGTATGAATGAATAAAATGAAGCAAAGATCCGCAGAGGCTCCTAAATCTAAGCTTACCAATCAAAACCAGTGTAAAATGTTTCAGTAATTATTGCGATGTTATTTGCGCATCATCTAATTTGATGACAGATGACATGACCTACCATAAGCGTGTATCCTTTTTTGGGCCACTATATTTATTTTAAAATCAAACTCTTCATCAATCCTAATACGTAGTAGCAGTAGTTGTAGTACTACTAAAAAGAGCAAAGCAGAGTGCTTGAAACCGGTTTTGACCTTACAGCTGATGTGCTTTTTATTACAGAACCTTCTCTTCTTTATTTTATATACATATATACTTTTATTTTTTATTTTGTTTGGGTATAATATATATATATATACCCTCTGTCCACGATTAGTGCGTCTGGAGATAAGAAGCAGGTAAAATTAAAAAGAAATGAAAATAATCATTTATGTAGGGCCATAATAAGTAGTGCATTAATCGATTTATCTCATGCAATTTCTTTAGAAGTAATAGTCTAATGTTACTTATTTACAGAAAATCCATTAGCAACAATCTGAAACGTCTTCCTATGTTGAAAACATGCTCTTGTACAATTTTATGAAGGCACAGACCACGGTTTTACTGGAATGGTAGAATGTACAAGACTAATCCCTTGCCTTAAATCGTTTCGAGCCCTTTTTCCTGTTTACGCAATTCCTCCATCACATGGCCGTTTGTAGTGCCAAAGATAGGTTTCGGCCCTCTCTTTTGCAAGGTGATCAGCCGTTTCGTTTCCCTCTATGTCTTCGTGTTCCAACCCCAAGAGTAATCCTGTTCAGTTGAGCTTCAGGGACTGTTCACATGTTCATGCTAGCTTAAACGTGAAGGTGTATGACTTCAGTGCTTCTCATGCGGATTGACTGCCAGATATGATGTTAATGTGCAAGCAGCATTCTTCAGCGCAGCAAAGTTTGCTTGTATGATTCCCTAACATAATACGGCAAGATTAGGCGACAAATGCAGATTCTGTACGAAGGTGGAAGGAACTCCCGATCACGTTGTAACAGAATGCGCCGCTATCACAGGCCAACGCAAGAAACACTTGGGCATGAAATCGTGCAAGATGGAGACGTGTTGTCCCTGAAACCAGCCAAGCTACTGTTTTTGTTACTTTAAGGTTTTTCTTCACTGTTTCCACAACTGAACCGTTGATCATAGAAAACGGAGTGATCAACCTTTATAAATAAATTAAACGAACTGATAATTGGGGTAATTTGAGTTGAGATGCACCCAGTATACACATGTATGCTATATCTAAGTTTGTGTTAAAAAGTAAACCATTTTAAATTGAAGTTAATTAATAATACTACGCATCATTTATTTGTAAATTTTAATGACACATAATTCAAGTAAGCATAAGCTTTGATTAATTTAGATAACAAGTTAGAATTTAATGTTTATTACATTGCATAATTAATTACCTATATTGTTTAATGTTTTACATGTAAATAAGTGTTTTTATGCATAAACGCAACAAACACAAAATCTAACATCTTTCCTTGATAATAATAATTATATTCTTGCACATCTGGCATTCATATGAAGCAATTCTTCTTTCTTGTATATTTGGAACCAAAAATAAACGGTCAACAAACTGACACAACTTTTTTTTATCTGTTCTCTTTGAAAATGTGTGAACACCTGTTAACGCATCTCCTATACTTATATATACCATGTAGTATATCGAATGCAAAATCATGCATTGTTGGGGTTGAAGGGCAGGGAAAAGTTCTCTACCTGAACCAATACAGCATGTATTATTATATTGATTTTGGGGTGGATAGTGCATCTATTCCTACGATGAGGGGCAGAAAGTACTGATTTAATTTATTCGGATTTGAACACATTATTTGACCTTGAAAATCCCACTTAACACTTTAGAAATATACAAGGTGAAATGAACTTTCCCAATTTAAAAAAAGTTTTTCTCACCTAACAATGCTTATAATAGATATTTAGTTAAAGTATATAAACTATTTTTAAGGAAAATTATTTATTTGCTTCAATTTTCTTACGTCAAGTTGTATTTGATCTAAATTTGAGATTTTTTAACACTTCTCTCTGAGTGATTCGACTTTATTCAAATAAGAAAAAATACATTAGCCTCTTGATCTATATTTGAGATTTAAATTACTCAAATTGCACAAATCTAGAGATGTAATAATTAAAAGGAGAACAAGTCTCTCTCAAAGCGAGCTTTCTGCACATCCTTATCTTAGTGTGGAATTGCTGACTGTTTTCTGTACTGTCCCTATGACGACTGTAAAAAAGCGAAATATGTTTCTCTACCCTCAAACGGATCAAAACTTTTTAAGAAACACTATGGGCCAGGAAAGGTTGTGCGCGTTAGCAATGCTATCTATTGAAAAAAAACTTGTGAAGTCCATTTCAAATTTTGATGATCAACTCATAAAATAAAAATTAGTAATTTACGTAAAAAGTCAGGAAAATATTGACTGACGAACAGACAAGATTCTGTGAGCTTCCAATTGGGGAGATATTAAAAATATTGTATCAAAAGTTGATGAATTCTGAACATCTGGTAAACAATCGCACTTATTGAAGTGTGAATAAATGTTGTTGTGATGCATTTTAGACTATTTTTAACAATTGTGTAAGATCAGAGGAGGGAGGCTAATAGAATTAAAATAATCATTGCGGAAAATAAGAAGTTTCAAACAAATATGGCCTTCATTCTAGTCACGGTACTGAACAAGTATTTTTTCCGTATTTATTTTATTCTTGTATCTTGCATAATGCACTATTTATTTACTATGTATGTTAATATCTTTATTACGAAAAATGCATTTTAAAGATACGCTAAAACCAGTTTTTTCCTGTAATTACACAGATAACGTAAACATATATATAGTATTTCACAATCAATACCCTATAAGTATTATTAAATATGTTACTTACATTATTTATTAATCAATATACTTACTATATACATATTTTAACAATTATTATCTAAAGATATTATAAATAATAATTAATTTACCGCCTTACACTACATTTTAAAAGTCATATATATATTTGCAGCGAAGCTATTTGTTATTGGTAGCAATAAGTAATAATCAGAGAGATATAGGCTGCCTCGAGGCACAAGATATTTATTATGTATTTATTTATTTATTCTTGAACTACGTATAGATAACGATATCTCGAAATGAAGTACCAGGGCAATGCCATAGTTTTCGTTAGCTATCAAGCGTCCAGTTGGCATCACTACATTTCTAAAATTAATTAGGTTACTTTTTCGAATCTTACTTTTAATACACTGCTCAAAAAAATTAAAGGAACACTTTTGGATAACCCTGTAATTTTTTGGCTTGCTGTTATTAACAAATGAAAATTATATTTTCATAATGGATTAACATTTTATTTTTGTGATTTGTTAAAAAATAAACGTGATGATGCTCATTTATTCGAGATAAGTTTAATATTCCAGAGCAAGTACAAAAAATAAAGTGATTATGAAAATATTCACATTTAGGTTTTATGTCACGGCAGGCTTAGAGAGCGTCATCGGGCAACGGCATGACAGTTTGTAGTTGTTGAATTCATTATCTGTCAAAATGAGAGATCTTAGCGAGATAGAAGTCACTCGTGCTATAGCTTCAGTTGAAATTGGTGTAAAAAATCGACAACTAGCTAGAAATTTCAATCCCAGTATGGATGAGTATGACTGGATGATATAAAAGACAAACCGGATAAGGTCGGAATCGCAAAACTACACAAATTCAGGACCGATATTTAGTAGTTTCTTCTTTGCGAAAACGAATAGCTACAGCAAAAGACCTTCAAAGTACACTTAGGATGGCTCATCAGGTAACCATTTCTAACCAGACTGTTAGAAACAGGTTACGGGAAGGAGATTTAAAACCAAGAAGGCCGGTACGAAAACTTGTTTTAACTCGACATCATAAAACTATGCGATTAAACTTTGCTCGTGAACATTTGGGATGGTAACTTCGACAATGGAGGCCAGTACTTTTTATGGACGCATCAAGATTTCATCTCACTCGTTGTGATGACCGATTGCGTGTGTATAGACGTCCGAATGAATGATAATCCACTGCTGCTGTACAAGAAGTATCCAGATTTGGAGATGGTCCGATATTGGTCTGAGGTGAAATAAGTTTGGACGCAAAAACCGATCTTGTAGTGATACTGGGAAGTCTTACAGCTGCAAGATATATGGATATCAGTCTGTTAGATCAGGTTATTCCTGCAGCATATGGTATAGGCCCTGTTCTGGCAATAAACCATCAACTGCAATAAACAAAAAACACATTAGAGAGTTTTATATTGTCTTTTATTAATCATCCAATCAACTACAAATCGGTAACTAATAATGATTCCAGTGCAAACCACAAAAAAAAAGTACCTAGTCTTGAAACAATATAACGCGTTGGACTTCGAATACTACTATTAGTTATTATAGTTGTATTAACTTTTGTTTACAAACATATCACACGACACTGTCCTTGATAATAACAATAATATTGTTTACACGATGATGCCAATTATTAATTGTATGTGAGGTAAATGTATGCAACCATTACCTATTGAATATATAAACAAATTTATTTAATATTCTAATTAATCTGTTATGAACACCACGTCATATAATTCTTTTGTGATGCAAAACACGTATACGTGCATTTTGCTATGAAATTGGATTTCGCTACGCACACAGATGACATTAATTAATTAATTACTTGTGAGTTTGTTGATATTTTGTAAATTATACAAACTAAATAAATATTTTTTTAAGTTTTTGTATTAACCAGTTGTTCTTTTCGATTTATATAATAAAATAATAAATAACCCCATATAAAAATGCGTCTGATTTTAATCCTCTTAACCTTGGTTTTTGAACTAAATATATTGTCAAATTGTCTTGCAATTGAGTTTCGGACCTGTGAGACATTAAAGCATTATTATTATTATTATCACGTTTTAGACATTTTTTTTCAAGCCTATTTTGTGTCATAAAATGCCATAAATGTTCTTAATTCTACATTTTTTTTTGTTTAACAATTGTCTCAATAATTCTATTATTGTATTCTATTCTCTGATTTTCCCTACAAAGCTTTAATCGTATAAAAAACAACAAGATGTTAAAGTAGTTTAGCTTTTTATAATATGATAAAAATGTTTACGCACTTACACTGAAGATTCAATCTTATGATTTCGAAACATGTTTGAAAAGACATTATTTGATGAACGTTTAAAGTTTTGACGAGAATAGGATGATACATTGACAGAAGTGTTTTATTTAGTTTATCTTGAATTATATGATGGATTTTGCTGTCGAAACTAGTTCCTTCACGTTTTAAAAAATTCTAGGGAAATTGTTGAGATGACTTTGAGTTTTGGTTGTGTAGTTTTATTTATATTGAAGCAACATTTGGTTGATGGTATTTTTGGATCAGTTTTACTACTATATTTATATAATTGTGTTTTCAGTTATAATTTAAAGCGTATTGGCAGGAATCCTGTCAGGATAATATATATTGACTTGATTGAAATTTTTGATACTAAATTGTTATTTGATACAATGGTTTTATACCTTGTTTTAGTTGTGCAAGCTCTACTGACCCGAATTTATTACTTATGTATTCCCTCGTAGCTAATCTGGGTAATTCTATATTTGCTAACACTGCGTCAGTGGGAAATTTTACTCTAAAACTAACGTAACTGATGCCTGTGCCAAAACAAATATCTACAATGAATATAAAAAGACTTATTTTACTACTACTAGAGTGGTTGATGAAAATTTTATTCGCGTAACACATGTGACATAATTAATTAGGTACTAAAAGTCAATTTATTTTTAGAAATTTATTTAATTTTCTTTATAGATATCGATGGTCTTACCATATCTAAATTATTTCGTGTTTTGTAAAACACCAATTTTCTCGAGAGCCTTCGAAACAGACACTGCATGTGAGCGGATGCATCTGTAAACCAAACTACAACTATATGGGCAAACTAGAACTTTCTTAACAGCAATAGAAGCTCCCCATGACAAACAAGTTTTTCTAAAATTCTACAAAGCCCAGGGAAAATTAAACATGGTTGTAGCAATGAAATTGAATATATTATAGAGTTATTTGTAAAATAGAAAATGCTGCTGGATAAAACTATGTCATTTAGTGTAATTGAAGGCAGATAAAACGACAAGGTACCAAGTGTATTTTAATTTGCAACCTTTCACATAATAAACTGATTGCTTAAACATATTAAATGATTTATTTGATCAATTATGTTCTACGTAACATTAACGACACATATTATTAGTAATAATTCAAAGAATATCCAATATAAAACGACGAATCAAGAACCGTTAGGCTTCCGTGATGCACTTGAACATTAGTGTTGACCTAGTTTTATCTTATATGCATTGATTTTTTTTTTAGAATTCAGTGAATGGAGCAATCAGATATTCCGGAGTCCTGTGCAAAGGATCACAGGATCGCTGAGAAACCATCTGAACAATAACGAACCAATTTTTTAGAAATATTGATTAATCTCATCTGTGTGATTTAAGTTTTGAAATCCTGAAATGCCTATGCACTGTTCAGGTATTGAAATCTTGTGATTGGTACAAAGAATTTTTTACTATTAAGCAGATATACCGTATATGTTCCTTTTGCATAAATAAATTCAAGAAAAATAAGTTGTCACTTTCTGATTTCTACTAAATTAATTATAACTATTTTTGACACAACTACAAATAATTTATGAATACTTTTTATTATTGTATGATAATGAGTCGTGAAGTTGTGTAAACGATCCCTGGCCATCCAGAAGCTTGACATGCATCAGATAAGCGCGGAGCCCATTTAAATATGTATTTTTAATATCTCATATCTTAAAGTAATCTTTATTTTTTTGGTGTCAACTTTTCTGGCGTCAGGTCCCAAATTCACTTAGTCGTCATCTGTCCTTTTCTTGCATGCTCACGTTTTGTATTTATCTATACAAACAACTTTTTTTTTTCAATACAAATCTCTATAACATGGATAATTCTGAAAGACGTCACCTAAGTTTTATTGTGTAGTTTTTTCTGTATGGCAGACAATTTATAGGAAACACGACTTGTTGATACCGTGTTCAGTTTAAGCAAGGAAAACATTTTGCTAGTATATAGGGTGTACCTTACATTTTGGTATACCTCAAGTTCATGATTAAGACTCAGCAATTATGGATCACGAGTAACAGAGTAGAAGTAGATAATAACCCCAACATATGCAAAGCTTTTTTGCCCCCGAATCCTCTGTTTGATCAGTCCACAAATTCAAAGGTATAAGAAATGCATAATTGTGCACTTGTCTTTTAATTGATGTGAAACATTCTTTTTTGAGCATAGAAAGAACACTTTAACAGATGATGATATAGGAATAAAAAGAATTATCCTTAACAATTTATTGGTTTAACAAAAGACAAAATATGATCGATAACAATACACGGCACGGAGGCAAATTAGCATTGTATGTATATAAAAGCAACGGCCATGAAGACGATTTGGCCGGCAAGAGATGCTACATCGTGGACCGATCTACTACACCATTACAAAAAGCTTCAGCAAAACTGAAAGAGGACATATAACTTATTTTAGAGATGCGAAATGAGCTCCAGCTTTGATTCCGGAGCAGCAGTGGATAAGGAAGCGATAAATGCATTGAAGACGAATTGAAAGTTACCTGTTGCTGGCACCTCAAAAGATGGAAGCCAAGAAACCGTCTGTAACCCCTAAAATTAGTTGGGAATTATTCTTGAAAAGAACCTTTGTTTCAGGCGTAGGGTAAATTACTTACAAATAGTGCAGGATTTGATTCAAAAACAAATTGAATTTAGTTGACTGTAGATAAGCAAATTTTAGAGTAAATACTAGGAGATTCCACAAAATATAAAAACAATCAATAACATTTTCCTTATCAAGTCTGTATTTACATTGAAGTTATCTCTATTGCTAGTTCAACGTGAATTTTCTTTATACTGGAGGGCTGTTACTGAAATAATATGTTATCCAAACAAGTAATAAAAATAAAGTACACTAATTTACATGTACCGATGCCAGCGATACCGTTTTTTGAGATGATATCAAACAATAAGAAAAATATCCTGCTATTATGCATTGACGATATCAATAGTTTAAAATTCAATGCGTCTTAAATAGGTATGAAAGAACAGGGTTCATATGTAAGGTCATCAACATCTTAAAGACAGTGCAGGGGGCTACGGGATAAACTGACACCGTAATCATCAGGTAAATATGATTTAATCCAGAAGTAAAAACCATATTCGTACAAGGCTCCACTCTGTGACAACAATGTTTCTTCTCCTCTTTCAATCGTGATTAATCTTATCCCTCGCTCAACAAAGCAAAGTCAAATTAAGGTTCTACACGATCTTGTTCAATTTTCACAGTTGTTGGATGCACACCCTTAGAATTTAGTAAAACACACATCTAACTTAAGGGCTAGTTATTTTACTGAAAGTTTCAATCGTCACCAAAAAAATGGAAGACCCAAGAAATAAGATTTTAATATTATTTCTTCTAAATCCTAAACCAAATCTATAAAGATGTTTCTATTACATTTACCTATCAGATTGATGGTTTTTTTTAGCTATAGTAAAATGAACCAAGCCCGTACTGCGCATGTATTTTCTTATCGGTTAGAAATAAAAATTAGGCTTTTGTTATGTGCGTTTAGCATTATATAAATATATACTCCTATTTAGATACCTTTTTATTTTAGAATAACATTTAATTTGCTTTGTAATTATTTTTTAATTTAATTTAATATAATTATAATTATCAAAATACGTCAAGATATAATCAAATTTTAATATTAAATAAAAAATTGACAGAAATAGTGCTGAGGAAAAGGCCAAAAAAGAACAAACAACTAACAAGTAGGTATATAATATGCATGTATAAGTGACAAGAGATCTTTTTTAATGTCTTCAAAGGCTTTTGTAAAGGGAAATATTTGGATTTTTATAGAGGCTCCTTTTTGATAAATTAATTTCTTGATATTCACTAGCTTCGTAGGATATTTTGATCAACAACTTATTTAGGTTATTCCTATTGATCATCTTTGTTGTTTGAAGTGATCCTACACTAATTTGTATTGTTCGTTTAAAGATTTTAGATTATATAAATCTTTATGACATACCTATCTCAGTAACCTGAAAGGGTTTGCCGTTTTTCTTTGCAGGTCAGATCAGTTGTGCGTTCTCCCCAGGGTATATAATGCCGCTATCCAATGCCCTTTTTCTCTGTTTATGAGTGAATGAAAACTGGCACCTTCGTTGTGCGTACGTCCAGTCATTAATTACTTGTGGGTGTTTGATTTTATTTGTGGGAATGTCAAAATCGCATTGTATTACATAGCCACCATAAACTTATTTTCTGCAACTGCAGTACTTACTTAACTTTGAATGTGGTTATGTTGAAAGTGACTTAATCCAAGATAATAACAATTTATAGAGTCATCTAAAATGACACAACTCGAATCGAGACAAATGTTAATTAACTGGAAGAGCGTTTAAAAACGACACAACTCAAAATACAAATTTTAAACTTAAAAAGTGACCCTTGCACCATTTAGCGAAAAGTGGGATTAACTAACGACTTAATACCAAATATGAATTTTTTTGAGGTCTAATTTCGTAGCACATATTTCATATGTTTCTCCATAATCCGCTACAAAAATGTCTGTGTTGTAGTTGGATTAAATGAAATGGCTTTGTTAAACTTTTTCAGCAATTTTGTCCGCTGTTCCACAAAATGATTTCTATTTTACTATTGTTTACTGTAGGGTTTCCTGTAATCTTATCGTACTAAACTCTAAATCAAGTAGTGCTCTATGCTTCATATTCAAATTAGTTTGGATATAATTGTCAAACGCACGCCACTGGTAGAAGCAAACCCCAACTCGAATCAAGTTCTTCGTATCGCTACACTTATAAATGATGGCTGTTTCAAGATGGCCTGGGGCAACCAGAGGTAGGCCAACACCGGGAGCTGAAGCAAATAAAAACAAAAAAAAAATACTACAGAACAAAGATTATCCTCACTTGTAAGACCCGTTCACGTATTGCTGCAACTATCTCTTTCTTTATTGTTCATCTTTCTTCTGTTCATTTCTTTATTTCATTTTATGAAGGTGCAAAACTGTAAACGCGTAATCGTTTTTTTTCTGCATACACTGTATAACATTAAGTGTTATCTTTTTTGTAGTACACTGACATTGTAGATATAATTTTAGATGTAGTTGGTTACGATGTTAAAAAAAAATAATAGAGAATTGAAGGGGGATTTAAACACAAAACACAGTGAAAGCAGTGGAATATAAGGGGGAACCAAAAAACAACAGGTGCATACAGACCTACCTGCTCCTGTCTGGATGTTGTAAATTTTAGGGTAGAGTGGGTAACTACATAATATTATAGTGGCGTGTAAAAATATGATTAGGTAAAAGTATGTTTCGATTTTACAAATAAATATGTAGTGCTAGTCAGTTTTTGCATTTTACAGCATATAAGTCGCGAGGTCATTCGATTCAGTAGGTACCTACCAAACATCCCGTGCCATCGCCCTCAATAGTTTGTTTGGTTGTAGACAAACTGCACAATGCTACGCATAACGTAAACAAACAATTAATATCTACATTATTACGAACTAAAAATTATTTTGTTTGTTGAAAGTATAAAATTAAAGCAATAAGAACAAAACTTATAGTAGTTTCATTCTTAGAGAGCTAGCTGCTCAAAATCTTGTGATGAACACTCATTCATTACCGCTCAATTAGTCGTCAGAATCATATAAATTGCAGTATATTCATTTAGGTCCTTAGATTCTCTTCACTTCGACGTAAAGGGATCTTTTGTAAATATCACAAAGCCCTTTAAGACAATCATATGATCGACTAGACAGTACTATGCGTTGGTATTGGATTAGTTGAGCAAAAGAATCAAGACAAAACCTTATCATTTTTTTGAAAACGGAAAAGATCTTCTATTAAACAATCCTCGGTGGCTTCTTTTGTTTCCAAACTTTAAAAAAATGAGTTGGCACGGTTCAAATCGCTAGAGAAAGTCTATTTTGAAAACTTTTCGAAATTCCGGTTAATGTCATTTTGTTTGTTTTTGGTTTTTGATTCCGATGGCCTAATGAATCTCTCCGATTGTCTCAGGTCTGGAGTATTCCTCCAGTAGGACATTACAAAGCTTTTTAAGAAAAAGAAAGAAGAAGAAGAATCAAGACGAAACCTTGTCATATTTTTGAAAACTGAAAACTATCCTCGGTGACTTCTTTTGTTTCCAAACTTGAGTTGGCAAGGTTCAAATCGCTAGAGGAAATCTATTTTGAGGACTTTCTGAAAATCCGGTTTATGTCATTTACCATAACTTATTTTAATCTGAAACCAGTTGTTTGAGCTTTAAAATAGATAATACTTGATTAAAAGCAATTAGGTAAATTTATTTATCCAATACGATAATACGTAAAGAACAAGTAAAATAAAATTGTCTAGTACTTAATATTGAAGATGATACGTCTATTACCTATCTACCTATCATAAGATGCTGAAGGGGTTTGTTCTATAGGTATCTTTTAAGTGAATATAATTGCAGGAGTCTTATAGTAGTCATTAGAATAATAATAGGTGTGTTTGTCCTTCAGATTGCTATTACGTAGTTGGATAAGTTATTTTTAACAGAATATGGGGTTCACGTAAGTATCATCTTTATTCTATTTTTCAAATGTTGCCACGTTGACACATATTTTGAGAATTTATTAAATCTCCAACATATTTTTATTTTTTTTTAAAACACATTAAAATCTAAACAATTGTACTGGAAATATCGTTTCCCTTGATGGCATATTTTTTTTGTTATGGCCTAGACAATGCTTAGAATGAGTAATCTACAAATTTTTCATTTGTAGAAGCATGATCACTTGAAATTGCTATTAAATGTTGAACATATACCTTCATGTCTCAGATTTTTGTTTGTGCAAACTATATCCAAGCAACCTTATCACAAAACTATTCTATATGTGTTCAGGCTTTTTTTTAACAAAACAACGACAGACGGCCGTTTCGTCGATATACAACTTATCAGTGGTGATTCGATTCGAATTGGAAGCACCTTTTCTGTATTTTTTCAAATCATTTTCTTTTGAGTTTCAATTTCTTTCATGCCAGGCTTTGAAAATATGAAGCGAACAAATCATCAAATATTAGCAGATGTTGAGCAGATTACAAATGAATCTTGAAAGAACTTTCTTGGTCCTAGGTTCCAGTCATTTCTTCGTTCCAGACAAATTTCGAACAAAGTTTTGGAATGTACCAAAAAGTCACAAAATCTAACCTCCAGAATATTTTATTCAAATCCAACGATTGTAAATCAGATATTATAGCATTATAGCGTTTGAAGGTCTGTTTGTTATTACATTGCAGTCCACTGTGGGTAGAGACTACATTTTCAAATTGAAACTTTAGTTGTTTATGAAGTACATAGTTTGGACGCGCATTCAATTAGTTTTCATGTTCTGAAAAAAAAAATCAGTAGTAGCAAACATCAGTGATCTTCATTCGGTAACCAAATTAATCGAAATTGCTGTTTTGATAGATAAGACAATTTTAAACCTGACAACATGGTAAAATGCGATTCACTTTGCCTCAGCTGACACCTGCAGTGTATATCTTTTTGCGGTGGAGGGGCAAAGAGTAATAAAACATTGTTGCCAATTGTCTCCCAAATCATAAGTACCTACCTAGTTAGAAGCCGTAGTTGGGTTATTTTGTTTATATACTGAATTATGTAATGATTTAACAGATGCGAAAAAAATTAACCCAGATATGACGGATGGTATTTTATTTTTATATTCGGTGTAATATGTGTTAACAGTGCAATTTCATCACGAACTACTATAAGAAAAGGCTTAAATCATTCATTCATATATCTTCAGGTGTTTCCAAGGGTTCTCATCTGGGACCGCTTTTGTTCGTTCAATATTTTCATCGGCATTCTATTTTGTTTTCCTTTTAGTAACTTCTTGCTGTTTGCTGATGATTTAAAGTTTTACACCATGGTTAAGAGATTGGCGGATTGTAAGAGCCCTCAGGCTACTGTTAACAAATAATCATCATTAAATGTCTTTTGTAAAAGTTAGCCAACGCATTGGCGTTTTCCTATGCGATTGATGGCACGGTGCGCGATAGTGTTTCTGCTGTTAACGACTCAGGTGTACTTCTTCTTAGCAATAGTAATCAGAGGATCAGGACAATTTCTCAAAAAAGCGTAATTTCGCGTTTGTTCCAGAATTTGTCCTAATAACTCGTTCGTAAAAAAACAACTCAAATTACTCTACATAAAGTACAATAACTCTCAGGGAGAGTATATTATATAATTGGGGCGAAAATCGGTTGCTTTTGGTTTTGTGGGCAACACAATTGGAATTGGCTCATGTTTGAATTCCACTTGATAGCTGCCTCGCGCTAAGGTTGTCCACAAACCCTGCCTCATCCTCATCACCTCAGCCCTCATCTGTTAAGACATGACTTTCAGGAGGCTCAATATATATCTAAATTAGGTCAATTCCATCTTCAGAGGAATGAATGATTCTACAAACGTTTAACAAAACAGGAGACCAAATACCTATACAAGGAGAAAATATCATAAAATATCTACATTAGTTACACCAATTTGAAATTAATTTCTTTATGGTAAACTATAGGTACGAAGCAGATTTTCTAAATAACAACAATCACTAAAATACGTAAAATCTGCACAAAACCAACCGGACGGTTTGACGAGTTTAGGTTAATTGTAGGTAAAACAAACACCCCACCACTATTGAAAATACTACCACCATTACTGGGCACATATGGTGCTCTTAAGCGTTAATGGATAAGTGCTACAAAAATATCTAGAAAAATAATTAAGCAACTTTTAGTGAAAAATTATGGGTTTTGATAAATAGGCTTAATTATAACTGGCATCAATATAAAAAAAATAGTATCAAACAAAACTAATAAAATAGAATTACTAATTTGTCAAGCAAAATAATTATTATCTTTTTAAAACAATGATAAACAACACATTATTCTAATGCATCTCGTTAATTGTTTTTAAAAGTGAGATAACTCGATCCAACAGAAAGACAATTATTATTATTATTTGTTATCGAATGCATAGAAATAAAATATCATTAAACATAATGTTTTTTTTTTCATACAATTGGTACGATGGCCTTGATTGCAAAGCCCTGGGGCACAGAGCTCAGCTACACAACGCGCGCTGCATGGAGCATTTACTAATATAATATAATAAGACAAGTACTATATGCAGGAGCTCGTAAAACTGTCCTTGATCTGTGGGTCGTGTAGTACAGGCTGGACTAAATCCAAGCGAACACGTGGCTGATGTACTCCTCTGGCCTCTCCTACGTACCCGGCGTGACGTCAGCGACATCACGCCACACTACCCACACCCCCGCGCACACCGAGCAGTACCTACATTGCACCGTTGCCGATCTACGCCTTATGCACATGCAGTAAGACATTAAATTAATTGTGTAATAAAACAATATTTATACAACAGATTAATCGATAGGAACTATCGTTTTTTACTAAGTTTAATTAATAATTTTATTATGACTGCGAAGGAATTAAAATTATTCCGATAGGTTGGAAAGTGAAATGACTGTTTTACGTAAAGTAGCCTAGTACCCCAAAATTTATTTCTCCTCTTATACGATTGAGCCAAAAATAACGGGTGTTTTTTATAGAGGTATAAAACTTCGAAAGATAAGCTTCTGGCATTATAACTTAAATATGACTTCTGGCATATGGCCGCCACGGCTGTCTCGGACGCAGTCTAATCTGGAGGTCCAATTTTCTATGACTTTTTCCACTAATAACGCGGCGAATGTTGTCGACTTCACATATCCCCACAGAAAATAATCTAGTGTTGTAAAATCGCACGATCATGCAGGCCAATTCACGGGTCCGAAACGTGAAACTATGCGGTTACCAAACCATTCAAATAAAAGTGAGCTTTGGAGTGAGAGCAACCTGGTTTAGAGATATTAAGATATTTTGCTAGATCATATGTCGGAGAATCAATTGAACTAACTATTGGGCGAAGTCTAACTTGGTTTATGAATCTCATAGAAACGTCGAATGAGCTTTCGCTCAGCGTCTTCGGGAACTCACGACTCTTTTATGAATTTGGTAACTGATCTTACTATTGATGGCGTTGGGTATTTGTTGATTTTTCTGTAGGAGCTGTCTGTTTTAAATTGTTGTACCTTAGAAACTATTTCACCTACAAAAACAAAATTAATTTCGCTTTTTGTAAATTTTGTTTAGGTATTTTAAAATTGTGTATAACGACCTTGTCAAGGCGTTCGACTCTGTTAACCGTGAGGCTCTGTGGAGCATGTTGGACCTCAACGGATAATATGAAAGCTTTTGTCTTTAAAATAAATTGCAATTAAATAGTATATACCTATGCCAATAACCTGTTTTGCATAATTTATAAACAAAACGTTTTTATATGTCTGCCTAATAGTGCGTAGGAATTAATAAATATGAACCTGCAACGGGTTCGCTGGTCGTAACACCTCCAAGTAGACAATTAGCTGCAGATATTTTATTCTTGTTAACCTTCAATTAATTTCAGGAGAAAAATCTCTATCGATATATTATACGCAGTTTTAAATTTCCTTTGCTTCATGATATTACTAGCAATTATTAATAACTACTTACTCTAGTTTGACCCTGAACTTCATTTTTATTGTAATTTCCAATTATTTGTCAAAACCCAATACTACTTAAAAATATGAATGTTATAGTGATAATTTTGTTTATAAATTGGACGTAATAATGTGTGCTATCAGAATTCTTGACCGCAGAGACATTAAAATATGAAAATAAGAATAAACAACAATAAAAAGTGTATTTTAACTTCATGCTGCACAATTTTGATAAGATATGGAATATCTAAGTTATTAAAACTGTTGTTGTTGGTTTTAGATTATTTAATAGTACGACAGAAACTAGTCAAACATATTATCAGGTGCTATATGCTTACATTAAAATAATTAATTGGTATCATCTTACAATCCATGTTAATTTAGAATAAGCATGGGCCTAATTATCGAGCCTTGGGGAACCATTACTGTTGTTTTAAATTTCATTCATATTAAAGTTTGTTAATCTTAGATTACTTTGGGTTTCTGCGTATGGAACTTTTGTTCAAACGAATGAGAAGCATGTTTCATTGAATGAGGAAACAAACTTGGATCAAATATTAAAGCTCATAACACTGGAGCTGCAGGATTCAGCTATCTTGGGACCAATTTGGTACGGTCTCTTCTCTGTACACGTCTTACTACAAATGCATGGGGTTATCGTATTTTTGAAAAGAGAATTCTCTAATTTAATTTATTAATTGAAGAATTTCCAGAAACTATAATACTACGACTATGATACTTCCTGTCTTAAATATAAGCAATTCGGCAGATCCTAGAATACAGTTGTATCCTTATCATCTTCAATGCGTGCAGGTGTTACTGATTCATGATTATTTACAATGTGTGGTTATTTGTCAATTGGTTATTAATATGATTGGCCAAGCTCAACGGTTCTCAAGAAATATTTTATAAACAGACCAGGCGAATTTCTGTATTAAAAATTTTGATGATAGCCAGCTTTGGGCATTTTTGAAGGACATAATCAAATTTCCAGAAAATATATATATGTTAATATCAAGGGTATGCTACCTAGACATCTCCAAAATCTCTGGAAATCAGAATTAATTTTAAATGCAGCTTCATCGGACATGAGAAAACTGTGATGCAATTGCGTATCGTCAGCATATCGATGTGCTTTACAATACGACAAGCAAGATGTTAAATCACATGTAGGTATAAAGACTGAATAAAATCGGACCAAGTGTGGAATCCTGAGGAACACCAGTAGGTATCAATTTTTATTAAATTTGTGGCTCGGAATTATTGAAAATAATTTAATTGTTTCCTATTAGTTAAGTTATACATATTACTAAATAAATACAGTTGTGATAATATATAAAATATTCTTCGGTGCGACACTGGTCAATACCTACACATAATTTGTTTTAAGTCAAGTAATTTTTTATTTGGTCGCTAGCTACTATGCAACTTTATTACGTGCCGTTATAGTTACGGGTTAATAACTGACACAGGTATTAAAATCACCAAGGAATTGGTTCGGTAGAATATCTGATGAAAGCTTTTAAATACATCATAGATAGGTACTACGATTATACTAGTTGTAATATACCTACATGTACATGGTGATCATAGAAAACACACAACTCTGACTTTACAGATTATAGGCCCCCTGTGATGGCACCGGCTCAAGGGTAAGGTTCCCTATTCACTTCTGGAACCATCCTCTAATGATATTATCTACTCGTACATCTCATAGATAGATGAAATACAATATTGAAACGAAATTAAAGTATTAATTAATTAATTTTTTTGACGAGAAAGCCCGTAATGTACCTACGCTATATCATTTCCTCATTAAATACAATTTTCATATTAATAATAATATAAATTATTCTTACCTATTATTTGAAGAAAAAAAATCTTTTACAAGGTTAATCGTACAATAATAGCTTGAGGACAATAAACGATTATAAGCGATATTATTAATTATTGCTTGTATAATATGAAAACGTATTTTTAAAATCATGTATATATTGACACCTTATAAATTGTATGCACTGGAACTGCGTAAATTATTATCTAAGTACATTTTATATTGCCAGTTAAAACGCCAAGAGCGCAGGATAGCAATTAGCTCACGGAAATATACAGCCAGATAAGTACACCCGAATAACCAGACAAATGCTACAAAAACGTTAAAATTGAAGCCTCAACTTAGTTAAAAATAACACAAAATATGAACATTGATTTTTAATTTTAAAGAAATTGAGGTTAGCATAAGTTTTTAATATATTAAAATAATTGCCGGCGCGTAAGGACAGTCGAGTCCACCATCATTCAGCTTAAATTGCTGAGATGGACGCAACTGACTGCATATTTGCATAAGGCAATCATTTTTAAAACGAACCTTACCTACTAAAATTTATTTATTTAAGAAAATAAGGAGAGTGGAAAGCCCGTCCCTGTGCCCATTTTAAAATAAATTACTTCTGCATAAGACAATTAGCATATAGACTGATAATTATGTTTTTTTTTCCTAAACACCTATCCACAGTATAATGTGGAGACCCTCACACATTAGTATAACCATGACACTAACAGATGTCCAAATTTTGATCTAAACACAAACAGTATAAATACGATAGAAGAGGCGTTCAACATTTTATGATTGTTTTATTGTTCACTCACTTTCACACTAATAACGTAGAAAATTTGATTTAGAAATTTGAAGTGTGGATAAATTTTAGCTTTTTCAAAACACAAAATTGTGATGCACTTTTTTCGGTTTTTTACCAATAACTCGAAAAATATACAGTTCTAAAAGAAAGTGTTATAATACAAAAATAATGTACAATAAATTCTCTACAAATTAGGTCTCTTACAATTTTTGGTTTAGATAAACCTTTACGCCGCTAGAGAGCACTGAAATTCGGCCAAATTTTCGTAGTTGACTAAACAAACAGCACAAAACGACAGAACGTGTTCGCTAATAAATTTCGTTTATTTGTTTAATTAATTTGTGTTTATTCTGATTATGATTTGGGACTTTTATATTAATATTGTACATAGCGACGTACTTCTGCAAGTGAATAAAATACGGTGCTTATAATTTGTACCGGTTTAAAAATATTCCTGAAACCCCCTTCGGTTTATCAGAGCTTTGGAACTGGATAGAGAGCTTCAAATGCCTCATAGCAGGGGGCACAATTATTGTGTTTCACCTTAGATTTAAGTGAATAGAAAGAACGAAATTCCTGAACAGGCTTTTCAATACAGACGTTTTATTGTTGTAAGCACGCATATTTACAAAAATTACAAGGCAAGTGATATTTATTGATGAAGGCTGATATAAATTTAAAAACAAAAAAAAAACAATAAAGTGAAAGAAAGCTAAAAGAAAATGCGTGCTTTTGGCATATTAATAAAGCAAATGTAGTAGCAGAAGATATATTAAGGTCTGGTTGTGAATAGAAAGAGTAGCCATAAAGTTGGATAATCGAAAGAAATGCCTTTAGGGGATGTTTTCAAACTGACCACTTAAATGCTACTGAAAAGGAAACGGCTATAAAAATGTTAGAGAATATATTTTAAAAATACGACTCAAAAAGCAAGTGTGCCTGTGACATTTGCACATCTATGAATAAAATATCATCCAGTTTTACATGTCGTTTAACACAAATTTTATTATTTTTAGCGATATGTCTGCATTTTATATCATAGCTTTTAGTTTCAGGTTAGTGTGTTACCTATTTTTATTTTTGGAATATTCAGAAGCCAAATTTATGCAGTATGCGGGAAATATTTAAATAAATCTCCCCTGACGGTAAGGGTGGGTAATCAGAAACTAGAATTAAATTGAAAGCAGGTATAAAAAAACAAACCACACTACGATAATCAAGATCTGATGGAGACTAACTCGATGAGCGCTGAGTTCCTGCTCTATTAAACTGAGCAGTTTTCATGAGCTCCCCTGTATGTCTAGATATTGTAGATCATTCGTTAAAATCTCATTTCGCGATTCCTTTTTATTACAAGCGAAAAATAAAAAAACACAAGTTGATATCTGGGGAAAATCGCATCTTCGGCAATTCAATATTTCAATTAGAATAATAGGGTCTGATTAGAGGTTAGGGGATGAATTCTCTCGAAATAACTGCCGCTATTTAGCATAGCTATCAGGTTTAACGTTGTGGTACACAGCACATTTTTATAGATCACTTTTATTTCCAAAGAATTAATATTCAGGAAGATGCCGTTAAGAGTCAAACGATCAAATGTCATTAGAGATAATGTGAAAGGGACTTGTACGGAAATGGAATTAGCATTTCCCGGGCTCCGTTTAGACGGCATAAGATGACAGCAGCCCTTAAGAGATCGTAAATATATATACGATTCGCAACATTTCCTGAAGAATCGACGCCGATTTCTTTTGTTGTTGTTGTTGTTTTGGTGGCCGTCAAAAGAAAATATAGGAACTGAAATAAACATTTTTACTGATGGTTCAATACAGCTCATTTGTGAGAAGATCTAAATTAATTGCCTACAATAAAAAAAATACGTTACCTCCTCAAAGTTTTATTCGATTTATGATATGTGAAACATTTTTCGATGGTCTATTACATACAGCTTCAATATGAGGAATCTACATTATGAGATTAGACCAGAAATTTTATTCAAAAATATAACAAAGGAGTGACTTTTGGGTCACAGTTTTGTCTTCTTTTAGACTCATCAGATGTGGAGATAACCACATGACTGTATGTCTTGATTCTTTTGAGAACTTTGACCAAATTCATGTGAACTTTTTGTTGTACTGTATGCTTCATGTTGTTGCTGTTATTGATTTTATGTTCCACAAACACTTACTCAAACTTAGTTAATTTTGTCTTGTAAATGGGGAAATCTGTTAGACAAATAAAGCTTATTATTACTGCCGTCAAAGAAGAATTATTTAAGGTGACCCAGAATCTTTTCACCAAAGATCCAAGACTGTGTTTAATGGGCTCATAATAGGAGCAATATATCAATAATATGTTCTCCGTTTAGACATAAAAGAATGTCTAAATTAAGTGACAACGCCGACCATTTTGGTAAGTGTCGGCAAACATTCAGCCTTCTTTTTGTATTATTTTTGAAACCTTCTCAGTTTAGTGTCTACAACAAATTTGTTTCGGTATCTCTATTATGTATTTTTGTTTATAACAATGTACGGAACTTAGTAACTTTTTACCTTTTTCACTCACCGCAAAGAAATAAAACATCTAATTGAAAGGTTTACAATGGTAGCGAACACAGATTTATGGTTATTACTTACTGACGAAAAAGGAACTCTAACCTATTTTTATATATGTATTTATGCACATTAAGATTGTTACAAATATTATTGTGTTGACTGCCCTAATAAAATCTAAAGTATTAAACTATAACATGCTTGGGTGGCCCAGTTTCATTTCTCTATTCAAGAGATTTTTGCTACAGTGGAATGTGTTTCACAAATAAGATTTTACTTTGTTATTGGTGGACAAATATTTTTATTGGACCGGCTCAAAGAGAAATATGGAGGTCCTATAGGTAAATAGGAGCAAAATGAGTAGGTCCACCCGGGCCCTCCACTGCCATCACACGAGGGTCAGCAGCTTAATCTTCTTCATGAAGTCGATTATTGTGAGCTTTCATATTTATTTGTTATTTTGTAAAAATTGTATATATTTAGGTGGTAGGTACCTATTTGTTTGTTAAATTCAGATCAAGATCGTATTCAGCATGTACAAAAGTCCTGTTTAAGGTATATATACTGAATTAGAAAATACGATCCCATAAGCCACAAATTGGTTAGTGCAAAATGGCTTTCTATGAATAGAATATAGACGATTTCATCACGCTGCATGTTTTTATCACACTTTACTGCTTGACGGGCATCCACCATATTTGTTCGAAAAGATTAGCGTTAAGTCTGACGTCCACAATCTTAATCTGAGGTTTAAGGGTTTATTATCTCCTCCTCCTCATCGCACTTTGTTATTCGAGCGATCCTTTTCCTATGATGTTTATAGCACTTGCAATGGAATTCCTCACAATTTTAAGACTCAGAAAATATTAACATTTCGTGTAGGTACTTTTTAGAAGTTAAATTTGGTTTAAGCATAATTAATTTTCATATCGTGTTGTGGTTATGATTTCGAATTTATTTTTATTTTGTTTTTCTTGTTTTTCTTTTTTTGCATAAATTATTGTTCAAATTAATTTTGATAATCGTAAGTTATCGGGACTTTTAGAGATGTAGTATAAATCAGTTTTACTGCCTTCTAACTCTTTTTGCAGTTATTTTTGGCTTCTTGTAATTATGATTGCGTTTGTTGTTATGTTTACACGATATCCTTTGTAATTTTTCTTGATATATGACTGCAAATAAACTGTTTATTATTATTATTATTATTACTATATTCTGTGCTCTCAATATGTGTATGTGTTAGATGGCGCCAGCATGAACATTGTGGTTTCAGGGACACAAATAAATATTCAAAAAATAAAAAACGCCAAATTAGGTAAGACTTACTTATTGAAAACAAATCTGGTCCTACGGCGATCAACGTGTTAATGCAACGAAATACGCATAAGGGCAGAGCAAATATGCTCATATGAATATGCCTTAAATTGTTTGTTTTCTATTTAAGGAGCCCCGGTAATTTTCGGGTCAATGCCGTCGTAATATATGCGTGTCATATATCAGAATGCATTTTTATCTTGGGATATATTTTTTACACATTGAAAAGATTTAATGATAGCTTATTAACAACAGTTCAGAAGGTTGCTTGGTGGTACTATATATTTTAAGTGTTTAAAAGTACCTTTTATATTATTTAATCCGAGTATATAAAAAAATATTTGTAGTTGAATAAAGTTTAAGATGATAGGGATCTTTTGAATATTTTTTTATTTTTTGATTGATATGAGACATAACATATTAGTATTTTATTCACAGAAGATTAGAAATAAGTAATGACCCTATTATGATGTTTGGACAGTGACGTATCCACAAATTTCATTCTCTCATATCAATACTATACCTATGCTTACAAGACACATATTTATCAATAAAATTATAGCAAGAACATTCATGCCCATTTGCTTGACAGTTGCTACATTAAATCATCGGGGATTTAAATGTACCTACATGGCCTGCCACAAGTTATAAAACACGTTAATTTATCATTTTAAAACGATTTCTTTTCTAGAATATTCAAAAACAGTACCTGTATTATAATATAAAACCACTCTATATTTACAAAATATTTATTTTGCATATTTTATTGTAACAATAATATCGAGATTAGATGGCATCTAACCTTGATCTCACAGCTATAGCAAAGAAATATAGTAAAATTCTTAGAAAAAGGAAATCCTTGGCAGTCTTTTATTATGAGGTTTGTGTTAAAATGGTAAGTTCATAACACGCAATAAAATGTAAAGCAGGTAAAATTTACATATGCATTTTTATGTTGCACTTGTACAAATTGCTAATTTGCATCTTCAGAGTATTTTGTAAAATTTACTACATATTGTTATGAGTTTGACCTTTGGAAAATGGGTTTTTATATTTTATTTTGATTGCCAAAATGATGATGCTGCGATGGTAACCAGATCAACTCGTATGTATATTATTTCTTTAGAACACGAATTGATATCTAGCAAAGATAGCAATAACCCAGGATTATAGAGATTTTTTATTTTTATAGAAATATTGGAAGTCGCATATGATTTTGATAATAGCAATAATAATTAAGTTGCTTTTACCACCTCAACTTAGGTTTCACATTTTGACAATTTAGAGCAATCAGTCCTTCCATGGGCAGCACCAAATGCGGAAGTTAAAGATATTTGAATTCTTGTAAACTTCTCACAACCAGTTGAACAAGCAAATCTGAAGCTGCTCGAGTCAGATTAAATGTTGCCTGCTCCAACTTTAAGCGATTTCAAGCAATATTGTGTCTTCATAAATATACATAGTCGCATTTACTTTTCCGTTAATTTTGCGATCAAATTGTAATTGTTGAATAATCCCCAATCCCTTGAAGTTTATCAAAATCCGTCAAAAGATAAAAGAAGTTACAAGGGTGGTAACTCCTTAATGTGGAAACATTGTATATACATTTGAATGCTTTAAATAATGTAAATGAGTAAGTATTATTTAATAATGTATTTTACGTAACAAATTTTAATTTTAAAACATGACTTTATTCGTAAATATTACTAGTGTCAGTACATCTGTTTCGTCACTATTATTTCCATCAAGAGTAGATACGTATAACAAAAACAACAATTACATATATTGTCGCAATCGCAATGCTTAACAATAAAATAGTTGTAAATTATTGTGACAAAACAGGCACGAGTTGGTAGCGAAAACACATGATAATGTACAACCCTGACCTATCCTTAGCAAGTCCTTTTTTCCCTTTTACCAAGGGCAATGTACTCTCTGACCCATTGTTATGACCAAGATCAGCTTTCGCCTCTCTGCATGAGATTTCATAACACGCAATTTCTGTTGAACTTAGTCAGCCATTGCATTGTGTTGTTTGTGTTTTATGTTAGGTAGGTAGGTAGGTACCTACTTTTCAATCAAATTCACGCCTATAAAATACAGGGTATGTTATAATTATTTTAATTACATTTCTACAGGGTAGTTCAAAACATTTCAATCAGCATTTGCAGCCAAACTGATATACAACAACAACAAAGCAGAAAAAAAATAGATCAACGATTACGTTCAAACATGTTTCGGCGGTATGAGAGCCTTCATCGTCAGTATTTTTCTCAAAATAGGTTATGGATGACACAATTTTGAAGCATGTCTCAAAATAATTAATGCGATCTTTTCAATACTGTGGAGGTAAAGTTTTTTGTTTGCTTTGATTTGGCAAAATATATCTAGACATTTAAAATGAGGGTCGATCAAAATCTGTTTTGAATTTGCATGTACATTTAGTTGAGAAAGAAGATTTGCAGATGATTTCCACATAACAAATTCGCCGTAGAAACTGTCAATTTCGTAGAAAACGTCATCTCGGGTGATGAAAGGTGGCAAACGAAACAAATGTGTACTGATTTTGGTTGAATTATCATGAAATATGACATTTTTTGTCTTTAAATTTTTGTTTGGGACAAAAATGCTAACTATGGGGTTTTCCAATAAGAGTGATATGATTTCTTTAAAAAAAAACACACTTATTGTTAAGGAAATTCAAAAGTTTTTTATTGAGTGTGAAGTACAATCGATACAATTAAGTTCTAAATAAAACGTCATTCAAATGGCCCACACTTCTTCTGCAGGAACGAATTTGATGAACCCAATTTTCCAGCACTGTTTCCACTAAATCAAGTCGTATGTCATGAATGGCACGTTCAATATTGACTTGTAAAGCTTGAAGAGAGTCTGGTTTATTTCGGAAGACCAATGACTTCAAATAACCTCACAAGAAATAGTCTAATGGTGTTAAATCACAACTTCTTGGAGGCCAGTCAATATCACAATTTTTTGAAATAATCGAATCTCCAAACTTTTTTCGCAATAATTCAATTGTTGCATTTTCTGTGTGGCACGTAGCCATGTCTTGCTGGAACCAAATGTTGTCAAAATCGGCCAGAGAAAGTTGGTTCTCATCGACCTATACCGCTCTCCATTTACAGTAACGGTGTTACCAGCATCATTTCGAAAGAAGTACGGACCGATGATTCCACCAGACCAAAAACCATACCAAACTGTCTATTTAGGTGAATTTAATGGTTTTTCCTGAATAATTTGTGAATTTTCTTCGCACCAGAATCGACACTCTTGTTTATTTACCGCTCCACTCAGATGAAAGTGTGCCTCATCGGAGAAGATGATTTTCTTAAAAAATCGTTATCGTTTTCAAGTTTCACGACGTTTACGGTGGTCCAATGGCTTCAGTTCTTGAGTGAGAACAATTTTATGCGGATGCAAACTCAAATCCTTTCTCAAAATCCGCCATGTTGTGGTTTGAGACAGTCCCAATTGTTGAGAACGTCTTGGAATCGACAAATTGCTGTCTTCAGCAACACTTGCCTGAACGGCAGCAATAATGCATTACTTCCGGCGGTTCTTTGTCTTATTGTCACTTGAACATTATGTAAAGAAAATGTACGCTCAAAATTTTCAACAATTCGACGAATGCGCACGAAAAGTTGCAATTAGGAGAACGATTATTTTGATAATAAAACTGAATAATTTGCAAACGTTGTTCTTGCGTATATCTCTCCATGATGAAATTGTAAACACTACTGAATACAATGACAAACAAATAACAGATCATGACATATTACAAATAGCCGGAACGTCGCTTCAAAATCATATAATCCCTATTGGAAAACCTTTTAATTATTTATAAGAACGCATATCTGAAACCACACTTGGCTAGTATTCGGTATTTTGAATCCTATTCAGGATAGATTTGGCAGGTATTCGAATACATTTGTGTATTTGGTATTCGACTGAATACTTTTTTAATCTGTACTCGATATTCTGAATACCGTTTTTGAATTCCAGTATTCGAGTGTGTTTTATTAAACAATTATTTTAAACAATAAATAAAAAACACCACCACGTAGGTATAGAGAATAAGGTACCTACGTGTTGTATTGCTTTGATGAATTTTGTGTTTCATAATGGTCTTTGAAACTGTAACCGGTTACACATTAATGCAATTAAATGTAGCTGATTTTGGAGTGTATTGAGTTTTATTGTTTAATCATGGACAGATTCTTTGAGAAATTGAACGATCTTCCACAACAAGTATTTTGTTTGTTCTTTTATACTTGTTCTGTGTATTGTAGTCTTGAGTATTCGAATACCATAGTAGTATTCATGATTTTTACTCGAATACTGGATGTCAGTATTCGACCAAACTTTCAACTACTAAAGCTGGTAAATGTATAATTTTGTTAAATATTCATCCTTATATTTTTCAGTATGCAAAAATCGATCGATAATTTTGTCTAATTTCAAACTCTGCAACCTCAAATAATCAAAATTAACATTAAAACACTGGCAAAAATCAAGCAGCTCCGATGATGAAGAAGAAATTTTACCATAGAGCAGCCGAATCGGTTATGAATCTAAAGATTTAATCGTGTCCAAAGTAATGAGCTAAATATTATTATTTGGACTGTATTTTTAAACAAAATGTGATAGCACACTAGCCCCCGTATCCAGTACAACTTGATTTTCATTAGGTATAAAATGCCCATCTTATATTTGTTGATAGTCCGAATTATTATATGATGAAATTAGTCTCTTAATAAGCTTTTATCAATTTTTATCGTGGTCGTTTAACTTTTATTACGATTATTGTCGAACATTCACTTATGATATAAATTTTCAGGCGTAGTAGTGGCAATGACTGTATAATACAATTTATTTATTAAGCCTTTACGTAATGAAAATTGCGTTGGATTTAAATAAGAATTATATTCAACAACATAACGCGAACGATGAAGCTTGACCTACATTACAGATTCTATGGAGATGCAGATGTGCAATCGATAATATTGCGTAGACACGCACAGAGAGGGTGCAATTTAAATGCAATAGGGTCTTTTAAACAAAGACATGTTCTAAAACAAAACCATATACGATGGAAAACTGAAAGGAGCTATTAATTTCGTTTCCATATAATAATTAACTTGACCTAATTTTTAAGGCCAGCTAAAAGAAATGAGAGTAATTTTTTTTGTTCGTACATATAGTTGTGCGAAAAACTTTTGAGTATTGATGTAATAATAGTTGAAACTTCAAGGTCCACATGAATGAAAACGTGACAACTTTTGTGTGACGCTTCCCCGGTACATCGCTGGCAATTATGTAAAGACTGTAAAGATTCTGTTGTTATACTATGAAGAGGAGACGAAATCAATTTGAGCACTTGTGAGGCGCCTCAAATGGCAACGTATAGAGGGGGACATATGCTCAAGCAAAGATTTCACTTTACTTCTCTCTATTCCGTTATTTTATGGTTAGTGAAATGATAGTCATCCTACTTTTATCGACGTGTTTGCAAATAAAAGTATGTTGACAACACAAAAATGGTTTTATCAAGTATTTTTTCTTCGCGAATAAATTTCAAATATATTTCGACAAATCTGAAATGAAAACAGTAACAAACCTTTTTTATATACCAAGGAGGATGGAAGGATATTTTTTTGTTCTATGACTAATCATTATTGTAGAGGAATCACCCAACGCCGGAAAACTAATGGCGACCATTTTCTGGGACTTAGAGGGAATCCTGTTAATTGATTATAGAGATAAAAGTGATGCTCTAATTTGCAATAAAAATTGTAAGGATACTGATATTAGTTTCCAGTGTTGCTCAGAGAAGATCAGTCTTTAACATCACAGATTGCTCCAAAAATTAACAAAAAAAAAACATTTTTTTTCTCTATATATGGCATAAAAACCAATTATTGCTTAAAATCTTGTAACTTCCTTAAAAAGGGAGTTTTCAGAGCGAATAAAAAAGCAGGATGCTCAGAAAAGATGAATCTTTAATTTGCCATTATCGAATAATTTCTACTTTGATTCGTTCACTCCACAGATTGCTCCAAAAATTAACAATTTTTACCTCCTTTTTCATCAACTATAGGTCAGACCTGTTGTCCAAGAGCCGAGCTACTTTTCTCAAAAAAAAAATCTTATATGTTACAGGGGTCAAGACAAAATCGATGTTAAACTTAGAGTAAATTGAGCAGTTTTGTTGGTTTGCGTATATAAATATCCAACATTTTTTTCCGACACAAAAACTCCCAGTCTATTTGTGACTTAATAAAATTATTTTGAACAAATATGTATTGGTATATATTTTACATTGTGTTGGATTTACAGTGTAAGCTTATTCTATTTTTGAATATAGAATTATCACGTGTACAAACAGAATATTTCAAATTTATGTCGCTCGCTGTTCATATTAATAGTAATTAAAAAGAACCTAACTATTATCGTTAAACTTCAGTTAACGATCTACTTTATTTGAAAATAATGACTTCCAAAAAATTGCTGCTAAATCATTTCCTTTTCCTGTAACCGTTATTAGGGGTATATTTCACTTACCCTTTTTTTTGGATTTATTATAGCCACCCGATAGCTATTAAAACTATTTCATTTGATTATTAATTAGGTGTCCAGTTTTTTTATTATTATAGGTATCCCCTATATACAACTTCAAATCAACCGAAACGTGAACAGGAAAATATACGAGGTATCATCACACATCGACGCAATTATTTTTGTCCTGTTTCCCCACATGGAGTCTCGGAAAATATTTATATTGTGTTCTTCAAATCATCCAAGAAGGATAAAATCACAAAAAACTGTTACAGCTTAATAATTTGGCATTCCTTTGTTAACAAATTCAAAATATTTGTTTTTTTTTTACATTTTTCTTTTCTATGAAAATTATCTTAAATTAGAGGTAATTAATTATATCTATACATAAACCCAATGTTTTTAGAACTATCGCTCTAAATCAAAACAAAGCAAATTTATTAATACATCTATTATGAAATATATGGATATACACCTAAATTTGTTTGAAAATAAAAATAGAAAAATATTCTCTGTGGGGTTGTAATTTCTGTTTCGCGTATAAGTAGTGGAATAAACTAATGATGATTCACTAGAGCATTTTAATTGTCTCGATCTATCCGCATGGACATCAGTGTAAATGAATTACAACATTCGAATATTATGCAAATCACTCTGCTGTTGTTAACCCTTTTTTTGAGATTTATGTGCTTTGGTAAAGGTAGAGACATATAAATTGCTTTGAAAAAATTTATCACATATACCTAAAAATATATAAATTTGTTGTATAACAGAAGTTTCAAGAATTGGGAAAAACAGGGTGGTATCTCCAATTAATGAAACCTTTGATATAGTTTTTGAACTTGTACCTGATGAGCACTTGAATTAAACTTTGTCATGTAAATTTTTCACAAATTTATTAAACATTACGCAAGAAGAATACTAGTCTCAGGTATTGAACCCTGAGGAACTCCCGACGTCGCCGAACAGATTGATGATTGGAACCTACTGTCAGACACAAACTGACATCTATTGCTGACATATGATGAGGCGTATATCGGAGGGGTTAGAAACAACTTACACGATAAAGCTGGTAGGTTAAACACACTTTAACAAAAGGAAATAAATGTACATGAATGAACCAGGCGAGCCGAGTAAGATAGCTTAAGAACAAAATATATATCTATATATTCCTATTGGAAATGTTTTTATTTTGGAAATCATATCAACGTTTTCAATTAAATTAAATTAAATTTGAGTGTTTTTTTTTTGTTGTTGATTAAGGTATCCATTTTATCAAATGTTTTAGCGTATAATTAAATTTCTTGAAGTATACCTTACTAAATAACCATAAAAGAATCAGTAATTAAGTTTATAAAGTTTTTTTCCGAAGTAAGATAATAAAATAAGAGATCAAACATCGTACTCCGTAAGTTGGTTTATACGTATAATAGTGGTATAATACAGTAGCTGTGTTATTATATTATGTATTTTTTTCTTATTTTCAATTATAGTTGATTTATGGTTGCTTCAAAAAGAAACATCCTTATTTTTGTAGTAGGGATCCACACTTCACAATTAATCAAATTTTTAATAAGTTAATTTGTTGTCATGAAGTCGGTGGATTTTATCTGAAAAACGTTTTTTAAAGAATAATCCTAAATATGGTTTTAATAGTAATAGGCCACACAAAGCTCTTTTAAAACCACCCTCAGTGTCCTCCCCCGTTCCAACAAGCGGTCGGCAGTGGTTCCTTAAAAGCTTTGGCTATTGCTGAGATTGTTTCTGAGAGATATCAAATTTTAGTAGCTAAACTTAGGATAGGTTTTTATAAAACGTGTTTTTGATAAAATTGCATTTGGTGATTTAAAATACTGGCATGACGAAATAAATTTACAATGATTTTTTGCTTATTTATAAGAAATTATTTTCCTAGTAGTCCGCGTTGTTTTTCTAGTTTAAATATCAGTTTTTAGTTCGAGACTCTTAATGTTAAGTTGTAGCTTTCTGTTTTGAAAATGAATGCTTGGCTGCGGCTTGATCAAATAAACCGAACGGATTAAAGTGTTTGACTATATAACAAGCAAGCATATAAAAAAACTGCAACATAGTTAATTACTCGTTGCAATAGTCCAAGCAAAACGGCGTTAAATCGCAATTAACCAGTAATTGGCATTTTGACAGGCGGTGAGTTTGCCAATAAAACGGGCAAACAGTTCTTTTCGATGCAGAAAGCAAATGAATTTCAGTCGACAGGTTTGATAATCTATTCTCAATCGGTAAACAACGCTGTCACATATTGAATCGGGGGTATAGGGGTGTTTATGCATCGTCACATGAACGCTATTGCACCGCTATTGCCCAGATTCAATTTCCAATATGCATATGTATATACGTATACATGAGAGAGAGATGCAACAACATATCGGTATTGGTTTAGACGGCATTACTACAGTGATCGGATTTCCCAACCCCCTAACACACCCGCAACAACCCCTGTATGTGGCACCATACTATAATCTACAGTATGTCGTTTGTAACACCTTTGTGAAGCATGGATACCGCGGCAACCTCATATTATTAACTGTTATGAAAAAAAGTCACCCCCTATTGACAGGGCAGTGGCTAGACAAATGATTAATAACAATAGACATTCATCATTTGCAGGTTAACAAAGCAAAACTAAATACAGGGTTAAACCAATAGATATTAGCTGATAGTATTTGGAGAACATTTTCAAATTATTTGAAAAAATTAGAGAAATGCTCTCGTAACTTAATCAAGAAGGTCGAGTACCACCTATCCATGGTCAAAAATTTAAGAAACCTAACAAAAGATAATTATGAGGTCCAATTCTCCTGAAGAAGTCATGACATTAATCAAGACACTGAAAAGACTCATCTGGTCGAGAGAAAATCCCTAATAAAGTAAACCTAAAGGTCATCTTCAGGCTATGGCAATGTCCAGAAACCAAAATCGGGTAAGGTTCTGCCAAGATTATAAGATCAACTCTAACGAGAAAGGACTAGAAAGAAGAAATCTTGCATATAAATGAGAAGCCGACAAAATCAAGTGTTAAACAAAAATGTTTTGATTTTTTTCTTCACTAGAGCAAATCCTGGTTATAGATTGGATTGTATTTAGCATTATTACTGCCCCTAGATCTTATTTTTCTAATTTAAGGCCTACGCCATATAAAAATGATTTTCTTTTATTTCTTACGTTTAATTTCGAGGAGTAGGAATTTATTGAGGGCTATATCAAATAAGTAAAGTTACTTTATTGCAACATTTATAACCAAGAGAATAAAATTGTTTATATATAGATTTGGAGGCAGAAAGAGCTTTTTTTCATGAGGATAATAACATGTACGATACATACAAAACTAATATTGGAGTTTTGTCGTCAAAGATAAAGGTTTATTTATCGTTTGGTATATATGCAGAAAAGTATGAGGGGCATGTTAAAATTCCGTGTTTTTTATTATTACAAAAGGTTATTGCCGAGTTGGGTGTTAAAAATATTTTATCACAGAATACTACTATAAGAATATACCGAGAAAATTATAATCCCCTTTTGTATTTCTTTAGTACAATGTGTGTGCGAAAACGGAAATTTAAGATTTTCTATGTAAAATATTATGCAATAAAACTCAAGGCGTTGTATTATTATTGGTTTTTTTTCTGTTCATGTTTTCCTTATTTTGAGACAATTTTGTTCCTTTTTTTTATTTAAAAACATAATATTAATGATAATTTTATGGTTAATCTTATTTTAAAGCAAAGAATTTTGTTTAAATTAACATGTCCTTAGGGATGCCACTAAATCTCAAGAGAATGCTTGCTGGACGGAAATTTAAGGCCAATGATGCAGTAACTTATTGAATGACCCGTTATGTTAGTTACGAAAAACATTGATAAAATTTTGATCACCGTATAGTTTTATGATTTTTTAGTTTCAATTATGTTTAATTTATGGTTTCTTTGTAAAAGCATATCCATTAGTTAGGAATTATGTTTATTACTGATATTTGTAATTTATAGTAAAATTTATTATAACTTAACGTTAATTAGAGAGCTGGTCGAACTGGTCAAAAATTTCAGTTTACTAATCATTTCTAATTAAGTGTATTTATCTGTATAGAGAATCTAGAAACAACGCGTTTCTTTTAAATTATGTTAATAAGCTATAAAAGTGCCAGTTTACAAGCGTATAAAATATAAGCGAGTTGAAACAAATCCCAACATATTAGATAATCCGAACGCAGCATTGAATTTAACAGGTTTTGTTCACATAGGCTCAATGGTATAAACATCATTGTATATTTCCTATTTCGATGTTGTATGGGTGAACTTCTGTAACATTAGAGTACATTGCATAGGATAACGCACCTTACTATACATTTATACATACATATATTCGGATAATTCAAAATTTAATTGGTTTCCATATACACCATATTTCGTTATATTATCCCAACAAGCATGGCATTAGTATAGAAACTATGCACGTCCGCTCTGTCAAACCCCTAATTGAATATTACTTTGACTAACAGATTTACATGCAAAGGTAATATGCTTGCTTTGCATTAATCTCCTTTTGCTATTGAGCAGGTAGGTCAGTGCAAAACACTATTAAAATGAAAATCTATTTAATATGTTTGTAAATAAATAATCGCCAAGCCTTTATAGGCGACTGAAACAACACACTTATATATAGGTGCCTGCATAAGTATATCAAATGCAGAAATATCTATAATATCAAGCGACTTTTGTACAGGCTGCCGCAAAAGTGCCTTTCTGATTTTCAGTTAAAAGGAGTTATTACGCTATTTATTTTAAACTATTTTTTTGAAGCGAACACTTCACGACACGATTTATAAAATTTTCGTCCCGCAAAAGAGATGAAGCATATAACAAATATGAGGGAGAGAGAGAGACTATATCCTATACCATACACTATTATGTATATAGCGGCCCATCCTTCGGTTGTCCCTTTTGTACCGTCATTCGTATTCCCTTCCTCTCTCGTGAAAGAAGTATTCACTTCTATCACGTGTACTGTGCTGCACGCGTATTTTTTTTTATGTTGCATTTTGTAGGTATATCGAAACTATATATATAATTAGTAAATTTTTCTGGTATGTTTAGGGAATATATTTCTTTCATTTTTGGTCCCTTTTCACACTATTTGTGAACGCCTGTGTAAACTAATTCTTCTATGTAACATTTTCTAGGTTATGTTCTGCCACAACTATGAAAAATTATTCCATATTTCAAATAAGTTCATATAGGATATATCTGTTTTAATTTGGCCCCTTTTCCACTATTAACGAACGCCTATGTAAGCAAGTATTTTTATAATTAATTTCATAGGTTCTTAGCTCCTTTTTACGCTTTTTTCGAACGCCAATGTGATCTAATTTTTTATGGTTAATATTTTAGGTTATACTCTATTAAACCAATGAACAATTATTCAATATTTCGGATAAGTTTAAGAAGTATGAATATTCTAAATTTTTGAGACCGTTTTAAACCCCTTGCCTACGCTCAATGTTTCCTACAAGTTGATAAACGTAATAAATAATAAAGGTCTCAAATTGGATCCTTGAGGAACACCAGAAGAGGTCAGATTTCGACCTGACTTGTAGCCGTTATAAAAAACATACTGAAGATGTATATATAAAAAGTTAAGTATATTTTTATTTTAGCTGATAATAAAAAAGTACTTTTACAACTTATGTCGCCTTTTGCGATACTCCCGATAATATGAGCCCGGTGAGATTATGATCTCTCAATATATATCCACTAGGGGTGGTTCCAGGCTTTATTTTTTGAGTGGGCCTCTCAATAAAAACCAAAGAGGAATAGAGGATTCTTCTCCGGAAAATTTTGAAAAAGTGAGTGCGAAATTTCATAATTAATTTTAACTTTGTAAGTAAAATTCTATTTATCTGTATCTTGCTTGAATTGTTATAAACCTCATAACTCTATAGTGGTTCAAATATTTCTTATTTTATTTGGGATCTCTTTCTAATACTATCAAAACCTATAGTTGTTATTGTTCTAAAAAAAGTTTTTCAGCATTTCTACATATCGATTTCTATTTATCTATGGCTTGTTCCTAAGTTAACCAACTATGATCCTGATTATTGATCCTTAAAATTAAATCTAAAGCCATTGGCTATGATGAACTTAATATTGATATGATTTTACTCTGCTGTCCATTTATTATTCCGTATCTAGTTCACATCATAAACTCATGCCTCCTCACATGTACTTTTCCCGATATTTGGAAAGTATCAAAAATCTACCCACTACCAAAAAAAAATAATGTAAGCACTAACAGTGATTTAAGACCAATTGCCATACTGTCTCCATTATCTAAAATAATAGAAAAAGTAATGTATGATCAACTTTATAAGCACTTAAGTAAATATAACCTTCTTCCCTTAAGACAATCTGGATTCCGAAAGGGTTATAGTTGCACGACAGCTCTACTGGATTTGGTTGATGATGTCATCCATGACATTGATTCAGGTAAAACAACTGCATTGATCCTACTCGATTACTCTAAAGCGTTTGACAAAATTAACTATGGCATCTTATTCTCAATTTTGCATTTTTCTGGATTCTCACATTCCTCGGTAGACTTACTCAGATCTTATTTTACAAATAGAAGCCAGTTTGTCCAGACTAGTATGGGCAAGTCCAGGATGGGACAAATTAAATGCGGCGTACCTCAAGGGTCAGTACTGGCTCCACTACTCTATTGTTTATACTCTTCAAATATTACAGACTGCCTGAGGCACTGTACTTCATACGCATACGCGGATGATACTCAGTTAAAATATTCGTTTAATATAAAAGATTTAAATCTGGCTAACTATAGAATCAACGACGATTTGCAGACCTTGGCAACGCTTTCAAATCGTCATCAACTTTTTATAAACTCGTCTAAATCCAACATCCTTATTTTCGGTAAACATAAAGAATTGGTTAGTCAAAATCTATCAGTGAATATAAATAACGAACCCTTAAGTATTGTAACTACAGCTAAAAATCTTGGCATTCATCTGGACAATGAGCTAAGATTCTGTGAGCATGTGAGTAAGATGCTACAAAAGGGTTACTACATTTTAAAATCTTTATATCCCCACAGACACTTTCTAAATCAAAAATTAAAACTAAGGTTAACCGATAGTCTAGTACTATCACACTTTAATTATGGGGATGTTATCTATGGACCGTGTCTATCCAGCGTCGATAAAATCAGAATTCAACGTATGCAGAAATCTTGTCTGAGATATGTATACGGAATACGCAAATATCAACCAATCAGTTATAAACTCATCGATGCTGGATGGCTTAACATGGAAAATAGGCGTAAATTACATTCCGGATGTCTGTTTTATTCAATTATTTTAAATAAATCACCTCCATATCTGTACAATAAAATAAAATTTAGATCTGACGTTCATACTCTGGGCTTGAGGTTTCGCGGACTTATATCGCCACCTCTACACCACACTTCCATATTCTACCGATCTTATTCATACAATATTTATAATTTTTATAATTTTTATAATAACTTGCCGTGTGATTTGAGGTTTCTGAAGTCACCCGCCTTCAAATGCTCTTATAAGCGACTTTTGCTGGGTGCCTAGCATATTGAGTCATATTGAGTTAAATATATCTTCCGTGCCGTTACCTTTCATTTGCTTACCTACCGATCAGATTGTCATTTGATTATAGATTATTTACATTAATAGTTGTTTATTTCTTTCTCATAGAGCGTTAAAATCTTTTTATATATAAATAAGTTTGGGACATGGATTAAAAATCAGTTTATCTGCCTCCATGTCCTTTTTGCAATGCTATATATTTATTTATTTATTTTTTTTGTTTTGCTTTATACTGAAACTATATAGTTATGTATTGTATTGCAAATAAACGAATTATTATTATTATTATTATTATTCTAAATATCTAAAATATCAAAAATATGTTGGAATTAAAACACAGTAACTAAACCATCCTACAAATGCTTCAAAATTAGATAAAATATGAGAATATTTAATAATTTAAAGTAGTTAGTAATGGTAGTACCTTCACCATTTATCGAGAAACATGCAATAGTAAGACATTCTTTGTTGTTTAATAATATATATAAATATAGATTTTGGCAGGAGACTTACTACACGGTATTATAAATAGGAAAACGTGTAAATCATGTCTTTTTCCACTTTACAAGTTTTTATATGTATCGCACGTAAATCATGCCCGTTTCCAAAATACGAATAATTTTACATCTTTTTCACCCGCACGGATGCGTAGTAGTATTTAACAAAAAAATGCTCCCTAAACGCTTAGAAAGTAGAATCTGCTGATTTATAGATCTTTATAAGGAGAAACGTTGATATATTTATTTTGAAAGAACTCAAGTGTACCTACCATATTTTTTCTTTTTAAGCTAGACATTTAAATAACTAATTCTCTAGTGTTCTGTGTCTAATTTTTGTTAAAATTTTAGGTAAACTTTACAAACATGGTTTATGTATGGGTTTTATTGTACCTTGCCCAATAATTGGATTTCTTCCTGTGCAGATTATGCGGTTTGACCAAAATACTGCTCTGTGTGTTTTAGGTGCTCTTCCTAAACTACAAGACGTTCAAAATTTACAAAAAGATTGCTTTTCTCTGGTCTCCTTTAATTTCTCAGTCAAAAGGTCATGAAGGAATCGATCAAAGAAAGTGTTCTCTCTGGTGTTCTGTGTCTAATTTTTGTTAAAATTTTTAGGTAAACGTTACAAACATGGTTTATGTATGGGTTCTATTCTACCTGCCCAATAATTGGATTTCTTCCTGTACAGATTATGCGGTTTAGTCAAAAATACTGCTTTGTGTGTTTTAGGTGCTCGTCCTAAACTACAAGACGGTTCAAAATTTACAAAAATATTGTTTTTCTCTGGTCTCCTTTAATTCCTCAGTCAAAAGCTCATGAAGGAACCGATCAAAGAAATGCATTAGAGAAAACTATGAAGATACTACATGCGAGAAGCTCTGTAATATACGAGTATAACCAGTTCTTGCTCAGATCGAAATAATTTTCAGGTTCTCAATGACTCCTTCCTTTCGCCAGATTGGGAATAAAATGTTAAGCTGAGCTTCCTTTTAAAGAACGTTAAAAAATTGAGCCTTGGTTTTAACCAGCTGTTTTTTTTCTCAATTTCATCCACATTATTGAACAATGTTGCTGGCTCTATTTGTTAGTAGCTGCAAACTCCAACTAAGTTTTGTGTATCTACAAAATCTTAATAGGTATTTTGTTTTGTCGAAAAGATAATGCGAGACGAAACAGAAAATAAATGTATCCACATTATTTTATTGTAGAGTGTAGCCTGGTGAATATAAAATAAATTTGTAATGCAGTGGAAAATTTGTGAAAACAGAGTTAGAAAATACGTTCCCATTTTCGCAGGAGATTAATTTCGAGTCTTTTGGTGAAGTCATGCCTTTTGTGTGTAATGAAGCTCGAGGTGATCATTTTTAACAATTTAAGACGAACCAGAAAATCAGAAGGGTGAATTTAACGAACGGCAGCGAACATTTTCCTCATTCCGTCAATCACTGCATATTTTGTGTGTGTACGTCATTTGCAATGCCGTTTGTGAGCTTTTAAATTTTGCATCGCATATTGCCAAAGCACTTTTCCACAGTCCATAAAATGAAATAGCTGCACAACAGTGACGGAGGGCTATATACATACGCGATATTTTATTTATCCGGTAAACCAATGAGGCGAAAATACGCACAGGGAAACATAGCATAGTAGTAAATTAACAAATTTTCTGTCAGTCACACAATTTCTGGCATAAAAAATATTGATTTACGATATGATACGCACATCGTGATCTATATTATTGTAAGGGTAACCCGAACATATAAAAACTGGTATACTCTATACCCTATAGCGGAAATCACTACCATATAGTTCCAGCTTCCACCACCCCTCAAGTGCTAGACAGTGTTGAACTGCCGGCTGCCGGTTTGATAGCTCTCCTCTAAGACAATCTCACCACTACCGACGCCTGATAATATTATTAAAGACAAGGGTGCTATTATTACCGGTCAACGGTCACCGACCGGAATTGAATAAGCGAAATGGGGGTTGATCCGTCACCCCAATCCCAAACCACTCACATCAATCTACATTGATGCAACAATGTGCCGACATAGGACCACCAACTATGTTACCAAATCGACAACATATATGAATGTAAGTGTATGTTGTCCTAAAAAGGGGAAAAGCTAGTTATTAGTCAATTTTAGAAAGGACGGAGTCATATTTCCATTCATGTAAGCATTCCAAAGCTTTCTTATATTAAGTACTAAATATTTCATATTTTGTTTTTTATTTTAAAATATTCAAACAATTTTTTTTAACTACTCCAACAAAACCTGGGTAATTTTAGGGTTCGAAAAAGTGCGGTTTTTACATTTTTTTCTGGCTATGCTATTGGGAATCTGATGGTGATTTTGCCTAAAGGTAATTGTGAAGTAAATTGTTTGTCCTGATAATACTATTCGATAAAAATAACTGTATTTTCTTTCAAAAAGTCATTCTTTATAAAACCGTCTGCGTGTGTCGAAACTGCATTTTCAAATATCAAATTTACGATCACTATACAGGGTATATCAAAAATAACATTTTTAATGATTTTGATTTTTTTGTTTTTTTTTTTAATTGTATGAAGATATTTTTAAAATCGTGATTTATTACACCAATTGGACAAAAAACACTAATAAACTTTTTTCTCAAAGTGGTTGATTTCGTAGCTACTATTAGAATAAAAAAAAAAAACATGGAAAAAAAAATCATTAAAAATGTTACTTTTGATATACCCTGTATAGTAATCGTAAATTTCGTACTCGAACCCTAACGTCAACATCAATTTCAATTTAGACACCACAACTATGACGATTTGTTTCGTTTTTACGAACACAAAAGCCATTTGATAACTAGAAATTCACTTAAGTTAAAAACCAAAACAGACTTAATTTCATAGTTAAAAATATCCAGCCACACGGAAAAAAGATTTTGTGTAAAGATTAAGATTGACTAAACTCTTTTTGAACATTTTTTACTGTGTAGATAGTGTAGAAATCCTTCAACAACAACATGATTTGTTTTCTCCACAGTGGGACGTTAACATTTAAATTAAAACCATGTTAAATGTGAAATGAAAATGTAAAAATAATTAAGTAAAATGCAATATAATTCGTTGATATAATCTTAATAAAAATAGTGCAAAACCGTGTAATGTTATACATAAAGCACCATTTTTATAATTTATGGTCATTTATGTCATAAAGGGAGTATATCAGATTCTGGACATAGTAATGTTAACATTAAAATGCAAATTGTCAGTAGTTTTTCTCTTTTTAACCAGAATATAACAATACCTACCATATTGTGCATTCGCGTTATTAATTGGATAGAGGCAAGGGGTTCTCCACTTAGAGATGCAGAAATATATCGCCACACAAAGTTCAAAATAAGGTATTAACTAATCTTGTTTCTGAATAATTCGAAAAGTTCATAATGCTTGAGAATAACATAATATTCTTTGAGAAGTGAGGAATGATGAATATTCTGCACGAGGGGAATTTTGTCACATCCAGAATCATCACTTAAGTTAATTTATCAAATTTACTTTTATTTTCAATTGTACTTATTGCCTAATGTTGTTATTTTTTCATTTGCGGTAAAATAAATTGTAAAAGTAGACCAACTAACCAATGTTAGTGTTCCTTCTAAGATTATTTTGTTGTCGCTTGGATTGCTGAGAGCAACGGGAATGTAAACATAACCTACATTCATATCGATGCATCAAATTTTACGATAATAATATACCTACTATCGATATCCCTTGAGAAATGGTTCCCTAACCACACCACACCTTACATTCAAAACGATTTCCAGTAATTAGCGACCGAGTATGGTTGCAACTTATCGCTGAAATTTTCTGATTATATCTCAGAGAGGTGAACGGCTTAACATTATTACTCATTCCAATAGCTACATTTAAATTCAAACTAATCTTGATTATTTTTTAATTTTACTTTTTTTTTCTAGAATTATGTTCGTTATTCTTCTACTTGAATGACGCGAACTAAACACAAGAAACATGTATACATCAACATAGAACGTTGATTTAAAATGTACTATTATAGGTATAACGGTGTTTATTATCACGTATATGTAATATTTTACTTTTCCTTTTTCAAAACTATAGGAAATAGCGGAGATTACAATCATCTGGGTTAATAACATTTCTTTTTTTTTACACATTAAAACCATCACTCTGGCGTCAACGCGAGGATCTTGATGGTGTGCGTGGTGTGCCACAAGGAACGGTGTTGGGTCCTGTGCTCTTTAATATCTGTATCAACGAGTTATTAACTTTTCCTCCTAATGCAAATGATACTGTGATATACTAAGAACACGCCTCGTAGATGAGGTTGAGCTGGGTTTGATTTTGCTGAGGGCTTGGTTTATTTCTTAGTTGATCACAATCTGGGTTTGCCCGACTTCGATAGAAAATTTGTGTCCAAAGACCTTATAAAGATCTGCTCTTGCGTCCGGTCAGGTCAATCGATGACCTTGACTTCTATTCTTGTTTGATTTGATATAAGAAGATTTGACGCAGCATTGATTTAGGTTTTCTGTAAAGATTATCGTTGTGTATTATGATTATGTTTTATTTAAAAATTACAGCATTCGATTTTATCTCAATTACAATAATCCTTCCATCAGCATTCTACGCATTTTTCTTATTTACTTAAGCTGTATATCAAACCAACGAATTAGCCGTTATTGTTATGGTAAAGCACAACCAACAATACGCTAATGGTGTTTACTTTAACACTGACATCTTTTCAGTTAAATGTTGTTCATACTTGTTATATACAAATTCATTCTCCATAAGGCCAACATCAATCTCTGCCTCTGCTATTTAATTGACAGAACGGCAACTTTTGTTATTTTAATCCACTTTAATTTCTCGAGTGATAACGCTGAAATGTCAGTTGTTTGTGACAGAAAAGTAAATAAGAATTCTGTAGAGTTAAAAATAAAAATATGAAAGCAGACTCAAAAAATTAAATACTTGGCTTCGCTCCCGATTTTAAAAATTGGTTTTAATTTTTTTGCAGCCGTAAACATGTCTGCTTCATCGATCTTCAAATTTTACCTTCACCTATAGACACCATCGTCACTTAAGCTAAATTGTTTAGCCACCAAAGTTTTTTTTTGTTTTTCTATTTTGCAATTTTTCTTGTATCTATATGATGGCTTATCTTTAGATGTTTGATTTTCCCTTACCTGGCAATGGTCTAATGCCTGGTTTTGGTCGAATCTAAACTATTTTAAAAAGGAATTTTAATTATAATTCTAAACATCTATCTAAGATATCTAAATTTGATTTGATTTAGTTTCATAAAACACAGTCTACTATGATTTAAGAAAATGTAAAATAAGTGTTATAAGATAGGTGTGTTAATTTTCCGAAGTGTTAATATGTTTAACATATTTTCACATGGCATGCTATTTTTCACTTGTGCGAATAGAGGAGCGTTTTTTTGTCGATCGTAAATCTCTGCTATACTACAGTGAGGAAGTAAAACACATGTACACCGTAAAGGGTGCTTACAACCACAGCCGAGGCTATTAATTACAAATTTACATTGGCGGTTCTAACGAATATAATACCTACGTGTTCCATAACGGAATGTGCAACTGAGCCGTAACTTTTTCCAGGTAAGTATGATAGCTATAGTTCAATAATCAGTAGATTTTCAAATCTGTTTCACACTATTTCATAAATATGGCCTTGAAATATTTGCTGATTATATCTGGACACAACCACCATAACTTAACGTCTTTGCTTCACAGAAAAAATAATCGTACGTTATAATAACAATCGGTTATTGTTAATTAATTAATTTACTCAGCTAAACTTAAACACACACACTTGGAAAACTTCCTTGATTCTTTAAAAAAACCAACTGAACCTAAATTTGCGATTTACTAGGCCTCGATTATAAAAGGGGTTAGGAATTCCCCAGTTGTCTCACAGAAATCTAACTGCTTTATTGCTTACCATTAGGCGTTATGAACGCGTTAAGAACATTTTCAAAAGAATGCGATATAAAAATGTAAAGGGGAAACCAGAAGAGGCCAATATGTCAATAAATGCATACAAATTTATCCATAAAAGTCCGGTAAAAATTTTATTATATAGAGTGCTACTCATTTTAAAGATTAAATTTCATTAAAATATTCTAGGTCTTGAAAAAATTGTTAATGTGACAATCGTGTTTGTTATATTTACGGACTTTTTATCATAATCATAAAAAAAATAAATTTAACGCAAATACAAATTATAAAATAATTAGACACCGCTGAGAAATCTGTTACTATTTTAATGAAGTGTGATTATATTCGTGTCAGAAAATAAACTAACCGCTACCCGACCGTCAACTCTTCATGAAACCTCAACAGATCTACAAATTATCACACTACTCCAAGCAAGGCAATGAATTTAATTTTACATCCACACTTATTAACATGATTTACAACTAGATACGTGTATATTGCTGCCTGGAGACTGTCGATGTAATTAACAAGTATTAAGCTGTGCACCAGACACCCTCTTTAGTAAAAATGGAATCAAGGGAGTATAACGTGAATTAACGACTCAACTAATTGGTTTTAAAGAGATAATGAGAATTAGCGCGTACACCAGCACCTACCTCTTCAGATGTCTCCAGAGATTTGTAAAGATGACCTTTAGAAATGTCATTGTGTTTATTTAACCTTTAAATGTGTCCAATCAACAGTGTAGAGCACTTCACCTATGTGGCAGGTTAACCTTTTGTTTTGACCTTATCGTCACATATATTATGTTCAATGCGTAGTGTGCCCTGATTAAACAACCCTATACATATTATTCAATGGCTTGTCATCTATTATTTTGCATAAAATACATTAATATAATATGACGACACGTTTATTTTAATATACTAAATGATGCAGAAAAATACTATACCGGTATATTTAGATAATTTATTCAGAAACAAAAATAGAATAAACTAAACGTAGGTCTTAGTAGAGTTGCTTGAGGTATACCAAAGCAAACCTTACTCATATCAGAAAATGATCATTTTTGAGACCAGCTTGTGACAACAAACAGCTTTATTATAGATTTTCTCAGCCTTTTAGTATAAAATTCCTGAAATATATTAAAAATATATCAACACATTTATTTAAATACATTCATGTCAAATATGTGCTGATTCATATAAATGGAATAATTTTGTAACAAAGAACAATCTATCTGCATAGAGAGTTTTTTAAAAGCATTAAAAGTTACTAACCCATTTCTTAATAGTAAATTTGCTACTTGCTCTTTACCATGAATACGCCACGGATTTTATGAAAGATTTCTTTCAACACTTATCACAAATGCTAAAAAGCTTTTACTCAAGTGTCAATAATTTATATTATATTATAATTTCGTGACTTTGGTTATCAAACAACGGCAATTTTACAACTATTGCAATAGGTATTAAAAAATCTAACCTAAATTTCTCGAAGTGCTTGAGCTGATTAATGGCCTAATTAATTTCCCTTACTCGTTGAAACGGATGGGTTTGGATGCTCCCCAATTTAACACACATGTAAACTTTAAGGTGTACTGATGAAGAAGACGGGGAAAGTCGGCTGTCCATTTGCATATAAGTCGTTGGGGCAAACCCCGAATATTCGCGTTAAATCTTAAATATACGAAGGTTGCGTTCTTGTGATGTTGCAAACTGATTCAGTATAATTTAATTAGAAAACAAAATTTTTTAGAGCAAACTATTTAATTGCTTTTCAAAATATTCACCTTTATGTTTCCCAATACACAATTGCACTTAATTTTACCACATGGCGGCTTGGAAGAAAAGTACTAACTAGGATTTTTTGTGACGTTCCGCCAAATTTAGTAGCTTCTTCAGACTCGAATCTCCACGGAAAATATCTATTTTTGTGCGAACTTACTGCTGTAAAACTCTTACTCTCAACAAACTACTGAATAGATTTCTGCATTTCGCATTAACAATTGTCAAAATATGTTAATATAGTGGACTTTGGAATAAAATTGAATGTGGCTTCAGCCTTCAATCGATCTATGTGTAATCCTATGACATTTTTGCATGGACTAATACAATCATGAATACAATAATCAATAATATTCAAGAAAAGAAAATTTCGGAAGAATAAATCAATAAATAAACTTAACAAATTTGATATACGGGGAGCAGTCTTAACATATTTTAATTTTATAATAATAATAATAAAGGCCTTTATTGAGGATACAAAATACAAAAAAAAAAAAATATATAAATATAATACCCGTATAACAAAACTAGTGTGATTTTTTTTTACACTTTCCCAAGTTTATATCGCCAAAGGGCGAGATTCAGTGCTGACTACTAAGTAGCCGCCTGTTCAGCTAACCCAAATAACCCTAACCTAAGAACATTAGACAAATATATAGGACAAATCTTAACTTAATCTAGAATTTTAAATATGTACTTCCACATTATACAATAATAATTGAGCCACATCAAATTAGAGTGATCACACACTCCTTTGGATATTAAATAAATACTTAGATAAATTCTTGTTGAACTGCCCAATACTTTTAGATTTCCGGATATCAATTGGCAGATCATTTACAATGCGGGTGACGTTATACGAATATGACCTCTTAAACAATTCTTTGGAATGAGTTGGTGGAGTCAGTGTTCCCTTAAACCCAATGTTAATATTGTGCACATCAGTGCGAAACTTGATTTTGGAGAACAAATATGGAGGCCTTTTAAAAATAAAAGAATAAAAGAAACTAAAGTTCTTCATGCCCTATAAAGAACAAAAATGAAAAGCACTGTATCTGTATTATAGGTAAGTGATATTTGGATTCAAAACTATTATGATTGTTATATAGGTATAGATTTTGTATATTAAACATGATTTAGTTAGAGTAGGTATTAGTAAATTTAGCAATAATTCTGGGCTTAAAGCTCGGTTTATTATCGAACCAAAATGGTAGTTTATATCCCCATGTACTTCTAATCGTATTGACCAATAATTCCGCATTGTTGATAGATTAGGTATTATGTCTAATAGTGAGCGCTAGAGCGTGGAATCCTTTGACGTTATATTACAGGGTATTAATATGTAGCCATTCTAATAGTGTGGCTAGCCGCTTCTGAAATACCTCTCAGAATGTGAGGAATTTACCAATACTGTTTCGAATATTACAATGTACATACCATACAAAAATATATAGTATCATTATTACAAATCTCACTTGAGGAGCATTTCTTATAATGTTCCGACAAAATTTGGTACAGTATAATCAACAATGCTTGTAGAAAACAGTGGCAATTCTTCAAGTGCTGAAATCATCTCCGAAAACAGAGCCTCGATGTTGAAGGTGAAGTAGCTCTTTCTGATATTCTAAATTCTATAACAGGCTTAACATTACATGTAACCGGATGAATAATTTGCGTAATGAACATCGATAAACTAAAATTAAACTTATTTCTAATTTTTAATTATATTCTCTTAGGTATTGGGCCCAGCATGATGGAGATTAGCAGGAGTGGTCCTATAAATTAATGGACAGCAAGTTAAATATTTTTTAAATGCTCTACAGAATTAAAATGGGTGTTGGATTCCTGGCATTTTCAGAACACGGCAGTATTACTGGATACATGATTATTTCAGATTTTTTGCGTATATTATGTAGTGTATTTATTATATTGTTGTCGCCCTGCTTTAATGTCAATTTAATTTCCTGTACCCTTAAAGAAAGATTATATTAGAATAATTTTATAGAAATACTGTTTTTGGCTATAGCCATATCAGTTTCGTCTAATGACGATTTCCAGAAAATATATAATAAAATAATTTCATATTTTTTATTGTATAATAAAATAAATAATATGTTCTTGAAGACCGAAACCGATAACGAAATAAATAGGTACTGAATATAAATTATACAATCAAAAATGTGACAAAACTGGAGAGTTTGTCTTCCAATAATAATAATAAAAATATAAAATGTACTTGTCTTGCATACGGTCTGAGGATGGTCTTCAAGAACATATTCTTCTTCTTATCACGCCCTCTCCTGCCGAAGGTTGGCGATCCAAATGGCAATTGTAGCTCTGGAGACTGCAGCACGAAAGATTTCTGCAGACGAGCGGTCGAATCATTTCCTTAAGTCCTTTAGCCATGAGTTCTGGCGTCTTCCTACTGATCTTTTCCCGTGCACTTTGCCCTCTATTATGAGGCGTAGTATTTCGTACTTATCACCTCTCATCACATGACCCAGGTATTGCATTTTTCTTTCCTTGATGGTGTTCAGTAGTTCCTTTTGTTTGTGCATGCGCTGGAGTACTTCATCATTGGTAATCCTTTGTACCCATGAAATTCGCAGCATCCGTCTATACACGTACATTTCGAAGGCTTCTATTTTCTTTTCGGTCTGTGAATCTAGTGTCCAGCTTTCGCATCCATAGAGTAGGACAGAAAACACGTAGCATCTGATCATCCGAATTCTGAGTTCCAAGCTGAGGTCCAATCTTGAAAAAAATGATTTCATACTCACAAAGATTTTTCTCGATTGTTCAATCCTTGAAAATATTTCCCTTTTCGGGTCACACTGACTATTGATGTTAGCTCCCAAATATTTTATTGAGGTCACTTGTTCGATTGTTTGTCCCTTGACCCGCAGGTGTTCATTTATTGGAGTCTTAGAAAATATTAATAGTTTGGTCTTGGAGACATTGAGATCCAAACATCTCGCTATAGTGAACTACGGAATCCATGATGCTTTGCAATTCCTGCATATCGCTGGCCAATATGACCGTATCATCGGCGTACCTGATATTATTTATTGGGGTTCCATTGATCTTGATTCCGCCCTAGGCCCCATCCAGTGCCTGTCTGAATATAGTTTCGGAATACAGATTAAAGAGGAGTGGAGACAAGACACACCCCTGCCGGACACCTCGTCTGATTTGCATATCCTCCGATGTCGATTGTTCCATCTTTACTACCGCCGTTTGATGCCAGTAAAGTTCTGATATGAAACGTAGGTCCTGTTCGTCAACCCCGGTTGTTCTCAAAATTTCGATCATCTTCTGATGATTAACACAGTCAAACGCCTTACGATAGTCTATGAAACATGCGAATACATTCACATTCATGTCTCTACACCTTTGTGTCATTACATTCAGGGAGAAGATCGCTTCACGCGTTCCGAGTCCGTTTCGGAATCCGGAAGAACATATTACAATAAAAAAATATGAAATTATTTTATTCTATATTTGAGAGAGAGATGTTTTTGGCGACATCTAGCGTGAACAGGCAATATGCCGGGTGAAACACAGTTCACAAACGATGGCCGGACAAGAAATAACAACTCCATTACATCCTATTGCCAACACTAGATGCGCCCGAATCCCCTAGCAGGGAGGCTTTATTTAAGAATTGCTTGTTACACAAAGCAACAAGACCCCAAGTTATGTTGGAAATTTGTTTCACACTACCATGCTTTCACCAGACGGCCGTTTCGTCGATCCACGACTCATCAGTGGTGACCGGCAGGCCAGTGTGACCCAAATTTCCAACATTTACAAAGAGCTTATACCAGCACGAGAATTGATTGAGAGAGACATGTTTTTGGCGACATCTAGCGTGATCAGGCAATATGCTGGGTGAAACACAGTTCACAAACGATGCCCGGACAAGAAGTAACAACTCCATTATATCCTATTGCCAACGCTAGATGCGCCCGAATCCCCTAGCAGGGAGGCTTTATTTAAGAATTGCTTGTTACATAAAGCAACAAGACCCCAAGTTAAAACATCTCTCTCTCAATCAATTCTCGTGCTGGTATAAGCTCTTTGTAAATGTTGGAAATTTGGGTCACACTGCCTGCCGATCACCACTGATGAGTCGTGGATCGACGAAACGGCCGTCTGGTGAAAGCATGGTAGTGTGAAACAAATTGCCAACATAACTTGGGGTCTTGTTGCTTTATGTAACAAACAATTCTTATTATATATTTTCTGAAAACCATCATTAAACCGATAGTGGAATGTAAAGTATCAAAACATGAAAATTGAGTGAACTTTGCATTTTAGTAGTTTAAGTTTGCATTACTAAAATCAAAATATTTAAGGTGTTATATTAACAAATCATGAAAGTGGAGTGAACTCTCCATTTTAGTAGAAGGAAAAAAAGAGTAGTTAGTTAAGATAACTAAATAGACTAAATATTGTTTGCCACCACAGCTTTTCTGTATTTAGTTGTGAGAACTTTTAAGGTCGAAACGTTTTTTTTTGTTATGGCACCTTAAGTTTCAGTTGAAGCCGATTTCACTAAAAAAATATGCTGTGGTGACTAATATTTAGTCACCAGAATGATGATATTCTTAAGAGTGTAATTGCATAGTTAAGTATATGTGAACGATGTAATTCTTTATTGTCTTTTGTTTGCAAAGCACATAGTAGTATCTGTTAAAAATTAAATAACATGTATTTTAGCCGAGGCAAGGGAAATAGAACTAAAAACTCGTATAGTGTGGTAGCTCGTTACATATTAGGGGAACTACAATGTCACTATGGGACGCAGAAAACAAGCCTCAGGTGGCCGTGCGTTATAGTCTTCATGTCATTGTCAGTTTCTCTTTAATCAGGTTTAACAAATAGCCAATTATATTTTGTATTAGGGCATAACGTAATCAATTAGTGGTGTAATAATACTTTAATAGACACCTGAAATTTATTTTTATTTTATAGGTCTGCTTCTTTACATGTTAAAAGAGCTAAATTGAGATACCCATAAAGTATATAATTAATTATTGAAGTTTGTGACAGTGAGAAAATTGACAATGGTACCCGGCATTTTGGACTAATAACATGTTCAATAATTTTCATGTTTTATATGTTACATGAATTTTATGGCTTATCTACGTTGATGTAAAAGCTACAATGTAACGAGCTATTGAATAAAGGCCAGTAGCTCCCAATTGGTTACACTTATTACAAGTCATTGTAAATTTTGTTTTATTAGTACTTGAATGGGATTTGAGAATAGCAAAAAGGAACCAACAGATAAAACCATCGCGTGATTTTTTTTTTTAATATACTCTACAGTGAATGTATATACAGGGTGAGTTATTAGTGCGTCGAAGTTCGATATTACCTCAAAGACCAAAAATTTCACGCAAAACTAAGCAGCGAATAATAGGCAGTCATAGAGTACGTTTTTTAATATTATTGTTATTTGTACAGGGTGGCTCATATCATCTGCGTGAACCAAACTTAAGTTTTTTTAAATGGAAAACCCTATTTATTATTCCACAATTTCCTTGGTTTAGACTTGACATTAATCATACCAAAATTTTATTTATTTTTTATATGCAAAACATGGCGAATTCTAAGGCTTCTGTACTGGAACTGAAATAATTTAAACTGTGTTTCTTACGGGCATAGATTTTTGATAGTTATCAACTTTTAGATAGAAAGATAATTGTTAGTATATAGTGCAAAACCTGTATACAGGGTGAGTCCAAACTCAAATTTGCGTTTTATGAGAATTTTCCAAATGAGACACCCTGTATATAATATGAAAAACTGAAAGAAAAATTGAGAAGCTTTTATTCTTATATAGCCTAACGCTATCAGTTTTTAATATATTTTCATTTAAACAAAAAAATATTAGAAAATTTGGACTTTACGTGATCATTTTGCATATACCTACTTAATTTCATTTTTGATTTTTGTTATTGAAAAACATTACACAAGATCACCAAAATAATATTTTTTAAATATAACTTATGTTTTAATAGTTATTTATTTTTCCTAATTGTAATCAAAACCGGTATATAATTGCAATATTTATCAACTAAATCAACAAGGATTTGATCGAATGACAGTGACATTTAATCATTAGCTATTTATTACAAAAGTGTATTCTATTCAGTACCTACCTATAACAATTAGTTTATTAATAATTACTAAATTAAATTTTGGTTGAAATGAATTTGCCCAAAAATGAGTTAATAGATATCATTTGGATATAGGGAATGCATGCAAAATGTTTTACTTGCGCAAAGAATTTACCAAGAAAGTTATCCTGCTCAAAGGCAACGAGAATAGATAACAATGGAAAGGTTACTTAATGAGTCGTTTTGGAAACACGGGATCAGTAAAATACCCGAAACAAACTAGGACCAAAACTGTTTTGAATGATGAAAATTAATTGAATGTAATATTAAAAGTGGTAGAAAATCCACATATCAGCACGCGTGAAAATGCTCGGGAACAATCGGTAAGCTAAAGCTCAGTAAAAAGAATTGTACATAAAAACAAAATGACGATGACTACCTCCGGCGAATTATGTTCTGCCAATGGGCGCAACAACAAATTCACAATCCAGTAGATTTTTTTGACTTTGTGTTGTTTGGAGATGAAGCCACATTTCATAAATGAAAATATCTTAAAAACTAATAGCTTTAGGTATAAGAAAGGCTATATAAGAATAAAAGCTTATCAATTTTCCTTTAAGTTTTTGATATTATATACTGGGTGTCTCATTTGAAAAATTCGAGTAAAACGCAAATTTGAGTTTGGACCCACCCCGTATACAGGTTTTGCACTAAATACAAACAATTATCTTTTTCTAAAATTTGATACCTATCAAAAAGCTATGCCCGTAAGAAACAGAGTTTAAATTATTTCAGTTCCAGTACAGAAGCCTTAAAATTCGCCATGTTTTGCATATAATACTAGTGGTAACTTTTGAATCATTTAATCAACTAGCAATATAAAACTTAGATAAAATTGGACACAATTGCGAAACATGAACGGTAAGTTATTTACTTACCAACGCCTCAACTTTAGTAACCAGTAAATACAACCTACCGATGGAGAAACAGATTTGGTATAAACAATGAAAAAATCAAGTCGAACAAAAAAGTACATTTTAGATTTTTTTTGTAAAAACATGCTAATGCCCTCTATATCAAGGCATGCACAAACAACCGCATCCCTAATGAGTCCTCGAGTTGAAACATTGAAAATGTAAATTGTACGAAAGAAAAGAGTCACTTGAAATCATCCGTGTCACGTCGAGTCGGTGTAGGGCTAATTTCACATGTTATTCAATTCAACTCAGTAGGACCGAACGCACTTGAATTTGGCGACATCTAACAAATAAAAAAAACTATATATAATCGTGAAAACCAGACACGTGGACAACAGAGCAACTTTATTGTCCTAAACAGCATGTCACACAAAAAAACCAATATCAATAATGTTATTGAAATACATTAAATTTGAAAAGGTCGCCATGTAACTGGGGGAAAAATATGTATAAAACAAAGCGTAGATATAGGGTTGTTTATTTTTTAATTCGATCGACACCAGCGGTGCTTTTGACAAAATAAAGAGTTTGAATCATAATTATCGTTACCCAACCGAATAAAAAACGATTTTATGAAATGCAATGTGTACAAGGAGAAATAATGAACCAATTATGTCCCACATAAAGATCATGAGAGACAAACATTTTTGTGACAACCAAAAATCTTTGATTAACTTGTAGTTAGTTTACAACAATTGTAAAGGATTACAGGAATAAAAATATATGAGCCAAAAATCCTAAAATGTATTACAAAACCAATTCTTGTCCATACGCCACTGGATATTATATCCGTTTTTCAATTTCGTCCTTTCGCAAATCCCTCTGGCCAAGACTTATATTTTCTCTAGAGCTTAAATAATATTTTTTATATTGGCACTTACTTATTGATAAAAACATATATCTAAATATTTGTTTTGTGAGACGAGGGAAAACTCATATTATAAGGAAAATTCTCTCAAAATATCTAATTCAAGTAGGTATGTAGATATTAGATTGCAAGTAAATAAAGAATTAATAGCTATATAGGATAGGTAAAGGTTTTGTATGGACAGGCAAGTGTTTATTTTGTGATGGGCTCGACAAGAAAAACACGAGGGTTGTGATTTCAGGGTGAAAGAGCATTGAACATTAACCCCTGTCTACTCGAGCGGTTCCGACCAAATAAAATGACGTCGGTAATGGTAACCTTTGGGAACTAAAACTACCACTAAATCATTCTATTTAGCGAGGTAATACATTTTAAATTTCTGTTGTACATATTTATGTAGAGAGTTTTGTTTCATATCGTTGTGTTTATGTTTTTCCAATCAATTTTGATTAGGTAGCAAAAATGCAGTAACGAGTTGAATATTCTAACAAAAAAATGCTTAATATAAAAGAGGGTTTTTGGTTAATAAAATAGGGTAAATAAATGTAGAAAAATTAAATTTTACTTTTATATTAGGGTCCCCATTTGAAGTTTTTTGACGATTAATATACTATTCTATCTTCAATCCAGAAATAAATTACTACACTGAGACGGTAATCGTAGATGTACCACAAGAATCCGTGGCAGGACCAATTATTTGATTTATTATACAGGGTGGTCCAACGAAAAGTTTGCACCTAGCTTTTCTCTTTTTTTTGTAGTCGAATGCGAAAATGCTCGGACACGTCGATTTTGCTTTTGAGGGGGACACATTTTAAACATATTTTTCGATCTGCGCCTTTAACCCCCTAGCGGGGGTGAGTAACAACCCTAAAATTTTAAATGGAAAGAGGGGTCTAATGACATATCATTTGAAAGGACACAAAATTGTCTTTCTAATGATACCCTATTTGTCGAATTTTACTAAAACAGTTAATACGAAAACGACTTTAAAGACATTAAGCCGATAATTTTGGTATTAATGAGAAATACAAATAAGTTTTAATTATTACGACTGAAAACAACTACAATCATTTCTAAATTATTTACTTTGAAGAAAAACGGGATTTCAAAAACACTATCTTATTTATCAGAACTAAATTCCTCACTAATCGTTTGCGTTTTTTGTTGAAATAAAAACTGCAGATACGTGTAGGAAAAGAATTTACACCGTTTATTTTAGTCTTTTCATTGATTCAGTTTGGTTGCTTCTCAAGTTATTTTACTTTTACCGTACAAAATGATTTATTCCATTCTAGAACGAGTTGAAATTGTTAAACTTTATTTTCAAAATAATAGTAGTGCTAGACTTACGGCTCGCTTATTTAATGAGAGACATCCCGATAAAAATGTGAATGATGTGTACGTTGGCAAGTTAGTTAAAAAGTTTGTAGATACCGGATCTGTCTGTAATGTAAAACACCAGCCGCAGAAACCGATCAGAAATGAAGCTGTGGAAGTCGCTGTTTTAGGGCATGTTGAAATGGATCATAGTCAAAGTACCCGTCAACTAGCTGAAGCCTCAGGTGTCTCCCGTTCGTCCATAATACGAATTTTAAAAGCGTACAAATTTCATCCGTACAAAATCAAATTAGTACAGGAACTAAATGAGGATGATCCTGATAGAAGGCTGCAATTTTGTGAAGCAATGAGCCAGCGTTTAATTAAAGATCCGCAATTATTATTTAACATTTGTTTTTCCGACGAATGCACATTTTATTTGAATGGAGCTGTAAATAGGCACAATTGCCGTTACTGGGATGACAGTAACCCACATTTATTCCGTGAGGTTCATACCCAGTATCCTCAAAAAATAAACGTCTGGTGTGGCATATTAGGAAATCATATTATAGGACCACTTTTTATTCCTGGAAATTTAACTGGTGAAGTGTACCTAAACATGCTTGAAGACACAATTGATCCTTTAATAACACAAATAATAGAAGATGACCAAAATCATACTGCTGATCGGCTTTATTTCCAGCAAGATGGAGCACCTCCGCACTATGTGGCTCCTGTAAGACAGTTCTTAGATGACCGGTTCCCTGGACGGTGGATTGGAAGGAGGGGCCCAATTGAATGGCCTGCCAGGTCACCGGATTTATCGCCTTTAGACTTTTTTCTTTGGGGGCACTTAAAAAATAAATGTTTTGCCACGAAGCCCGAGTCCATAGAAGATCTTCGCCAACGCATTACAGAAGAGTGCAGAAACATAACACCTGATATGCTACAAAATGTTAGAAATAGATTTGAACAAAATCTGTATTAGTGTATGGAATCAAATGGGTCACATTTTCAACATTTGTTAATGTAACGTTTTAATAAATCAATTTAACAGCTTGTTTACTTTTTTTACAAAGCAATGTTAAAACTAACAAACATTGGAATGTACTAACGATTGCAGGTGTTTTCACTCGCAATAATTAAAACTTATTTGTATTTCTCATTAATACCAAAATTATCGGCTTAATGTCTTTAAAGTCGTTTTCGTATTAACCGTTTTAGTAAAATTCGACAAATAGGGTATCATTAGAAAGACAATTTTGTGTCCTTTCAAATGATATGTCATTAGACCCCTCTTTCCATTTAAAATTTTAGGGTTGTTACTCACCCCCGCTAGGGGGTTAAAGGCGCAGATCGAAAAATATGTTTAAAATGTGTCCCCCTCAAAAGCAAAATCGACGTGTCCGAGCATTTTCGCATTCGACTACAAAAAAAAGAGAAAAGCTAGGTGCAAACTTTTCGTTGGACCACCCTGTATATGATAACGCAGTATTATCAGGGTACTCCGAAATGATAGACTGGGTGCTTATGCTGATGATTTTTCGAAGTACCTCCTATAAGAGTCTGCTAGATAGTTTTTATTTTTTTGAATATTTTTCAACAAATCGACTTCTCTCAAACCTGGGAAAGTCAGACATGATTAGTGAAGGCACAAAATCCCTAAAGCTTGAGCTTGGAAGAATGTTTAGTGATTCTATTAGTTTTTGACTTTTATTTTTTAAGTAAAAGATTTTAACTGTGCCTTAGTCTGGTTTGAAAAAAATTAGACGAAGGCACTATTAATTTCAACAACAACGTGTCAAAGATCGTTAGGAGGTAGTTTTTTTACGCTATAGATGAAATTTTATAAAATATTCTTAACTACCAGTCGCACAAGACATTGTTTGCTGAGATTGTAAATTTCTTACAAAATTACATTACCTTAAGTTATGTCTAAGTAACACAAAATTCGAATAGAGCTGAATATTTAAAAAACAAATAAGACAATTTTAGTCCGTAAGAAATTATAGGTAATACCTACTGCATTTTGAAAATATTTCAATTTAGAAATTTTAGTTTTGTCGTTAAAAAAACATTTTCTTATAAAACACTATACGCTTATTCTAATGAACCAAAAATGTTGAGAATTTGGATAGCCATAGACAGGAACTAATACCTAATAAAAGACTACACTACTAATCAGTTTTATTAATAATGATAGTTATAATACGAATTTAATTAGTATCCGATGATTTTGTTGTACGACATCGGTCAAGTGCATCGAAACAAATATAATAGTGGAGAAGTAAAGCGTGCGATTAGTCAGAACGTGCTTATTACCGAAAAACCATATCGGTATATATGAGGGCAAATTGGCATTTTCACCGGAATCCCCATTTTTGGTTTGGACAAAGCGTGTAATGAAGGGATGAACAGTGATCGGAAAGCAACGGCAGCCACACGAGTGAGCATTAATACAGAACATCAATTAGTGTATCAGGCCAACCGTGAGAAAACAAACAATTATTTGCGAACGACTGAAGAGTCTGAGCATCCCTTAAGAGTGCGCTTGTCATGACCACTATATAGTGTCACCCCTTTCCCATTCACTTTGCTAGTGACCACACTGACCACACGGCTTACAGCTCCCGGCCACCGTTTCTACGTATTTGTCTCAATTTGCTGGATATTAACAACATACAAAAGCATTCCTTACACCGGAATAGCACTGGTCAGTGGCGAACATGACAGAACTTCCGTTTCTTTGTTTACCCTTTCAAATATCAACCTAAACCATTCCTAATAATCAGGGCAAAATATCAAGGATATATTTGATTTTGACAATACTCAGATCACACGTTATAGACAGGATTATGTCCCACGTTGGTTATATGTGCGCATGCTGTTTTTTGCCTTCTTCATTTTCAACAATATTCAATAATTCAAATCCTCAGTTAAACAAGTGTAGTATGCTTGGCATGTAATATTGAATATTGCTGCTATATATTTCCATAATCGATTAAAGGAAAGCAGTCAATGCAAAGCTAATTACAGATCGAGATCAATTTACCCTATAAGCAACCTGATAATTGATAGTAATAGCTGTAATTTTCTCAACTGTCCCGCCTCTGATATAAAGACCTGATTCATGTTGTCTCTTGTTTACTTCAGCTTTAAGGAATCCATAGAACGGATCGTTATAACTGATGTGCTGTATTGCTTTCTGTCCATTCTCCGAATAGCATCAAATTTCATTTTGATTGGGGGAAATCGAATATAGTACAGGTATCACTGGTGTATTTTTTTTTAACAAGGACACTCGATATCCGCGTACTTCTCAATCGGTCATTTTATGTTTTTGGGCAATGTACGAAAAATATCTTGTTTCTCAAACCATTAATATCTATACTATTTCTTGCTTCACATATTTATCTACAAGGATATGTGAGCTGAAAGAATAATTATTACACATACCAAAGAACTTTGTGATGTGATTTTTATTTGTAATCCTAATAAATTAATGGCTTGCTTTTATTAGGATTTATCCAAATCATCCGAGCTTTACCGGCATATTCCAATATTCTCTTCTTTGGAAATCTTGTTTAAAAACAAGGTTCGTTTGTTAGAAGAGAAAAAAAGAAATTACTTTTTCTTCTCTATCAAGCTCTATACATTGCCTTTATATTAGCGTTAAAATAATCTGCAATATCAAATGAATAACAGCAAATATGGCAAAAACTCAATTTTCAGTGTGTTCATTTGGATGCTGGATAAATGTAGGTAAATGTGTAATAATATTTAGCCTCAGCAGATTTTAAGAGCGTTTGACTCTGCATTCTGCTATTGGGCTTGACGTATTCTTCATTTGATGTTATTGACCACGAGCAGATTGAAGTAGCCTTATACGTTTTTCATTGTTTATTAAAATTCATTCAACCTTATGAGGGTTTATAATATGTGCGTACATTCATATGTGGGGGAAGCGCGAAATGCTTTAAGCGAATATCATATATGATGAGGATAGTTGTTTGAAATGTTCTGCCTGTAATTAATCATACGAATGAGCATTAATCTGCGGACGTTGGAATCAGAGTCGTCTCCAATTTTACGTATGTTGGGTATATGCAAATATTTAACATTTGAAAAAACAATTATGTAGTTTCAAAGTTCAAAGTATTTACCTATTAGTAAATGAAAGTCGTCAATCAATTTTTACGTAATGAAATATAGAAACAATAATAACAATAACTAGTATCAGCTGACTAACATTGTTGATGTGGGCTTGCTATGTTATGCTGATTAATGATGATGATGATGAAGGCATTAGAGTACTGAAATTCATTCTTACTACCAGTCAATGATTGGATTGGATTCATGAATCCTAGAAACACCCTGTATATTTATACTTATTTAAATATGAATCATTTAGTTATTGTGCTTGTTAATTAATTCTGTCAAAAGAATGATCCATAAATTCCCATTGTAAACTGAGATCAATCGGAATATCTGAAGCATCCTGTATTCAGCAATACCCGCATGGATGGTATATTTTAATGTAATTGACTATAAAGATGACCAGCATACGTGAAATCGTGCCAATATACGTATTATATATCTTTGCATTACCATGTTTTCTACTAATGGTTATCACGTGTTTCTTTTTATTACAACCAATGATCAATTATAATTAGGTTTGTATTACATTTATTAATCTTTTGTTATACTCGATAATAAATTATGTTAAAGATATTGGTTGAAATTATTATTTAAATGACTCGTTGCAAATATTTTTTTTTAAATTATTAGAAATTTTATTTATAAAAAAAGAAAAGGAAATAATGAATGAATGAATGAACAAAGTGTATCTGTTTTTAATTCTATAGAACATTTGAATAATATAAAATGTTCACTTACTTTTCTCAATCTTCCTCATAAGAAATTGCTAGTGGTGTGCCTTACGGTTCTGTTTTCGGGCTGATGCTATTTCTGTTACAATTTGCTGATCTCCTGAATAGCGTCTGTGTTTGCAGCCGATATGAATTCTACATGACGTCAAGGGAGCATCCAATTTGAGACCATTATCAGTATTAGTTGTTACTTGCTGATGAACTTTTTGGCATGTTAAAATTGGTCAAATCAAGTATGCGAGGACTGTTTCATTATGTGATGCAAACTGTCACAATTAGACCCAAAAATATTTTGAGAATTGTTTTAACAAAACGGTGTTTTAGGTCAATTTAAGATATAAAACATTATGGAAATAGAATTTCTTAAACTAGTAGGCGCACTAGTCTAAGAAACGAATCATATCGCGTCAAACAAATTGAGCACGCAAATTCCTGACATAATTATTGCGAATAGAACGGTCAGTTTTTATGTTTATATTATTTATCTAGGTTATTATCTAAATCTTCACAGTTAGTTTCAATCCAGAATGGCTCCCTGACAGCTCATAGGTACATCGTGGAGGCTATAGATTATCATGTTAGGCCTTTCATAATCACTATGGACAAACATGGCCTTGTCATGCAAGACCTCATGCAGCCAGTGAATATCTGGATCAAGTAAGAATCATTATTATCTTTATTAGTCTATATAAAAAGTTAAATGGAATTTATATATAGACAAAGTGAATATGCAAAGATTTTTTGTTCAGCAGTGTATATATTCCAGATTAGTTCTTCTTAAATATTCCAAGAAAAAAAAAACAAATATATGGTACATACATATTATAATCCCCGTTTAAAACCCGGTCTATATTTTACACATTTTTATATATGCCGTGCGTGTGACAGTTATGTCGAACAGCGTATCCCAAAAAGGGTAACCACCGTGTTTGGGGGAATGCGAATTGTCGCTAACTATCCCATTTTCAACCCGGCCTCAGTTACGTACTTACACATAATCCCAGTATTACTGACAGTATCGGGACTATACGGTTCCGTATACAATACTGCCAATATTCCGCCATGTCACAATAAAATCATATTACCAGGGCTATGCCTGCTATTTAAAATGATTACGTTCTATACGAATTGTTGGATATATTCCGTATTCATCAGTGTTTAATTTAAGGGGGTTGCACGAGGGCAGAAACTCGTTGTCTAACGTCTATTAATACATTGTTAATACGAATTTGAAACAAACGAACTATAGCGGATATTTCTGCATGCGAGGAAAATCTATGTATGCTAAAAATAGAAATAATTAAACGATGCTCGACTGAAGAAAAAAAAACTGGCAGACCTGTGGAGATGGTATGCTGGCCTGTCCAAGCAGACCTCTAAATCTAAATTACGTTCAGCTAAAATAGATGATCTTTTTCCTAATCAACACTGACTTGCTATGTACCTAATGTTCATCAATTTTTTAAACTGCAAAATGACTTCAAAATGACTTCAAAATTCCTATATGTTGTTATAATAATAACCAGATTGGTTTCACATTAAAAACTAAATTCAATTTTGTTAAAAATCAAAAATATGCGCGTCAAACCAAAATAACATAAATTTGTGTACAATTTTATTCCGCATAAATTTTATAATTAATTTATAACGAAAATAGCTATTAAAAATTCTAACATGTTTAAATATCAAACAACAAAACGATTTTATGTATGGATACCCGTCGACATTTTCTAATTGCTAAACGATTTTGATTAAAAATTTGTGCAACGGAATATTAAAATTAATATTCTGCTATTTTTCACAGTGTCGAACTTGCCCATTTTTACATCCGCTCAAGAAGTTTGTAACCACATAATTACTTCGACTTTCTGCTTTGAACTCATTGCAATATTTTTATTTAAGGTTTGACCAGGCAGGTGCCTCAGCAATAGCTTTTCTGCGTTAAGTGTAAACCGGAAACTTAAAAAGTTTATTGAGGCCGTTACTGTAATTAATTAAATTTCACGAATCGTATTCAACACTTGTCATGCATCCTGTCAAACAATGTTATGGTCGTTTTAGCAATTAGCGTCTAACACGAAAGCTGGAATGCGCCTTGTCTCGTGGACCATTCCATTTCCAGTTCTGCATGCTTCGTCTCAATTATATTGGCTTTTGAGATCCAAAATATCACCCGCACAATTTCTTTCTTTTAGTCGACACGCATCCGAATGACGTTACGCAAGATACGCCCTAATGAAAGGGGTATAACACACACCATAAACCCATAAGCATGCTACCCACACGCGTATGATTGATGTGTACGCTCAACTTAGCACAGCATTAACTGACTGAAATGCCATGTTGCTATTTGCCTTTTTATTAACCCTTTCATCTATCTAGATATTTATGTGAACACAAGGAATAGATTTATGTTGATAATGGGTTAGATGACGTCAACACTATTTTATCTTTACAGATCTCCAATTATTGAGAATAAAAAGTTATTAAATGGGGTTGAAACTACTGAACACCCTTAGTAAAACCCGCAAAGATTAGTCCTACAGGTTTCATTATTAATTTAGTAAAGTGGAATACTACTACTATTACGGTCCACGAAGCCTGTCCTAAAAATTTTAATATATTATGCCATTGGAGGTCCATTTTGAGTGATGACCTTTTGAAAGCAGTACACCGTGCTTCTTTCTCGCTCATCTAGAAGAAGAATTCCATTTTATTGCGGTTTAACACCGCCAAACACTCCTCTGAAGGATCAATTTGTTGTTTTTGGTCAGAGCTTTCGCATACGCAAATGTTGATGTAAAATGGTAGAAACACTACCATCTGATAGCTTTACAATGTCAGCTATCTCGTACACCTTCAATTTGCGATCGTTCATTACCAATTTGTGAATTTTTTTGACGTTTTCTGGAATTTAGAAAATACATTGAGCACAATTTAGAGTAAATTCTCTAATTATGTTAAATAGATATTTGATCAGTTTGCAATATCAATTTGTCGAAGTTTTAACTATGTAGATATATATTAATATAGCCTGCATAACCGATGGTAAATTTACATGTTAATTTATTGTGAGAGTTGTATTATTTATGAATCCAACATAGTGTTCTATGCATTTGCGTTTTGATTTCCAATTACAACGTGCCGTTCAAGTTTCACTATAAAATCGAACGAAATTGCCATACATTATGGCGTACACCACTAGCGGCCGATTCTAACATTTACAAGGGGTAATTATAAATTTATAGATTCACGAGTTACAACAGATTAAATTTATGTTTCAAACTGAGCACAATTTTTGGCTGGCAAACATGAGTACTTACGTATGGGAACTTTACTACTCTATGCACATTCAGATAATTGAATCATAAAATTTAGAGCTCTTACTTATTAGAATTGAAATTGAAAATTGTTGGTTGTGGTATGTTCGGGAAATATCCTTTTGAATACGAGGCAAATCAAGATGAAAGGTTTTTTGATTTTACTTGAAAACAAAAAAGAACTTCTTGGTCTTTCAATACTTACTCCAAAAGGAAAATTTGAATACATTGTTTTTTTAATGCAAAACTCTACAGTTTATACAACTTTATTTTTCGAAGAAAAGTACAACTGAAAAAAAGTTACATCAAAGATCTACAGCATCGTGTTCAGAATTGGGGCATAATATTGTTATATTCTTTTACCATAGCAGAAGAAAAACTTTACTAAAGGGGTTTAAATTTCAGTTTTAACACTTCGAACGATATGCAATGTACACGGTGTACCGGAGATATGTGTCACATTGTTTATTTTAATTGGAACACCCCATATATTGTTATTTTTTAGATTCTAGGTATAGTCCGAAAATGTCAACTTGGCAGTTTTCGTCTTCTTTTGTAACGATAAATATAATGAGTTTCCGAATTTCTGGAAACTGTCCAGGATGAGCCCCATCTTCAAAAAAGGTGATAGGCAGGATATTAGAAACTACCGGCCTATTGCCATAGAATCGAATTTTGCCAAGTGTTTTGAGATCGTGTTGCATGAAGTTTTGTTTAATCATGTCAAGCGGCTCATCACGCCTATTCAGCATGGATATTTTCCTGGTCGCTCCACTGCTACTAATCTCGTAATTTTGAGCCAGTTTTTGGCAGAAATCTTGGATAGCGGGGGTCAGGTTGACGTTATTTATACGGATTTTACCAAAGCCTTTGACACGCTTGACCACGGAATTCTGCTGCAAAAGCTTTCGGAGTTTGGTTTATCTGCGGATCTTTTAAAATTTCTCTCTACTTATCTCCATGAACGTAAATTGTATGTGGAGTACCGTGGTTTCAAGTCCGGTATTATCCGTGCAACATCTGATGTGCCGCAGGGTTCTGTGTTGGGTCACCTCTTATTTACGTGTTTTATTAATGGCATTGTTAATGGCGTGAAATGTCGCTCCCTACTCTTTGCTGATGATTTTAAGGTTTATTCACTGATTACCTGTGCAGTGACTGTCTTCAATTGCAGAATGATCTGAATGTCCTCTTGACTGGTGCATTCAAAACAGGCTTGCCCTTAATTTGGATAAGTGTTGTTCTGTAACTTTTACTCGTAAGGTAAATCCAATAAAATTTGTGTATAACATTGACTCTGTTCCGCTTAAAATATGCGATGAGGTTAAGGATCTGGGGGTGCTCTTTGACGCTAAACTTAGTTTTGTGGGGCATGTGATAGATGTGGTTTCGTCTTCCTATAAGAGTTTGGGTTTTGTTATGAGAAATACAAAGCATTTTGTGTCACCTAAAACTCTTATTTTACTGTATAATTCCTTCGTTAGATCGAAATTGGAATATGCGTCTGTTGTGTGGAGTCCTGGTTATGCGTTGCACTCGAATAGCTTAGAGAGGATTCAGCGAAGATTTGTGAAATATTTGTGGTTTAAGTATGACGGAGTGTATCCAACCATGGGATTTCCCCATGATGAACTTCTGGGTCGTATTAATTTTGTACCTCTTGATAAGCGTAGAGAATAGGCCTCCCTCCTGTTCCTATTCAAGATCGTGAATGGCATCATTGACTCTCCGGACCTACTTTCGATGATACCTTTTCATGCGCCACATACGAGAAGGCGTAATTATGGTTCTAGCTTTTACTTGCCTACCGCACGTACCAACTTGTTGCTCTTTTCGCCATTGTTTGGGATGTGTTCTGTTTGTGACTCGGTGAGTAACGATATTGATGTGTTTTTTAATACCACTTCTTAAAAAAGTGTTTTTTAGATAAATATTTGTTGTTATACCATTCTTATTTTGACTATTTTTTGCGATTGTAATATTTGTATTATTTATAATTTTGAAACGTATATTTATGTTAATTTTATCGTTTTGTAATGTACCTGCCCTGTAATTAGATGTGTTTCTGTCTGGGTAGATGTAATCTAAATAAATAAAATAAATAAATAAATAATCTTAGCGCAATCGGTTATGTAGAAAATCAATAAGGCAAACACCTAGTGAGTTCCAATATAACATAGCCATCATATTACTCATCCAGGTTTCCTTCACTCCATACTTGATATCGGTTTTTCTTCCTTCTCTTATACCTCTAGCAGACTTGGTGACCTTGGTGATTGTGTTCGCCATAGCGTATGTTCGGATACAATGGCATGCGGACAATTATGTTGCACGTTATATGATCCTGAATTGTTTTGGACCGATAGAGTATTTCGCAGTCCTACTTAAGGTGACATCACCGAACTGTGCTTCAAGTCACCTTAAAATTTCCTTTAATTTCAGTAAGGGGCCTTCGAGAACACACACCCTTAACAGTAAACGTTAGTGCCAAGATAATAGGGTTGATTTCAAAAATGCCTTCACATCTTGTTACAGCTAATAATTAGTTAGTGCATAGTCAATACTCTGGTGTTGCACCACTGGCTCTAGGCGATTCAAAGGACTCTGTCGCCGCGATTGTGGGGTGTGTAAATGGGTGAATAACTGCGTACGAATTTGCATATTGAAGGTTATTTTTACTTCCGCCCCTATGTTGTTTGTCATCTAACCCTTTTCGGTCATTACTGGAACATTACACAAGACACCGAAGTTGTATAGTGAGTATTGTATGTTTAATATATGTATATGTTCTACAATTTTGTTGATTCATGCAATTTCTTGAAGCGTGTTGTGAATTAGCTGAAGCATTGTTCATTATGGTGTAAACATACAACTATAACTTCCATATAAACACATGTGGAGACTGTGAGTCTAACTATGAGATAAATGCAAATGCCAACGCCATCGCAACCTGTCTCCTGTCTGGCGGGACATTCCATACAATTCTATTTCTCTATTTCAGTTCAATTCCCACTTATCCGATATTAATGTTTCGTGAAATATATTTTGATATTTTCCATTTTACAAATATACAAACATTGGGGAAATATTTTAAATTGGGCCTTCTTAAAACTCTTACTGTCTACAAACTACTGAATGAAGCGTTAACAAATGTCAAACATATGGAAATAATTATCAAAAGCACCATCTAGTTGCTTTTTGTAACAATATAAAGGTGTCCAGGGTGTCACGAAGCAACCCTAACACTGCTCTCATATATTTTCGTTACAAAACTAAATGTCCCTTAATCGCATTTTTAATTTATGTAATTCGATATGATTTTAATTTATATTAGTGTGTAAAGACCCCGAAATCATTCCCTGTAATAATAATTTTTGATATCCCAGGTACAAAACCATATTATCTGCAATTAGTCCTTTGTAGAAACCATTTTTTGAATGTTTCAGGTTTTGTCTCGGAACCCCAAATGAAGGACATTCCAGTACATTTAATAACACCCCTTTTTTGTTGTTGGAAAAGATTTTTACATTTGTTATTTTGAAATATTGTGATAGTTATTGCTTTTAATATAATATGTTTGAAATAACGGACATGTCGTCAACAACTTTGTAAGGGATTAAAGTATTAGTGTGTTTTTTTGTTACAAACTATGACATATGCATTTTAACGGATATAATATACTGACCTTTATCACATCTAGTGTTCTTTTAGTTTATGTGTTAGCACATTAAGCTAATCTATGTCCTATAAAATGTTCTAGTATTATTTATACAATGAAACTGCAAGCAAAAATAGGATTTGGAAGGTTGACTTATTTACAGAAATTTGTCAACAGTTCTAATAATTATAAACGTTAAAAGCGAGATGCCTTATAGATTGAAAGAACATTAGCTTACATTAAAATATCGTCATATGATCAGGTTAATTCCTTTTTGACATTTTTTGTTAAGTATTTTATATGTTCGTTCCATGTTAATTTCTTGACAAATATCATACCAAGGAATTTATGGCTATGAACAAAATGCAGTGGTAAGCAAGATAATCTTAGTAGAGGTATTGTCTGTTTATGTTTTTTTCGAGAACAGTATACATTTGGTTTTTACCGTAGAAAAGCTCAGACCTGCTGAAGAAATCGATATTTCTTACGATTTTTACAAAACGACGCGGCAATATTAAGGGTGTTCTAAGGTACTGTAGATTTAAATATAAGGTGCTCTACACTAGTAATAAAACTGGACTTCCATAATAAATGAAAAGACCCACATTATTGCAGACAAATTTATAATTAATTAAAAAACAAATACGGAAAGCAAGACTGCTGTTACACACTGTATTCATAAATATATTTTTTGTTAACAAATTTTGTGGAACACATCTAACACTGATTGAGTGTACACGTGCATAAAGCTTGTAAGTTTTTTATTACAAGAAAAATAAACGTTAAAATCCCGCGTGCTCAAATAAACAGTATGTTAAACTTTTTTTTATGCATGAAAGAAATAAAATTTAACTTGTTAACTACAGTAATTAAAAAAAATATCTTTGTGTAAATTGTTATAAAAATGTGGAACAAGTTTATTTCTAAAAACAAAACAAAAATGTAAGGTTGACAAAAAATTTGCTAATTTCGAAATTAACGAGGGTTCAGCGAAATCTTGGGTCACAATTTTAGTAGGTAGCGTTATTTTTTCTATATGAAAACAAAAAAAAAAACAGTAAATTCCCATAATACTTGTTTCTTCTTTGTATTTATAAATAAGTCATTTGTATTCTAATAGATCTGAGTTTGTTTAATGAAGTCATGTCTGTAATCCCCGTGGAAAATACAAAAACTTATCTCATGACCCCTCACAATCGTCCTAACCCTTAAGAAGTCATGAACAACACGATTACAAGAACAAGAATACAAAAACTGAAATAGGACAGGTTAGACACCTGTTTACAGAACATGTGCTAGTGCAATAAAATCAATTTAGCTTTCAACGGAAAATTAGATCTACAAAAAAATGTACAATGTAAAGGGCTAAAAGTAGTTGCTCAAGTCTATAAAATAGAAAACACAAGTCATCGGAGTATTATTGTTTAGCAAACAGGTATGATGATTTGTTAGTATACTGGCTACGCACTTTATTAACATGATACGGTGTTTTTTTTTTTATACAGGATAAATATGATTCTGTTTAATGAGTTCCGTGAAAACTTCGCATGTTGTACTGTAAGGTCTTTTAATAGAAATATTCTGTATCAGCAGTATATTTTCTAATTGACTTATAATTCCAAAAAAAATCAATCATTACTTGATTTTGATTATAAATAATAATTTACATAACTATGATTATGTAAACTAGGAAAATTAATATCCTTTATAAGTTGAAATGTCAAAGATTTCTTAAAAAACTATTTCTTAATTATTTGCCGTTTTTAAAAAATTAACAAGATACAAAATGATACTAAATCAAAAGCAAGCAAGAAGGAAACATAAATTTCTCTAGTTAGGTATCGTTTTTTTTTTAAGTAAGATGATTTCTTGCATTTTCTGAACCATCCTCGTATATGGGCAAAACAAATTTATAAACAATTGATTCTGTTATAAATTTGTTGCCAATATACTACCACTTGGTATAAGTTTAATGATGCAATACAAACTAACAGTACATGTCTTAGAAACGAAATAATTCGATGTTGACAGTTGTTGTCTCTGTTTTAGGGTGTATCTATTTGTTAATAGGACATATTGCTCCAGCACTTAACACTAATTACTACGGTTTTGATTTACTAATTGCGTTATTACATAAACTAAATATTAGCGAAAACATGATTACGTGCTACAAGTAAGCAAATATAATTAATATTATAATAGTAATTAGTAAATTAATTGTAAATATTATTACCTAAACTGAAAAAGTATGTTATTCATTATTCAAAATACAATTTTAATAATTTGTTAAATAATCCACAATGCTCATGTACATACATTTAAAATTATCAATTATGTACGCGTTTAACAACCGAGGTCTTTTTTGCGGACAAACTAATATTTTTTCGTACATATCAAGAATTCTAACACCTTTTCTGCTAAAAGGTATGGAGGAATTGCTAGATAACCATATAGGTCAAAACGTTTTCAGCAGATTGGACACTTAACAATCTAATCGGGAAAATCATCCTGAATTGATAAACAACAATATTAAATCGATTCGTATTATGTGAGCAATCATAACACTGATTTGAATTTATTCAATGATGATAACAGAATGTTTTTACTGTGTTTTTGTCAATGAGTACCCTCACTATTATTATTTTTATTTAAGTCCGTCACTGTCAACATGAGTATATACTTTAAATGACACAAAGTGAAGATTTACATTAATTACTGCTATTTATGACCCCAGTTTATTTTTGTTGTGTGTTTCAACGCGACATCATACAGATGATGTAACATGAATTCTTCTCAGATGATTTTTAGTTTTGTATAAGTAGGGTGTTTTGTTTTTGCAACTTGTCAACATAACGACGATATCTAATCTGACTGTCTGTCTCGTTTCAATTCTTTAATTAGAACATATTTTTGAAAAAGAAAAGGAAAAAAAGAAGACAACATAGAAGTAAGACATTTTAAACGTTGATATAGGAATCTATTTTTTGTACCTACGCGGTAAGTTTGGAATTTTCTTTGTTCGTCATACTTATACCGCACCGGGAGGTAGTGATATTTTAGGAACTTTTACTGCTATATGTAAAAACGTGGGAGTCTTTGTAATGCTGATTTCTGTTGGTATAACATTTGAAATAAATCCTGTTACCTATATATTTATTAGGTATATAGGTTCGCTACCGTTTTACCTATTTAGATTTAATGAAAAAGGTTAAGTAAATTTAGCAAGTCCCCTGCAAGCAAATACCTTTGACTATTTGAATATATCGGGTTTTCATGGACTCCTGAAGATATAAAAGGAATAATACAGGTTGTTTCATAATATATGCTCGTCCAAAAATATGAAAAAAGTTTTTATTAACTAACCCTCTAAAATGCACCATTTTCGAGATATTGAAATTGAAAAAAAAAATCCTTTTTTTGCGGATATCTCCGGAACCGTTTATGGTACAGAAAGCAGCTTTTGTAAGCATTTTCTACTTATAATAGGCTATGTTTTGTGCAAGAATTTTTTTTTTAATTCATAATGGGTGAAGATTTTGAAGGGTGTTTTTCTCCCCAATTTCTACGCCACTGGAAAAAGTACGGATTTAAGATACCCAATCGAACCGCCAATGTTTTCTACACAAAAAAGGTACTCTTGGTCATAAACTCTCAAATTGGCCGTTTTCGAGCAAAATCAACCTGTTGAAAATTTGTTGAAATAAATTTACATAATTGCAAAATTTAAAAAAAAATGAAGAAATGATAGAAAAGTTGTTTTTTTGTTCTAAATTCTCCAAACCGTAAAAATAGTAGAAGAATTGCTGCCTGCATTGAAGCTAACGGCGGACATTTCCAACATTTAATTCAACTGTGTATGGTTTTTTATTGATTTTTTTTTTAATTTTGCAATTATGGAGTTTAAATAAATTTCGTTTAATCAGTAGAAAAAATTTAAATTATTAAAAAAAATTGACCCTGTTTTTCCTCGAAAACGGTCAACTTTAGAGCTTATGACCAGGAGGATCTTTTTTGTGTAGAAAACATTGGCGGTTCAAATGGGTATATTAAAACCGTACTTTTTTCAGTGGCGTAGAAATTGGGGAGAAAAACACCCATTACCCCTTCAAAATCTTCACCAATTATAAATAAATAAAAATTCGTGCACAAACTTAGCTTATTATGAGCAGAAAATGCTTACAAAAAACTGTACAATAAACGGTTCCGGAGATATTCGCAAAAAACTATATTTTTTTCCAATTTCAAACTTTTTTTCATATTTTTGGACGAGCTCTCCTATCCTATCCTAAAGTCGTGCTCATATGAAACTCCTATATATCTATGTAGATGCTTAAATATTAAGATATCAAACATTGATTTCAATATTTTGACAGACTAATTTCCATGCTTGGATCCCTACAACATTTTTAAAGAACAAAAATAGCAAGTTTACAAATAACCCTAAATACGTTTTCCAAACTCTATTATCATCCACGGTGATTTGATAATAGCCTTCCATCCAAAACGTAATTAAATATTCCAATCAACACTTCTATTCATCGAGACACTGTTATTGTTTAAAGTGAATGGATTCAATGTCGACATACACTCTCGCCCTTAGTTTGACCCGCTTTTATTCCCACATGAACCATTTATTCGGATTTAAGATGGACAACGGCTAAGTTGAGAACTTAAGCTTAATTGAGCGGGGAGTTAGCCTATTATAGATGCAAATGGAAATTGTGTGGCCGCCATTCGGACAACGGAATTGCACCATATAAAACGGACTAACCGTGCGTTTGTGCTTATGTGGCTCTACAGGGTGACACAAATTATTTCCTTCTCCTTCTAATATTCACACTGCATTTATGTTGCTACATGCATTAAAATTGAAAATTGTTACGGGCCCGATGGCGTTGTGAAATTTAGGCAGGAAAATGATATTATGAAGGGCTTATTAATTATTTTTGCCCGACTAAACTTTTTCTTGTTCATACTTTTTTTAAAACTATGGTGGATAACCATGTATCGTTGGACACCTGATAATAGTAAAGTTTGAAAATTCCTTAAGAGGATACAGAGATTTTAATCACAAAATTGTAAGTACTTACCTAATATATATTTTGTGGTGGCTAAATAGGAATTCATACGATAAAAGGGGTTGGTGTCATACACCAGCGCGTTCTATTGTAGTAAAACAAAATCATACATCTAACAAAAAACTTGAAGCCCTTATAAAAAGGGTTAAGATCTAACACCCGCAGTGCATCACGGTATGGTAATTAGTTTTCCAGGGTTGCGGTGTCTATGGGATTATCACAGCTTCTTCCAATTTACAGTGGCGTTACATTTTAATTATAGTTCCATTCTCACTTTGAATTTGCTATACGTAATGATTTTGCATGATATATGCCGTAAAATTAGCAAAAAAAGCACTGTTCTTTCCTCATTACCATAAATAAAAACATTGATTTGGGTACACCTCAGGGACTATATGCGAACGATCATCTCGCTAATGTTTCGACCACTCCAAAGTATGACAAAGATCCTGGAGTCAGAATAATAAATTACAGCACCATTTTTTTCTCTTGGTCTTTTGAAAAACAAAATTCTTGTGCCTTTTCCGTGATGTAAAAAATAACAGCCTCAGTGTCGGCAAATCCTACGACATAAAATCTGTACAGAAATTCCACTAAAAAGTTTCCCGCGATTCACCTAAGGAAAATGTAAGTGAGCACAATATTTGAGTTGGTTCGCAGCACCCAAATGAGTCGACGAGTTTTTCAACCATAAAATTTTCATTCGAATTGCCCCATGGTTAGTCTAGGTTTATACCGTAAGTCCAGGAAGTATCCGTTTAAGATCTTAGTCACCATTAAAGCTCAAACGTTTTTATGATTGAAAAAAATGCAATCAAAAAAGTGCACCCCTTTTAAGATAGACAGATATATGCATAAATCAAAATATCTGTGGGTAATTTATAATTGTACTTTGATTTGTTGGGAACCGCCGCTGAATGTAAATATCCCCCTTAATAATGAGATACTGTAGTAGCAAAAAATGGGATTGAATGAACAAGGGAGATTCGAATAAGCTGATTTGTAAAATAAATTAATGATCGCTGCGTGTCGCAGAAGTCACCTTCTAACTGTCACATTGTCTGTTAGAAACCATTGGAATATCCCTCTTACCCCACCTTAGTTAATTACTTTCTGTTGATAATTCCCTCTAACGAGATATCTATGCAAACTCTCTCAGAAAAAAATATATACATAGCCGTATGTCATTTGGCTTCATTTAATTAACACCCGGTATATTTATTACAGGATTATCACAGCCTGAAATATATTTTTAAAATTACCAACAATATTTATTACCATATAATAGAATAGAATAGAAGTGGCTTAAACTGTGGAATTTGTTTCCGCGAAAGAAAAATTATAAATAACTATACGACATATTCATGTCCTTAATTTGAAAGTTCTTCATTTATTATGTGGTAAATACTGAAAATTTTGTTCAGAGATAATTGGAAAACGGAGCCCTTTTCCTAATTTATCACAGAGTTAATTAATTTTGTCACAACAGCTTATTTTTGAGGAAAGACAAGGTATTTCGATGTCGAGTTGTGAGTTTGAAAAATTGCAATATGCTGAGGCCGTGTTTTGACATCAACAGATCAATTATCCGTCAAAGACTTGCAGACAAATATAATTGTCTCGCATTTTTACCTTATTTAGTCCTGAAAATGGAATATTAAATGATATTCTACCTACAATGTGAAGGGTAGTGAGATTTTTTCTCTCTCTTCTTAATTTTTAAATCCAAAATTTTGCGAGCTAAAAGTTAGAAGGTGGTTTTATTGTAAAAACTTTAAAATACTTAGAGACCTCCATCTGACGCTTTGCTGATAACCCAATATGTGGTTGATGCTGGCAGAAAGATGGAATGTTCTCCTGCTGGCGTTTTGACTCAAAATGCATAAAGGCCGGTCAATATATATGTAGCTAGTTACAACTATGGTATTCTGAAGAGCTGACAATAAGAGCGAAACGAATTCGTCAATCTTGAACGCTGATACACGTTCAAGACTGTCCCAAAAATGTGCCACCATGTAAAAATTCGCTAAAATATTTTAAAATCCACATCTTGAACTCTAATAATCGAAATACGCTTTTTAGATTTATCTTTATTAGTTATTGTAATACATAATATAACGACAATCAGATTTTCGAATTATGTTAGTTTTTGCCACCATGTAAAAAAATACAAGATTTTGTACAAAATCCATTAAAACACATTTTTAAGCACAAAAAAAAAATTAAATAGGACAATAAGGTAGTTTATAGGGCGTTTCATTTAAAATAAACAAATATTATTGAGGAAGTTGAATAAATTAAATTTGTTGGAAAATTAAGTACCTATATTTCAAAAAAGTCTAGTAGCAGAGCATATTATGTTGGTTTCATAAAAAAAATTACTATTTTAAAAATGTTTCCCTTTAACCAAAGCAAACCTTGCAAAGCTCTGATTATTTATGTATTTAAAATATAAACACTGGCATATTTTACACTTGTTTTGATTTTGAGAAAATCTGCACACACTTGAACCTTGTTTTCGTAAAGGACAACAGTTTTTCTTCAAAACCCTGCCTGATTCAGTGTCATAAACCGTGTACAGCTCCTCCGAAATCCTCTTCATTTTCTATTCTTGACCTTTTCCGAAACTATTTTGCACCCTTAATTTGATATTTACATACTACTGCGAATATGCATAAATACATGAATTGGATTAATCCAATAATTATTGTACTTGCTCTAATATTCTTCTTGTTAATTTAAAATGAAACAAAAGGATTTAATTAAAATCTACGAGATAACTTAAATCTGGTAAATGGTTATGTTTGATTGAAATAAATGCTTTTATGAGTATAGTCAATCGTTTTAAAGCATTGTGTAATCCTTGTGACGTATGCTACTTGTCCGATGGACAATGCCGTGTATCTGACCCTACGGAGTTAAACTAAAGCATAAATAACGTAAATAACAATCAGTTCCAACAAAGCGAGCTTGGCGCCAGGAAAGGATGACCGCCGTCATTTTTGTCTTTTGTTTTTCAACACACGCTTTATACACCCTGGATAACAAAAAGTCTCTTTCTCTCTATCTCTAGTCCCTTGTTTTCACTTTTAATCAAGTGCACTTTCACAAACGTGGAGATTGCTCTGAACGGCCTACAATGGATTTCATGCATTCGTAATGATGTCCAGGGTGTTCTATTACATTTGCCACTTACTACATTATTTATTAGATATGTTGGAACGTGTTGCAGCTTGTAACAACATTTGTCACTTCTAATGGAAAATGAACCATGTAAATAGTGCATGTAAAACAAAATAGTGAAAAAGAAGTGACTTAATCAAACTAAAGGAATGCGTGTATTTTTAGAAAATAATAATTTGGACCTGATATTAGAGAATTTCTTTTATTTCTATAAAGACAGCATATTTCTATTAGTCTGGTGTCTAAAGAACTTGCTCCATCGTACTCTATATATTCTGATTTCTCCAAAGCTTTAGATTAGATTAATCATGGCGTGTTGGTGGACGAACTCGCCGAGATTCAATGCCTTTAAGCGTTCGTAAACCGTACGCGTAGGAAATTTCAAGGCTTCTGGCATTAGGTATGCCTCAGAGTTCTTATCAAGTGCGTAACTTAAATAAACGGTTTATTAGAACAAACGGAGTGTTTATCCCTCTTGGAATATCTCAAAGCCCCTTGCAGCATTCGTAATCCGTAAAATATAGATCAATTTGCTCTCTGCAGTTCCTGAAGTTCCTGAAGTTCCTATGAAAAACAGTTCGCATTGGTTCCAATAAAATATATTTATTTCACCTAAAGTAGAAATTGTTAAACTCTTATTGCATTTTAAGTGCAAGTTTCTTGTAAATCATTCTTTGCAAATACTTTATCTATTGTTACGTCGGTAAAAGGGTCATTAAGTTTTATAACAATAATTGTGTTTGACATAAAGTATTTTAATTACCTACTTCAACGAACAAAAGATTCTAATAATTAATTAAGTAAAAGAAAAAACGCTTGGCACTGAGAAAAATTACAGATCAATAGTTGGTATTTTTGCTACTTGTCTCGTAGTGCTTTTATTGAATTAAGGAGACAAAAAGACGGTGGCGAAATTAGATAAAATAAATGACTATCATTGAGAAGTAGTGTTGGATAAAATTGAAAAAGACAGCAAAATATTTAAAACCATCATTTGCTTTTATACATCGTTAGGGATATTGAAGATTAAATTTTTAAAAAGGCACAGAAACTTTTTGGGCAATGTTTGATTTAAATTCTTCCACCAAAATTTATCTATGTTATGGATATCATGATCTAACTCTTGGGCAAATTATGCTATGAAGTAGCACCAGCTCACTGTAATGCGAATTGCATCAAATGTTATGATGACAACATTTGGAAACAATCATTTCTCTTTTATTTTGAAGAACTAGTTCTCTGGAGTGAAGTTTAAGTTATTGTTTTGAAAAATTCACTTTTGGAGTTTTGATTAAATATTGTTTTTAATTTTAAATGCTTGAAAATAAACTAAAATAATTTTCTAAGAACAATTTGACTTATCATGCGGAAGGGGAATTTAAATAAAATTAACATTTTGCTGTAACTTGGTACAATTCTTAAATCGTTAACATCAAAAATTAATAATTAATATAAAAAATTGGTCAGGATCCAGATGCAACTTGGGTCATGGTCCATGAAATGTTAGAAACCGCTCTCACGAAAATTACAATGTGGAACAATGCCCTAAAATCACGTTTTGGGACACTTCGCTAAACAATCTTATTTCGAAATCATTTATCCGTAATAAACAAATATGGGATTGACCACAAATTGTTTTGCAGCAGCCCCCTACATATATTTCTGTTTGAGATTTAATTTTACTTTGTAAATGGGCATTTTAAATAAATGATTTTCGAAAATTAAATTTGTAAATGTGTGTTCACGCTATAATCGAAATCAGTTGCTTACAATTAGGTATGAATAGATGTAAAAAATTATACAAGGTGTTTCTAAAATAGGTGGTCAAAATTTGTGAGCGATTTGGGGACGTCTAATCATGAAAAAAACCTAAATTGTAATTTTTTGAAATATTTTCGAAACGAGTAAAAATGAATTAATCAAATGGAGCATTTTTATTCACCTAGTTGAATGTCGTAAACTGACATGGAATTGAATAAAAAAGGATGACCATAGGAGGGTAAACGGGGGGGACCATACCTACTTGTTTTTTCTCAAAAAACTAAAAGGTTTTCAAGAAATTCGAGAGAGGGTTCCCAAAATTAAAATGATAATAAATAATGATGTATAATATGTATGAAACGTGTTTGCAAATTAAATTTTATTGATAATACAGTGAAAAATATATTTTGATGAATTTTTGTCATCAATCGAGTTAATCAACTGAGATATAAACAGCGATATGTTGCCTTTAAATAAAAGCTATAGATGCTAGTAAAGCATGATGAGAATTTGATGTAGGCCGATCCATCACTGTTGACAAGGATTCATTGGCGGCGCTCGGTTTGCCACTCTACCTCCTAATCATCCATTCAATTGCAAATGCAGCGCTCCGAGATCGATTAGATTTCCGGTATACATCGTGAAAGGGTTTCCGGTCTCTATGATGTGACTCATTCTCACATTATTACTATGAGCATCACAAATTTATTTGCGTAACTAATTATTTATGATAATTAATTCAATAAATATTTTCTCTGAATATTTCTACAAAACTTGTAAAGGTTTATAATTAAAAACACATGAACGAAGGCAATTTAAGGGCCGAACCACCTACAAATTATTTTTTTAAAGAAATTTTATTTACTTGTAGTTAATTAGAGAGACATACCTACTGTCCTAGTTGTGTTTTAATATTTTTTGATAGCAAACTGATACTATGGCAATCATCTTCAAATGGATAAAACTAAAGCTCGAACCTATAGGATATTTTACTGGCGCTAAATTACTTTTGTTACAAAAAATTGTAGAGTTTGTGGTAATTTTTCAAGAAAATTAAAAAAAAATATTATACAGCAGACCTTCGCTTCGTCCTCGTGTATATATCAATGTCAATCGTAGTAAAAAAAAAAAAGGATTATAAATCAAATAAAATTACAATATTGTCCTGGTTAAAAAACCGTAAAGATAAATACCCATCGTTAAAGTGAGAACATATTGGCATAGTACGGCAATTACTTAAAACGTATGTTTATCGTGATTTATTTTAAAAGTTTTGGCAGTAAAATGCGAATATTTAAGCAGAAAGGTGCGCGTTTACTAAATGTCCGCCTAGTTTAATAGTCACTCTCGGGGATATCTCTATTAGGCTATATAGCGCTAGTTCTGAGACCGGCAATTCTCTATATGCAAAGTAGGTAGCCAGTGTTGGCATCAGCATAACTGTTTCGATTTTATAACGGTAGATTTTATAAATATGCCTATATTATTATTATTAAACAAATTTTTTTCTGTTAGCCCGGGCAGGTTGAAGGCTAGACTTGAGCAGCCTATCCCGGTAGTAGTGGCAAAGATTAATGTACACAATATGTAGATGTAATGCAAAATCACACACAAAAAACTACTACTATTTGTATATTTTAACTTTGTGGATGCTGAAAATATATAATTCAAGGCATTGTTAACCCTTTGATTAACAGATTCTACGTCTGCTTTATTAAAAGTATAGAGAAGCTATATAAATCATCATCATCGGTGGTACACCAGCTTCAAGAAACAGTGGTACCGATGAATGTTACTACAAAATATCTCGTTGATTTCTGAGATTTAAGTATAACCGACCTACTCGAATAGATCCACCATCGAATCCATAATACTTAAGCTTAGATAACAAAACCTTTTCGATTGCTTGTGTCGAAAGCTTTAGAGTAATCAAGTAAAAACAACTCCCTGCATAATATGGTCACATCAATGAATGCAATGGAAGTACTATGGTGTTTTCTAAAATCTGACTGATGTTTAGGTATTATATTCCTCGCACAAGGTACATAATAATGTCGCATACCTTTTATAAAACCGTCACAGGTCGCAACTCTGACAAACTTGATGGGTTAGTCGTTTTTGGGTATGGATTAATTTTTTATTAATGAATTCTTCACTGTACTCTGGACAAATATTCGGGAAGTCGATAAAACAAAATATACTTAAATATGCTATAAAATTAATAATCATAAATGTCGAATTACGTACTTCTAAACAAATAATTACCGATGGTAGTTAAATCAACAAAGTAATAATTAAATAATAAAAAATAGTAAATCCTTCAAAAAGTCGTCAATATCAAAATACATTTTACGACAATGATTATATCTATACTGTTGATGTTTTAAGATAAACTTCAATTCATAAATATTTATTAGGAATAAAGTTCTGTACATATGTCCGACCCTGTCAAACACTTTGCAAGAATCTGAGGATTACACAAAGGCATTACTTTAAAGACACATTATTAAAGTTGTTGATGGTGATAGATGTCATCAAATTTAGTTAACACAAGCTCGAATGCCCTACACTGCCTTTTAGTTGAATATTGAAGACAATGCAGGGAAAATTTATCTGTAAGATCTCCATGGTCAATTTGAATGTCTTAACAACAATCCAACATTGTAAACTTGACAAATGTAGGTATACGCACCATTTCGCAATTAAATACTAAAGTAGTTCAAGCAGACACTTGCAGATGGAAAGGATCAGAGTCGGATCTAATTTTTTGCTTCGAAATAAATAGAATATATTAGGTCAATCAATAAGTCCGTATTACTGTGCATTTTTGGATCGATTGAGGGCTGAAATCGCAAAGAGAAAAGTGTTTTTCACCAAGGACATTGCACCGTGTCACAAATCGATGAAAATTATGGCAAAATGGAATGAATTGGGCTTCGAATTATGTTGTTTCTGTGGTTTATTTGAGCATAATAATACTTACCAGGATTTAAATTTATCTGATCTGTGTATAAAACATAGACCCACCATTGAGGGCTGGAAAAATATCTCGTCAATATTTTTTTCTCTGCAAAACAATATCGCTTGACATTGAGTGATTATGTATTGCCGGTTATCTATCATTCGTCGTGTTTCGTAACACGAAAATGCAAAAATTCTAACTCATATTCTGCTTACACATGGCATTCAACTCAAGCGAAACTTATAGGATTTGTTAGAATAATTCATAAATCAAAACACAAATTATTCGATGTCACGATCTAGTAAAGTAAAAATAATATAATCTTCACAGCTTCTATATACGAAAACATGTTGATTTTTAAAAAAATACTTGTACTAGAATGTTACAAATTTCGTTTTTATATGTTAGAACTTTTTTCAAGTTGACGTTGAAAGGGGCAACAAAAGCATTTGACAAAATTTACGGTGTAAACAGCAGTATTAAAGCAAGTCTTATAGGAAGAACCGAGTATTTATAATAGCATTTTATGGCATCTGTACGATAGTCTCAGGTGTCGGGACCCACAGACAGGCGATAACAAGGATAAGCGTCTGCTCCTGAACGTCCTTTTTGCCTAATCTGGGTTGCTTTCATTGCCAGTACGCGATATATTGTGAAATATCATATCCCAGTGTCAGATCCAATGGTAATGATTGACATAAATTTTACATAATGAAAGCACTTTGTGTACTGAACAGAGGGTGATTGCTGACAATTTCTCCCTTGGCACTCTAATAAAAAGCAATGCTCGGTTTCGCTGCATTAGATATAACCGCCAATTTCTATAGGTATCTATACCCAAATTAATCACACATTTTAAATAAATTTTAATATTTACATTCAACTTGAAAACTATTGTTTGATATCACCCTCAAATCAATACCAAATATTTTAAAGAAACTACTGCCATTGCATTTTTTGAGAATTTGTTTGCACAAATTGACACGTAGGTACATCTTTTGCAGCTTTCCTCAAATTGTGTTCATGTTCATGATAAATTCTATGGTCAAACCTTCGAACTGGCTATGTGCTCATCTTTACCTCCAATCGTCAATCAAACATTTTTGGAACACGTCGATTCGCGGTTTTACCATATTCTATAGTCAAAATGATTTATAAGTATTGTTAGTTAAAAATAATAATAATAAATTCTTCTAATGCATTAATTATAAGTGCAACGAACCCCATACCCCAGTGGGGGGTTCGAGAGAGCTTCAAACGCATTTTAAGCTATCTCTGAATTTAATAAAATTATTTTTTAATACTATTTAGGATTATTTAATTTTTTTTTTTATTTTTTTCTTTGGGTTTTAGGTTCTTGAAAACAAATTTTCTTTTTTTGTTAATTTTTAGCGAAAAGTTACATTTCGCTTGTCTAACTTTATTACAACGTTTCGGCGATGGTTTATCGTCTTCTTCAGGTCAATATATTAGTTTTTTTTTACAGTTCGTTATTAAAGTCACATTACAATACGCTAAAATTAAAGAACCTAAAACACAAAGAAAAAATAAAAAAAATCAAAAGGAAAAATGGTTCAAGAACATAAAAAAAGAAAAACTTAGAATTACAGTGAATTTTTGAAATAATTATTCAATTCCCTTGTCTTCTCTTTTGATGTTGATTTTTTCCTTCATTTCAAATATATTTAGGATTATTTTATTTTGCAATATTCAATTAATATGTAATAAATATATTGTATTAATTTAAATTTTGTAGAGGCTGAAGAACTTTGCTCAATGGCTTTTTGGAGGTTTTGTACCAATATATTACAGTTTATTATTAAGTATTAGAAAAATACAAAATATACTAATTTTGCAGAATGGATATGGATGCAGATTTTCCTTATAATTAATCCTTATTCAGACTGTTGTCATCGAATAATTAGAATTGGAAAAAGCAACGGATCTTGATTCGAACAACCGTTTGTAAGAGCTTTTGAAAAAATTGTAGATGTTATACGTATAGAATCTATAAAACAAAGAACATCGGGATAGGATTTGATGACTTTTAAGACCCTAGCCAATATTTTGTCTCCTGTTTTTTGTGGGATAATTTGTAAAAAAGAATTGAAGTTAACTTATCGCCTCTTACGAAGGCAACCAATATTGACATTCTAGTTTGTATAATATAGTACATAACCACAGAGTAAATTCAACTTGAAATTGAGGGTTATCGTATGATTGCAAAACAAAGGAAGAAAAAATATTGTGTTTTATTGAATGCATTTACCTGTTATTAAACCACACCCTACTACAAAATAAAACATTGAGTTGTCACGAAACGTATAATGGAAAATACAAATCGTATTAACTGATTTTGCGTATAGCCATCACAAACGCAAACTTCCTTTTTTTTATTGATGGTTACTTAAAGTAATATTTACTTTTCCCCGAATAGAACAATACTGGATGTAATTGTATTATGTTCTGCAAACCAAACTGTGACATATTTATCTAGGTTGATCATCGTTATTCTTTTTTAGAAAGATGTACAGGATGGACATTTTATTACGGCTTTATTTCAGAAAATATGAAATTAAAAAACAGAAAAATATTATATTTATTACATATTTTTGTTATCGCAACATTCTAAAGAAATTCTTCGGACACATGGTAAACAAATCGGTTTTTAACAAATAATGCAGAAATACTGAGCCTTTCTTTTTATTTTTGATGGACAAATATGACAAAAGTGGATTTTCAACTGGGATTACTTCTGTTTGCAGTAGGATTGTTTAGTACTCGTCCCAAAGTTCTCTAGGATTTTTTTTACTGTGCACTCGCCTTTCCATTACTGGACTATGATGCATGGACGGCAAAACTAATACCACTTTACATTTCTTTTGAACGTCCGATCCATATTAGGATGTATTTACTTTTCTTGATTTATGAGAAACTATTATTTTTTATTAGTATGAAAAATAAATTCATTTATATAATCTGAAAATAATAAGGACAATACCTCTTCATTTCCAAGTTGTTTTGCAATTGCTTTGAGTCTTGAGAGTGTTACAATAATATTATATTGCCTAGTTCGCACGTTGCTAGGAGGTTTCCTTTTTTTGCTTTAAAATCACGATATAAAATATATCAAACCAAGTAAATTCAAAATAGGTTAACGTTAACGTTTCTTCACTTTCAGTGTCGTGTTCACTTTCCAAATAACCACCGTCTTCATCTTCGCGATCCAATTTACAAAGAAAATCAGCATCTGGCTCATCAAACAGATTTTGTACCCATTCTTCAAACTTGGGCTCATCTCTTTTCATTCTAAAAGGCCCTGGAATACCAGCCATACTAAAATCTAAAATACTGTTTGTATAAAAAATTTAATTAAGGCCTTGAATGACAGGGTCCTATTCGAATACCAATCAAATGCATTAGAATTCGAACCTGTTCCGCCCTGATGGGATTGTGAAATTTAGGCAGGACAATGATATTATGAAGGGCTATCTGCATGCCAAACGACATGCGTCGAGTAAGGTCATTAAGGATACTTTCTTAGGTCTTAAATGATAGCGTCCTATTCGAATACCAAACAAATGCATTAAAATTTAGTTTTCAATACGATGTACCCGTTAAAGGTTAAGATTACAAGGTAAAATTTCACTCACAACTTAAAGAAAACTTCGTTCATACGACCTGTGGCAGTAAATTTATAGAGGGTGTCCCAGGTCATCTGAAACAGTAATGAGTCTCAGTCCTCGGGTGCTCAAGTCATTGTTGTATGATCGCATCTCAAAAATCTTGAAAACTATAATCCAAAAGAAAATTACACAAAAATGAATAAGGAATCCAAACTTGCCGTGTTTAAGATTCAAGATTGATTAACCGCATACTCGTCAAGAATTAGTTTCGCATATTTAATTCTACATTGAAACTTGAGTTCTCTGTAATAGTGTATACGACGCCGCTGTCATTTCCTGATGGTGAAACTCATAAATCAAATAAAAAAGTCACCCTTAATCCACTAACACTTCGTGGACGTTCGTTTTTTTATGTTGACGCGATATAGAGTAACTAATTACAATGCCATGATAGGGGCGTTCTTCCTAAGATCGCACACAAATCATTATTTCTACTTCTTGCTAAGTCATTATTAAGACTTGAAGAGAAATTATAATTCACTGACATCTACACACAGATGCTTTCTGGCCGTCATAGATATTGTAACTTTTATGTTTGGGAGATGACATAGAAAATATTAGCAATCATTTGATTGGAATTTAATTCCCTTCTTATAAAGAGATCCCAAAAACCAACGAGGGCCATTGAATAAGTCCATAGAAATAAAAATATATAAATATTGACTTTCAATTCTCGACCTGTTTGGTCCAACCAAACACTTGGCTCTTACTTAAAGTAGGTATTAACACCTTCGAGTACGAGAAAACGAGATTCCGGATTAATTTTTTATATAGATATCTTTAAAGAAGTTGTATTGTGCAACTTTTTAATCAACAATGCAGCTTTGTATAATATCGTCAATTCAACTTCACTTCATAATATGCCTCCATGTTTATATAAAAGATTTTTTATGTATAAACCGCAAATGATCATCATAATCCATCTATGTTAAAAAGAGCCCTGCTTTAGGTTTGTTTCAGCATTTATTAAAGCAGTTTAGGCAGATTACATGTGAGATAATGTTAAAGGAACGAAAATGACGAACAAATACTGGAAATGCCACCCTATCTCTTCTACATACATGATGTGTATACATGTACGTAAATGAAAGTGCAGGACCGAACTTAGGAGAAAAATGTTATGTAGTAATTGTACAAAAATGGAACTTGTACGAGTAAGGATTAGGTCCTCGCCTTTTCGAAGTTCGTACCAACTCCAGAGTTAACCTATCGTCCTCGGAGAATGGTTAAGTATTCTGATGTTGCTTAGAAATGTAATAGCAGCAGCAAACTTCGACAGAATTTAGATTTAAATTTATTATTCTTATGAAAAGCCATGTCGTAAATAGATTTTTCGAAAATGCGTTTAATTTTTTATTCGATAAACAGTCCAATTGTATGCAGTAATTATATTATTGGCCAGTCATGTATTTTTTTATTACCCTCAACTAGTTCCTTTGAAGTGGTAGTAGGTCAATTGTTCTATTGGGACATGGTGTCTCTATATGTGTTTCTGTATAGTTTTTGTTTTTGCTAGAGGAATACTCCTTGCATGCCCTGCCTGCTACTACTCTTGAAACTGCGGTGTGTAATTTTGTTACCCCTAGACATGAAAATATCTGGTCACTTTCGTCATTCACAACTTGATTGAGAGGTCTTGACTAGTGTGTTGAAACAGAACTGTTGTTATAGGTCTATCTTACGTTATATTTGTTAAAATGGATAAATGTAATCTCCATGGAAGTCAATTTTATAAAGGAATTTGTTTTATTTATTTTGTCCTATCTTAGATGGCTGAATTATTCTATGTTAGTTTTTGGCTAGTAATATATTGCGAATTAATAATAATAATTGATTATTAGAATTAATTATTGTTTTTGTAATGAATCCAACCCTGTGCGCAATGTATATTTGCCGAGCAGTTGGGGGTTACCTCAGTTTTAAGATCAAAGAACCTTTTCAATCGGCTATGCCGCATATCAAAATAACAAAGATATACGGTAACATAGTACACACGAGTTTACATTTCTCTATAAGGAGTTTCTACAGATTTCAGGAAAACAAACATATATTGCTTCAGTAAATAAATCTCCCAAACCAGCCTGTGACGCTTCCTAATCGAAAATATAGATACTTTTTTCAAATACAAAAGAGAATCGTGAATATATTTTTATTTAAGTATACTTTTTTGGCCACTATATGCTATGTGTATTATTAAAGTTAAGGCGACCATCTCTAGGCCAGACTTACTAGCATTCTATTGAAAATCGTAAAAACAGTTATCTTCTATTTTTGGTAAGATAAAAGGTTGAAGATGTTATACAATAGCATCCATAACTCTACATGTCGGAAATGGCTTGCTATTTTATTGTAAGTTACACTAAATACCTAGTTGGACTGATACATCGATGGTTTTCTCTGTTACGTTTCAGCTCAAGATATATATTCTGTAGATTTCTTATCCTATATGTGCTACTAGACTTCTTGGCTTTATTATGTTCATCGTTCCGAAAGATACATCGTCATTTGCAAATTATTTGACGGTTTATCGATTGTGCAGTCTACGTATAGTATAATTCTTCAACAATTTTAAATTCTAGTTAGATACTACTAATACTAATAACAGATTTTTTCTCTTAAGGAATATACATGACACATAAGCACTTTCAAATAAATAATAAATAAAATAAAATTTCATGGAGCACTATCACTTAGAGTGTGATATTAATCCATAATTGAAATTCTGTCAACTGGATACGCCCAAATTTTACTTTTAAACTCTTGTCGCAGGTACACTCGGCAAGTTTCTCATCAAATCCAAATCCGAATATTTTTTTTTTCAATTATTTCACTCACGTGTTTTTTTTTATCTCCAGAAAGATCCAGCTTCTTGACATTGAAACAAAGAAATATTTTCCTGCATTTTCATTCAGTTTTCACTTTCACAATTTGATGTTGATTTAATCAATTCAAGAGGAAGAACAAAAGGATATAGTGTACAGGGTAAAATCAAAAACTATATTCTCCCTGAAATTACTTTGAAGATGGAGGATGGAGGAATATCAACAGAATATTATGAAATCAAAATATATTACTAGTAAAGTAAATATTAAATGTCAGTCCTCTCTGAATTCAAGGATTAAACTTCTTACCAAAGGAAAAATTTTGTTTGAGATTAAATTTCACATTGTGTTTGAATGTTGAACGCTAGCTTCGGGACTATATTAAACAGACTTGGTAATAGTTTAAAAAATAGCTGCACCTATATAGATAGTAAATAAGCTCACATTTTTCTTCTTAAATTATACAATAAAATAAACTACATTCAATTTATTTGACTGATTTCTATTTTATTAAAATAGGATAGATATATTTTATAACATCATCTTCCCTGCAAAAGTTCTAACAAAGAAAATTTCATTCGACTTTTACATATTGCCCTCTTCATTTCAAATTTGATATTTTATGAGGTTTCGAGTTGATTTACATTTTATTACCATACATTACCTTCGTATTATACCATAATGTACTTAACAGATTAGGTACTAACAATCATTAAATAGTACCTACCAAGTCATTGAACTTATGCGTAGTAAGATACAGTGTCGTTAGTATATATGGCTAATATTCCTATTATATATTATGGTTGTTATACCGTATGACATCGAACTACCTGTACATAGGTTAGAACAATATACAGACGCGAAATAATGAGCACTCCAACATTGTACGTCCCGGGAATTTCAGTAAAACTATTGAATAATACACGTTTCTACCAGAATGACTCGAAAATATTCAGATACTTTATTCTCAGGTTACATTCTTGCGAAACAACTTCAGTTTTAACTGAATATTTGATCTTTACTATGGCATCGAGACACGCCACGAAGGTGTGTCAAAATTTAATGTTGTTTAGGCTAATTTTTAAAGCTTTATCAATACGAAACAACGTAGTGGTTATTTAATATGCTATATGCATATGCTATTATAAAAACAAACTACTATTTTTTAACAATATCTCCGTAGGTGCGAAGGCTCAAGGAGACTTCAGATTTGGATATAATCATTAAACAACTCAAATTGCTCTAAATGTCTGTAATAATGTTGAGCACTCCGTGATAGCCGTTATGGAGGATTACAGGCAGTTTTTGGATGCAAATTTAGATATTTTCTTCACAATTATCCACTGTGAAGTTTTTATTTTTTCCAAATTCTAACCTTCAACTTCATTATCAAAAATTTTTAAAATTTAAAAAACATACTCATACATACTTAAAGGGCGATTTCAACCCTAAACGAAGGATACATACTACAAACAACTAAATCACATCATGTAATTTTGCCCCATATTAACCATAAAGTAACAAAAAAGTTAATAAAAAGAAGATAGGGTGTTAAAAACAAGTAAATACATTTGCCAATTTGGAAGTCAGGGCACGTGTACGGCAAAGCACGTGCTCCCTATGTGGTTGACAACGCTAACACTGCAGGGATCGCTTAAAAATGTTGTAGGTTTATTTACAGGCAAACTGCACAATATTTTTAAGAAAAACCTTATCCACTCAGTAAATCTGAAAACAATATGAAGATGTTTTGAACAAATTGTTACTAAATGAATCAAAATTTTGGAATAAATTCAAATGTGCAAGAAAAGCCATAACAATTTCGATACAGAGAGTTCCATAGGTGTGAAATCAGTTATGTAAGAAATATTTATTTTATTAACCCTGACACAAGCGTCTTATATACATAAGTTTTATCAGAACACTCTTTAACAAAATATTTGTTTACCTTATTTTATCAAAAAATGAAAATGATATATTTTCGCAAGAAGTTGCTGGCATGTTTGTGTTTAGAAAAGTGCCTAGAAAGTAAAGCAGCAACATGTTTTCATGAAACTGGTTTCAGTTATTCTAAAAACGGGAACATGAAAATTAAGGAAAAAAAAATTGTAGACGTATAAATAAAATTCTTTGCCAAAATATCGAAAATTCCCGTTAGTTATTGAACACACCTTGTATTTAGTAAGTTTATTTTTTATAAAACATTCGTGCATACAGACCCGACTCTGACTCCTGCTGTTTGGCAAAGCTACTCTAACAAAAGTCTATCAAAAAGCTTAAGGCGGTGGTGGCTAGTTATTGCCCACTGTAAGAACCGAAACACCCAACCACTTGTATTCTATTTATTGAATGATTGAACACCGCCGCAAGTTGTGTTTTAATGGTAGATGACTTAGTTGTTATTCGTCAGATCTTTTATAACGAGCAGTTTTCTCAGTTTCGTTCCTAATCTTTTCCTTATCCTTCAGATTTCCTCGCCGTAGGGTGTGTTAGATTGGTATATGACCCATACTGAGAAAATAATATATAACCGTAACAGACGGATCGCTTCCGGAGATTTTACCTTTTCGGAAAAATTGTTAGTACGTAGTTGTTATATTTACAAAATATAGAAACAAATATGCACAGTGTCCCAGCAAAAACGACAGAAAAACTAAATAGATTTCTGGTCCACTCTTAAAATAAATGGAATGCAATTTTTAAAACCTCTACAATTGAAAATTGAACTGCTTTTGTTAAGAATAAGGCCATGCAAGTACTAGCTCTGTGTCAAATTTCACGAACAGGTAAATGAAGTATTCAAACTTCGTCTGATGCAAGGTTTCAATGCAGGATCTTACGCCAGAGTTCTTTCCCTCATTTATCATTAAAAAAATGCACGATTCTGTTGAACTGTTAATTGGGTAACAGATTCTAGGCAATTCCGTGTGGTTTATAATCAGTTCCCTCAGAAATCGAATGTGCTAGCAGGAACCTTATTATTCGGTTCTTTCTGGATAGAAATTTTAAGGGAGATACGTATCTGGATCTTTTGGAACATGATGAATGAAAATTTCTTCTAATTTCATTTATAATGATGCCAATTATTAAATAATAAAATAGATTGTCCTGAGTTTCTCGGGAAAAAGTATGCGTTATGTGGGTAATTTGTTATGTGTTCATCATTCTACAATTAGTCGAATTGTTAAAAGATTTAGAGAAACTGGATCTCACGTTAGACGACGTGGTCAGGGCAGAAAGAAGAAGTCGAACATCTACAAGTAAAAAATGTCAGAATATGTGATTTCTTTTCTCTTTTTTTATTTTTGTATGCTTGAATAAGCGTTGTATACAAGAAGTGTGTTTTTTTTCTCATTATTTTCCCTAGAATTATACAAATTTGATTTGATTGTGGTCTGTTTGTGGAATTTTTGTTCTGTAGTAGAAAAAAGCGGTTCGAGTGATATCGATGCGATATGAATAATATTTTGAGTGTTCTAAGCTGCCAACAATGTCCTCACTAGTAATCTCACGAAACAGAAACATCATTATTAAAGTATTGGATTTATAATGTGAACCAGTCAATCTGTGCAGAGGCGATATTTTCCTAGTAGTATGCTAAGAAAATTTCAAAAATAGTCCTTGACATTTTAATTATAACCTTCGTACAATCTCAAGGGTAAAACTGTCAAGTTGACGATCGTTATCTACCGTTATGTAACGTTCCCTAATATGGTTGAAAAATCCCACCCTATAATAAAATCATTTACAAAAGCTTTATTTACATATTATAAAATAAATTGATAATCCATAGGACAAAAATATGTATTGGTCGGAACCGTCGGAACCGTATAAATAAATTTGCGTATTTATTGATATTATTTGATATAAATTGATGAATGCCTAAATAGACGTAAAAAAATCTAAGCCGGGTTGACAGTATTACATCATTAATTAAATTTTGCACGCGTACCTAGGTTTTGAAATGAAATTAGGCGCGAAATTTATACAGTTGACAGAAAATCCGCTTATCGGCGAGAGTTGTTATATCATTAACAAATTCTATTATACTAGTAGTTGTTTTTCACCCTCATTAATATTTTATTTGAAATTACATGGTCATCTACTTTTTTTAAATAAATGTATATACAACTATGCTAAGCTGAAAAACGAATTCGCAAAATGGTATTATAATATATTCAGAATTCATATCAAAAACGATTTGTCAAGATTTGCAGCCTTGTCTGCCGAATGATAGATTGTTTGTCAGTTGACTTTCACCCCAAAACACTTCTATCAAAACACATATTCTAAATTCATTCAATTCAGTAATTGACTCCACAACTTGCTCTGTCATTTGATTTGAATTAGAAGTAGCGCTGAATGGTTGTATCTCCTTTTGTCTTTTACATTCCTTACAGAGTGTGTAAAGTCCATGTCTCAATTTTTTAAAGCAGTGCTCACAACGTAGGTAAATTTATTAGTTAATATTTTAAATAGCGATTTCATTTAAAGTGTAAAAGATAAAGACAATTTAGCACGCGTTTTATTATTGATGTAAGGGATGAAATCAAAGCTCAATTCCCTTATCCTTATTTGGCTGACTGATCCGTTTGGAAGGTGAGTAATTATTCTATCCGTGAGTCATTCCTCATGTTGAAATCTGATGATTACTACTAACACTGAATTTAAGTAAGGTGAACTGGTACACTAAATAGAAGAGTATGAATCTACTAATCAGAAAAAGTGATTTTCCAAAAATATTATCTCAACAGACTGGTGCGAGGTTGTACCTACTCCCTTCGCAACTTTAGCCAGAAGATTGCAGGAGGGACATGTCCTTGTTGCCGAAAGCTCATTTGAGTGAATGTGGCATTGTCTTCAAAATTTATGACTACGTTCAAACGCTAAAGTCTATTGTGAACTGTTGCAAAAGAAGGAGTAAATTCGATAAGACATCCACTTCCAACAACTATGAACACTATCAAAATAAATCCAAGAAATTAAAAATGTATCAAAACGAGAATATTATTAGCCTTTAATTTGATCACCATGTAGACAAACACGTTCTTCCCATTCGAGGTAATTGTCTGATTGCTTTAAAAAATAATTATTACATTAGTGTATAATTTAAATTGGATTCCTCTGCATCTCCCAAGCCCAATTTATATTCAGAATGTTCATTCTGGTTTATTGAAGGGACTAATTCAGCCACTTCATTATTTACACTGTTGTTTTGATAATTTAATATTTCGATATACATATATCCCTCCTATATGGTTTATAAATGAATTGGTTTTGGGTAGAACTTTGGAGAAAATCAAAATGTCTCGTATTTTACGATAGATTTTATGAGATAGTAGTGCAATAAGTAATTACATAGCAGTAGAAGTTTATTTTGGTTTCTATATGAGTTAATAGTCCACGAGAGAAAAGATTTAACGATCTCGACGATTTAACTAGTTCTTTTATTTTTCCTGAAGGATCTACAAAAGTAGAGACAGTGACAGCTCAATATGACAAAGAAGCAACACATTTATATAAACAATTACATAGAGGACAGATCCGTTATTAGAAATTAACGTTCTGTTAAGATAGAACAAATTAAAACCAAATCATCACCGTAATTTGAAATTTGACTATTAAAAATCGAGAGTTCCCCTTGGGCCTTTTATACGTCTTTGGGCGTTCATCTGCAGAAGCATGTTGTATTTTCCTTATGATTTCGAGAATGTGATACAAGTGTTCTTTATTCCTTGTCTGTCTTTAATTGTGAATCAGAAGTCCTTTTTATTTAGCGTTATACGCTATTTCTCAGGTTACGGTAATCTTTGCGCATGCGGCCTAGATACCAATTAACGTCACGTTATTTTAACGTAAGTTGTGCAAAATTCTCTGTTAATTGCTTACAGAAATATTATTTTGCACTTGCGACTATATTGTGGACTCTTCTACGAGTCTGGTAGAGCTTACGTAGGCAATTTCTAGACGCTAAAGCAATGATGTCATTATACAGGAGGTTCAGAGAAAGTGCTGCAGATATTTTTATTTTTGGACCATAATCTTTTGCGGGATCGAATATAATATCTATGAAAGATACATTAGATATTGAGTTGTTTTCAATTATAAATTTATTGTTGGAAATTTAAAAATAGTGTGATAAAATAATGTGAAAACTGAGTTTCCTTCCGCAAGCTGCCACTGTGATAACTAGTTCATTTATTTTTCTTGCGCGAATTACATGTATATATAGGGTGGCAAGTAATAAACCTTCCTCTCACGGTTCTAATATCGTATTTATTATACGATGTTAAAGTTACCATTTAAAATTTTATTATTATAGCTGTTCTTTAAGCATTTAAACAATAACATTTTTACGATTGCTAAAAGTTTTTGGTAATTTGCATAAAGCAGCCCTATGCGGGTAGCTCAATAAACTGTCCTCGATCAAATAATAACAATGCCAAAATTAATGCCTGCTAACATACTTTTTACGCAACAGTTAACATATAAATTTTATATCTCTAGACCCATTATGAATTTAAGCTTTTGAATAAAGTGGGGTGTAATTTATTAATATTCTAACTTAAAATCTATATAAATTATTTTACAAATTTTAACATCATTGCTACTCACTTTTAATTAAATTATTGTTATTTAATGCATGTTCGCGGGTTCCTCAAGGATCAGATCTTAGACTGATTATCTTTTTTTGTTCGATTAAAAAACAAAAATAAGCTGTTTTGTTTTCTTTTGAGTTGTTCAAGAAAAGTCCAAACTAAGTTATTATTATAGTGTAAATCGTATTTGAATTAAGGATTATTAAGGATAAAATCCAGAATTCAGAAGTGATATTAAAAATATCTAACGATTTTGATAAAAGTTGTAAATAGTTTAAGTATAAAAAGAAATGTATGTTAAAAGATACTCATCTATCAGATTAATTGTTGATTTTTATCTTTGAACCCCTCGTGAATTCTGTTGCTGACAAATAGAAACTAGTCCATTAGATTTATAAAAAATTTTAATTATTTGAATTTTATTTCGTTTCTAATGAAAATTTTGAGGAGTTTCCTCGGAGATCTCATAATATCAAAAATTGGAATAAACAGTTTATAATTTGTTTTAAATCAAATTTAGATCAGACACAGAATCGGCATCTAAAATGGGAATTTGAAACCACATGACGCAAAATCATAAACGGAACAAGTTATAATATGTTTATAACTATTATTGATGTCTTTATGTTAAAAAAAGTAAAAGACTAAATAATAAAAATGTTAATAAATACTAATTAATAACTACTTTTATAACGAGAAATTTTTATAGTAATAGAAGTATCTGTAGTTTTATTCAGCGTGTGTGCATGAAAACATAAATAATTAAAAATAATAATTTAGTATGGTAAATAAAAATAAAACAACAATAATTGCACAAAACACCTGGTGATATTCTAATAACACAACAATGTACGTGTAATATAGTCAGCCATAGAAAATTATTACGATACGAGACATTGTTATAACTAAGATATTACTAGTTAAGGTGTGTTTTATTGTTTTATGTTTTATAATAATACAGTATTAAACAAGAGTACGGAAAGAGTAGATAATTACTACGTAGAAGTCGAAGGTATGAAATTTTAGTCGGATTGGGCAAAGGCTTATAAATTAACAGACGGTTTCACAGAGGCAAGATCATATAAATCGCTTAAATTCGTATGAATGAATAGTATGAATATCGATAACGACTTAAATTTATTATATAAGGTTGGGATAATGTTTTGGAAAACATCAGCTTGATAACGAATTAATTCTTTAACAAAAGGAAATTATTTTTCTAGATTGTATAATAATTGTTTAGCGTTTGGGTCTGTTCGAAAAACATTGGTAAAAATTATAGGAATTAGGTTTTGAGCTATAAATTTAGTGCAGAGAAACGGAAAATAATACTTGATTTATACACTGTCTTTTTTATTATTACATTTGCAGTGCGTAAATTAAATTGAGGCATCAGCTCTAATACATATTAGTCCACACATAAAACAGGAATATCGATTTGCCTAGAATGAAAAAAGCAAAAAATTATGTAAATATACAAGCGTTATTAGAAGAAGAAATCCACAGATATGCCAAATGTTTCTATTCGAAAGCTTTCCTAGATAATTCTATCTCTATGCGCTTTTAGCAGAGTATAACGCAGTTGTGGATGATCGCACGGAATTTAGCGAACGCATTTTTATAAAATGCCGCAACAAGTGATGCATAAATAGGTATATACTTGAAGACCTGGACGTACTTGTTCTGAAAAAAATATTGAGCTGTTTATGATTTTAATCAGAGAAATTATTTTTTGTCAAAACTTTTTAGGTAAGAGCCTGCTAAAAGTTGCGGTTATGAGACAGCAACAAATTTGTTCTTGTAGGGGTACGTGAAATGTAAAATTTCTCTTAATTCCACACCCCCGTAGTACGAAAATTCTAAATCTCATCAGGTATAGAATAAATTATTTACTATAGTTTACTATAGCATATTTTTAGTTTGGCATACAAATTTATTTTCTCCAAAAGTAATTAAATATATTCAGGATGATGCATGATATACTAAACCCTCCAAAAACCGGAAGCAAGTATTTTCTTTCAACATGCCACATTAAAGCCACAGTTTAAATAATAAATTGGAATATATTTTTCCTCAATTACGTAGAAAATTAGACAAAACCACAAAAACTCGTTTATCACCGATCATTTCACACGGTATACCTATTAGGATTTTATTAAAAATATATATTCATCCCTCTTCCAATTTGATCAGTACCTGCGATTAAGCTTTATAAATTCAAATCAATATTAATATATGCGTTAAAACGAAAAGTGAATTCGTCACGAAAGTACGTATAGAATATACAATCATTTTTCTGGGATAAAGGATGATATTCCCACGTTCATATTAAGGGGTTGTTTGAAATTAATTTATGAAGATAGAATTATTTGATAGAAATACCGAAAAATGAGCACGAACATACGCATTCTAATTATTCAATTAGTACCATATGGGAAATGCCACGGATTATTTGAGTTTATAATGTGGATAATTTTATATAAAGATTTAGTAGCCACAATTAATTTCCAAATAAAGTTCCTACACATTTAAAGCAAACAGTATGGAAATAAAAAGAAATTCTACTAAAATAGGAAAGGAAGTTGAAAAATTTCAATTTTCCTATATTAATTATTTTCCTGAAAGAAATAGATATGAATTTTAAAGTAACCTGGTGTTAAATTTTACAGCCAACGATTTCCTAGGATTAAATTAGTTTGACTCGCTGTTTCAAATTCTTCAATAATGGACTAATTCGTCAGATTTTGCCAAAAATATTTCTAAGATCATCATAAAATAGTTTTTCACTTCACATGATGCAAGAAAAACACAAGAAGTTGTCCTTTATTAAATATTGGAGTTTTATTTTCACATAACTTTTGCATTGAGACTGGAACACACCCCTCTATTTGGAAAAACTGCTAACCCATCTGAGCCTAAAAATTTACGTCCAATAAGCATGCTACATACCTTGAGTAAAATTATAGAAAAACTATTGAATGAACAGATAAAAAGCTATGCCTCAGAATCTGGTATTTCGCCTGCTTTAGGGCACAGCATAACTGCTGTACCGCCTTGCTTAAAGGCACTGATGAGATTCTCAGTGCTTCCGATAATGGTCAGTCTCAATCACGAACTTCTGATATCTATTTTGGGTTTCCTTGGTTTTCGGGATAATGTCATACATCTTGTAGCCAGGATGTAAAAATCTCAAAGGTTAAACAGGTAAGGTTCGGGGTACCACAAGGCTCTATTTTAGGACCGCTTCTATTTAGTCTATACACTGCAGAATTAACGACTACACGGCAGCTCTGCATTGTTCACCAGTATGCCGATGACACGCAAATGAAGTTCTGGGCAATTGCTTTCGAGCAAGGAAAACTTTCAAGCACGATATATTTCGAACCAGACAATGGTTTTTTAAAAAATTTTCAACTGTCAAATTCTTTTTTATACAGGGTTTTAAAAAGTCTATGATTTCAGAGAAAAGTTTTTTATCTTAGCTTAGCTTAGCTTATCAGACTCTAAAATTAGAGTTCCCAAATTATATCGAACATATTTGAATATTTGTAGTGCATTGTCTTTAAACTGAGATAATTTAATTCAGAAATGCATTTAGTTTTCTAAATATATGTCTGAAGAAAAATTAATGACATAAGCAGTGAAATATACTTTTTGGTTCAGGCTAAATAAGCGCGAATACCTCGAATTAAATACACCCCCGTCGCGTCGTCAATAATTAATATTGAAGTGAAATGAGGCGATACCACAACCCCAAGTGAGAGTCTATTCATGTCATCCTTGTTAAAAATGACTCCGTTTCCTACCGAATTATACATTGACACTTAACAAATCTCCACTCATAATTCTCATAAATTTCTAAAGACATCCATCCCTAAAAATGATTTTAATTCCGTACCATTTTTTAATTGTACTTTCAATTACTTCAGTCGGTTGGTTAGAGAACGGAAACTCCAAAAAAAAAAAGATCGTTTTCGTTAAACCGAAATATATATATGTTTAATCTTAAATATAAATAGTTAAGGAAGGTGGAAAATTTAAAGACCAGGGTCTCATTAAATTTAGCTTTAAAGTGAACATAAAGTATTTCTTATCTTAATTTGATTTGAATTCCGAGGTAAAAATTTTCTACAGTTTGTCCGTAAGTGCGTCCCAAATCATAAAAATTTACAATTGAAGTGGAAATTGCAATTTGTTCATGAAATCCACGTAGGGGGTGAGTTTTATAATAAAATTGCATGTAAATTACCTTTATAGGAAAACATAGCAAAGTTAATGTGCAAAACATATATTACGTGGTCAATTTATCTACGTGATGTTACATTTTCCATTGTATTAGCCTCATCTATATGATATAAATCAAAAATGCGGAGATAGCCGCAGGGCAACTATAAAAATGCCTTTGTGTAAATTGTGATTGATGATACGTTACAGTCGCATAAGGAAAGTATACAATGGACTTTATGTATAGTTGTTACGTTTCATTTAACATTTAAAAGAGTGCTGTAAACAGAAGCAATTTAATCTAAAGTGCTTTTATTAACTGAATCTAAACAAACTTTAGGGGTAGGTAGAATTTAATATTGACGTTCTTTACCTTGAAAAAGCCTATGAATTATTCAGTTATCTCGATCTCTATTTCGCTTTGAATATGGCTCTGCCATATACATGTTAGATGATATGTGTACATACACATAGATCCACATTCAGATTGCTCCATGGTTCGACAAATTGACGGAAGCGCCCTTAAGGCGACTTTGTGAAGTGACAGGACCACTACTGCCTCTGGTCATGGCTGCACAAACAAGCATACTAGGTATACGTTGCAGTGCGTTGCGATACGCATGAGAAACATCACCGGACACCACCAGGATCATTTAATCAATAATTTATCAGTCAAACATAGTCTCCTTTAACACCACTTGTCTAAATTAAACGATCTACCTCAATATATTAGATATTAAACAGGGTGAGCAATGGTACTGTTTATTTCCAACAAGATTCAAAGAAAGGCTGTCCTTATGTGTGTAGTTAAGGCCGCTATGCTACAAAATTATTTTTACCTTATAAAAAGTACCCTCAACCCTTAAGAAGGTATTAAGATATAAAATATAATTTTGCAAGAGAAATTTTAAAGAATGTCACTTATATACTCTTTCTTTTTCATTTTATTCCTGAATGAGGATCTCAGCATACGAATACATTTTCAAATGAAAAATTGATCACTTATCCGACTAAGTTATTATGCTGTATCGTCTATCAGCAACAGAGAAAAAAATTTATGAGGGGTCCCGCCTTTCAGAAGAGCGAATTGAAAATAGAATTAAAAGACATTAATATTAGCGATGTCGTGCATATATAGTCTGGACTGCGTAGACATTTGTGAGAAATGAATAAAGGCATCCCAAAAAGAGATTTGCATATTTGAATTATGACGGGAAATTGTGCTTGGCAAGAAATATTTGTCAATGTTCGCATCATCTAGTGACCAACTGACCGAGCAGACAAGCGTAGCGTTGTGAAATGATCCACACGGAAAGAAATTCCCACAAATGTGAATACATCTTCTATGTCATTTATGTATTGTTATCCTGATAGGAAAAACAACCGGATCCTTCGCATCTTCTGACAGTGCCGTGCAAGAAGACTCTAAAATAATAACAAACCATAGTGGATTCAAAAATTCGTTATCGAAGATATCAGTATACTTCTGGATGGGTTTGAATCAAGTTTTGGAACAGTTCGAATGAGTTGGCTTGGAAACATTCATACTAAATGCAACATGCGTCAATACCCTCGAGTCAAACGGGGGCTAAGGTGCAGTTATCATTTTTTAGCGCAATATTTAGTAATGGTCCTAATATAGAGCCCTGTGACCCATCCAATAGGACGTCTGCCCAAGAGTATGCTCAACAATATTTTTTTTTTAATTCCAGCATTTTAAATTATAAGAAAAATTAAAAGTAGTTGCGCTACTGTTGTCTTTCACATCTTAAGGGGTTTCAACTCATTTTAGCGCAGATAAGGGGGAGTTTATAAAACACGAAATAGGGATGATAAGTCCAAGTTGCTTTTTTCCCGTTTTTTATTTAGAAACAACCTTATATATGGTCATCCCTTGACGGTGATCAATCACTAGGATACACTGGACACACAAACCCTGTGTGATGGGCTGTGTAATGCATAATGTTTAAGATGTTAACTGGTGGTTTAAAACGCCTCTCTGGAGGCCACTAGTGATGTCGTTTTAGATAACTGACTACAAATGGCCCCCATGTTACATCGAACTACTACTAGTAGCCAGTGTCATTATTTACAAATATTTTTATGACTTTTGATAAATGTGTTTTTATCCTTTTTAAGTAAAATGGCATATTGGAAGTTTATTTTAGATTTACGATCATGATATGCATTATTTATATTGAATAAAAAATTAAATTGTAGTAAAAATCTAAAAATTTGGCCGAGAGGTGTATTTGAAAGTTGTTATACGAATATTTCTATCAGCATAAATCTATCGAATGTTGGTTAAATTACTCTCCGTTTGGCGATACATACCTACATAAAAAATTAACCTCACGTTGTTTGGGAGTTCCAATGCTACTAGCGAAAAATTGACGAAATCCTGGACATGGTTTTGATTGATTGACGAATCAAAATATGTTAATAAAATGTAAGAATAAACTTCATCGTGTGGTGTATCAGGCTTTTTTGCAAATTTTACGGCTAAATAACTGTAAAGGAAATTTAGATGCACTTATTATACTCCAGGGTTTCCATTGCTGAAAATAGAGATCAGAATGACTTTAACCAAAAAAAAAAAACATTCCATACTCTGTAGATCAGACTCCTTCACATTCTCCGTACTGTCTTCTACCTAACAAATAGGATCGGAAAAGTTTAAGAAACTGAGAAAAAAAACCGAAATTTTCTACTAACAATCTATTTGGTCAAAGGCACCAATTTTCTAAACCGCGCCCTATACGATTTTTTCTTCTTACGAATATTACTTACTAATAAGCTGTTTTGCATGGCAAACAGGGAACACATGGCTTCAAAATATTGTCCAGGACATCATATAAAGCTGCACAGGCTCCGTCGAAGTGTGAACATCGGTATAATCCGCCTTCAGTATCCGATCGTTAAGCAGGGGAAAATGCGTGTTCAGTGCTATCAAGACAAACAGATTCACTACACGTAATAAAATTTTGAGTGATAATTGATGATTTTGAAAATAGACTGTGAGTTGTTCTTTTCAATATTACTTTTTCCACTGTGAAATCGAACCTCGTAATTTACAATTTAAACATGTGTGGTCAACAAAACTGTGTATCATTTTTTTACGATATTGAATACAGCACTTAATGATAAGCTGAAGACAAATAAATTTCGTCTTCATGTCACTAAAGTAATTCATGCGAATTCCGATCGGGTTTGTTTCCTAGAAACCATTGAACATACTTTTATTTTCCATTAGCATCTGAGGAAGCCAAATTCACATGAGGTCACGTTGTACAATTTAAAATTTACTACCTTTTTACCAGATTACATTTCGTAAAAATTGCCATTCTTGTCATTATACAGTATTTAAAATATGATATATTTTATAGCCCGCCAAATACCACGTAAAGTAACAGTCGTAGTCGGTTTGCCACTCAAAGCATTATAAAGTAGATCCTATTATCCAGTAAGTGACTTTAACAATATTTCCTTTGTTGTATTTTTTATATGGGATTACATGTCTTGCAATTAACCGTAACTGGTACTAACTCATAAACACGTCTGCTAACTTTTAAGAACCATAAAAACGTTACAATAAGCTCGCATTTCAAGAAATTATTATACATTCTTATTGTTACTAAACACTTAATAATTTTACTTAATTACAAAGATTTACAGACAAAAAAATTACGACGTGTCAGTCCTATTCATATACAATTTTGTATCAATGCGCCTCCATTGCTTACGGCCGACGCCAATTTGGCATTGTTCCATCTCTTCCTGAACCTTTTGTTCGTAGAACCAGAAGACACAAATAAATTTACCAAGTAATTGGTTTAAAACTTGCAGAATTATCACCAACAATCCGGAATAAAATTGCAAATATGGGGAAAGCACGAGTCTTCATGGAAAATCTTCTCAGGCCATTTAAGGAAAGTTGTCTACTGTTAATCGAGACAAGTGGTACAAACTATTTGTTTAGAATAAAAATTCTAAAGTCTAAACATACTTGTTTTTGCTCAGGCTAAAAAATATGAAGTCTAAATCTCCTGGTCTTTGAATAGAGTGTAAATTTTAGAGGCTAAACATGCTCCCCTTTGTTCAGGTTTATCAAATAGTAACCTTTGTTTATACTAAAAATTCTAAAGTCTAAACATACCTGTTATTGATTAGGCTAAAAAATATGAAGTTTAACCCAACTGTTCTTTAAATAGAGTGAAAATTTTGGACTCTCAACATGCTGTTTTGTTCAAGCCTATAAAATAGTGACCTTTGTTTAGACTAAAAATTCTAAAGTCTAAACATACTTGTTTTTGATCAGGCTAAAAAATAGGAAGTCTAAATATCCTGGCCTTTGAATAGAGTGTAGATTTTTGAGTCTAAACATGCTCCCCTTTGTTCAGGTTTATCAAATAGTAACCTTTGTATAGACTAAAAATTCTAAAGTCTAAACATACTTGTTATTGATTAGGCTAAAAAATATGAAGTTAAAACCAACTGGCCTTTAAATAGAGTGAGAATTTTGGAGTGTTAACATACTGTTTTGTTCAAGCTTATAAAATAGTGACCTTTGTTTAGACTAAAAATTCTAAAGTCTAAACATACTTGTTTTTGATCAGGCTAAAAAATATGAAGTCTAAATATCCTGGCCTTTGAATAGAGTGTAGATTTTTGAGTCTAAACATGCTCCCCTTTGTTCAGGTTTATCAAATAGTAACCTTTGTTTATACTAAAAATTCTAAAGTCTAAACATACCTGTTATTGATTAGGCTAAAAAATATGAAGTTTAACCCAACTGTTCTTTAAATAGAGTGAAAATTTTGGACTCTCAACATGCTGTTTTGTTCAAGCCTATAAAATAGTGACCTTTGTTTAGACTAAAAATTCTAAAGTCTAAACATACTTGTTTTTGATCAGGCTAAAAAATAGGAAGTCTAAATATCCTGGCCTTTGAATAGAGTGTAGGTTTTTGAGTCTAAACATGCTCCCCTTTGTTCAGGTTTATCAAATAGTAACCTTTGTATAGACTAAAAATTCTAAAGTCTAAACATACTTGTTATTGATTAGGCTAAAAAATATGAAGTTAAAACCAACTGGCCTTTAAATAGAGTGAGAATTTTGGAGTCTCAACATGCTGTTTTGTTCAAGCTTATAAAATAGTGACCTTTGTTTAGACTAAAAATTCTAAAGTCTAAACATACTTGTTTTTGATCAGGCTAAAAAATATGAAGTCTAAATCTCCTGGCCTTTGAATAGAGTGTAAATTTTAGAGGCTAAACATGCTCCCCTTTGTTCAGGTTTATCAAATAGTAACCTTTGTATAGTATGTATATGAGTCTCAACATGCTGTTTTGTTCAAGCTTATAAAATAGTGACCTTTGTTTAGACTAAAAATTCTAAAGTCTAAATATTGTTTTTGATCAGACTAAAAATTCTAGTTTAATTTTAGTGATTCTAATGATAGTAGTAAATTACTAGAAAAACTTACAATTACTAAAACAGATTTCACGCCTTCAGAAACTGAGTTTAATATTTTTCTTAGAATTAAGAATCGCTAATAAAATAAAACCGCAGTTGAGTACGATTTGTTTTAATTTAATTTTGTCATTTATTATTAAGTTTAGCAGAATACATCCATTTACTTATTCTATTTACTATTTATTCCCGTCTCGCAATTACTTGATAGCATTCCATTCCGTCTGTTTCAACTGATTTAAAGTCAACCTTCTTGATACGTAGTTACAAACACGACTAAAGGGATAGTTTAATTTACGTAAAATACCCGAAAGGATGTTAGGAGGCAAGCTGTAAACGGATTTAAAGGAAGATAGGTAGTAAAGTTAAGTTCTCATTGTAGAAGTTTAGAGAAGCTCCTTGCATGTTAATCTGGCGAAATGTTCTAAGTACCACATGATTGTTCTCTGACATAAATTCACGCCTCAGAAGTGGGATTTGTTCACAAATAGTAATCTGTGTTTACTGCGAACGTCATTTGCATTTACATACTAGCTAGAAGGTTGTTTGGATTTAAATTGCGATAGATGCTCATTATCAGGAATTGATGTCTATTGTACATAGAATACAGAAGAAATGAAAAAAGACATCACATCGGTCTATTGTATGCCAACGATATCTGTGCGGTAGTATTGTATTTGATTACGCATTATTAAAACTGACATGATGGATGGAGAAGAACAAAACCGATGATTTACGCAGTTGAACTTAGTATTACGCGGATTAGGAGCGACAAAATAACTGTTATTATTTCTTTAAGTAAAAACTATTGAGAAAATATTACATAACCCGCTTTGGATTGTATAAACAAGGAACCTAAACACGTCCCAATATTTCAAGAATTAAATATTTCGAATATACAGGGTATTTCACTTGGAACGCCAAATATTAGGTCATTCAATGAGTAACAATGTTTTCATTATAAACAAATTGTCGATGCAGTTTTAAAAAAATAAATCTGCTATCTTTATTATAGCATAATATTAAATTCTGAATCAAGAAGAACATTTAATAGCTACAGAAACCTTAGTTTATATCTTGGCGTACCAATTTCGTTGAGAAAAATTGAGAAATTCAAATCCTCAAAGTCTTGTAGCTGCATATCTCTTTGATAATATATGCATACATAAAATTTTTAATTAAAAATGTTGTGAATATTTCTGTTTATCCATATTTAAAAATAAAATAAAAAAAAATATTTCGTTCTTAATTAAAAAAGTTTGATGGGTTTATTTGAATGTATATGCGAAAAATATTTTACATCCAGCATGACTGTTCTTAGGTATGTATTTTTTGAATTTACTGAAACAGCATAATGCTTGTTTTATTGCTAAGTATATAATTTTATGGGATGGTTTCTGTTTGTAGAGGCGGGTGTAGAATTTAATAGTACGGTTGTAATCCGTTTAAGTCCTTTGTCATTTGCTGAATCGGTCTTGTTGTATCTAGATTGCGTCCTAATATACCGCTATAACGTTATTAAAATGTGTAATATAAAGCTACCGTTAAAACGAATACGTATTATATCAAAAGGTTTATGATTGTAATATTAATGCCGTGTATCCATAAACACTGTAATAGTTTTCGGTATAGAGTATGGAAAAGGCTTGTAATTTGTTGGATTAATTTAGATAATACATGCAAAATCGCTACCTAGTTCTTGTCACGATTTTTCACGGAATAAGAACTCTTCCAACACACGAATACATAACAATAATCAGCATTTTCTTCACTACTGTTTCTCCTAACAGCAAATTAAATTGAATTTATTGTTGACATGCATAAGAACTTAACTAGGCAGAGCCAGATACAGGGTGGTCCTTATTTTGAAAAAAGAATCATTCATTGCGAATTTGATTTTATTAATTTTATTTTGTAAAAAAGTATGTTGGACTGCAGTTAAATGACATTATTTTTAGGAAGTAAATTCCTAAACTGTATGTTTTAATAACCAAACACCAAATATACCTAAACCTTCTGTTTAGACCCTGTATATATAGAAAACTATAATTTCTAGACCTTAGCTTGAATATTCCATATTTCAAATAATTTAGGAATTAGAATTCTTTTAATTTTTGATGTTAATGTTTTCAAAGCCCTAGCTCCATGTTTTCCAAAAGTGAAACAGCACATAGAAATATCCTGTAGTATTTTTGGTTAAAATCCGTTAAGTCGTTCTTGCGATATCGTGAATAGACAGATTTTTCAGACCCTTTTTTAAACTTTTAACGGACGCCTATAGTACAATAATTTTTGTAATGTATTTTTAACACCAATTCAACTAGATATTGAAAATATATAATTTTTAAACTCTAAATATTTTCCATTTTGACCCCTTTTCCACTATTAACGTACGCCTATGTAAGCAAGTTTCTTTAGGACACATAGGTTACATTCTATCAAAGCTATAAATAAGTCAAGTCAATATTTCTGCTATGTTTTTTTAGATTCGACCTCTTTTTACACACTTTTCAAACGCACAGGTGATCTATTTTTCTGTATGTTAAATATTTTAGGTTATATTCTTTTAAATCTATGAAAAACTATTCAATATTTCGCATAAGTTTAAGAAGTATAATTTTTTTAAATTTTTGAACCCTTTTTTTAGACCCCTTGCCAACGCATGTTTCCTAAAAGTTAATCAGCATCTAGACATACCCTATAGTATTTTTGTATATGTTAAGTGTTTTTTAGTTATCTTGGATACACACAGTCGAAGAGTTGAAGGTCGTGGATCCTAACAGGCACGTTCGAATATTTTTCAGTTTGTCTCTATTAAATAGAATCTTTCTTGCTTCCTTAAAAACTAGACTATGACAACCATCTGATTCTGATTTACTGCAGCTACTTTCTCTTGAAAAGCCTATATGCATTATTCAAGCTCTACGATTAATAAAGCAAAGATCATTGTGCTTTATGCGATGCCAACCAATATCCATTTAGCTTTAGATAGCGTCTAGGCAGTAATACAAAAGTTATCTTTTTCACCACACCAAACATAAAATTGTTGAGGTGAATCTCTACTCTGAAACATTCATAAAATGTTTTACCCTAGTTCCTGTAGGGTGTCGTAACAACACCCCTCTTTCTCCCTACCGTACCTTTGCCCAAAAACTATTAAACTTATAAGTCACCAACTTGTTTAATGACCATCATTTCGTTTTGTTTTAATTGATCATTAAATTTTGATTACTATGAAAGCACTTTATGCGTTTTACTTTCAGTATTAATCTTTGTCAGTTGCCGGGATTATTATCATTGGTCAACTTGATCTTTAGCGTATAGCTGACAAATTTACAGGGGATAAAATGTACATTATGACACTGTGTTATGTCTTGATCTTTGTAATATAAAGTAAGGAAATTTACGAAAAAATCATTAACGTAAATCTTGGTGTATTAAAACCAGTCATTTATTTGCTGTTTTATGATACTTTTTACTTTGAGAAATACTATTCATTTTAATACCCTAAAATAATAATAATAAAATGCAGTTGTTGCTGTTTCTAATTCGCACAAAAAACCTACAAGTTGATACATAAAAACATTTTAATATTCTGGTTATTTGCAAAATTAAATATGCAATCCACACTGTCAAACTATTTCTATATACCATTTCTGGATTCTAGAAAAGTACCGGATTATCTTGGACGAAAAATGTGAACTTTGTTATCATCTTCAGGAAGAACTAAAGCTCCAAACAAAATTTGACGAACGCTGCTTAAGTCGAAAGAAATATTGAGAGATACTTTTTCTTTTATGACCTTATCACCACATTAAGTATAAGTAACAACATAAACTAATAATATTCCTAGATAAAGTAGATTGAGAATGAGCGCATTTCACTTTTGACAAGAAAGTGCTTAAAACAACCATGTGTTTAGTAAACACGCTCTAAATTGGTAATGCTTTTTTGATATTAAAATATAGTAAGTAGATATTGTGAAAGTTCTTTTTTTATATATTATATGGATACATATTAAAAGAAACGAAGCATTAAGCTGCTGAAAGATATAACCATGTGTATAATATTAATATATCTTTATTGAGACACGTGTCAAGGCAGCGTGTTAATGATTCTGAGAAGAAAATAAAAGACATGAAGCAACAAAATGATCCATAATACAGCTAGACAGTGGTTCTCAAACGCTGTGCTGCGCCGCTCAGCCCAAAACTGAATCGTTTATTAAACCATTAAATATTTCGGTTTCAAACATCTCAGATTTTTTAAATTTTTAGATACTTATATAATATGCTAGTTTCTCCAAATATGCGTTGTAAGATGGAACCTAGACGACAGAACAAATATGGCCCAAGTACCAAAAGTTATTTTTCTAAATATAGCATGAATCAACTTTCAATAGTTATCAGTATCCAGTCCAAACCCTGTTAACAAGTCAAGAGTTATCAAATCCTCTCTAAGATATCTCGAAAGTTTTTTGGTAGATTTGAGTGACGACTTAATGTCGGATCTGATCATCCGATGCCTTGGAATAGGGCATGCATAAAAGTCGGAATGCATAGAAAAAGTTTACATAAAAAACATGAAAGAAGAATGTGAGAAAATTGTGTCTAAAATTCCAACGATTGAATAAAGAAAAAAGTTTTAAATTTTATAATAAGAAATATAACATGATGTTTGAAACCCATGCACGATTACATGAATAGAAGGACCCATCGGTAACCCAGCGATAACTTGCAGTCCCTTCCATGCAAATTCAATTATTTCTACTGGGACAGAGGACTCTATTAGTCAGAGTTCATTCTTCACTATGGTATTATTTCCTAGTTTTACTTTGTATGCATGATTTCTAATTGTATTTATAATGGGAAGACAACGTTCTTAGAGCCTATTAACAAATTAGTGGAGCAAAGCCTCTAAAAATTGAGAGCAACTTTTATCACAGAAATTTTCAATTTGAGTAGTTTTAGACAATATGAGCAAAATAAAAAACATTGGCCAACACAAAACCAACTATCATCGATAAATGAATGTAATGACATATAAATTACTGTTATGATATACACGGAGAAAAATCTTCACGTAGTAGAAAAGGTCTGTCTCTGGTTTTTTTGCAAGAATAAGATATTCTCCTTAGGTTAAATTGATGATTAATTGATCCATATAATATAATCGATTATTATTATATTTTTCCAAGTAGAGAGAGTCTTCATTTGCATTTCTTAAACCTCCAGTAAGTTTTCTAGTTGCTGTGAAAAATCAAGAAACTACTCAAAGGCTAGCTGTCGTCTCTGATAGATATACCGGGTGGTTCAGGCATCCAAAATAAGCATACAATTTCCTGTAAACATGGGTCCTATTCTTAGCTGTTACAGAAATACAGACTTAAACAATATTCAGTTTAAATGCAGCAGCAATTGTTAGAAATAGATCGGCATCAATTCATCATAGAGCTGATATGTGTTTGGAAATAAACCGTAGCATTTTTGAAAACTATAAAACCGAGCCTAAATAATAAAACGTGATTGTTGAGACTTCTTTTAAGGGAGACATTTCTAAAATAGTGCCCAAATCGTCATTTTTTTTAATGAAACTAATGTCATTAGAAAAGAAAAAAGATGGGTGTGCTTTTCTCATGAACATCTACTCGCCTAAGCAACATACTATCTACTAACTTTCCAGGTCCAAGACTTTTTTCCAAAATTTCACAACAAACATATTCCAGCACATTTTACATTAGTAGAAAAAAAAATAATATTTCAAGCCATGCCACATAATATACTTAAGGTTAAACGAGGACTACAACTGAGTCTAATAAAAATATTGAACTGAATATTTTTAACCCTGTATATCTGTAATGGCTGAGAATATGACCCATGTTATGGCAACTTTTATGTTTATTTTGGGTCCTTGAATACGCACCGAATATGATCCTGTATAATAATGAGGTTAATTGCAAATATATTATACAGAGCTACTGTAAAAACTAGCGTAGTTTTATTTTTCTATTACTGCTGAAAAAAGTTGAGGACCACTGAGCTAGATAGTTAAAGAGCTATAATATGAGGTGCACCTATCAGGCCTCAACTCAATTACTACGAAAGATATTAATAATTTTATAGCATTGAGCATTATGGAGATAAAGAATTATTATAACTAAGTTACGTTGGTGATGCGATAAGGCATTATTATGGTATGCTGGAAAAGCCCCTTTTGTCTATAACAGAAAGAAACCAAAAGAATTACTCAATTTATATACATGTACTAAATTGTCATATAAAATTTTACGATTTTTATAACAATACTTTTCATCATTTCAAGCGCAATAATAAAAATGTTATTGTCTGAATATATAAAACAACGACAATACACTTATTTTTATTTGTAGATATTTAATAAATAATAAAACCTTTGATAAAAGTGTGTACTTTTATACTTTTTATTGCTAAATATTTTTATTTTTTCATTTTTTTGTTTTCGTAGCGAATTGCGGTATTTTAATGCTATTTTATTTTCTAAAGCATAACTTTTTTTTTTATTTTATTGAATACCATTATATTTAAGAAAAGTGAATAGGAACATTAAAGTTTACTAAGGGTGTCAGATCGTAAACATAAAACATCCCAAAAGGTTTTTTCTTTCTTTCTGATATATGGCGTGCAAATATAACCAAAAAATAAATAGAATTTCCAATTTGTTTGATAATTTATTTCAGAATCTTCTGGTTTATCAGTCAGGTTAAGACGTTTAAGATCACAGAGTCAGCTGGTCAAGGCGAAGGGAAGTTAAAATATCCTACAGTTACTCTTTAACAATACTAATTGCTTGATTTAATTTAATTGTTTATCGTTTCACATTTTATTGAATACTTCTATGATTTCAATTAGCTAAAACATGTCCTGAAATAACACTACTCATAGTTATTCGGTTACAAGCAAAGAACATTACCGTAAGGCACCGTCACGATCACACAATAAGATTCTACCCTATTCGAGCCATTAAATATAATTGAAATGTTTACCACGTTATTGTAGTAGAGGAATAACCAAAACCCATATTATTATTATGTATTTTAGTAGGTAAAATAGAATTTGGTGTAGACCGACACATAACAGTCAACATCAGGAGAGAAAGGACCTGTTAATACTACTAGCATATCCTTTAGAAACGGAATGCATTTTAATTCTCCACTGGGAATAAGGGTAATTAAAATTGTTCTCTACAAGGATTAATTTTGGACAGAACGAAATTATAATAAAGTCCGATTTAATCTATTTGATACAGAATTATTTTGATGAAGTCATCACATAAATTAAGATAAAAGTACTAGGGAATTAGGATTAATGGTCACCCTTGTTTTATGTTAGACTATTAGAATTAATTAATAGAGATGGAAAGGATTTAAAAGTGTGAGTTATGCTCTATTATACAAAAAAAAAAAACAAACTCTTTGCGAATTACAAATCAAAGAGTTCGATTATTGAAAATTCTACTCAACACTAGTTTAAACTAATTTGGGACACAGGGTACATGTGGCAAAATATTTTTGTAAGAAGCATGCGTTATTACGGATACAAAATTTTCTAATAAAATTAACAAAATACTACTAAATAATAAGGCTAGGTTTAAAAAATCTTTTAAATAGTTGGGAATCTAATAAAGCAAAATTAGATATCAACCGTTTTAATTAAAGTAGAAAATGAAATTTTTGGCGCAAATAAAATATTATCAGGCGACATGAAGCCGAACAAATTGCGATAGTAATGGTAGATGTGTCCATTTTCAGCCCCCACAACGAAGAAATGAAATATTTTAATAATTCGACCAAAATGTGTGAACGGGTTACGTAATTAAAAGGCTAACGAAGTCAGACGCGTGTTTATTGCTGATGAAGTTTTACTAATTCGACGCTGATGCCCTATTTTCACCCTTTTCGTTCTTTTACCTCCTGTACAGAAAATTACACTATTATGTACCCCCAAATTTTCAAGCTTCATCAGAACTTTCCCGACACAACATCTTTCCCACAAAATTATCAAATTTATTTTTATGCGGCCGCTAAAGCTTTTTGGGCGCAGTTATTAAATCTCAGGAAAACGCAGTTCCCTACCACATACTTATATAGAGTGACCCAGAATATGTCAGCAATCTCGCGCATTAAGATTGACGATAATACAAACCGTTTTCAAGAAGAACCTATTTTTATTTATTGTGGTTATTACTAAATAATTTGATTAAACGTTATTAAGTTAACCCTAGTGTCAATTGGACTGGATAAAAATAATTGAGCGATCTAGCAGGCCAAGCCACTGGTGGTCCTTTGCGTATGTGACAACTTTCGAACTGCCTGCTAAGGTGTTCTTGAACTGCTAGAGGTGCCCCTTCATGCATGAACGACATAGCAAGCCATAATATGTCCTATTATATTACATGCTGCTTATTAATTAATGTTGTTATAAACTGATAAATCCTTAGCGCATAGCCAGAAATAACATGCACCTTAATCCTTGTGTACGTTATTTTTAGGACTACCATCTCTCTATTTTGGAATTCGTTGGTTGCAGTTATTATTCTACCATATCTCCCTATTTTGAAATTCGTTGGTTTGTCAGGTTTCCATTTTTAGGACTACCATATCTCTCTAACTTATTATGCTGTGGTTCAATAAAGCAGATGAGATTTTTGTATCAGAAAAACTCAACTCGAATTTACGAATGTGTACGTTATTCTTTGACAGGATTGTGACTAAAAATATACGAAATTGTTTACTTAGGTAGCTGAGTACTACGATCTCTCTATTATAAGGGTAAGAGTCCAGATAAAGCTGAAGCGCAAAAGTTTAGAGAAGACAACAACATGAGATCTGAAGGAGATGGTTCTGAAGGATTCTGTAGATAGTACGGATAACATATTATCATATTTTCAGTAGTTTTTGACATAAATGCATCGATCTCTTCAATAAAAAATTCTTAATCCGTTTCATTACTATTTACAAAAGATTTAGAACTATTTTCATCCACTATACTAAATAAATTAGACGAACAAAATACGAACAGACTTGTTGAAAGCAGCTACAAATGTATACAGGTGTATTCCATTGAAAATCATATATGTGAATTCATATTTTTATAGCTGATAACACACTTAATCCATATTTAAGCAGGGCTCAACACAAAAGCTTTGTAAAAATTAAATTTAACAGATGCGGTTCTGATAATATGGTTTTTGGGAACGAAAAAAGGGGATACAAAAATCCATTGTGCGGAAGAAAAACCCTTTATTATTTTTATCAACTGATTAAATCTCTAGCGTTGCGATTTAACTTTGCTTAATTCACTCAATTTACAACTGGTATAAATTGAAATCATCACCAAGAAAATACAACTAATGCTTTATTGATTTTATTCTTACTTCCTATAAAATAAGTTAAAATATTATTTGAAAGTACAAATTTATGACAGCTTGTTGGATTTTTATGTTTTTTGTTTTAACTGATTTATAGTGTTCCGAGGATGATCTGATATAGGTCGAAACGTCAGTAAGCAAAGAAAAAGAAAATAATCAATACAGTTTCTCATATTTCTGAGGCACGTGTTTTCCTTTTAATAACATATTACATGTAGTGAAAAAAATAGCTTCTGTCAGCAAGAGAATAAATGCCTTGTTTACGTATATAGTGAAAACATTAAACAAATGAATACCTCATGTCAACACATAGGAAACTAGGACAGCTTAAGAATGTTTAAACCAAGTAAACTCAATCTACATTCTCATTAATTGTGAGATAACGCCTTGCTTATCAGTTTGGGAAATGTTATTCATTACAATGTCTTTGGGAAAATATCGTTAATTTTCTCCTAAATAAATTGTTTTCGTAACGCATGCTCGATGTTTTCCATTTGTCACATGATTTTTACTAATGATAGATGCTCCCTCTTTGATTAAGAGGTTGCTAATATGTCTCACAAGAAAAACTGTACTACATTATTTGATTAATGGAGTCTTCTTTGTTAATATCGAATAAATAGCTAGCATTATTTTTTTTTTTACTCCGGTACAAAAATATAAGAATTTATTGTAAATTAACTAACAAGTTCACACTTCAAAAATACAATCACTAGTATAATAATAATAATAATATAATAATAATAATAATTAACTATGGAACAGAAAACTTTTTATGCTGATTTCGAAAATACTGGTAAAATTCCTAATAATTTATGTTTCCAATGCAATTTAATTATTTCAGCTCACAAGAGGACTAAATCTGTGTGAGGTTTATTTGACGCAATATTTCTTTATACCAAAAAAAAAACATGCTATGTCTATATAAGATAAAAGGAAGTTTTCCTCGTAATATGAGATACACTCGAAATTAATTGGGACTTTTGTTCTCAGTGTACTTTATTTCTTATTAGGTTACTGGACATCGTTGTTGGACAAATAACCAAGATCTCTTTTATATCTTGTTTCGTTGTGTTTTCATAAAAGTTTTTCTAAAATTACCCTCATAAGATTGAATTTCTTTTAAATTGTATCTCGTGCTGTACTTTAGAATTTCATTTTATTTTATTTTAACTAATATATAAAAGGAAAGAAAATACATTACATATACGTGACATGAAATTACTATCGAATTTTATTTCCACGAATAAAGTCTTTGTTTCCACAAAATTGAATCATTAGACAAACAAATGCCAGATAATAATATGAAGCGTGTGGTATAGACTTATCGGGTAAACTGTTTTAATTGAAACATTAAATATATTAGAATCTAAAATCTAACATTGAACTACATGAATCCTTTATTGCAGAAAATGTCTCTGATGAACTGACTGTATAACTAACGAAACGTTAGCGATGTACACAATATAGCATTAACAAACTTAGAAATGATCTGTATTCACCCCCAACAAAATCTAATGTGGTTAAGTGTTGACCCTTGCGAATATGAAAACACAAACTATCCCTTAAAAAATCTGCATAGAAACCAAATAAGTACGCATCATTAAATTCAATAAAAATGATGATGACCATTTGATACGTATACAGAGCTACATTGTATATACTTTGAATGTTGATTGTATGCATTTGCTAAATGAATAAAACCAAACAAATGTTCATCTATATGGACACACAACAGTGTATGTAGTAGAATAAAAATATAAATGGCATAATATCCTGGTTATACAGAAAACTCCAGGATAACATATTAATACTGTCCAAGGGAAAATATTGAAAGCAAGGGGTGCATATGTATTTTTAGATCGTTGTAATGAGTACAATTCTTCGTGGTATTTCCTGTATAGGGGGCTCATTTGACAGGATATTGGGCACACTAATCAGTGTCCTCGCGTACAATGTTGTTACCTTCCTATTCAGACCGAATTGACTTTTGAGTAATTACCGCTTCACTAGGCTGGTTCATTATGCTCCCGATTATTTTACTAGAGAAAATGCTTTTCTCTAAAAATATCTAAAGATATTATTTTAGTTCGATTTAGTACTTCAAGGACTTTTATGTGGCAGATGACAAATTAAAGAAATTTAATTTTTTTTTTAAGTGCGATATTTCTTCAATCACGCGAAACACAAATTGAAATGACAAAGCAATTTAATCCACCAAGTTTAAAAGTCGAAAAAGCTAAAAATATGATTTCATTTCTGCTTTATCTTTACGTTAGAAGCCATTATTTTTTTCACCAAACATACGTTAAGTAAGTTGTTCAGTTTTTAAAACTATTTTCAATTTCCAAAGTTCGTAATCTAAAAAATTGTTTTATTTTTCTGCAAAAAATTGGGCTTATTAATTTTTGCTGCGAATTCAGTTATTGACAATTTTGTCAAATACTGTGATATTGATTTATGAGTTATTTAGTAGGATCCAAAATATAACAAACTGTCCTTTGTTCAAATAATTATCGCTAACATTTATCAGTCTTGCATGTTACCTTAAAAAATACATTTCGATTTTGGTATGTACAGTCGCGTGTTAAAATGATTATACAAGATAAATCGTTATTTATTTGTTGGGAAAAATAACATGTGGTCAAATAATATAATTTGACTTGTTACACTCTTAGTTTTTGTTTCTCTAACTTTAATAATAGGTTTAGTCAAATATTTCTGAATAAAATTTATTCGCATTCTCTGAATAGCATGTATAGACAGGTAGGGGGAGGGGATTAAACGAAGAACATCATTCTCAGGTTTAACTAATTAAATTTTAAATTAGGATTTAACGAACTCTTCTACAACGACGAACATATAAAATTGTTTTACCTTCTTTGGGCTTATAATAATAATAAACTTCCACCGGCAGACTGTCAGAGTCTTCAGAGCAACTTACGTGAATCATAACTGCATTTCTGATGCATTGCCTAGGCCAGTTGATTCGTAGTTTGCAGGAACTTACTACTTAGAGCACGGGAAGGCCATTTCATTGACATAGCATACAAGTGAACTATCACACTAGCTAATTTGCTGCTAATAGAAAATAAAAAGAAAACGCTCAACTATTATCATAGAGTATCGCTTCTCAGTAAACTATAGATTACTATTATTATTTGTATATTATCTTTCAAAAGGATTGCTAAATATTCCTCTTTATATAAATATAATAACAGCCAATATCCATAACTCATAAATAAGAAATAATTATGTAGAAGCTTTTAACTTTTATCTATAAACGAAAATATTTTAGTTGGGCTTTCAGCATACTGTGATATTGAACATTACTTATAATTTTTCCATAATGGGACACTATGAGGCAAAATCTTAGACGGCTTTTACTGATACTAACCTATATCCTTAAGAAATATGTTTATAACATATACCGACGTGACACAAATTAATGTACAAGTAAAAACAATAATTGAAATTGCCTTAATCGTCTCGAGTGACTTCAAAATGGTTAAATCCGTCTTTATCTGAAAGTTTTTTTAGCGTGTTCTCAATACCATCCCTGTGCAGGAAAGTAAAAGAGTAATTAAGTAATATAAAAATCAAAAACGCTAAGCAATATTTGAATGTCACTGTATAAATTCCGCGGTAATAATTGACGATAAGTTACCAGTAAATAGTACTTTGCTTATCTTTAGCATTATATTCAGCACCAACATTACTGACCAATTACTGAATACCACCACATAATTAGGGTATATAAAATAAGTACACTGAAATGTAATTTCACAATATGCACAATATATCTATCCTACATTATATTAGATGTATGGATTTAGTATTTTTGCATGTACCTTTTTTATATTAGTATACGAAGGGCACAGAAAATTATAAAGAGGATTATAATTTTTGTTCAACTTTCTTTCAGAGAATATCATAGTTTCAAAAATAGAAGGGCACATGTTTTTTTTTTTAGTTTGATCAAATTTTACTTTTCAGGTGAGAAGATTTTTCGAAAGGAAAACTTTGATTTTCTCGAATATTATAAAAATAGATTGAGTAATATATATGAAATTAGATAGAATTTGCTACAAACTAATATCGAATATTTCATTCTGTCCTTTTTTAGATTTTTCAACACATTTACGCAAATTAAGTTTAAAATTAGATTTGTTTAATTTATTATGAATAACCACTATTATTTTGCAAATAAAATGATTAGAAACTCCTGTCGTATTTTAGTCTAGTCCTAATAAAGAAGAGCGAATGTTTTTTGTTTGTTCTTGGACATTTTGATTTTTCTAACATGTTTATCAGGGCATAATCTTTATTTTGTAACCGAAATAAACTCTACACATCGAAAAACCCGAGTTATTCGAAAAAAAGAAAGGCGATTGTGCTGGCCCATTAAAAATGACACGACCGTACCAAAGAAAAACAGCTGACAAATTCGCGACATTCGCTGTTTTTAATTATGTTGAGGATATACAATTTACCTTTGTCAGATTCTTCTTTATTCATCGTGATATTTTCTCTGTCACTGAGTATCCAAATGATATATTAGCTGTATGGATTTTACGATTTTGCCGTTTTCATTTTATTATTTCATGTAGATATAATAATCCCCTTGTACACAAAGAATATGTATGTAAAGTTTTGAATCACCTTAAGGCAAATCGTTTCATGGTAGAGTTACAATAGTAGCATAACTGAATTTAAAAGTCATACAAAACATAATTTGAATAAAAAATATGATATTTCAAAACATTTCCGATGCGGTAGCATTTTTTTATTATTATTGTTTACATATACTTTATAATAATCTGAATTTCCAATAGGAATATATCTGATTTTCAACTCTGCAAACTGAGGCCTACTATGCAGGAAAATGTTGTCACTTGAATTATTTATTTATTTTTTTATATAGTTTTCTCTTTTTCCAATAATAAACTACAAGACTCCCACCGTTTAATGTTTAAATTTTTGTTATAAAAATAAACAGAAATTGTCACCACCACAAATTATTTTATTAAATAATTTCGTCAGTTCTATTTACTTTTTGCTAATAATTTGATTTGTTAATATAATATAGATATTGTTGACTACACCAATGCGTTTATCGACTACTTTGCTGTATTGGATTAATTGATATAGGAATGAGCTTTTAAACTATTTTTGAATAGATCGAGTAGGTATTTCTATTTGATTTACATATGAACTACTATGACGTGAAACGGTAGTACATATAACATTGTTGAGCAACGAATAAAAAAAACATGCCAATACAGGCAAAAGGTACTTGAAATACAATTTCCATACAATATAGGAGAAAACAACCCCTGTCAATCAGGGTACGCTGAAGGCAAATGCTTTTAAATATGTTTGCCAGAAATTGTTTTTATTTCGAATTTAAAGTGGGTGTTTTGTATGACATGATGGATGCATGTTTGGAAATCTCGTTCTTGTTATTTAAGTTTCTGATTTGAATTTTAAAATGATACACGCTCCTCTAGGGAACACCTCATGGTATGGTTAACATTTAATATCTTATTTGTCATAACAAACAGAATTAGCAATATAAAAATAGACGAAGTAAAGTGAAATTACATTGAGAAGGAAATCTAATGGTAAACTAAACATTAGTAGAACTAGAAAATAAAACCAACCCCTATAAATTAAATTAATATATTACATTAGTAATCATGAATTTGTGAGTAGGAACATTTGATGCAAAAATCTTTTTTTGAGTGTGATTTGATTAAATATATTTCCCGATCATATATATAAAATTATTTAGATATGTGGGACACATTTTAAGAGTTTTTACATCGTAAAGAAAGAAATTCCCCTATATACATCTAAAATGAGCTGGTGGGACTTTTGCAAAGTCAAAGGCTTTCTTGAAGTTACATTCCAAAATTTATTTAATAGTATGCCGTGTATAATGTGATCGACTGTCTTCGGGAAGTTGGTATAACTGACATAATTTTTTATTGAATCAGGATTACATTCATCGACAATAAACTTATTGTTCCCGAATGTGCATAGATCACCTTCTAACGCTAATTATGTCGTTTACACAGGTGGCAAATTGCTTACTTGTAGTGCATCAGAAGTACGACAGACATGACAATTCGAAGTTGTCAGATTGTTGTTGAGAGTAAATCTTCTTTTGTCGGTTTTGTATAAGTACTACAAAATATTATCTATATGCGGGATTTAAAATAAATTTGTTCGACGACTTGGAATTAGCTCATAAATACTGAATCACATTTCCAAATTTATATACTTGTCAGCTTAAATATTCGTGATCGTTTTTTATGTTCCCAACAAACCATTATTTTTTATAAACTATGAGGTGGTATTATATATATTTATACATCTATATACCTAAAAACAAACTATAAATGCTACTAATTAGATAATTAAAGAAGGGTGGTTTATATCTTCCATTTTAATCCGTTTAAAACACATAAAAATTAAATATAATGTATTGAGTTTAACGATGCGAATTAATCTAAAGTTGACATATGGGGATCAAGCACTTCCTTACGACCGGGCTAAATATAAACTTATTTGAGGTAACTAATTTTTATCTTTGTCTTTAAAATACTCGTTCTACTAAGTCATTTGTTTTGTTATGTACGAAAAAAAACTGACGCTCTTGCGTTGCTTTTTATCGTTTAGAAAAAAATTCTGTATGAATTTTAAAGGGGTTGTATAGAGAGTTTTATTTTTTAATCAAAATTAATAGCATTGATACATGTTTCGGCGGAAAATATACCCATCATGAGTCAGATAATCTATAAATAAGTAAAAGGAATGTCTAAGTCTAGTGCCACGAAGATTAGATGTAGATGCAGAAATGTTTTATTATTTCTAAAAAAATTAATTTTATCACCAATTATAGCAAATATTATTAGAGAATTTGATTTTCTTTGTTACCGGATTACAGCTTAATTCTACTGATATTTTCCGCATTCGCATTGGTGCTTAAGACCCGAGAAACTGGGGAGAAAAGAATACACCGATTATTTTCGGTGAGTTGTGTTTGATTAATTTGTCACTAGTCATTAGTGTTTCTTGGTAAAGGTATTATACTTCTTTTTAATGGTTTTACTTGTAAAAAAATATTTGAAGTATATAAATAACTTTTTAAAATAAAAAACGAACAATAACTAGACCACAACAGGTCAAAAGTTGTTTCTGTTAGAGTACGCGCTGATGAATTGTAGAGAGACAGAATCACCATGTATTTATATGATCCAAGAAAAAATAGGTATCTAACTAAGATTTGAATCAGAATTATATAACTCTTCTTCACTCAGGAAAGTCTTGAAGGGGGTAAGACCTCAATTTAAGTTACACATTTTATATTTTTTTAGAGCAGGATGTACCTTTTTCTAATATCATTACACAATATTGACATTCTATATATCCTGCCGACTTCCATCTCACATGCATCTTGAAACTAGTCAAATCTTCGCCAGAGTCAACCAAAATTGTCGCAGGTATAGTCTGCAGGATTTGGTAAATTTAAATATTTGGCAACAATTTGAAGCTGTTTACCAAACTGATGAATTCGTACCACTTGTTTGGTATTTAAAGAAAAAACGAGATTTTTTTAAAGTAACGAAAATAATTACCATTATCTGTAATAAAAAACTGTGGCCAAATTATGGACAAATTTTCCAGCATTTTGCTTATGTATTGATTTTCAATTCCAATAAAACGGTCCAGTGGTTGAAGGGTTTCTATTTTCAATTTTCAAATGGTTTATATTTTAAAAGCGTGGTGTCTGGTTTCTTTATACCAAAAAAACAGTATTTGCGGTTCAGTGGCTTTGGATAATGTATGAGGGTGTATTTAAAATTGTGAAAGCATCCGATTTGATGTTTTGAGATTTTAAAATTAGACGAGTAATTAAATTGAAAGTTGTCGGATATCCTGGCAGATGTAGTGACAGTTCCAACAATACTCATCAAATGACATTTCCTTATATATACGAGGATTTTAATGTACGCGTGTGGTATCCACTTACCCTCTTTCCAAATTTAAAAATTGAAATTGTATCAATGCGATTTGTTTACAGTACAACGGTTTGACGTGTTAGGGCTGAATTGGATTTGTTATTTTGCTTCTTTATGACATAGCGTAACCCCATCATTTTATATACCAGTCGAATAGATAGACACGCATTACTAATGTGACTTTCGTGGTCTTTCCTGGTACTGTTATGCAACACGCACACATCTGTGATGTGATTATTTGATGCAATTTACCCCCATTCTAAATTGAAATTTATCGAAATTACTTTCTTCCAGTTTATAGGTGTGTGTATTCACCATGTAATAGTCATGACAATTACACAATAAATATGGTTATACTACGTAAGTCTAATCTAACAATTTAAATAAATAACAAACAAAAACATGAAATGAATGAAGATAAAAACTAAGATCTGGCTAACATCCCTTCCTTTCTGAACTGCGTTAGAGCTTTTCTGTAGCTTTAATATGGAAATTGCCAACAAACTCAAACATATAATCCCTTTCTTGGAATAAAACTCAGTCACATCCACCAAATTGTTTAATTAAAATTATAGACATGTTTCGACCTTAGCTGAGGTCATCATCAGTATAACTAGAACATATAAAAAGGAAGAATATAAGAATTCATCTTCTACAACACAAGAACTTTTTACCTTAGTGGAAAGGAACACACAACAAAATTATGAACATTATTTAAAATTGATACGTTACATAGTAGCTAATGCGTTAGGCATAGCAAAAAATTTTCTTTTTCTTTTATTCATCGGTCAAGTATAAAATTTTTAATATTATAACCGCTCAATTATCTTCCTTACAACCATAGGAATTGTTAGAAATGAGGGAATGTTAAGCACAAATTTCATTTGTCATTCGTAATCAATTAAAATTTTTATTTATAAGTTAGTGAGCTGAGCGTGAAATAGAGTTATATGTTGTATCCACATTGCTTAATAAGTCGGCTTTGTGAAGTGAGTTAGATCATTTATACTGGCTCCTATGGTTGTAAGGAAGATAATTGAGTGGTTATAATATTAAAAATTTTATACTTGACCGATGAATAAAAGAAAAAGAAAAATTTTTGCTATGCCTAAGGCATGTTCATAATTTTGTTGTGTGTTCCGTTCCACTAAGGTAAAAAGTTCTTGTGTTGTAGTAAGTTGAAATCTTATATTCTTCCTTTTTGTATATTCTAGTTATACTGATGATGACGTTAGCTAAGGTCGAAACATGTCTAGAATTTTAATTAAACAATTTGGTGGATGTGACTGAGTTTTATTCCAAGAAATTGGTCATCCACAGAGAGATGGACTACTTCATCAAAATATAATCCCTTTGTTTAGAGTTATATTGGCTATTTGCTACTTCAATAAGAAAGAAACTTTTTTATTGCTAAGTTACAATGAAAAACCATTATAGCTGAAGATGACGTAAATATTATTAATTCTGGAAAATATTGAATATTAGACAAAATTCAAGAAAATAGTAGTTTAAATTAAAAAATCTCTTAATTTTCAAGAAAAAATTTGTTTTTGGTTTTATGAGCTTAATTCAATAAAGATATTTTTATTATTTAATTTTTAATATAATATATTTATTGTATCATTTTGTACGTCTGAGGTTAGCATCGAACATCTTATAAATTTGTTTGAAAATAATTGGAAAAGAAAGATAGCAATTAACGTGGCAGAATTCGGAAAAAAGGGTCTCTTTCCGTATGTGTATCTGTAATTGACAAAAATACTTTAGCTTTTATTAGATTTTTCTGGGAAATTTATAGTGACGTACGTTTGTACCATCTGCGAGGTAAATTGGTGATCAACAGATTTTTCTACTTTAGATGGTTCAATAAGCACGACAGCTAAATTAGATAATGAAATTGTGGAATTTGTCTGAAGAAAATATATTTGTATTTCGAATAAGCAGACCGTGAATTTTTAGATAAATCAACAACACCATTATTTGCTAAATATTTTATAGGTAAATTATTATTTAAATTAATAAATTAATTTGTTACTGTAATAGGACTTTAATTTTTAGATGGTAGTGACCTATTATTAAGTATAATAAAACGTTACAGCTCTTATTTATTGGAATATCCAATGAAAACCGAGTTCAAGTCCATGAAAATTTTCTAAAAATCAAAACAAGTGCGTTTGAAGGGAAAATAGTTCGCAAATCGTCAATTCAAGATCTGTAGATTTTCGACGGAAGTGAACTATATGTCTTGTGTTAAAAACCTTTGCAAAATTGTTTTTCATTCATAAATATGTGCTCGGTTTCTTTAGCTAGACATGTATACAAATTTATAATAGGTATATAACCCTGAACACGTTCAATTTGGTTGCAATAACTCATTCCTAAAATCATCCAATTAGTTATAGAGCAACATTTGCAAACAATATTTTCCGCCACACACATCTATATTTTACAAAAGATTCTGTGACTAATTGTTAGCAAAAGTAGACAATTTATACATCAATATTTAAAACCCAATTCTAACATTTATTTATTAGACGTCTGTGCCGCATTTATGGTAGAGACAGACGGTGCTTTGCTCTATTTTTCTTTTAAATGTTTGGTAACAAAGTCATATAATAAACGCATCGGTGTGAACTTAACTTTTTGAAATAATTCTTCTATTTATATTCTTACCAGATACTAGTCGAAAAACTAACAGCGTATGAACTGAGGAAGCTCTTATAAATTAAATTTCTGTTAGTTGTAGTGTCACATTAAATTTCAGTTTCGATTAATGAAAAAGAAAAATTATCAAAATGAGATTGAAAATTTCCATGACGACTGGATAGTGTTCTTGAAGATCGGTTCTTTTTTAGTAAACTGATCTACTGCGATAAATTCAGATTTCCATAATTTAATAAATTCCGAATCAATTTATCATAAGAATCAAATCAGTATTTTTTTGCCGTTCATCTCTTTATGAGTAAGAAAAAAAAAAAAGATAATATATCATTTCTGAATATATTGCCTTTGTTTTTTAGTTGTGCCATATATACAACCTAACACAGCTACCATATTCAATCATATAGGTTGCGTAACATAGAAATTCTTTCTCATTTCATTTTGCAGGGGATATGGATCGGTGATGAAAATATAGTAGTTTATCATCTAGTGGCCTATACAATGGTTTGTCAAACAAAGGGATTGCCGCGTAGCCCGACCAATCGATATACAGTTAGTCCAGACAAGCACACTGGAAATTTAAATCATATGGACAAATTTAAAATGCCATCTCGCCTCTCTTGTCTTCGTTATCCTGAAGAATGCTTGTTTATTCTTGCCTTCTGCCTTTTAGGACAGTTACACCCAAAAGTCAATTAAAATTTTCCGGGCAAAATATCTTACATTTGTATATTTATAAAACGTCAATTTTGACAGAAAGTTTTGAATAAACGGCTGAACTCTACCATGCGTGAGTGTATTTAAATTTGACTCAACTAAACTTAGACAGCAGTTAGTAGTAGTTGCAGTTGATCGACCTGGAACTAAACCATGCTCTTGTGGTACTTTGTGTTCTTCGTGTAATAATAATGTGAAAATGGCGAATAGAACACGAAACAAAACATCAGGACCACATCGCAATGAGGTTTTTAAACAGTTTATTGTAACATTAATTTAATGAATTATATTAGAGCTTCCAGATACCTGCTCTATATTATGTCCCATTTAACGGGCAGACTGTACATGCTGAAAGCTTTAATAATGTCAATAAGATATTCACTTTATTTTGTTTGCATTCGCTACAGTTTTATTGTAGTCAAACAGATAATATGTACCGATATTTTCACATCTATACCATTGTTCTTCAATATCTGTTACTATAATGTAATTTTTCGTCTGGTGTACTCTTATTTGTCTTTGTGTCAATGTTTGTTCTATAACTAATAATACGATTAGCGAGAAATATAATATGTTATGGTAATATTCAGGACAAATTGAACATTTCTTTGTTTTATATTATTATACGTAACATATTTTTTTTTCGTTTAATGGGTTAGATAAATAATTATGTTATAATATATATGTAATTTGGAGCAGACAGAGTTATTGGACTATTTTCACAAATTATTTAATTTTTCCTTGCAAAACTGGGTCTTTTTCTACATTCTTTTTCGAATGATTGATAAACAGAGTAAAACTAAAACTGAACAATATTGATTGATAATACCATTTTGCAGCTATTTGTAGTGTTAGGGGGCTAAGTTATTCCTAATTTGATTAAATTTATATAGTCCAGTGATGAATATTTTAGGGATTTTTCGGATTTTGGTTTCGCTGATCGCTGAGTGTAAATTTATCCTTAGGAGATTCTCCGCAATTTGTAAAGTAAGCGAAAAAAGAACCAACAAAATATAATTTGTTGGGTAATTATTTATTAATGAACAACCCTTGTAATGCATGCTCTTCTCTTATTTCGTTATTCCTTGTTTTCTTTTTGCAAAGTATATGTTACATCACTGTAGGAAAATAGCAGACAAAAATAAATCTGAAAAAATGTTGCCATAATAATTGATAATCTGAAGGCATAAAGTATAGTCGGTAGACTGTAGTGTCGTTCTTTGTTTGGAGACGCCAATTATGTTCATGTTTCATTCCCTCCCAATCATTAAGAGACACTTTACTCTCCCAAACTTCATAAGTTTTTGCTTGCGGCATTCTTTTTCTTGTATTATGTTTCGACTTTTTCTCTGGACGAGCAAAAGCACTGTGAAACTGTTGAAAACGGTCCTTTAAATCTTGACTACCGATTCATCTGAAAAATTTCACTCTTTGATAAAAGCTCTCGAACTTGGAAATTATACCTATTTTAAAGTACACTTGACAGTTGTATCCGCAAGATTTTCCATTTTTATTTTTATTTTTTTGTTAAATGTGAGTGGAATAGAGTTTTCTACCGAGTTTTCCTATTTTTCTTTTAGTACATCCTTAAGTACGCGTTTTTATTGCATGCTGTATTATGTTTTTACAATGTTATTTCGAGAATCCTTATGCAATACAGGAAAACTTATACGTAGACGTGCTTAAAATTAAAACAAACCTTGTACTAGATACAAATTTTTCTAATATTTATGTTTCTTGTTCACACATTAAAATTTGTAAAGCATATGAAAAAATAATGTCCCTTGAACTTCTAAAGCACTGATGAATTCAATTAAACCCAATCCTGTGTTGTGTAAATGTATATTTGGCCAGACTAGATTGTGCCACATTCTTATTCTTTATCCTGATTTTAGTCAAAACTCTGTGAACTTTGTCGCTTTTCTTCCCATACTGCATCAATGATGAAGCGTGAACAAAAAGGCTCACGGAATTGCCTGCAATTTTTGACTAGGAACTTTTAAAATTCGATGCAAGATTTAAATATATTTACCTAACAATGATGACTTAGTAGTCAATCGTCAAAGAACTTTATTATAGCGAATGCAAAGAGCTTTAATTAGATTCATTACAAAGTATACTGAGCTTTTAGCAATTAATGTATTTTCCATTATATAATATGATTATTTTTGGATGCTCAAAAATCAAATAGCTTCCATTATATACCAAAAGGTGGACCGAGTAATGGTGGGTTTTAAAAATGTGATGAGAAAATATGATTAGAGTTTTTAAAAATCGTAGGTATAGCTTTTAGTATCATCGAGCGAAATGGTAAATCGTAATGCAAAAAATATTTTTTATTAAAAGTACATTCTGAAATAATTTGGTTTTATTTGTTCTGTTGCTAAACTACAGGGTAACAAATTATTTTATCGCGAGCTATTCCATCAAAGAAAATATATTATTAAATATATATATAAAGAAAGTTAGGACGGTTGAGGGCCCTAATTTTTCGCGCTGATCAAAGTAATTGCTATTTAATATCTAACTGCATAAAGAATTTAATTTGAGTGGTATCAAAAATATATAATTTTTTAAATGTATATTAACAATGCAAAAGTAATTATTTATAATTGGTAATTTCTATCATTTAAATTTGTTCGGTGTTAGTTTATGCGTTGAATTCAAAATAATATAAATTCATTTGGAAAATTAAAACTGACATGACAGCGCGGTAGAAATTAATCTGATTTATTATGGAAACTAACATTTTATTCCCAAATTTGTATTGAATCATATATTTCCATTAATTTTATCCACATTTTAATCAATTTAAATCTTCTGTTTTGGTATGTAACTATTATATTATTAATGTTATATAAATTTATACCTAAGTATGTATAACAAAAAGTAGGATCAAAGGGAACAATTAATAACCATTTTCTCTAAGTGCTTAGTAAGCTGTTTCAAGCACGGCAACTTATACTCCATTTTCCTTTGTAATCCCTTCGTAACACATCTGTTTTAACAGAGAAATCAGATTGTGAGCATATAAAAGATTTCTGGACATTTTACTAATTTACTATGTTGGGAGCGTTTCATTTTATCTTATCACAAACTACCTCAAGTTAAGCTTTCTAAGACGCTATGAATTATATTCTGCCTTTTTGAACGCAGGTATGTTATCAGGTGTTGTTACGAAGAATCTTGTTTCTAGTTAGATTTTTGATTGTAACAGAACAAACTTAAATGAAAATTTACAGATTTTTGTACAGAAAATTTGTAGGTGTTTACAAACGAAACTTTGGCATTTCGATTCAACAGTCTGTTGGCAGTGAAACTTTTAAGAGAGTAAGTTTGTAAAAAATTGATAATGTGATAAAAATTTGCATTGGCTGATATTTCTATGTACCGTACAAAGCGTCTTGTGAATCTTTGATTACTCGACACAGTGCTGAAATTCTTCTTATGTGAAAAATATTTATAGAAGAAAATACAATGTATTACAGCCCTTAAATCTAATTCTCTCCCTATCAATGCACGTCTTGAGCTTCCCAGCTCCTCAAGCTTCCCGCGAAGAGGCTTTTTCAGCTAAAGTGAAAGTTATAAAATACCGATATTTACGTATAAAAATTCCTAATACAAAGTATTCGTTTTCTATTCAGAAGCATACAAAACTTATGATTAAAGTTGAAATAATAAATCGAAAAATTCACTTGCTACCAACTATTACAATATCAATTCCCACGAAATTATATATTTCATTTGGTACCGTAATTCATTGGTAATATTTAACTGTAGGATATTTATACTATCTTTACGCATGAGTGTTAAGTAAGTATGTATAGTTACTAGTTTTGTTACGGCTGATTGCAACTAACACACACATTGCTAAGGGCAATATAAAAATTTCACCTAGATACAGAACCAGAAGCCCCTATTATTACAATAGGCTTCCTGAATTGTGTAATTGTGTCGTTAGCAGATATTGTGGTCACGTGAGTTTATTTCCCAAAAAAAAAAACAAACGGTAATCGGTAGGTTTATTTACTATTACTTACACATTACATACATAAATCAACATAAATTATCAAACAAAAAACTAACAAAATCAACTACAAATTTAATCAACGCACAGTATAAAAATACAAAACCAATGCAAACCAAATAATTCTTAAAATAATAATAATAATAATTTATTTGCCAATCAACTAATCGAAACAGTGCAAATAAATTTGCCTATAACCCCAAAAAAGTTTAGAACTTGAGCAGTGGGTCGGCAAGCAAGTCTGCAATGTTTCTACTACCTATTTATAAAAATTATTCTATTAACTACAACATTTGATTCAAGACTTAGGACTAACTAAAACTTACTTAACATAGGACTATCCTATATTTTTTATTTTGACATAATTCAGAAAGGAAAATGAAGAAAAACAATTATATATTTATATAATAGTAAATCGTTTAAACCGAACGAAGTGGAATGTTAAAAGAAAATAAATTCAAATCAAATCAATCACCATAATAGAAGTTTTTTGCGTCAATAGACTAAACGTTCCCGCAATAATATTGTCGCGCATTTCGCAAATGTTGCCCGTTGCCTGTAACGCATATTATTTTTTGTATTTATTTTTTGTGCAACCCTAACACAAGCGTCTACATTTACGAAAGTTAAATCTATTATTATTTAGCTCAAAATTAACCCCTTAGGAGACAATTTTATATGTTCTATATCTATTAGTAGTATTGCTAATTTATATTGGATTTTTGCCAATAAATTGCAGCGCCTTATGTAAACATAATGCTTTACATTCTGACCTTAGAAAATTTAGTCCCACGGTTTTCCCATGATCTGTGCTCAAGGAAATAATATCAAACTACAGTTTCAGTCATCTTGAAATTGACAACAGTAATCGTTAATTAACCACAACCCAATTTTGTGAGACGAGGACTCTTCTCTATCATTTGCCACAGTCAGAAAATTTGCAGCGTGCGTGGTCGTACTACTTGGCTGTAAGCAACGTTCAAGACAGCCCAATACCGCTGTCACCACCGATAATAATGAAATTCTTCACTAAATAGTAGTAACTATCTATCGCATAAAGGTTAGGGGGATAATAAATAAAATTGGGTTAAGAGCGGAAGACTTTTTGGACCGAAAATACGAGTACATTAAAACGAGTCGATTCATAATTGAAAATTTGTGTAGGAAAAACCAATAAGCTTTGTAATAACGAGTATAGACGCTTTTGGACTCACCATGTATGTATTAATATGAAATTAAAATAAAATGATGTTATCTACGAAGAATATACATTTTTAGGTTCGCCAATAATTAATCATGCTAAATTAAACAGCAATTTATCAGCAACCTCAAGAATATAATTAAGTAGATACTCTGGAGCCAACTAGAGTGCATTCTGTAATTTCTTTGTGTTCCTTTATGACCTGCATGTAGTTAATCGTTTGTTGAAGGTGAGCAAAACTATGAAAAGATATTATCATCACTAACACTAATTTTAAGTGAGCGTCAAAAGTCATTATACCTAATAGCCTTTGTTGTACGTATTATAATAACAATAATCACCCTTTTTTCGATTTTTATTTTGTACGGCAACTGCAGGTATTGTTACTTAAGGTAAATGTTTATTTGGAATAATAGAAAAGGACATTTTTGTGTAACTAAAAACAGGGTAAAATATTCATTATTTACTTTATTCGGCTAATTATTATACAGGGTTGTGCATAGCACTGTATGATTCACTGCACAGAAAAAAAATATATTGCATATCCAATTACAGACTTATTTTTGGATTCTTTTCTTTTAGTTAAATACAACTATTATCTAAGCATTTTCTCATCATTAAGATAATGATTGATTTGATTTTGTGGAAATAATAGGCAAATTATTGAAATCTAAATAAACGTACATTTACTTGGAAAATACAACTGGTTGCGTTAATGCTAAGGGGAATATTTCAATCAACGGTAGGTTATCAATATATTTTTATTAGACCCTAATATTATTGCAATCATATATGTCGCTTATTAAATATCATAAAGAGAATTGAAACAATATTAAATGCTCTTTTTAAACGAATAAAAAGATATTATTCTCTCAAAACTCTTCTATTTGTTTTGCTCAGTTTATATTTCCGGCAATAATATGAGTTATTAAGTACATGAATAAGGAATTCATTGAATTATAGTGTACCTCGAATTCAATGATTCTTATTGTTGGTGTGGACCTTATTGCCATCGGTACAATTTCAAGCTGTATCGAGGCAAGCGCGTGGTGGTAGGGATATATCATAGTGCCTCGGTTTTGTACTTCCTCTGTCGGCCGGGCTGATCTCAGATCTCACTACTTAACGCTAAAGTTGCTATAGCCTGTCTTCGGGCAGTGTTGTTTTGTTACTGTTGTTTGAGGGTACCTATTTATACATAATGGAAGATCTTTTGAAAAGTTGGGATTTGGAGCAATTAATACCTGTGTTTAATGGTAAGTTAGTAAGTTATCTTACGTTGAAAGTGAACGCAAACTATTAATTTCTCGATTAATTTGATTGCAAAACGCCAAGAGTAAAAAATTTCTAAATTTAGTGAATAAAACGGAAATATGTACATTTTCAGAAAATTGCATTTCATTGAATAATATAAACGATTTATCTACCGAAATGATAGCTGAATTAGTACCTAAAATAGGAACTGGGATAATTTTCATAAAATCGTTGAAAAATTACAAAAAAAAACATCGGAAATGATGGCAAACTTGTAATATTTTCATTCATCGGGTATGCAATACATTGATAATAATTACGGAGAAATATTTCAGACGCCTGGAGATATAGAAGAAAAAATACAATATCACAAATAAACAAAGCATTGAAGAGAAAAATACATCAGCATGTACAACCGTATCTTCTAGTACAAGGACCAATAAACAAAATTGAAAATAGTTATATCGTAATTGATAAGTTACATTTTCATATACATCAGTTTTCAAAGGCTTAGATATATTGTTCAAGTATTTTTTATAATGTATAATAATAAATAACAATTTTCGTTCAATAATACTGCTTTAATCTAATCAACTTCGCAATAGATATAATTATTATTGAATCAATAATAATACACTACAAGATATAATTAAATTAAGAAAAGTTAGAAATGGTACCAAACAGCTTAAAGCTTGCATTGAAAGAATGTAATTTCCAAGTAATAAAAAGTACCCTTGTAACCAATGAAACGCTATTGTTGTATGGACATTCAATCTTATCGTTTGTAATAAAATCGAGATTCAATTTAATTATATGTATGAATTACAATCAAGGAATCACTATAATTGAATTGTCCAATGGCATCCAATAATAAGTTTTATTTAAAAAAACAATGTCTTCTTATTATTTTCCAATAATAAGCGTTCGCTTGATTGCAATTTAACTATGTCCGAGGAATACTTAGTATAACATATCATTGACTGAAATGGTGAATTTTTGAAAACACAATAGTGTTTTTTCCGTGTGTAGATCGAGGGGGTTAATTAGTCTGAAATCACCACTTACTTCAGGTGAACTTATTTTATTTTGCTGAATATATCTATTAGTAGATATTGATTGAAATAAAACTTATGAAAGACAGTGTATTATTATTTGATACAAAATTGCAATGTGTAATGTAATAATTATTCCAGTAAAATTATCATTATTACTGTTAAAATAAATTCGGTGGTTTTGTTGTCCACAATACAGCGTAATATGGCTCAAATTTTAAAAAATCTATGCGCATTATTTGTGTGAATTGAAAGCACAAATGGCTGTACAAGCGTTAGACAAATGTATGTCATACAATACATTTGCTTTGTTACTTTACTGTAATGTTGTCTGATGTTTCAAATTTATAATGGAAGTAATGGTCTATGTTAGAATACCATTTTTAATCAATTTGAAAATATTGCTAGTTCCTCTACAGTCATTGTAGTGATTTATTTTGTTTATTATGATCTTTAAACTGATTTACATTTGTGAAATAAAAAGCAAAGCAATTTATTCAACATAAATAACGTATTTATTATTGTTGTGGAAAGTAGTTGAAATGAAAGATTTAAAGATGCATTCCAAAACCCTAAGTATCTGAAAATAGCTAACAAAAGTTTATGATTAAGTCGTTCGAAAGCTTTAGAGTAGTCAAGAAGTAACATAGAAGTTAGGTGGCCCCAATAATAATTTATAAATACTAACAAGAAATCACTGCGTGATTTCCCAGTCGTTTTATGGTAGTTTTATCTATGACAAAAGTCATTGAGGGTTATAAAAAAAAAATTTCAAAAATCTATATATTGAAGATAAATTGAAACATTTTTGAGTTACCCCGTAGATCACCTCTACGAGCTTATAGTTACACGCTAAAGAATTCATGAATTCAAATCTAAATCAAAAGATTATTCAAAATATTACTTTTTTGACCTTAAAAAAATACACAAGTACATTTTTAACTCACCCTGTATATAAATTTAAAGTGTATGTTAAAAATTTCTAAACATTTAAAATTTATTCGATTGCAATCTAGAAAATTTGTTAAATGTCGGCTAATTAATGTTTTTTTTTTTTGCATCACCCTGTACATGCTGCTTATTAGTTAATGTTGTTATAATCTGATAAATACTTAATTTAAATAATAAATCCACTTGTCAAATTCAATAACCTTATAAAATTTTATACTAAATACCTACTATAAATATATTAGATAGGTATTTTAAATCTGCTAGTCTAAAAATGGCTGCCTATAATATGATTATCATCATAGGTGACGTTATTTTTTAGAACTACCACATCTCTCTATTTGAAAATCGTTGGTGTTAAATTAACATTAACGTTAATAGCGGCGGACGTTAATGTTTAGGATACCATATCTCTCTATTATGGGTCGTTGGTTTGTCATAATTTGGTAGTATTTTTTTCTAACGTTGGTGTCACTTATTTTAGTTTAGTTGACACTTCTAGTTCACGTCATAATTTAGTTTTGGTAAGATGTTTTTTCTAACGACAGACAAATTGCTTGTGTCAAATAGTTTATTATTATTTTCTTTATTTACATTAATAGCCTAAGAGTTTTCGGCATTATTTTTATGTTTAAGATCAATTTCTATCAACATGTTGTATATTGTAGTGTTATAAAATGGTTATTCCATATAGTTGTAGTCAATTTAGAAGTTGTTATTGTGTATTTGAAGTAATATTACTGAAAAAGTGATAATAATCTAAAGTGACAGTGTCATGAGAGCCGTCAGATGGGTGGATGTGATCATATATTTTGCAATAACTGATGGATGGGAAATAGTTGATATCTCCCTCTGCGTCGCACACAAAATGAACTTTTGTAGATGTAATTAAATTAATTAATAAAATAGTGTGGCTGCATTAAATCCCCTTGAAAAGTACCCGTTGGGATTCAGCAAAAAACAAATTTTCTATATAGACAGACCTGCGGCTGTACCTTCGGTGCAGCTTTAAGTTAAGTCAAGTCAAGTTAGATAGCAGTCATTTTTTTGCAGATTTTCGACGACAAAGACAGCACGATCAGAAATTATAAGGATTAATAGGTATGAGATCCTTGTATTGGACAGGATTACTATTTTTAGGGATATGTTTCGGGCACTTTCAATTCATCATCACTGGAGCTTTTCACTAAATGCACATACAAGAAGTTCGTTTTATGATATTTGAGAAACTGGCCCCATGTTGCATAAAATCATGTATTATCTTTGGTGTTTATCCATCCACTTCAATAGCAGTGGAATATTTAACAAATAAAAGTCCATATTGTAATGTGTGATAAATATGATGAAATAAAGAAGGGAAAAGCACAAGCAAAATAAAATAGCGTTTCTACGGGTGCCAGAGAGGCGAACACCCATTATATTACATTATGTTTCTGAGTTGTTGATATTAACCCAAGTCTTTCTGTCGTTTTTCCTATAGTGTTTGTTCCTTACTGTGTTACTGTTATTACTATCAGGCTGTTTATGTGACAATTCTGGATAAATGGTATGTTTCTCTTAAGAAATTCATACCAGATGGTTATAGCTTTTTCATAAATCGGACAAATACTGAAATTATATACACGCCTCGTGAATTTTTATCTGTTTATCGTTTTATTATTACTACATATATATATATATATATATACGCAAGATGCATTATTTCGAACTTGACTTGTTTAAACCTACGTAGAAATTTATTTTTGCCATTTTTGGTGTGTTCCTGCTGTTGCAAATATTTCAGTATTTAAACTCTCTTTTTCGCCATTTGACTGTTGTTGACCTGTGTTTGACTGTTTATTTCAGCCTCCACGAAATCTAATATATACAAATTTGGTTTTTAAAAAATTATCAAAACGCCATTGCTGAAAGCTAGTTAAGTCCATCCACAATATAAAGATTTCCTTTCTAATGATTTATAAAAATAATGAAATAGCTTTTGTGATTTCCTAACCACTGATGATGGAGCCTGCTGCTCCGGAAAATGCTCATGACTATAATCTTGGAAATCGTTTTGGTTTGGATTATTAATAATTAAAAATCAAATACATGTGTAAAATTTCATTGATGTATCTGAAAAAGTTTCGTTAATATTCACAAAAAAATCATCATCAGGGGCTAATTTTAATCTCGTTTTTGTTTTTACACAAATATAATATGTGATATTTGGTTTTTATGAAATATAAATTTTTTTCTAACATTAGTTTTTTTTTTCCTGCTAAAATTTCTGTTCCTAATAGAGTTAACTAAAATCAATTGCGAGGCTTCGCGCATGATAATGCCTTGACTGTTGTTTACTTGTTTCCATATGTTTTAGTCAAGAATTTAAAGTCTATGGTGACAATACACTAATAATAATAATAACGTCCTCAACTAACCAACTACTTTAATCAAAAACTCGAAATTAAAAAAAAATTGCAAGAATTCCCTCCAATCTCTTGAATATTCCAATTTTTTTTATTAAATATATTTTGTTACAGTACTATCCACCCCTGTTTAGAAAACACTTATTATACTCATAAAGGAACTAATAAATAAATCATTTAAACATATAAAATTACAAAATCAATGAAATAGAAATTTAAAAAAAAAAATTAAACGGTTGTATGAACAATTTAAAAACCGATAAATTTTCTTATTATATTTATACATTAGATACATATTGGATTATAGAACTTTCCCCAAAATTTACCACCTCATCCCCTAAATAGAATCAACCCTATAAGACTTTCCACACAACTACAATCAGATTGAATGCGAGTAGCATCATTTTCTTTTGTGGGGTGACACTTGTAATAAAAAAGGTGGCAGTTGTATTTTTTATTAATGACCGGGCTCGCCCAAGAACTGGGATTTTAAGGAGAGTGGCATAAATATAAGAAAAACGTGTTTTTCTTGTCAAATGTTAATGTTTATTGGATGAAAATTATTTGAGAAAATATTTTCAAAAATCTTGAAACATAATACATGATTACCTTACTATAGTCACAAAATATTTTGAATTGGATGTATTTTTTCTTTGAATTTAGGGTACTAGGTCCGCCGAGTATTCTAAACCCACGAAAAACACAAACTGAGGTAATTTAATAACAGCAGCGAACTAGATATTGGTGAAAATTAGTTTGCCAAAACGGCTAAACACATTTGTTTTCATGTCTTCAAGAGATTTAATGTTACTCGATATATTTTTTGAATATTCTATTTCGGAAGTCCAACCCTGTTCACCACTATCAAATATACCCTTATGTTACATCTGAGAGCATTTATTGTATTTAAGGCAATTAAATTTTGTGTTAAATCAAATCGCCGGTTTCTTATTTCGAAAACCTTTTCTATTATAACGAATGCACTCAAATAATTATTTTTAACGTTTCTTTTCTTGTATTGAAATGACACAATTAGATATCTAACTGGTATAATACTTAACGAGGTTTTGTTTGAAAACTAAAGAATATTATGTGTACACATTTGGAAGATTTTAACTTGTTTTCGAACTTGTTTTTTTTCTTTTGTTATAACTTAATTGTTTATGGGAAAAGACAAGTCTAACTGTCAACCGAATATGATTTGCTATGGTTTAAATAAAACTAAACAATAAAAGTAAAGACATCAATAACAAAACTTTTTCCCATATGTTATATGAAAACCGATGTGGTGTGTAATAAATACGGTTTTGCTTTCTTCCTGAGATCCACTGGAGATATGGCACGAATTATTTCAATTTCTTTTCTTTCCACAGTTTTTCTCACCCCATCATAGGGTTTTAACGCCAGTTTATTTTCTCACATGATATATGATTGGATTGTTGCACATTTCTTAGATTTATTTAGTTTTGGTATTTTATTAACTTCGCAACAAAATAAATTTAACTTAGACATTTTAGAAGATTTCGTCCTTAATTCTTATTTATGATTAAACTCACGAACTATAATAAATTTATGCCAAATACCTAACCGAACGAAAACACTATTAAGGAAGTGGAAATCCTTTAGTCATAAAAATTAATTTCCTATAAAATATTTAATGCTTAATTTGAAAAACATGCGAAAGAATTCAAAAGTAAAAATAATTTCGCATTTAGTTTGGGTTCAAAATTCCAAAAACTATTAATATTATTAAAAGTAGATTAAGCACAGTGAGACATACAAGAGCATATATATATGTACAACGTACCATCTACATACACATAGTAATGCATATCCCACCATACAGAGGCCGAAACAATCCAATGTATAGGTAACACCAGCCGTAACAATAGAAAATAAAAATAGTGTAAACACAAAATTATTTTCTTTTTATTATATTTACGGTCATAAATTCATAGTCTAATAACAAATTAATAAAAATTTAAACGCAAATAAATTCGAATAATATCCTGTGATACTAACAAGTAGTTTAAAAGCAGACTTTAAAAATATCTAGAAGTGGTCGTAACACCTATTTCCTTTTTGTTAAACAAGTATATTAATAAAACACATTTGATGTCAAAACATTATATACAAATACAAAATAACCACTCATTATTAAATAATAAATTATTACGTTCTGTACTAATTAAGATAAATTTCCGTTCTTAAGCATGACACTCTGATAAAGAATCTTTGCAATATATATCCACTACCCGTTTTGAAATACCCGTATGCCAACCATATCTTATGCAGAAGTAGGAATATTAATTTTTGCATTATACTTTTGTGTTACTCTGTATATAATAATGTATAAACCACTGCTTACTATAAGGCAGATTAGTTCCACTTAACCGCTTGCTTAACCGAATAGAACAAATTACAGCAAAGGCCTTATTATACAGAGTGTCACTATTAATATTACTGAATTGATCGACACCTTTTCCATATAATTAGATATCAAAAACCAAAATAAAAACCCTGAAGAATCGCGCTCATTCTAGCGATAATATTTCACTTTACTAGCCTCAATTGGTTATGATAATGTTTACCTGCTCAAAAACGATTTTTTTCCCGTAACATTGTCCTGGTTTAGATCACTTGTGAAGATTTCTGGATAGGGAAGGGTATAGGGGTAGGGTTTCTGGGCATTGCACATGACCTGTAGTCATACTTGTCCAATTTTTTGCTATTGAAACATTTTATTTGAACACGCTAAACAGGCTTGGTAGTCTGCATTGAATCTCGCGATATATAAGGCTTAAATAATTAATTTTGCTGTAATATAAGGTATATTAAGTTGATTTTTTTATTGTTATTATTATTAAATATTTTTTATATTTCAATACACATAGTTATCTTCTTCAAGTTTCAAATGGTTTTTTTAAATGATATTGATTTTGTTATTAAAATCGAAATTTCTCCTAAAGTCAATATCGTTGGATTTTTATTTTAAATTTTGAGATCAACTGAAAATCACATCGGTTTTTGAGACAACTAGTATAAATTCCAACACAATACTAGGATATAATATAATGCAATATATCTGTAGATGACCCTACTACCTAGTATCAAAGGCCTTTGTTATTGCAACGAAGACATTTCAACAGAACATCATTCAGTAAGGGATTTTGTTAACTAATTCGATGATTGATATCATATTATTAATATTATAGGGTTAAAATATATTTTTCTTTATTGCTTATGTATAGACTTCAAGAAAACTTAATACAAATCTGTGGATAAGATTATTTGCTGTTATATTTTCCGTTAAGTTTTAGTTTATTAATCATTATTATTCAGCCCTTTGATTTTCGAGCAAACTAAAGTCATTCTTAAGTTTGTTCGAACCAACTGGCCAGTGGTTAAAGCAGTACCTGTCAAACTGACAGTAACTGTCGAACAATGGACCATGGAAGTTTTAAAATTGCTACTTATTTGAATAGTTTCTTGAAACTCGGGGTAGTGTTAAATTTAAAGGATTTTGCTTTAGGAAATTAGCTTTTCATAATAGTAATAGGTATAAAAAAGCAATAAAATTTGCAAAGATTGAAAAGCACAAAAATATACAATATATACCGTGCATTATACTTTTCTCTCTTTTATTTCATACAAGCGCATGTTTCTATTCTTTAGTGCAGAGTAAGAAACATGCCAAACCATTGTATGCCTGAAAAAGGACTAGGTATTTTCCGGAGCATTACAGAAAATCAGTCTGAAAAAAAAACTGCAAAGAAAAGAATCTCTTTATTTCCGGCCATGCAGAGATGTATCTATTCAAAATCGTATATCACGTTGAGTTTAACTCGTTGGAAAATCGCTGTTGCAGGTTTTCTTCAATAACATCTATGTCAATTAAGTTTTTTCGTTATTAATGATTGTGTAACAGGATTTGTAATTTCTCTAAATATTAAAAATTGCTCGACCATCGCAGCTACGAAATGTATTAGTGATTGTTGATTTTTCTTCTTCTAAAATTATGCTAATGACATTGCTTTTATTAAATTTGGTTATGTTTGGGAACCCGTCTCTGTATGATTTTTAATACAGACATCAAAGAAGGCCTTTTGCTTTAAGAGCTCATTTCTTTAGAAATATATTGTTATTACTGTCAATCCACATGTAAAATTTAATCCCGTGGGGGTTGATACACATTTCATTTCCCGAGTTTAAAAAAGATGTCTCTCAATCGCTCAATGTTCTTTTTGGATAAGAACAAACGAATGTGCAGACCTTCAAGGTAAATGGGAATACCGAATAATACCTACTGTGTAATGAACTTTTATGTATATGAATGAATACGGTAGATATTTTTATATTATTATTATTATTTTGAATAAAGATCAGAGAATTTAATAAATATGCATGATGTAGACGGCATACTATATTTTTTACTTTAATATACCGAATTATTGAATTTTCATCCCTTTGTCGGTATATTTTATGTAAAAATATGTTTCTATACTTAATAAATGCAGGAGGCTCTAATCCAAGATGTTGATGTGTAGGTCTCAACCTAGCAAGTTTTCCAGAAAAAAATGATAACGTGATATAAATAAAATAAAACCAAAGAGAACATCCAGCTTCTTCAGTGGTTCGGATTCTTCAAATACCCTCTCCAATTTGAATTGAGATGTTTAAGGAATGTAAATCCAAATATTTTCTGTTGCATTAGTGTTATGAACTAAGTGTTTAGTCATTTTTGGACGTAGGTTTTTTCCTTTTAGCAACAGAAGATCGTCACTCAGATCACTCGAAGATAATTAATTGTTCCAGAAAGGCTAGAAAACGAAATTTATGGTTATGTTCCAAACAAACAGCAAATGAGAGTGTGTTAAAATTGGACCTCCAGATTAGGACAAACTAGGATTGGAGCATGCCTTTGAAATGTTCTGGAAGGCAAAGGGAATTGCCCAACTGAGAGCATGTTCAAGAAATTATTAAAAAAATGGATAACAAATGGCGTGATCTACAGGAATTTGCTGCCTCAGTATTTTTAATCGATTCTGCGACTCCAAAAACATTCATATGAAAAGATTGACACCGTTATTTCGAATAATTCATACACAGAAAAAGTAGTAAAAATAATATTTTTTTTAACTCGATTTCGAAAAATTTATATAAAAAGCTACACTTATTTTGAGCAGTTCTATCACCTCTAGCAATTTGGCCATGTCTTTCTGAAACACCCTGTGTAATAGATACCCCAGAGTCTCACCTTTCTTATTTACATACTTGTAATCTACATCAGGATTTTCGTTAAACACGTTCAGGTAAATCGATCAGTCACCAATCTATCAGTTTATTAAAAACTGATCCTTGTTGAAAAATCAAACGAATACATTTTTTTATAACAGTATTTTTACTGAAAGAAACCTAATAATCATTTATGTTTCTTTCCAATTCTAAAAGGACAGAGGGTTTCCGAAATAACATGTCCTTTTGCGTTTTGATGTCTTCCTTCAAAAGGTCCGTGCGTGGTGTATCAGCAAAAAATAATAACAAGACGTCAATAACTCTGAATAAATCTTATTGAAATGTTATTCTTTCTCCCCTTTTTTGGACACAAATTCCTAATCTAAATCCTGTTGTATACAAAATCCAGTTTTTCGTAATAGTCATATTAAGAATTCCAGAAAAAACAATTTTATTATCGTGTGTGTAAATAAAAGTCCACGTATTATATTGGTTCACCTTTTGTTTATTGTGATATTAAGGTGTAATAGTATAACGAAAACTGAAAATAAACTACAAGAGAACATTTTAACAGAAATTTATGTCAATATGTAGGGGCTTAATGGGTGATAACTGAGACGTGATGGTTATTATAAGCCATTTACTCAAACACACAGAGGTGGACTCAGTCTGTATATTTGCCTGTATAATCTTTTCCTAGTTTTCACGCTACTTTTTAAAAAACTAGATTGTTCAGGTTCATACTAAAACTCAAGCTATTCGACGGTCCCATTACAGAGCGAATATGACACCTGCTGTACTTTTAGCAGAGGTTCAATACTGACAATCAAAAATCGGTCCTGATTTTATCACTTGAGGGAGTAATAACCAATTAATTAATACAAATTATATTCTTTGCCTGATCTGAAACAGAACCTTAGTAATGTTTTTATACGACATCGACAGTTGTCCCAGAAATACGAGTGAACAGTTCTACCTCAATGAGTATTTATTGAACAAAATACAAGTGATCACAGTCCTTCGTACCAGTTCCATATTAAAGTTCAGAGAGCAGCCCGTTCAATGTTTGAAGGAATCAACAAATCGTTGATGTTCAACAAAGTCATGAGTCATGATCGATGATTTGAGAGAAAACTTTGCTGAGGTGTTTAAGCATATACACTGAGACTTGATCGTAAAATTCCACAATAAAACAGCAACTCTTTATTCTCCAGAAACGAGCACTGAGAATTATTTATGGATTGCCTCGAAGATGTAGCTACAGGGGAAGATTTGTAGAACTTGGAGTACTTACGATGTATTCTCTATACGTACTTGAATGTGCCAAGTTTGTGCACGGAAATAGGTCCTTGTTAGAGTTTTTCGAATCGTCTACCCGACAAGGTGGGCATTCCATACTGATGCCCAGACACTCTACATCAGCTTTTCAGCGTGGCTCTTATTACATGTGTCCTACGATTTACAATAGAATCCCTACCCACTTTAAAAATTTAAGTAGCAGACTGAAAATGCTTTTAAGAGATAAAGAGTACGATTCGCTGCAGGATTATCTCCAAGACCAGCTGCTTTGATGTTTTGTAGATGCCAGTTCGATCTGTGTTTTATTTTTATTGTGATTACTAATTGTTTTTATTATTTTTTTTGTCGCAGATTGTTTGATGTAATGTATTTTTGATTGACATTGTTTTTATATATACTGATATTTTTGTATAGTTTTGATTTCTGCAAAATTTCCTGTAACATTATTGTTTTATTATTATATTATTTTCAGTACACAGATAAAATAAAGAAATCAGATAAATTCAAATTTATAAAGATACATGACAAAATTTCGCAGCCCTATGAAATAAAATATGTATTTTGTTTATTACAGCTTCAAGGAGTCTTGAGAAATATCATTATATAAAACAATAAATTTAAGTCCAACTCTGTCGTTAGGGATAGTACTGGCTGGTACTTATACGTAATATTCAAGGCCCTTCACATAGTAATCACGCAAAATGACAATCATCTATTGTTTTCCCTTAATGGTCATTTATATAGTTATCAATATTTAATATACCAGGCAGGTAAAGTGTGAGGGTATTATATAGGTAGCATATTTTTTTTGTTTATTTTCCCCCACCCATTAAATAAAAACATCTAATCAAATTAGTAATTAGAATTCCGCTTTTATGTGTTGTATACCCAGCAATTGATTTTGCAAAAAATTACTTAATTAACTATTACTAATAACAAAGATTTGTATACATTAATCTTTGGTAATAATAATCATTTAGTTCAAAGAGATTATAAATATTTTTATTAATGGGATATGTTTCGGAAATACAACATTTCCATCCTCAGCCAAACAAGAATAATTTTATATAACATCGACAACACGTTCCTTAAGGAGCTTTTACAGTCAGCTGCATTCCTCATTTGACACTTTGCAAAATGGGTCTAATTGATTTCTGAATTTCTTTTTTACGAATATTGTCAATTTGTTCCTTAGGAAATCGCATCTGGCACACTACAAAATCGAGAATATCATGAAAGATCCCGCCTCATAGGACCGCTAAGGATTATTTCATTAATTAACAGTGAAGTTAAAGTGTTTGTTGGAATCAAAATACAGAGTGACCCAGTCCAAATGTTCACATTAGAGTATAGTACAATTAATATCGTTTTCGCCAATAAACACAATATGTGACTTCAGGATGCAGCGAATGCTTTGGGCTTTGCTAAGACAGAGCAAGGACAGACCCCGTAAATACACTAATCAAATTTTGAATGACATTAGACCCTTCGTCCATGTAAAAATCATATTCATGGTAAGTGGATTATTTACATTTAATATTTATAAATCTCGGATAGACAAAAAGCAGTAAATATACATACGAAATGAAAGCTTGTAATATTTTGAAGTTCCCCTTCAGTTCAATTATAAAACAATGACATAAACTCACGTCAGTACACTGCAATCTTATTAAAATAATGACGAAACACCTGTTCAACCCTTGAATAATATAAAAACCTAACGCCCTAATACAATAAAACTCCACTCAGACAGTTTAATAATATCGCAACTTTTTAATGTGCGCAAGACACGCAACAAATCCCGCGATAGATACAAGTTAAGTTCATTAAATAACTGCCTCTATAAATATATAATAATATAAATTTGTCAATCGTAAAAAATATTACCAATTTTACTATAGCAAATTCAATAGTAATAAATCTTATTAGATTCATCCTGTAATCCTTCCTTTCGATTGTTGCCTTTTTGAGGAGCAAGAACTTGCGATTACTTTCTCGATAGGCTTTCTGAAGGTCAGGCCTCTATCAAAATTTCCTCCAAGATATTTTGTACTGATTGACACACTTATTTCGTTTTTTATTGAGCTACAAAACAAAATGCAAAGTTTGCAACATTGAAGCGATTCCAAGCGATCCTTAATCTGTTTTTTAAGGCACATATTTACAGTTAATCATTGTTATACGAAACATTGAGTTATTTCCTTGAACGCAATTTGTACGTGCAAGAAAATATCCATTATGGAACATATCAGAAAATACAACACAAAAAAGAGGATCAAATTACGATGTTAACAAATAGTGCACCATTTGACAAAGAAAAACATCGTAATAAAAAATGAAAGATTAAAGCCATTGGATAAATGCGGCAATTTGTTGTGTCCTTCTTGATAAAAATACTGTATATAAAGTAACTCCAGAGTCGTACCTGTCAAGCGGTGTTTATATTTTTTTGTTGAAGTATAGAGTCTACTAAAACATAATATGTTTTCGTTTAATGTCACAATAAACTTAGGGTTGCTTGAGTTCCAGAAGAGTGATGTTGACCCAAGTATAACTTTATGAGAGAAATTCTACATTTTTCTGGGGCAATTTTTGAGAGAGCTTCTCTTGATAAAAGAGGTGAGTGAGGACGATGTTTTCAAGGCGCTTTCTTCATTGAAGCCCAGGATTACTCCTGGTCCTGATGGTATACCATAATTTCTTATTAGGGAGTGTGGTGTTGTTTTGGTGAATATCTGGAAACTATCAAGAATAAGCCCTATATTTAAAAAGGATGATAGGCAACGAATTGAAAATTACCGCCTAATTGCTATCCTAACGTTGCCAAATGTTTTGAAACTATATTAAGTTTTGCTTACTTAGGCTTATGAATTTAGTCCTGCACTGGAGATAGTCCTCCTGCTATATGTATCTACCTAGTATGATTATACAAAAAAACGCGATAATTCGAAATCAGCCAGTCTTCTTCTTAATGCCAACAATAAATTTCCAGCATTTCCAGGCAACAAGGAAAGAGCAGAACGATAGGCAATTGGTGTGAAATTCATTTGTGCTCCCTATAGGTCTCTTAATCAATCCTCATAACAGAAAGATAAAAACCTTTTTTGGTACAATCTTACCAAACAGTGGGGAGTTATTGTTCCTTGTATACAACGAACAAAAGTCAAATGTTCGAAACCTTATTGGGGAAGTAAAAAGAATACAGTGGCACTTTATAAAGGAGGTGAATTGAGATGACAAATAGCCAAGATTACGCTGGAGCGAGCCCAACAGACGACGCCGGGCGTCGGGACGGGAAGCCATCTATCATCGACCACGTAACATTCTAACACAGTTAGAGAACTCGTAAAACTACTATATACACAGTGGCATAACCAATAACCGTGTATGTGGGGTTAGATTAATGATAGGTGTACTCATTAAATATTTATTGGATTTAGCTAAATTACTTTGTTATTTTTACTTCCTTTGACAACTGGATTTTATGTTGATGTAACTTGTTTTATTTACTAACACTCTGTAGTTGTTAAGATTAGAATATTATTGTTTTTTACTTTCCCGGCCCACAGGGAAATGGATAGGGGTGGACACAATCCCGAATTTTTTTATTAGCCATAGGGGTCGAGTGATACATAATTTGAAAACATTTTTTATCTGCTTTACAGCGATGGGTTACTTTTGAAATTCACCCTCATAGTTCTCGAGAAAAACGCGTTTAAAATTTCACCGGTTATTGTATTTTAGTAAAGTAGTTTCTACAAGCGTCGGTGACGTTATTGTACTCGTATGTGTGCTTTGCTTTGCGTGCGGAAGGTCCTGTGTCTCAAATTTTTGAAGAAATTGATAAGAATTTCTGATTAATTGGGTGGTTCTTCTTCTTCGTTTCGATTTCGGTGTTTTCTTGAGCACAGTAGTTATTGCATTCTCGTTTGCTTTAATTAAATAACAAAACACAATTTTATTTTTTAGCTAAAAAACCTGCACTACTTGGTATAATTTTCAGTAACAACGAAACTGCAAATGCAATTAGGTAAGCTTTCGCTAATAGTCACCAATTGCTTGATAAAAACTTCTGATTACTTCTCCACAAGCTTGTAAAGCATTAAATATGGTATGAGCCATTCAAGTTTGTACCTACATCAGGCGTACCACAGGGATCCAACTTAGGTCCATTGCTGTTTATTATTTTTATTAACAACATTTTCGATTGTGTGTTATGCAATGGGCTACTGTTTGCCGACGACTTAAAACTTTTTCATGAAATTCGTAGCCATGACGACTGTTTGTATCTTCAAAGATGCTTGCATTTTCTTGCAGACTGGTGTGATAGAAACAAGTTGCATCTGAATATAGACAAGTGTAATGTGGTGACCTATACGAGAAAAGACAATAGAATTACTTTTAATTATTACATTAACGGTTCTGTCTTGAATCGAGAGACGGTTCTCAGGGACTTGGGTGTTTATTTTGATGAGCGTTTCTCCTTTGTGGCTCATGTGGAGCACGTCTCGCGACATTGCACTAAGCTGCTTGGTTTTATCCTAAGAAATTGTAAATATTTTAATAACACCAAAACTTTTCAAATTTTATTTAGTGCTTTTATAAGATCCAGACTGGAATATTGCCAAATTGTATGGCACCCTATCTATGATAGACATGCTGAGACTCTAAACGCGGTGCATCGAAGATTTCTAAAATATTTGATATTTAGGGATTATGGTGTTTATCCCCAGAGGGGAGCCGAGTATCAGATTTTACTATACAAGTGCGGGGAGGCCTCACTGGAAAGCCGTCGAAGACTGCTAGCCGTTAAGTTTTTGCACAGTCTATTGCATTTTCTAATACCACGACAGGCTGGCAGGCTTAGGTTCACATTTTACGAGGATCCTTGTCGTACCAACATAATGCTTCAGTCTCCTGTACACTATATTTGTGACGGTTTTAACAGAGTATCGCTCTTGCTTGATATCAACCACGGCACGCTCGCGAATATTGTTGCCACAATGTCGGATTTGTTTTGGTGAATTAGAGTAGATACCTACTTATTTGTTGTTTCTGTTATTATATTGAATTATGTTTTGATGGTTTATTCTGGTTTTTTTCTGTTCTCTTATTTTAATTTTCATTCATTCATTTTTTGTATTTTTTGTATGAAAAGATATTTTTTTTGTTCTTTATATGGACACGGATATAATGTGATTATGTTTCCTGTAATTGGGGTTGTACCCTGTTGGAAATAAAGAACTATTTATTATTTATTTATTTATTTTATTTATTTATTTATTACATGATTCTTCTCCATTTTTCCTATTGACCATATTTGTTAGTCGATTCGCATTTACTTTAATTATTTCGAATTATTTTTTAGCTAAGCTGTTTAAAAGAGAAGTCATGCCACTGATGGCTACCAAAAAACAGAAAAATGAACAGGAACAGAATAACAGAGAAATTCACCACCTCATCTACACGTTATCGCTATTTATCCGAGAGACCCTAATATTCACCAAGATAAATAGTTTCAGTAAAAGTTTTTTTTATTATACAATCATGAGCAAACATTTTTTGGGATCTGATATACCTAAAATTGCTTCATATTTTCCCTATCCCTAATATAGAATAATCTGGTACCCTTGAGGCAAGAATGGCTTTTTTGTACGAAATATTAACATTTTATAAAAAATCCCATGGCGTTCTATGCATGTGAATCATGTTGCAAGTTTTTTTTGGTCAAGTTTAATTTGTTAAAGTATTTATAAATCAGCACTATGTGTTTTAAACTATTTGTAACCTGTTTGATTGTAATGAACTCCGACAAATTTGATTTCACTTAAATAATAATAAGATTAAACTTATAATAAACCGCTGGTTTTTATTTGAAATTTTGACATAAGATCACGCTTTGTTCAAGTTCAAGAAAGAAAAAAATAAATTATATTTTGTAATGTCTAATTAAAAATTCAATTTCTAGTATTATAAAAAAAAGCAATAGAATTTTCTTCTTTGGAAAAAATGAAAGTTATATATCTGTTTGCTAACATAAATAATAATGTCGATGGATTCTTAGCTCATAAAACGAGCTTTTGAATACTAAAAATACACCGATATAAAAGTCTTGCAAGAAGAATTGATGCAATTTCCTGGAAAAGTTAAATTATTCGCTCGTAAATTTTACACTTTTCTTGTGAGAGTTTTTTTCTTCATATTTGAACGAGTATTAATTCCAGCAGAAGCCATTAAAGTGATTAAAAACATTTTCCAAATAAAAAAATAAACGAAACTTCTGTATCATCTACATAATTCAGATATAAAAGCTGACAGAATTTACTGTCAAGCAAAATTTACAACGATTTCGTGAATTTCTGCATTTTCATTATTGTTCCTATATGGACCACATTGTACAAAGTCAGTCAACCGGAGGGAATTATGAATGTTTTAATGAAAAATGGAAATCAACATAAAGTATGATGCTCCTTGTGAACAATACAACATGCTTTATGATGCGACGTAAAAAGATTTCTATAGATATATATTTCCATTTCGTTTTACTTAAATTGCAAATAAACCTATGAATAAAAACATATCTCGAAACAAAACAGAGACATCCTCATTCATTCGGTTTTCTAGGTTATAGCACCATTAAAATATGTTTCAACAATTATTACAAAACTATCTACAGTCACGAAAGTTTAATAAAGTTTTATTTCGTTACCTACTTGAGTTTTTTTTTTCTAACGTTTTTCTCTCGGTATCAAGATTATCCCCAACATGATTTTAAGAAAGCACAGCGAAAAGGAAAACCGAGTAACATATTTTCTCATGTGAAGAGCTGACCTAATCTAATTGAATCTAATGACATTTTTCGTTTATTTACTAACGGATGAGGAGAATTAGGCTCTTAGACTTTTCAACCAAAGGTTAGGTTGGTTTATTTTGGTAAAACAACGAACCTATAATACTATACTATCCCTCACCAGCATGTATACTAATTTTTAGGTCGAATTCTCTGTGGTCTTAATTTATGTGTCATGTAGTAAAAAAAATCGGTTGTGTCCCCCAAAACTTGCCCCAACGTTCAACTATCGATATCGCCTCAATAATTTATAGTGCAGTTCAGTGATCAAAGATTTCAAATCTAAAAAATACACTATTATTTATATTATTATAATTGTAAAAATAATTCTAAACTACTTACCTACCGCACCCAAAGCCACGCCGAATACCAATACTTTATATAGCCGGAAAGTTTTCAACTCACCCTCGTATATAGAGCAGATTTTAAACTAATAAAAACTACTAAGCATACCATACCTGGACCTGTTTATATCTAAGTAAAATACCAGTGCGCCTTACGAAGTACCTATATTATGTTGGTTTCTATTTTTTTATTTAAAATAAAAAGATTTTGAGTTTTATTTATTATTTAAAATATTGTTCAAGGATAGCGTTTTTTACTAAACAAATTATTTTGTACGTTACGTTAATATGCTAGTGTGCTCTAATAAATCTCCAATGTACCAAAGTATTTCATTTTAAGTTTTATTTACTATAAGTAGGTACTAACTAGGTACTAACTTTAACAAATAAAAATCAAAGAATTTTTTTTCATTCATTTGTCTAACTGCACTGTGACACTGTGTATCAAAAAATGTTATTTTGAATTTTAATTTAGTTACTCAAGTATTTTAATTTTTTTTATATATTTTTATAGTTAAGTTCTTACGTAAAAAAAAAATCAAGCATAAAGTGGCATATGTTTTTTGACTTGGAATATTGTAATACTTTTTTTCTTTGTATTCGAATCTTGTGTATTCGAATACAATTTAGAATACAGTATTCAGGAATCATATTCGAATACCAGATTTCACTATTCGACCCAACACTGTTTATAATTTATTCAGGTAAATTCAGTAATTTTTTATAAAATACCAAAAAATTATTGTTAGTGGAATTATGCTAAAAGAGGGTGCAATTTTTTCTTCATCTTCAGTGCTTTTTCAGTAGCCTGGATAGAAAAATAGACACCTAGGCATGACGATTTAAGAATTCTGCAAAACAAGCAAATTAAAGATATTTTATTGGTACTCTTTTTTTGTTGTTACTCAAAATTGAAATATGTAGACTCTTTTTGACAATTCTAGGTTCTAAAAAATGAGAAATACCATTTAAAACTGGTTTATTGACCAATGGTGGAAGAGATTTAACTGTCGAGCTAAGATCCGAAAAGTGTAACTCAATCGAAGAAGATATCAGATTACCGGAATTCGTAATATGGCCGGCCATTGAGGAATCCGTGCGTGTTTTGTTTTTTCTTGCTAAGATTTAGTGTGACACGTCGCAGTGTACCATAATGCTTGTCACGTTCACAAACCATAATGTTCAGTCCATTGTAAATATTGGCAACGCATAGTATACTATGATCTGTTTATTTTATTTTACGTTTTTTGTCTTCTTTTGTTCGTAGATATCTTGTGGTTGGATTGTTGGAACGATATTTTCCTCTATACGTGAAACACGTGCGGAAAATCAAACACAATATAGGAAAATCCTTTAGGTCGCAAATAGATACAACTACAGAACTAATCTAGTACCTATAATTCCAAAATGTTATGGCTGTACTCTGAATTGGGGCTGCATCACTTGTCTATAGGTACTTTATTTAAAATAATTAATTATTAAATGTTTAATAAAATAATTTTATTGCAATTTCATTTGAACTATTTAAATGGATTATTTCTTCAACAAGCCAATTCATTCTTCTAGACTAATTAATTTAAACCAAAACGCCAGGTTTAAGCTGGTTCGAGTTCCGTTTGCTATACCTAATGTAAAAGTGTTTCCAGATATTCTGATCTTAGAGTTCTCTTGAGCTTCAACAAGATGCTTTGGAGCTCCCGAAACTTGCTTGAATAAAATGGGTTAGTAAAAAGAATTTTAGTGTCCTAAAAAAATAAGGGTTGTAATTTGAAACAAACATTTCGGATTTCGGATAAAATACGGCTTTTCTTTTAAAAATGTGCATTTTGAAAATAATCGCCCGATCCGTTACTTTACGGACACACTGTATAATTTATGACTGTATAAATTCAAAATCACAACAAAAATATTAGAAAAAATACGATTTAAACTAATTTCTTGATTTAGTAATGTCTCACCTTACTTATTTAAATATTTGTAATTATTATTTATTCAAATTCAACATAAACACTTACCCCTTTAATATAATATTATATTTGAGCATTACCCAATCAATATCCGGTACAATAATTGACCGAATCTCAATGTATAATTGCATATTAATAGCTAACATCTAATTAGGTTGAAAATTGGTAACCATGATTACATCATGAATGTTATCAGACGTTGACAATAATATTTAATTTCGCAACTACTAAAAATATGCAAATTTTGGTCTAAAATTAATCAGGCAAATTTTAAGAGACTTTTTATCCTTAGAAATGAAGATAGTAAAAATCAGAACAGATCAGTTGTATCAACTAAAGGTCAAGCTTAACCTTCAAAGTTCAATGTACCAACTTCGTTGTTTAAAAAACAAATTCGACCGATAATTCTTTCATTAATTCTTTGAATCTTTGTCACAAGAACTTCGGACTAGTCTATTATTTCTTACATCATCCTTTGGAACCTGCTAATTGATTATCTTCGGTATCTCGAGAGAATAAAGTGAAAATCTGTTAATAACCTTTTTTTATTTGGACGCAGAATTACAAATATAAATGGAAGTTTATTGCTGTGGGGGCATACATGTCCATTCAGCCTGAGTACAAGCTATTGTATGTAGAAACAAAATAGAAAGATACGTGACATAGACAGAATATATGGTCATATAAATGATAACCTTTATGGAGCACCATAAATATAGATACCCAAAAACTTACTTCCTTATAATAACTGCTACTGCTACCAAAAAGTAACTGAAACAAAACCGAAGTTTTTATGAGTTCACTGCCATCTAATAAAACTTCATGTGAATTGAATCGTGTGCTTTTCAAATACTTGTTGCATCATCATAAAAACCGTGACTTGACTAGCATATACTACACGAGAATAAAGAAGAAATACAAAGGAACAAAGGGCTCCTCTTGCCGGGATATAATTAAATTGGTCTAAACATAGCTCCCACATATCCATACAGCTATCGATTTTGCTTTGTTCTCGCTCGGCTATATATAGGTCACTTGGTGGCTGCCATTTATAAATAATATTTTTCAAGGTAGCAGACCGCGTGTTGTGTAGTGGAAGCTGTTGTAGTATTAAATTGCATAATGCATTTTCTTGCTAATGTGACATTCAAACCCTTAACTTGATAAAAGTTTTCCGAGGGCAAACATATAAAATGCACCCCAAGGATGTAAGATAAATAATAACATTATTAGCAAATTAACCTTGGATGAACAAGGAAAAATAGAAACACATCAGTACTTATTGTTCTATTGTTATTGTTACATTCGATAAAATATTTAATTAAAATCCTTCCACATTTCCAACTGTTTCACAAATAGCCAAACACGTCATTTCAACAAGTTTAGCTGAAACAGCTATCACGAAGGACACTATTATCATCTAGAAGTATTTAAATGATTTTAATTTAAAAATGTAACTGTACAATGTTTGTAGAAACATCTATGAACTATTTTCTACAAGAACCTACTATGTCGCTTAAGACATTTAAGGCTATTTCTTGAAATATTCATAAAAAATTTTCTAACCTTCCTTCAATATCTTCTGCACGTTATTGCTGAACTGAATAAACGCGAAAACCTTAAATTAAAGACCTTTATATTCAAGTTTTTCTGTGTGACCTTAAACATCTTAGGTGGTGGTGTGTCTTTTTTATGTCATTGCATCGTGTCCTGCTTGGACTAAGATTGATAAGGATGCAGGTTCTTCTCCAGTGTTATAATATTTAGTTCATCCTGTCTAACTCTTTTATTATTGTTATACGTTCAATACTAGTATTTAGTTGTTGTCATTCATATAATGTCATATTTATAGTTAAATGTCATACGTTATGCTGCATTCTAGTTAAATTAAAGCCTTGTTAAAAGGGTTTATTTATTTATATCAAAACTGTAAATGAAGTGTTTGCAAGACATCAATTAGCCACTAGAAAACAACAAGCAGGTGAGAATATTGATTAATATTTTCAGGCATTATTGATTCTCAGCAAAAGTTGTAATTTTAAAAATGTAACTGCTGAAGAAAACAAAAATGAATACATTCGAGATGCTTTTATTACTGGATTAACATCAGTTAACATAAGACAAAGGCTGTTAGAAAATTCATCTTTAAATTTAAATGACGCTATTTCTCAATCACGGGCATTAGAAGAAGCACAAAAGAATTCGGAAACCTACATATTATCAAATCATAATAAATTCGTCACAAATGCAACTTCTTCAACAAGCGGGTCGTATTTACTTTGACGAGCCATGAAGGAATTGCTGTTCCATTGGTAGATTTTCTTTGGTAAGTGAATAATAATTCATGTGGTGTTGAGTTTGTGGACGTGCACAATAAGGATCGAATCGAACTATTAGTTTAGCTCTAAAATCTCGAAATTTTAAACCTTCAGATTGGGAACTAGTTCTCCCAGATGCATTGCATTCTATTCGATCCTTATTGTGCACGTCCACAAACGCAACACCACATGAATTATTATTCACTTACCAAAGAAAATCTACCAATGGAACAGCAATTCCTTCATGGCTCCTCAATCCAGGAAAAGTGCTGTTAAGGAATAATGCTCGTCAAAGTAAATACGACCCGCTTGTTGAAGAAGTTGAATTAATTGATGCAAATCCAGAGTACGCGTTAGTACGTCACGCAAATGGCCGGGAGTCAACTGTATCTCTTAGAAACTTAGCACCAGCTGCAGAAGTCAATATTTGTTCCTCTGAAGACGATGTTCCTTCAAATTCAGAAAATATCACTGATCGGGTACCTGAAGTAGTTGAAGACATCGAAGTTGACCATTCTGAACAAACAGACACTACACTCAGACGAAGTACTCGCGAGAAGAAAACACCCAATTATCTAAATGATTATGTTTTAAAAAAAAGGGGGGTGAATGTTATAATATTTAGTTCATCCTGTCTAACTCTTTTATTATTGTTATACGTTCAATACTAGTATTTAGTTGTTGTCATTCATATAATGTCATATTTATAGTTAAACGTCATACGTTATGCTGCATTCTAGTTAAATAAAGCCTTGTTAAAAGGGTTTAGTTTATTACATCCAGTAACAACTGGGCCAGCAGTTTTATCTACAGCCGAGCATCTTTCAGAATATTTTTTTATTTTTTCAACTAGTGCCGAAGTGGGTCTTCGCGTGATTGCCTATCATGCTTGAAAAGCTCATGCCATTTTTTTTTCCTGGTAAAGATTCCTCGTAAACCACTGATCTATTCCTCGATTAAGATATAAACTTTCGAAATTGACATATACATCCACCTCCGTTGTTTTCGCACCACATTGTAATTTTATTGCTTTTTAATAATATCATGCTCAAATTATGACGTTAAAAATATCTCCATGTGCAGGTATTTTAATTAATTAGTGCTGATGAAAAATTGGGAAATTATATACGAAAACGAGTTCCGAGTTGCCTAAGGCTGGCTGGTCTAGAGGTCATTTTTAATTGCATAAAATTCGCTAGACCCCAACAGATTCCATTACATATTGATTATGAAAAAATCCTCCTAAAATCCAGTTTAAATTAATACATTTTATGGTTAGTAGATATTTTACATATGACTGTTTTTTATTTATTCCGATACTCTACTCTCGTTTACGTCATCCTCAGCAACTATTTGCTTCAGTGCTTCAACGTTTTCATCCGCTACGCCTTCAGTATTCAAAGAAAATTTTCCAAATCCCATAATTATCTAAGTGTGTCTTAACTTTATTTGTCACACAAAATTTAATGCAGATTCTTTGATAGTAAAAAATCGCCGAGTACACCAAAACCTAACCTGTATATCTCCCAAAAACAAACTACACCAAATGTGCACCAAATTAACAAAAAAGAAAAATTCAAACACACCTCATTCTTACTAAATTTATTATGTGGTTGCATTATTTTCCATATTTACCACAAAACCCCGAAACAATTACTTACAAAATATATTTAAATTCAATGTCAAGACATCTAAAATTAGTTGAATACAAATTTCGTTGGTAATAATAGTGATATAACTGACAAGTGAAAACAGGTGACATCTTCTAAATCTAAAAGAGAAAGGAATCCGAGGGTGAAATTCAGTTTCTTTGTCTGAATGAAAGGGCAAACTACTTTGTCAGTGGAACACATCTCATTAACTTAATTTAGTTTGCTCGGTAAAAGGTGATAGCTTCCAATACGTCAAAGTCAATAATTACTAAGATGGGTTGAGGAATACCGTATGCTTTTATTTTTGTCGTGAACGAGGAATTAGATAATACACAAGTATACACAAAACTCGACATATAGCGACTAGTATTTCTGTAATTAATAAATAATCTAGGCTAATTTTTCACTCCCTGGGAATCATACAGGATGCTTTCCCGAAACTGCTGCTGACTATAATAGATCCCGTCGTTAATATTGTCATTTTAAAATAAAATTTTCTTTGAAACATATTATAGGATAATATGATTTTGTAAAGTTTAGTCTTGCTCTCAGCTATACATGATAACGTATCACAACATTTGAACGACCCAAAAAGAAAAAGCCAGCAAAACTGCTTAAAGGTTATTAAGAGCATTACTTAAAAGAACAAAGTGTTTTCACCGTTTGGAAATATTTTAAAAATGCTGTAAGTAATAATTATGTTTCCCAATTTTTTTACCAATTTTAAATTGACTGGATCAATTGGTTATCTTAAGAAGTTTTTGAACACAAAATCTGGAAGTAGTTCGTAGGAGTATTGCTGAGAGTCTAAGAAAATCAATTCGACACTCTGGTCAAGAATTTCCACATGAATGGATGACTGAATTTTTAGTGGAAACTCCTTGTCCTTTTTATGGAAACGTAGTTAGTCAGCATTTACTGCGGACTTTTTACGTTAATTCGGTTGAGAGATCAAGATTAGCGTCTAGTTTCCAAACGCCGAAGATGCTAAACCCATGCAGTTACAATTTTATAAAGATTTCTTTGCATAAAAAAAAACAAACACTCTCTATAAACTATGATAAAAGCTCTATCTAACAAATGATGGTATTATTCTCGATTCATCCTCGTAAAGTTACTGCTATAACAATTTCCGTATAAAACATATCATAAACCCTGAACCAGCATCTTGAGTTACTTTATCTCCTATATTTTTACGATTATTAGTGTATGGATATGATTCAAACATTTAAATGTTTAGGATATAGTGCAAATGGCAATAAGAATGAATGCAAACGTTATATTATGTTCATGCCTCATAGAGTTTCATTAGGTCATCATTGGCAAAAGCAAAATCAACGGAGAGTAGAGCGGAACTCCATGAAACTTTATTGACTTTCCTACGGTATGACTACTATATTCCTACTGCGTTTGGGGCTGTAGGTTATTCCAACATTTTAAACAAGGTGTTTACGTTGAAACATGCGAAGTGAAGAAAATATTATTCAACGTAAAACTAGTGAGAAGTTCATATGTATAGATATTACAGTGCAGGAACTGTTGATTTATGTGTAAGTGCGTTGTTCCAAAATAAACGTTGAAATCAAGAGATTTATGGGTTTTATGGTAATTTGTGACTCGGTCACTATTTATTTATTTGAGAACTTTATCAGACAGATTCATATACGTGATTTTGGCGCCGTATTTCATGGATAACTTTACTACAACTTCTTTTAAAGGAATAAGTCTTTGTCAATGTTACATTTTTACACACAACTGAGCTTTGATCGTCGAAGACGCGTGAGGTAAGCCACAACGATGTGGAGAAGTGCATTTCTGAATTTAAACGGAATAATATTCATGGACTACCTGCAAAAAGGAACCATCATCAACAACGACATTTACTGTGCTCTTTGGGATCAATTGGAGGCTGAAGAAACGGCCACATTTGCAAAACTGGTCTCTTCTTAGTACTGTTCAATGAAATTGTATTGTAGTAAGGAATTTTTCGAAATCTTGTATTAGATCAATTTTCAAAAACAATAATTTATTAATTTTATTGTTCACCGCTAAATATACACTTGACATAATCTGTTATATCATACAACATGCGCTTTTTATGCCGTGCGATTAAAAATGCGATGAAAGTTAGATAACTTGAGATTTGAGGGTGTGGGGGTCATAAAACATAAAATGCATCCTGAGCTTGAATTCATGTAATTTAGAACAGGTGTTTTTAGGTACCTGTGATTCATATGAATAATGTTAGAGCATCAAATTTGGTTCACAAATTAGCATATTATATATATACTTTAGTAGTGTGGGGTAAAAAATAGTCAGGGGCGTATTAAGTACCTACTCAATTAGGCTTTATAATTTAGATTTAAGGTAGAAAATCTGATCTGAGAATAGAGTTTGTCTTAAGGGAAACAGGAAAACGTTAGAGGCTCCATTTGTTGAAAATACTTTTAAAGGGGATCGAACAATTAAATAGTAATAGATCCAAAACGATACAGATTTGCAGTTTAGTTGCATTAAATTAAGTATGAAATATAACCTTTTCAGTTTTGCTAAATAAGTACAATGAAAATTATTATACATGTATAAATTGGATGAGGCCATTCCTGCTTATCGCATGCGAAGCTAAAAGAAAATATAAATTCACCCCTTACCACCCCCATCTGTTTCACTCGCATATGACAGTTGTATAACCTCGACCCCAACATTATTATCTCTATTTGCGTTTTGTCTTCTATACGTATATGTATTTACAAGTGACAGAGAATGCATATTCTCAATAATATGAAAGCATTAAGTTAAATTGGGCTGTTTCAAAATTTTAAAATATGTGTTTGTTTTGTGATGTGGCCACATTTATAGACATTACTTTTTATTGCTTTGACGATTTTTCATTTCTCAAAATGTGTGCACAGTAATAATACATATACAATGCCTTTACCACCCCTTCAAAATCGTTTCATTTAATTGAAATATTCGGTATTTCACTTTAGTGAGAGCCATTTTTTTAACAAACACACCCAGGGATTATGGCATTTCTAAATTTAACTGCTTAAATGAATGGCCCGTTATTAGTATAATAACCAGCTTCATACTTACTATATTTATGATACGTAGTAAAACAGCTTCTTTTCCACTCTAGTACCACCCTATACAATTAATAATATACCAACTTTTAACTTTTATGATTAAAATTATGATTGTGCTTTTATGAAGCCTCGAGTTGACTCTTTTGTGGGTGCTTCTTCTAAAGACTGAAACCTTTGACAACCCAGCAGATTCCTTGTAATTTTGTGAAGATTATTTTGTACAAAGATTCAATCTGCAAGTCAAAAGCTTAATCTATCTCGGACACTGTTAAAATTTTACGTTATTGTCTGAAGAGTTTCTTGAATGTAAGTGGCAAAGCTCCAGAAAATATATATACACATATATATACATACATATGAGACTTATCTTACTCATTGGAATGCACTGTCCCAGATAGCACAATTACATACAAAAGACAACCTGAGGATGTCTATGTGAGACGGTCGAACGTCCCTGGGACATCCAAGTCTGGTACCGAGCTGTGGGACGTCCTGGGGAAGTCAGATGTTTCTAATCCTTACGTCCTTAGAACGTCTAAATCAGACGTTTTGGAGTAGCATATGATTCTTTTTCATTTTTGTTGCACGGTTTCTGGAAGATGGGATTTTATGAAGATATTGCAAAGCGAAACGCTGAGGACGAGGACGTCTTAAAAAATAAAGACGAAACGCCTGAAATGTTTAAAATAATTTCGTTTTTTAATATCTTGACAGTTACTTAAAAAACATACTGGCTTAATTTAGCTAAAAATAATATTTTACAGCACTAAAGGCCTCATCAAAAATTATTTGTCCAGTGAAATTTGTAAGAACTTCTTTCGAGTCACAGTGTAGGTTATTTTTAAATATTGCATTATTAAATTGCAAAAAAATTTAAAATTGAATTGTCCTCAGGAGGTCTCAGGGACGTTTCTCTCGAGTTTCCCAATCGTACGTCCTCAGGATGTCCACAACGGGGGACTTCATCTGCTATCTGGGGTAGTTAGTCGATGTTTTTGAAATATTTCGTATTGGCAATTTTTCCTCCAATCCATGAGTGTACCTCATAAATAATTTAAAGGACTAGAATTATTTTTTAAACTGGACACTTAGAACTAAAGTATATAGGTACGCAATTTGGGTATCAATCAATCTGAAAATTTCAAATGTCATGTACAATATGAATTCTTGTATACGTATATGGCCACATGTGGTTCCTATAGATTATAGCGTGTCGTAATAGCAGCCAGCAGAATGCAACGTTAAACCTAATTACTAGAATTAATTCACATTAATTATCGTATACGGCTGTTCATACGCTTACCAATTAATAAGACCTGTGGTCTACACCTAAACCATATTGAACATCCATCTATTTGCAAGCACAAAACTGTTATTAATTACTTTTGTGAAACATATGGCGCATCATAATCAGAACCATATTATTATACTGTATATATTGTTTTCTTGATTATCCATAAATTTGAATAGACGTGATCTTGTATAAATGTAATTCTAAGAGAAACAAATACAAGTAGATCTCTCGAGCCAGAGACTATTACTATTTGTCAGATAAATAAATCAAAATAATAAACTTCACTCTATAAAAATTTTCACATAATAATACTTTATCGGCAAATGAATCTTACTAAATTTGGCAATAATTGAAGATTACAAAGTTCAAAATAAAAGAAAGCAAAACTCCTTCGATCAGTCAAAAATGACCATTAACAAAAATCTAAATAATATAATATAAAACCAGATAAAATAATATTTGATTGGACATTAATTTGCAATCACAAGCAGTCAGCAGCAGTAAGACATAAATTCGTCATTTGAGTAAAGAAAAAATTAGTAACAAGAAATTCTTTTAATTTATTTCTAAAAATACTCAAAAATAAAAATATATTGTAGGACAGTCTGTGTAAGGTTTCAATTTTATACTCAAAGAAGATGTTAGATCTTATATCGGTAATTGAGGTTTTCTCCATAAAAATTTTGCGAGCAACATTGTATCTAAATAAAATAGGGTGATAAAATAAGTTGATATCAGAGATAGATCACTTAAAAGTGTTTCGACTTATTTGCAATAAAATCAATACAGTAAAATTTATGAGGCAGATCTACAGGCACATTCGGTATAGTATAGTAGTCTTTTATATAGCTCACACTAAAAGCCTACTTTCAACGGCGCTCTATCATCAGAAATACTCTTTTTTTCTTTCTTTCGCCAATTCCAAAGAATCAGATAAAATAAAGTCATTTTGCACGTTTAAGTGTTTTTTACTTTATAGCGTTAAGTAACTTTTATTACAACTATCAAGAGTGCACTATAAAAAAAAATCAGTAAAAAGGGCTTTAAGTTTTATTTGTGTGGGCATTTAAGTACCTGCATTTTATAGTAAGTAGGTAGATATATAGGGAAAAAGAACACTCAAATATATTAAAATAGATAAGAACAAGATTTACACATATTTCGAACAGAACAATTCAAAATTTCACTGTAGAAAATTGTATCTGCGTGTTATCCAAGCGAATAGGGCAAACGATTAATCAGCCCAGGATATGCCCTAACCGTTAAGCAAGATGCTTGTTATTTTATTTTCTACGTTGGTCTTATATTTCTTGCCTTCTGAAATTTAACATATCATTATTCTTTCCATATTTTTTTATTTTTGTAGTTTTTTTTTTCATTTCAGTACACTGCCATAAATTATTCAAACTTGTACTCCAGATTCCAATTTCTCATCGTCCAGTACACTGATAATATGGTTGACTTAACATATGCAGAATAAAGGAAATGGGCCCCAGCATGGAGCCTGGTGGTACACCAACGATCCGAATTGATATTAATTAATTTTTAATGAATTTTATGTGACATAAATAAAAATGTTTGTTAAAATTGTCAAATTTTTTTAAATGTAAATGTTCCTAGTTTTTAATAGTTTTTTTCTGTAATGGTTGATCCAGCTCATATTAATGTAAATATTCTGTTGCCCTCGAGGCACCAATAGCTTGCCTTATTTAAGTGTAAAAGTAATATTTCTGTTACCTTTTTGGCATTTATCTTTTTCGCAAGGTTCTTGGTAACAGGCTGTATTTCCGAATATTTTATTTTTATTGTAACCACAGCTATATATTTATTTAAATTATTCCATATTTTTTATTTTGACCCCTTTTCCACTTTTTACGAACCCCTTTTTGCACTCTTTTCGAACGCCTATGTAATTTTTTATGTTAAATGTTTTAGGATATATTCTATTAAATCAATGAAAAATTATTCAATATTTCGGATACTATAAATTTTTGCAGCCTTTTTGAAAACCTTTTGGTACGCTTTCCAAAAGTTAATCAGCACCTAGAAATATCCGGAAGTATTTTTGTACCAATTTTGTTGAAAATCTGTGAGTGAGTGAGTTATCGTGGATACAGATTTTTCTGACACTTTCTTAGACTTTTCTCCGACGCCTATGGTACACAAATGGTACGTTGTGTAATGTGTTATCATTTGAGATAAATATTTGACTAAAAAATATTTGAAAAACAGCGTAAAAGGGTGCGTTTTAGACACCCAAACAAAAATAATTAAAAATAATATTGTGTTATTGAGTTTTGTTTTACCAATAGTGAAGATTTTTTTTAGTAGCATTTTTTAACATTTCATTTTATATATAATAAGAAATTTTTTGAAAGCGGTCCTTCAAATCTCATACTAACCGCTAGTATTACACCGAAATCTAGAATATTTAGTAAACATATTTTTTTTTTTATTTATTTATTTTCATTTTTTCCTTCCTGCTAACAAAATCATGAAAATTATTAACATTTTGTAATTATTCAGGCGCATATTATATAATTCAATTATAACCTCTTAGGTGTGCATGTTACTCAAATAATAAATATGTCTTACTTAGGAAATATTTACAGTTAAATCGAAAGTTTGATCCCAATTTTCGATTTATTTGGTACTTAAAATATACCCAATTAACATTATGTCCATTTGCATAAATTTATGGTATAATAATATGCTTTCATATTGTGAAGATTTATAATTTTAACTAGTACAATTTTATTGACATAATTAATCGTTACAATAAATTACGCAACTTTGTTGCTTTAATTCTGCAACAGGTAATTATTATCATATTAACAAGTAATTTACTGTTCGGATATAGATATATAACATATATTTGTTTATGCCTTGTGTAGATAAAAGGGAGTTAACTAGCATGGCGACAGCAAACGAACGCGATTTTTTAAATTGTTACCTTTAAACCATTACGTCTCTTCTACCTGTTTTTTCATTCAAATACCAAAAATTAACTGCAATCATGAAATGAATGTAGATGATATCATAATTCTTTAGGAGGGATAATACTAATTTTAAAGACACTTCTGAGGAATGTTGTTTGCAGACAAATCTGTCCGAAGGTCCTTTTTCGAAAATTATGAAAATAAAAAATAATATTTTCAAACTAAAAAATATCTTAACGAATTTTTGGGTTGCGCCATTGGTATTCAAGACAATGGAGTTAAAAATTATTGCTGTTTGTCATTAAGTAGCAGACATCCAAGCACATTTATTGCGAGGCAAAAAGCTAATACAGCAATCAAGAGAAACGATTATTTCTGAAAACGACTAGTTGGAAGAACTTCCGACTTCCTGTAGTCTTCACTTCGAAGTTCCGGTAAATGCAATCCCGGATCTAAAGTATTCGGACATTTTTCTTATTTATATGTTACGAGATTCTGCTCATACTTCGTTGAGTTAACGGTTATCGCCCAACTTTATGCACCCTTTATATAGTTTCAAGTAAATTTATTTAGGAATTATCTGTATCGATAATTATTAATGCTTGAGTTTAAACGCAAAATTATGGGGTGAGTACACTTACATTGATTTATCCGATATACAGGGCAGACTATATTTTAATTACTACAAATTAAAGATATCCTTTTTTGTATTAACGTCTCTCGGTTAATTACTAGCAACAAATGTTATGACGAGTAATTCAGGAAAAACAGTACCTATTGTTACCATAAGTATCTCAGTCTGCTACTTTGTCAGCAGTTGAAAATTCGTCTTATTAGTTTTAAATACCCTCTTTAAGCCAATGAAATCGTAATTCAATTTCAGTAATTGACTCTGTATATTAATAGCCAACTCCAGATGAAAATAAAATCAAGAGAATAAAATATACTCGTATAATATTTTGGTTGCTGATGACTGGTAGCAAAGTCGAATAAATCAGGGGGTTAGAATGGAATGTTATGGTAAACTATAAATCTGAATGTAGATACCTAGCTAATGTAATTTTTTTGATTAAATCCTCTCACGCGAATATAACAATAAAAGTGCGGTATTTACGATATCAGGGGTTTTTATCAAAATACGAAACACAAAAGGACAAAAATGAATTTTAGTCAATATATGCAAAAGAAAGCGTGCTGAACTTGAAGATAAGTATTTATTTGGATCCGTTTTGCTTCGCAGATATGCAAATATGAGATCGCGCGAATATTTTGCCTTGAATTCTCTAGGGATGCGCTTGGGTAGAAGTCCCTAATCTTTAACAGGACGCGTCGTAAAAGTACAATAGGAAAATGCGTTCGTATATAATATATTTTCAACACTAAGGCGGTGGCTTTAATCTCAATATTAAGAAAAATTAGAGCTTTGGTAATATTTTATAATACTTTCTAAAATACTTTTTCTCATAAAAGCTTTGGGAAATATTTAACGTGTGATATTTAAAAAAAAAAGCCGTTATCATTGCTGTTTTTTTTTGTAGTAGATGCGATGTAGAGAAGCTGGAATTTGGACGTCTTGAAAGCATTATGAAAATTCACTCTGAAAATAAATAGAAACTGCCAATTAATCAGTTGCTACCAATTCTACTAACCTAACTTCTTGTTGGCCATCAATTTGGCATGCTAAACAGTTTCCTCTGAGTTGTACGAAATTGGTGCGATAATCCTGCGGTCCAATGGGATCATTCCACAAAATAAAAAACCTAACTGTGTCACAATAAATAATTGTTAATTATTATTATTAACTTTTATATTTTGAATAAAATAAAGACAGCTGAAAACTTTTGAAGATACCTGTGAACCGCATATCTAAATCCGAAGATTAAATAATATTTTATGTAGAATTCGCAGCTTTCCTCTTATGACAATGTAACAAAATAGGAGCAATAAAACCGTCGAATAATGGGGTATGCGAGTAAATGCCCCACTATTACGTAAATATGTAATTGAAATTTGACAATAACTCTACATTGTATGTGACACTAAATTATCCTTTTACTGTTGTGTCAATCCATAACGAAATAGTTGTAAATCAAACAAAGAATTTAGTTATTTTTTTCACTCGTCCCTCAAAACTTAAAATTCGTTATAAGCAATAAAAATGCTTATACGACCTAGCTTTGAATAAACCAGACGTAAATCATGCTTACATTTTTACTGTTAGCCGAATTTTACTGCCCTAAGGGCAGAGAAGGGGGCAGAATATGGTAGCAGAAATGTATAAACATAATCTCATGCTATTCACACGGTGGCTTTCTAAACAATACAAAACAAATTGAATTTTAGTCTCACTTCTTTTGGACAGGTTTCCTTTTACTGTGATATATTTATAGATACATCATCTTTAAACATCACTAGGTTTTTTACTATACAGGGTGATTCCTGAGTCATCTACGTATATACATATTTATTTGGTATATTTTCATGAAGGAGCTCTATGCTCTAATATGAACTTGAAAGATAAGTCCATTCCAAATTTATTATAAGTAATATATATTTTATTAGAAGTATAAATATGAGGATTATTATATAAACTATCATCCTCATTAAATTTTCAATTCAAGCTATTTATTTTTGTAACGAGAGTTACATATTACAGTATCTCATTATAAATTGTAATCCTATTCTACAATGGTAATGAAACATGTTTGTGCCGGACAATTTAAGCGAAAATAAATGTCTATCAATTGATGTAAATTCAGTAGAAGGTTACATAATAGGTATCATCTGTTGATGGCAGTCTCAAACTAATAGTAATCAGCATTGTGGTCCTATTCAACCTATGTAATCAAGATATAATTTACTCATAATGATGTAGTACAATGATTATCACCTCAAGCTACTAGTTATAATTAGTAAACCTGTCATGTATGTATATTTGACACAATAGTGGTATTAACTATTTCAATAATAAAACGCCTATATAAATGTAAATCTAGCTTTCCAAAAATTATAATGTGGTCAGATATAGGTATAACTTTGAAATTAAATTTTAAAAATTATAAATCCCGATTTCATGTACAACCCACTACCTTGTTGCACATACACTCCATAAATTTTAAAATCACGATATTTTAAAATATTTTTACCATATTAGAGATTAGTACCTTAGATCGCACGTAAGCAAAATAAATTTGCAAAGCACCTACAACTTCTAATTATTATAAAGCCATACAACTTTAACTCGTCTGCAAGTGGATTCTGTCAAGACATCCTTATACCGTCAAAAAATATTTAAACAATTTTTTTAGTAAACTGGTGCCCCCGAGACACAGATAGCTCTCTAAACCTAATTTTATGATCGCATGTGTACCATCAGAATTATACGCTTTCGTAGAAAATAGTCTAAAATCGTAAAGCTCTGGAAGAAATTTCTCAGTGCGCCACTGCTCCTTGACACTAGCTTATTGTATCCTAATTAAATTGCGGATAGATTTAACATGTTTAGAGTAGAAGAAACGCGTGAATTGCTGAAAATAAAGTTCAACAGGTTTTTTTATGCAACAGATTTCATTAAATTAAAGAGGTTTCAATGTGAAACTGATTCATCAAATAAATGACTATTTTCAAATAAGTGTAAATCAATTTTTTACTACCACACAATCTGCTTCACAGCTTTTTTGTTCAATTAATTATTTTAAAGCACCACTCACTGTAATTAGAATTACCATCCTATGGGCAGTTCCAGTTCAAAAAATTTCACACCTGTGGTAGTGATTTATTGAATTATTTACCGAAATACATAAATTTTTGTATGCACTAACATGCACGAAGGGGTAAAAATATAGTGGCGTGTTAAAAAATAGCTGCTTTAAAGGAGTGGAAGATTTTATAACTAAATCAAGCCTGATATAACCTGTGATAAACCACGTACAAAGTCTGCATTGAAATATGCGTTTTGTTTTATAATTTTCTTAAGGAATTTCTTTTTATTTCCAAAAAAATGCACTTGAACAATTTCCATTGCACAATTTGAGGGTGGTTTGCTCTGAATACAACTTATAATAATATCTGATAATTTTAAATGAATTTTTCTTGCGATATAAGAAATATCCCTTAATTCCTGTAATTGATCTGATAGAAATTAACAAACATTATATCTATGTATCCATCTGTGGCTAATAAGCTAGGGGCCTAGTAAGCAAATTTCCTTCTTCACATGCTATTTACTTAATGCCTTGGCAAATATTGGGTCATCAAATCAAATGGCAAATTGAACTCGACTACTACCTACATACTATGTTTAATAAACTTGAGTACATTACCTAAGTGCACACTGTAAATTTGCAAAATGGTTTCATTTGATCATATTATGCTGGAGGAAAGGTTAGTGGGACAATGGCAGTTTAAGTTTATTTGAACTAAATGATTTGGCTTTAGTATGATTAGTTTTAAATACAATTAACACAAAGCGTCAATGATATTTTTACAGTTAAAGTTTTAGAGTTTCATTGAATATTATAATAATTGATAATTGTGCAAAACATAATCAATTAGAATTTAATGTATTATTATAATTATTGTTTTGAATGAATTCTTGTCTATGAAAGTCAATTAAAATGTTTTTTGGTAGCCAAGCAGTTTTGAAGAATTTGCCAGTATTTCTCTAGTAATGTATCCCGCGATAGGTCGTTAGTCAAATATTAATTTTATATTCAAAAAGAATGCATTGAATTTGGACTAAAATATCCTCTTCGAACTAACCCGCATAAAGCATTTTATATTGAGTTATACACTGGAGAATCATAATATTATTTATCTTTTCTGTAAAACACTCAGTCGTTTCCTTATTTTTGTAGTTTTGTTATTTCCAGTCGGCAGCAATATGTTATTGTTGTTTGATAATAAAAACCACTTTACTGTCATATTTTTATTGGTATTAGATCCGAAATAAGTAACACTCGCATTCAATTAGATTATATTGAAAATGCTGAAGGATATAAAATTTTATTTGTCAGAAGCTGTATAAATTTTAAAGCGCATACTTTTTTTTGTATTCTCGATATTTTTCTGTAAGACATATGAAGCGTGTAAGATTAGTTTTGAAATATAGGCACTATCGACAAGTAGGCTCTGGAACGGAGATATCTTTTTCTCACCCTCCAAATGTCATTATAATAGGACGGTCAAGTTATCCATGGAATAATAAAAAGGGAGAGAAAAAGGACGATACTCTTCACTTTACGACAATTCAATTCCTTTTGGTGATAGATATCAGTATAATGTCAAGTTGATATGATGCATTTTATACTGAAATTTGATTTTTATTGTGTGGAAGTTCCACGTTATTTTAATTCCACTTCAGTGCTTTTGTCATGTTTTAAACGATTTTTTCTATAAAAGATCTCGGATTCATTGTGTGTAAGTACGACATAGTTACAGTTTGTATAGTCCTAAAGATTTAAAATAAAGTGGTCTCAAAGAATTACGTTTTCAAAGGATGTTTCAAAGAATTATTTAAAAAAAGAATTAATTGAATAAACAGACGAATACCTGATGACTCTGCTAACAAAAATTTAGTTATTAATAGGGTAAAAGTTATACTTCTGGCTTGATTCTGAATACGGCCATAAAGTAACAACTTTTCATTTCGATTATATAAACAAAATGTTAGAGATTCAACACGAATTAAAAGGCAGTCGACATGATGTAAGTGATGTACTTATGAGATTTAAACTTTCGGCTAATTTATCACTTTTAATTTAAGCAGCCCATTGACATTGCGGGTTTTAACAAAACAACGTAACTTCCTTAATACGTGAGTTTTCAGAGCGAATAAAAAACCAAAATGCTCAGAAAAGATCAATATTTGCCATTATCGACTAGTTTCTACTTTCATTCATTCACTCCAAAGATTGCCTCAAAAATTAAGAAAAAACCATTACTTTCTTTTTACCTCTTTATATGGTATAAGAACCAATTGCTTAAAATCAATTATAGGTCAAACCTGTTGTCCAAGAGGAAATCCATGTCAAACTTAGAGTAAATTTTGCCCGTTCCGATAATTTTGCCGGTGAGTGTATAATAGGAAATCCTACTACTATGGGTGAAAGATACACAGGGTGCAAATGAATTGAAAACATATTTTTAATCTGGGTTGAGCAGTTCCTCATATTTACCGACCAGTTGAAGCACTGAAAATTGCAATATTCTTGAACCTTCCAATTTCCAAAATTATGTATTTTATTAAGTTTAGAATATGAATTTCTGTCCGTAAATATAATAAAAATAATTGTGTGGCAAAGCGGACACAATTGCTGGTTTTGCCTACACAAGAGACTTTGTGGCCTCAGGCCTCAGCCTAATTCAGTAGAACCAGACCGAGGCATGGGTCGACATATACTGACAAATTAGGGACGAAATATTCAAGCATCTTATGATCCATATTTTTTACATGAGGTTTTTGCAAATCGTAAAAATTATTGTACCTAATATTGTTTTTTGAAATGATTAATTGAGTACTCAAAGTGAATTAAAATAAAATAAATAAAGGTGAGAGATGCATGATTAAAACCAATTTCAATGAACCAACATCCCCAAAAACAGAATAGAACCCTTACAAGATGATATTTTCGGCATTAGATGCATGTGCTCGTAGGAAAAATCCTTTTGTAAAGCCATGGTAATAAAACCTGATTCCTCGCAATTAACTATTTAGAAAAGACGCATTAAATGTCATATCTGGATGTTTTAAGACTGTTGTAATTTTTATAAGGGAATTATTTTCTGTTTGTATTCCTTCTTACTGTTACTAAGGACTAATCTCCCCAGTAAAGAATTTAAACGGATTATTATTTCTGTTTAGGGCCACAAAAAGTTATTAAGAGAAAATACACGTTGATGTAAAAGCATAAGTAATTAGGAAAAAAACAAAGGCAAAATTTTACTGTTATGCTTGTTTCAGTTTTACGATTTTCACTACACTAATTTTTGGGGAATCATTTTCATAATGGTGTAAACACAATATTTTAATGCTTAATCGTAAATTTTTACGCTTACGGCCGCTTATATTCCGAATTTATGTCTCCTTAGCATTGCCCGCCCCAACTATTAATGTCCCTACAAATTAGGCAATCTACATGTTTATTCGTAACAGTGGCGTATTTAAGACAAATTCAAAGGATATCGCAAATGTAATCCCCTCAAATTATTACGAGCCAAACAACGTTTTCAATTGCGATGAAACCGGGTTGTTTTTTAAATGTTTGCCAAATAATACCTAATTCAATTTTGCGATTTCTTTTGTTGCTTGTTGATTTTTTCTTTATATATTGAAAAACTCTCTATAGTACAATTTCGGTCTTTCCCTATATAGAGGTTCGACTGTATTATTTTTACTAGAAATTAGCCCCTCTATATTATATCTGATCTGATTAAAACCTTCAGTTCAAGTTAACCCAGGTTTGTTAAGACTTCTTTTAAGATTTAATTGATTCGAGATCGAATTAATTAAAATGCTAGCAAACTTTATTTATTTATTCTACAATTAATATTATATTGCCATTATTAAAAAAAAACTCGGTACGCCGCTGCAGGTTATTCCCCAGTAAACACACATACGTTTATTTAACGTTTATCATTACAAAACACCTTTCCAAAAAAAAAGTACATTAAATACGTACATTTTACTTTTATATGTCGCGCTTTTTCACGTTACAGAACACTAATAACGAAACGTTAGTTAAATGCTATATAAAAACGTGTATTGAACGTATTTATGTATATATATTCAACGGTGAAATCAAACGTTATTAAAACGGTTCTAAAATACGTTAATAATACCATTACACAAACGTTAATTATTAGCATTTAAAAAATGATAAATGTAGGTATATCTAATACATTTATATGATATGATAAATGCATTTATCATTTTTTAAAAGCTAATAATTAACGTTTGTGTAATCGTTTTAATTACGCATTTTAGAAACGTTTAAATATCGTTTGATTTCACGTTATTTAATGTGGCTTTTATATATTTTTGTAACGTGAAATATACGTTGATAAAATGTATGGAATAAATCAATAAAACTACCAGATTTCCATTGTTGGTTTGGTACAAAAGTTTGATTAAAAAATAATGCTCTTTTTGTTAAATAGTTAAACCAAAAAATATAAACATTTGAGTGTTTTTGGTGTTTTTTAATATTAAATATTGAATAACACAAAAAAACTGATTTTTGATTTGTTTTTAATATATTTACAACCAACAATCCAACTTTTTGGTTTAACGAGTTAGGATATTGGAGACATACTTTTAGCATCGAACCTTGTCCGTTATTTTATAAGGATAAAAACACTTTACATTTTTTGTTGTATATAATTATAACAAAATGTTCTAGAATCATCACTAGTGTAAAATGTAAGACAACAAATTGTCTATAAATATGTAATTTATAAACATAGGAACATTTGTTTTAATAACAAATAAAAAGTTAAATTAAGGAACAAATAATTCTTTCATATATTAAGAAGAATGAAATACAGAATTATGCTTTAATTTTGACTGCTTCTTAACCGCTTACGATAGGGAATTTTAATTAATTTAAAAAATCAATAAATCATAAATCTAATAAATAAATAATGCTTGCAAATCATTTTTCTGGTGTACGGGAAAGTTCAATTTGGCAGCTTGTGAAATGAAAAATGCATACATAGGTATTAGCATAATATAATTATAAATATTTCGAATGTAATGTTATTTTTGCTAGAAGCGTATAGATACTTTATACATTTTTAGGCAAAAGTAAAAGATATTTACTTTTAATCTAAAATTATATTTTCTGAGTGCAATAAACCAAACACCCAGTTAATTCATTGCATTGTAATTTGTCAATTTTAAATTTTTTTCCTGTGAATTTTTTCAAATTTTATAATCTAATTTTTATTAGTGTTCTAAAAGCAAAATATCGAGTGGTGTCGCTGGCTGATGAGTACAAACGAGTACGAAATATGCGCATATAGTAGTCTCTACTTGATATTATGAAACAACAAACTTCAATAGTAAGTAAAGTGTATTTTATTTTTTGCTCTTAAATACTGTGTTAATAACTTTAGTAAATTAAATTTTTTAACATCTGATGACATAAATTATGTATTTTTTGATTGCATTTCATATTTAAATGATGTATTTGGTTTTTTGTTGTATTTATAGGTATGTTCAGTTAATTTGATGCGAAAAATATTCATTTTAGTATTTATTTAGACAACTTGTGCTTTATATCACCATTATTAAAAAAAAAACTCGGTACGCCGCTGCAGGTTATTCATCTAACATCGCATTCATTGTTTCTGATATTTAAAATAATTTTTCGCACAATGCTCGATAATCTACGGGTAGAGTTTTGACGTAATCAAAATTTAAGTATAAACAGACCAATTAGAAGAAAAGAAAACAATTTGGAGGGTTCTTTTTAAGAAGATTATAAAATGTAAACTGCCAGTAAAGAGTGTTAGCTTAAAAAAATGTACAAAAGGAAATAAAAAGAATAAAAAATTACAACTTAAGCTCTATATAATTCTTTAAAAGACGACGCGAATTTTCTTTGTTTTAAATTATACAAAAGCTTAATGACTTATTGTTGCAGTAAGGCAAAGATTACGTAATTATACGGGATGTTTTAATGGGGAAAAATATTTAATAAGTATCTACCTAGGAAGGCAGATCATTTGCCGCATCTTTAGAAAAATGAAATATGATTTTGATTCCCAAGGATTTTAGAACTTTAATTATGTTAATGATACTACCCGATAAACATTTTCAATATTGCAAAATTGAAAAAATCTTTAAAAGTTAGCCTTATTCAATATTTTGTAGTAGAATCTATGTTTCAAATATTTTTGGGCCCAAGAGGCCATTAGCGTTTAGAATTCCCTGTATATTAACACAAATAATTTAATATGAGTATCGTTCTGCCATCTATACGTGAGACATTCGACTAACGAACATTTTAACTTTATAGAAAACTACAACAGCTCGTTTGCGATACGGAAAATCCATAGTAGATAGACTGTAAATTCATGCGTGAAACCGGTATAAATATCTGGATGATTTATTAGACTAGTAAATCCTTAATTGAAAGACTAATTGTTAATAAATACTTACATAACCAGTATATATTATTTATATATACATTTAACGTATTTCGTAATATACGAATTTAATTAATTGTTGTTTTCTAGCATTTTAATGAAAGTTATTATATAAGCTGTTTCAAATTATTACAAAAATCTGTAAGGGCTTCTTACATGTAGCGATAACCTGCCTTATTTTTCAACATATAATAATCTAGATCTTATTTTATCATTTAGCGGGTGGTTTTATAGAAAAAAGTTTCTAAATACTTAATAAATCTGTATTTAATACTTCCCAAAACTGGTAACAGTTCTTTATAGATTTTCTTCAGTCACAATCGGTATTCACTTATTCCATCGATTTATTTTATTTATTTATTTTCATCAAAATATATTATAAATAATTACACGGTCACAGTTTCGGTATAGTCAACCAGTATCGCTTCTATTCAGCTCGCGAGATACGTCAACAAAGTCAAAGTTGACGCAATAGAAATAGAAACAAGCCGACTGAATAAAGAATGTTTATTTTTTATTAGTTGTGCCTGGGCCCTAAAATATTAAGCGGGTGTAAATTAAGTAACACTAATTAATTATGTTTTGTTTCTCTAACCATTAAAATGTAATTATCTGCAAAATATAAGTTTATCTCAATCTGACTTAATAAAATAAATAAATAACATTTTAATAAATCATATTGACAAGTGCCAGCTCACCTCATACATTTTCTTACTTTTTAGTCTAAACAATTAAAAATTTACATGTTAATAATGGCTTATGAAAGTGCCGGTAGTAACGTAGAAATAACACAAGCTTTTATAGATTCTTTACAAAGTGATTTCAAGAGCCTTTCATCAGAGTCCAAGAAGAAATATCCACAAGTCAGAGAAGTAAGTTTTTATTGTGTTCTTATGATTACCTCATATTAATGTCAAAGATTACTTAATGGTATTGTCATTACAATTTTTGAAATATTATTTTATTTCTAGGCATGCGAAGAAGCTATAGGAAAGTTAAAGACTGCATTCTCAGCTCCACAAGCTAATATTTACTACTTAGTTAATCAGATTATTTATCCACTATCACAGGGTTGTGAAACTAAAGATGTCAAGCTTATTAAAGTAAGTATATAATATTCGCACAGTTGAAATTGAAAATCCAGTAGCTAATTATAATGTCTTATTTTAGTTGTGCCTCCAGATTATGCAGAAACTCATAACACACCAATTAATCGATCAAAAAGGAGCTGTTTACATAACAGATACATTATGGTCTTTAATGGAACTTGGTATAGAAGAAGTGAAGATTTTACAGTCGGTCACTTTACTGTTGACTACAAATACTGTTGTACATGGAGAGACGCTTGCAAGGGTAATGTTAAATGTTTTAATGATTCGATAAAAAGATTTTTTCCTTCATTTCCTATAATATATGGTTAATTTTTTAGACGCTTGTCCTATGTTTTCGATTGCACTTTGCTAAAAACTCTACTACAATAAACACAGCTGGTGCTACTGTAAGACAACTGGTTAATTTAGTATTTGAAAGGGTTCTTGCTGAGGATGAAAACTTATCGAAATTGGAAACTGCGTCAAATTCTAAACCACCAGTAAATTTTGAGGAATTAAAGGCACCCAGTGGGACGCCACCAAAAGGTTTGATATATCTTGTTGTAGCTGTAATAATAATTGCATTATTGGCACATGTATGAAACTTCTTTAATTCGTACATGAGAGATAGGAGCAAGTGGAAAGGCCGCTATAAAATTATTTTTTTAGGATTACCTCCTTGTGCTGGCGATGCATATTTACTGTTCCAAGATTTGGTGCAACTAGTAAATGCAGATCAACCATATTGGTTGATTGGAATGACTGAAATGACGCGAACTTTTGGATTGGAACTGCTGGAATCAGTTTTAACTCAATTTTCGTCAGTGTTTTACAAGGTGCTTAGGCCTCTACTTTTCAGTTCCAGCTGGAACTAGCCGGATTATATTCTTGTTGTTTTAGAATCCGGAGTTCAGTTTCCTACTGAAAGAACGAGTTTGCGCATTGGTTATTAAACTTTTTTCACCTAATATAAAATACAGAAGCAATGTTCCAACAAGTATTCAACAAGCAACACCATTTGAGAAACCGTATTTTCCTATTAGTATGAGACTGTTAAGAGTTGTATCGATATTAATACAAAAATATCACAGTTTACTGGTTAAGTCTTATTTATTACATCCAATTTACTTATTAAAAGATTACATTTTTAGGTAACCGAGTGTGAGATATTTCTTTCTCTGATTGTCAAGTTCCTGGATCCCGACAAACCAACGTGGCAACGATCATTAGCATTAGAAGTTCTACATAAGATGACAATACAACCAACGCTGTTAAATTCGTTTTGCGAATTTTACGATTTGAACAAACATTCCACTAGTATATTTCAAGATATTGTTAATTCGTTAGGTGCCTATGTACAATCACTTTTTGTTAGTCCACAACTTCAAATGGGCAGTGGATGTAAGTTTGATGGAAGTTTATTAATTTCGTTTCTATTTCATAAATTTTAGTGCCAATAACACAAGGACAGCCACCGGTATTTTTGGGAGGGATTCCGGCTGGACCAGGAGTTTCACCGCAACCCGGGTTTCTGTTGAGAGGTGTTTGGCTGCCAATTGTTGTTACGTTTCCCACAGGACAGTCAAAATCTACATAGTAAGTACACTTGAAATCATTTTTATGATAATTTGTCGAGCAGCAGGATTGATCAGTGTTTGTTACTCGAACCCAAAGGAGATCGTGGATGTGTTTGCAAGCTTCTTCTGTTGTTTCACATGTGTTTGATGGTGATTTGGGATTAAACCAGATGCGGAGTGTTGACCACCGGCTTCGTGGAAGACGGTGCGAGCAAATTTTGGGGGATAATTTACAGGCCTGTCTCAATTCTGTGTAATTTTTCTAGGGTGTTTGAAAATGTATTGAAATAAATACTATCTTAAACAGTCAGGCAACAGGAAATTCGACATGACATTCCCATATCAGCTTACGATCTGGCATACTACCCAAAGACTTCACTAGATCCGTATCGCATTCATCCGTTTCACAAAGTGAAAATATTGTTGTCCGCATTCATGCAAAGTTTATTTGCTGAAAAACATTCACCAGCTCTTGATTGAGCGTTGGCCATGTTGGTGACGAACATCACACGATAAGTCAACGTTGAGGATAGTTGAATCATCAGCAAACAGTGTCAAATCTTAACTGACCATCGTTGTTACTTTTCTATTACTCAGATACGCATTCAGCAATTTAACTGAGTCTGTATTCAATCCATATCGTTCGTTTAAAAAGTGCACAGCAATTATTTCTAATTCTTTCATGTTGAATTTATTTGTTTTTACTTTCAGTTTAGAAATGTTGGATAAAATCGAACCGCCAGTCGTTCCTGATGGATACGGAATTTCAGTGGCATACGCTTGTCTCATGGAAATAATACGGTCACTCCAGATAACAATAAATCCTCAAAAACAACCAGATGACGTGTCTGATACACCACTAAAGGAAAATAGTAAAGAACTTAATTGCCAGTTGATAAACTCGAGTTGGTGTGGACTTTTAGCTGCTTTAAGTCCGTTAATTGATGCCAGCACAGATGAGGCTATAACTGAAAGTGTGCTGAAATCTATTCAAACATACACAGCACTTTGCGGATTGTTAGATTTAACGACTCCACGCGATGCGTTTATAACGGCTATTTGTAAGTCGTCGCTACCACCGCATTATGCGTTAACTGTATTAAATACTGTTACTTCTGGTGTAAGCTTAAAACAAGGACCTATAGGCGAAGGACAGAATATTGTAATGCAGTATGGGGAGAATGATTTCAGGCAGCAGGTTGTCGCAGTTGGTACTCCATTACCAACATCTTCCGTGCCGGTAGGCACTCAACAAGGCCCTGTCATGCTTACAGCTAAAAACCTTCAATCTATGAGGGCATTACTTAATCTTGCACATTGTCATGGTAGCATCCTCGGAACTTCCTGGCATTTGGTTTTAACTACGTTACAACATTTGGTATGGATTTTAGGACTGAAACCCTCCACAGGTGGAAGTTTGAAAGCTGGACGAACATCATCAGATACGAATGCTGTTATAACAACTTCTGTTATGGCAGACTTACCAGTTCTCTCTACTATGTTAAGTAGATTATTCGAATCTAGTCAGTTTTTGGATGATGTTGCTTTACATCACTTGATCAATGCATTGTGTAAATTATCTCAAGAAGCAATGGAATTAGCTTATTCAAATAGAGAACCATCACTCTTTGCGGTTGCTAAACTTTTAGAAACAGGTTTAGTGAATATGTCTAGGATTGAAGTACTTTGGAGACCACTAACTAATCATCTGTTGGAAGTTTGCCATCATCCTCATATTAGAATGCGGGAATGGGGAGTAGAAGCAATAACATACCTAGTGAAGGCAGCTTTACATTACAAACACGTAATTCCATTAAAAGAAAACCAAAAAATGCAGACACTACTATTGGGACCACTATACGAATTGTCTTCAGTGCCACATGGCGATGTACGCCAGCGACAGTTGGAATGTGTCCTACAAATATTACACAGTAACGGGGAAACTCTCAGTCATGGTTGGCCATTGATACTCGGGATTATAGGAGCTGTGAATGATCAACATGGGTAAGTTCCTTTCCATCTGGGCTTTCTCCCCGGGCTCCCCTTTTAATCCCATTATTCTTAGGAGCTTCCTAAGTAAAATGTACAAACTGTTGTTTTATTTCAGGGAAAATTTGATCCGGATCGCATTCCAGTGTTTACAATTAGTGATAACAGATTTCCTTCCCGTAATGCCATGGAGATGTTTACCCCAATGCGTAGATACAGTTTCTAAATTTGGTTCGCAGACTCAAGAGTTAAACATATCACTTACTTCCGTTGGATTAATGGTAAATAATTCATTTAAACGAATATTTTGATAATAATATTCTGCAATTGTAGTGGAATATTTCGGATTATTTTCACCAAAATCAAGGAAAATTAAGCCAGGCATCAGCGGAGGATGTTACGGTTTTCCCAGACTTTCCAGGTAATTGATTTATTGTATCAGGGTTCACATCTGTGTCCTTTATTGTCATCATTTGTGAATTATATAGACAAACTTTTCTAGGAACTTTGAACATGCCGAGTTTCGACAAACTTTGGATGTGTCTTTACGCACGACTAGGTGAGCTTTGTGTGGACAGCCGACCAGCAGTTAGAAAATCAGCTGGCCAAACTCTGTTTTCCACCATTTCGGCTCATGGCGCACTTCTGAAGCAGTCAACGTGGCAAGCAATGATTTGGCAAGTGTTATTCCCACTTCTGGATAAAGTTAGGACGCTATCCAACTCCGCTAGTTCTGAGAAAGTAGATGCTGGAGGAAATATATTGATCCATCATACAAGAAATACTGCTCAAAAACAATGGGCTGAAACGCAAGTTTTAACGCTTTCGGGAGTTGCTAGAGTGTTTAATAATAAAAGACAGCTGCTTCAAGCGCTTGGAGATTTTCCAAAGGCATGGTCAATATTACTAGAGTTTATCGAGAATGCCGCGTTAAGCAAAAATAATGAAGTTAGTATTGCAGCTTTAAAATCGTTTCAAGAAGTGTTGTTTCTCAGCAAAAACCAATCTGACAATAAAGTTCTGATCGAAGATAAAGAGATTTGGACCGTAGCTTGGAAAATATGGATAAAAATTGGTACTGAAGTTACAGCACCGATAATAGAAAACGAATCCCATATTATTGATGATTTCTACATTCCGAGTCAAACGTTTTTAACAGCCTTAATACAGATATTTCCAAATGTATTTCAGCATATTAAAAACAACTTTAATTTGAACGATCTTAAACAATTAGGAATTGTTCTATCAAACACAGTTAGTGTACCTGTTTTTGGTGAAACAACGCCTTACATTATCGCTGTTTCATCAGATTTAAGTTTATCTCCATTACATGATGGTATCTTACATGCTGTAGAATTATTACAGAAAGAAGCGTTGCAGCGAAATGACAGCAAAATGATTCCAGATATTTTTAAACTCCTACTAAACTTTTCAAAATTTACTTGTTCTCCACCGTCGTATTCGAAACTAGACAACAAAAACAAAGTGTCAGATTGGATAACGATGAACTATATACCATTTGGAGAAAAAGCGACTAATATGATAGTAAAGCTTTATGAAAAAACACATGATAATCCTGAAGTTATTAGTGGAAACATATTATATGAAATCGTAAAAACACTACATACGCCGTTAGGATTGAAATATCGTTGTGCGGCCAGTAGTGTATGGAAACTAGCTGCAACTAGTTTAATAAGTATTTTAAAGGTTGGACTGAAAGTCGCTAGGTCAAACGGTAATCAATTCGTATCAATGTGGGGTGAATTGGCCAGTACACTAAACGACTTCCTGTTTCCTACCAAGTAAGTATTTTATCGTTCTAAACGGTTTCCCAAAAGGAATGATAATAATAATAGCAACAGATTTACCCCTTTACAGGACAATATACAATTAAATTTCTCTAAAAAATAAATATACTAGAAACTACAAAGAAATTAGGTACCCATTAAAGACTTTAACAGAATGAATGATGAGTTGGAAATTTAAGTAAAATATTTGTTCTCGGTCTTGAGCAATAAAAATTCTGACTCGTAAAGTGTGGAATGGTGTTTCAGGACAATCAGCATTCCCATGCAGTATTGTGACAATTTAAATTAGCGGATGTTGTATACACCTAGAAAGAAATCTGTCCAAGTGAACTCCGATTTTGTTATTTAAATTGTACACGGGTACGATAATAAGCTTCACGAGCGGCTTTTACTTTTAGGTTTTAATTGATGAAAGTACAAACCAAGAATATCAAACTAAAATAAAATTAACTGATCTTTATGACTGTGGATCGTTGTATACTTTATATATGTCACCGGTAACTTAACACAATTTATTTATTGAAAAAAAAACACTCTTTCAGTGACCCTTTTGTTTACTAAGATAGCTAAAGCTTTCCCGAATTAGAAGCTTTACTTCAAATAAAAACAGGCTAAAAAAACAACAATTTAATTAGAAATAATAAACAAAATGAATAACATTAAAAAAAAATAGATATGAATAAATAAAAGGAATAAAACATGAAAAGAAAATGAAAATCTAAGGAAGAAAATATTAATTTCCACATAAAACTTTGACTATAATTGTAATCTGACAATTATAACAGACTAGATGAAGATATTTTGTGGAGCAGTCTTTTTGATTTATAAACATAATGAAGATTTATAGCTGTCAATTTTTAATATTTTAGTTGTGTATCAGGTCCTGGCGACAAAGGCTTAGACGATATGGTTTCTGATGAGATAATAGACTGTCAAACAATTGAATTACTTAGGAATGAAATATTGCCATATTCAAATAGTGTACCTAAAGACTTTATAATGCAAGTGGTAATATTATTAAATAAAGGATCAATACATTCAGCGACAAATGTTATGAATGAGAATGAAATTGAACTGACATTACGTGAAGACTTTGCAAAAACGTGCTTTGAGACTTTATTGCAGTTTTCGTTAATAGATGGTGATTATAATGATTTAGTTGTTAATGCTGATAATAAAAAGAATGGTATTGCTGGGCAACTAGCAGTAACATCGCTTCTATTTAGGTTCCAAGAGGTTCTCAAGAAATATATTGAGGATGAGAAACTTAGTGGAAAATGTCCTTTACCTAGGTAAGTTTTTTTCATTTCCCATTACAAATTGTGTAAATCATGCTTAAAATGTATGTATGGACCACCCTGTATGCGTATTTTCATTCATAAACTGTTATCGAGGTCTCCCTTACATACTGGACACTTTTTAGTAATACGCCGTCATCAAATTAAGCATCGGTTTTGATTAACATACCCCTTTGTCTTGCTTTAAAACTCAGGATAAAACTTTGGAGTTGTTATGAATATTACTGATTACCTAAAAGTTTTACGGGATTCCTATCCCACTTATAATTGGTATGGCTTTCAGGTACAGACTCTCAGAGATATCCTTCGTGCTAAAGGCTCTTACAACGCTAATTATATCAATGAAAAAAGCAACTTCAGTGAAAGGTAAGTTGTTCGTGTCTCATCAGACTCAAAAAACTTTCGTTATGAAGAACTTTGAAACTTTATTTGAAAGGATTATTTCAATCTAAGCGAAGTTTTTAGTTTACTATTTTTTAATAGTTACTTTCTTATACAACATTGACGTTTTGTTTGAAATATTTGATAGATTATAATCTGCATATTTTAAACTGAAGTATATCTCTAAAAATATTTTAAGAAACGTTATTTAACGTGTTTTTTTTTTCTTTTTTTGTGATAGAAAACTTCTACTGGCAACTGAACTTACTTAAACAATATCAAATTTATACTAGCCAACATTTTGCTGATCATCCTGTATGTTTTCAATAGAAAAGATAAATCCCGATGTTTCTGTAAATAAAACTAAATTTACTTGACTTAAATTTTGTTTTTCAAACAATATTAATAAAATTTAGCAGATTGTTTGCTTTGACTTTTAAAAATAATTAGTCCTTGACGCTTCACGAGATTCTTTGACCTGAAAATATACGTTTTGTTAATAGATGACACTACTGACTTAATCAAGCAAAGGCCCTCTTCTTCCACTTAATCCAATTTGATAGTATAGTACTAAAGCTGGATTTCAAAAATTCAGAAACATTTTCCCAGTTGGCTCGAATATCCCATAATAGACATTTGTACTTTGGACACACTGTATATCATTTACTTAATTGAAGTAAAAACTGTAATTCTAGGAAACTAACGCGAAATTATAATTTTACTATTTAATTCTTCTCACGCTGAAATAACTTTTTTAATGAATGATAATTCAGAAATAACAAAGCGCTCTGTTTTATAAAACAAAAATCTTTTGAATAAAGTTTCAACACAAACTTCTACTAGGCAAATCATACAATAAATTTTTCTGATTAATTAATTTTCATGATTGAATTACCAATAATTAAAAGCAACTTTTTTATAGAAGACAATAAAGCCTGGGAGCAACTTATTGGTTTATATCCCTATTTAGTTGAATGTACAACTACGACTTCCCAACAAGTGTTGCGGCCACTCAGAGAGGCTCTATTTCAATTTTGTGATTTACTGCAGCCACCATTAAACAGAAATAACAACGTAATTAAAAATTAATGTGATTGAAAGCTTTTATACACAAATAATTTATTTTCGTTATAGTTCTAATTTATTCAAACAGCAATAAATTCAATTTGTTTCGAATTTCATATAATGAAATTGGATAGTTGTACGAGTTTTTGTTGCATATTTTATTATATTTGTTGGTTGTATTTGTTTACTATTTTTTTTTTCATTGTTTTTATATAATTGCAGCATGTCTTTGAATGGCGAAAGATTGGTTGTTTCTCATTATTTTAATACTTATATCAATATGGCCCAAATGACGTAAATAAAATTATTATTTTTATGTAGCAGTTCAAAAAATGATCATGATCGCGTAACTCTATGATTTATGTAAAAACTTCCTTAATTCATGTTTTTTTAGTCAGTATGTTATTGGCATAAATAGACTCAATATTTGTAGTTTTAATGTGGGATTATAACTTAGCTACTAAAATATCATCAAGTTTTGAGTTTGGGTTGTGTATAAAATTTATCGAAGCCAACTTATTTCTTTATATAAGATTTAAAATAATTGGAAACAATTACTTAAATTTCAAACACTCCAGTTTAGAAACGCTCGCCATATACAATTATTTATCAATTTAGTTGTAACTGTATTTTAACAGAAGTTGTATTCAAGTATTACACACAACTATGACCTGGTATTGTTTCATAATTATCACCTAGATATAACTAATTATTGTTTTAATTTACCCTTTAACTATAATAGGTAGGTACCTTATAAACCCTTTATTAACTTTTAAACGTGATGTCTCATTATGAAATGTAAAAAAAAAGAGACAAAATTAATATGTTCCGCTTTCTGTTGGGATTAAAAGAACTGTTTTGGGTTGACAGCACAAAGATTGAGGTGTTAAATTCATTACACTCGTTTATATAAATGTCTTACGTATGTAGGAACGTGACACTGGAGTTGTCAATCGATCACAGTTTAGAGTAAATAAAATTCTACGATAGAGCGCGCTGATAGATAAAGAAGTACAACAAAAATATAAATAATATAATATATAGATTATTAACTATAATATATAGCCATTTGATTATTATCATATTACTTCCACATTATTGGTTGTGTAATACTTGCATACAATTTTGATTTTGACAGTATTTTAATAATAATAATAATATTAATTAAATATTAATAGAATATCAGAGACCTTTTATCAACATTCACAATATAATCCATATAATTATCGTACCTTTACCTCTAATATATAAAACATATTGATACAACAAACTGATAATTGGTTTCTATGAATGTGATTTTGTTTTAATTTAATAATTTGTTAATATTGATAATAATTATTTTGTAGCATGTTAGATTTTCAAATTTTTAGTGGAAATAAATAAAACATAATATTGATGGTTGTTTTATTATTTTATTTCAATTTAAATAAATTAACTTTATCCATTTCGATATAAATGAGCTCTATTTCTTAGATCATTTTCATTTAATATTTATTTATGCTCCATACAATAATCGAAATATGTATTACTTTTTCATCATTTTTACTTATGTCTGATTAAGTTTTAGATTTTATGTGGTCACAGATAGTTCGACGAATAATTTTTCTTTTGGGGTAGGGCATAAATCTTACAGAAACAGATCTTAATGATATTTAGAAGCCTTGTAAGCATTCATACCACCAGATATAAAACCAATGCCTGGCGACTATTGACACCCTAAAAAGTTTCGTGAATTCTTATTGCAAACAGACTAATAGTTAATAATAGGGTATTCTTAAAATTTCTCATAAAAACAAAACTTATACTACTTAGCTATATTGAATGATTTATTCGAATTTACAATTAAATAGTTAAATAAATAAATAATCTACATACAAATCAATAAGTAACTTAAATTAAAATTAGTCAATAAATACGCTTAAGATTGTGCCTATTCTTCCACAGATGTCGCTTCCGTGGTTTCACTATCATTTTTCTCTGTCACTGCAGATCCACTCTTATTGGAATCAAATGTCAGTCCTAATAGGTTCCCCAAAAATGCCAACCCTTGTTCTGCCGACTCATTTACCACAGCTAGAAGATCTCCACTAAGTAATTCGGGCTCATTGCTAAAAAAATATTCTGTTATGTCTCTTCCACCGTTTTCCTTCATTTCACAAACTATTTTTCTTACGCTTAAATAAACAGAACGACGCCGACGATCCAAAACATACAAATACAGTTAAGTAAGTCAAAGATAGAAATCATCATAAATAATTATTGCAACGTTGGACAAGAATATAGTAATAATTTAAAACAATACGATTCTGGTAATTTACAAAGTTAAAATGTTAGAAATATCGAGAAATCTTTCATTACAGAAAGCCGTAATTTATTTTTTTTGTATGAATATAGAATCTTCAAAGTCGGTATAAAGGAATATGTACATAATATCTAGGAATGTTTTTGGCATAAGCCGGTAAAATTTAGAGAAGTGGCAACTTCGGTTATGAACGTTTTTGGTTTTACACCTTTTTTTTCAGGAATTCGGGACTTGTCACTTCTATAACCAGTTTTAGCGAGGTAGATAGGTATGTCAAAATTTGTCATTTCTGTTATTTTCACTTTGATAAATTTAAACAAAGTGGGGAAGGAATAAAATAGCGGTTTGCTACCATAAAACTCAATTTGCTCTATAAAATTCAGGAGCTTTTATAATAGAAACATCTTACACAATGCAATTCAGCAAAATGGACACAACTCAGAGGTGGGCAGCAAAGAGACCACTGTAGTAGGTACCTAATATTAAACTCCTTAATGAAAATGGAAATACATTACATCTTGTAATTTTCGTAATCAAAGCAACAATACTTAGGTATTTGAGCTTTATAACCAAACAATGTTTACGAAAACAAAATAATAATATTAAGTTATCTCAGAAACTAGCTTGAAATGTTTGGGTAGTTACCTACATTACAAAAAAATGGTAATTTACATTTCCTCTAGATTGGAGTCTAACTAGCTGCAAAAACTAATTGGTAGGGCTTCAATAATTAGGCATATACCATAAAGAGGATTTCATGTATATCTACTCTTGTACCCTGTTGTAAATTATACATTCAAAGGTTGTCCTCTGCCCTTCCTACCCTGATTAACAGGCTGAAATATTCCATTTTAGAATTAGTTAGGAAATCTAAGACGGATGAAAAACTGATGCATAATATTCCTAAAGCAAAATTAGGGCTACGTCAGTCAGTGTGTGTTTTCCGCCTATTTTCCAATATATACATTTGGAAATAGTGTGTTGATCTGATTACTAGCTTTACATTTGCCAAGAATTTGGTTTCCAGATACATAAATATACATTTTTAATATCGATTGAACTTCCAGACCTCTAAACACAGATTTTTCTTATAAATATATCTATAATATCATTTGATGCAGTATAGAGGAAGCGATTTGGAAGGCTTATATGAATATTTAAATATGACCGTAGATAGCTGGCATGCAGAGCAGAATATCCAATCGGCGTTCATATAACTTCACCTAAGGGTCTTGGATATAATGCTTCTTTACAAAAATTCAGGTTTTATTAAAGAGAAGGTTTGACTTTATTTATTAGCGATGGATTTATAGATTTAATTTTTTGACTAACGAACGATAGATCTAGACACAAATGAGCTTTAGCCCGAGAAATTCCACAAAATATCTTTAGGGACTTACATAAGCAGGATTTTTAACAATTCAACACCTATTAAAAAAAAGAAGTGAGATCTAAACAAACTTACTGTGTATTATTCTGTGTTGTAATCGGACTTTCAATACTGTCAAATATAGTCGAATTGCTCTTTTCCATTGTCATACCATTTGGCCCCATTATAAAGCAACCAATTTTAAAGCTAGCTGTTACATCCCCTAATAATTTTGGTTCTAAATTGACACATCCTTGCAAACCATCTTGATAAGATTGTAGATTAGAAAATCTAGCACAAACGTGCGCTAAACTGCCCAAAAGGGACATGCACGTTGGATTGGGATTGGGACCTTTAACTTGTTCGCTGTGCAAGAGATTATCACCGTAAGATACGTTTACCATTAATCCTTCACTTTGATTTATGTACCTCATTTGAACACATCCTAAAAATGAATACATACGTGTAGGAACATTATAGATTTAATATTGTGCATTACTTTGATAAATAGGGGTATCTGGTAGTTGTCCATTAAATAGGTAGGTTTTAAATATCTTCTTTTTGTGCAGAAAACAGAGAGATTCGTAAAATGTAGAGGTTGCAGATGTTTGACTAATTTTAGATTATGTAATATGTAAAAATTGGTTGATCATTACTCGAAGACACTAACTGCTTTTGCACTGAATGCTGACTTAAAATGGATCTGGACTCAAGCCAGTTTTCTGTTTATACCTACTCCAAATTTAATTAATTTAGTTTATCATCATTTATACTGTTTAGCTGCCTTAATTATTAAGAAGAAGAATATCTTCAATTTCTGTTTTCGATACCTAAACCACATAAAACTTATTTATATTTATAAAAGAACTCATTTTGACATACCCGGTCCACCTAAATCAATATAAGTCAAATTGAAATCAACACAACACACACACATAGGTCCCAAACATTGGCATGTTTTCGGATTGGTTTCAGGGTTATCCTGCCTCTGCTCCACGTTTTCATCAACATCTGTCCATAAGTAATCTGAAAAAAAAATATTGTGTCGTTTTTTGCAAATTATTTTCCTATGCTTTGAAGTCAGCAAGACATTTCTAAAAGTTTTAACAATGTAATAGAGTCGCGGTACAAATATAATATGTAGACAGCTTTTACGTGAAGTTCTATGCTAATCTAATTTAAACTATGAAAGACTTAATACATCTCATAAGTTTATATTTTATTTTTACAACAAAATGTTTTTATATACTTTTTATAAAGAAAAAGATATTAAGAAAATCTTTTGGGAAACTTTCCAAACTAATTTCTGTTCTTTTATGTAACTTAGAACATCTTAAAGAAAGAAAAACATGTTAAGTATTATAAATTAATATCATAATTATTGTAGTGAAGTTTCATTTTAAATTATCGCTTTAAACCCTTTAAGTTTTAACCATTATTTAACTTAAATTGTGAAAATAAAAAATTGTTCTGTTAAGGTATACTAAGTAGATATAAATATAACATTATAAACCTAAAATCTTGAGGAACAAATCACTTCTATTGTGTATTCACAAAAATGCTTCCAAGTAAAAAATACTAATACAAATAAAGTTCTAGAAAAAATGGAGTTAGGTTTAAAAATTTCGAAGCTTCTTTCAAAAATCACGAAATTTCCAAATGGTATTGGTAGTTACCTTAAAAGAGAAAATACAAAACGTTTTTGTGAAACTCCACGGCTATGAATGCCCAGGATCTTTTTAAAATTTTTACTATTTTTGCTAAAAAGAAAATTAAAAAAAAAAACAGTTAATAGTATAGTACTTATATTTATTTTAAATCTGTACTTCGCTAAACTAATACCTAATTGTTATAAGACTATCTTTAGATGTTCCGCGTGCATTCTTGAGCGTATTAATTTTATTTAATAGTGCCGTAAGCTTAATTTATTTGACATTGCTTACCTAATATATTAGCAGCTGTAGTAACATGCGAGTAAGTAAATAAAGTTATGGCCATTATAGTAAGCACCCAATTTGTCATTGTTAACTTATTGAATTTGCGTTGGTCAGTATAGAACCGTAGGATACGCCAGCACTTAGTAGGATAGAATATTATGGTATTATACACGACACACGACTTTTTAGAAGACGGTTTTAATATTAAGAGCAGTACTTCAGTGACGGAACTAAAGTGGGAAAGAAAAGTCACAAGTCAAGCGTAAAAATGTAAAATTCATTACATTTTGTTGTATATATGATGCACAAGAAATCCAACTGTTTCATGTAGCTACCTACATGTTAACAAAAGACATGTCCGCCTTCTTACTGTTCTTGTTAAGATGATTCCACAGAATACCAGTACCGTTTCAAAAATTTTAAATAACTCACTACTTGTTTCAATATTTACCAAACTAAGAGGCTGCCTTGTTTTCAAACACTAATAGAATACAAACTTGTAACGCAGTCGTGTAGTCTCTTCACCTTGACCAGAAGATATCTTTCTCCCTTTTTTCATGAAGTTGATGATCTCTCTAAGAACCAATTCCCTTGCTCCAAACCGCTTTAGGCACAAGCTTGATATTTCGAACGAATTCTTGCGATCATCCTTAACGTTGGAGGTAACACGTGTATTAGAAGCAAGAGTTTATTTAGATATACACATTCAAAGCTCTAGCAGCTATCTACACGGAAAAAAAATGTGCATGTCGCATGTTTCAAGTGAGCAGTGAGCATTTAATGTGTTTACTTTGTTTTCTCAAATCATCGTTTCTAAATAACATGTTCTTGTCTTTAAATTTAATAATTTTAAACTAAGATCATCGAAATATTCACATCTTCTTCCAATTTGAGCATAATAAAATTTCATATCAAACTGATAGTTTTGTTTTAGGTACTTATAAGAAAGAAATAATAAATTTAATCTAAGCAATTAGGTGATTTTATTATAAACAAATATTTTTTAATTAAACAGACAATCATTTGAACTAAATAATTAGTTTTAAAGTCATCAAATTTAAGATATAATTTCAAACTATTTCAGCATCAAAAAGAGGATCGAATCGATAAAGGACAACGGAAAATTAATTACATAATTTTCATTGTCTCCAAATATGCATTAATCAAGTATCTAAAATTGTCTTCCGCTAAGGACGACTCTGTATATTTCACGATTTGCACAAAAACGCAATTTAAATAAGAGTCTATAAACATTCAATTCATATATAAAAATTACTTTCAGATGTTAAATTCTCTTGGCCTGTCACTGAGCCAGTGGTCTTTGGCCGCTATCAAGGTTATTAGGTAACCTACATTTTCCTCTAGTCCTTCACCTTGCGCACTCTTCTTCACATCTGGTTTCTTCCTACTTTCCATTTTGGCAGGGGCGATTAATAAGTAAATATTATTCATTTCACGTATTCAAATGAAATACAGATTTGAAATTTTTAAGTAGTATGCCACTTTATTGCATACTGATATGCTTATATTGCTAAAATACCGTTAAAATCGAGGTACTAAATTATTTTTATTATTTTGTATTATTTTTTGAAGAAAATAATAAAATACAGCAGGATCCATTAAATGTTTTGGATACTAGGGATATTATAAAGGTTTAATTAATGTTTCTAGAAATGGATTAATTTAATAAACAGACATTAAGGTTTAAAAGCTAAAGAGAATGTAAATTCGAACGTCATCAAGTCATCGATATCTAATCAAAAGAAAAGTTGTGAAATAGATTTGGATAAAGCTCCTAAGCCTAAAACAATAATGGATTAGAGGGGAATGAAAAGGCCTAATCTGAAGAGAAGTTACTGTTCATCGGACCACGAATACAAATACTTAACATCATCTGACACAACTGACACCGAATTACATAAAAACTTTAGGTGCTACTAATTGTTATGTACATAATTATGATTAAAGTTCTTGGCTTAATCTAGAAAAACCTTAATTTAAACATTAAGGTTTAAAGCAATTTATCTAACATGCATTCTTCAATTAGAGGTAAATTCTTCAACGTAAAATGTACTCATTATGCCAAAAATACTGTTAACTTTATTTTCTACAAAAATACGTTTCCCTTCTAGTTAAAAAGAAAATTTACTTTTTTGTTCTTGTGTGTAATTGAAATCATTAGGCCGGATGAGATTTCTCCCAACAAAAAACGTAAAATTCAGGGGGATAGTTAAGTACTTCTTGAATTAGAATAGCTGCGTTTAGTTTAGAACAACATTAAAGATTTATAAATCAAATTACGGAGAGAAAATTCCATTTCGAACTAAATTGTTTCCATAATTTATACATAATCCAATTTGTATTATAACAGAGACTAGACAAACTTATTGAAATATATAATAGGCATACAACAATTTCGTATAACTGAACTTCTCCTATCAAATAAGGCAGACAACCATAATGTATATTGTATTAAATATACCGGATGAGCATGTATTTGATGACCGACATACCGTGGTGCTTCAAACCCCTCTTCTTCTTGGACACGCTTCTTCAGAAGAATAATTCAATACTAAGAACTATTTTAAGCAGACAGACACTGTTATTCGTCAGGTGCACTTGTAATTAATTTGTTTAAATAGTGCCGGAAGCAATATTTATTGGATTATTGTTGTTTATTTCTTCGGTAAGTAACGTTACTTTCTAACATTTTTATTTGTAAACAATCATTGGACAATATTTAAAATTGATTAAAGTTTTATTTATTTTTCAAATTATGTAACTTTCTTAAAGTGCTTGTCGACTTTTTAGATAGTTGAATTTTACTCCAAATTAATGTTATCACAATAAGGCACAATCAATTTGTATTACAAGATTATTAATTGATCTTTTCTTCATGTGTTTTAAAAGTAAAATTCAACCGTTTCTCAAAAATGTCTCAAAATTTCTACGTAATAAATAAAACTATTGCTTTTATTTTAATGTGATTAAGGATATAAAAGGATATTCGTGTAAAAAAGGTCCTTTGCATCCGAATATATTACAATGTTCATATTACGTATAATGTTTGAGGACAGTATAATAATTCAACAAAAGCACCGCATGTATAATATGTAGAATATGCAAACGTTGAATTGGAAGCTAACATAATTAAATTGCAATTTTCAAGTTTGTAATAAATTAATAAATATTCATATTAAATTTTTGACCAAATTATAATATTATGTTTGTGCGTATTGTATTTTATATTTAATCGGTATTATTGCTAAAACATGAATTGCCTTTTCTGGGAAATTAATGAATATTATGCCGTATAAATACCTATCGACAAAGGACTGTAAAATTTAATCAGCATCACTGATTACTTATTTCATTATTATAAGTCTGTATTGGAAAATCAAGATTAAGGTACCATTTTGAAGTGTTAATTATTCAGTCCTCTTCCGATTTTCAAGAGTGAAATGTCATAAAAACGATACTTTCACTTTCTATCTTTGACGTATGTTGTAACCAGGTGATTCTTCTTTGCAAGGAAATCCTGTTTTACTTCTCGAAACAGGTTAGTGCTTAAATCTGGTGAAACCATTAATTTATCTGCACCTTTGTTACTGTTTATTATTATATTATTCAGTTATTTATATTTGGTTCTATTGCATTAGTAAAGTACATTTCAGACATTCACATTCTAAAATTTCACAACATTACATCGCTTCGAGGGATGTTTTTCATATATTTATTTATTCCGTTGCCTGTGTTAGTCTCAGAGCACTTTTTGCTGCCTCTTTTTTGACAAGGATTGTCACTGGAGTCAGCTGCCGTCGCTATACTTGTGATAATCCTTGTTTGTTTTCTCATTTGGTTTTTTGGATTATACAGCATTTGCTCTGAAAAACGGACAAACGCTCTATATAACTGCTTTAATAATCTGGAATGCAATAAATGTTATAGTTTAGACCAACCGTCATCAGTACCACTGCCAATGTATTATTTGGTAAATATTTTAATAAAAACTCCTACCAAACAATTAAAAAAATACTCCAAATGTCCTAGCATGTTATGCCCGTTAAATGAACTAAATAAATGTCAACTATGATTTATCTATTAAACAGCGTTATTATCGGTATTATTAAAATTACCACTTGTCCTACCTACAACACCCGAAATTATTTGATTTACTTTACAAACGCTTGTACCATAATAAATCTCATTACACTGTTCAGCAGTCCTGACCCAACAATTCCGAATTAATTGAATGTACTTGTTCCAAATTCGCTCATCTATATATTCTCTTTTCTTTATACAAGGGTGCAGGGAATAATTTAAAGCAACTTTCATTCTACGATATACCGGTTTAAGCCAGCTACATTAAGATGCTTTTCGTTTATACTTAGATCCCACTTTCTCTTTAAATCGACAATAAGTGAAAACGCTTGTACCTCATGAATGATAAACATCATAACTACCTATATCCATTATTTTATAACCAACTTTTCGAATAAAATCGGTAACGCAGTTTTTAAATAAAACTAATAAAGATTTGTCTCTATTTTTGCAATTCAACAAACCAAAAAATGCTTCCAAAGGTAATCAGTGAAGAAATTAGTCAACGCTCATTGAAAAATGGGGTTGTTTCATTCTCACTACGTCAGGACATCTTTTAAATCACAATCAAATTTTGTTACTAGTCTGGCTTGGAGACTTTAAAATTAATGGGTTAGACTTGGATTCTTAGATACTGTTGAAAAGATCAATCGTTAGTTCATCGATGCTGCAAACACAAAAGCACTACTGCTCTTTTAAAAGTGGCTGACGACAGCACTTGATAAGCTAAATCATCAGCAATTCTAAAATATCTTGGATTTGGCCGTGATGCTCGGCTTATGATAAAAAGTTTTCCGCAGTCTGTGAAAGTAAATGAACAGAAGTGCAAACCAATAAAAATATTTGCAATGGTCTTACACAAGGGTCTATCGTGGGGTCCCTTTTTTCCTATTTATACATTCTACCTTTGATTCCAAAATTTATTTGTCTTTTAAGCGAGAAAAAATATTAAAGGGTTACGATACATTTATTTAATGAACTTTTGGTCAGTAATAATATAAAATACGTCCGAATTACTTATATAAAACGATGCGTATGACTTTTAAGACCAATTTCTTGAAGCTCCAACTTCGCATTTTGTAATTATTTTTAAATTACATGTAACTTCATTGTTTAGTTTATATCCAACAGCAAATATAGCCTAAACTATCTTTTAATAAACAAAAAAATGTAGTATAACGAACCGATGTAGAATTTTCTACATGTTTTAATAAATATCATTTAACTTTACAATTGTATATTCAATATGAACCATGTTGTACAACGGAACGATCTGTATGTAAATCAACAAAACGAAAAATCAAATATGTGTTATTGTTCAGTCGCATATTAAATAATAGACCACAGCAAAAATATATATATCAAAACATTGGTGTATGAAATTTCTCCATTGCTCCAGTCAAATTGAATTTTATGATTGAGAGAGTGCAATTAAAAAAAAAGACAATGGTACATAGACGACGCACAAAGCCTGGCTTTGGAAGGTTGCTGCATTAATTAAAATTATTTCAAAAATATTAATAAAACATTTTAGGCATGCTTTTTAAAATATTGTCCGCAAATTATCGTTAATGAAGATAGGAATTTGACTGCTCTTAAAAATCACGCAAGTTAATTGTTTGAGATTCACAATCGCTCCTAGATATTATATTCGTACTTGAGGCATTTGGATTCGCTTCCATTGTACCTCGGGTGTTCATAACTGAAGATCATAATCGATATTGATTTAGATTGCTGCGACTTTGACCAGAATGACTTCATTAAGCACAGTTGCAACATCAGCGACCATTTCCAAGTTGCCCTGAGTTATTTCACAGCGAAGTGATTTATACTGATTTTTAAACAGTTTTGGATTGTATTTTGCACAAAATTAAGTAAACCAGAATGTAGAAAACATTATAGAACCGTTGATAGGAAGATGACAATTACCTAAAACGAAGAAGTTTCTTAATTCCCTTACTTTCTGGGAGTTACTCGTGCGATATAGTATCGAAATTAAATTGAAGCGAAAACAAGAAATGTTTTAAAGTTTTATTACTAGAATATAGAACGTAATTTTAGCATTTACCTACTGTAACAAGACGGTTTGAGATATACATTTTTAATTTGAGCTTTTAAGATTTTCACTTGTACAATTCGTGCTCTTGAGACGATTCAACAGATGGAAATGCGTTATATTTCGAATGAAGTGGCACTTTAGCCCCTTTCCTGCATACGTTTTTTCTACACCCTTGATAGAGAGCTTTCATAATTCATATAGCATTAAACTCATAAGCAAAGTTTTGGTATGATTTTCCTGATTTATTATGACAAATTAATGGTGGACAGTCAAATTCACGCGCGCTTCAAGTGCTTTTGAATATAACCATAACGTTCAGGATAGGGCTCATCTGTTTGGGGAAAAATCGTGTTTTAATTAACATGCAATTTTAAACACTCAATCCCACTAATCATTAAAAGCATTTGGTATACTCGCTTTATGATATAAGTAGTTAGAAGTACGCTGTAGAATAAATATCAATCAATCAAAATTACACAAAATATACGTATCAAAGATAAAATAACTTTATTTTGTAAGTTTTGATTGTGTGCATATCTGCCACTGTTCGAATTGAATTTCACTCGCTAACATGTATTTTTCATTTGCAGGATTGTGTGAAATATCATAGGAATCTACAGTGATTTGGTTGTCTAGCTCAAAGTTTCGTATTGGTCTTTGCTGCTAAAACTTTGTTGCGCCCTAAAGGGACGACCAACCAACATGAAATTGTCTTTTATCTTCGAATTGCTTCTAGTGTTCGTTTTAATAGCATTCGCAGCATCGGCTGTTATAGGTGAGATAAAATTTTAGGACCTTCTACTATAGATTAACTGTTGTGGAAAAGTTTCCTTTCAAAAAATATAGGTAAAGCAAAAAAAATAATATTTCTTACTATAGTGTGAACATATCGGATATGGTAGGTATAGAAGGGTTGAACACATTTTATTTAGTTTACGATGGTAACAGCTAATGGATCCTTACAAATTACTTCTTTGTATTAGCTATACGAGGTCTTTCCCATAATATCCGACTAATAGTTTTTGGCATCCTTTAGCCTTGTCGGATTTATTTCGTCGTTAGAATTCTTGATCGGAGTTCATGCTTCGTTCCCAAGGCCTGGTTTTTCACAGACCTAGCTGCTCCTAGCCAGGCGAACTGTACATACAAGATGGTATAGACGATCGAAATAACACAAAAATCTCACGGTTAAAAAGTAATTTATTCGATGGAACTATAACTCGTTGCTAAGAAAAAAAAATTGATGTCCAGACATATAAAATAAAAACAAATATCACGTATGATCATTTCAACGAATTTTAAATTAGTAATAAATTCCATACTTACTAGTATTAATGCATATAACTTTTGTTTGAATTTCATGTCACCATTTATAAGAATTATAAAGCTCGTTGCTAAAAATATTAATTTAGAAGTTTCTTGTTATCTGCATACATAAATTATAATTCTCATTAATAAAAGTTGTAAAAGCCTTTAAGGGATTATGATAATTAACTAAATTACATCGTTCACGCATAGTGAGAATGAGGCCGATCAGAATGAAGGGAATATTGCTTAATTACAATATTAATTAAATTTATTATTATGCTAAACAGATTTCGCAGAAAATTGAAGTACCTAGCATTTATTAAAAAAAGAATTCTGATAAGTAATGGGATTGGTGTGAAAAACGCGTAACATAACAAACAGCTTGTTTTAAAAGAAATGTTCTAAAAGTTTTAAACATCATTTTCACAGCAGACGGTGTTGAATTTTATAAATTATAACGATTGAACGTCGCCTCCAAAGTTTTAAAAAATCTTTTAAAAATTAATAGTTTAATACCAGTATAATATTGGATAAACCTACCTCTCTCCATACAACTAAATCTGTCTTCAGCAAAATTCAATTTTTATAAATTTATCACACATTGTGTAGCATCTCTATGTATATAGGAGCATGGAATTTAATTTTGATAGAACCATTGATTTTTTAAATTGGTTGGATTAAATATTGAAAAATCGCTGACACGTACAGAATCAAGCAAGTTTTGATGAAGTTGTTGAAGTAGAAAGTTTTAGAAACTAACAAAACCACTCCATTGATTCCTCAGGTAGAAATAATGTAAAAAAGTAGAAATGAAACTTTCAGAATCGTATTTGAAATATTTAGAGCAAACAACAAATCATTTCTTTTGCGTGCTCTTCAAGATTTCTAAAGAAGCCCAACCTCAGAGCTTCCAAGGTGCCTTAAGAGAAGTACAAGCATTTGAATTGCCTTGATGCAAATTCCAAAAAGGTGGAATGAACAGATGGATAAGATGAAGTGGGCCACTACTATGGCCTTCTAGATCTGCAGATGTGAATCCGCAGAATAAAGAAGAAGAATGTTGCCAGTCAGGAAAATGCTCGTATTCCAGCTGTTCGTCGACAAAAGAATGCTTCTGAGGGTTCGCGCTACCATGATAAACCTCCCTAACATTTTTCACACATCAACATTAACAAGATGACAAGTTTGCAACGATTTTATCTAAATTTAGTCTGTTATTAAATTTCGAGTTGAGCGTAGGGATAAGAAATCTTAGTATCATCGATATTTTTCTTGTAAAACCTCAGAAAATATAATAAGACGAAGACGCTCATGCGCAAAAGTTTAAAAATAATGATATATCAGTTGCAAGTTTTTTGTTAAAAAAAGATGCATCTTTCCTTGAACTGTAGGAGGTTCGGCAACTGTAAAAATATCTGCGGAGCATTTATTATAAGAAAACTATTATCTTGGAAGCCATTGAAAACTTTGATTTATGTAAGTTAAGGAATGAAGTTGGAAGTATTGAACTCTCTCACGCCAATTAAAGCGATAATCTGAATGAGATTTTAGTTCAGCCATAAACTGGTTCGGTCGTTTTGGTTTCTTCGTTTTCTTTTCTCTCTTTCTCTTTCCAGTTTCACAAAAATGTCTCGATTTAGCTTACAGGAACAGTCACGTACGTCGTGTCGTAAATTTCTTTTAGTTTGTGTAGAACGTGTTTCTTGTTATGTTTGGACTGTTTGCCGAATACAAGACGGGGATCGAAATTCATTAATTACTGTTTCTATAGAATTTTGGGAAAGTAACGTTGTTAAATAATAAAAGTAAACTATTCAACCAATTTTACGCTATGTGATATATAGAGATTTTTAGGGATGTGAGAAAATTCATAATCGCGACCATAATACGAAATTTTTTACGTAATATTTTTGGGAAAACGTACTTAATTTTTCTTTAGTCTTCAGTTTATTTTCTTAACGATTGTGAAATATGTCCTTTGAACACCAAACTCAGTGTATGAACATCTACAATGTTTTGCTATATTCGACCGCTCTACCCCAGAAAGCTCTCTAGACACAGAAACTGTGTCATGATTCAAGACGTATTTACACATACGTACACACATTCTGTACCATTTCCTTATTAAAAAATATGTCTTTGAGAATTACTTCATATTGTATTGGAGGTGATCTTAGAGAAAAGCATCGGGTCTACCCCAACCAATCAATTTTCCACCAAAAGATTTGTTTGAGAGATTTGTAGCCCCAGAAGATAAGCGAACAAGTGTCCTATAATTAAGGTTACTTTTACCAACAATTCACCTTACATTTTTCCAGAAAGGCATCAAAAATAGGAAACCAACACTCTTAGAGGATAGAACTCTGAAGAACTCCACACCGAGTGAGTTTTATAATAACTCGATAGACAAAATATTCTAAATGATTGACATTGCAAATGACGGATGACAAATCAGGCATCCTGTATATTGCTTAATTAAATTTTCGCCCCGAAGTTATTAAACATATAAATTTAATATATTAATATTGTGCATTGTTATTCCAAAATAATGATCCATGAGAACCGTTTATTAATTTATTCATTGTGTAAGGATTTAGTTGCTGTCGCCCTCTTGAGTTTCCTCTCAATGTTTCGTTGACACTTCATATTCATACTAGGGGAGCAGTGAAGTAAACCACGATAACTCCTGAAGACGGCTGAAACTCAGTTAGGTATTCATCCATCAAAAAATACGCGCCGATATGTTCCCTATAGCAATTGAATATTATAGTGCTGAAATGTAAACATGTTATTCCCTGCCTGCAAACATTGTATCCTATCGATCTTCATTAAAAAATAAAAAGAAAAACTTGCTATGACCACAACCGTACCTACTAAACTCTTTGCTGTGCTTTTTAGATAAAAGAGTCCATAGGGAATCTCGCAAGAGCATTGGAAGGAAAAATGGCAAAGTTACTTATAAAAGACAGTCAACACCGTCGGTAAATAAATACTGTAGCTGTTCCGCAAATCTGTGTAACTGCTGTCGGGAATTTAACATAGCCGTTATACCCTTACAAGGACCTGGATGTGCATCATTGCAGTATCTCAAAGGAGATAAACTAGCGATTTCTATGAGCTTTGGAGAGAGAGTACTCACTAATACAACTATATCAAGTAAGTGGCGAGAGTTTCACGTAGTTTCTATAGCCATTAGAATTATATATCTTTGACTACAACCTTAAGTTAGTGACTTTTCTCTATGTCTTGCATTTATGTAGTGAATAAAGCTAAGAACACTCAAAACGACCTCTTCTCCAAATCTATTGACAGGAAAAGTGGCATCTACGAACTTTCTGCTGGGCATCGTGCAATGTTGGACGATTCGGTTATGTTTCCGGGAATGATAGATGATCATAGAAGGTTCAGTTACTTTCATTGATGAATAGCAGCCTACGGACTGGCCCATTCCTACATGCGACGTCTTCTCTCTCCATTTATTATGCTACGAGTAGTTTGAACACCAACTATTTTGAACCTTAGCATTCTCGTCAGACCCACCTCCATTAAGATATAATAATTAAGCAGCATCATCATGTAGTTGAATTTTTCTCACAAGCGGAATCCAAAACCAAAGATTCATCTTTTCTTGATGTTACAGATTATCCTAATTAACACTAATCAACTAAAACTGTGTTATTATATTTTTTCACGAATTAACAAACCAATCCTGCAACACATAATTTAATTAAACACTTTCAATTTTAGGTAAAAAACCGCAACCTGTTTGTATGCCACTGCCTGGAGGTGTATCAAAGTTTTGTGGACGTGTCTACAATATAGCTCGCAAGGGAGATGACTTTAATGCATGTCTTGGATTAGAGCTGAGAGCTTTAGACAACGTCGAAGCTGCATTAAGAGTATCGTGCTTTCGTTTTGGTCCCAAAGGATTAAAAGTTGAAGCTCCACAACCACTTCCTGTTGTTGAGGATGAAGACGATGAAAATGATGATGATGACGACGATGATGATGATGATGATGATGATGACGACGATGATACCTTTGGTTTTGACGATGAAGATTCTGATAACGATATTGATTCTGATGACTACGCAGCGTTCAGCGTATTCGATGATGATTTCATTGGTGGATATTTCCAAGGCGGTGACGATGATGATGACGACGATGAACCGGCCAAACCAGTACAGAAACAACAGAAAATTAAAACAACAACTAAAGCACCAGTTAGAAAGGTAACACGAAAGATTGTTAAAACAACAGTGAAACCTAAAGTCGTTATTACAAGTACTACTACTACTACTGCGAAAACGACTACAACGACTGAACATGTTAAAAATGACTTTAATGAGACAATGGATGATTTAATTAACGAACTATCATCTGATGTTATGGATCAATCAATGATTATGCATAATAATAACGTTAGCGAAGTAACACCAAGCAAGAATGTCGCCATTGTTAACAAAACGGAAATAGACGATATCGATAAAACAGTAATGGATACTACAACTGTTGCATCTCAAACAACACAATCCCTGATTATCAAGGACGATGACGACAGCGACGAAGATTCTGAAGACAGTAATGAGGATGATGAAGATCCTATTTCTGAGGTTGTTGGAGATGTTTTGGAAGAAGATGATGAGGATGATAGCAATGAAACGACTGAGGAATCGACAACTGAAGTAAATAACGTGGAAACTGCAACGGATGCTGAAGCAAAAGACGTAATTGATGATATTGCTGACGGTATTGAAGGTAGTTTAGATGATGATGATGATGACGACGATGATGACGATGATAGTGATGAAGAGGCAGATGATGACGACGATGATGATGACGATGAATTTAGACGGTTTAAGACAAGAAAACATAAAGGAAGGCAAAGTCGAGACATGTGGTTAGATAGACTACATTGGTAGAAATCAATTTCGCTTAAATTATTTATTTATTTATTGATTATTTATTTTGGTTAACATAGAAAGTATTTTTAACTCAAAAGAAAGAATTTTCTATGTGTTTTAAAATATGAAGTTTATTTATTTTAATTTATTTAATTTGAATTGTAAATAATAATAATTATTGTTAATATTAATTAATTTATAATTATAAAATAAGAAATAAATGAAAGAAAACAATAGCATTTTCGTATGACTAAAAGGAAATTTATTCGCTCAAGTTTTAATTATCATATTCCATCACAATTAAATATGATACAGAAAAAGAGTCTAGAGTAATTAAAGCAGAAAAATATAACACTAAAATATTTTCGACCTTCTTCCAGAGTGAATAATTATCCAAAAAAAAAAAACAAAAATTAATAGACTTCCTTCGTTTTAAGAGACAAAACTACTCTTTGTAGATTATTCTAATTAAAAAGTGGCAAACTAGTAATAATTATGGGAAGAGAAGTTGCATATTACGATATATTTGAAATGGTATACCTATTAATTGGCATAGTAGTACCAATATACAGGATGTCCGGTTAGTCTGCGAAATATTTTGCTTCCTTTATCTCTATACCAATATTGACAAGAAGTCCTTTCTGTTTTTTTACTTAAATTTGCATTCTCTGAATTCTTGACTGTATGATGGCTACTGTTCAGCAAATCGTAGTTTAAAACCTGTGAAGTGTAAAACGAATGTCGATAGGAAAAAGTCAATCTCGATGCACTCGATTTATATGACTAACATATTTTAGAAATGATTTCATGTTGTGTATCAAGTTTTGTCACTTATCAATGTTCCCATTCATCGAGTCTCATATAGAACTGATGCAGCTCCTCATACCTGATGGACTGTAAGGAGGTGAAGGTTTGGCCAGTGTGCTGCTTTGTCAGATTGTGCCATCAGATTAAACATCTCTTTGTAGGTTTTCTTCCTTAAGGCATTCCCTTGCAGGTTTGTTTGCTCCAAGTATTCCGCATATCCAAATAAATGAAACTCGGTTGCTCTTACTCAATTAGTTAAGTTTATCTAGGCATTCCGATACCTTGAAATCGCGTTCCCAAGGTCTCAATTCTATTGGCGGGTATTTTCTACTTATAAAAACGCCAGTGCTAGGTAATTTGTTGTTTAGCAATCTTTGAACGTAGTTCAATGTTAACGTTTTAAAGCTTGAAAAGCTATGTAGAACATATTTAAGTACTTTCTCTATTCCTGTTAGTTTTGGTGCGTCTATAATAGTTTTTTGAATAACAAAACCTTCATGACAAATTTGTTCTTACTGTATATTATGTGTGGAAGAAGAACACGAAGAAGTGGTGGTATATTAACGAGAGTAATCTCATATTCCACATTAACATTCTTGGCAGTGAGACTTCAGTTCATATTAAGTTCGTGTAGTGTCGCGAAATGAAATTATTCTATCAAGTGGGCTTTGTCATTCTGGTTAATCTGATCATTACTGATAAGCGTACAGGTAAAGAACTTTTGACTCTGCAACTGCAACTTTATACTACCAAATATTTGCTTCATTACACAAATACGCGACATGAATAAGTGATTTAATAACTGTTACTATAATCTTATATTCAGGTAACCCTCACATGGGTTTTACTATGAAGTTGAACGTGAATTTCAAATTGGGACCGAAATTCATTATAATATAAAATTTAAAAGATATCAAGTAGAAAAATAAATTAACCACTGGTCCAGACGCCTTTTGTAGTGAGTAAATATTGGTTTTTCTTTACTTAGTGGTCCAATGTATATTATTTTCAATTTATTTATTTTTTTTTTTTGAATGATCAAATACTTACAACATCAAAGAAGCATTAAGGCTTATCAAAAGCTACCATGCTTAAATTCAAGATTGGTCATGAGACATTACTGCTCCTTATACATCTGTAAAAGATTTGGGAGTTTCTCTCCTTCGGATCTTTCTTAAAAGCTGCTCTATCATCTATGCCTTAAATCAGTCAGACTCTCCGTTACTACAGACGTTTTTGTTTGATAAATGTAGAAATCCAACGTGTAATTCAGCAAACTTCGCGATTTGCTGGGTTTTGCATCTAACTTGTATACAAAAGGATGTAATTTTGACGAGCATTTATCGTAAGCGTGTAATTCCTGGCAAACAACTTACTGTACATCTGAGTAAGCAAATCTATCTCGTTTTAATTCAAGTACCATTAGCGTCTTATGCATTTGCATTTCTAATATATTTATAGAGATTTTCAGTTGAAGATTTCACAAAAAAAAGCAGAAGTTTTGTCGAATTTGTCAATACCATGCAACTATACAACTAACTCTAAGAATATAAAATCAGAAAGCATTGAATAAAAAATATCGGTTATCTCCTTTTAAGGTGCTATAGGGACAAATGTTAGTACTTATATACGAACCCATTTTTGGGTAAAGGGATCGTAAAAAATGATTGAGATTTGCGATATGGACACTTTTATAAAATAAACATCTTTCTGAAGCAGCTGGAAATCCCATCCCTTAACTATTTTGAGACCGCTAAAATATAAAAGGTATAAAAAATCAGATTACAAGGTAATAGTATAAAATTTATTCAAAATAGCGATACTAAAAAAGTGAATTTAGATATTTTGGATGCTTGGCATACGAGGGGTTATGACTCGTTATTGCGCGATTCTAATTTGTTCCTAAAACTGAAAAAAGAACTTCGTTGGAAGAAAGCGAATAAATGATACTGCATTTTTATTTTCCACCATTAGGATTTATTTATTTTAATTAACTATTAATTGTGAATTTCAATTTTAATTAGTGTGTCGTGTGGCATGAAATTCTAATAAAAGCGTTGATATTAAAATGATTAGGTCAAAATGGGGACGTATATTTAGCAAATTTACCAACTCATTCAGTGAAATGATTTTCGGTTTTGGATTTATCCATTTAAAACAATTTCGGTTCAGTCGTGATTAGTTAGCAATCTCGACAAAACCCTCTACTAAATTAATTTTGCAGCAATTAGCCAGAGTAAGGACTAGGTGTTTATTTAATGCCTGTTATATAATTGAATCCGGGGAAAGGGGCTACGTTGTGCAAATTTTCGTAAGAAACATGTAACAGTAAATTCAATGAACTATATTATTGTAATAAATTGAAATTATAAACATACAAAGGCTTATTACTAAGTATAATTATGCTGGCACGATGCTCATCTTTTATATTATTTTTACAAACGATCTCTATAGTGTCATTTTTGATCAATATTCCATGCTCAGTTGAAATGAAATGACACTGAGGGGACTAAACTCTATTCACCTTCAATTGTTCGTGATTTTTTTTATGATTGTTTCAACCGCAACGGTTTAAGGATCGTTCGTGATACTGTTCCTTAATTTGAAGTTCTGGAATGTTTTTTTTTAATCAGAAAGAAAAACAAAACGTAAGCATCTGAAATAGAGGTTTATCTCGCAAAATGATCCTCTCATTACAGTTGTTCGTTTGCCCCATTTTTTACATACATGAAAAAATCCATACGCCTTGCTACGTTATGTGGGTATGCATATGACAGTAGTTTCATCATTCGGTAAACAAAATAACGTATTTTCTTATCTACAATTATGCAGGTAGATTTATTTTGTATTTATGTGGGTTTTATATAACATTTAGTTTATGCCAATTATACAGGTTCTTCGAAAGTGAGCTGGGTAGATAGGTAGGTTGAAAATAATGGGTCCCTCCACTGCGACCACACAAGGGTCTATTTAAATTCCATCCATCATTTCAATCTTCTTAATGAAGTTTCTTGAGTTTCTTCATGATTATTGCATAGGTCAATCGGTTCTGGAGAATAGAACTGTAGCTAAGGTGCTTCAGGGACCTCACCGTATTTTACAAGAATTTGAATAACATTATGCCATCATCTTGCCTGCTGGTTCAGTTTGTAAATTGCTTCGTTACTTTCAATTTATTGATTTAGAATTTTATTATATAGGTTAGGTTATAAAATAAATAAATCAATAAATAAAAAATCTTCTGTACCCAAAACAATTGAGATGAAATAGAGCATCCTGTATTTAGAGAAATAATATTTTAAGTATATTTATAGATCCATAATATATCACACAGCAAGTGTGTGTTATGGTGGTTTTAAATATGCAATTCGGCCCATTTTTCTTGTTAAAAAAGATATATCTGTATCACAATTCACCCTCATCAATCATGCTTTTACAATTGTGGTCAAAACTTTTTCCTGGATTACCTATATGTACCCAAATGCCAATACCAATTTCACTCGTTGAAATGCTTGATAACATTTAGCGAACATTTTTCTTCTGATGCTTTTCCTGTTGTGTCAAATGTCGCTTACAATTTGCAAGGAACTATTTTATCATATCGATACAAGGTGTTCCCAATAGCACCTTCGAAATTTTAGAGCGGTAGGTCTATTTGACGTGAACTTGCTGAACCCATATGACTCGATGATCGATTAATATAATTGAATATTTGGGGATGCAATATTTCCCTTTTTTCTGACAATTAAACAAACTACAAAATTTGTGTAATTTAACTTTCAGTAAATGCTGAAAATGCGACGATTGCTATACAAGTTCCATCAACAACGACCCGCAGACCGTTTTTTCAAGGATTGAGAATGCCGTGTTCCTGTTTAGCTGGACAATGCGGTTGTTGTACAGGGTATATTCTCGACAGATTTAATCAGAAGGCTTGCATGAATCTTACTTACGAACCAGACGATTTTGCTATAGCCGTATCAATGTCAATGAACGGGAAAACCCTTTACAGAAATTCAATTTCAGGTGAGGAAAATAAAATAGGTATGTCTTTAACGAAGCCTTAAAGCTATGTAGGTATTAACATTCAGTACACAATATATTTGCGCTTGTTAACCGAGACGCTAGCTTTTTTCGAACTGAAATAAAAGAGGTTCTGAAAACGCAAATAAACGCACACGAGCAAAAATATTTGTTCTTTATATTATATTTGCTAAATTCTGTGGAATATTGCACTTTTATGTAGTTCTTGGTAAATATAAAAAAATATGTTTTATATAGAAATACCAGGAAGGAATTATTTATGACTATAAATAATACGAGCAATACACCAAAGTACACAGTTATACCATTTCTTTTCCCAATAGCTGAAAGACTTCTGGAACTCAATTTTTGGGATGGCGTTGGCCAACATTTAGCATCACAAACCATACAAATTTATTGTCAATATTGGCATTATCTAAGGATATAATCAACATGATAGGTTCCCTTTTCTTCTGTTTAAATCTTGAGCTTCAAACTCTGGATCTTCTGCTGTTTTTAAAGCAGCAAACTCTCAGCTTTAAAATATATTATTATTAAAAGGTCATATCCAGTTTTCTGAACTGTTTAATGTATAAAACCTCTTTCGTGCAAGCATTCTTTCGGGAAAATTCGATGTGATTCAGACTAAAACTCGCTGCTGCTTAGATGATTTGGACTTGGAAACTTGATTCCTGCTTTAATCTAAATAGTTGATAAAATGTTTGTCCAACTTCACAAAATATTATGCTTAATATGAGTCGTTGAGAATTATTTCCAATAATCTCTTACGTTGTTAGAACATCTTACATAACACCTATTTTTAGTGATGCATAGTAAAACCCTAAAATACACTAAGATATTGTATGTGAGGTCCAGCACATAGAGGCCATATTTGATTATTGACTCTAAAGGCCGCAGAGGCATACAGAATCTCAAATTCTCCAGAGACAATAGATGCTCTCCGCTGGTCCGTATAGAGATTTAATTTTATTATCAACAAACAAACAGTGTTAGAGTTTGTGCTTTCCGCAATTTGAAAATGTACAGTAGTGTGACCTAGAGGATTTCAATTCTCACAATATGTACACCAAATTGCAACAAGTACAGATGAGTAGAATAAACTATACCCAGTGGATTAGTTCTGTATCAGTTGTTCAAAATAATTATTAGAAGTAATTAGCATAAAATTTACGATTTATAGCGGTTTGATTGTTATTATTACCCATTCAACTCATTTATTAAACGCTAAACCTGTGGTGGATAAATTTATTATCAACATTTTCATTAAATTAAACACCAAAGCTTTGCATAATATTTATTCGTTAGGTTGTTATAAACTTTAAAACTTAACTTCCTTAAATAATTAAATTCAATGTATTTACATATAGTACTAGAAGTTAGTTTTTAATTTTATTTTTGTTATTTAGAAATTCCCTTCTCTAAATTTATTATAATTATATGTCATAGAAAGCTTGGTTTTCAAGTTACAGGGTACGATATTTTCGAAACGGAGTATAATAAACAAATTAAATTCTATACACTAACTAACCATTTTATGCTGGATAACATAGTTCTAAAACAGTGTTTTAAAATTGACCAGGGGTGGGTGTTAGTGGGGATAGCTGGGTGATAGAAACAAGTTGCATCTGAATATAGACAAGTGTAATGTGGTGACCTATACGAGAAAAGACAATAGAATTACTTTTAATTATTACATTGACGGTTCTGTCTTGAATCGAGAGACGTTTCTCAGGGACTAGGGTGTTTATTTTGATGAGCGTTTCTTCTTTGTGGCTCATGTGGAGCACGTCTCGCGACATTGCACTAAGCTGCTTGGTTTTATCCTAAGAAATTGTAAATATTTTAATAACACCAAAACTTTTAAAATTTTATTTAGTGCTTTTATAAGATCCAGACTGGAATATTGCCAAATTGTATGGCACCCTATCTATGATACACATGCTGAGACTCTAAACGCGGTGCATCGAAGATTTCTGAAATATTTGATATTTAGGGATTATGGTGTTTATCCCCAGAGGGGAGCCGAGTATCAGAACCAGAACCACAGCACGCTCGCGAATATTGTTGCCACAATGTCGGGCTTGTTTTGGTGAATTAGAGTAGATACCTACTTATTTGTAGTTTCTGTTATTATATTGAATTATGTTTTGATGGTTTATTCTGTTTTTTTCTGTTCTCTTATTTTAATTTTCATTCATTCATTTTTTGTATGAAAAGATATTTTTTTTTGTTCTTTATATGGACACGGTTATAATGTGATTATTTTTCCTGTAATTGGGGTTGTACCCTGTTGGAAATAAAGAACTATTTATTTATTTAAAAAAGTTGCCCCAATTTTTTGTACGCTCACACAAGTGTGCGCCCTGACACAAAAATATTAAACCACATCTTTTTCTCATAAAAAAAGGTACTCCTGTTGCAAGTCATAAATCAGAAGCACCGTTTTCGAGTAAAATCAATTTAAAATAAATTGGTCAGAGACCTTTCTATCAATAATTTATTATTTAGAGGAAATAGTGTGCAATGACGGAATGAAATGTATGAAAATTATAGAAAAATATGAATCTGTCATTGTTAATAATTATTAGTATTAATATCCTTAGAAAACAACCAAGCTTTTTCTGACACATAATTATAGGCTTTCGTTCATATTTTTGAAAGTTTTACCACCCTGTATAATATAATCTAATGAAAGAATGAAGTAGTTTTCATTTAATTCTTACTTGTTTGGCAATAAAGCTTAGATAATACGAAAGTTCTGTGAGACAGTTCGGATAAAACTATGTCCAGTTACGGTAAACCTCTTTTATAACATCTCAAAGTTAAGTGTAATACGTAAAAGATATCTTCCTTCTTTAAATTTGCTCGTATTTCGATTAATTCAATAGAAACAAACTCGATTGTTAAAAGAGCTAATGTCTTTTTCTAGTTCTTTTATGAGAACTTCACAGAGAATTACCGTAGGATTAAAGTGCGTGATTAAATGGGAAAGAGGGTTTGAAAATAAGTGATTTTTGGCGTCCCAAAAGAGCTTTCTTAATAAAATTCAAGACGGACATTGGAAACAACCGCCCGAGGAATTAACCGTCTTAATAAATTGGTCGAAAACGTGGAGAAACTAAAAGAAACTCAATGCCGTAAACCGCATTGTACATTAATGGTTTCATATAGACTTTTATTACTTTATGCCTATTGATCAATTATTGCTTGTTTTGTTTCTATTTTCATTTTCAATCTATAATTTACACGTAATAGATTACCAACATAGTTGGTGAATTTATCTATTACAAAATTCCTCTAATTGTTTCTAGCATTTAGGTATTTGTGTTCTTGAACTTCACTGTCCACGCTGATAAACTTAGGTAACTATCAAACCGAATTATACGAATTAGCAATGTTAATATCCTAATTAATTTTAAAATAAATAAGGTCCACCAGGCCTCGGTAGTATTCGAATACACAGTCCTATTAAGATTCAGAATACTATTCGAATGTATTTGTGTATTTGGATACTTTTTTGGTCAGTTTTTGAATGCGAGTAATCCACCACGTAGGTATAGAGAATAAGATACCTCCTTTGTGAAATTAAACGATCTGTCACAACAATTATTTGGTCTAACTGCACTCTAACACTGATCAAAAAATATTATTTTATGTTTAATTAATTTTTTTAATATATTTTAAGTATTCGTAAATAAAAATCAAGCCTAAAGATGTTTTGTTTATTTGGAATATTACATCGGTATTTGAAAAATTTGTTTCTTTGTATTCTAATCTTATAATAACTACTTACTTATAACACAAGACTGCGGTCCACTATATGTCATTTCTGGGATGCGATTGAATATATAGATATCTAGCTTAATATTTAGATTTTCCAGAATATCATTTTCATATTAAGTGTATATTTAATATTTAATGCCATGAACAGCTATTTATCATAACAGATTCGATCTAGTTAGAAATATCTCAAGAACAACTCGCTTATCGCACGATAAAAATTATGCACACCACATTCTCCTCTCTTATATCATAAAAATTCCATTGCCAATATCAGAAGCAGGCTAAAACACAAATTATATCTCAAACAGGCACATTATCGAAGGCAGTTGCCGCATTTCAAATCGCTCCCATTCAATAAATTTCAAATTAGAAACAGATTTAATTCAATTCTGGCAAAATCTGTTTTCAATATTTGCAGGTAAAAATCCACCGCCAATGTGTGTTCGACTTCCACGACTTCAGTTTGTCAAATTTTGCGTCGAATTTTCCAATATTTACATTGCAAACAGAAATGTGCATTTATGTATTGATGCAGAAGCTAATTGGGAGGATTTCACATTATTAGAATGGTCTTTTGACTGTGTCAGAATGGGAGTATCGGGAGTCGCAATTGTCGGTCCAGAAGATGGTGGCGGAATTCCCGGAAGTCCCATTGATGTCATTGATCAGACTGATGAGGACTATGACGACAGTGCACGAAGTATAGCTACTACGCGTGAAGTTAAAAATATAGTACTCGACAAAAGTTTAAAACAATTAAAAAATAAAGATGTTAATTTAAATTTAATACAAGTAAAGAGACTTAAAAATGGAAATATTGCTATCTTTTACTCATAATATTATTTGTAAAATTATATACATATTTAAATTAATTTGGTGCAGTGAAATCTGCATATTGACTAATGGGGTGATTTAAAATAACTCTGTACCATGTAGTTTGCTTTACCAAAAATTGTAAAATTGATATGCAGTTTTAGAAATTGTTTTTCTTTTCACGTTTATAGAATTTCGAGAGTTGAACATTCATGAATAAGAGAACTAATAATTTCTCTGCTAACTTTTGCAGCAATTAATCAAGCATCTAATCAAATTCTATGAGTAAATATATTGTGTATTATGTAAGTAAAATGTGCTGGCATACGTTTGTGGTGAAATTAAAAAAAAATTCTGGCAGGAAAGCATATGTTGGACCTCGCAAGGACTTGAACTCTGTTTTCTTTGGAGATTATAGTGAATAACAGTTATGCCGTTTAATTATTTATCATCTGGTCTAAACTGTGAGATTGTAAGTTGCTTTTGTAACAAAATATACTTCGTTAATTTATTTGTTGCAATTGTTGAAATAATGTTGTTGTATTTTGTTCGGATCAGTTAATTTTGGTTTGAATTTAATATTTTATTTACAAAGCAATCCGATTTGCATTATTATTGCACCATAATTTCAGGTAATTGCAATAAACGTTAACTATACAATGAAATATTATTTGTATGTTTAGTTGAAAACAAACCTTCCGTAATGCAATGTTTTATAAATTCATTATGAAAAAACTATATACATAAATATCCTGTATTTCATATGTTGTATGAATAGTTCTATTTACATTCAGGTGAATATTTTTTATTGTTTTCATTCAATATTTCCAAATGACACACATCTTGTTATAAATAATGTCCAATCAGTTGTAAAATATTTGTACCAAATTGTATGTGAATAATTATCGTGAAATAAAATTTGTGTTTTAAATTAAATTTAGTTAGAAAAATTTAAAAACGTACAATGCCCTTCCACCGAGGATTTATGGACTTCCAAAGATCCGAGTCATTAAATTATCTGACCCGAGGTTACGAGAAGAATGCATGGAAAACAATAACTACCCTATACTTTTCGTAGATAAACTATGCACGAAACGTATAAACAAACATTCAGACACCTGAAGGAGTTTTTAATTAAAACAAAAAATGTTTAATAATTTTTCAATATGAAAACAATATGTAAAATTAGTTTTGGGCGAATGTAGGTAGGGTAAAGTAAGGTATATTCGTGATGATTTTTGTTTTTTGGTTGGAGAGTAATGTAAATAGCATGCGTTGTTGCTACAATTGTGAGGGACTAACACCCGATAGTTATTCCTGAGATTTATGTATTTTTTTATGAGGAAACTTAGAAAATTACTTAAATAAACTTTCAAATGACTGTCCTAGTCAAGAAAAGGTAATTTCGTGACTAGGATATGTAATTTCGTGATATGGAGTAGGTTTATTCGTGATACTACAATTAATGCTAAAAATTGGTAGGTAACATTTTATTAACAGTTACATTGTATCACTAACGCTAACATCTTATTCTGAGTCACCACTGGCATTTCCAGTGCATCGATTGCACATTAAAACAATTTCTTCGTCAGATGCTTGACATTTTAGGTGATATCGTACCAAACAGTAGTAACATTGTATCCACTGTGCTTCATTTTTTTTTCTTACAATCTAATGTGCAATAACTTTACCTTTACTTTAGGATTGTAGTCTATTATAAACATAACATTATCTAAAAATATGGAATAATTTTACTGCTCACAAAAAAAGATATTTAACATTGAATAACCCTTGTATTTTTAATGTTTTCAACGCATGAAAAATATTGTAACAAACAAGCTCCACGGAATAAGCAATTACGGTAAAATTAAGTCGAAATTTGGTAATTGTTGTGTACAGGAAGATTCCTCATCTAAAATACTATAGATTAATGTAAATTTCATTATCTCAGCTTTCAATTATTTCTGTTATTTCTGTAGATCACTTCCCAGTTGCAAAACACGCCAAAAATCACAACGTAATAAAACAAAGTTTTCATTAGCCTGGAATATTCGTGATATAGAAACGCGACAAGTTGCATCATCTAGTAGAAACATACACTTACTACTATCCGAGATGTCATCCATCTAAAGCAAAAGCTAACTTGCTGAGAAATTTTCATAATTCTATCATGAACTTACCTATATCACGAACATACCTTACTTTACCCTATAGATTCTATACTGAAAATTCTTAAAATATAGTTCAATTTTTTAAATCTAAGAAAACTGGTACAACAAAAATGTAATCGATGACCGTAGGTTATGTCCAAGCCATTTCTAATCTCTTTTTATATGTTGAAAATCGGGGTCAGCAATAAAAAAAGTAAAAAGACATTACATGCAAAGCCAAAAAAATCGTTCAACTTGAGAACTATTGAAATAAATGCTTTTGTCTGTGGCAGCACATCTAGTCTACTATTGCCAGAGAATTTCACCATTTAGAATCAAATTACAACAGAGTGAGTTCAGCTCCCTAACCTCATACCTACCCTTAGGCTCTATGAGCGAAACTGATAACAGAATAACATAGAGCAGAGAGAATCAGTTGACTAATAGCTTACCAATAGGTAATCATGTTGTCTTATAACTGTATCCATCCCAACAGGCATTAAATAACAGCTTTAAAATACAAAATGTGCCGACTGAAATTGACATAAAATCACAGTGGTGGGTGCTCTAAATCTAACTTAAATATTTAAAATAAAAACTAGAAGATTGAACTGTTTTAAAATATATGAACTAATATAATCAAAGATTGATTTCAAATGTAGGTACTTTGTATTACAAAATGCCTTAGTTTCAATAATATCGTAGATGATTAAAATAGTTCCAAATCTCTATATTTAGGAAATCTTCAGTGGCGTAGAAAATGTTGGTCGATCAACGATTTTTTTTTTAATGTAGCGTTCAAACTAACCATAAATATGTTTGTGCCTTTATCGTATAAGCATGTAAATGACAATATTATTCCCGACCCTTACCCTTCCCTTTATGCAACACTGTCTATACTTCACTGTAACAAATGTAAGTAATATTATAGTGACGTTGAAAGCCCGTTTATATCGTCATATTGCCTTTAGCTATCAGCTACTACCAGTTACTTAAAATATAAAATGGAGTCGTACTTTATTTTTGTCGAGAAAAGTTAGTTGAATCGTTTTGTATTATATCGTGATAAAAGCACGATGTACCAAAAGCTTGTTAAATCTTTTTCAAAGTTTTCCAGATAATTTTCAAAGCTTTGAGTTTAGATTTTATGTATATCAATGGAATGTGCACGTTTATAGTTACATCTAGGTAAGGTTTGAATTTAATATTTAATAGAAATCTTTATCCAACTGCCATGGCGACTGTTTAAAAGAAGAAAAAAGCACCTCAAGGAAAGTTGTTTTACTAATTGATGTTAGAATTTTCCAATCGACTTCAAAGGCATCTCGGTATAAGATAAAAAATATGTCATATGTTTTACGTTTTACCTCAGTTGGTCATTGAAAAGTTGCGTTATTTTTCATAGGATCGCCTGCTAAATGTTATAAATGTTATTCATGTAGAATTGTGACATTTCTTGATACTACTGTGATTAAAGATATGTGAAATTGATTGTCACGATAGTTTCATATCAATTTGCAGTGCCAACAGCAATTAAAAGAGCCATCGACACAATTCAGTATGTCTAGTAGTATGTTGTAGTAAGTCGACCTTAACGTGATTCATCACTGACTGATGCAAGGCCATGACGAAATTCTGCAAACCAATTGCACAGTGTCTTCTTGTCTTGATGGTGCTTCATTACAAAAAGTTAAGTAATAGTGTGAGTTGAGTTTGTTGCTTGTATTATTGTATTTGAGAACTCAAAATAAACAAAAACATGTATTTTAAAATTAAATATTATGTAGAGGTCTTGAATGTTATAAAAAACACTCTAAATGGTATTTCCTGGTTATCCATATTTAATATAGTTTTAAATAATAAAGCCATAATTCAAAGTGGCAACATAAAATTATATTTATAAATTTTGCAGCAGATTATTTAGGTGTCAGATAATTTCAAATTTATTTATATACTTTAACCATTACAATATTTTAAATGCGGGATGCGTTCTATCTTTAATTGCTCAAATAAAATGGACGAAATTCAATAATACCTCAATAGTTAATATCCTCGATACAAAATACTATTCTAAAAAAGGATCAACTATTGAAAATATTGTTTCTTTGTTTTTAAATGCGATTATAGTTTGATATTGGAATTAAATATATCAGTAAATTAAAACTTGAATTCAGTAAAGGTTTCACTAAATAACGGACTATTTTATATACGTAAACATGTACTAGATTAATTATTAGTAAACATTTCAATCCGGTGTTTAATTAAAAAATAACGAATAGGAGGTATTTGGCAAATATTTTTACATCCCTAAAACCGGCAATGTAAAACTCTACCGGCCGTGTTCAACAAAACAACATATGGATGTAATAAAATTTATAACAACTTGTCCGAAAGTAATTTGTAACTGTCCTGTAGCTAATTCGGTCGATTGGTCCGCTTTTTCCAGTTTTCTCCAGTTAAGCTGTCTAGTTGTTTTTGAGAACTTCCAATTCTTCAAACACTTCATTCAACTAGTTTAACTTGGTGCAACACTTCAGGGTCTTGACATTTTCTAAGAGCTCTAAACTAACTTCTGCACACCTCGGTTTCATTACAGGCAGGTGCTTTGCTTTTCCCGAACTTCATTCGCTATATCTTCACTTTGTCTAACCTAGATTACGCACGATTTGTACCCTCCTTCAGCGTCTTCTTTGTAGTTTCGCTGTCACTTGTACAGTAGCTTCTATGTTTGCCTCATTTATAAGAGAAATAATCTTCTTTCGCATCCTATAGTGCTCTATTGCTTTTTCGAACGTTTTGCTGATCAAAAATTATTGTTCACTGATAAATCAAGAATTTGGAATACCAAAAACAAAATCCCCCTGATTACTTTATTGTATTTACGGAAATTCTTTTTCTAATTAAGAAAAACTTTGTTTCAGTGAATTAAGCTGCGTATATTCCTAGTAAAAAAATTAATTTCACTCTCTATTAGTGTATTATGACTTTTACTTATGTTATAACCTGTATATGCAGGCTCAATGGTGAAGTTATGTAAATTAGCAGAGCAGTACTTGACAGTAATTTATTAAGAAAATTTTTATTATTTACCCTACTTAAGATATACGAAAATGACAATATTAACACTAGGCATATTATCTTTTAATGAAAGTTAAATTATTGTAAACACGTTATAATGACTTCCCCACACGTAGAGGAATGCATAAATGTATTCTCGTTGTCATATAAGATAAATATAAATGTGTTCTTTACCCTAAATTCCATTTATTTAATAACAGTTTGAATCACAAAGCCTGTGTTCTGTGTTCAATTTTTATTTCTAAACTAAAGTTATTTTTCTTCAATACCACTGCGATGAACAAGTATAAATTATGCCAACTTATAGTTTGCTGTTTCGCATTTTCGGCTTCCAGTGTACAAGGACTGAATTCAATAAAAGGTAAGACACATTGTTTTATATTGGTATATTGTAAGCAGCAGAATTTTATTCCAAAAGAAATCGAATCACAACTAGTTCTTTCTTTAGGTATCTACATAAAACCATATACATAAATTTTTAAGAGTAACTATTATACCTCTTCTACATTTTTATTTTTTATCTTCTTTATAGAAGGAAAAATAATACAGATTCTGCGGAATAAATAATACCCTTCCAACTCGAATATGTATATACAAAATTCAGGGTGCCAGTGTTCCATGACAAATTACGGCGATGGATTTTATTTACTATTTGCTTATATTATATTGAACGTAAAAGAACAACAAAAAGTAAAGTTGTGTCCCTTGTTTTGTGCTCATTGAAGTTACAGTTCCCCAGGCCTAAATCCCGTATATTTTTTATAATAAAATCCATTACAAAAAAGCCTAAATATGTTTTTCGTCGTGCGCGCGAGTGTGTCAAATTCTAAAATATGAATTAAAGTTTTATTTTTAGTTCCAACTCTCTAAGGCATTGAAATTAAAATTGTGTTGCGCGCGAAATCTCTACTATACGGTGCTATTTGCACTTACACCCTCATATCAAACAAAAAATTCCAGCCATATAGAAATTGATTGAATTTCGAGTAAATTTAATTGCAATGAACCTAGAATGTTTAGCAATCTTCCAATCATCCTGTGTAGTATTTGAAATGCACTTTCAAACTATCGGGTAAAAGTTTTTTTATATCTACGTATATTTCTAGTTAATATGTTTTTTTTAAGTAACAATCGAACTCAGAACAAGAATTTTGCTAGTAATAAATATGATTGATAAACTCCAGGATAGGTTTCTCTTCGAAAATACAATAATAGAGTGAGGCGATTTCAGAACAAAGAGTAAAGTTGTGTCCCTTGTTTTGTGCACATTGAAGTTCAAGTTCCCCAGGCCTAAAACCCGTATATTTTTTTATAATAAAATCGATTAAAAAAAAGCCTAAATATATTTTTAAGTCGTGCGCGCGAGTGTGTCAGTTTTTAATTAAATTGCAAGTAAACAAATTCTAAAATGTGAATTAAAGTTTTATTTTTAGTTCCAACTCTCTAGGGGAAATTAAAATTGTGTTGCGCGCGAAATGTCTACTATACGGTGCTATTTGCATTTACACCCTCATATCAAAAAAAAAATGCCAGCCATGTAGAAATTGATTGATTTTTTTTATTTACAATAAAATCGATTGAAAAAAAAAAGCCTAAATATATTTTTAAGTCGTGCGCGCGAGTGTGTCAGTTTTTAATTAAATTGCAAACTCAGAACAAGAATTTTGCTAGTAATAAATATGATTGATAAACTCCAGGATAGATTTCTCTTCGAAAATACAATAATAGAGTGAGGCGATTTCAGATGGTGTTTCGATAGCATTGGCGTGCAGCAATATGACCTATAAATTTTATTATTTTATATTATTATATATTTATAAATTCACCCTGTATATCACACCCATCTGACCCAGATAATCAATGGTTTAATGTGACGAAGAAGCAAGATTTATTACACATAAAAAAGTAAATACCTTTTAAAGGCTTTGATGTTTTTCGAAGTATTTTTTATGAAGAATAATGCCTAGGTCTAGATGCAGTGACTGCACTTTTCTGTTGTCGAAATTGCGTTGTTGAAGGCTGCTTCTTCTGGCGCCTGGAACTTGATTAAAACAAAAAGTAGATACGTCTTTGGCAGGGAAGAACCAATGGTCAGAATGTCGTTATTATATAACGATATTTGCGGATAGTTAAGAATATCATGTATAAACGTAAATAATCTTGGTTCAGCTTGCTCATTTTCTAGAATTACAGCTTTGGTTAGAAACAGCTAAAAGTTTAGCACTGTTAGGTTTGATTATATTTATATAATTGTATGTTTGCACGCCAATGTAGCCAACATTTCACGATATTTTTTTCTGGTAATAAAAGGCAGGAAACCTAAAAGATAAGGTTGAATGCGCTAGCTTGTTCAATACCAGTACGACACAATGAAAGCTCGATTTGGTAGGTACATTTTCCATTGGACCGCAATGATTTGATCAAATGTAGAGCCACCGTGAACAAATTCGCAATGAAAATGTTAGTGTTACTCGGTTGTATGCTAAATTTTTAGCTATCTATTACCATTCTTATATCAAACGAATCTACATGTTATGGAAAATTTGCAATTTAGGCATCAATTCTGCAAAAATATGTCGGTTATTTTTAAATTACACAATCAGCTACATAGTAAAAAATGTGATATCAGCATATAATGTGATATTTTTGGCCCTAGCGTTTTAGACTTTCGGAAACAAGGGTTACTGTAAATCTGGCTGTTAATGGAAGAAGACGTATATCAGTGAGCTTGTCTTCATACAGGATGAGTTCAGGTTAGCTTGAACAATTTTAATTTGATAAAACTCATCAAAATAATAGTAGTTTGGCACATAAACATAGGACCAAAACTCATCGTTTTCGACAACAGATATACAAGTATTATTTGTTCTTTATCTTTAAAAATGGGAATTAAGCACGATATGAGAAGATAATCTCGAACTATGAGTTTCATAAAAAAACATCCCTAGTATACTGGCAACTTTTATTTAATTCAGACACGAGGGGCCACCCCTTTGAAAATATTTTGAAGAGACCATGAGAACAATTTCTAATATTAAGTTTTTGATGTAAATTAGGTGTTTGTCAAATATGTATATACCGGGGGGACTATTTCAGCTAAAATTTAGGGGTATAAGCCTTTTAGTTTTTTATAAAATTGCTTTTAAAATACGGTCAATAACAAAATTTCAAATATAATATTACGTGTGTGTTATCTGTGTAGAATAATAAAAATTGGCCACATCTTTCTCGCAATATAGCGGCTTATGCTCAATGTTTGGCTTTTGCTGCTTCATTTGCATTTAAACTGCTGCCATTGCGTTACAATGGGAACGTATAGTGGTTAAAAACAGTAAATTAAAATGCCCCTAAAAGTACGGCTGCATTTGTAATTTAAGTTGAAACTCCACTATAATATATATTTATTGACATAGGGTGATATAAGCTTTGCATATTTATACGTCCTGTCCTAAATACGATCTAATCATCTTCCTTAGTAGAGGATTTCTTGGTCATTAATAATATACATACATTTGTAGCCACTGGAAAAAGGAATAAATGTATCCCGAAAGCTTGGGATATAGTGAAAAAAGCGGTTAACTTTTTCAATATTAAATTAAATAGCCTGAACGACCGATTTCCCAAGAATTCCTACGATTTATAATCTATCCCGTCAAAAGAAAATCAATAACAGAAAAGCCAATGAAGCAAATGAACGTCTATAAGTTGAAAAAAACACTCGCTTCAGGTGCATATGAGTTTACCATAAAGCTACCGAATTATTTTAATTAAGGAAACAGTGGTTTATTGCATTTTTATTTATATAGAAAGAAAATACTTCGGTCTTACTTAGACATAATATTATAGGCATATGTTACGGTTAATGTACGATAACCAGTTAATCTCAATATAAATCAGCTATTGTCGAGATTAACCAGTCTAGTTGGTTAATGTCCGAATATATGCAGATCTTCCCAGCAAAGTAGACGATATTAAAATGAACAATATTTCTATATTACCATTAGCTAGCATAAAAATGTAATAATATACCCGTAATTAACTCCCCAAACAAAAATAAATTAAAACCTTTTACAGGGGCAAACCCTCCTCTCCTTTTTATATCGTTTAATATACAAAGTTTAAAAGGAAAAGACAACATTTTTCATTTTCCTCAAAACAAATTTAATTACGTGTTCCGTCAAAGTGTCTCTTTTAAAAAGAGGATTCATGTGCGGAATATATCAGAGATACTAAAAAGGAAGTTTTATCTTGCTTTGTTTATAGAAGCGTTAAACATAAACATATTATTTAATATTTGTTTGATTAAACTTCCTTTGCAAATTGACCTTGTATAACGAGGCTATACTATAGTGTATCTAAGAAATTTCTGCATTCACAAAGGATTGAAAAGATCCAAGCGAGCTAGCTCCCTGCTTTGTCGTTTCAATTAAATAGATAATTTATATTGAGGATCTCCATAAAAATCATCGGTTTACGGAGAATCTTGACTAGGAAAAACAATGGTTGGGATTTTTAAGCATGGTGAAGAATCAGTTGAAGAGGACCCTGGGCAGGGAAAAAATAATGCTGGAAGATGAGGAAGAGGAAACAAGTCCTGATAATGACACATCAGAAGATATTACAATATAGTTTGTAGTTCACAAATATATATCTCAATGAATGGTAAAGCAATCTAAATCCTAGCCGCAATCTGCAATATTGAACAAAACCATCCAACCAAAACTAATTTAAGTAATAGCAATATTCTGTGGTATCGAGATACAAATAACAAGGTATATTTTCATTAAAGAATGAGACCAGATGTAATACGAAAGTAGCCCACCGTCTGACTATCACAATATCCTAGGTAATTACAAGTGAGTTTCATTCAGTAAGCACCAAAACCTGGCAATTCCTATAAACATTAAAACCATAAACACAAGACGCAGCTTTGAAGTTAAATGAAGCTAGTATATTCGGGTCTAATTTACGGCATGCAGTTTAAAATTAACAATATACCCATTTGTCCTATAATTATTAGAGTTATTAGTTATTACCTCTAATGATTTACAACAAAGTTTATCAACAGTAGACTAATAAAATATACATAGATATATATTTGGAGAGTAGGTACTAAATATAAGCACGTGGAAGTTCCAATTTACCAATTAATTAAAGAGAACTGGTCATTCGCGTTCATTTAATAAAATTCCATTTATATAAAATTTTATTGTGCATACTATTTTATGAAAAATATCTATCTTTGTGATCATTTGATATTGGCTTTACATGTTTATAGTAGAACAACAATAAAATATTGAATCGAAAACGTATTTTTGGTTAAAATTCAAACATAGGTAAATGCGAAATATATTCCGATTTAGTCGATATATAGATGACAGTTCTTACCACTGCTGATTTTCAAATAATATAAATCCCCCTCGGATAACATTAGATTAAATTCTGGACATAACCTTTGCGATTATGGGGTTTCTAAATATATTTACAATAATATATAATTATTTTACTAATTTTTAAGGATTTGTTTTTAAGTTCTAAATCATTTGGAACTATCGGATCCTAAAATTCAAGAAAATAATTGATTCATTTTGGAATAGACACAACTACAAAACTACATCGATTTACGATTATTTTTCATACACTTGCCTCAAGTTATCTTCGAATGGGTTACTTTATCAAGGGTGGTATTAAACCATTTAAACCAAGATTTTTGCAAACAGGGATGTCGATAGAAGGATGGAGTAGACCATAGTGTAATTCACAAAATTGTATTCATTGATGAGGCGACATTTTCTACAAAAGGGATCGTAGCATCTCCAAATGTTAGATATTGGAATGACGAAAATCCTCACTGGGTAATGAACTGTAAAAGTCAATACTTTCAATATGCATATACCAGTTCAAAAGTGAGTCGATCTCAACTCCCAAGAATTTTACAGCCTTTCTCTGGACTACAATAGCGACGTTAAAAAACATTACATAATGAGACTAAGAATATTTAGTTTCTGAGCTTCCCTCGTGTCTTGAGCATGATGGCAACTGTCTAAAAAGTATAATTTTATTGTTATAAAGTTGATACAGTTTGGATAAGAATGACTCGAGTAAATTTATCAGATTTCAAATAAATTATATCCTAACGATACTTTACTCTTGAACGAAAAAAAAAAGAAATGATAAAAAACGCTAAAAAGTAACAGAGTTATGGGACTGTATCCATCTAAAGTGGGACACCCTGTATATATAATATATAATATAAAGGGTGTTAGTAAATAAGTGCGACAAACTTCAGGAGGTAATTCTGCATGAAAAAATAATGACAGTTTGCTATATAAACACATGTCCGCAAATGCTTCATTTTCTGCTGAGATACAGTTAAAGTTTTTCTTAAAAACTGAAGATTTAATAATTGCTCTGAAACCGGTGGAGAAATGTAAATGAAATTTTTGTTTTGGTTTAATGTTTATTGTATTAGATAGTTCTTGATAATGTATTAAAGAAATTAAAAATACGGGGTAAGATGTTTTATTTTTTTTGCACAAAGACGATGCTCCCTACGATAAAACAGCAAGAGAGATTTTTTATCACAAATTGAACGAGAAATTGCAAAATAATTTTTTATTTGAAAAATTCCTGTGGCGTACCATTTTTTTCTTTAAAAATATTGAGATCATTAATCGTATGCGCGCCATAGATGACCATAAAATTCTTAATTGCTTGCCAAAAAATGCAAAATAACTACCTCTTAAAACTCACTAGATTTCATTTGCATATCTCCACCGGTTTCAGAGCAATCAATAAATCTTCAGTTTTTAAGAAAAACTTTAACACCCCGTATCTCAGAAAACGAAGCATTTGCGGACATATGTTTATAGAGCAAACTGTCATTATTTTTTCATGCAGAATTACCCCCTGAAGTTTATATATATATATATATATTTATATTGCTATGAAACTACAAATAAACGAGTATTAATCAGAAAGTATAATAAAATCCAATCCCGCCTATAAAATCAATTCCTCACCAGCAAATCTTATTATAATCTAATCAATAATACGATTTACTATACTTGTCACATTGAATTACAGATATCGACACATCACCCCTAGAGAGTATATATTACGATCCGAAATCATTGATATTTTTCCGACTATCATCCATTGAGAACATGTTGATAAACACCACCACAACGCAATTACCTATGAGCAAAACTAACAGTGACCATGCATCACCAGAACAGGTTAAAGAGAAAACTACCATTATTAGAAGGGTAGGGTTCAGAAGTAATGGATGCACATGCCAACAATTCAGATGCGGCTGTTGCCTAGGTGTTAATTTGCAGCAGTTTCAATTCAATAGAGAGGGTAAGTTGTGTCACCAGAGTCGTCCAAAACAAATACTCCCTGTATGTAAGTTATTAAATATTTTCACTCTAACTTAGTGTTGACTTGGAACCAAACAAAAAAATATTTCACGGTAGGTGTTTGTAAATCTATTATTATGTTTTATTGCTAATGGGCATAAAACCACAGTTGCTTTGAAGACGTCGAAAATACCTGGACTTGGCATGTTGTAGCAATATTTAATTGTGTTTATGTATAATTTCAGCTAACTGCTCCAAAAATGTTTGCAAACATATTTAAAATGAGAAATAAAACTTTGTTTCAAAAAAGATAGATTTCAACGAGCTGGAAGTAACTCATATAGGCATATACATACTTTGAGCTGTAATTAGATCTACTAATTTAAATGAAATCAGTTGGTATGAAAAAAAAAATTAGCTGTAGGGCTTCTCCATCTATTTCATACCGTTATTCCGAAAACAAACTTTTGCTGATGTACAGCAGATGACTAATGGTTGTTGGAAACAATGTAGAAAAAAAATAATATTTCACCGTAAAGTTCAGGGTAAGAGAACTTAATTTTCAGCTTAAAAAGAATTTACGAGGTAACAGGAATCAAAAATTCGTACGTATAAACGCTTTCATACATTTAAAAACATGCACTTCACTCTACCTTATATGAGATAAAGCTCAATAACTTTAAATTCTCTTTTAGAAAGTTTTTGCGTTCCAGATTTTAAAATAAAGCACTAAAAATCTCCATTATGCTAAAAGTTTTACGTACGCCGTAGAGGTCAGTATTGTATATACACCTTTTTCTCGTTTTTTGCTTAAAAGAAAATCTAGAGCAATTATCTATCTCCCTCTATAGGCCAGTCATGTGTGACAGCTACTACCACAGGGTCTGTAAGCTGAAAATTAAATCTCTAACAATTAACTAACGAAAATGCATCGAAGCGATGTTTAAAATGCTTTTGTTGCTTGTAAATTCTTCAAAATATGGTAAAAGTCGCGACAGGTAATAACGACCAGACAAAGTTTCAGTAGCGTTCCGATTTTTAGTGCAAAATTTGATAAATTTATAAGAAGTGTATGTTTTATGTTTTTACAAAATCTGGGAGCATAACCTGTTCTCAAAGAGCTTCGAGCGCTTCTTGAAATAAATATTCATGCTAAATTGAATGTATTGCAGCATGTATAGTATTTTTTTTTATCTTGCTTGTTAATGTTATTTTTACTTGAATTATTCGCAAATATTCTTGATATTTATTATATATTTTATCTGAATTACTATAAATAACCGTTATTTACAAAAAAACTTTAATACAAAGCATTTCCAAACGAATGAAAAGAGGCAGGAATGACCTAAGAAATCACTTCCATACGAAGCTATCCTGCCTCTTTTAACTTGTAACTAAATTGGGTTCAAAAAACAAAAGACAGCACAAAATTACAGTTTATTTGCTCACATATTACATTTAGTAGATAATCATTGTCCTGCCACTGATCTTCTGAGAAAATATACCAACTCTTAGTGCGTCTAAAGGAATACCTGAAAAAGTATTTAATACAGTTTTGCGCAGCGAATAATGGTTTATTAAAAATTCAAAAAATATTATTCACTTTAATGAAAAAATATTTTCAATTTTAATAAAAATATTTGTGATATATACACAGGTTCTCATGTAATGAATCAGATACTTCTATAATAATAATTAACAAGCGGATAAGGGTGGAAAATAAAAATGCAATATTGTTTTTCTTTTTAAATATTCCAGGTAAACACAATATGCTTATCCTATGGCTTCTCTTTATTAACGTTTCAAGAACAAATTGGAAACTAGTTTCGACAGTACCTATTATATATGGGGAGAACAATAATAACAACAAATAAGCCACTAAATTATCTCTATCATCATTATAACGTGCTGTTGGTTTATTTTGAAATGAATCAATCAAATCCTAAATATACAAAATAATTAACGATTTTAGAATAATACATGATAATAGCGTTGTTGTCTTAATAATTATGTTGCTAAATGTACATTTTCAATTAGATATCTACTATTGTATCCGTATTAACAGTTGAAATATCACATCAAATCCTGAATACGAATCTGTAGAGAGTTATACGTCACAACAATATATAATTGACAACAGAATTTCTGTGCAACACCTAATAATGTTTCCAACATAAGTTTAAATAGTTGAATATAGGGTTGATTCGACTATGCAAGGAATTAAATGTTCTTTAGACATTTCTAATGACCGTTACCATAGTCATCAATGCTTGCTCTCAGCATGTTAAATCAATTCCATCGTGAACAATTAACTACTCGTATTTCAATAGATTTAAAATAGTTGTAGTAGTATTAAGATGAATTTAGACATTTAGGTTGTTCTACGTTTTGGTCAGCAACTTAGCAATTCAATAATTAGATGATGATTAGAATTATTATTTTTGAAAAGGTAACCATCCTCATTATTTTTTTTTAACCGTAATCCTAATTTTAATACAATACAGGTTTACGGTTGAATTGTTTATCCTGTATTTAATATACAATTTCAGTTTGCTTGTATTAATTAATTTATTTGTTAAACTAAACGGTATAAATATTTGCTCATGATTTAGGAAAATAGAAGTAAAATTAATTGATCCGAAATATACTCTTTCAAGTATTTAGGAAAGGTTTTAGCGGATGCCAACAATGCTCGAAGTTTTACTGTCAGATTGTTGGAATCAGGAACTTAAAAGGGGAAAACGCAAAACCTTTCGTTCAAATTCCAGGCTGCTCTCAATTCTGACAAACTAAAATTTATTTTTGGTTAAGGAATACAGTGATGGATTGGAAGAGCGGCTTTAACGGAATTTTGTACAATACATTTTGACTCTAATTTAACTAAGATTAATACTTTCTATATATTTATTTAGCGTTCTCCTTTTTACAGGGTGTGCAAAAATAAGGGGAGTTTACTATGCTTTTAGTGAAAGCTTTTTTCAATTTTTAGTATTTTTAAAACTTTATAAAATATATGCTTTATATACGAGTCATTTGATTAAATTCTAGACCGAAAATCAAAAATATATTACACGAGGACCCTTTTTCTTCCCAAAAATATAACATTTATGTATCCAATAAAAATTTTTAATTTAATTATGAGGGAACTTCAATACCATTGCAATGCAAATATTTAACAATTTAATTTAATTCTTATACTGCCGTTGTAGGCGAGGTATCAGAGGGGGTGCGTATCAGATTCTCATAGTAAAGAGCAACATTAATATAAATATATACAAAATGTTCGTTTACCTCCACAAAAGTTCAAAATTTTACCCCTTTTCCATCCCTATTATCAGTATTATTAAATCAAAAGTTGCGGGGAGCACAAAACAGTAAAAAAGGAATATAAAAGTACAATTTTTATCTTTAAAATAATGACCTAAAAATTGAATTAAAAAATGGGGAATTCAACACATCTTCAATTCTTTTACATCAGGGCAGAACACTTCTTTGGAAGGTTTAATAAGTGTTGAATTTGTGCTGCAGTCAAAAATTAAATCAGTAATTAAAATATAATGTATTTCCAAAAACTTTGAAATATTTAGAAACGGTAATAGATTAACATGTCAATCACAAAATTTACAGAAACAAATTGTTACTCCATCTTTATTTTTAATTACTTCTAATGCAATTTGTATATTTACAAACTATAATTAAAACTTATCAGGGTAACATTAAATTTAAAAAAAACTCAAATTTCTTATATTTCAAGTGTATAAAGTTTCTATATTGTTGCCCTGATGAAGATATAAATATATATACAAAAGTTTTATTTCAAGCATCAAAGACTGAACATCCCAAGAAAGAAGATGGATACACCCTCTATACAATCAGTTAGTGTATGGATATTAATCATACAGTCTAAAGACGAAGACAAATGTGAAAATTTATCTCTACAAGAAAGATTATTCAAATGTCAAGTAACACCGTTTTTTGTTTTTTAGGGTGTATGAACTTTACATATTCACCGCTAGATTTCGCTGTTATAATGGAAATGTATATGAATGACAATCTGATTTTTAGCAATGCTATTTCAGGTAAGAATTTTGATAGTACGTAAAATACTATTTATTATATTAGGTACCATTATTATATTACCAGGAATCATGCTCAAAAAGCCGAGTTCATTAACTTTTCTATTTCACTTAAGGATTTAGGAGAAAAAGAAATAAATACGACAATACTAAGAAGTTTAGAAAGGACTAAGAATAGCTAACAGTGAACAATTAATTAATGTTATAACAATTTAACAAAAAACCTGCCGAATGTTGCCGAAAGAATCTACAAAAATTGTTGTTGACACCCAGATGTATTACAAAAAAAAAATCTGGCACACCACTGACTATACATATTATGTTATAACCTCGGAAGTAACAAAACGTATGTACCTATGAACCCTACCCAACTCGGGTTTGACGTTTTTAATTCATTTTAACCGCAGGCTTTTTTAAGTTCAAAATAATTAAGCGTTTTCCTGTATATATCATGAAATTTTTAGATAAGCTTTTGTATGTTCAACGATGACTATCCAATCTCCTTTTGTTATATTATTTTGCCATTGGTATTTCAGTTTTATTGGTATATTTGTTGTTAAGCATTTTGTTGGCATATAATGAGGTTTTTACATCGTTTGATTGGCGATATTATGTCCTTTGTTTCTTTTGTTGTCCATGATTTTTGATATAGTATATGAACCTGTTGTCAATCACAAGCTCATATATCGTTTTTTATTCCAACCAGCTAAACCCCCAACTCTTTTTATTTTAGTGTTTAATAAACTCGGAGGATTCCACTGCCGATTTTGATTCAACAATCTTTGAATAAATTGGGCCTGAAATAATGTCTAGATACTTTTTGAAGGAAATATATTATCCATAGTCGAAGTGGAGTATCAGTTTCAAATCAAATAAAACAAACAAAAACTTCAATGTCAACTCCACATAGGATTTAATCAAAAATAAATGAAAATACTTTCTAAAACTAGTATTTCTTACAATTTTTCACTTGACAACAGTAATGCCAATACAATGTTGATATTTTTCGTAACAAACAAGCAATTGCTCCATGCTGTATGCTCTATGGATAACAGAAAGAACAAAACTGTAGACAGACATCCTTCATACTCCATTACACGTCATGTTCCCTGAAACGTGATGTCTTTACATGGGCTCACTATTTAGACCACAATGCTATCCAACAACAACAAAATTATTTTCTTTTATGTACGTAGTTTATTTTGTTACTACTTCAACTCTGTACTGGTTTAAATAATTAGGTACTTCAATTTTAAGCTGGAAATATTTTGTAAATTTTGATTCAGCGAAAGAAAATTGAGTTATTGTATAAAATTTAAAAGGACGGAAATAATAGAGGTGGTGCATTTGCAGTGGAGAGTGTTAGACTTAATCATTTTAATCCCACCTTCATAACCAAACCAGCTCACAAAACAAAAAGGCAGCGCAAGTGAGCAAACTTTTAAAAATAATAAAAGTTCTACATAGTTCGGAATTTTACTACACAACACTGTGGGAGCGACACTGGTTCAATTATCAATCGTAAACAGTCTAGCTGTCCTTTAACAAGTCGAACAATTCGGCACCGTACTCAAGAATTAATTATTTACAACTTTTACACCGAAGTTTGTAAGCATCTTCAGCATAAAGTTTAATTCAATAATTTTTGCAGCGAAAAACCCGCCACCACTGTGTATTCCAGTTGCAATCCCCTACATACCAGTAGACGTAGAAGGATGTGCTAGATTATTCGATATATACACCCCAGGACAGAACTTGCATATGTGTTTTGATTTTGAGATGAGAATTCAAAAAGCCACAGCACTTGTTTTGCATTTTGATTGTATGAGAATGGGAAATGATGGAGTGGCTTTAGTGAAGCCTGAAGATATGGGTGGACTTCCAGGAACAACTCCATCACAAATAGACTCTGATGTATATGACCAAGTAACGGAAATTAAAAAGATAAAATAAATGTAACACGGAGGAAAAATGTTCTCCCTCGCAGATGCACACACTGTAAATACAATTCAATATTCTATGATATTTGCAAAATTCTCTAAATGTAAATGAAATATTGAACAAATGGTTTGTATATACGGTGAAACAATTTTTATTTTTATTTGTTCCTAATATGAAAAATAAAATTTAAATTGATATTAGAAGAATAAACACATAAAATAATTTTACTGCTCGCATCATTTCATTTATATTGAAGCCTGTTTTTCATCGAAGTAAAGACAGCTCAATTATAAATAAGCACATATTTACAAAATAGGTTAAAGTGTCCAAATCAAATTTCAACCGCTACAAAACCCTAACTGCTTATCCATACCAAGTATGACCCTAAATATAACAACAGCCTAGGGCACTCTGAGAAATTCATGATCACAAAAACACTTCTTCGGATTTTCCCGCTAATATAATCACCATCTCAATGGTGGGTCGATCATAAGGGCAAGAAACCTAAATCGATCCAGACACGCCATCAACCATCCCTCACAGTAAATAGCATACTGAATCTTTCATTTTTAGTTATTTTTGAACCATTTGTATGCCTCCAACAGTATCTCGCAATAAGATTGTCAGCATACAGAATACACCTCGCCGGACCTTGTAAATTATTTGTTAATATTAAAAACAAAATAGGACCAAGTATAGATCCTTGGGGATCCTTATGAGGTGGTTCCTACCCGTTATACGAATGAATTATTTGTATACTATTCTACATCAATCTATTCATAAATTTGTTTAGCCAACAATTTTTCAAATACCTTGGAATAATTGGAAACGTGAGATAGGTTTCTAATTACTTAGTTATTGTCAGAGATTTTGATGAAGAATTTATGTATCTCATGGTTCTTATAGCTCTGTGATCGGCTAATTGTAAAAATGTACATAAATAATTTATTTTTAAGCTTAAGATTTACTGTACTTTAGTACCCTTGTTTCTACTGGTAATTTTTCACCCTACCCACGTAAATACCATCCAACATTAACTACTCCGTAACAATAATCTACTACATCAACTAAACTTTCTATGATAAAGTACACCATGGATTTGTTAAGGATGAATAAATATGTTGTGGAATATTCCCATCCACGTTGTTTATAATGCAGGTGATTTATTCAAAGAACATAATAAAATAACACAAACAAATATCAGGTTTTAGCTTTAAATAAGGAACTGAAAAAATATTACATTACAGTTTGCATGTATATGATGAACAACACCAGGATGGATGCGTGTAATTTTTTCAAACGAGTCGAGAATATCAATATTTTGAATGGAACGATCCGAGCGACGTAAATAATTTTGCGTTATAAATGAGCATATGCATATTATATGATGTTAAAGTAATTGAAAGAGCATGTCAAAATACAAATACAACGTGAATTGAAACAGTCAGGCTTTAGAATTTAGATTAGAATCGGATTTTAGAAAAAGTCGTTATTAACAAAAAATAAGTAAATATTTGTATGGCGAGCTCACGAGTTTATTTTAGATTTGCTCAAAATTGAGAAAACCAATGAAAATCTACGTTTTCTAGGCCAAATTGTCCACCATCAACAATCCTATCGTTCCTACAGAAATTTTATAAATTGACATTGGTTACTATGCGTATTAAGAGGTCTAACAACTAGCAGAGCTAATAAATTAACAGTCGAATATTTTAACTCAATTAATTGAAAAAGTGGATTCGTTTATTTCCTCATCAGTAGATTATAAATATCTAAGTTCCCCTGGTACGTATATAAAAAGCCGTTTCTACTTTATGAGTGAACGGGAGGACCGGTAATTATTTTACCCTTACATTGGCAGCAATTGATACATTACTGCTGAAATTGCCTGATAACTTTTAAAGTTATAAAACTTGTGACTAAAAGATGGGGGAAACAGCAGACTATTCAAATTCATAATCTTTTATATAGCCTAACTTTTTGTTTGAAGCGAATACAAAGAAAAACCTTTTTATAACATAAAAATGAAAACTGGTGTTTTCTAAAAGTAGATGAATTAAATTTTGCGGTATAAAAATCATATGCATGAACTGTGTAATACAAAAAGATTTTTCCCCGACATTTTGGGGTACATATAATTAGGGATCTTACCGTAAATAAAAGAATCTGCATAAAAAATCGTAACGAACGCAGCAAAAAAAAAACCTGTGGAAATCACGGATAAATTTAATGACACAAAATAAGCAGACGTTGGTAAGGTATTTATAGGAGCGTGAAAACGGTAAACTCCCATATTTATAACGCACGAGAGAGTAATGAATACAAGAAATACTTGCTCCATTTTTTCGTATCTCTGTAATCTTATATTACCCCAAAGTGAAAAACTGTGAAAAGGGCAAGAAAATGTGGCTTTTTATAAACGTTCATGATCGTAAAACAACCAACAAAGAGGACTTGTAACGCTCTAATTCGCCTTTAGGAAGTCGTACGTTTGACTTTAATTTAACGTTTGGTCATTTGAGGTCATTTTTAAATTATAGTCGATTGCCCAATGAAAAAAAAAATACTAAAGTTACAAGTTAAAATTTTACCGCAACTAGCAGCTATTTGGTTAAATCATTTTGACAATAAAAAAACCAAAAAGTTAAGAAAAATAAATAATAATTCAAGCAAAGCACAGTTTTGACAAATATTTTAGTTGATATTTATATAAAAATTAAAGAATAAACAGATTCCGAAACGGTGGAGATCCTGATGTATATAGGTACAATAATATGCTGAAAAAATAAATGCGGTTTGAAGTTTAATTTTTTACTGTTATTTGTAACAAATTTTGGGGAAAAGTAAAATAAATTAATGAACTCATATTAAGTGTGTAGGTAAATTAAATAACGGTTGAAGAATAATTTAATCCCAATTGAATACCTTACAAACGAAATTAATTCCACCCTACGTTATACATATCCAACCTTGACATTCTAAAACTTGGAAATTACATATCTAGAATAAATTTTATGCTACGCACCAGTGGTAATAATTCCCAACAATACCCTTTAGGTATGTAGGTATTCCACGAACATTGTTTTATAATATGGAAGGGTTGGGATAGTAATTATGTTTAGAAAACGGTTTTATATGCTTGGATTCTTGATTTTCATGGATGCTAAATTGCTTATCACGGCTAGACTAAACATTAAATTAACCGTTTCCGCTAATATTTCATATGATTAGCCTGCCCTTAACCGGTTTACGAACATCCTTGTTCAATCCCTATAATTCAGATTTAGAACATATATTTGGCGATACTACGGGATGCTCCATATATAGGTGTTATAAAAATAAACAGGCAACGAAAATGATATTTATTTTTAATGATCAATCTTTCCGAATCATTTGGTTTTTAAAAGACTTATTTAGAATTTGTCAATTTAGCCGTAGAGCAGATTTATAAAGAATGTGTAGCAGTAGTAATCAACCAGTTTTTCAAAGATAAGTTTTGACGTCTTAATTAAAAACTACGAGCTTTTGGGAAGGAAAACTGTCGCGTATACGCGCCATTTATAAAATCATTTCGAATCTATTTATATTTAGGAATTGGTTTGTAGCAAAATATTTACCATTAAAATGAAAACCCCCATTTCTGCTAGACTTTTTTTTTAAATTAATATGTTGATTTGAGGTAAAAACAACAGAGAAAAACATGTATTTTCACCACAGATAATATCCATGCAAATTTTAAAACAAGAAATTTCCATAAATTTCCTCACATTTACAGCACAGTCATTCTTACTTTTCCGCTTGAATTGTAAAACTAATAAATCTCAAAATCGGTCAGGTGAGTCATTTTATTCAACATCTATGCGAGTTAGATCATATATAAGTATTACGATAGAGATTAAAAAAATAGTAAAAATAATTTCCTTTTCTGTTCCAAATTTGTTTCCTTTGGTGGTGAATTGAATTAGTGTTTCTTTTTTACTTTTAACAATTCAATTTGGGACGTTTGAAGTATCGAAATGTGTTCGTCTGGTTCGATGAAAAAATCCAACACGATCGCCGGCGCCGGTGGAAAATTCAAATGAACAAATTTTTAGAAATCAACTAGTTTGTACCAAATTGTGGATTTGAGGGTTTTTCGGGAAGAATCCGGGGTTGAAATTACGAAATTCAAGAAGGCGAATCGAAGATGGAAGAAGCAATTTTCCAAACTCAACCGATTTCCTCCAAATTCAGTATATTATTTTATAAATTTGACAGTATAGCGAAAAAAACCAAAATAGGTGTAATATTTTCGAGAAATACCGAAAAACTATTCAAAGTAAATTTTTGATTTTAATACACGGAAAGTTGCGTTTTTCAAGTAAACTATTTTTGTGGAAAAGTCTTTAGTTTTCCAGATTTTTGGAAAAGTTATCAATTACGTCAGTTTGTGTGATTTTTTTTTTCGACATCAGATAGTATAAACCAAAAAAAGCATGGGAAGAGGCTTATACCTGGTGCCGCAACAAAACGCACTGAAAAACTGCTATCATTACGCAGGAGTCAGATGCGAATAACTATGGGACTCCTTACTGGGCATTGCGCTCTGAGAGACCACCTAAATAAGATGGGGCTGTACAATGGGCACCTGCAATGCAGATTGTGTAATGGGGCAGTTGAAACAGCTTACCATGTAATATGTGAGTGTGTAGTTCTACAACGAAGACGACACGCTATTTTTGGGCATTCGCTGATTCCGCCAGCAGATATTGACACCCAACACATAACTGAACTCCACAAGTTAGTGGAGGGTACAGGGTTGCTGGATTGGGTGGCATAATATACGGGGATTTTGTCACAATAAGCCCATGAGGCTGCAGTGAAACCGGGGACTTAAGTCGTACGGACTTTCAAAAAAAAAAAAATAAATAAACCAAAAAACCTAAAATTATAATTCCCACTAAATAAAGCAAAACAAAATTGCAGTTTTACAATTACAAATTAATTTTCTTGAGACAAATTGTAGTAAAAGTTTTTGAATTCGGGAAGCCTTACAACAGGAGTATCCCCTTTACCTAGAGAAGTAAGATCATCGATTTTTTTTTTGTAATCTTCGATGGAGCACTGTTTAAATTACCAACTTTAATATTTTTTGTCATATTACTCTTCAATCGTTTTAATTCGATAAAGTCATACCTTGAGTCAAAGTGGATATATTTAAAAAATATTTTCGTATAGGTATATGTTTATAAAAACTATTTAAATTATATAAAAATACTATAAACTCCAGAAATACTTATAAACATTAATTATTTAAAAAATAAAATAAAGTAGATCCTATAAGTATCACACAACATTTTTCGTGTTTGTGTATAATAGGAAATAGTATTATCTAATTAGGAAATTCATACTCAACTTCATTTATAACTAAATTGAATTTTCAGATTTACATTATACTGAATAATTGATAGAGCTTAAACATTCTGTGCACTAATAATTGTTAAATTAAAAAATGATTTATTGCGTTGGTTTTGTTGAAACCATATTGGTCAAAACTAATTAATATTTTTTGCAGGCAAATATTTTTAATTAAAATACATGCTTACGGTTAAATAATTATCATAAAATGTTTACAACAATTCCATTTTACAATAAAATAATAGATAGGTCTAGGGAATGTACCTACGCAACGATATATAATGATCAAATTTGAACTTTAACAGAAATAAATCGTAATATAGGGAGTGGCTCGCAAAAATTTATCACTCAATTTATCCCTTCACAGTCTTCTAACATTTTCCTACAGTTTGACTCCAAGCTTCATGTGTTATTTTGTATATTTCTCATGGATTCAGAAAAAAATAAGAATTAGTTTTTATTAAATTGAATAAGTATTTAATTAATTTAAATGTGAGTCTATCTGGTTATTTGAGATTTACCTTGTAACACTATAAGTGCATAAAGTTTATTTTTATTACCGTTCAGGATTGGCCACTGACAGCTATGAGATGTACAATGTAGTACTCTGCCTAAAACCTTGCACATAAAAATTTTACAGTCCCAAGTGAGGTCGTTACGAGTTTTATAGTTGAGTTAGGTTTTACAGAATACTCGTATTTCTTATAGTTCCATGATGTCAATGGCGCATCTACCTATTTTAACTTTTTTAATAAGGCTATTTAAATTTCAAATTAAACATTGAGAAAACTTGGAAATGGTAGCTTAAATTTGTGAAAACGTAGTTATGGACAACTTTATATACCTGGTTAATTTTGTTATAGGTATTAACAATGTCAAGTTTTTTTTTGCTCATAATTTACACCCGGTCTGTGGAGTTGAGACCAGGTAGCGAATAGCTTTTTTAGATTATTCAATCAAATGTTAAAATGTTGTTAATTCAAACTATGTGTCCAAAGGTATTTGACATTTCCACAGTAAACATAAAGATTTTTACGAATAACGTTTTATATTCACAAAACACAATAGACGCGTGAAATAGAAAGTTGCGAACAAGGGTGTGAGAAATATCCGTTCCCTATAAAATCCGCCTTTGGGGTGGCTTTATGTAGATGTTCGGAAGTTACGAGTTCTTTTTATTAAACAGATTAGATAGGTTTAGGTTATCGATGTTGATGTAGTGTAACTCAATCAGTGGTTAAAAGCACGCCACCATTGTCTTGAATTTGCTGTGGAAAATTAGTTTTCCGCAAATTGGTTTGTAGCGTTTAATAGGAAAAAAGTTTATATACAGCAAAATGTACTAAACAATGAACAACTTATTATAAATGTTACAGAATAATTATATTATCCTTTTGAAAGACTTACATTATAAACTACATAGCGTTAGTCATTGGAAAATAAAATGCTATAAGTAAGTTACACAAGTCTCATGGGTTAAAATTACAGTTTAAAGAGAAGAAGTGTAATTTTCCTCTAACTTAGCTCATAAATAAAAATATCTCTCGTATTATACAAGTTGTCCGAAAAACATACATACAAACTTTAAGAGGTTATATAAGCGACATCAAGACAAAAATGTTTTGTTTAATAAACATATTATGCTTGTGGTATTGTAAAAAATGTGTTACTTTATGCAGAAATTCAATTTCTAATAGAATAGAGACGAACCGAGAAACAACAATATTTGTTTGCTTAAAACATTCCTAACTAAATTCCAGTTGTATACATATACAGAGCAGGAGGGTTGAAAGTACATTATTGGAATTGTAATTTTTTCCACCTGTCAACCCCTTTTTCCATTTGCTGACTAAAAGTCAGTGTTTAATGAAATATGCGTATGACACAATGAAAAAGTGTAATGTGATATGAACGTTCGGCCTAAACATAAATTTTAATCCGGGTTATAATTTCATCCCTTATCCTATACCTAGTAACGGTATATTAAATTGTCCACCTACTCAGTGGACATCTACGGATTTACACCAATTAACATATTTCACAGATTGTTAAACTTTATGAAATTTGCAAGTCAAAACTTAAATGACTTATGATAATAAACATAGAGCATTCAGCGTATAAAGCAACATAGTAAACCAATTGTGGCTTTATGAAAGAGAACTTAGGCTCGTGAGAAATATACAGTGACGTATCGTGGGTCAGAAAGCGCATGAAATCGTAAATTCACAACTGATCGAGTTAGCAAAAGGATTTTGAAGTAAATGGAATTCAACTGTTTAAGCGTGTAGTTACCCAACCCGGGTGATGCTGTGATTCTGTTGTTTTTTTTATCAGGACCGAACTTAGTATAGTTTGTCCTGCCCGAACGCCACGTGAATTTTAATAAAATTATTGTATAGGTAGGTACATTTCATATGCAGGGTGTCCGTTTTAAGCGATACCACTATTGCTATCTCAGAAACCTTAAGAGAATTTCGTGACAGAAAAAACTGCTTCTTCATAACATTCACGAAAAATTTTGGATGAAAACCAGCTATCTCCATAATTTCAAAAATTAAGGTTTATCATCCAATAAGAGTATTCAATAATCTTCTACAATCTAGGGCAAAATTTTCGGTTTTAAAGTGGCTTATAATCTATGTAGTTTGCATGTCCTCCTGACAAATTTGTTTAGAAGCGGATAGCTGTTTAACATGTTTCACCGACGATTTTATTTGTTACAATTTCTTGTAGCATTTTTATAAAATTTTCTCTATGCAGTCTTCTCAATTTCTTTGAATGTTTCGCCCCGGTAAATCAAAATACATATTACTGAAGGTGCTACATGTTCTACTTATAACTCGATTACAAAGTTCATAGGTTTTACATAAATTAAAAGCATCTAAATTTGATTAATTATTCTGCATTAACCAATTTTACACTTGGGGTCGCATTTTTAGGGCTGTCTTGAACGTGTCATATGGATTTAAATACAAAAACAAGCATGTCATTTGGAATGAAAGACATGATCACCCCCCTGTTAAATTTTGTCCCTTTTTTACTATATTTTTAAAAGCATATCCCTATTCGTGTTTTGCCAAAATTTAAATGAAACGATTTCAGTTCGATTCCTCACGCAATGCGTAAATTGCGGGAGGAATCGAACTGAAATCGTGTTTGTTATCATAGTACTGAGATGTGTTCGAAATGCCTCCACCTTTTGATCATCACATAAAAATTCTTTCAAAAATATGGTTGTAATTTCATTTTAGTGTACACCAGCTATTTGATTTTACGAAAATTCGCATGCAAGCGAAGGATAGCTTTTCTACAGATTTATTTGCTTTATTTTTAAAACAAAAACATATGCATATGCAGTACCATACCAGAAAAGTTCTTTATAGCCGTATAAGACTTCATCATTCTTGACAACTCATATATAACTATGTAATAACGTAACTAAACCACAATTTTCTTCAGGTTTTACCTCTTTTTGAAACCATGCATATGCATATCAAAAAGTTTTCCAACACACATGGTGCAAATCACTAAACTACATAAACTATTATTGTTTGTGTTCCTCTAGACTTGTTTAATCTCTCTATCAAAACTTCGCGTTTGCTCGCGATGCTGCTGATGATTACCATTTTCTTAAACTGGAATCAGTTTGTTAAGAACTTTGTTACCAGGACAAAACAAAAAGTTAATGTATGCGTGCTCCTGTAAAACCTTTGAATGATCTTGCATTAATTTAGGTAAAATCTAAAACAACAAAGTCTTACACAGGTTAACAAATCTTCATTTACATGAAGTATGCCATCAGCAATAAATATAGATAGAGACTCCCTCTCAGCTCTTTGATCACCGCGATCAAAGTCAACTTTTTCCATCACGAGGCAGCGCTAGATCTTTCCGTTTTTCTTCTAATTGATCTTTGGCATCTTCTATTTTCACCATAGTATTTTTCAACTCTGTTAATGTCGTATTGCATTTGTAGTTGAATTTGTTTAAGTCGTCTTATAGTTTAAGGTGGTGTCAAGTCAAAAATATAATAATTAATCACAAATATTAATTTGTCCCAGCTCATTTAAAACTGAAGATATATTGGCCAAGGAACATGTCTATATAAATTTTCAGTATTCTCGAAAAGTTTAAAAAATCTTGTGCGTAACAATAATGAACACCATAACCAAAAATTGAAAATGCCAGAAGATTCTGACAGTGAAAAATAACTGAATCACCCAGTATATGAGGCTCCAGTTTTGTGGCTGCCTTGAACGTGTATAAGGTAAATTCGCTACTATAATAAGACCAACTCTCCTAAAATTTTGAAAACTAGTTTTGAAAATACCATGAGTAAGATATAGAAACAAAAACTAACTCGCAAATTAAGACTGTAGACAAGATATGTTCATTCCTACATGTAGTTCTTCTTTATTAAATGTAATTGGTAAACAAGTTTCATATGAATGAAGTTTTGCACACTGTTTTAGCAGTTTCCATAGTGGAAAATCATGGCATCATCATTTTCATTTAGAGATTTATTTATTAAGAAATTATTTAGGGTATAATTTTGCCTAGATGTCATACAATTAATTAAAAATGGTTCGTTTTATATTGGTCAAGATCAGATTGCGTGTCTGGTACCAAATTTTTTGGGTGACAACCGACTCCATTGAATACTGATTTGGTATCCCAAAGACAAGTATAGAAAGAACTGCCAGAAAATTCTTGCTTCTGGTCTCAATAACCCTGTAGGTATCAGAAAATAATTTTCCTCCTTGTAAAATCGCTGAAAAATCTGATGCAAAAAAAAACGTGTAGTTATGTTTTACTGAAATGTAAATTTTCCGTTATGACTTCAGATTTATCAAATAGTCGATGTTATAAAGGACTAAATTATCTCAAGAAGATGTTGAGTATCAATTTTAAATCCAAAACTTTTAAGTGCTTTTTTGCATCTACAACTTTAATGAAACATTCCAACCGTAAACAATAACAAAAACTCCTATGACATTGTGTTTGTGAGAACTTTGGCATTCATATTTCCGAGTACGGTATATAAAGAAAATCAGAGAGGAATTACGGAATATATAGGGATTTAATAATTTTAACGGAATTAACGTACCGTTCGCTTTAAGGATTTAAAGTCATTAGTCAATAATAGAAAACCGCATTAATGAAGCTGCAGTGATGATTTTCTGATTTCAGATTTGATCTCAAAACAAATTTAATGTACAGATATAGTTTGTGTTCAGCTACGTTCCTGTGAATTTTATGACAATCAAGAACAATGAAAAATTCCGGAATTATCAACCGGAAACGGAGTAATAGAGATCGTAGATTTTAATGCAATATGAAGTGATGTCTACAGAGGGTTTCCAACGTAGAAATTTACGTGGTTATTCAAGATTCTCTTTTATTTTAAAATATTTTTAACGTTCTGTAGATTAAGGCTCTTGATATACCCTGCAGGAGCCAAACTCCGTGAAGAAGCTTGAAATTAAACCAAAACCTTCAAATCCTTTTTTGCAAACTTTCCGGGAGTCGTTGTCTTTAAATTATCTGCATGAATGTGTTACAATTCATCACGTGTAAAACAACGTTTACAATCAGTAGCAAATTGATAAAAGTTGCCGTGTTGAAAATATTAGGATAGGTACATGTTTTAAAATTTTCAGAGGAATCAAGAGAAAGTCAATGGCGACTTTGGATATAATCGAACGTACCACCTAAAAGAACTCGAAAATGAAAGAGCATTAAATAACGCAGAACTCGTGGAGTATGTATAATCTAATTGATTATTTACAGATTAGTAAGAAACGAAATGATAATTTGTATCTTTTACGTATATTCGAGGTTGCTTTTCATATTTATAATTTAAATTCCCGAAGATATTTTGACGGTTTGACCATATCGATAATTTATAGTGATCTTTAAAATGGATTTTTGGTTGGTAACTAAACTAACTTCAATGTCAGGAAGAATATGAATGCTTGTTCCTCCTTCTAATTTTATAAACACAATAAAGCTCCAAACTCTCAATCACTTAAAAAAAGTTTGACATCTGCTCTTGTGCGAACTATATATTTATAGGTTTTGAGCAATAACTTTTAAAATCACTCAAAGAATAGACTACTATATTCCAAGTGTTCGTTAAATTTTACTACACAAAACTTTTGAAAAACTCTAAGTGAAACTTAAATTTTATGAACGGTTTCGTCCCAATGACTTTTATTGGAATAAATACGACGATAACTACGAACTGATAATAAATTACATTTTTAATGAGACAGTTTCATCTGATATGACAAACGGCAAGAATTGTAACAGGTGTTTTTCATGTTTAACAAGTTGAATATAAATAAGGGCAATAATAATCATTTGAATACTTGCTTATGTTGCTGCTAAAAGTTGTTGGCTCTTATGATGGCAACAAGTAATGGAAGTATGTCATTGGGTCAGCTTTTCCAGTAATAGTCTCTATCGCAAATTTAGAGCATTTAGATAAATGAAAATTTATTGAGTTCCATTGTCTCTCTTTTTCAAAGTTGCGGCAAAAATCCTTTAATAATTTAAAAATGTTGTATTCAAGACATAACTCTCATCATCAGAGGAATTCCGTTTTGTATTCGAGGCCTTTCTCATGCATCTGCATACAAGATCCGAGGTTAATAGAAGCATGATTTAACAAAATGTTTTTGAAGGAGACGAAGACTGCGCCAAGGCCTTAAGTTCTCTTTGGCATTTCCGTACCAGTTTACTTGCAACCTTCGGTCCTTTCAGCGCACTTAAGGCCGAAGTAACCGTTTAATTTGGCTTTAGAGAAACAAGACTATACCACAAAACACTTAAGCATTTGTGTATCTATATTTGTACCGTTTTCCATAACTAAAAGATCATTTGCGTATTGCTATAACAGACTATCCCTATACAGTGTATAAACAATGAGAGATCACCTGTACAATATAGAAATTGTATACATGTATATATCTACCTACTAGCATTCAGAATGCAGACAAAGCAATACACGCAATTGAGATTAGCATTATATCTCGGGTAAGTGATATGCTTTGCATATAATAGTATAATATGGGGAACATTTTTTTTTTTTGAGAAATGTCGGGTAAATCTACAACAACAGTAGCGATATTTTAATACCAATTTATTGGCACTTCGATCCCTAAGCCTTACACAATTGCTTGTTCTAAGAATGTGGCACGTTTTTTAGCACTAATTTTGAGATAATTTTTAACCCTTTCAATACTAAGTATATTGGTCCCCGCCAAATGCCTTCTTCTAATACAAGAAATACCTTCAATAAAAGTTCCGATATATTCGGAAAAATACCCAGTTTCCCTGGGACAGATATGCTGTTTCGACTGCAATTCGTCTCTTCAGATGTGAGGATATTACAAGACAGTTGATTGTTTTTATCCTGAATGTTTGTTTCAATATTCTACTGTTTTTTTCCTTGCAATTCATCAAGAAATCTCGCTGTAGATCTCATTCATGTACTTCTCGAAAAAAGAACGAAAACTATATGTTTAGGATGTAATGTAAATTTTAACTAAGTATGTTAACTGTTGGGACAAATGTGTCCAGTTTTGTATTTTTCTTTTGCTTATTGTTGAATCAATGAGAAATGTGTTTTAATTTATTTAATCTATTTAGTTTTAACATATTTATAAAGTAAATAATTTACCTCTACATTAAAAGCAAAAAAAGTCTCAACCGTAAAATTGTTTTGTTCTTTTTCGAAAACAGTCGTATTGAAAGGGTAGGAAGTAAAATCATCACTCCGATGAGATGAAAGACTATTAAAAAACTACAGACCAATATTTTCCTTATGTGTGTTTTATAAAAATAATTGAAAAGCTGCCCAAAAAAAGTTTGAGTATCGGTATTAACAACCGTTTACCTACTGTCTCTAATAATTTATATATGAACAAAAGTTTTCAGTAGACAACAGCAAATGGGTCTTCAATGAACTGAAACTTATTCACAAACTGTAAAGAAAGTTGTGGTGTTGTATCACCATGTACATAGATCTGGACCACCACAACAATTCCAGCCTGCGTTTCCTGGAGCGCGCTAGGCGTAGGTCTTTCTCGTAGCGCACGCGTGTACTACAACATCTCTAGTCACCCCCAAAAAATATCACTTCTCTACGTAAAATCTACCCTGTGGCAGAGTTACGAAACGCGAATCGTGAAATCTACGTCGCGAAGGCTCCAAATTCGGACGCACCGCGTGTTTTGTCGTTATATACGCGCATTTTTTTCAATTTTGAATTATATCGTAATTAATTGTAGAAAAAGTGATAGAGACCTTTGTGGAACACATTTAGTGTTCGAAATAATGTAGTTTAGAGGTGAGTTGAGAAGTTTTGAAATACTAAAAAAGTTTTGGCATCTGTACAAAGTTTATAATGCACTGATGTCGGCTATAATAAATTAATAAAATTGTTAATCGAAATATAAACGAATAGTTGGCAAGTATTCTCGATCTTTATAAGTAAATACGAACTTTGAAAAAGAATCGTTTGTGGTTTGCACAAATTATCTACTTTTTTAAAAATTTATATTATTTTTATTTTATATTTTTGCCGTACTTTTTTCATTTTCATTAATTAAAAATACATTATTTCTATGATAAATTTCCATATTTTCTGTTAGCGTCTTCGGAGTAGCCGTTAACTATACTCCGTCGCTATCTTTCTTCTTACTTTGCTATTTTTTTTTTAGTTATTACAAGCAAAGTTCCCCTGAAGACGATGACAAGGGTCATTGGAGTTATTAGTAACTATATAAAAATTGTAAATCCCTGCTGTTTTTTATTTTTTTAGTAGACATTAGATATGACAAGCAAGTCTGTTTTTTCTACAGCCTTTTATAGTAAAAGATACAAATGGAAATTTAACAATATTCAGTTTACAAGCTTCTACATACAATTAGAATTAACTCTCGCCATTACATTTTGCAAGCCTATATAATTCCTTATTATGTTTTGATCCTGAAAAATTTTAGTTAAACTGTGCAGGAACTGAAAAACTTTTGGATGTATTAAATATTGGTGAAGAATTAAATTAAATTTGTTTATTTGCATTACATAGTGGAGTCTAAGTTTTAATATTTTCTGGATATATCCCTTATACGAGTATTTACGATGATAATACTTACTAGAAGCAACTTACCATTGTAATATTTCGAGTGATAATTAAAAGTAATTGTAGCTACAACTTTCATGTTCGCATTAAAGTCACGGGCATCTACTCTGTGAAAAAGTTGGAATTTTGGCAACACAAATTCCCATTTTCATAATAAACGTATCATGTTTTCAAGACTAGGACTAAAGTACAGTTATCGTCCATTGCAGTAGATCAGTAATTTGTATGCAACTTCCAATTACGTTGGAAAACGTTTTATTTATTTTTAAATCACTTTTTGTTTTGAAAGAAAACTTAACATATTCCTATATTAGTGTACTCATACATAAATCAAAACTTTGTTTGCAGTTTTAACAAATGTTAGCATAATACTGCTTTTGTTTTGTCAAGAATACATATACATATATACAATATTATTATTTCACCGGCATGAATTCATTTAAACTTTATAAGCAGGGCCATTTTTATTTGTGGAGCATAAAAAAAAGTTGTCGACAATTTTTTGGTAAATTTCACATAAAGTTATTGTAGATTATCGCTTGGGAAACAATATTTTAGAATAATACATTCCCAAGAACAAAAATAGATTCATAAAAACTTTTCCAATAAAAGTGAAATATAATTTTCGTCCCTTTCATTGAAATATTTACGTTCCAAATTCAAAAAGCCTTTAAGTAGCTCTCCCAAAACTTTCTCTAACTTACTGAAAGAATGCGTTCAAGAGTAAACGTGTGTATAATCATACCATTAACAAAACCACACGCAAGTTTACATGGTGTAATGCTTTTACGGTTTCATTAAGCAAAAACTGGGCGAATTTCGGTACAAATGAAGTTATGCAAACAAAACATAGGGTTGATGTTGGTTGGTGGAAGTGCAATTCAATTTCGCTCTATATTGATATATTTTCAACCGGAAATTCTATATAGATATGCCATGTCCTGACAGTCTTCAACTGTGAGCTCCTTGCTCAGCTGTGGACTGGTTCAATGTTTTACTTCATGTTATCCCATGGCATGTTCTTCCACAATTTAAGTCATTAATTTATTCATTTCTCAATGAAGGTATAAAATCATCAAAGCTGTGGATCTTGATTTAATTCATCACGTTTTGGGCCCATCCTATATGCATGAATTGCAGGTTAGCTTCAAGACCTTAAGAGTAAAACCAAGACTCTCCCACCAAAAAATCTTTAGAGTCCAACATATTGGCTGTATCAAACGCTATTCTTTTTATCAACAACATTAATGTAAAGTAGTGGAATACTGATATCAGACGAATAGAAAAAGGAGAGAATACAACATAATTCAGTTACTTAATCATTCATAATAGAATTTGAATTTAGTTGTATCTTCCGTTGTATATATTTACACAAAATACACAAGTTTCCCTTTCAAAACTTTTTAGGAAATATCGGAAAGTATTCTAAAATATATCTTTCACGTAAGGGAATTGCTTTCGCGCGAACTTTTTAAAAGTGAACTATTTTACATGTATTCCCTTGAGCGGTCAAACAAAATAGAAATGGTAAAAAGTCGAGTGTACAAACTTTTGGTGATTGAATTTTTACAACTAGTTGAAGATGAGAGAAACTTCAAATTAACACAAAAAGCATTAATGCCAAGCACCTTGCCTATACCATCTCTTAACTTGCAAATTTAATTAAAATTCCAGCTCTAGCTCTAATAAGATCTCTAACACATTGACGCTTGGTAAAGATTTCATTAGATTAGAGGCTTTTTAATACAGTTGTCTTTGTCAAGTTAGAAAATATATTCAAATGCGGGTTTTTTGTCTGCTGCATTTTTGCAACCGGATGTTCGAAAGTTTATTATAATAGCAATATCATCATGTTTAAAATGCAACAGTATAAATAGAAGATTATTATGAGGAAATTTAAAATTTAGTTGTGAAAATTACTAAAATCGAAACAGAAAAGGGAAACGAGAGACATTGTTGGTCAGCTATGCAAATGGCAAAGATCGCTTTGGTGTTTGACTGGGTTCTGGACGTCAGATTTGTGACAAAATTTGTTGCTCTAGGATTGGTCTGTTTAAGGGTTCACAACAGTTGGAGTGATTCATACTCGTTAGAGAGCGAATACTGATGATGGCTCGCCAGGAGTGATGTCAAATAGTGTTACGAGTTCAAGGGTGCTGCGTTAGTACGGTGTTCTAAGATTTTACAGTTTTATGGTTAATTTAATGTATTGGATTATGAAATAATAGTGCTTACTGAGATTTTGGGAAAGATGTGGGATTTCACTGGTTCACACTGGTTAATGATGACGTGATTATGATTTGCTGATTATTTCTCGCGGTGGTCCTTTAATAAAATACGAGACTAAATATTCGCTCATGTAACGGTTAACTCTGTTTTCAAGGGGTCATTTTATATGCCTCCAATTTCTTAGTTCCCCGTTTAATAAAACTTTTCCTACATTTCGTAAAATCCATTAAACGAGCAGTAGTATCTATATGATTTACATTTGGATATATAAAAACGTATAACCATAACATAGAAATAAAGTTTTCCAACTGCTCTTTGAAATACAAATTGACTATGCTGGTTCTCACTGCGTAATCTCTTCATTACTTCATAAAATTTAATTAAGCCGCTTTATTATGGAAACCTGAAAATTTTCATATTCTTCAGCTATTCAAAAGCTTTATTTATTTAAAACAATTTGCGTAATTAATGTAACTAGCCTTTAACACACTTTCAGGCTGTTATATTAACACCTCACTTTATGAATCATATTTTATTTATTTTGAAAACTACCAAGCGTCATGTTATAAATAAAATAAAACATTTGGGATTCTACGTAGATTCAAATCAATTTCTTCTAATTAATTTATTGTTTCTTCGATCGAGCTTTCTTATTAACTAATTCATCCTTCACCCAAAGAAAAAAAAAATACAAACATTAAAAGAAAAATGGTTCAAGAATTAATAACCTTAACAAATTTTAGATGAGGGGTCCCATTTTTGGGGCTGCTTTGGACATGTAAGTAAATGTTAATCCACTCCGTATTTAAAACAAAAATGTAATTTCAAAATAAATGTTGGCAACCCCTGTTTGTCTTTCTCGAATTGGTATTGATAAACCATTTAAGACACAATGTATAGGGCTTTCTGAACTACCCTTATTTTTCACTCCTTTTGCCCTGTTCGCGCTTCATTGCATCGGCTGCTTTAATTAATTTACCGTAACACTTGTTGTCACTAACAGTCTCAAAATAAATATAATAAAAAGGGTCTACCGAACGCCATTTCAGTCCAATAATAAATAAATTCATAATCATAAAGAAAATTCAAAAGTATAGTGTATCGGACACAGGTAGAGTTTGAGTCCTGAGTCTTGTTTCTCTATAGAAGATCTGAGAGAGGGTATATCACCCCTGAGCTGATCAGGCGCCTGAGCTTGTTGCCTGGTTCCTAAGGGTTGATACAGTGCAAGGAGCAATAGAATTATCTATATAGGGAGATAATATCTATGGGTATACGACTGTTACATTAAGTTTAATGTGAAGTTGTTAAACATGATTTCAAAAGAAGCGATAACTAATTATTCTAAATGCTACAGTGAAACTAAATTAATGTAAACAACAGGCTGCCTTTTATTATTATCATTCCGACAATCCATTAATTGCAATGTTTGGTTACTATAAGTCGACTTTGCTGTTTTATATTTTGTTTCGCGAAAACGACAGGACATACACCATGGCAATGGAAGCTATTATTTTAACTCACATTGTAGGCGGTTTTTGTTGTCTACAGGTCAATTCGTTTAAATTACTTTAAATAAATCTTCTAGAAGTTTGATAACACTGTGTTCTTTATGTATTGACTCAGTTTAAGACATTAATCTTAGGCGAGGTTGAATAGTGTCGATGGTTTTGTACGAAATTAAAATAAATTGCTTTAAATCATTTAATTATAACAAATAGTCTGATGAATTAAAACAGACGAATGCATGAACACAGTATACTACCCTAGGAATATTTTGTAAAAATAATTCAATTCAACAGTGAAGTGCAGATGCAATGCTATAGCTGATCTTCTTTTAAAACAAATAATTTACAATATCTGAATATAATATATATTAGCGACTGTTTCATTTTAAATTTAAAATCATAAACCATCTCATTCGATCTCCAAGATGCGAACAATTTAGACATGGAAACCAATTGTATTAAAGCTCTTTATTTCCGTATTTCCCACTAGGTTCATTTCTTCGTTCAATTTCTATTGAGCAAATATTTCAATAACTATTTAATGCTCCAATAAACTTTACATAATATAATTTTTTTCGTTCAGGTTAATTTATAATGAATATTTTGCGGATTTTTGCAATTAATGTTTAATGTGAATTAAGCGAAATTAATTTCCAACAAATAATTATTAATTTATGAGAAAGAAAATTCAGTGGTGTATTTAAATCATTATTATGGATTAATATTTAACACTATTATATGTATACATACAATGTTTGATATTTACTAATTGAATTTGAATCAAATTTGCCAGTTCAAAGTTATTAAATCTGGTTTGGATTGCAAAATAATTAATAAATGATTTTGGTGATATAACATAGGTACTTAACTGTTAATTTGGTAGTTGAAAACTTTATTTTGTAACTAGAACTGCTTCAAAGAATGTTCTGACTTTAGTATTGCTGTCTTTTGTTGGTGTTTGATCAACAGAGTTCTTCTAATGCATTTGCCTCCTAAAGATCGAATGGTAACATAATCTGCAAACAGACTGCTTCTCAGAAAAATAATCCTGACACCCCACTGACTTGAACAATTATCTAAGCTCTGTAATAAAAGTCAGCGCAATATTTTTAATAATACAAAAAGACAGTTAAGTGCCCTACAACGAGCTGAGTTGGCCATCTCTTCCTCCTCTTACCTACATAGAATATATGATATACCTAAGAAGTATTGTGAAAGCATCTGTTCATCAGATTTAGACATTTCAAGACTTTGAAAATAATAAAGCTGTTGTAGTCTAAACCCCTTTTTATTCAGACAAAAAAAGATTTTTTCTTTTTTGTGAATGCGTATCGTCAAATTCCATTAGATAAATGAAATGAACACAAATACAAGACTCGACTAAATATTCTTCGTTTGAACACAAATTATTTGGAAAATTGGTAATGAATTATTTTACAATTTTAAAGTTTCTCGTAATTGTTTTCCATGAAGCGAAACATAAACTTTTTTTTGTTCTATACAATTAGGAAAATATACGTATACATAAATTTGGGAAACAATGTTCCATTTACCTATTTTAAAACTAAAAATAAAAGAATTAAAAGAAACATAAAATTAAAAACAGTTTGTATATGCAGTTTGGAATTTTTAATTGCATGGCTTTACACAGAAAAAGTACGTTTTTATAATAAATTTTCTTCCAGTAAATAATTTAGTTTTTCCAACTTTATGAAACTTTTATTAATGTCTTAGGTTTTGATATTCAGCTCAGCTTCAGCCCTGGTATGTAAGTAGTGTGTGGACGGTGTTTACTGTTAGTTTAGTTTTAATTCTCTCCTGAGGATGCTAACATTGGTAGCGAAACGCGCGTCGAGAATAAAAAAAGTGTTTCAGTTTATAGTTTTCTTGCTTGAACTATTAAAGTTATTTACCTTAAATCAAGAAATTCTCAGTAACGACAAGAAGTGTTTAAGTTTACTGAAAATGCAAAATTATTCCGGTATAATATTATAAGCTATTAAGAGTAATTATTCACAAAGTAAAGCGACATTACGCTACTACTGAAGCTGACAAACAAAAATATGTAGTGCAAACTTTCGGAGTTTGTGTCACCTAGAATAAACACAACTTGCTTCTAAAATGAATAATTTCATTTTTTGCGTGTATGTATGTTTGTCCTTTGTGAAACGTTGAATTTGCATTTAATTTTCATCACAGAATGTTTCAATTGTTCTGCATTTTGGAAGCGTTTTACTAAGCATCGGCCACGCTGTTGGCTGTTTATCAGTCAAAATAAAACGGAACTGACCATTTAATCTCTGTTGTTTCCGTTTTTTCTATAACGGTTATTCAGTCCTCAAATTTTACCAGAACCATTGTTTTTCATAATGTGATTATGAAATTAAATATTGATGAGTTTCCAATAATTCTAACAATCTTTCCGAACAATTGATTCCATTAAACGCTAAAAAATTAATACTAATTACTACAAGTGGAAATCAAATCTCCTAGCAAAATAATTGAACCGCCTAATATGCCTTAGACTAATTACTGGGATTTATGTATCATCATCTTTCACTCATTCACCATCAGGCAGCTGAGCAAGCTTTACTAATCCAAACATCTAAAGATGAACCCGAACATTCTCGCTATGACTTTTTCATCCGGGCGGAGGCCTTGAGCTTTGACTTTGCTGTCCAGCATTCAAAACTTTTGGTTTCAGATTATGCATTAACTGAATCTTGAAGAGATCTTCTGTTAAAAAACCTGATCTGTTAAAGCTAATTGGCTCTTGATTTTGATGGTATAATAAAATCTTTCAAATGGACCAAAAAAAATCTTAGAGCAAAAACTATTAGTTTTTTTTTTTTTTATTTTAAAGAAGTAGTCCATTCTGAAGTGGAGTGAATGTATTGTAGTAGGAAATAAAACGTCAGACTCCACGAAATCAGTTTAATACATTACACTTAATAACACATTAAGTGTAATGTATTAAACTGATTTTCGATTTCGATTAAAGCACCAAACATGTTTCGAAGCTCACTAGCTTCATCATCAGTGGTAACATTTAGTAGAGAAACTGTATTTTGTAAGTATTACATTAGTATGATTATATTAAGAGTAATGTGTTGAAGTCACCTCGAGGAAAATTCTTGTTATTACTAATGAAATTAAATATTAAACTGATTTCGTGGAGTCTGACGTTTTATTTCCTACTACAAAAACTATTAGGTTTGAGTTTAAAAATGAAATTAATCTGTTATTAAGTTTTGACAAGAAATATTAATTAAAATTAATGAATCAATAATAAAATTATCAATCAGTCTCTCAATTTTCGCGATTTTCGTTTTACTGTCCTAAAAACACATTCTGAGCGCTTAAAATATAATGTACCCTCAAACGTACTGTATATGGTCTCGTTTTTGCAATATTTATTACAGACGTGAAGCCTCAGAGAGATAAACGATTGGCCTACTGCGATTTGAGTTGAAAACTTCTATTTTCAAAGGGATTTATGGGTAATGTATCTTTACACCTAGACCTGTATCGTGCTTTTCCACAGGCGCTATTTTTGAAATAGGCTTGCAGTCAGTCAGTCTTTTCTCACCTCGTCTGCCGCTATTGTAAATTCAACTGAAAAGGAAATCTCTCGCAACTCAAAGGCGTAGGTTCAAATAATTAGCTACAGCCCATTAAACACTAGCGCATTACAAATATTATGAAGAAAAATAAAATAGGTCAGAATTATTTATTATAGGTCACAGCCACTGGCGGTTATCATTTAATTATCATTAACCCAAATGTTTTATATTTCTATATGAATAGTAGATATACAGAGCGTGGTTTTTCTTGAGGGTATATTTTAAAAGTTGAGACCTACCAACTTACTTTTTTTTTTGGTATTCCAGGTCCAGGTACAGGCGACTCCTCGTAGCTTGATCAGACCTGCACAATTTATTGAACTCATACAAAGCATTTAGAACGTTTTCCAAATTTTATTCGTGAAATTGATAACATCAGCAATATCGTATCGGTCTCTGGCCCTCTCAGATTCTAGAACGGTCCACTCTGAAATATTCTTCAGCCAGGAAGTCTGCCTGTTGCTAGAGCCACGTTCCTTTCTATATACGGGGTTTCCCATATTTTTATTATTTATTTCTTCATCCTCCGAAAGATCTACATTTCAAAACCAACCCAGTGATAAATTTCTGTACTAGCAACATTCCGCTACTGAGTATCGGATTTTAAGTTCGTCCTTAGCAGGTGAACATTTACCTCATTTTTATTTATTTCTATGTATATATTTCGTTATCCAACACCCCAGATACTTGAAATTGTCGATATTTTCGATGATGTCTCCATTCACGTTAATAGACATAGGCGGATGGTTGAGTATTTTGGAGACAATCATGGTTTTATGTTCATGTAACGACCATAATTTTCTCCCAGCCATTTGATGCGATCTAAGACTGGCGATTACCTTACAATTGAAGTTAAGATTAGCTCTACTAACAGTGGCTTAAAAAAATTTAAAAATTTCTCGAATAAAACAAATCCTTTGTTGATTAAATATTCAAAGAAATTTCTCGCCATTCTTCGTCTTTGAAGTTACATACGATAAAACTAAAGAAAAAATTCAACACCCTTTTTATCATTATTCCGTACCGGTAGTGGTTTTGTAGTGTTTTCTCTGTACCCGTTCTCCAAAGTGCAAACTTAAATGATATGTCATCCAAAAGCGTGTATTCAACACATATAAAAGCAAAGGACGTTTGCTCTGGAAAGTACAGAAGATAGATTATGATGCACAACGTTTAATTACAGGGGACTAAGTGCTTATTCGCATGGTATACATTTTAATAAATAATTTGGCCAAAATTAAACTTTAATATAAAAAGTAAATACTAAACACAAAACTTTTACCTACGATTTAAAAACTAGATATTGAAATTTTTACGAAATACTATCACAAATCGAGATTTTAATCTATAAAGCTTAAGTTTTATAATATTTCTGACAAAAAAACACTATCTGTATTTAGCAGATTAAAACCTTGTTTCACAAAATCTGCTCATCATTATAGAGTTCCCTACAAATCTCTGTATATGTTACTTCAATAGAAAAACTAATATTGAGTTAAATGTGGACACACTATAGCGATATATACTTATAAAAGACAGCGATCCACAACGAACCACTTATTTTTTTCTCCTTTTCATCCCAGTTTTATTGAAACGATCGATGGAAGTATAGTTCGCGTCAACTGAACTTAGTCTTGATTGAGTTTGAAAAAGGATGACCCCTACCAATTTGTAAGTACCATCCTATCCTATATTTATCTTGTATTTTGTGTTGCTGTTTGGTTTTCTATTTTTCTTGCATCACTACATACTCAACTGAAAATGGGGATATTAGATTACGCAACACAAAGGAGTAGAGGCGTCTAAGGACACGGACACAGTTTTATTTGTTTTCTTTTTAAACACATATGGTCATGATAGTGTTTTCGAGCAAGAGAGAATTGTTTTAAAGTCTGTACAAACCTTGTAAAAATACGTATTATAGATAAAAAGTAAATATATATTTTTTGTAAGTTCATTTTATATTACTTTGTAGGAGTTTTTCTTTGGATTAACCTGGACGCGAATGATACTCAAGGAATCGAAAGTAGGCTCAGATGCAAAAAAGGCTGTTGATCCCTCAATTTTCACTTTCCGAGCATTAGGAAGTAAATGTTGAAGACTACTTTTCTATAACTCAAAAGTTGCTTACATTATCAACGTCATAAAGAAAATCGTTTGATAGCAAGGGTTCATTAATCATTATAAGCAATGAAACCAACAATTTTTTGCAGATTGAAAAACGTTGTACTCCTCTAGAGATCAAAGTCAAGATCCTCAATTTGTCATGTCATTATTCTGAACAACAGCTAGACAGGATTATATCATACATATTGCGCCGACCATTATTACGTCTGGACCTTAAAAAACATAGAGAGGACGTTGTATTATTCTTTATCATGCAATAGTCTCACAAACGAAGTATAAATAATATTTCAACGAAATTTATAGTACTCTGTTCCCAACGGGGTATAAATAATATTTTTTCATTTCGCAAAAATTAATTTCCTTTACAAGTTTTCTTTATATACAATGTGTAAATAAATAACTATCAAACTGATGTCCAAATTCAACTCTTTTGTCCTTCAAATAGAGAAAACATGAGGGCATCCTCAAGTTTGCAGATGACCTAAAATTATTTAAGCCCATAAGAACCGCTAAGGATGCTTTCCATATAATATCGTTCTCTGGATGTGAGGATTACAATGATTGTCGCTAATTAAGGAGATTTTAGGAATTAGAGTGCTGCTTTCTTCGAATTTTAAATCTGCTCACATCAATTTATTTGTGAATCAATGTACGAGACTGCTTGTGGTTTCGCAATTTGATGATAACTCTGAACGCCAAATATAAACTTTAGGTTTATGTGTAAAAATGTACATTGCACAAACTGAATTTCATACACTTCTATATAAAACAAACAGTAAATAATGAAAAATAAACTAGATATACATTTGGCAAGATTGTTGCAAGTTTACACACAACGGTATGTACGTTTTTTGTTAGTATAAAGTAATCTTTCTAGAAAATCTGATTCTGATTCCACTTCTATACGGTGAATTCAAGTATACTGATTAAATTCAGCACAGATGGAAACTAACTCTTTATATATTTGCTCACTGTTCCATTATTTTAAAAGATAAATGTGTGGGAAACTGCTGGACTTCAGGTATTCCGCAGTATAAAAAAACTACTTAAAAATACTGTGTGCTGTGACGGTGAAATAATGTCTTCTAAAAATATTTATCACTTTAACTCCACACTCAATTTCATTTGTTTAGAATTCAACTAAAACTTCGCTTTATTCCGGACTCGAGTTTCTCGAACATTATAAGGTATTGAGATATTTCGTTGTAAGAAAAAGAGGAGTTTCAAAATATCTTTTATTAATTTTAGTTTTTGCCTGAAATGTTTTTGGGGTATCCATGCAACATACATCTGGACTCCTGTGGAACTGTATTTGCCATTGCTTTGTGTGCCCATATGCTTGATCACAAGCACTCTGCCTGAAAATGTTCAAAAATAATTACTGGTACTCAAACAGATATAAAAGCTCTAAGCTCGTCAAAATCTACGTCAAGAACAGTGTGTAACTGTCAAAACAGACTCCCCAATACTGAGAAAAATAATATTCAGACTAGATATGGTCTGAATTTCTGACGAATCTGATTCAGAGGGAAAAGAAACTCTCCGGCTAGAGAGAGGGCTGTCAAATTAAAATTATTTAATTTACGGTTAGTGTCGCAGCATCTAAAAATTCACACGATTTGTATTCAAAGAATAAGCTGAGGACAAACACAGAAATGGAAAAATTTAAGAGGGTAATAAGAAATGCAAAACAGCTAGTTAGAACATTGTAAAATTAGAAATTCCTTCACACTTCTTTGTAAAATGTCCGTAAAATTTATACGGATGTGGAGATTTTTTGCAATGCAAATAAAAAATATGGTATTTGAATAATTTCTTCTACAGAATAGAGAGCACCAAAAATTTTTAATTTCCAGACACATACATATTTTTTTTATGATTCCATTAGATTTGGAATATTCTGTTCTGATTGACTTCATAGGCCCAAATAAACCCTATAGGCCTGTTCGGAGTTGAGCTCAAAATTGTAATTAAAGTTTAATTTAAAATTGAAAACAGCGATATTTTAATTTAATATTGTTTGTTCTTATTTCATAATTATTTTATGACACAAAGAATAGTTATGAACTTCAAGCTTTGAACTTACTGAATCGGGACATGTAATGGGAACCGTTATCCTTCAATATTTAACAACATTGAGCTATTATTCATAGTCAATCTTAAAAATATACGCCTATAAATTTAAACGGTCCAATAAAAAACTTATATTGACCAGCAAATTGTTTTATCCTTGTATTTTCTGCTTTCCATTCCATTTAGAATAAAAAACATCGATTATCCTTTCATCCACTCTATACTTTCAGAATCAAGTCTTTCTCTGCCTTCTCCAAAACAAATATTTTTAAAATATATCTTCGGTTCTGCAGAAGAAAATCAATAGATATTTTAATTAATTAATTTTGTGTCAGTTGAGAAAAAATAACGTTGTTTTTGAGATTAAAATTTGTCGCCTACAAAAAGGACTTTCATTAATTTTTATTACCGCATCAAATTCAATTAAAACTGATAATACTTTTTGAAAATTTATTCATTAAAGTTGTCCGTCATCCATGGGAATTTTCGAAATTAAATTAACAAGAAATTATTTTGTAGCCTTTTTAATTATATACAGGAGGGAGCATTTATTATAAGTTTTGATTTGTTGAGTTGACTATAGTGAGAATTGGAGCTGGAAAATTGTGCAATGCATAAATTTTAACAATATTAGTATTAAAATTGGTTTCACAATCACCATCAATATTTTTTTACATTAATTTCAAAATAGAATATTATTTGTATTTGTGTAAAACACCATGTACCACTTATAAAAACAATGACTCTCATCCTCTGAGCTTTTTCGCAGGAACTTTGCAAGAAGCTGATCAGCGAAAGGTTTCTCTAAGAATAGTTGTTTGTGTAAGTTTTCTGTCTAAAAAATCATGTAGGTACCACAACGATCTTAATGTGTTGATTTTGTACTCAGAATAAACTAACAGTAGGTATCTTATGGTTTAGATAAGCAAATTAATATTTAATTTATTCCTAAAGCTTAATGTGAACGATGTAACCACGTCCTACACATTAAAAGTTTTTTATAAAAATTTTGTTTCCAAGTTACTTTCATATTCCAAAACTTTATGAAGAAAGGGTAGACCCATTAGAAAATTGCGATTAATTATTTAAATGACTAAATAATTAAACCCAAATAATTTGATTTTATGTATTAAAGTGATATATTTTGTGAGAATTATTCATATTATCTACGCGCATAAATCAATCTTTCAAAAAGCTAATTACTATCAGCAAATAAATTATTATTTTATGATTATTATTATTAAGTTAAAACAAATATCGGTCAATGTTTGTTTACTAGGTCTCGTAATTAGTTGTTGATTTTTTGGTGCGTCGTGGGACGCTAATGTTAATTGGATTGGGTTAGCGATTCATACGAAAATGAAAAGTTTCATTTGTAAATCTAATTTGTTGGCGTGTATAGGTAAAACACATTTTTAGTTGTCCGTATCGTATAATATTATGTAATATAATATGTAGCTATTAGTTTCATGAATTTGTTTTTAATTTCACCGGAAATACGTGTTTTGGTTTATGTACCATATGCGTCCGTTAAAATTCTAGAAAAGGGTCAGAAAAATCTGTATCCACGATAATTCAAAATTCACTTAACCGATTTTTAACAAATTTAGTACAAAAATACAAAAGGGTATTTTCTAGGTCCTGATTAACTTTTGGAAAACATTTAGCGTAGGCAAAAGCGTTCAAAATTTAACAGTTTATTTATATTTTACCGCTTATTTTGGTACTAACTTTATTTTGCAGCTATCCTTCAATAATTGAGAGTTCTTCTTACACAGTGTCGTCCAGATTTTAGTGGATAAATGTTCCAGCACATACTTAACATTATGAATAAATAAACTTCTTTTATTTCCCAAAATTGGAACATTTACAGGAGGACACTATTTATTTGGATTTGAAGAAAATAAAATTATAATTATAATTTTTTTTAATAAAATAATCTACTACCAGATCTTACAATAAAAATCTAATGATTCAAATTGAGAGACAATGTTTAGTTGAATCTTTAATAATAGGAATATTTATTTTAAATAAGTTGGATACTCCAAACTCGTAAGAAAAATAGTGTTTCAGACATTTTTTTACTCTAAGATGCGTTTTAACTCAAAAATAATTATTATTCCACATGTATTTTACACAGTAACATTTCTATGAAAATTTTATGGTAACAACAAAATTGTCTACTGAATTTTTTTAATACGATTATTTTTAGTGTGCTGGATCGTTTCCAAATAATAGATATTCGTTAGCAGTTATGACTGCCTTCTGTAGATACAACAGTAATCCTAATTTGCATAGCAAGTATGGCGCAACTATCAACTAAACCATGAAGAAATCGCCAGAATGAACTTTTCCTTGTTAGTAAAAATTATCATTCTCGAATGCATAGATTAAAAACTGGTTTGTGGAACACATAATCAAAAACGTATTGTTAACGAAACTGCTGCAACGCCAGATAAGAGATGAGAGTCGGAAACATTTGAAACGTACTTTTATAATGGAACCAAGTTATTAGAAATAAAATTAACATTGATCAAGGTTGAGGTTTAGTTTCTAACAATACTTGCCAGGTGAAATAGCTCAAAACGCACTTATAAATATTCATCTAGATAATTATTTAGAAAATCTATTCCTTTAGAGAATCGAAGAGCAGTTAACGTTGAATGGTATAGAGTAATTTGTTTGTCAAAAGTCGTAAACGAAATCAGGACAACCGACGAAAATATCAGCTCGCACACAGCACGTCAAATAGTTGACGAAATAAAGGACAAACATGTTCGAAAGGTTTTGAGAGCGCTACTGGATTGGAGGTTAAGAATAACGGTCTTCAAAATATACGTTTCAAGTGGTTTTATACACTATATAGAACAGACTGCATTGTAATGTAAGTTTTGTTCTGTGCTGTAAATATTTATAATTTAAATAGTTTCTGTTCCTAAATATACAAGAATTCCTACATAATTTTCAATAGTCTACCTCTATTATTATTATTTTGCGTGCTCAAAAGCCTCTACCTCCTTGAATTTGCATAATACTTCTTTCTTTGCGGATATTTGCTTTGATTTATCTTTAAAAGTACTTTGTCTTTGATCAGAAAGGGATCGATTTTATTTATGTTGATTTCCTTGCGGTCGCTACGACTAGATAGTCTGCATGCATAATATGAAAAGCGATCCTTTTGTTTATAAAACATGATATGGCATATATATGGAATATGCAACACCTTTTCCTATACATGTTGTATGCTATGTAAGGTATTTTACAATTTTATGTGTCTGAGATTAAACTAAACTCAAGAGAAATGGCACCGCAGACAAAATCCCGGTTTAATTTTGAAATTAAGCAGGGGGATTCGTTGATATTGGAGGTGCTCAAATTTCAATTCGGGAAAGACCAGAATATTCAGTTCCTGGGGAATCCATAAGTTTATGTAATATAATACATCGATACATTTGGATGTCATGGTAAATTTACCAATTTTTTGTTATATTTTTTAGATACGAGGTCTGTCAAATAAATATCCAATCTGCGTTCATAAGTTCGCGCCATAACATCATTCGCGGAGTGGATTGTACGCGAGTCAAGTCCTTTAGCATCTCTTCTCTTCTACCTAAAGAGATCTAGAAAGCACAAGTTTGCCACTTTTTCATGAATTTGTTTACCTCCCTGGCGGCCATCCCAGGCCATCCAATCGCAGAACACGTATTCAAATTGTCAAATTATCAACTGAAAAGTACTGATATATCAAAGCTAGTAGAGGAAGTATGTTTTTTCTTTTGTATTGACTTTACCCTCACGGAACATTGACAATATATCATAACAATTGAATGGATTCGATGTTAATGTTAGTTCACGATGTCCTTCAGTCAATTGATTTTCAATGCCGTGGAGAAACAAGATTAAAATCATCACAACCACCTATCTCATTTCGGCTTAATTATATCTACTTAGTGACTTCTTAGTTGTTTAACAGAACTTATTTTTTATTTATGTTTATTTAAATTTATTTCTTTTACCTTCTAAGCTCTGGTTATTAATTAACCCTTTAGTGTTTTTTCGAAGTTCAGTTTTAATTAGTTCTACCGTGTAAAATATGTAATCAACTCTACCAACCCCCAGAAGACCTCTTTAGAATTTTATCCTGACTTTAAACTAGTATATGTACTAGAAAATTCTAACAAAAAATTAATGCCTAAATAGATTAGCGAAATCGCGAGAGATTCAAGTCGATTACTAGTATTGATTTCCACTCTTTTCAGATAATACCGACTAGAAATTAGGTCGTAGCGTAGCAATTTTGTTTAGTTATTTTATATTCCAAACAATATTTCACGCTTTGGTTTGGGGTGGTTTATTTCTATGCGTGTAAAAGTGACAGCAGTTATTTATGTTCCATTTAAAATTACTTTGTGACATATTTAAATTTATTTATTTGAATTAAATAAAAAACATATTTTAGTGTAACATATATAGGTATATATAATTAATTACGAATTGCTTGTTACATAATGTAACAAGACTAGGTTATGTTACTTTAAATAATTATTTTTTTAATAATTGCATGGAAAGGTCCATGATGTTTTAAAGCAAAACTTGTTCCAATTTAACTGCAATGATTAAGAGGATAGGAAGAAGTCGAACCAAGTTCACAGCGACGGAATTGTCGAAGCACGTATTCGAAATTCCAATGTCACTGTCTAGCTTTTTTTAATATTAACCAACCAGCACTCTGGTCGATGGTATGCCAGAAAGAATGTCAGTTTCCACAGATGTTCGGCCAATTATGAACAGGTTGTACCTTTCTGTTTTTTGTGTCTCGCCCCCAAAAGTCTTCTGCAAGGTAAAGAGTGTATATTTTGATTCTTGTCCGTTTGAAATCTGTTTCATGTATTTTAAATAATTTTAAATAAAAACATAAACAGTTAAAGCCTCATTTTGTATGTTTGTTGGAGCTTTAATATAACTCCGAGTATAATGTCCCATATTCAAACTAATGGTAAAACTATGCCAAGCACAATATTTTAATTAGTACAAATATGTACGTAAACAGCATATTTGTGATAAACATTTAGAGAATGTTTGTTCATTCAGTCTATTCTACGAATAACCGTACATTTTCGCAAAAAAAAACTGATAGCAATATTAATACAAATCACCAGTAATATGATGGAAAGGAAACGTTGGAAAAACCGGATATATATATATAGGCAAGTATATTTTATCTGTAACAACAAATAAACCTAAGGAAACAAGGTTTGTTTGATGATGCTTTTTCAATTTATCTGAATTTGAATCACATCGATATTTTCAACAAAGGTTTCCTTTAAGGTATTGAGTAATTACCTAATGCACTCCTATATTTATTGTTATGGACATCTCTTATAAACTGTAGGTGAATTTAATGAAATTTGGGACTATATATATTATTTTTTTTTCAAAGATATTCGATAATGCTCCACTTGGAACGTCACTGGGCTTATTAAATTTAATAAAATTAGGACGAAATTGGCCCCTTAAGACTGCAAATATCAAGTTACAACAAAATTGGCATAATGCAGCGAGTACAGTCGAATAAAGCAAAGCAGACACGAAGTCACAATTGTGGAACCTGAAAGGACTCATGCTTGTTTATAAGAATTTTCTAAAAACCACTGAAATAATGGTCTGTTAAATTTATGTACATACTTAATTAACGCCCTGTATATTACCATTAATTAAAAGAGTTAATTTATGCTCTTCGTCTAATATATTTTTCATTTTTGGTCTAGCATTTAAGCAAAGATTAATGTATTAATCCTTGATTTTGAATATTTCAGCAAGTTTTAAAAATATTAGAAATCTAAAAATTGAGAAAACCTTACACGAAAAGCATAGTAAATCTTTTTTCTTTAATATATTTTGTATTTCAACTTTTTATATTAATAACTTTTAAGCCCAGACTCCCGCACGTCTAAAACAGACTAATTTCCAACACGTATTTTATGCCATTTGATTTGGGCCTCATGAAGTTTAGTGTCCGGTTATAAGAAATAACCAATAACCTCGCAACATAGAAGAAAAAAGTCGCTGGGGACTAAATCTGGAGAATACGGTGGGTGGGTAAGCAATTCGAAGCCTAATTCATTCAATTTTGCCATAGTCTTCAGCCATTGGTGAAACCACACTTTTTTTCTTTTGCAAATGTGGATGTTTCTTTGCGATTTCATCCTTCAATCGATCCAAAAGTTCACAGTAACAGTCGCTGTTACTGCTCTGAAGCATCAATTCGTTGTTATTTTTAGTCGACTGTGAGCTCACGCGGCACCCACTTTGCATAGAGCTCTCACGTACCCAAATGCTCGTGTAAAATGGTAAAAACACTACCATCTGATATCTTTACAATGTCAGCTAGCTCGTGCATCTTCAATCTGCGATCGTTCATGATGAATGTGTGAATTTTTTTGACGTTTTGTGGAATAACAGACTCATTTCTGTGTCCACTGTACTCTGCATCATTTGTGCTGGTATACGACCGCGTTTAAATTCAGCAATCCACTTCTCTACCATTTACCATTTTTCTCGATGGAGCAGAGTTTATCAAGCCATTGTTACTGTTATTTCATCAAAAAGCCATGCTTTATCAAACCTCAAAATTCACTTTAAATAAAAATCATGTGGAAAAAATCTAGTAACGCCATTTATATGTCATCCTATGGCCTTTTTGAATGACCTAATATAATTATATGCAGAAAATGCAAGATAATAGTTAAATTCTGCATTAAATATATACTAATCATGTTGTGCAGATATCATATATCTAAATCATGTTGATATGGCACATATATCAGTTTATCAAATCATGAATTATATTTTGTGATCGAGCAAATGTATCTGGATACTTAGAGTTTATATATGCCAATCGCAAATTAATTATATCAACGTCATATACCGATGATAGCCATTGTTACAAATGTGATATACGTTTAGAGAATGTTTATTTGAACATTTTCAGAACTATGTTCAAATTAGCATTCATTTATTAACAAAACACACTAACTATATGGGTTACCATATGTGTATTGTTACATAGGTACCATATACAGGACTTGTGGGCTTTAACAAAATACACTAATGAGGTGTTATCCCACTGAAGCGGTCAAAAATACAAATATTTGTTCCAAAACTAGAGATACCAGAAGCATTATGGAACTCGTTTAAATAATAAACCCATTAGCAAGCGATGTTGTACTAAAAACTCGAACCAGAGATAGCCGGTCTTTTCTGGTTGAATCTAATATTTGTGGTGTAGTATTTACGAGACTGTTTCCGAAGACAAGACTCTAACCTGCACCTAAAATTTTGTCAATAGAGCAATATTTGTGTATAGTTATGTAGGCACTATGAAAAGACTGGTGAAGTGAACAGGATTGCCGTCCAGAGGGTCTTCAAGGGTTCCTTTGTTGAACCTAATTTTTGCCATTAAAATACGGAGACCCTGTATAAAACATACATAAATTTACGCTTTCGATAACGTCTGAAAATTAGTACTAGTTGTTGCTATATATCTAAATTGAAGCAATAGTAAAACAGTATGGATCCTAATAACGTAGGGGATTTAAACTAGCATTGAATAGAAATCATAGGTATATAGGTTAAGATGGCTGACTTCGAATACGAGTCTAAAAGCATATAAATCTCACAAAAGAAATAGAAAAACACATCCAAATCTAAAATCGAATATGTAAATCAGTAAAGATATTATTAAATTTAAAGGGACACAAAACAATAGAAATCGGATCAGAACTAGAAAACAAAGAAGCAAAGCCAAACACTTTCAGCGATTTGAATAGAGAAGAACGAGTTAATGCCCGGGATAAATAGAGTAATATGTTTGTAAATTCTATAAACATGTCAATAACAGCTAACCAATCATAATCAATGACAATATAGACCGTGTATGGAACGGGGAATGCATGAATTCACTTATTCCAATTAAACTTTAAATTAACATTCCATATACGAGGATTGTGCAATAGGAGGTTTGAGGTCAGTGTAATTGAGCCATTTGAGGTCACTCATTAATATGATATAGTTTTCACTATTTTTAAGGTCATTATTTTTATTAAATTTACGTTAATTACTTTAATAATAAAGCTATTATATTTAACTATCAGTGACTTCACTATGGCAATACTAATAATATAATATTTCCTCCAACAAAGTTATGATTCCTTTAAAATCGAAATATAATTCATATTTTAAGTACCTAATTGATAAAAATAAAAGAAATACTGAAGTTGCAAACCAAATCGTTCGCCAAAGTTTTTTTTCCTTAAGCTAAACAAAAACAGAGTTTCTACATCTAAAAAAAAAAATTGAATACAAATATCTTGACTAACCCTTTCGAGCTTTTATACGCTCTTTTTACAGCGAGTTAGGAAAAGTTGGTAATTTAATTTATTTGTAATTAGACATGCCTGCTGATTTTTAAAAGGTCCAGCTTTTAACTCGCGAGTTCAAAATTAACTGTAAGCACTTTGTAGGCATCATTAGAAAGATTATTCTAAAAAACAAACAAGATATACAGGATGGCTTGCTTTTGTAATGGATATATCTAAAATGATAACAATTTATGCAACAAAATAAAACTGCTTTCGTTATTTCTGTCTCAAAGGATACATTATGTCTCTAGATAAGTTATTTACATACCCATACAATGTAATTTTACCTTTGCTCCCTTTGAAAAAGCAGGACAGATGTTGTCAATGTTTTTTGGTATAAGAGTCTTAGGATGTTCATCAAACAACAATAAGGTGATATCATCAGGATTCATATAAATCCATGTGTAATATTTAGAGGTATATCATTGACATAAAGGGAAAAAACGAGTGCACCCTGTATACTGCCTGAGTCGTTATTGGAATCGGTTAAAATACAGTCAACTTTCAGAACGTACGCCCTATGGTATTGTCTAATTTCCCACTCAACAAAAAATTAACGTAAAACATAATGTCATCTTAAATATTCCGCTAAATATTAATTAATCACATCATGAATATCCATATAATGTTTCCAAATTGTAAATAATATCTTTTAGCATTAATTAAAGATATTTCCTACTACCAAGTAACATTTACTTGATTAATGGTCATATTTTGAACGTTGTCACGTAATTTTCTCTTGTAATGTTTTATTTTTTTATTATTCACAACGAAATAAAAACTTTAGGATTACCTAACTAAATGGATTTATAACAACCCTTTAAGACCGGTTATTAAAATTTACAAAGTGAGTACCATCAATTAATTTATTTATCACGTAATCTCCTTTATTATTTTCATTAGAGCTTCAGAATTTTTGTACTTGTACGTGCGCAAACAATACTTCATGACTGTTGAATTCCAGTAAAGATGATTCAAATCAGAACAAATACTTGAAGAAACTGCCAACCTCAAAAGAATTATGTCAATAGATTTTAGAACATTTTTTATAAATAAATAAATCAATGGATTCCTCCTTATCCAACCTCACCCTAAATTGCGTATGTATATGGCGATTTTAGTATATTATCCATTTAATTTGCGTTAACAAAAAAATATTGTACGGGCATTTCTATTTGTGTGTCTTTAAATTTTATATACATTTTTTATCATTCCGTTTTAGAGATTTCTGTATTTGTTCTGATTTATATGGCCATGTATGTCTACTTTAAAATTTATGCGCGAACATATCAAAGCCAAACAACAGTGGGAAAAAAGCATAAAAAAACGCGGGGATGCTCTGTAATAAGCCACACGTACATGGAAATTGTTTTTGCCGAAAATGATGAATAAATAAAAAATCACAAAGTAATAATTTAAATTTAATTGAGCCAACCGGGGTGTTAGGATAAAATGAATAGTCAATTTGAAATACAAAATACCAGCATGTGAATTTTTGTATACGCAAAATATTTACAATTGGAAAACTTGTGAATTTATTATTAACCAGCAATTTGCAGTTTTGGTCGATATGCGGCGTATAAAATAACCAACAATAGAAATTTTTTATTGTGAAAATATTGAAAAACAATATTGAAATCGTTAAAAAAAAATTAACTCAACTGTAACAAAATTTGACATACATTAACTAATTCTTCAAAGCAAAGTTTCCAGTAATTCAGATCAAAAACAAAAATATTGCACCTCCACTATTTTAGGCTAAAACCTAGCTACAGGTTCTTCGTTCTTAGCCAGATTTTCCCGGAATCTAGGCAAGAAACTACAACTATTATGTCTTGTTTTGTCTTTTTAAGTCTAAAGGCTACTACTTGAAATTTCTTTAGCTAAACTACATCTGGATTTTTAATTTAATTTAATAATGGTATGGCAGTGTGTAGTAGTTGATTTAAAGATTGAGACGTAACACTGCATATAGGAAGCAAGCCAAGCACAAATCAATAAAATTCCATATGCGCCACGTTAGTTCAATTGGTAGAACACCTGACCGGTTATCGGGAGATGTGGGTTCAAATCCCACTTGTACTGTAGTTCGGGCATGTTTCTGTATATTATTAATAATTTTAGACATATGTCCATTTTTATAAAATAAGTATCATCGATAGGAATTGTTCATACTTCTTTAGCACTTAATAGTAAAGATATATAACCGCAACTAATATGCTTTGTGGCAGCATACTAAATTATAGTTGCAGATTTTAAATGTAAAAGTAGGAAGAACTTTTGTGAAGAATTATGGAGAAAAATGATCTCCTTTTCGGTCTAGAAAAGTAATAGGGTGGTTGTCGCCGTTTCTACCCTTCGTTTTAGAAAATAAGAAGAGTGTAAATATTCTAATTAGAAAGATAAATATTAGTTGATGTCACGACGTGCATCTCTTGAATATAAAAGCAGAAGTCAGTTAAACGTAAATGATGTCATTACTCACATCCTTGCGTAGATGATATTATCTTCCTGGCTAATTACAACAATAAATCTGAATAATTATTGCAAAACCATTTATATAATGCAAATTCGTTGGTCTCAAACGTGGTGTACTGTAAACGTTTTACAAGGATGTAACGTTGTTTCCGCCTTTATCAGTTCATTACATGAGAATGTCCACAGAAATATGGGTTCCGCATAACATTATATGCTCAGTTTTGAATTCCGCTTGTGTATATCCCTATGTATATGAAACCGTAGCAAAACAGTGTCGGCCTAAGATACATAAATTGAGACATAGAAATATTTATCGAGTGTCAGTGGAAAACTCTCTAAGATTATTAAAATATAAAAATACATTTCTTTGTTTATTCATCACCATTAAAAATAAACGTTTTCCGATCTTGTAAATATTTTCGCAATTCACTTTTCGGCAGGATTTACGGAACGTTCAGCCTTTCACTTTTATCTCATCAATGGTCGCAAAATGTCGTCTACATGATTTCTTCAATTAAAAAACTATGTCATGGAAAAATTGAAAATTGAACAAAACTGTTTTCGGTCATTCATGAAGTTAGTCTTGGAATCATTGGGTCCTAGTTTCGATGTCATACTCACGGTTTACAAAGTTCCAAATCATCGTACACTTCATTTACAAATTCCTGGACGTCGTTTTTGGTTGAACTTCATTAGTAACATTTCTAGGATCATTAAAACCATTTACTCGACAATTATTGATCACAGACACTCCAAACGCTACTGTCATTTTTTGAATGCGGTACTATATTGTATTCCATACTTCAGGCAAAATACAATGCAGTAACAAATCATTTTCTAGTTCCCCTGTACGTCCTTCAAAACTACGTCTAACACGTTCTTCAGTTGTTTATTTATACAGCTGAACCTTTACCCTCTAATGTTGTTCTTATTGTGGCCGCTTATATGTATACTTTTGACGAGAATTAAGAACAAACTTTGAAACTTAAATCTACCAGCAAGCATCGATCAACTCGTTAAAAGTGTTGGGATATCTTCATAACTTATAGTAAACACAAAACTTATTTACGCATTGTGCATAGTCCTTTATTCACGTGCCGTAGGAGATTAACAAAAATTAAATCATCAAATATATCATCAAAGGATAAATATCATCATCCTATATGTCTGTTAGCGTAATAATGATTTAAGTTAAGTCCCATATAAATTGTCTGCAAATAACTATTAAACACAACAAAGTGATTTAATTTCACTCGAACATAGATGGATAGATAATAGTATTACGTTTGGATACAATGTAGAACAGAGAAATTATATGTAATTATCATTTTGACTTCATCGAGAATTTAAACGTAGAATATACAAGTAGGTATGAGGACTAAGTGAAAAGGTTCTTCCCTAGTGGCGGCAAATCTGATTCTTTGGTGGTGGTATGCTATAACACTTTCCCTGCTTAGGGTCTATATCAATTTTCTGGTCAATTACTCCGCTTGTCGGTTGCTTGAAAATGGACAAATCGAGGATAGTAATAAGCAAATGTAAGAAAGTCTAATATCGCCTTCATCTTGTTCCTGGTGATGGTGTTGTATAAGTAAGAGGTTTGAGAGTCTTGCCTAAGATAAGGATTTTTATTGCTGTACAAATAAATACCTGACAATTAAAAGCTTCCAAGTCCCATTGGGCTTATTTGGAGAAAAGAAAGAAAAGTAATAATATTTTCAGCATGAACTCATTAAAGTAAAATCCTAAATAGATTATTCGTAATCAGAATGATCCATTTGATGTCTTCCTTCTGCTGAAGATTTTAGCTTCTAGCTTACCGGATATCGTAGAAACAAAATGAGTTGAAATTGATTCACACTATCGACGACGTCCGTAACTATCAGTTAGTCCTGTTCAACCGCTAATTTCACGGGTCCCTCAGTTTAACGGTCCGTTAAAATAACGGGTAATGTGAAAGAGCACTAAGTCTTGATAGCCGTGTCATCGCTATACTGCTGCTGTTTCTGTGGCGTAGATGATACCTACGTAGGGATAGCTTTAACAAACTTTGATTCTGAACAATAATGTATTTTCAATGTTTTGGAATTAAGTCCTTTTCTTTCTCACATATCCGCAGTTATTCGAATAAACTAGTTTTAAAAGATAAAGTTTAGAATCTTGTACTATTTGTTTTGTCCATTTAACTATTCTATGGCAACAAAATGCATTAACAAAAGGTTGATTCATTCATCTGTTAATTTGTAAGGAAACAAATTCAGGCAAATAAAATGTGGCTGTAACACCCAAGCAGTAAAGCCGGAAATTATTTTCGAAAAGAAACTGGAGTAAATGTGATCAAAATAGATTTTTTGTAACTACAGATAATCTTTTTATTTATTTATTTTCAATCGCCTTTTAGGATATCACAAAAAACTCTGTGTTGCAATATAAATGTCTTTAGCGAGATTTAGTAATTCGCAGTTGCTGAAACATAATACGAGGGTGATCCGTATCTTTTAAGGAAACACATTTAGCATTCCTTTTTGTTTTCACAATGTTCTGTTCATAAAATTTCACTTAAGAATTTTAAAATAAACTGTACAAAGTGTTTTTACATTTTGAAATATTCGGTATTTTTGTCTAGAGTGGATACAAAATCTGACATTATTCCTTAAGAAATTTATATCTGGAATTCATGGGTATTTTGAATGTGCCTTAGTATACACATATACTATCGCTCACAACACAGATATATTTAAATTATGCAAACTAGTTTAATATTCACAGTAATCAAAGCCGATTGCGGTCATTGATATATTCAGAACAGGTTTCCATATCTACTACAGTCACATTCCACAAGGACGATTTCTTGGATGGTGAGTTCTATAAGCTGTTTAACAAAATTCATCCCTTGATTATTGTCCCATCCGAATCAAAGTGGTGGCATGCAAATGTTTTTGCTACCCTCTATAATGGACCACCACATAATCTAAATAAATTTCGAAAAACTAAAATGAAAAAAAAAGTTGCAAACTTTAATTTGACTTAAATTAAAACCAAATTGAAACTAATATATTTTTGCAGAGGTGTGTACCTGACGATTTCATAAAGCGTGAAGTCCGTCTATCAATATGTCAAACAAAGCGCAATAAAATAATTTTTCTTATATACGTTTCCATTTCAGCTTCCTTCACAATCATTTGAAAGGCTGAAAACTAAGTTGCTTTATTACGTGCTGTAGTAATTCCTACTTCCTTTTAGATCCGAACATCTTTATGTTCTTACCATCGATCGATCTCTTTTACTCGTTTTCTTTTTGTTGCTTCGTTGTTTTTTTTTTGTGTTTCGTAAGTAGTTCAAAGAATAGTTCACCCGCGAAAGAATTATGAAAAAGAGCAACATTTTTATTATCTTCGATGCTAGCAGTTTGACTTCATAATGCTTATTGGATTTTCTGGTTGTTATTTTAATGAAATCGGCAGAGTTTTTAAATTTAAAAAAGCATCTTGGAGTAGAAAACCTAATAGTTATGCATATTTAAATTTAATTTATAATTTTCGGGGGGTGTTTATTTTTATTATGAGATCTAAACTTACAAATTACATCTTAAATTTATTGATTTCTTCCGATTTAGAGTAAAATATATTATAAATGGAAACAAAGTGAATCTTCTGTAGAGTTTTAAAAGATATGATATGATCCATGATTTGTCACCTGTTAAAAACTTTCGGCTTTTCCAAACCTAATATATGTGGTAAATCTCGATTTCGTTAAGAATAGTAAGAATTTAATCAATAATTTTAAATTCAATTTGATCGAGAGATTTTTAACCTCAATAGTTCTGTATTTATAGCGAATTTATTATTTTAAAAAATGTTTAAAGTTTAATAATAAATTATTTGAAAAATCTCCAACTTAAAGCCCGCTGCTATTTTTAATGGTTTTCTTCGTGAAATGAAAAGAAAACTTTACAAAAATGTTTTGTGTTTAATGATTACCGGAATTCCGCTTTCGAGTTTATAGCAAAATGCCATCATAAATATCAATCCGATAATGAGGAAGTTATAAATTCAGTCAGGCAAACTTTGTTGATTAAATACCTATAGAATTATCCATGTCATAATCATTGGTGTTGAATGTCAGTATTGCGGGCATATGCGGTTAGTTTTTATGGTACGAAAATGTTAGCCAATTTGTATTGATTTTATTATAGTTGAATTGGGATATGTGAACGGTAAACTTGATTCCAACATTTCCTGCTACACTAATTGCTATTACAATTAATGCCACAATTAGCCAGGGTTTCCTTTGAATCACTCGTCCGACTTTCATTGTTTCACTTTGTGTGTTACTAGCTTCTATCATGGACGTAAAACTTCGCCGTAAAAATATAGATGCTTTTACTGAGACCTTTTCCGCAAACACAATTACGAATTTCACCATATCAGAGTGTGACTCAATTAAAATTTTAAACATTTCCCATTTCGAATCAAATAATGAAAATGCCGATTATCACAATAATTATAATAATTTGCTAAGTTAATGTACAAAATATTTCCCTTGCGATAACAAGTAATTTAGCCTCCCTCCACCCTCGACAAAGTAATTATTCTAATTTTAACAAAGACTGTCACAATTTCAATTTCAAGTAGTTAACGGAAAAATTGAATTAAATCGTCGCTAGCTGACTTTTTACTAAATCAATTCTTTCTAATTAAAGCACTTTCAGTTCGATTTCTAATAGAGATTTTCAATGTCTTTCATTTTATTGCAATTATAATTAAATCATACATTTTTTGTTTAATGCAAAGAAGTGGGATAGGAAATACAATATATCTAAGTCATCGGATCTGGAACAATTGACTGTAGTACGTCAGAAAACTGGAATATTTTAAACTCATTCAGTTCTTCCAATACAGTAAAAACCCCTTAGAGGCCAATTCCTCATTATTTAGTGGAGATCTACTTCGACAGATTACTGGGAATTAAAGAGTTTTCTCTTAGCGATTTGGGAAAGGTAAATACACTGAGCAGTGCAATCAAATCCATGACAGGTATTGACGACTTCCATTGTGCGAGATACAATGGGTCCTATACAATGCGCTAATAGTTGTTTTATAATCGTAACGTTTTGCTTGTGGACATGAGTTAGTTACGAGGTTACAAGCCAATCTTGTTTTCCGGTAGCATCTTGGTTATTTTAACCCAGTCTTGTTTAATCTGATATATTTATGTGCCCACTAGTTATTCGGAACTTATCCTTATTTCCAACACTTGTTATAAAAGCTTTTACTAAAATTATTCAACTTTACCCGAAGTTAACTCTTTATATTAAACACCATTTTCGCGTACTTAATTACAAACAATAACTAACAAGTTTTATCTAAACGAAAATTAAAATCTATGGATTAAGCGGCTTAAAAAAAGTTTATAGTGTGTTGAATATAGCCAACGTCTTTTTTTTTTTCCTACTCTGTATTTTGCGACGAATAATCGTAATCCGTTTATGCAGACATTCCATATTGAATTCATTTCAATTTAGAAATGAATAGTTACAGAGTAGAATTTATTAACGACTGTTTTGGTATGAATATTTTAAATACTCCAAACTTCCGCTGCATTTGGAAATATACACAGGGAGTCAACGTCAAAGGAATTATTACAACAATTTATAAACTGACGGAATATAAAATGAGATGTCGACCTGGAATTTTGCAAATTTACGATTTTTAATCACTAACATGGTTTTCCTTTCTACAAGTGCATTAGCGATCTGTGATAGATCTATATACGAAAAAACGAACTGCACGTTTCAATTACTAGCTGAGAACCAGTGCGAAGAAAATCAATTTTTTATAGTAGTAATAAATTTTAAGAATTGGATTTTTGTTTTACCGGGTTGATGTACAAGGTGATCACGTCTATTTTGACCAAGACCTAAGAAACTATCCTTAATGAGTCAAGGTCAGTATTGTAACAAAACAAAGAGACACTGGCAATAGAATTTACTTTTGTCCTACCCTGTATATATATTTGGGTAATTTTGGATATTTTCATAGTTTTGTACCTAACATGTCTAGAAGTCTAATCTTTTCGTAAATATTATACAACATATCTAAGTAATAAAAATTATTTCTGAATCTCTCACCCTGTAGATGTATCTTTATAGGGGTATATTGTAAAAATTGCCCTTTTTTCTGATTGGCTATTTCAATCTAGGTACCTACTTCTCATGTATGTTAGGTTTTTTGGAAAGACAATCGGATTTTCGAGTTTAGATTCGTTTTAGCCTTGGTAGAGTCTAGATGTGATTTCTAATTGTATAAAGTTTCTTAATAACAATTGAAGTTCAAGTTCAGTAAGTTCTTTGTTAATTCTTTTAATTGAAGGCCTTTTTGTTTCCAATCAATTTTTATAAAGATTAAGTTGTTTGTTTTAGTAATTGAAATAAATTCAGTTTTCAATTGTAATTAAAGTTTCGTATAGGAATTAATATAATTATTTGTAATTATATTAATTTTCCTATTTTAAGTTGTACATTAATGAGTAAGATTTTCTTATAAATTTTATTATTTTTTTTATTGTTTTACCTTTTTTTTTATTTATACATATTTATTTCTTTGTTGTTACTAATTTTCTTTATTAATTTTAATTATTAAATTAGTTGTTTTGAATAGCATATTGGGATTCATTTGGATTGAGCTATAAAATTAGTATTCATTCTGAATGTAAATAATACATGCTAATTCAAAATGGTTACAATATTTACTACTTTATGTTATAGCATGATGTTTTCCTTTCGACAGACGAACAAAAATGTATACAGATTTGAAAACAAAACGGTATGTGACTAAACGCTTCAAATTCTTCAAAGGTTTTTGCATGTTGTTAAACATTATTCCGCATTGATTAGAAGTAACCTTCCGCTTATGGCGGAGGCTCTAAATGGACAGTGAAGAATAAATGGTATAGTTCTTGCTTTGCTAAACGCGTAAGTCAAAAGAACAGCACACATTTGGCATCATCAGCTTTTTTTAGAGTAACTTTTCAAGACACATTGTTGCATGCGTTTGAACCATTTGTTACATTCTGAATAAGGCTTAGTAAAATGATGTCATGTAACCATTTTGAATTAGCGGGTATTATTTACATTCAGAAAGAATACTAATTCTATAGCTCAGTCCAGAATGAATCCCAATATGCTATTCAAATTGTTACGGGTTCGATTCAAGCTTTACGAGCGGTTTCAATTAAAGAAGAACAAACAAAGAATATCAACTTTATTAATCTGTATTAGAGTAATGTAAAATTACTCACCTTTTATAATTCTGGATCTTTGCCGGTCACCCACTTAGTATGTAAAAGTAAATTATTAATTAAATGACCTATCTGTTCACCAACATAACGAAAACTTTATTAGAAATAAAACGCAAAAGTTAGGGCTCAAAACAACTAATTTAATAATCAAAACTAATAAAGAAAATGAATAACAACAAAGAAATAAGTATGTATAAATAAAAAAAGGATAAAACATTTAAACGATAATGAAAATTTAGAAGAAAATCCTATTCATTAATGTACAACTTAAAAATAGGAAAATTAATATAATTACGAATAATTATATTAATGCCTATACGAAACTTTAATTACAATTGAAAACTGAATTTATTTCAATTACTAAAAGAAACAACTTAATCTTTATAAAAATTGAAGAAACTTTATACAATTAGAAATCACATCTAGACTCTACCAAGGCTAAAACGAATCTAAACTCGAAAATCCGATTGTCTTTCCAAAACACTTAACATACATGAGAAGTAGGTACCTAGCTTGAAAATAGCCAATCAGAAAAAAGGCATTTTTACAATATACCCCTATAAAGATACAGCTACAGGGTGAGCGATTCCGAAATAAAATACATTTTTATGTCGACTTTAATAACGGTTGTTAATTGTTAAGATGTCCTATGTTGGAGATTTTTCAGAAAATCAACAAGACACTACTGTTTGTAAAGTTAGGAACAATATGATTATATAATGACTTCTTAATCTCCGGAAAAGCTAACTGGATGAAAACCCATGTTCATATTTTCGGCGACCTTCATATTTATTCTTTGTTATGGGAAACCTTGTTAACTCCCCAACTACTAGCTTCTGTATATAATAATAAAAGCCCGAGATTTCATTATGATGTAGGCGTTTCGAAAATTTTAAATGTTTTGACCATCCTATAACTGAAACATCTGGTTATCTTTTCTAATATATGCTTTTATCTTTGGACTAACTCATAAACAAACTCAATATTTAGTCTTAGAAAAAGGTCGTTCTTGTAGGTATAACTTCTTTATCACAGGCACCCACGATAATATGTTTATTACTTACAGATGTTGTATGATATTTACAAAAATATTATATTTCCCAAACTAATAGAAAATATCTATAAAATCACCCAACTAGTATACATAATACCAGTGGCGTGGTGTCTTATTACAGTCATTTCGAGCTAAATTATGGCTGAACAATTGTCCAGGAACTCGTCAAGGCGCGAACTGAATTGGGCATTTCTACTGTTAAATTTGGTTTGCTTATTGTGCAAATGGAAGAGAGAGATAGTTCAGAAATATAGAAAACAAGTAAACTAATAATGAAATAGGGACAGTCGTAATTGCAGTTGGTAAAGATTTACAAACATTGTTGGCAACTGCGGTTTGTATATTAGTTAACATAATGTGTTAATTAATTCCTGTGATAAAATAGATCGTCAGAACTGTTATCAAAGCAAACGTAAGAATTTACTATATGTGCTTGAAATGTTGCGTGCGAATTATCTTTCTCGCGCCTAAATACCACATTCGTAAATAATAGCTTCATTCTCGTATGGTGTTATCACGATAATAAACAATGATACGCAACTACCTTATTGTAAATAAATTTATACACGCTTATGTTTGTGTAATAATTTATCGTGCTACTGCACTTCATCGCAGGCCCTTTAGTGCATCCATCGTGCATGTAGATTTAGTTTGATAGGAATGGTAAATTTACTTAACGCATCAAGTATGTGTATGACATTAAACGAATCTGTGTTATATGCCGGCTCAGTCTACTTTGAGGTCTCTGTTAGGATAACTATCACACCACGTTAAATTGAAATGTAACCGAAGCGGATGTGCTTTTAGTTTGTTATTGCTCTTTTCGGGCAAATATTACATAGAGAATGTACAAGAACCACTGATCCACAACTCTCGGTTACACTGGGGGTTTTGCTGAAAGGATGTGGCTATAGAAATGTACAATTTATAAAAAAGGCAATTCTAAAAGTTTCAACTTGATCAGACCAGTTCTTCCGTTGCCACAAGAGCCCTGAAGATTCGACTGAAGATTCACTTCTCGAATAGAGAGAGAGGTATGTGCAGATTGAGGACGTATCAAAAAAGCTCTACAGGTATCCGGTTTTGATTTGGAACCTCTGATATTTTGTTTCTGTTGATGTTTTGCGATCATTATATTTTGCTTATGTTAATTCTGCTATTGTTTTGGAGGGGAACTTGCGACGCATAGCAGACGTGCTGATTTTACAGAAGGGAGTCGTTAGAATAATGTGTTTTAAATCAGTCGTCAACTGTTTAAAGACCTGAGGATCTTAACAGTCATAAATAGGTAAGTTCACAAGAACGAGTCAACTATCCGGTCATGAATTGAGATTGAGAAAATTGCTTTCTCTTTCGGCCAATGGTTCACTTGTATTATGTCATTCAAAAACATGGAAACTATGTTGAATAATTAAATCGAGTTTTGTCAAAATTTTGTTTTTTTCTTACTTATCCTATACGGCTTATTGAATTACCCAAATACTCCAGCCAGGCCCTGGAGGACTGAGGTGGAGAAGGGTTTCGTGTGAACAGCCGATGCACACGAGTCAGTGACATGTATGTAATTAATCATTTGCCACAGCACTTGCAATTTGAATGTAATTCAAGAAACTTTTAAAGTAATGTAACATTTTGCTACTAAAGCTTTTACTTATTGGACGAGTATTTTGCTGTTGGTTGTTAACGAGTTGAAGGTATTTGTGTTTATAAAATTTGTTTCTTTGCCCAATTAATTGTAAAGTTTCTTGTTGTAGTACCTGTATGGGTGGTTGTAGTGTGTTATTTTGTGACCCATTCTATGTACTACTATTGTACCACGAATAAAGACAGTTATTATTATTGAAACAGCCTTTTTAAAACATAAACCAATTTCTGAAAACTCACGGTAGGTTAATTTGAAATGTATTGAACCCAATTATTATACATATATACATTTCAATAGCATATTTTTAAAATACGACCACTCGGTACAATCAGATACATCAATTTAGATGTACATTTACATGTGAATAATTCAACAATACAAATGAAACATTGCCTGAGAATTTCTCTTACTCAAAAGCTTATTGCGATGTGTTGTTGCTAGATAACCAATCCAATGTCTTTATATTTAGTATATATATTCGTTTCATATATAATACGTCCTGACAATTTATCGCAATGTTGCCAGCAGGAAACTAAACAATAATCTCAGGAAAGATTACCTTGTTATTTGTTAGAGAAATACATTAAATTTATCCTAACCCACAGAAGAATTACTTTGGAGATAGGTTTGTATTCCCATTATGTAAGGTGGAAAAAGTATTCTCCATTTTAAAGCCTAGATATCAGTTGAATTTAGTCTGATCTAAGTTGAAATGTTTTACTTAAAATATTTCTTTAAAGCCATATTATATAGTTGCCAGTTCCCAATTACAAAAAGGTAATATTCTTTTACATTTTTCAATAAAGTAAAATAAAACTGTAGCCTGTAACACTAAAGCAAAACCTATAATATTACTGAAACAAGCTATAGGGCCAAGTTATGTTAGGTAAACTGTATAGGAAAACTCGTTTTCATAATATTCTATTTTGAAACCACGATTTTATGAAGCCGACTACAAAAATGGCAAGATATTATCCGCTTTAACATAGATACGACAGTTTGAACCAATAAAGCTTTATTATGATGATTATGATTCATGTGTGTTTAACATCAACAAAATCGTCCATACATTGAGAAGGAATATTTTAGCATTTTTCCAGTGCTGTTTACATTATTTTTATGAATTATTAATAATCATAAAATAGAGCTTTGCTTTGTCCAGTTGATCAAAACTGTTATAAACAATAAAATACATTTTTAAAAATACCACCAGCCGCTTAAGGTACCTACACTTCCCCTTTTATTGATGCATTAGTTTATTTTCTTATTTTGACCCCCTGAACCTACCTCTAAAGTATTTCCATTCTTCCAGAATCAGGCTAGGTAGCTTCATTTTTAAAATAAAACTGTCACCTTGACTCACAATAGCGATTGAGGAGTGGCCTGTTCGCGGCTCGTTTAGTATATAATATGCATCAGGAAAGGTTAAGCGGTACAACGTTTATGCTCTCTATTATTTTGAAAAAAGCTTTTGCACTTAAACACCTCAAAAGGCATAAAAATATATTGTAAGATGCTATATGAAAAGAACTCGTTCTGATGCCTTTTTTGCAGCAAGAAATTTTAGCTTCAGGCATTTTCGTGAATGTGTGACAACTAAAGAGAGGTGATGGAGTAGGTATATTGTGCTTAAAAAGAAAATGTTTGTTTCCTGAAATAAAAGAACGCGAATAACGTGAGCTTGCTTTTATTCCAGTAATTAATGTAAGTAACACATTACTGAAACTTTACACTGAGACCTTCATAAATCTATAATGATTTAGAGTGTAAAATAAACTCAATTTAGAACAACAATTAGAGCGTTCTGAAATAGCTGATCTATCGTTTTTGATGATTTATTTTGGTATGTTGGACAGTATTATTTATCTTGATCAAAGATTATTAGACTAAGACCTAAGAGCCGCCAGACAGAAAACAGAAAAAGCTAGCTATAACTGCTTAAGCATTTATTAATTTAATTATTCTAGAGAAGAGATTAATTAAAAATAGAAATAAATACAAAATAATATTGAGCAGCGATGCATCAACCGTTTTTCTGTATAAAATTCCATTATAGTTGGAACGTTTCTGAAATAGTTATTATTGTATTACACAGAAATCAATAAATATGTGCATGATAGGGGAAATTGAGTTACGTAGCTCTGCAAATAATTAAATCGTTTAAAATTCATTTTATGTTTTCCACACTATACGACCATTAAAATGGTTTAACATCGATAAAATGCTGGTTGAGCATTAAATATAAGAACAAAGCTAGATTTTTATTTTATAGTTCTAAACACTGAGCTATAAATTTACCGAACAGTATCCAGGCTCAGTTTAAAATTTATTTTAGTAATAAACAAACTAAAAATATATTTTTGATCATAAAAAAATACAGCTCGATATATTGTACACCTATGCTATACGATTTAGGAGGGACATACCTCGATATCTTAGAAACGTGGTTAGACTTAAGAATTACGCGTTTTTTTCTAATAGTATGGAAATTTTTCTTTATTTCTTAAACCTAGACTAATTGTTATTGATTGTTATGATTGGTCTACCCGGTATAATACAGGACGTAGAACGTATCTACACGCTTTTTCGTTTTAAGCTATTTTTAAAAATAACCAAAATATTAAACCTCTTAATTTCTGAGCGTGTAATACTGAAAATAAAATGCTAATATCGATCAGTCTATGCCAAACCTTTTTGTGCATCGGATATTGAAATCAACTCTCGTATCATGTGTTCGACCATGAATTACTATCAAAAATTAAAATCTTCCTAGTTTTCTGGTCTAGTTTATTATCACAGAATTCTGAAAACAACATGAATTAATGAACTAATTGAGGTTAATGGCGTTGTTGTTATACGAGGTTAATGTAAAAGGAATACAAACAATTTGTATAGCTTTATTATTAACATGGAAATCACGTTGCTAAATAATTCAGAAACAACCACCTATATATAGGCGAAGATCCTGGGATATGGAATATTCTCTGTGATATTTGGCTCTATCAAAGCTCATGTCAATATTAACAAAAATATCGATTCAGATTATGAGCAAATATATGTTATTCATTTGTGGAGCAGACGTAATTTATTCATCCTTAAAAATAAAACTCCCCGTAAGAAAATGGACTATTTCAAGTATTTTGGCCAAAACATATAATTTTTAAAACTCATATAAATTTATAACATTCTGTGTGGTGGATTTAAATTCCATTAGCATGTTATTTGGTAGAGTACTCGATACGCTGTAAACAGCACGTTTTCATAAATTTCAAATTTGATTACGGTCAGTTGTAAGGACAGGAGTATTGTCCAGAGACCCGTGAAGCTTCGTGTGTTAGGATTTAGCTAATAATACCTTATATACTGAAATACAGGGAAGGTTTCTGTTACCAAAAAAAAATTTTCACTATATGTTTTGAACAACTTGAATTTATAATGCTTGAAAAATATGATCCACCCCATAGATTTTAGACTATGTTCATTTATTGCCTACTTGTGCTTTCTACAAGTCATGTACCAACTTTTTGCAGCTTTTATATCCTATATCAATCTTGTTCCAAATATATAATAGCCACTAAAGAAAAATGTGAAAAATGTGTCTGAGATAAAATTCAAAATTTACATCATATCTATACAGTGTTTTGAACATCGAACGCGTTATTAGAAAAAAAAAGGAGTGTTATTTCCACAGCCGTAGCTGAGGAGGAGGAGGCATTTGTCACCTCTACAATCTGTATTTCAATCTCAGATGGTGCTGTTTAGTAACTTTAATTTGCAATACAAATCAGGCTTTATTTTAGCAATAACTTGCTTTCAACTGCTGAATTGTTTCTGGTTTATCATACGAACCGTTCATCAAATATTTCTTTCACTAAATAAATTGTATCGCGCACGGTCCTGCTGAAACCACATGTCTGCCTTCAACCAATTCAACAAATGTAAGGCGCGAAAGATGATCGTTTGACTTCAAAACCTTTACGCAAAATTCTACATATAAAGTTTAGAGTAAACGTCGTTTTCCATCCATAGTTTCTCACAATTATCGCTCTGATGGGCATCATAAAATGCACGTAATGCCCGATGAGTCTCTCGAATTGAATGTTGTGTCTCAAAATAAATTTGAACAAACTGCAAACGTTGCTTCGGTGTGAGTCTATTGTCTGTATACTTTATTATAGTTTGCTAATATTCGCCGTCAGATCTAGCTATCAGGAAACTGCTCTATGTATGGATATATTTTTGAATGTATATTGAGCTTACAACCATGTAAACGTGATGTTTAAAGACTGGTTTCATCATAATATTTTATCACACTGTATTTTATTTCGAAACTTCAAAGAATTGTTTTATTCGTAATTGCACCTGCCATTTATTTATGTTCATAAAATTTTCATTCGTTTTATTAATACCAAAAGAGACAATTCCAAAATGTTTCTGTAAAGCTAAAGCGAAAATGTTTTAATATACAGTAAAACAATGCTAATCCTTATAAATTCCGTAACTGATCTGAAATTGCAATGTTTTATTTAACTTCGACAAAACGCGTTTTAGATTATATTCGCTTTTTGTCATACTCATATTTCTAGAAGTAATATAAAAGTTATTGTTGTAAAAATAAATGAGTGGGTAGGTATGTCAAATAAACAACTCTAGTATGAGGATTACAATTTTCACATTTGTACCGTGTCTCCTAAAGTGGATCTCGCGGATATTTGATAAAGCATCTCGAGCTCTTGAGAAGTAACACAATTATTAATACTACACATACATGAGGCTTTTAAATTTTACAAATTATACGAAGGTCATCTTTTATATTTTTACAAAAGTCCTTCGCCCAAGAAAATAATTGCTTGCTTCTTCACCTGCACAGCAACAATTCCTTTAATGGATCGAAGAACAGTTAACGCTGAAAGAAATACACAGCACGTGAAACAGTTGACCATTTGGAGGGGAAAAAATTCTGATATAATTGTCCATATTTGTCCGATTTATTGTCTAACGACTTCTTTTTGTTCCCAGACAGTGAAACAAAAAATGCGTAGACAACGCTTTTTATCACTTCGTCTTATGCAGTCTCCAACCACCTGTACTTTCTATAAAAATGTATAACTTTCACTATAGAGCCTTTTTCCTCAGAATATGTGTAACCGTTCAGTATAAAAAAACTTTGCATACATATAGGGATTATGGTTACTCGTACAGTCGGACACACATGTTGTGTAGCATAATATTTTATTTTTATATGCATGAGAAAACTGCTTTAGATGCAGACAAGGTTGAGTAACAGATGTAACAATATTTTCTAATTTCTTTTTCCACTATTACGTGGTACATACAGGTATAGGTACTCGATCATTGTTTTTCAGATTTATTTCTGTTTCTTGTATTGGAAATAAACAAATGCTTTAATTTAATGGGCGTAGAATCCTCTTCTTTTATTCTTTCCTGTTCTGGGCCCGTTGAATGAAGCGTCTTATACCAATCTTTATAGATCATCTCACTGGGAAAAATAGTGGTGTTCTTCAAGTGATTTAAATATTACCAAAACCCATTAGTGTCTACATTGGTCTTCCTCACTACCCGACCTTCGAAACCTTCGCCAAAGTTTGCTTTGGCGGATATTGATTAGTTCTTCAACAGAGGTAATATTTTCGTAAAACAAGTCACATGCCATAAAAATCCCGATCTAAGTCAAAAGATTCAGTAGCCCGAGGAATAATTATGGCCTCCAGAGACGGTTCGGCAGAGACTACTTCGAAAAACAATAAGGTCGTTAAAAGCTTTCTACTATAATAAACAATTTGTTCTTTATTGCAGACTCAAATTTATAAAATACAACCTTTGTACCTATACCTATTTACTTTTCATTCGTTTAAAAAACAATAATATTCCCATTTCATGTTTAATATAATTTCTTCAGAGCTACCTTAATATAGTCTGAAAACGTAATTTCATAGTTATTAAATATTATTTATATTGTTTCTACTAAAATGCTCGAGTATCATTAGAATTCAAATTAGGTGTAACTATCTTTCAACGCGCTGACAAGAACACCAGCCAAAAGTGATAGAAATCTACACCGTTTTTATATAAATTGGAATAAAAAGCTAGTTGTGTGTAAATGTGACACGAATGAGTGTGGTTTGAGACATTTATATTACCGTTGGTTTAAATAAGACAATGATTAATTTAGTTTCATCTACATTGGGGTTTCAAGTAGAAAATTCTACATATTACAAGGATAGGAAAAAATACTTTTTATCGACATTTTATTTTTGCAATTTTCGATCTTTTTAGGTATAAACCTTGAATTCCTGGCTGGAATGTTTAATGCAAAGTTTAATTTATAGCCCAAACATGATTATTCATTTGCAGATGGTGGTATTTAATTTAATATGAAAACTGATTCAACGGTAGAAAACCTCCTAGAAATTAGTAATGGTTAACCTCATTGGGGCTGACCATAAGCTCAGCAAAGATCACAACTGTAATAATGAGAAATTGTCCAGATCGGAGAGATCATTGAACAGAAGTATATAGTAATTACCCATGATAGTAACTTTCTTTAGAATAAACTAACATGTACATGGGAAAGGAGCTGGAGAAAGGATTATCAAAAATGAAAAGACCTAGTGATCCCAGAATGAAAACATGCTCTTTTTGAAAAGCTGAAATAAATAACTTAACTTTGGGAGGAATTTCACTACAAAGTTAAGTAAACTGACAAAGCAGCAATCTGACAAAACCTCCATATATTCAGAGACTCCAAGATATGCCATTGATATTTCAATCATAAAAAACGAAAGTCTTGTTACAGGATTTCTGACGAAACATTCTCGCCCGAAGAAAGCAGCCTTTTTCAAAACTTTCCGGTTTCTGAACGTTGACAATTTTTATGAAAAAACAGACGTAAATTTTTGGATGGCATTTTAAATGAAAATTAGACACATTGCAATTAAGTAACAAACAAACAATTACGTTAAACTAAAATATACAAAAATCGTACTTTTTAAAATGATGTTCCAAAGGGAAATAAAAATGACACACCCCAAATATTTGTTGTGATTCGGGGTCAGTATGTGTGAAAACAAAAATCGGAGATGAAAGTTTTGAATCAACGCTGAATTGCGAGTATAATCTACATTAATGAAGCGTAATAGCCATATCTGTTTGCGAAAATTCTGACCAATTTAACGAATAAAGGAAAACAGTATAAAAAAGTGAGACTATTGTTTAGCACGTGGGAATTGCAATTATTTTAATAGAGCGTGTATAATAATTGGATTAGCTAATACGTGAACGAGAAAAGTTTATACCTACTAAACTGTATTGTTTCAACACTTTCCACTACAAAAGGTGAAACCTACGGATTGCCATTAGGAGTTCTTTTGAACGAATGTTATATAACACGACGACGACGACGGCGTGAGGAAAAAAAACTTGTCACAAACAAATTATGTGTTTTATTCAGTAATTTTTCATTGACATGAATAAAAATCAGAAAGTATTTCGTTAAATTATACAGTGGGTTCCAAGAATCGAACCCCAACTAAAAGAATCAGAATAGACCCAGTGAATTTTTTATTCCCCTGCCTGACTTTGAAAAGTCAGCAGCGGTCGAAGCAATGGATTTTTCTTTCTTCTGTTCTTTTTTGGATACATCTTCAGATGATTTCCCTGGTAAAATAAACAAACTTTCAAGGGAACACATGATTGAAATACATTACCAAGAACACGATACAGCGATCACTACAAACTTGATTTCCAGATTTCACATACATCCCAACAATCAGCATTCAATATCAGATTTTCCATCAGGGGAAAGTCAGCTTCTCTAAAATTATATTTAATATTAAGTACTTCCAAGAAAATGTATTCATTGTCTTGCATTTCTAGTTTTTTTGGTTGCTATACATTCCATTTGTTGCACATTCATTGTTCTGCACTGTAGAAAATCCAGCCATGTTTAGCATAGTTATTGACAAATGTCTTTATGCACGGATGTAATTTCCTATTTTCCCAAAGCTTGTATATTATTTTTCTTTGTTCAATTTTTCAATTTTTTGACTACTGGCGAATACGAAAAGGAGAAATCAATAATAAAAGGAAAATCAAACTTGTTTATGTTTTCTGCTACGCAAAATTTGTTGCTCGAACACTGTGGAAAATACGATGATTTTTTTAATCGGCAACTGACAAAGGATATGTACGAGGACGAGGTAAACATTTTCCGGTCTGCGCTAGCAGTTCCGATTATTTACTGGTATGCTATAACTCTATTCCTGTTTCAACGACCAGAAATGTGGCTTTTGTTAAATATCAGTAGACAAAAATGAGTGAAAATTATATTCAAATAACAAACTTGTTCTATTTTCTAAAGTATATTATTATTTTTCAGTCATAAATATTGTATACAGGGTAGGCCGAGTCGATTTTTTGGGTAAATCTCATCTCATCAAGTTGTTTCGGTCCTGGAATTTGGCGAAATGACCGCCTGTCAAAACTTCTTACCCTTTCTCTGGTATCCCATAAGGTTTTAATGGTAAAATAGAAAACTTTTAATTGGTTTATATCAATTACCTTGTATTTGAACTGCATGTATAGAAATTTCGAATTGGTTAATAGTAATGTCAATCAAAAGTAAAGTTTACATAACGTAATTAAGAGTTTTCCTATATTCTACGCCATTGATATGTCGTTATTTGTTTATACAACAGAGTTTCATATATGTAGGTACGAGTATGTATGTTTTTACTGATTTTTACAAGCCGCATTCGAAACATTCCAAAAATAACAATTATTTTTAGTTATACTATGAAAACGAATATTTTTACAAAATAATATTCTATTAAAAAATATCTAGTGGATTGTTTTGCTAAAAACAATTGGGTTTTACAATCATTTGAATCGAAATCAATATACTCGTATCATCGCAGGATAAGTCTTTGTCAAATCCATTTCAGTGTAACATTTTTATTCATCAACACTGACTTCAGAATAATTGAAGGCGTAAATTCGTTGAAGAAGAATATTTGCAATTGCTCGAATTTTAATATAAATAATAATTAAAATGTTTCTGTTAATATGTAGTATTTTCGGTTCTGTTTAATTCAAATAAGAATTAAAATGTATAATAAAGAAATGTGTCGTCTCATTTATTTATTATTCTACACGGTCTATTCGTCCAAAAAAAATCTATTTTCCGGACTTGTTACGTAAATTACAATTATGTGTATCAAAACAGTATTGTATAGATAATTTGTTGAATGGCGGAAAGGTAGTTGAAAACAAAAAGTGCCGCTATCTTGACTCAGTCTCGCTGTAACATGATTCCCGAAGTAGATAGGAGTCGAAATAAGCTCTTAATTTAAGTTATATCCGTATATCTTTATGAAGAATGACTTCGCGACAGTGTTTTCTGTAGTTAACGAATTTAAAACATAATGTTTGTTAATTATACTTACAACACTTCACGTCTTTGAAATAGATAATATTACTTTGTGATTGAATAGGTAGTTAGTAAGTTCTTATGTTCTCAAACTTTTAGCTTTTATTTATTTCCCTCGCCTCAAGGAGCAACGCTGTGCAAAGCTTCACGTTGTGTTCTATCTACATTGTGTCCTTTTAATATATCTTACTTGATTAACCCATAAATAAAACGCTATCTTCTAAGGTTTCCCACAGGTTTACTTTATTTATTTCCTGTTATTTTATATTTTATTTTTTAGATTGGAGACATCTAAACTAAAAGGTTCTCTATTAATTGAATTGATAGCTCGATAGTTCGGTTTACACGAAAGGGAGAGCGAATAATAAGTTCACGGAAGATGCTAGCTAGGAGTTATTATCTAGGTAGGTTCAAATTGAATTGATTGATGTATTCAGGTTGTCGCACCAGGAAGGATATTGACATGTATATGACAAACTGTACAGGGTGTGTAAAAGTATGCCAAAATAAAAAATTGAGCACTGAAAGATCTGGGGAGCAACTTGGCTATCCATAATTCTTAAATATAGGGCTCATTCTTGATAGTTTTTTTATGACAGGTTAAATATGAATCCTTAATAAAAAATTATGGTATACCATCAGGAACAGAAATGATGAAAGAGCCCTAAAAACATCCTCCTCACTCACCTCTTTTATCAAGAGATGCTGTATGCCACCACTGTCACGGAAGTAATATCCAATGATCTGGATCGCGCGTAATATCTCTGGAAACACTATTACAGCGTTCTTCCAAATTATGTAAAATATTGGAGATCTTTTTTATCTGCCGACTCCAGAAATACTTAATAAAACTAGATAGTGCTTTGAGTAATGTCTTTTGTACGTAATTAAATTAAAAAGCAATGACTAGATCGTACATTTTAGCTATGCCAAATCAATTATTTGTTAAATATTTACTGAATCCGACCAACCCGATATTTTTCCTCAACCAAGCATATAATAGCTTTCCCGGAAATTTATTGCTGTCATCTGCAAATTTGACGAACGACTTTTCACCATTTAAATTCTCGCTTTGGGCAGTGCTTTTATTAAAACACAAAAAACTCAGAGAGCTATCATCGAAACTTCCTTTCCTACCTAAAATTTACAAGGCTATTCATATCTCACGACTAAACCAATATCCTGATATTGCTTGAACCATATTTTAAGATTGTTCACATCCTGTATGACGAAGTTAAACAATAATTTATCATCAAAAAGCAATTGTGCTTCGTTGGTTTTAACACCGAACCAATAAATTTGCTAAGTTTTAAACCGCAGGTTAGATACATACGTACATATACAGTGTGTAAATGTCGGACAATAAATTCACCTGAATCTAAAGACTACGGGTGACCAACAAAAAGTTTAAATTAAATATGTGATCTTTTTGGAACAAAAACCAATAAGAGTTTGTAGTGTTGTTTGTAGACTGAAAAGCGGGATCGGGTAATTGCTATAGATTATATGTCTTTATACTAGATGAAGCCTTGGACACAAAACTTCGGCTAAAACCTAGTCATTTTTATTCATATAAGTAGTCGAAATTTTATCTTTAATCCTTATAAAATCTGATAGTGCTGTCTTTGTCGTCGAAAATCTGCATAAAAAGGACCGCTATCTATGTGACTTAACTTAAAGCCGCATGTCTGTCTATATAGAAAATTTGTTTTTTGCTGCATCCCAACGGGTACTTTTCAAGGGGATTTAATGCGGCCACACTATTTTAATTAATTAATTTAATTACATCTACAATAGGTCATTTTATGTGCGACGCAGAGGGAGATATCAACTATTTCTTGAGCTCAAATGCAAGGCTGCCAGACTGTTTTTCAAATTATCCAAATTATCCCTATCCTACACCTCGTACTTATAATTTCCGCAATAGCGTCATTAATCCGAAATCCTATTTACGTGCAGATGCTTATTTAAATATAAACTCAATTTCCCCAAGTTTATTTTATTTTATTTTTGCTAAAATAATTTGGTTATTTAAAAATTCCATATTATTTTTATTTCATTCAATGCAGTTCATCCAAAGTCTGACAACAATGAAGAGAAGATGAGAAATTCGGTGTTGCCACACTTTCACCACTAACATATTTCACCAGATTTTCCTCAATAAACCACACATTACACAATAGATTTACACATGTAAAATTATTAGATACTTGATTTTCCAACAAATTTAATTTACACAACTCCCACAATAATATAACAAATATTAAAACATTATTTTATATAAAAAAAACTACTAATTTATACTTATTTTTATTTTACTACTATTCACATGAACTAAATCTGGCAGAGTAGTGTGCAAAAGTTGACACATTTTTTGCCATTAGAAAATTGATTTTGAATGTGTTATTGATTGTGCACATTTAACTTTTTTTTCAGATTGCAATCGAAAAACTTTTAAATCTTTAGAAATTTTTAGCATACACTTTAAATTTAAATACGGGGTAACTCAAAAATGTATTTCTTTATTTTGTTAAGGACAAAAAAGTAATATTTTGAATAATTTTTTGATTTCTTTGGATTTCAATTCAAGATTTCTTTGAAGTGAAACTGTAAGCTTCTAAAAGTTATCTATGGGGTAACTTAAAAATGTTTTGTTTAGGTTTTTAGAATGGTTTATGAAATTATTGCACAGGGTGGCTCAAAAATGTTTCAAAAAAATTTTAGTTTGAAGATTTTTATATATTTTTTTAAGTTTCACAGTATTTTAAGTTAGAATCGGATCATAAAACTTTTATACAGGGTGTATGTGTATTGTTCCCATTTAAAATTTCACCAGTTAGGTAGTTGGAACCTATATTAGTAATACCACTCATATATAGTATATTAGTAATATCACTCTATTAATTGTAAAATTAAAATACAATATTTGTTATCAGGTTGCGTCATTGGTAGGGAGTTCGCTTCGCATGCGAAAGGTTAGGGGTTCGAATCCCAGCTGTGGCAATACTTTATTTTTTTTTATTTTTCTTTTTTTTAATTCAAATTCAAAAATTAATAAAAAATTAGTAGAAAAACTCAAGAAAAAAATAAAAAAAAAATTAATAAAAATTAATAAAAAAAATACAAAAAAAAAATTAAAAGAAAAATTCAAAAAAATTAATAAAAAAAAAATACGATTTTTTTTATAAACCTCAATTACATTTATCATAGATAAGACTACCTATAATATATATATAGTGAAAAGAGTTCGTAAGCATACGGCACCAATACCGCCCTTATCATTCTTAATTAAGTCCATTCAAAATGGATAAGGAATAATATAGTTTAAAGGGTATTTTAATCAGTGGTGGGTATATTTATTTTTGCCGCTTTCTAAGTTGTAATTACCTCTGTAGATTTAAGCCGATTTAGAACTATACAGGGTGTTTCATAATATGTGCGCAGGAATTTAGGATGTGAGAGCTCGTCCAAAAATACTCCCTCTAAAATGCACACGTTTATCGTACAGACAACAGCTTTTGTAAGCATTCTCTACTTATAATGAGCTATGTTTTGTGCAAAAAAAATTTTTTTTAATTCATAATTGGTGAAGATTTCAAAATCTGGTGAATTTTGAGTGAGTAAGTTTTTCGAAACTTTTTTTTATTTTTGGGCGAGATCTCAGATCCTAGTCCTGCGCATATACTATTATGCCTGCCTATCCTGCTATTTGAAGTTTTATTACTTAATACTTAATTGAAATTCATTTAATCATTTATTGAAGTTTTTGTTAAAAATTTGATGATAACCGATATGAAAATTTTGAAACAAATTGTTTTTGTCTACTTTAACTAGCACATTTTAAAACTGAAACCTAGCCTGCTATTTGAAATTTTATTACGTAATACTTAATTGAAATTCATTTAATCATTTATTGAGGTTTTTGTTAAATATCTGATGATAACCGATATGAAAATTTTGAAACAAATTGTTTTTGTCTACTTTAATTAGCACATTTTAAAACTGAAACCTAGCCTGCTATTTGAAATTTTATTACGTAATACTTAATTGAAATTCATTTAATCATTTATTGAAGTTTTTGTTAAATATCTGATGATAACCGATATCAAAGTTTTGAAACAAATTGTTTTTGTTTACTTTAATTAGCACATATTAAAACTCAAACCCTTGAATATCCTAACATCAAAAGCAGCCTTAAATATTATTCCCGTTGATTGCTGTGCATACTTCTCTGTTCTCTGTTCCCATGGTTATGAAATACTTTTAGTGGATATGTCATCTACGGACTTCTGCAAAAAAAGTTGTTCATGGTTAAAAATGTTATAAATACAAACTCAATTAATTGATTCGTTGATGAAGAATTGAAACATTTTCACCTAGCAAATTAAGCTAGTATTTGGAGACAATTCCATATTGTTTGCAATTTTGTTTTCTGGTGGTTATTTGAGAAAACAAAAACAATGTGGAATCGATACATCCATGGCTGTATAATACAAATATGTTTAAATTCACTTACACCTAGAAATTTGTAGCTTATTCTTCCAAACCAGGAAATGTTTACCATACTTCAATGTCTTACAATTGACCAAATGAAATCATTTACGTTTTTTTTTTCGAAATTTACAAGCGCGAGACGAACTACTATTTCAATTAACGAATAACGACCTTGAAAATAGCAATTAAATGGTCATAAACTCCACACACATGGTTTCGACGACAAAAAGCTCACTAGTTTTTACGCGATACCGGCGCGGCGCACTGGATATATAATTTATCTGTAACAAAGAAAGTAGGCACTGTTAAAAAATAACAATTATTATTTTTTTTTGTTTATAATTTTTGAGTATTAAAAAAAAATATACGCAATATTACTGAATTTATTTGAGGAGTAGGTACCTACCATGTGACAAACCTTGCTGCACTAAACCCCAATCCATTCCATTCCATGCTAAATCTTAACAAAACTAGGGCCTATGGGCACTCCTGAAATGTACAAAAAAAAGAAATCCTTAACACAATTATATTAATTATTTTATAACGAATGTACTATTTTAAAATCGGATAATTTTATTTGCAAATGGCACTTAAACAAGTACATTTTAAGCTGAGTTGATCCAAGTAGGATATACAGTGCTGTTTTGGAGTTTAAAAATATACATTTTGATAATTTTGTCTCCATCCGTATAGTCTATCTAAAGTCACTGTAAAATATATAAATTTAACGATTCTACCGGGACTATCCGTTCCCATGCCTCTTTACATTATGAAAGGGCATTGAATGCAGCGTTTTTTGATAAATTTCTCCCTCGTATATAAGACGTATAATAAATCATGCCTGCCAAAAGATACCGACAGTATTAAAAATAACTACAGTGACTGGAAAAAGTATTGGGATAATGATTAATCGAAAAAAAACTATTAGAGTTTGCAAATAAATATATGAATGAAATAAATAATTATTGGCAACGTGTTATTTTCTCAGATTAATCTAAAAAATATAATCGGATGGCATCATAATATGATGGCGAAGACTTAATGTGGAATTTAAACAATAAAATTTGTGCCCGACAGTAGAACACGGTGGCAGAATATTGTAACCATGATCTGTTCAATAGTTTTTCTTAGATTAATAAAATGAAAGAAGATCTATCAAATTCGATAATAATTTTTAAAAAAACCTCAAGTGGATGAAACTTTTTGCAGGCACTGTATCAGACACGGCCAGTATACGACACGAGCGGAACACGTTGGGAGTTTAAGCATCAAGATTTACATGTGCAAAACCACCGTCTTCTTTTAAATATTTATCATCAGTTAAGGTCTGAAAATAATGAAGTGACGAATACACATATTATAAAATTCTTACGTTCTATATAGAAAATGTCACTGACTAAGTGAGTAAAATTTGTTGTTAGTTTATAATATCAGAAGCATATTATTATAAATGTATCTACTTATATGCATAACAAATATTAACAATAGTATTAATCATTATAAAGGTATGCTTGCTGTTCAAACACGGACTAGGTACGTGTGCATCTACGTCTAAACTTCTAAACACAAAAACAGTCTTTTTCAGCGTAGGTTTATATGTTGCCGTGTTGAAGCGGCAAGAAAAAATAGAGTATACTTTTGTACAAATGAACATACATAATTGTTAATACATAAAGGATTTTTAAAATATCATAGGGAATGTATTATTATGAGTTGTGGTTTTTTATATCATTTTAAACTAACTTTAGAAACACTATACCTAATTTTGTTCAAAATATCCTAATTATTAATCACATCGAAAAAAATAATAAGTAATTCTATTTGGCAGGCAGATATTTTACAAGAACCAAGACGCGTTTTATGTAGGTATTTTATGAAAAATATTTAGAACTATTGGACATTTTGATGTGAAAATCGAAAAAATTAATCACTTACACCTGACACTCCTTCCTTTGTTTAACCTCCTGGATACCATACCAGCAATAACCAAGCTTTACATAGTTCCAAGCACTAAATTGTTCACTAGATTTAAAAACTGAGTAGCCCGACACAATTACACAAACCATTTTACCGATTTTTTTTAGTACACACATCACTTTTACGCGACCGCCGCGGCGATGATTGAACATTTATTACAAAAATAACTAAAAACAAATAATGTAATTATATCCACTTAATTTATATTCGCGAGCAAAATTTAAGACGGTTCGTGGTATTATAAAATACCAAAAGTATCTTCTAAAAATTATAACACATCTCTACCGTTCGCGAAAAGATTGTCTACTGAATACAATATTTTATTTTAATCACAAAAATGATTTGTAAAACTTACTTATCCCTATTTCATTACAATATGCCTAAAATCGATATATCGCCGTGCACAAAGAAATATAAAAAGTAAATACCTACTTCCATTGTAAATAGAATAATATTTTAAAATATAGCAGATAAGAAAACAGAAAAAAAAACGAATAATGTAAACAACAGTAGTTTTTAGAGTTTTTTATATTATACTCAGTGAAAATTTTACTTGTTTCTTTTCTTAGAGGGAAATTCCGATATAATTTAGAATAATAATTGAACTAATCGTTTAGTAAAATATAGTTCTATACAGGGTGTCCCGGAAACTGTGGGGAATCTCTCAGAAACAGATAGAAAATATATAACAAGTTCGTATAATTTTTTACCTACAGGCTTTCTTTACGAAGATAATATACCCCTATAGAGCGCCGTTGAAAATCGGTTGTTCTTGAATAACTTTTAAAGTAATCTGTATAATATAACAAAAATTGTATACAATGAACGCAAGTAAGGATCTCTTAAAATAGTGGTCTTGAAACTAATCTAGCTTTTTTAGTTTGCCAGGGGCGGGCTATGATCCAAGCCTTAAAGATTACATTATGAACAGCCTGGATAATAAAGATTAAAAAGGAAATAAATCTGAGTAGTCTGAACCTTCAACTAAAAAGAGGTACTCTTGGTTACTGTCGATCCAATGGATGCAGTGATGACCGATAAGGATTCTTAGGGAATCATACAACATCAAAATTAAACACTTTTAATTATTCAAAAATTCCTGCAAACTTTAGAGGGTTGCAACAATAAATAAAACCTCAATTCGTCTTTTAGATCTCCATTGGTGTCTGCAGATGGCTATCACGCGGCTCTAGAGCTAAAAATTATGAACAACCAACACAGTGCGAAAAGATATTATCGAAAAATTTTTAAGTACAATTTTACAAAAGGTAACTATTTATTGCTCTATCAACTCTTAAAAAGTACTGACTGACTGATATGTTATTGAGCCGGGACGTTAATAAGTGCCTTGGTGCCTTTTATCACAAAATGCATGAATGTATAGACATGGCCGTATCCAAGCATGTTAGGATGGTCGGTGGCCCCACTCAGAATTTTCCCTCTTGGTTTTCTAACATTCTTAAATCAAAAATTAAGTCGAAACATAGGTTGCACAGAATAATAAAAAAGCGTGAAGCCACCCATGAACAAAAAGCAGAGTTTAAAATCTTGAGAAGAGACATAAAAGGTCAAACCAGCTATGATTATTGTGAGTATTTTTGGAAAATCGAACTTAATATACAGGGTGACACCAAAAAGTTCTGGACCTTTCTTAATAGCAAGAGAAATCATATTACCTACCTGAGGAGATGGTGTTTGAGAATCGAAGTTGTGATGATCAAGCTTCTATTGCGAATGCTTTTGCACAGTTCTTTGAATCAGTGTACACCCTTAGTACTAATATTAATGTTAGTGGCTTGAATTTGCAATTACCACTTGTTAATTATATAATTCTTGAACTGATGATGACATACTAATCTATTTCGGCAACCCCTCAATCAGTAAACAAGAGACTAATTTCAATAATAATACTTAAGTATATTTAGTAATCTAATTCAAGTCTTCTTTTGTAAAGTAATACCAGAGATATAATTCCTATGAATATGAAAAGTTTTGTATAAAGAAATGAAATTAAATCTGGAAAGTTCCAAAATGTTTCTCAATTCAGTAAGAATACCTTTAGAAATTTGCATTTTATTTAGTAGAAAGGTAATTACGTCGATCTCCCCCACTATCTACGCATTAAGACTAAATTTAAAGATACCAAATAAAGAACCCCTAAAATTAGATAACAACGTGATCTGACTTCCACACACAATTAATATAAATATAAGGAAAAAATGTGTCCTGAATTCTGATTTACGTCATATTATATGTCTCGGTTTCTTCCTATTGTAAAAAGAATCCCTTGCGTGTTTGGGTTGTATCATAGAGAAAAAAATAAATAAGCGTGTTTAAATCCTATTAACTTCTTTTCTTGAAAAACTGTTTTTAAAACCGACTATAATAATACAATTTCATAGATAAAAGAATATAAGTTTTCACAATTTTAATACACTTTTTTTATTCAAACAAAGCATTTTTACAAACGCAACTTTGATTAAAAACTAACGTGTCAAAATGCTTTATTTCACCAATATTTCGAAATTCATCCCTTTTACAAACATTCGAGTTGTTTTTATTCTGTACTTTGTTTTGTTGAGATATAAACTTCGAGGAAAAACAGTTATCAAAAACCGGTTTTACGAAGATCATTAGAAGTTCCGAACAAAACAATATCTATCAAGTTTTTATCAAACTATTTTTAACTGTGCCAATAAAAGTGATTTTGAAAATACTTACAACGGTTTATAACCAATTATTTTTCGTATCGGACGATTTATTTGTGACGGTAATGATTTTGTAGAAGTTTTAAAAAGTAATATCGAGTGTCTTAACAGGACTGAATTTTCGGCATCATAGTCGTCTTTTATTATTTGTAACTACGTGCTATTTATATAAAATGCGAAAATTTAAATTGGTTTATCTCAAAGGAAACTTCATTTTTTGTCTCGTACGTCTCAACTACTGCAAAATCCTGCAACAAACATTCATTCAACACTGCAGATAACACGGCCCGGAAATTGCTCTCCTGCTGATACCAAGAATGCTCAGCAAAAACAAACTCGTGTCTGTACCCAAATTATTCTATTCTGAAGAGTTTAATTCGACCTACATGACGCGAATTACAGGGAGTATTAACAGCCTTTGATCTATGACATTGTTGGTAGTGCGACCAATATATAGTTTACCTGTAATTGCCAGGTAATGAGAAATTAGGTGTATTGTAAATTTATAATTGTGCCTCTAGCAAATACGAGGATGGCGTAAACAGTTTCCAATCTAATGCTTCTATCTGAAAGGCCTAACATCAGGTCAAATCAAAGAATGTGCCACTTGGCTAAACATTCATTCATACAGACTCCAAAGATATTTATAGATTGCTCCAAAAATATAGTACTGGAATATTTTTTCCTATTGACCCAGTGCCACCTTGGTGGAGAGACTTTTTGGTCCCTGCAAAAGGCTGCGGGCTGCGGCAAGTGACGAAGGTTCAGAGCAATTCCATTCAACTTGGTGTTAACAAAATGTTGTCAATGTGTCAGTAAAGTCGCCACCTATTTTAATTTAATTATTACAGTCGAAAGGATGCATTTTTTAAATTGTAATTTTGACATGGAAAATACTGTTGGGACGTATATTTGAATTATTAAGAAGCAAAGGCGTCAATGAAAGTTAGCGGGTGATAATTGGTTTGCTGTAACGAAATTAAATATCAAAGAGAGAAGATAATATAATTAATGTACTAAAAGTAATTAATTTTTTACTGGTGTTACGTTCAGTCGGATCTAATTAAAATACTTTGAAATGCTATTAACAAAGAATTAGAAGTAATTAACAACAACTACAGAATGGGACTTAATATGTCGATAAAACCGAAATCAGCTAACTACATGGAAATGTAATAAATATACTAAAGTAACTTGTGCTGTTGTAAACCAAATCAATCATCCACAGAAACTTCATTAAAATTTCACTTGGTTATTTAGTAACCAACGCCTAACCTCGGGAGAGGAATATTTAAATGACAGTGACCAGTATATAGTCCCTCCAGGCAACGTAGATGATTATCCACTTATGCCCAATACATGCTTGGCTCTTAATTTCGATGAATTAATAAAGTTTTTTGAATGTACTAAACCCAGATGACCTTTCTAAAAGCTCTGAACTTTTGTCGTCAACCAAGTATTAAGTATATTATTAGCGGTCCTAAACGCTATGCCAATTGCAGGTTTTGAACCGATATGTTGCTCTTCAATTCTCTATTTTGTCAGAAAGCTTGCCATCTCATTCTGCTCTCAAGCACTATGTCCCCGAATCTAGGGTCAAATTATTTTTTGATTTCAGAGCCAATATTGGCAATTAGGGCTTTTATGTATTTTTTTTCCTTTTGCTGAAGTTATTGTTAATAAAGATAATTATTATTATTATTTATCCGGTCTCTCCTAATTTTAGATTTAGCCCCCAAAGGGTGTGTTAAATATTATGGCAATTAGACCACTCATTATTGGTAAAAGGCTGATTTGAATAAGGTATTAAAAAATAATTCGATTTAGTAATAAATAATAATAAATAGCACCAAATTCAAAACCTAAAAGCGTATTATAATAAATTGTGTTGTTATAATATCGGTGCATCTATCATTAGTTTATCTGGGAAATTACCTGCAATGATTAAACATTTTATACATAGTTATTATAAAGAGCACGGGCAAACCCCTGTCATGTGTATGATATAATATGCATCACATTGCACTTTTTGATGATCGTAGAAAAATAAAATACATTAACATGGATGAAATCAGATACAATCTGGCAACATTGAATTTTTATTAACGTTTGGTTCCATTATGTCAACTGCCATTGGGTTAGTAAATATCGATTTTTTATTGCTCTAACATCATTATTTGCTGAATATTTCTTTGTTTAGCAAACTTTTTGTTATATTTTATATTTCAGTTATAAAATATGATATTTTATGATTTTATTGATTTCTATAGTTAACTATGTTCAAAATAGTCTGTTTATTAATCAAATAAGAAAAAAAACACCAAATGTAATAGACCACCCTTTTTTCATTTCCGTATAAACCCAACGCAAATTACCCAAATCCAACATACAAAATAAGTTTAAAATATAAATTGATGTTAATTTAATATCATTCCGCATAGTACAATCGAGACATTTTAGAAGAATCAAAATTTTTAAACTCAATTCTATCGTGTCAATACATTTTTTACTGAAATATCACGTCCAAATAATCATTTTCCCTTCATGTCATGCAGTAAATTGTATTATATTTTGTTGAAAATATTTACTAGTTGTTATGATAGATCGTTATGTCATGTAAAAAGTATATTTTACAATAAGTGTGTTTCCTGCACATTTATATACCTTCGATCGTATTACATTTCTGCTTATACCTTCGATATTGAATAAGTAAACACGACTCTTTATTTTGTTAAAATAATAAAAATAAATAATAACTACTGTACTGTATTTAATAACAAAAATTAACAAAACACATAAAATTAAAAAATCATTTAAATATTTAAATAATTGAAAGTCCAATCTCCACGACATAAATTTAACATAATAATCGTCAGTTTAGATATTTTTAGCCATACATGTTTCGAGACTTGACCAGTCTCATCATCATCATTTAAAGAAACCACTACAGCATAATACTCGGATCTTTCAATCAATAAATCTTTTGAAATTTATTTAAGAATCTAAAAAGTATGACTTGGGAAGGTCTGGATGATGCTCTTTAGATATTTGTGCTTTTTCCAAGTAGGTAATAGTAGATCGGCCTTTATTTTATTTTTTGTTTTGCAGATTGTTTAAAGTTTTTATTACCAAAAGAAAATGATTCCATTTTTTTTATTGTGTTTATAAAAATGGTACAAAATTTTACTCTCGACCATGGCATGTGTTGTAGAAGATTTTTACTTCTGCTCATCATCCCCCTATACTACCAGAGTTTACTCTAAAAAGTTGAATTAATTAATTTCTTTAAAATTTAGAAATCTCAGGAAATATGTATCGCCAGTTGTCACTTAGACTGGACTGGACTCCGCCTATACGGACTGTTCTAATTACGCATCCTTATTATTTGCTATTTTTTTGAACTTGAAAACGGCTGGCGGTTTTTCAGTGAATTTATATTTGGTAAGTCTGGAAAAAACACAATTTTTTGGCGTTAATTTAACCTCCTCACGAGGGTATTATTTGTCTCAAATTATAGCGAAACCCTTAATCGATAGTTAAGACAATTTACGATTGCTCTAAAGATCTTCTATGTGCAATATTTAAAAAGGAAGGGCGCAAATCATAGTAATTAACAATATACAGAAGTTCAGATATTATCGAATGGAAATTCAGATAACAACTTTTAGCAACTTACAAAATTAGAAGCATTAGCTTTGTTGTTCGTTTTCTAAAATGCTGTTAGGGCAATATACAACAACTTTAATAATCGACATGACTTGTGCAAAATCAATAGGCAAACAACAACAGACAAGTTATTCTTGTCCCAGATAGATTCTGAATTAGTATGAAATGCAATGGTGTTCATTGAACTGTTATTGAAATGTGCCACTCTGTACAAATATCTTTACATTGTGGATATCGATTTACCCTTATGTTCTGCGTATATGTGCAAACACCCGCAATTTCGTCATCATAAAACAATTATACGCCCCATAAACAATGCATTATGTGTGATATTTAATGCATAATAATCAAAAACATTTCTAAAACTAACGCGGTCATTATCTATCTTTCACTTGGCGAAAATAAGACAGAACATTTTGTTATGATGGACGTTCTTGCTATCTTACCGTGTTGCAACTGACATAGTTGAACGACTATAATAGCGAACGAACATTATAACTAAGAAAGTTTATTCCTTACTGTCCACCTTAAGGAGTTGTATTGTGTAACTTAAAGTAAACACTGTTGTTATCTTCATGAAAGTTAGTTCCACTATGACTTACTAAAATCGCTAAAAGCTTTCATTGCATTCATATGTTATTGCTCATAACAGCAAACTGTTTATATAAACTTGTATGGCCATTATCTGTTCCTGCTAGAAGAAAAACGGTTTCTTCATTATATACACTGGCACGGTAGTACAAATATTTTAGCATAGCGAGGTCCCATTTTTGGCATTGAACGTAGTAGTTTTATTTATATTTCAGACCAGCTCATTCCAGGCAAGAATTTGTCCATCTTATGCACATTATTTCAAATATAACCGTTGACAAGGTACGAGGAATGGAGGGGACTTTTGACTAGCACTGTATATCAAAGAATCCATTCTTATCTTGGCCACAGTGTATATATCGTCTATAAATTTAAATTCAAATATTTATGGATTGACTTATAAATATACGATACTACGTATTCTCTATGAATTAGAGTATCCTCAAAATAGAGTTTGGTATTTAAGGTACAAGAGCCCTTGTTGACATCAACAAGAATTTGAATAATTTTATCATCTATCCAACCAAAACTCTAACACAGTTGTAAATCCAACTCCTATATTCTCATACAAGACTTCAACCCTCTGGTCTTACTCAACATTAGATATTGGGGCGTGTGTAGACAAGCTATTCGATATTGGTGTGGAAGTCTAACATCATTTGGCTGGGCCCTGAATATCCTATTTTACTTGATATTCTGAAACTTTCATTTCGAATTTCAGTTTTAACACTTACTTGGAGTATAAGAGAAATAAGTTTTCTTTTAAAACAAAATCACCAACTTTTATTATAAGGGAAGCTGTTTTTTTTTCTATCACGGTATATTAATGTACATACACGACATGGATAACGTGTCTGCCTATATGGGGTTACACAGGAGGTTTTATTAGTTTTCTGTGGCAACTAATGCATGAAATGGGTGGTGTGAAAATTCTAATTGTCTAATAAAATACAATAAGATAGACACGTTTCCGTGAATTATAATTTTATAGAAAATCTGTATTAATCTTAATGATTTATAATTCCACAAAAATTACAATGTTTGTTAGTTTTTTATCTTGGATATTCCGATATCCAAGACGTGCATTTAAAATTAAATTTTCTTGTTCAAAACAATATGTTCGCTAGTCTCTTGATTATTGCAGGAAATACCGATTTTCATAACAAATAAATTCAGTCAAGATCCGGTGCTGATATATACCGTATTGTTAACGGTTGGTATAAATTTTGCTGCTTGATATTTCTCCACCTTAACTTACTGAAAACTAAATTTTTCACAATGCTTGCTCTCTATGGGGTTTGTATAGAAAACAGCTGGTGAAAATTTAGTGAGACGAAAATTCTAGAAAAAAGTTGATAATATTTTACATAGATTTGAACTCTTTTTATATCTGCTCCATATGTAAATCAACCGTAGTAATATAATTGCAAAGTAATCTATAGAATCTGCTAAAAACCGTCACGAATATTCCAAACATCATTATACGAGGGCGGGTTTAAAAGTTTTTGGACAGAAACTCGAATTGTTACATTATTAACTGCCATTCTTCCTGATAGTCATTTTACATGGCAGAGAATTATTGCCAAAATACTATTGAGCATAAGTTAATTTTACCAATGTGTTTAACCTAATTAATGATGTTTGTTTATTTATTGAAGTTTTGTCTTCCTTTTTTAACCATAGTATTGAATATCGTAATGATACTTTTTTGTTAAAAAGGCTAAAAAGACCTAATGGCCAGTGAAAATGGTACCTAACGGTTTGTTGTTTCTTCTGCTACAAATGTGCAAGTAAAATGAGCGGCAGGTGATGAATGTCAAATCAATTCAGCTCAAGTGTAGATGTAAACGGTTGTTATTAGTAGACATGATGCTGAAAACATAGAAATGTATTTTCCCGAGACCCTGTACAATCCATAAAATTGTCTAACATAACCATGCATGCAGTAAAATGATACAAAAACAAATGAAATTTCGGGAAAATTAAGATATAACATATTAAGAGATATAAAAAGTTGGTATTGGGTCGTTTATATCGTTTTACGGCAAAAGTGTAAAGATAAAGCTGTGATCAATTTTAACGTGCTCTATAAATTGTGTCACTAGAACTTTTTGCTAAACTTTATTTTTTCATTAGCCGGTCTTACACACAGTCCACTCCCATAAATTTCATCAGCAGTATGTATCTAAAATGATTGTAGTTATTCAATATCGAGTTTATTTGGTAATTTTAATATACTCGTATTTATGTATGTATAGGTACCACAAATTTGTTCTGGCTTAATAGATAATAAAAAATTAAAAATATATATTATAGAAATGTATTTAATTTGATTTTATTATATTGGTATATATTTTAATTTACTAAAAATATTCGGATTTTAATCAAAATGTTACAATATATTAACAATCATAGGCGCAACTAGCATTAAATTTTTAGGGGGCTAGACTAGTTAGTATACTGGGAAATGAAACCCAAGTCAATGGGAGATACGTTATGGTTATAAGATGAATATTAACATACGGATCTGTTGCATGGTAGAGAAAAGCTAAAGCAATTATCTCTTCTGATAGCCAAGCGGGCATAAAGGTCCTAAGCTCATCAAGATCCACATCAAGAAAGTGCGGAATTGTGGATTCCTGGCCGCTCTTGTTTCCATTATATTATATGGATTACATAAACATCAACCATTTTTGTTTTCATAAAAAAAACTAGATTTATTATTATATTATACAAGTAATAATACTATTAATATCATACTTTATTTGCTCAACATTTTCATTATTTACGTAAATTTTAAATCTGCTTTCATTATAGTATATCTCTATCATAGAGTAGTGCTTTTACTGCGCTATATCCGAAAGGTATGTACCATGTACTCTATTACCTACAAAAAAATATATAACTAGTATACAGTGCACCAGATGCAAGATGATACTTTTTCTATAGAACATACATTGTACAGCATATTTCTAAATGACTGCTATACTGACATTAATTTTGCAAGCACGTGCAGCTCATTCTTCAAAGAGTTCTTTTAGAAAATAATGTTTTTAATAATCCACTTAGGGTAAAAACGGATGTTGAGGAGTGCAATAAACAGGATAGGACTTTCAGAGGCGATTTTTTGGCTCTAAATTAAAAACACTTTCGTTTATTTTGATGGACGCTGTTCACCTCATTGCCCATGGTTTTACAAAACAATATATTGATGTTATAACAATACAATTGATATCCAAGGATTATCATTTACATTATATGTTGATCCAACCAACTACCGACAGACGGCTATATACGAGAAGAAATTAAATATTAATATAACAAAAGTTTAACATAATAATGGCTGTGAATCCCTTGATATGCAACATTTCATTATATGTGAATTATTATTCTATATAAAGACTATATTTCATTCTATATACTTGAATACAAGAGCAAACAAAAGCAATCCTTTTGGGACTTCGGAAATTGTGTGGACAATGGTTTTCATCATTTGGGGACTGGAGACTGACAGACTATAAATAATGCGGTAAACTTGGAATGAACTACGATACAAGCTGTGAAAAATTTTATCTCATACACTTTTCCAACTTAGTCAATATGGAGCCACAACTTTTGCGATTTCGGAATATGTGGAATAAATTCTAACGAAATTTTATCTTATTGAATTTAGTAGTAGAGTTGTTCTAGATTAAAATATTAACTCCTATACATCTATACGAGGTGTCTCCATATCATATATTATGTAATCTATGTATATGGAGGCTATTAGTTTCATAAAAAAAAAAAGGTCACAGAAATATTACTTTTACACTTAAATATTCGTGCCTCGAGGGCAACAGTTGATTTCTAACCCTCTATAACTTAAAGGTAAATCCGCCCTGGATTAAAACTGACTGTCTGCAACAAAGTATTCAGTTCGTTATCTTTTATATAAAAATATACAAGTATACAACGATTTGAAGTTTTAAATTCAATAACTCCTATTGTACATACAACTTTAGAATAAAACACCGTTTTTATACCCTACATAAAAGTTTAACATAACGTTCCACATTGTAGTTTGAAATGTTTTTTGTCCACATTTTCGTAAGTAGTGCTTTTCCTGCTGTTTAATAATTAAGTAAATAATGTATGCTTTTTAGATTCATATTTTAATCTAGCTTACCATAAATCTCTTTTATTTTTTCCCTTTGATGATGCTGAGTGCTCCGAGTTGAATATAATTTCCATGGCATAACAGCTTACGGTAAAAGTTGTCATTCAATTGATGGGAAGTCATGCCAACATCTAAAAAAAAAAACGTTTTCTGTATATCACAGAGGTATGCAATATAAATTTATTTTGATATGAAATGGTGTCATCTATGGTATGTGAATTTCCAATATTTTTATTCAGGGTGAGCCTATTTAATATATAACGCAAGCAAACAAACTTAACACCTGAATTTTTAAATTCAGTAACATAAAAACTAAAACGACAAAATTAATTAATTGATTTATACGAATAGTAAAGTATGTAGACGATTTTTTTTATCTTACAGCTTCAGATGACTCGCCTGGAGTATTGCTCCACAGTGTGGAGTCCAATATAGACCAGGCACATTGCCCTGGGTACAGAGCAGACTTCTCACAAAATTCAAAGGCTCATCGCTGGGAATTTGTTCTTCTATGGCTTGTTGCACCATTGTCTCAATTTACTGGTTTTTCTTGTAGAGATTTGTTCAATCAATCACGGAATTTATTATAGAAACCTTGGGTCAATTCAGTACCACCGAGTCCCATCGCTGAACTGGTTTGTTGCACTTACTGGTGATTCTTCTTATGAACAAAATGCTATTATGAATTTTTTTAAACAAACTAGTCGTAAAAGCGAAATTCAATTTCAAAAATCCATAATACCTATATTTTAAAAAATAAAACTAATGGAACATTTAAAATTAATTATTTAAAATCAAGTCCAAAAACCGCATGCTATCCTAGAAAATGATAAAGCGTTTAATAAAAAATAAAATAAAACCTATAGTGTCGGATTTTATTAAAATATGTTTATATAATACACAGATATTGAATCCTAAAGTGAAAGACATTCTCGTGCATGGAAAGGATAATACTTTTTATATGTTGATGAATGCGATTAGACAGAACATGATCTTGCATATGTTACCATAAATTCTGCAACGAATAGCAACCGCTTTACACAAGCTATCTTCTATATACTTTGAAACTCTTCGACATTTTTACGATGATAACTTTTGAAAAGACGTTGTCTTAACGATGTCTAGCTGCAAAACACCACGGACATTATGTTGCGAAATTATTCACATGAAATATCGCATAACTGGCAAATAAGAGAGCCTCTATTCATCAGAAGTGGGATAATCAAAGAAATTAAGTTATTAATTAAATTAAAGTCTTAAAAATGTCTTCATTTATTTTTTCAGGGGTTGGGTTTTGTGAACTGATGAATGTCTGAAGTATATAGAGGACAGTAAGATAAGGTTTTGTGTTGCAACAAAAGCAAAACTTTCGTTGCCCTTTGTTTTCAATGTTACGAATAATTTAAAAAATTCTTAAAAAACTAATCATCATTCAACCCATTTGCAATCAGAAAAACCGTTTGTTCGCCTTGTTTCGCATACACACATGTTTTAACTTCTGGTTTTCCATATGCCTGTGTTCTTTTATTATTGAAATTTCTCTACTACTACCAAAAGGTGAATTCTCTTGGGATTTTTCCAATATGACAGAGAAAGGATTTACAAATAGTGTATAAAACTGCTCCAAAGGGATTATATATGCTCTTCATCAACACAAGTGTTCCCGTTTTACATCTGCAGAGTTTTAACAAAAAAATTTTAATATTCTTGAAATAAAAGTCGACCTCCACACAATAAATTTAATAAAAATCCTCAATAAATGTCACCATACATGTTTCACAGCTCCGGGCTGCATCATCAGTGGTTATAATAGAAAATTGACGAAAAGCTATGTTATTTAACTAAATTAGTACATATTATTTTTGGGAATTTTATTTATCAACTCTAGAAATAAGAATGTATACATTATTTTCAATTGCACCAAAAAAGATTAAATAATGTATACATTCTTATTTCTAGAGTTGATAAATAAAATTCCCAAAAATAATATGTACTAATTTAGTTAAATAACATAGCTTTTCGTCAATTTTCTATTATAACCACTGATGATGCAGCCCGGAGCTGTGAAACATGTATGGTGACATTTATTGAGGATTTTTATTAAATTTATTGTGTGGAGGTCGACTTTTATTTCAAGAATATTAAATTATTCTACTCCACTTCAGTATGGACTACTTCTTTCGAAAAAAAAATTTTATCTCAACCAATCTATGAATGCTTGATGTATTAATAATACAAGGTGATAGTTTTAAGCCAATACAAAATATTCAAAATAGGTTTACGATTAAAATTCGTTGAATTTAAATGTAATATTTTTGAAAAGCTTATAAATTAAAGCGAGTGACCATCACAATCAACAAATAATGGAAAAAAAAAACAGCAAGCAAGTATCTGGAAATATTGTAAAATTGAGCATGTACTCAGCAATTTAATAAAAAACCAGTTACCTACACTTCAATTATTAAAAATATCACATTCCAACGAACTGTTGGAGCAGAAAATAAGTAAAAAAATGTCTATTTCATACGTATCACAAATTCTTTCAGCTGGAATTTTTGGGTATATTCAGAAAAAAAAAATACGAGACGTTATAGAGACAAACAAAATGTCTTAAAATACTCTCACCCTCAAACAAAAACTGTCTACAGAAAGGGTCAGATATTTGATGATAAAAAAATGTATAAACAAAAAATGAAACCTTTCTGTCTCGCTAAATATTAACATTTTCCACAATGACGGTCTTTTGAAAGAAACTGTTGTTGAGAAATGAAACATTTGTGAATAGTTATTCAAATTCTCAGACTTATAATGAGTGATAAAATGGTACGGACAACTCTCCATACAAATATTTAACTTTAATTTTTTGTGAATAAATACTTCCTTCCTAATAAAGTTATTTTTAACGTTAGCTAGTATAAATTTGAGGCAGGACTTATCTAAGTATTGTTTCTATACGTTTAACTGCGTTAAATTAAAACAGTTTGCAAAAGTTTCCAAATCCTTATTTGCTATATTCTCGTACATTCCAAAAAAAATTGTTAATAAGTCAAACTGGTTGAATATTAAAGTGAAACTAGCAAATCCTAGTTGGATATGGTTTTCATAAAAAAATAAATAAAAATATGGTGCTGAGAACCTAAAAAAAACTTTTATTGTTGAAGTAGAAGAATATTGTTCGACTGATAAGCAATATAATATTAGTACTATCATTGTTTGAAAAATAAAACGATTTCCACAGGACAGCGAAACAAACAAAGATAAACTGCTGAAAGTGACACATAAAATAGCCACCACGTTTACCTCATACGAGTGTTACATCCCTTTTGGATTGTTTGGCGCTATTCTCATCTCTGAGATAAAACACCCGATAATCCGAAACTGTTATTTGAGGTCGAAATAAAAAACACTGCAAATATTTCACGATAAACTCAATTTTGAATAGGGAACTGTAGAAAGATTCAGGCTTTCATTGCATTTCAATATTCTATCTCCTTCCCACCTTAATATTTAAATACAACTCTCATATGCATCCCCTCTGATCCCTCCCCTACAAGGCAACGGCAGAAATAAATAAAATTATTAAATATTTCCATTGCAATGGTATTGAATTTCCCTCATAATTCATTTAACATATTTTATTGGCTACATAAATGTTATATTTTTGCAAAGAAAAAGGGTTAATCTATGTCGTGTAATATATTTTTGGTCTAGAATTTAAGCAAATAAATAATAAATATATTTAAGCTAGTTTTAAAAATACTAAAAATTTAAAAAAGCATATTAAATCTGTTTTTCTTTAATATACTTCATATCTCAACTTTCTATATTAATGATTTAACACCATCCCTTAATAAAGTCTGTCCAGGTATTGGTTTTTTAATTATCAAAATAAATATTTTATTGTTTTGATCGAGACAAATATGCAAAATCTCAAGTTATTTAAAATTTCGTGTGTGCGCCACTGCTTATTTTAAATAGATAAGAGGAAAATCATGTCCGCAAAGTATTCTTTTTTGATGGAATTCTTGTCGCTTTTATATGTAAAAGGTATGCTTCTAACTACACACTTTTATTTCTCGAGGCTAAATATAAAGGAAAATCTCCTGCTGCAAAATTTACTAGTTGAAGTAGGTACACTTATCTGGACGTTCAATATAAAAGAAACATTAGCAAAGCTACAAGACAAGCGGCGTTAAATCTTTAGAGAAAAAAGCTGGAAAATAGGCGTTTTCAAGAGCAGAATAAAAGGAAATCACTAGCTCTTTTCCTATCTTGTGATTGAAGAATGTTAAGTATTTCGAAGTGTTTAGGGGAAGAATGGACAATTAAATTTAAAGTAGGATATACTTTAAGGAGTTAGTTTCGCTATTTGCATACCATACTTACGGATAAACACGCAGTTTTTGTTGAATGAAATAGTTTTACTTTATTTACGAATGTGAACATTGTGAAATAACTTTAAAACTATACACGCCAGATTGTAACAAAATAGCACCGCAAAAACTTACTTTCAGAACTCCTTAAATTTTAGCACCATATACTTAATATTTGAGTAATTGAAAAATCCAAGACTATAAATTCTTAAAAGCTTTGGAGAAATTTTCAGTATGAAGTGAATCTTTTTATTTTTTCCAACTTAGTTGAAAGAAATAAAAAAGAAATACAACAGCGAACAGAAAAAGTAAGGGAAAACTTATTTAAATAATTTATGCCATCGCTGTTTTAGCATTGCGAATTTATTTTTGTTTTGATGCGATTTGTAATTGTAAGCAGTAGATAAAGCAAGATAATTTCGAATAATAATTACCAGATATCAAGAGGTCATAAGCTCATCACGAACACAGACGGCAATAAAACTGAAGAATATAATCCAAATTTATCTTTCTATAGCCGAAGTAGCTCTTTAAGTTGCAACTTCGGACAAAAATATATTTTAATTCACTAATTTCGTTAAATTTAATTTAATTGAATTATATTGATATTATAATGAAATTTGAAACCCGTCTACAAAGCTGCTAACTCTCTTATAAAGGATAAGCTTTTTCAAAACGTATATCGCATACAGGAGATAGTATAGGAATCGACCAAATATGTTTATATAGGTAACATAAGCTGGTTTTAGCTAACGTTTATCTGCCCTATATTTGAATTTTATTAGCTGCAAAATCTCATATATATTTATATGAAAATATTCATATTCATACTCAAAAAATAGCTATTATGTCAACTCTCGATCCGAACGAAGCTTTTCGTTACATTATACATATGTGTATATAAAATATTTTGAATAGGTATATATTTATTTTTTGTCGCATGAACTTATATTTGGCGACGAATATATTATAACAAAATAGATTTATTCTAAAACTTTGACTGCTATAAATTTAGGTTTTCGCTTAATTTATATATATATAATACTGATGTTTTATTGAAAACGAATTTTTGTGTACTCTCTACTAAGTATGTTATTTTCAACATGAATTTTAATTTTGTTATACAAATCAATAAGCTAAATAATATTGTCACAACCGGTATATTGAAATAAAAATATTGCACCCGGTCGAACTAAGTATTTTTCGCTGATTAATAATTTATAACACTTCATTTACTAAATAAACAAAATTTGCTGATTGACATTTTTCCACAAAAGCGGTACCGACGCCACGAATAGACGATTTTTATGCAACAGGAAGTTACGGAAGATTTTTATTTGCACTTCTGTGTAGTAAACTTTGAAGAAAGTGGTTGGAGACTTGGCAGCTCGGAGCATAAAGTCTCTTTCGAGTTGGAGCACATGTCTGCAAAAGCTCCGCCAAGTTCTCTTACCACAAAATTCTCTTCAATCTTTACTCCATAGAAGCGCAAATAAAAATCTTCCGTAATTTCCTGTTGCATTAAAATTTATTTAACTTTACTTTTTTCCACTCTTTCGAATATCGACCAATCAAATCATCTATTCGTGGCGTCGTAGCGCTTTTGTGGAAAAATGTCAATCAGCAAATTTTGTCTATTAAGTAGATACAATACCGATGTTAGGGTTATCAACTTTTATAAATTATTAATCAATATACCGGGTGTGACAATATATAGGGTACATATATTCTACGTATTCAAAGTAAGTTGTCGTCTACATTTGGTCCAACTGAAAGTGCAACAATCTTTAAATTATTTTAGTAATCTGACTTATTATTACTAATAAAAATATAACGCAACATGAAAAAACTATAATCATCGTACTAGTCTGTAAAACTTTTGGTATCCAAGGAAAAGTTATTTAAAATTGTGCCGTTGGCAGCTTTCATGAAGATAAAAAGGCAGTATCTTGTTTACTTTTATATAGGTATGCTAGAAGAGGTTAGAAGAGAATTTTCTGCACATAATCCTGGAGTAGGAAGTTGATACATAAAGGACTCATAGCTCTATCTAGAATAGTTGAAATATGTGAGATACCTATTCCCATTAATTAACTGAAGTGTAAAACAGGCATGTAATAAAAAACCGAGTTTTACCTGTTAGTAAAGCCTTCTAGGCTTTACTAATTAATTTTGTTCAGCCATGATGTAGATACATAAATTCCTTTACAATAATTTATCATAATTAGAAATGTCTATGTTGTAATTTATAGTGATACATTGCTTGATATCAACAAGTTATCTGCGTTAGAGCACTATTTGCCTAATTAACGGATATTGGGTATAGAAAATTAGTTGTAATTTAACTAAACCCTTGCCCTGAAATTTGAAGTGCTGCTGGACATACTGATGGAATTGTCGAGTTGTGAATTGTATCCAATTGATACGTGATGTACTTGTACATTGCACATTCTAACTTTTAACGTGCCATCACAGACAGTTCTATCCCATTTCCGCTCGGAAATGCAAATTGTGGTCCCGTTTTTTTATTATTTAAACGACCGCGCCTCGTGAGGGTAACACCTGCAATTTTTCTTTTATTATTATTATTATTTTAGTTTAAATTAAATTCAGATTTTTATAGGAAAAGTTTTATACATAGCACAAGACCAAACTTTTTGATATTATTGAATCAACTTTAAATAAGATGTTTTCAACACAGTAATATTAAATAACTTTTCCCACATTGGGAAATATTCGGAACGAAGTTAATATTTGGTTTACCTCAGGACTATAACATAACAAAAATCTTTTATAGGTTTATTCACTCAAACAGTATCCAGAAAATGAAAAGATATAACTTTGATTATTATTGAAACCGACATTTTGCGGTGAACAACCAAGTTCTTGAAGGAATTAAAATTTTCTACGACTACGCAGCATTAAATTTCCTTAAAGAAGAAGTATAGTAAAATAGGTAACCCGAGACCTAGGGTTGAATTGTTTAAAAGTATGTTTTATTTTAATCGCAATCGTTACAAAAAAAGTGCCAGCAGGTCTGGTTTTTTGCTGGCAAGCCATAACTCTATCCTCTAACCGTGGTAGCACGTTTCAGGTCGATTGGTCTCTTAGTATATATTTTATAGCATATCGAGGTAAACGCATCTGGTTTTTCCAAACATCAAGCTAGAGAAGTGTAAAAGCTTGCCTATGGTACCAGAGTCCGCGTCTGACGTCCCTTTCTCACAAATGACCGAATCAACTCCTCAATTTTCATGAAAATATATTTCTTTTCAACCGGTCCTGTTCTCTCCGTGAAATTACTATAGCATTATACATTACACTATGTATTTAATCCTAGTTTGTACCGATTTTTTGTTTATTCAGAAAATTTGAGTAAAATCACTCATGTGCACCTATAATAGTTGTTGTGCACGTTATAGGTTATTTGTAAAAATGCGTATACAGGAAACTAAAGCTAGTAGCTGATGATGCATTGATTTTCCCGTATTCGTCATTTATTAAACCTCCACCGGTGCTAAAACAATATGTTCAGGATATTTTTCGGACTAATGTACTCCGACCTCAACGATAATTGGAAAAAATAGAACAAGTTTCTAATGAAATTTTATCCGATCATTTCTCTTTTGTTGATGATATTGTTTTTAGCTGGCTAACATTTTTATTTTGTTTGCTTTTCATGAAAACTTTTAATTATTAAAGTTACGTATAGACAACAAATCCAATATTAAAGACAATTAATTTTTTATTTCAAAAATATAATACACAGGATTTTTTTATTTTACTTTTGAATTTGAGATTAGAACTGAAAAAAATCGTTTTTCTACGAGTGTCTTTATATGCCTTTATTATATGTTCAATCATGATTTGAAAATGTAGTACATTGTAATGCTGTTTTTCATTTCATTTCCTGGTAATGACAAAAGTAGCGGCGGGCATGAAAAATCACCATAGCAACGCCGAAAATACAAACACCAAATTGACAGTTTTGGTATTTATAATTAATAATAATTATAATTAAGTATTTCGCTAATTTCAAAACATATAAACAGTGATAGTGAATATAGTTCAACACCACCTAGTCAATTTAATACTTCTAATTTATCTTATTTAGGCTTATACGTTAACAGGGGTAAGTTTCGAAAAACAAATAATTTCCTAAAAATTATGTTAAATTTATTCAAAAGCATTAAAACAGTCGTAGAAAAAGTATAGTGTGAAACTCACATGAAATGACCATTTCCTACTCGTATGATTTGCAAACGATCATACTCGTAGGAAATATATGTCATTTTATGTTCGTTGCACAATATACTATTCTTGTTTTGCATATTAGGTCCGTAGGATTTTTATAAAGGTCACTCAATATCAAATAACCCTGTATGTGTAGGTACCGCTAAATATAAAGAAAATATATAAGTAAAGGCATATAGTCGTTTAAAAAATATATATATATAATAAGGAATAAAAAAATATGTTCATTTATCAGACAGGATATTTTTTGTGGCAGCATTTTCCAAGTTTTTCCAATACTTTGCCTAACAGTCGCTGCGTACCGTTTTTTTCTTTTTTTGTTTTTCTCATCAATATTTCAAATACCTACAGTAGGTCCACGATAAGTAGTGACTGTAAATATTGTGTTAATTAATGACTTCATCTACTTGCTTCGTTTTATTGTACCTACGATTGAAAATGCTGAGTTGTTGATAATTTCATAAGATTAGACAAAATATCATCATTTAAACGTAAAATGAAAAGATCTAACGTAAATGTGTTAATTTACTTAAACAGCTAATTTAATTACTGTAATTACGTACGAAATTCATTTGACTTATGTAATCAGATTTGTTCGCGCTATGTACCACATAAAATTTAGCTGGAAACAAATTAACTAGTGCAATTTTTAGTTGAAACTTCGGAACATAATTTTCATTACCATGCGGAAGGAGAGACTGACGTTATTTGGCAAAAATTATAGCCATATATGAGGATTGTTTCCCGAACTTTGCATTTTAAAATAATGTACATACAAATTTCGATATTAGAAACAAAATGCTCTACTTATATCACAGGGTGTAGCTTCTTCTAATTATTCGAGTTAAATTATTGCTCAACTTCACCGTTAACACTTTTCAAAGTCCAATCTTATTTGGAACATTAGGGTTAGTCTTTCAACTTTCTTATTGTATACTGCAGAATCGAATAATACTCGTATATAGAGTGTTCTGCGGCTAACTCAATAGCTTTCTCTAACTCGTGTCTAACTATAGCTGTAACTCTAATATTTCGTGCTACATAGAATAATACCATCTGTATACTATTTACTTTCAAGATTTATTTGCTTCATGATAAAAGAATATAGACATGTTTGTAGTCCTGTCACCAAAAATGTTGGGCCAAATACTGAAAAGCATTAAATAAAAAAACCAATGTTCAATAACGCCTATCCGTTATATAGAAACGAAAAAAAAAAGAAGTTCGAAAAAGACATATATCTTCCAATTATTGCCTCTCCGGTTTCATCTATCATGGCAAAGTAAACTGCAAATATAGCACAATGGTAAATTGTAAACCCATGTAGATCCGTGAAAATAAAATATTGAGAGGCAAAAAAAAATTATACTATATTTTGGTGTCGATAGAGATGAAAATATTGAAACGAAAAATCAATCATCAGTAATATCTGATGAATGCGACTTTTTATTTAAAGGTTAAATGATCCACAAGTGCGTTATTAAATGACAGTGAAACCAAAAATCACGCATAAATTCGACAGAATTTGAAGCCAAAATTTTTAGGATTTATAAATATTTATTGGAGTTGAATATTTATTTAATTGAAAAGAACAGTATATTATATCCCAAATTACACTGCAGTCTTCAACGCAATGGTAATTTGAATTGAATTCCTATTTTCCAACTAACACCTATTTAACAATTTCCTTGCCGCATTGTATGTCCAATTTGAATAAACTCGCTTCAACCAATTTTAAACTTATTTTGTTACCCAGTTTCCCGTAAAAGCCATAATTTAATTTGTTTAAAATTTTCGACGTAACTAAATGATTGATACCGTAATATTTTTCGCTAAAAAGTATATTATCTATGCGTTGACGTTCTCGGTTTAATTTTCGTTTGCACATGTGAGGAAAATGTTAGGAAAACTTTGTTGATATTTTGTTTAGTTCGCAAAACCGCTTTACAAACCAGAAGTAACCTTTGTTTCCTTAACTTAAACTAGCTACATGAGTAGTTAGCTTGTACCTTCCAACTTTCATCATTATTAGAGAAGCTTTTATTTTCACAAAAACTTATACTGCGTAACAAAAATAAATTAAACTCGAGCATCTTCTTTCTTATTAGGTTCATTTTGACCACATCTAAAGGATCTTCTTAGAACAGATATACTTGGAAATTAGGAACTTTTATCTAAGCTATAAATTAGAGAATTGTATGAAAAATATAAGTAAAGTACGAGGAATATTCAATAAACAAAAGGGCATATTTTCCATCCAGAACATCGGCCCAAGGAGGGTAATTAGTCCGGATTTTGTCATTGTTACGAAGAATACTTAGACCTACCTGGATAGTGCTGTTGATTTGATTTCTCTTTGTTTAATTTAATTAATAATTTTTCAAGGAACACAATCTGAAACCCAGAAGTTATGTAGGAAGGAAACAACAAGAACTCCAGCTCATCGTTAAGCTGAATACACTGCCCAAAGTTTTCCTATATTGCACCGAAACATTATATTCTCCACAAGCAACATAATAAAGTCTTTAATTTCCTAAATATGTACTTTAAAATTTGGTTAGCAGGTAAGCGTCACTTCGTATTTGGGTAAACAGGCAGATAATTATAATACGTAGGTAAAAACCATTTGTATAATTCAGATTTATTAAGTTTTATGGTAATTTTACATTATAACGTTAGCGAAAAATATTAAAATGTATGTGTGAAAGCTTGTTTTACGTTAAAACGGAAAATTCTTAACAAAAGCAAATGTGGTTAGCCTTGTGTTAGAATCACCTTTCGGTGTGATATATTGCACCAACAAGAAAATAAAAACTAAAAAACAATCTTGGAGAAATTCCTGATTAAAATTTTAAATATTGAAGTAGCAAAATAAAAACATTGTAGACTCCTTCTAGATTAAATTGCAGTTAATATACCAAGTAAATCAGTTACTGTAAGTGTGTATCAAAAAGAAAGAACTTCGCAAAGTTGAAACTCGACTACGCATATGAACAAAAAGATTAGAGACAAATAGCCCTTCATAATATGATTGTCCTGCGTAAATTTCACGACCCCATTTAAACAGATTTCAATTTTTTGGGGCCTTGGTTTGGTATAGGACGCTATCATACAGGACCTAATCAAGACCTAAGAAACTATGCTTAATGACTGTTCCGAAGAATGTCGTTTGGCATGCAAATAGCCCTTCATAATATCATTGTCCTGCGTAAATTTCACGACCCCATTATTAGCAAAAAAAGATTTCAATTTTTTGGGGTCTTGGTTTGGTATAGGACGCTATCATACAGGACCTAATCAAGACCTAGGAAACTATCCTTAAGGACCGTTCCGAAGAATGTAATTTGGCTTGCAAATAGCCTTTCATAATATCATTGTCCTGCGTAAATTTCACGACCCCATTATTAGAAAAACAGATTTAAATTTTTTGGGGTCTTGCTTTGGTATAGGACGCTATCATACAGGACCTAATCAAGACCTAGGAAACTATCCTTAATGACCGTTCCGAAGAATGTCGTTTGGCATGCAAATAGCCCTTCATAATATCATCTAAATTGTTACGCCCATGTATGTTCAGTAAGTTTTTGAAAGTGAAACTATTGGAATTTGTGTGATTAACTTGGTACTTGATTTGTGTGTTATATTATGTTGTATTTCTATATATTATGTAATTACTGCAGTGTTATAGGTTGGAATTGTATTTATTTAATTTTGTTTTTTTTCACATTTGCTACTTAATATAAATGTTGTAGAATAGTCAGGTTAAGCTAGGAGACCTAGTCTCAACTTCGCCAATTGTGTTTTTTGATATAATGCAATAAAGCCCAATTATTATTATTATTATTAAATTTCACGACCCCATTATTAGATAAACAGATTTCAATTTTTTGGGGTCTTGCTTTGGTATAGCACGCTATCATACAGGACCTAATCAAGACATAGGAAACTAGCCTTAATGACCGTTCCGAAGAATAGTGTTTGGCATGCAAATAGCTCTTCATAATATCATTGTCCTGCGTAAATTTCACGACCCCATTATTAGGAAAACAGATTTCAATTTTTTGGGGCCTTGATTTGGTATAGGACGCTATCATACACGACCTAATCAAAACCTAAGAAACTATCCTTAATGACCGTTCCGAAGAATGTCGTTTGGCATGCAAATAGCCCTTCATAATATCATTGTTTCGATTAAATTTACAAAGATAACAGCAATTTCATGTACAATTTCTGACGGTTTTTGGAAGCTGAAACTTATTCTCAATTTTCAATTTTATATTGCGATTGCAGCCAAACTTAGTAAAGTTCTATAGAGCCTTACCAAAATTGTTTTCTTAAGGAAGTTGTCAGGGAAAATGTTAAAAATTTTCAAAATGATTTGTGCTCTCCTCTGCGAGTATTTCCGTTATTTCTAGTGCTAATTCAGTTCGAGACCAATTCCTTTGTCGGGAAAATATCTCAAATTCTTGTATCTATCAAGTGACTCGAATTTGATTGGAGAAAGATCCCCGGAAATTGAATCAGTAAACAAATTGCTGAAAATGACAGTTCTTTTGATGATTTTTTTGCTATCTATTTTCCCTCGTATGAAATTTACTCACAGTCAGAAACCTTTCATATAATGTAGGTAGGATATAGAAATTCCATAAAACACTGACAATTTAATCAATTGCATAAAGCTCCAAAACCGAAATTTCAGATTAATTGTTTATTTTTGTGTTTTAGTTTGTCCACATATGTGAAGTGAATTGGAAAGACTGAAAGACTATTATTCGAAAGTCAAACAACGTAAAAGTTGTTGTATAAACAAAAGAGCAAAGAAGAATAGTGCGATCCTTAGACTGATATAGTCGTGAAAGAAAAGTTTGGTTAAGGAAAAGAGTAGAATATCTTTGTGCTAACATAGCGTTTTGTAGGTCTCTTGGGGCGTCATCATTCGCCGGCGTCTAGTTGTCGACAACCGATGGCTACCGCACGCTCAGAGATGTATCGATAATATAACTTCTCGATTTTATATCGAAATTAACCTAGAGTTTTTTGCACAGCATGTAAATGAAATGGCAAATTTATCTATCATTGATCGAAGTAATATGAGAGAATTTTCGACCTGATAAAGAAAAACATTGAAAACGACCAAATCCACATGGAGTACTTCTGAAATATTCTAGTGTAGACTAGGATGTCTATTAATTCCTCTCTGGAACACTCCACTTTGACAATCGACCAGTTTCTTAATTATTCTAAAGCTAATCACCTAATCTAAACATAGAAAACTGGTTCTCAATGCCAATTTTATAGTGTGGAAAGAGACTAATCTGTTCTCGCTAAAGAAGACTCAATTTAAAAACTATAAATATTATCATAATCAGCCCAATAACTCTTGAAGAATTACAAATTTTTCAACACAACCCAACCCAACACATTCAAATAGATGGAGAGTTTTGGGTGCTCTTAATTTTAATGGTAATGGATAGGAAGAGAAAATGTTCCAAATATACAATCCGTTAATTTACCTAAATTGCTGCAGTAACCTACCAGGCTTGAAAACAATAATAAATCCAATCACAAAACAATTTCAATGATCTGGATTCTACAGCAATAAAGAAAGGTTAGAATTCAAAATACACCTATAAAAAAATTATGGCCAAACTTAACCGTAGAAAGTACATTTAATTTCACATCAATTTGTTAGCTGGAGGAAACTTAAATCAAGATTTAACATGAGTTTTCAATAGAATTTTTAATTATCTATAAACAAATTAAAAGTAACTATATTGTAGTTAAAAATGTTCAACTCTAGTATCGCTTTTCCAGTTCCATATAAGCGTAGCATCTCTAAGAAACTAGCTCTTGCTCTTTCAGCCAGTCTAAAGGGTTCATTGCTTTGATATGATGCCGATACACGCTTCATTTAATCACTTATTTGTTGACTCTGTTGGAATTTGTAATTCGTAATAATTGTAGATAAACGTATTAGGTATAAAGGAAACTGGGTTACTTACATTTATAAATCACCGGAAAACTTTTCCAAACATGTGATAGCTACAACTAACTTTTAAATTATAAATACAGAAACTAACTAACGTTAAAAAGAAAGCATTTTCATGTATCGGAATCACAATTTATATACTTACATAAACTATTTTGGGATTTTTTGAAGTATTCTTTAGAAAAATGTTTCATAGACATCATGTCGTCTATTCTGCTTCGAATGCACAATATCTGGAACTGGTCCAGGTACCTACATGGCGAAATTGTAGAAATAAGAGACTAACTGGCGCTTAAATGAAAAACAATATACGATTTAACTGAAAATTATGTGTTAAATTAAGCTAAAATTGTGTTTTCTATGGTGTGGACAACACAACACATATATTATATACTTCAAGCACGATTAATGAATATCTCATGAAAACAAAAGCTCCCAAATATTACCTAATTTTATTAAAAATAAAAAGATAGGAAAAAAAGGCTTATACGAAAAACTTTTAGAATTGTTGTCAGATCAAAACAGTGTTTTTAAATTTAGCGTTATATTTAGGGAGTATTTTAGGAAACTAAAACTATTTTCCAGCGATTTCGCTTGTCCGCTTTTCCGAAAAAATTCCTAAAACCCTAACATAATGATTAGTTTACGAGATAGAGCCTGTACATACTTTTCCGAAACTTTAAATGTGACAATCTTCTCAATAGGATATTTTTTCTAATATATCCGATTGATTACTAAAAAAGTATTTAGTTGTAATATTACCTAATTAGCAAAATATCTCCCTCTATCACTGAATTTCTCAGTTCGTGCATGCCAATAAATCCTTCCCGTAACGTTTCGCTTAAACGGCTGCTAAACCGGTAATCTTAAGGGAAATTTTGGCTAATATAATTTTAGAAAGTATCGGAAAACAGATATATAATTAATCTTTTATCCTCTCAATGTTATGGCAAAGTTGTTGTTGAGGATAAAGTTAACGTACATTATTTAAAAGTAAAACTTCAACCGGAGTTCATCAAAACGTGATATGTGTATTTCATAACATATTCAAACTACGGCTTTGAGGTAAACTTAATGGCTTCTAATATATGTTTGAAATGTTGTTTCAAGCACTTAGACTTCGTATCACGATTTCATTATAAACGAGAGTTCTAAGGATCATCACCGAACAGTTCCATGTAATTAATACAAATAATATCAATACATTTTGGTGGATTTTAGATTATAATCGAGTCGTTTGATTTGATCTTTTTTTGATTCCTCTTGGTGCAAATTCCCTTGCTTCCAACCTAATAGTAAATGTTAATTTCGTCATTAATTTCTAAAATTTGTATATACTTATAAATATACTCGTAAAAGTCAAATAAATACGAAAGCAATTTTTCCAACTTTCTTAATATCATATTTTTACATGTAGACATCAAAACATTTATTGTAAAGGAGGTACAAAGTGGAAAGACAGATATATGACTGTGAACCACCGACATCAAGTTTTGTGGGTGTGGAACATAAATTATTTCAATGTCCAGGGTGAAATAAAATCAATTTATGTGGACAGAAATACCATCATATACGTTATGACGGATGTGATTTCTGGTTTTGAAAATAAATTAAATGATTTGATTCTGATATTCCATATTCCTACTAGGTGTGTAGATATGTTTGGAAAGGCTTATGAAACGTTAAAAAAATAACGACCACAATTATTTATAACAAATTAAGTTAGGTAGCTAAAGGATTTTTATAATTTTAAATTTGTACACCGAGGGATGTTTACGTTTTAAGATTCCAACATACCCCATTTGTTTCTTATAAAGAATAACTTTTCATAAATTTGTAAATTTAAATAACCAGTTCAAAGTCATCAACGATTGTATTATTTGTGAGTTAATTTCGAGTTTTGATCAAGCATTGCTTTTTGATGAAAAAAAACCCAAACCAAACAATGACTTGGATAAACATTATCCGACCTCTGCTCCATCGAGACACATGGTAGAGAAGTGAAAATATCTGAACCAAAATAACTTTCAGATTCCTCTTTTGTATTATTTGAAGCCGCAAAAGTAATTTTTCGGTCAAGAACTTGAAGCTAATATCAATCAATGTATGTTATAGTTAGTTATAGTTATGTATGACATTGGTATTCACTTATTGAAATTGTGATATAGTCTACGAATAATCGAGGGTTAAAATTATCACATGTGAGTAGTTCCCTCCCTGTGTTATGTAGTTATACTATCTCTCAAAAGTTTAGCAGTCCCCTTGTTAATACAAGACAGATTTTATGGAGCGGAAATTGTATTTGTTGGCAACTATACTATGATGTTGTGTTAAGTTGTCTGCAGTTTCCTTATTTTAGATGTCTATATCTTTAATAATTAAATATATCATCACACAAGGATATGATAGGGCCTATTTTCGTTGAAAGGCGAATAATCTTGCCAACAGTGATTGTTTCTTTAATTTATTAAATTTCTTAATTCTTTATAAACTAGCATTAAGTACGCTGTAGAGTTCCAAAAATAGAGGTATAGATTACACCACTACTGACTTCATTTCTTTTAAAAATTGCTGCCTGTCCATAAATTGGCAGCCAATAAAAAAGATTATAAAAGATCAATGTGTATTACAATTTGTTTTTTCTCTGTCCTCTGTACAGGCACCTATTGCCACCGAGCTGGACTAATCCCAGTAACTTTGTGACTGATCTTAACAGTGAACAATCACCTGCTTTAGTTAAGAAAATATGTACATTTATTAGGAATGTATTAAGATTACGCGCATTTCTTGTGAATCAGTAATGTAAGACATTAAATGCGTGACTCCTTTTAGTGAAGTACTGAGTTGCTAAAATATTTGGTTTTCCTTTTGTTTGATTTTTTTTTTTTTCTTTGTATATTTTGTACCGAAATTGATAAATTAACTTAAGTTTAAATTTAGATACTTAAGAACTCAATTGTTATAAAAACAATGTATTTTTATAAACAATAAAATATTGATTGATTGATTAAAAATTTCCCTGGAAAAATCAAGAGCCTAAAAGTTCTTACAAAAACTAGGAAAAAAATGTATTTGGGAATAATTGAATATTGTTAATTATGAACAACTAGTAAAAATTACAACACATACTTATATAGGCTTTGTGGATAAATCTGGCTATGAAGGAATCGGTGCAAAAGATATTTCGGGTAACCCTGTATACTTAGAAATGATTTAATTATTCAACTGAGCTGTTGTTTATTATTTTAGACATATATAAGTTAATAATAAGGATGCCTGGAAGTGTAAAATATTCCAGCTTGTTTAATGGTAAGACATTTTCCATTGCTGAACAATAGAATAAACCCTAAGCATAGCACTTAAAATAAATTTTCGGGTTTTAGTATATTATTAATAGGATACAGGAAATGAAATTAAATCAATCTCGAATCGCGAGTTACGCTAGACATTTCAACAAACGATATAAAGAAGCAACCATTTATATTAGAAGATGATTAATTTACACGCAAAATCCAAATTTCTGTGAGTCTATTCATTGTAGCTCATGTAGATATTCGTGAGAGAAATTGTGAGTTTTATAATTATTCCCATATATATCTACTCGTTCTGGAATAAAAAGACTTGTATAAATATTTGAGTTTCTTGGCATAATTGCAGCCACGAAAGTGATGAGTGTGAAATTTTTAATATAAAGGCTTAAAAAAAACATGTACGCTCCCGTACATACAATAAATTTTACAGTTTCTGTTTTGAACATTTTACAACGAATTATAAACATGCACTAACCAGAATGGAGTTAAGCGAAGTTTGAAATAAACTGGTGGACAGTTACTTTGCAACATGGAAAATTGTACCTAAACTCAAATCTCGATATTTGCCGAATGAAAAGAGATATCGAGTTGCGGTATTCGAAAGGTTCTTGACCAACTCTTTAAGAACATGTACAGGGTGCGACAAGTATATTTCTTTTATTCGTCCACTTATACAGGGTGAGCAAAGCAAGTCATGTTTTTTTTGCAAAGTTTGAGGCTATGCCAGATTCTCAATTTTTGATGTTGAAAATTTTTGGACTATCCTAAAAAATCCCATTTTTAAAATTTTTCGAAAGTTGGCTGTAACTTAAGTTATCGAATTTTTTAAAAGTGTTACATGTATATCCCTAATAAAGGGACTTTTTCGGGGTGTCTCTTTATTTTTTCTGATACTATTGCATAAAGTGGGATTTTTTGCGCCCGAAAAAAGATTGAAGCACTCATTGAACGTTATTGCCTCAAAGTGGCGTGCAGTGAGAATTGCCTACTTTGACATTATGTAATTTAAAGCGAATTTATAAATTATTCTATGCAATTAATCAACTTAATGAACAAATGCAAGTTACTACTCTTAATATAGGGGTGATTTCCAGTGCTGTAACATCAAAAGAAAAGCTTTTTTTGATTTGGTAAGACGTGCTGCTAATAACTTAAAAATTGATATTTTTCAAAACGCTATCATGTTGGCCAACGCAGCTATTCATCTTTTATGTGGAATTTTTTATCTTTCTGATTCATTAGAGAACATGTGTTTCTTTTAAGTGAACAAACTGGTTCGAATCTATGATTTTTTGCTGTTCTTGTGCTCAGTTTTGCCTGAAAAAACTTCAAACGGACGCGGACGGTCCAAAATTAGTCGCCCTGTAATTACGTTTTCATTACTCTGCTGCTATCCTCAAAAGACAAGCGTTAAAGAAATTACACCTACCAAAAATGTGCAGTTATAAATTCTAGCTACTCCTCCACTGTCCATTTTTAATCAGGTCTACATTTTGAAATAAATAGTACATAATACAATGGTGTATGTATTATTCAAATATTTTATGCAATGTAGGAGGATAATATTGTCAAAAAAAAGTTGCAGCTTAGTGTTTTAAAAAAATCTCCCACATTTCTGATTTTTCCTTACGGCGTACTTTTATTCCCACTTCACAATAAACCGTCTCGTATACAGTTTTTGGCACGCAGCACTTTAAGTTTTAAAAACTTTTGACGATTTGATGCAGTTTTCAGATAAATCTTACTTCCTACACAGAATATTAATGTAACAAACGTATTCTTGTTTCAGAATGGATAAATGTCCAGGGATAGCTCCCAGCGTGTAGCAGGAAAACACTGTTAACGAAAATGAATCATCACAAAACGGCTGTATCCGCACTGCTGATTTTGTGTAAAATTTTCATTACATCGAAGGCTACAGGTACCTAACAATTTATTAAAACAATTAACTATGCCAAAACAAATTTTACTGCATCAGAACACTCGCTTTTTACAACCTATTTCTAGCTGAAATATGACTAGCTAATGTGAATTAGGGCATAATGTGGTTTTGTTTTTCTTGTGTTTATTTACCTTTTACAACACAATTTTACAGCTGCGATCTCGACTGATGACTCGAGTTTTATTTTTCACTCTGGCAAAGTTTAAGAGTTGCTTTTCAAATGAGAATGAACGAAGCAGTAATCTTCATTTACGTCTGCAAACTTGCTAGAAAATTATCAAAGAAGATAGCCAACCCTGGATATCATCGGTAAGGTATTGCTTTGTTGGTAGAGGCTGCACAAAAGGACCAAGTGCAGTGATTTTATAAGACATCCTACGCAAATTTCAGATCCAAGTATACAAATTTATAGGAAAACTTCGACAATAGCACTGCGATTGCTTGGAGGAAATGTAGTAGGTTTGATCTCAGAGCAGAAGACACTCTAGGACACAGTATAGGAAAGTACAACGATAATTCCAGCTGCTCCTGTAGATTTCCATATCTAACAAAAAAATGTATTCCTTAAATGGTCTTGTCTAAATACAAAAACGTTTGAAAACTGCAAAATAATTCTAGCAAAGCTGCATTTTTATAGAAAGCTCGAATGATGACAAATGGTTTACTAAGAACGTAGTCAAATCGAGTTCGAAATTCTACCGTGAACAAAACTGAAGTTTGTCATCTACGACTTCGTTCACGATTAGTTTTCCACAAACTATATCTTCTGATGCAACAATCGTGTTTTTGTTCTACGCTAGCAAAGTGTGGTGAAATAGTGAGTGAAGACGCCTCTGAGTAAAGAAAGTAGATGAATTTCATAAGTAGAAGAGCAAAACGATAAGGAATTCTATTTATGGTCATTCTACATTACTCGCTGCTCCTGTAGGATTTTTGATTTTTGCCTAAGAGAAGTATTCCTCAGTTATTCCGTGTATGCCAGCGATGATAAAAGAGGAAGACGTTTGTTTGGATATGTTGGAGACGACATAATGAAAGAGAGAAATAATTCCAGATAAGTTTATTGATGATGAACCAATTAATCTTCATTACCTACATACTATTTTTTATTTCGACCCAATAATGTTATTATCGTATCAATTTATTTTAGAATTGTCTATAAAAAGATGTTTTCATTGCGTGTTCAATTCGAGTTGTTAATTTGAAAAAAGTAATTTCATGTCAACTTGTCTAACGTAATCCAGACCGACAAATGGATATATCCCTATATACGGGGGCTATGTCTGTATATTATGTATTATTAGAATATATTTATGTAAATACCAGAAAGGGTGAAACTAGTCCTACAAAACTAAGAGGCTTAGCAAAACGGTTTCCTGACCTATTTTATCGTACATAGTTGGAAAACTTGCTAACTTTGTGTGGGTTAAATCGTCCTAACCACATATGTTAATATTATGATTGATCCACGGCCTTAAACGATGTTTAATTTCCTGGAAAGTATATGGACCGCATTTCGGATATTTATCCGGATTGACAGAAATATTTCATAAGACAAAATAAGGAAGTATTGTCGTGGGGTAAAGTCTAGCCTTTCAATCTAGCTTACCAATTTACTATCGCATCGTTTTTTTTTGTACCTGCTCTAATTTTAATTTGAATAGAGCCTACGAGCTGCTCGTTGGCCAGCTTAATTCAGTTCTAATTTATGTATAATCCACGAACGTGTACACGAAATACTGAAGGCAGCATATAGAGCGTTAAATTCTGAAGAAATTAGTAATTCTTGGATCGAAAACTAACCAAACCATCTACGTCCATGGTCAAATTCCAAACAACTGGGGCGAGATATAGAAAAGAATAGCTTTTAGAAATACTGCAGTATCTACCTCTAGAAGAACAAAGGAGCAACGATGCCTTAATTGCCGGGTATGACGAATTGTACAAAGAAAAATTAATTAGTCCAGTATGATTCTCGACCTCCATATCGAGATTTTTTTAGGTTCCTGAAAAACTATATTATGACAGTGAGGGAAGTCTGTTTTCGATTATTATAAAATTCTTTTTTGTTTTTGGATTTATTAGCAAACATCAGTTGAAAATTACTTTAAACGTTGATATATTTGCGTTTAACATATGAGTATTTAGGCAGAATAAGCTTCGTATATATCAAGCTTTCAAAATCCAATTTCTGTTGGCTATTGAAAAAAGTGAATTTGAATGATGGTTATTATCGTTCCATACTTCCATGTTGGGTGTTGGATATTAACTGATTTTTTTTGTTTTGAAAATAACATGCATATGTGTTGTTTTAGAATATAAGCCGAAGTATATTGGAAATTGTGTAAAAATATTGTAGTAAAGCTGAATCACATTTGTTTTTATGTCATACTGAACTCAAAATTGAACAATTTTATGGCGGTTGCATGCATGTTTTATTACTATGTATATTTATGAACAGTAACGTAACATGAAATTTTTATTTTTAGGCCTCTTTTTTATCTCTTCTTCATTTACATATTAATAGAGTGACTACAAACGTTCATTTTTTTCCGGAGTGTTTTTATATATCATACCTCGGCTTTTGTCAAGCTCATTTAATGTTGTTTCTGAAATAATTCAGAGCAACATTTTTAAATTAAAATTCCCCGTTTGTTACTATCAAACATCCATTTACTTCCAAACATCACTTTTTGTTATTGGATGTATCGGAAAAATTACATTTTTGATAATCAAACTGAATATACACTACTCCTGATCGTAAATTCATCATTAGATTTTTGTCGGAAAATATTTTTATAAACCGAGATACAGGAGAGGACTATGAATCATTTGCACCAGACAGACACTCCTAAATATAATTTGGAACCTCCAATAGCAGAACCCTATTAAGAAGAAACCGACTGATGCAGATTTTACAGGGACGAGGACAAAACTCCCGAGCTGAAATCACTGTTGATCAGTTCGAAGGCTGCTTTTAAAGTTGGAAACCTCGTTTTGATGAAGCTTCTCAACACATCATCATCATTTCCATAAATATTTTATTGCAATTGCTATTTCTGAGTAATGCTATTGTCCCTGGCAATCACAGCCATACTAAATCCATCAAATTTTTATGTAGCTCTCCTCTTATAGATGTAACCTGGTACATCACATTCTATATCCCCTAGAAGAATCTCATTTTTTTCCGCTTTGCTCCATCAATCACTTACACAACACAAAAAATGACATATCGAAGTATAAGTGTGTTTGCGGAGTTGCGAAAAAAGCTCGTGCAATTATAATTATTATTTTATCTGAATTCTAGATATTTTAACAAAAAAAAAAATGGGTCATGTTCAATATTATTTTATAATGTTACTTATTAGAGTCCTGTGTACTTCATGTGTTCGGTGGTGGCAGATTCGGTATTATTATTGATTTTTTTCACACGTTTACTGAGAGTTAGTACATTATCGGATTATAAAAGAATCAAAATGTCAGAGTTTCATGTGTTCATGTTTTTGGTTTCTTGCGAGACTAGCGGGCAAACACACGGTTGAACTGAGAGTATCTTTGTGTTCGTCCTGAAAACCCACGCAACGGCTCAAAGTGGGATCGAGAAGTTGGTTGCTCTAACTTTTGAAGTGCATCAGTGAGTGCCTGCTTAAAAAGATATTTTGTTTTCCAAACTACTAAGAAAATGATTTACCGGGTATTTTGGTTATTCGACACTTTGTATAAGAAGTGCCACTTGTAGAATAAGTGACGAACCTTCACATGACCTCTGAGCTTATGTTTATGTACGATTTCTCTATTTATACAAAAGTTAGCATTGCGCTGTTCCTCAAACTCGAGATGCGAGAAAATTCACTTTCAATCAAGTATGTTTGCATCAAGTTAAAGCCCTCAGGAAATTATAAATATTACATGTTCCATGTGTGGTAACAAATTAGCAAACATAGGTTGCAAATCCACATGAATATTCTTTGGTAGCAATGTGACAATTTTGCACAATAGTATGTTATTGTAGTAGTGAATGTCCTCTAGCAGGGAGTCGGGTGGTATAAATTATTTTGCGTAGGATAGAGGCAGGTTATATACCTACTTATTTAAATATACCGCTTACCAACGCAATAAACTACAAAACATGAATATACATGAAGTATCTCTTTGTACTTTATAAACAAATATCTAACTTTTACCGGGAAATTTAAATTCTCATAGAAAGCAATTTCTTCTTTCAGTAAAACATATTCAGGTATTCACAGAAAATTGTTTGTTCCAGACTCCATCAATGCTGGAGAGCCAGAGTTGCCTACTGTAACTTCCACTGAACTCAGTGAAGCAACTACAACTTCAATGACAACAGAAATTCAAACTAATTCACCAATTAATGATGCAACTACGAAAAGTCGTTACAACTTTGGACAAAACAAGAATCGACTGTTGATTTTACCCCATTTTCATCTATCTGACTCAAGATTTGGGCCATTTTTTGAGGAAGGATCGGAAGTTATCAACGTTACAGCGAGAGTTGGATCAAGTGTAACTCTGGATTGCCGCATAGGACTACTTGGAGATAAAACTGTAAGTATTTTATCGAATTATGATATATTTCAAAGTTCAAAATCGTGACCTATTCAAGAGTATAAGACGTTTGAACAGCCTCAATGTCATTTTTCCTATGTTTTCACGATGGACAGAATCAAACATAATTTCGGTTGAACCATATTGTAAATATTGCGTATAACACAGTTTTGAATTTAATTCTCCACCAAAACCGGATTCCTGATAATGAAATCATCTACTACTCGTAGTAAAAAAAATTTACGACGCTATCGAATTTCAAAGGTATTTTTTCCCTCTATTTTGCAGTAAAAGACACCAAAGACCTTTTCAGTCGTCCTTTTTAAAGTTCCTTATGGTGGGAAGTAAACCATGAAAAAGAATCTTTTTGTTTTCATCCAATAAAGTTTTAAAATGCATCTACTAGAAGTTTATTTCATTTTCGTTTTTAATATTATCTCAGCGTTTTCAAACTTTTATCTCATTCATGTATATATACTATACAGTTTACACATTTTTACGTATCTCATTTCCGTATTAATGGTGGAATACTATATTTCACTGGCGGAAGATACAACTGCAACTACCTATTGTAAATAAAACAGTGTATGGTCACAGAGCTAGCTGCACAATGTTCTGCAGAACTATTGAAACAGATAACCTCATAACAATTTAATTTTCTATAGCGAAACCACCTATAAAAAATTTAACAATCCTAAACGATCTAAGAGGTCTGGGGCTTTATTGTAATAATTAGAAAATTCTACCCCTCCATTATAAAACATGGGAGAGAGCCCGAAAAAAAAATCGGTGCTCCTGTTAGTTAGTTTTCCATCAATAAATATTGGTCCATTTATGCCACACCAATTATTAGCATGAAATTTGTGTCAAACTGACGTTTATCGTTGCATAGGGATTAAAATTATAGCATTTTATCTAATTCGGATAATTTTTTTGCATATTAATCGAAAATTATGAAGTGTCATATAAAAAATTATATTTAAACCAAATTTATGTCAACTTTGCGAAATTTTCAAATCCTAATTTTGATAGTTCGAAAAAACCAGAGTAACGAATGCAAAAATTGTTAAAAATAGAGTTAATATGGGATAGATTTGTACAGATTTTGTTTTATATTTGCCGGAAATTATGAAGAAATCAACTTCTGGCCGTAAAAACTGTGTTTAACAATAGAAACAATGTATGAAATAGCCACGGCCGGCGTTTGTAGAGACTGCCGCTGACTGTTTTAGACAAAAAAGGGTTTGGGTTTTGTTTTGGATAGTTGTTGTCCACAAAAAGTTGGGCTTCTAATTTAACTTTACTATAGAAATCCGTTTAATAGCATAATTTCACTCAACAGATAACAGTTTGTGTATAGTTTGATGGAGTTTATGCGGAGACGGATTAACCACACTGTTTATTTCAAATTTAGTTAAATTAGCTTTAATTCTACAAAGTTTGTAGTTAAAAAAACATTATCTAGATCAAGTATTGGTAGGAATTTGTCGTTCCTTTGTGTAATTCTATTTAAATTTAATTCTAATGGAATATGTCAGGCATAAAAGATTACACAGGTAACTTGTGACCTACGTACAAAAAAAATTATTGTCAATAGTGAAAATACACCAAGAATTGGCTATTAAAAAGCTTAAACTCTGTCGAATCAACACAATTTTGTTGCCAGCGATTATAGGCTACTATAGAGTGAAAATTAATATACATTAAAAAGTGAGAAAAAATAAATTGGATCTGTTGGCCTTTAAGGACGAGCTAAACCCTTACTATTGGCTTCTCATCATAATATGATATTAAATCGTATAAACGCTCACACACATTCTCCATATAACAGATTTTGCCTTTGCAGCATTAATAATATTTTGTCTAGTTACAAGAGGCTGTCATTGCTCAGCTACTCAAAGAAGCATCGCTCGCTCTATATTACTTATACTCTATCTCTCTATAACATATTTGTTGTAGGTGACTTGGACGCACCAAAGAAACCAGTCAATTAATCTTCTAACTGTCGGCAAAAGTGCCTATAGTAAGGACGAGAGGATCCATTTGGCGTTCAGATATCCCAATAACTACCGTCTTCAAATATCTTATGTAACCAGACGGGATGAAGGCATGTATGAATGCCAAGTGGCTACGCATCCACCTAAGATTAAGAGAATATTTCTCAAAATTACAGGTAAGAACATCCCTTAATTGATGAACAAATAATTGTTTTGCATTCGTAAAGGGAAATCCTCTAGCATTGCAAGGGGGAACATTTTCCGTTGCTGGACACATCGTCAAATTTTATTCATATTTAATATTGCATATATGTTTTGGGGTAAAATATGTTACAAAACATATCCATAAATGGTAATAACAGTTCACACTAAAAATATTTTGAAATATGCATGTTGTAGGTGGTGTATAATAATACATTTTTTCCTGCTGAAATGGATAGCTCCATACATATATATAATGGATCTACGCAGCTATTAAACTTGAGCCTATGTTTTTATACTAATCCTAAAATTTATATTTTTGCTGCATATGCAACAAAATTTTTATAGCCTCTTGAAAATTTTGAGGCTGACAGATAGCACACTAGAGTATTCCATACTATGTCAATTTATTTTTTCCCTATTTCACTTTTTGGTGTAAACTTTTTTTTCACATCGGCAGGAAGCTAGAGACGATATAGTAAATCGAATTTAGCATTGCAAACGTGTGACATAAACTTGTCGTTATATGGTGGATCCGAACAAAGGCGTACCTTGAATCTGAACTAGGGTATCACCACAATGGCAATTTGAAGTCAATTATCTCAGAATTTGCGTTTTACACATTAAAAATGACTTAGTTTTTGGTAAGCAATTACAATACTAACAGTTGGAATAAGTTTTGGTTCATGGATATTATTAGGAATATTGGACATTTTCCCTATAATAACTAACACAACTAGTTAAGATTTCCTTGAGCATTATCAGAGCTCATACAATTGTCAAATCCATTCGTTTTGCAACACGTTCATGCTGATGGAATAAGTTATGAGCTTCTCCAATTCAGCCGTTCAAAGATTTTAGCTTATAAACATGTGAACCATTACACACATTACATCAGTAACACGTACGTTTATTTTAGCTAATCATCTTTCGGTTTCCCGATTTACATATGCAGATTTCATTCCTTCGCAGTTTTACCTCCAGTGCACTGTTCATGGAGAAATGTGAAAGATTACTTGGTAAGGTTCGAGAATCAAGACTCTCTCTCTTCTTGAGTTGAATACTCACCCGAACAGTTTTCTTTCCGACTGTGACATCTTGCGACTTGAGCAAAATTTGTTGTCGTTGAAAGCTTTAAAGTTCGAATTTCATGCGGCTTCCCTAAAGTTTTTTCTTTGTGAATGGTTCGAAATAGTGGAATGTTATAACTCCTTCCTTTGAAAATAAAAACCATTCCTTTTTGGCTGCAGATTATCATTTTTACTATAAAGCCTTCTTAATTCGACATTTTCCTTTAAAATATCTCTAACTTGAAACTCATATCTGAAAATTATTGGGAACAGTCAAATTATTTTTTCAGATAAACAAAAAACTTCCTACGCTACGCCATATTTTTTTGTGTGTGACCTGATAGAAGTATCGTAATCAAACTGAAATAGTAAAGAAACATTTCAAAAAGTTTTGTGAATGCCTTAAGAAATCACGACCAATCTGAAAAATAGTCTCGTGTTATGTGGAAATCCCTGCCAAATATATAGAATATTTCACAAATACCTAAAATGAGCTCTAAAGTCATAAATAATTTATTTCCAGCACCTGAGTTGAAAATTGTTGACGAATCTGGAAGGAAAGTGCAGGAAAGATATTATAGAGTTGGTAGTTCCTTGTTTTTGACCTGCTTGGCAAACAGCATTGGATTACCATCTTCAACAAATGATAGTATAATTTCCTGGAAACAAGGAGACACTCAACTTGCAGACGGCATCAGGTGAGACATTTAAATGCTTTCTCCACTGTACATGTGCATTTTATAGGATAAGAAAACACTTATTTTTATTTCTGTATAGCCATAACAGACGCGGACCATTTAATTCTGTAGTAGCTTTTTTCCTCATTTACAAGTTGAATAAAGACATAAGCTAATTCTAATTCTCAACTCAAGCTCACATAAATATAAATACAAAGTTAACGCGGCGTATTTAGTTAAATTGAATTTTGAAAGTGAATATTAAAGAACGTCGTTTTCGCAAAATTTGTACTAACAATTTGACGAAAAACTTTTTGATATAACTTTAACGGTTAATGAACAGTCTTTAATTTACTATTTTTCTAAAACTTCCTTGGCGTTGGTGTGTGTGTCTAAAGTATTTTTAAAGAAATTAACGCTCAGCAATGTTTAGATTAACAAAAACTTTTTATACGTAAAAAAATGGCATTCCGGCGAGAGGTTTACAAATTTATTTTATTTAGTATGAGGAACGGCATTAAACCCAGTATAGAGGCGAAGCAGCAAAAGCAAACTTCGCCAAGCCAAGCTTTACATAGTTCCAAAAAGCTTCACGCCATTGTTTTGACTCTTCTTGTCACTTTGGTGTGTAGTGGTGAATCAAAATTTCATTAAAACGATCCAAACCCATCTAGCGCAAAGCTTTTTTGTGCTTCATATTTCTTCATTAATACTCATTCTTTTGAGTTTCCACTAGAATTGCTAGTATGATCATGACTGTCTAGAGGACATCTTTTAGTTTAATTTTCTCACCAGTTAGTTATGAAAGTTTTATTTAAATTAAACACTGCTTCTATCATATCAAAAATTTAATTTCAATCATTTTATTCAAAACCAGAACTTCCAACGTTTTTTTTTTAAATTTGAATTAAAGAAAACTGCGGGTTTGCTTTATTCAAACGTAAAATCATATATTATGATTTGAACGAAATTGAGCCTGAAAAGAGTTTTACCAATAAATTTCCACTATTAAACGGACAGTTTTATAACATGATTTGCATATTACACCCATTTTCCTTAAATTGTTATATATGAACTTTCCAACATAAATTTTTTTAATATAATAAAAACTAAAACACTCTTCTTTTAAGTTTTAATTTTCCATTAGATAGCTCAGTTTCTTCAACTCACATAATATTGCAGTCAATCTCACAAGAAGGTCAGAGTTAATGGCAATACAAAGTAAAAAATCGACAATATTAAATTGTAATGTAAATTTTTCTTAAATTAAAGCTCGATGAAGTGGGATTTTTATTTAAAATAGGTCAATGGCGTCCCATTCACTATTTTGTGCCTACAATAATTGCGTTCGTTGTGCTTGGTTGCGAAACGCGTTAATTGTTCGTTTTCTCATAAGCGAACGAGGTTTGGGCTAAAATTGGATAGAAAAACAAGATACTTCATTCGAATGTCAATACGAGGAGGCATTTTTTATTCTTGGGAATGGTGGGCATGGATTTTAATGGTGTAGTCGTGACATGTTATATTGTCACAATAAAAAATATAAGAGAATGGTTTGCTTGGGTAATTTATTTAGTATAATTATCTCATCCGATATTTAAACTCATGACGGTTAGTGTACTCGCGAATCGCCCACGTACATCACGTTCAGAAAAAGAGAAATGATTCTCCCTCGTAAATAGGTGACGGTCTGTATTCGACCAACGTAACGTTTCCCAGTTAATAGTTACTTAACCATGATTTATTAAAATAAATTAAAATGAAAACGAGAGTAAAATGTAAATGCAATTTAATGGAAAAGGACAATTACTCAAAAAATATTAATTAAAATACTAAAGCTGACCATTCGTTCATTTCACTTTCAAAAGTATTTAAAAATAGTTAAAGACAGAATATTTTTAATGCGTTAAGAAACCGTAAACTTCAAGGAGAATTGTGCTTTTCGTCGCTTCTAAAAGTCGAGGTTTACGTCGCGGAAGTTGGAGAAGAAGAGAAACTGGCGGAACATTTCTTCATGCTCCTAGCTGCCAAGTCTACAACCACTCTCCTAAAACTTTACTATACCAAAGCGTGTTAAATTCGAATGTCCCTCGTATATAATATACAAGTAAACACTTACAACTTTTATGAATCGATTTTCTGAAAATAACTAAAGTGAAACGTAACGTACCTACCTCTATAATATTTTTGCTAGCAGCTATTATGGTTATTCCCCCATAATTGCAGATATTTTATCTTTGTCTACAAACCGCTATGTCATTGAGTAAGTACACCTGGGAATTGTTTGTAATTTATATGGAAAATAAACTGTACTTAAAATATCTACATTTATTTAGACGTTCATGCAGTAAAATAGAATTCTTATAGAAGGAAACTGTGATTTGAAATCAATGAACTGAAATATTGCTATACGAAAAAGATCTCCTCCATGTGCAGTCTTAATTATTTCCGAAAGGGTCCTCCCTCAATGGCGTATCTAGCAGTTAACAAATTATTAGATAGAATACTGCTATTCTACCTGCAAAATAACTCGACATTTTTTAGTATTCCAATGTCAAAAAAAAGCTTTGTTATCTTAAAGTACCCCTAAACAAGTTCCTAGCGACGCCCATGCTGGCATGTGCCTAATAAACTTAGGATTTGACATTAATTAAACGAAATATTGATCTGATGATGTTATCATTGACATTATTATGTCATCATCACTAATTTCATCTAACCTTCTCATTGTTACGTCAATGATTGTTTAGTACCTTTATGGTATTTAATTGTGGTATAGATATACCGACCTATAGGAATATATCAATATCTATTGAATTTCCTTACAATTCACTCGGTAAATCCATACCTATAGTTTGGGAGGTATTTGCATTAATGAAATGCATTTAGTATAATAGGTGAGAACTAATTAAAATTTACCTGGTTAGTTAATAATACACATTTGAAATTCCTGAATAATCAATAGTATGAAGATATACAACGTGTCCAAGACCAGTACAGTACGTCACCGTCACATCAAAGGACGAGTACCAAAGAGGTATCGTGTATCTTTGCCTGTTACATTGAAGATTTATTCATTGATCAGTCGTCATCGATCCTAATGAAACTTTTATAGGGTGAAAATCGTAGCGTTGTATTCCATTACCCTTACATTGCTCCTCCACAGTGCGTTCTGGCTGCTAGCCTCCAAGCAGCAGGGTCGTAGATTGTTAACGCCTAAAATTTTCTATAGTGTCACCTATAACACAGTAGATTACTTATTTATATTAGAAAAGTGCTATCTAGCTTATGTATGATTGAGATATACCTCGTATATCCAATTTTATTTATTACGCGTTTAAAGGGTCTTTTTATATTCGTGTACCATCGCCATCGCCAGATGCAATTCCCTCAATAAGTAATAGGTAATAGTATTGATCAATCACTGGAAGGAAAAAAAATCGAGCATGTTAAATTTAAATAACCTTTTTTGTCAGTTGCTTTTAATTGAGTGCAACAGAATAATAGACTATGCATTTGAAATACCACAGCGAAACTGACTCAACTATTTATAATTTAAAAAACATCAAGAGCAATCAACTTTGGATGTATACACAATATTTTCACACAGCTTTTTTATTTATTATTGTGCTTTTGCACCGAGTTAATTTATGCTATACACAATATAGAACATTAAAATATTTTCCGATTTGCACCCTCATCGATGGACGCCCATGTCATATACAGATAATCTTTCTCAAATTCCTAACAGCTCACTCATATTGTGTTTTATCTTGCTGACATATTTTCTTGGTTTTATTACACCTGATCCGATATTTTCTGCGCTCTCTACAAATTTGTGCCGTCCACCTCAAAGTTCGATTCAAGTTATTAAGGGATTCAATTTCCGACCCTCACATAATATATCCTGTTTCCTGTAGGTACATTATTCCGAGGATAAATCGGGGAATTGAGTTAAACGTTTCAAAAACATTCTGTAGATCAAATGATATAGTCTTCGAAAACAATGTTTTCATTAATTTTTAAGTACCATTTGGTTCTAAATGAATAACGACCTTTGTTATTAACGGAGTTCCTACTTTGCTCCTGAGTTATGTAAACTGTTCAAGGTACAAAGATTGCCCTCAATGATCATGCATTAACATGTTGTTAAGACAAGAAGGTAGTAATTTAAATAAATTAAAGAAATAATCAATTTGATGCAGTGGAGTGTAATCTAATAGAGTATATTAAGGTCTCTGCCTATATGCGGATTTAACTCCACCATAGTTGCGATATTTTAAGGCTGATGATGGAGCTGGGACTCCGAAACATGTCCCTTTGAATAAAGATTTTTTTAAAATTAATAGTGGAGACGACGAAATTGTTTCATTGTAATTTAATTTAAATAAACTTTTTATTTTATTTGTGTGAATAAACCATTATTTGATATGGAACGCCTATGGGAATAGGAAATACGAAGTATATAAGTTCTCATTTACACAATCGACTCCTGTAGGAAAGATAAGAACTGAATTGAATTCACTTCAAAAGTAATTTTAAATTTAAATGTATTAAAAAATAGAGGAACCCTTATGGAACAGATCACACTTTCATACAATTCCGTTATAAATCGATTATTTGCATTTTTCTATTTTCTGTCGCTGCTAGCTAAAGGAGAAAAATCCGCTCATATACCCTATCATCTTTCCGGATTATATACAATTAAGTTTTAAAATAGAAGATATATCGATTGAAAATAACGAATGTATGCAGATGACCTGTTTTGAAATAGTTTAACATTTTTTTGCAACGTTGGTATCATTTTTTATTCATATATTAAACGATACCTATATGACTGTTTCTGGTAAATTGTGCTTCAAAATGTTATTCTCAATTTCTCCAGCATTTTACTTTGAAGATAACGGTTTTATAGGTCCTGACAGGGTCTTAATCATATCTGTTCGGCACAAATGGTGTAGTCCCCTTGAAAATGAAGATGAGCAGAGTCGTGCGTGTTTTCTCTTCTTGTTTTGATAAAGCTTTTAATATCATCAGTGATTAATTTGAAGAAATAGTCTATCATTGAAGTGGACCTGGAATTTATTGTACAAAAATGAAACAGTGTCACAACCACGAAGTAATTTCAATTGAATCAATCATTATCGATTACCAAACATGTTTTGAAATACCAGGTTTCCTCTTCAGTAGTATATTCTGATCATTATTTAGCTACTTGTATTTTACATGGTTGGATTTGGATGAATCATCAATTTCTGGAAGCGCTTTGTTGCGTTGGGGGATTGCATTGCCTGTCGACGTTGAGGTTCGGTTAGTGGTTGTTGCAAGTCTGGACGTACCTTAACGCGTAAAAAGAGGAATTTCCACAATGTAATAGAATTATTTTCATTGACTATGAATTCGACATTTAAACAATAGAAAACAACAGTAAATGTTATAAAATGTTGATATCAAATCCTGTTTCGACACATTCTCTAATGCTCATATTTTTCTACGATCTATCGTACGAGCATAATGCGATTTACTATATACTTACAGTTGAAAATTGGCGTGAATAAAATAGCTGAAAAGCTAAGCTTCAAAGCTTGATTCCGATATGGTGCAATATATCAATACTAAGCTAACACTAACTGAACACATACGACTTTTTATAAAATTGATAGGAAGTTAATCTGAGTTTTCAACAAACATTAGGTGCAATATCTATACGAGAAAAATGCAAAATTTATTCTGAAACTTTTCAGGTAAATCTCACACCTTCTTGAGTATTGAATTGAAAAATCAATTCAAGTGAACGCCATAAATCAGGTATGTGGTTTTATAAAAATGGGATCAAACTTAAGTTATTTGGTGATAAAGGGTTATCAAATTCTATTACCATTTAAAAAGACCTCGAGGCCTCGAAAATGTATGTTGCGGTCATTAGAGATCTTGAGAGTTTTTGCCAACTTGTTAGTAGAAATTATAAAAATTGAGACTCGCGATTTCACGATCAACTGTTTGTTCAAATGTAGGTTAAAGTTTCAATAATTAATAAATTCTATTGATAATTCTTTGCAATAATATAGCTTCAGAAGCGTTGGGTACCAGAGCCTACATCATCAAGAATCAGACCCTATAATTCAGCAATGACTACTTCATCAGTAAAAACAGGGAATATTAAATAAAATATCCTTCCCAAAGCATAAAGGCATTTTATTTTAATTTAATAATTTAATTTAAATAAAATTAACATAAATTGAATAAAACTTTAGTAAAATCCCACAAAAAATTGCGTTAGCATAATTAAACTCCAGAATGTAACTTTTACCGTACATTTATACATATAAATCAAGAGCTCAGCCGGCTAGAGAATCCCATGGAATCAAACTCTAATTCTGCCGCTTTTATATTGTTGAACTCGTATCTAATTTTTGTGAGCTTCCGGATCCCTCTAAATGTTAAAGAATATGATGTGATTTGATTTGTTTGTTAGAAAATTGTTCTGACTTTCTTTCTAAAAGGTTAAATTAAGATGTGACGACGCAGTATAATGAAATATGTTTCAGTCTAAATGTATCAAAGGATATTGATTCAGCAGTTTCCACACTAACTATAACGCCATTGGAAAGAAGTCATTCGGGAAATTACACATGTGCCGTTGGAAATCTAGCGCACACTGCTGTAGCTGTTCATGTACTAAATGGTAAGATTAACTTATGTTACATATTCACCAGTATTTTTGGTTTTATGCGTATAATAAAATGAAATATAAATTTAACGTAAAATGTATTAATCCGTTCCTAGTTAACGACCAAAGAGCATTCAAGTTGTTCTCAAATCTCTAACTAATGAATAAATGAATTTATTGTGTACTAAATTTTACTTGGTAAAATTTGTATGTGTTTCGACTGATATAAAGCTCGCCCCCGGGCTTTTAAATTAAAGAAATAATCCATCTTCTATTTAAAAGAAAAAGCACCCTTTAGAATCTCTCTAATTACTAAAGAGATCTCCCAGTTGCCCCAAACTTTTCATAAAGTTTTTGGTCTTGCTCCTGCTTCGTCGGGTGCTAAAGTCACTTTTCCAGAGTACCTATTTCAGTCAAATCCGTGCTTGAGAGAGCATTGATAGAGCTTGAGCTTGAAAACGACACCCAGCTAGCTCAAAGGTTATATAAAATATCCATTTATTCATCATTCACTTTCAATCTGTGGTCATTTTATGTATGTCGGCAGAAGTGGCCTCAACAGGACGTCATCTGTCCTGTTCTAACTGCAAATAGAAGCGTACTAATACAACAATCCTCCTGAAAGTTTGCTTAGTAAGAAAAATCGTATCCTCTTAATTGAAATAATTTTTAAAGCATGGCCTTAATTGACCTATTCCTACAGCGTGGTAACTCGGGATTAAGATCGTAATACTCCCTCTAATGTATATAATTATTTTTACTATATTCACCGCCTACGCGTAGAAAATCATTAAGTGCTATACATGTTCCACAAGTATTCCAACTATGTGAAGTATGTCATCATAGGCACTGGCAAATGAAAGATGCGACAAAATATTTTAATGATACAATCGAGATTTCTGTGTAGAAATTTAATTACATCAAACCCTCTCTGGATGTCTAACCTAAAGGACCGATAAAATTAAACCACATTGTGAACTTAACTCACGTTCATATCATTTCTCTATGTTGGAAAGTTTTATAAAGCACGCAAATCACCTTATGTCGTGAATTCTCGCATTTTTCTTTTAAACTAAATCATTTTGGAAACCCAATACCCACCTCAGCAATACATATCATTACAAATACCTACCACTGAATCAAAAAATATGCCCTCCCATTTATAATATAAGCAAGCCTTACGGGGGCAACATATATTGTTGACTTTAACTTACGCCAAACATTTTGTCAATAGATATAGCAATATAAGTTTGCGAGTGTATAATGCTATTGTAATTCCTGATGCTTAAATGTTTAAATTATAAAAAGCTGCCTTCGTACTTCCGATAAATAAAAAATATTCGAAAGGTACAAATATAGCAAATGATATATAGAGTTTCGTCGTCTCAAGTTAACTTGTACATGTTAAAGCAGTGCAGAATTGATTTTGACTAATAAAAAATAATAAAATACACAACATGGAGATTAATTTTAAAATGTAAATTAAGTATATCTAATTATACCGTTTGTACCAGAACTATGCATTTTATGATGTTATGCAAACACCGAATGTTTTCGTTTTCAAAATCAACGAGGATATTTAACATATTCAAATATCCTCGTTGATTTTGAATTATGGAACAGCAAATGTCATCATTTTTAATTACAAATGAAATTTTGCCTGCTTTCCAATCGGGCTTTCGTAAAGGCTTTAGCTGCTCTACAGCATTGTCTCAAGTGACAGATGATATATTTCACGCTTTGGATAGTGGCAGGGCTGTCATTTTGGTTCTGCTTGATTTTAGTAAAGCATTCGATCTACTTAATCATGATATCCTTGCTGCTATGTTGAATTATTTTGGTTTCAGCGTAGAGTCAAGAGGTTTGTTGAGATCATTCCTCACGGGTCGTTCTCAGTGTGTTGTGAGCGATGAGCATATGTCTAGGAAGAGAACTGTTCTATCTGGTATGCCGCAGGGTAGTGTTCTGGGTCCGATACTTTATAGTCTGTATTCGTCTGTTTTTGTCAGAGATTTAGAATTTTGTAAATATCATTTGTATGCAGATGATACACAGATTTATAGTGCCTTTAACCCGGTAGACGCTGCGGTGGCCGTAGATCGTATAAATCGGGACCTGAGGAGAATACATCAAATATCGCGTGATCATTTGTTAAAATTAAACACGAATAAAACCGTTTGTATGCTGTTTTGTGGCGATAATGTAAGAAATCAAATTCAACAAAACGCCCTTGAATTGGATGGAGACATTTTGGTTTTCCAGGAAGGAGCAAAGAGCTTGGGACTTGTTCTGGATCACAAGCTGCGATTCAAGGACCATATAACATCAAAACTTAAAATCGGATATGGAATGTTAAAAAAATTATACCCTCACCGACATTCGTTAAATGTAACCTTGAAGATTCGTATGTGTGATGCTCTTGCCTTATCGCACTTAAACTACTGTGGCAGCATCTACGGTCCTTGTCTTGATAGTGTGGACAGAGGGAGAGTTCAGAGGTTGCAGAACTCTTGCTTGCGGTTCATATTTGGCATTCGAAGAAGACCGGTTTGTGATTAAGGATTTCTCTCAGAGTTTGCATGTGTTCAGATCAACGATTAAAAAGATATTGCTTGACAGCGTTTAGGCATTTCATTTGGGCATTTTGTTTTCACTGTTTTTAACCCAACACTTTATTTTTGTATACTTATGTGTTTTAATATTGTATTTATTGTGTAGTACTGATTTTTTTTTTGTGTATTGTTTCTTGGGCTTCAACAGCACTCAGCCTAGTTGAGAGGCTGAGATTTCACGCCCTTTAGTTCTAATGGTTGTAATAATATTTTTTTTTGTACAAATTTATGTAATACCTTTTAGAACTAATAAACATATATTATTATTATTATTATTATTTCTCAGCTTTATCTATTACAAGAGTGCAATGCACGAGGGATCAGCAGTGAGGTCGATTACTTTGACCAAACACTGCATGGGTTTAGGGCGCAGTTGTCTTGCCTCCTATATCGTTCCGAAGATTATATATTCTTTTCCTAAATTAATTTCGATGTCATTAGTTTTAACTCAATTATGTTTATGTTTGCTATCTTGGTATTGGTATCAATTATCAATTTTTAGTGTTACTGTTTCTTAGATAATGTAAAGTACTCGTAATTACCTAAATATGTACGAGTACAATAATTTTTAAGAGTTTGCCTTGTAATTGGGTGTTAAATCTGTTAGGCAAGAAATGAATAAATAAATAAATAAATTCTGTAACAAAATTAAGTCAATCTTAAATTTTGCGAGCTTGAGTAATAAACAATTTGCTTTTCCAAATCTTTTGAGGAAAAAGCTTTTTTTCACTTAGAAGTGTCCACTGTAACTTGTTTTTTTATTCATTTTCAAACTGATTTTTTAACTTTTTAAAGAAGTTTGTGCTGCGTGTTTTCTGTTTTGTAATTTTTAACAAAATTCCGCAGCAGTGTGAGCTTTTTCTGTTTTCCTTTTTGAAAATGCAATATTTAAAAAAAAACTATCTAACTGCAAATAGAGAATTGAGATCTACAAAATTAAAAAAATCAAATCGCTCCCGGGAAAGAATTTTGCTAAGAAAAAATAAAACACTTCAATACCATGAATGGAAAAATCTCAACTGTAAGTCACTCTTTAGATGTAAAAAAAAAAAACTGAATGAAAACCGGTAACTTTTTTTTGAACGAATTGTTGTCTGTAAAAAATAAATTGAATGTGGTGAAAGTAAATCCCGTCTTCGATATATTCTAATTTTTTTCTTATTTTTTTTTTATTTTAGGTGAATTGCCAGCAGCAGTACAAACAGCGGGTGTGGCAAGAATGTCAACAAATTTCTTTCTAATAATTCAATTTTGTTTTTACCTTCAGCGAAGGTGATTAGAAGTTTAATTTGTTTTTGGTGCATAGAATATTTGAAACAGAAACAGTTTATTTGTGAGTGATAAAATTGGTACTAAACTAAATTAATAACAAGTGATACCATATCAAAAAACTGATGTGAATGGACCAATAACTTCAAGACTGTTAATAGGTACATTTAATACTTTTGTAGTGGTTAAAAGATGTGTGAGATAAACCTTAATTTATGCCTCCTGTGGCTTGGGCGTCTTTTTTTCTTTCTTAATTATAGAATTTATTTGTACATTAAATAATTGTTATGGTTGATTTAAACTGGTGAATATGGTTTAAACATTCAACGAGCAGGTAAAAATTAATAAGAAGGGCCTCCCTATTATTTTATTAATTGAAAAAGTTATCCCTTAACTCTAGTAGATACTAAATTCTAGATATTCTAAGCGTAGACGGGGGTTATTTGCTTTATGTTTCTATTGATTTTAGGTGTGAGCTATACTGGTCTTGGTTTTGTAAAGAAAGCAAGACCAAGAGCAGCTAAAGGCTTGCTACATCAATAACAAATGAACGTGTGCAAGACCAAGATCATAAATCCAAACATTATTTAATGAATTCAATGAAATTGAGGCCAAGGCTACGGATTTATTTTTTGACCTAATTGTGGCTCAGCTTGCAAATAGAGCTAAGCATTCCACAAGCAATATCGTATATTATTTATTATTTTATTATTATGCATTATTTTTAGTTTTACAGTAAAAACGCAAAATAACATGTCAATGCTCGACCAAGAGTTTATTCTAAATAGTACTAGTAATAGTTTAGAAAATCAATCATAAATAATTATGGTACTACCTTTAGTTTCATTTATTTCACTACAAAAACAGCAAAGTATTATCGGACTCCTATTGAAAAGTTGTCTTAAACTTTAGGCTTCCATTAACTCCATGTTCCATGTGTTGTTCCATATCACTATTTTTTTCTAATTTTAAACTTCTAATGCTGGTTTTGCCGTCCTTACAAACACGTACATTATGCTTGTTCTGGGCCCTGTAGAACTTTTTGGAATTTCTTATAACAAAATAGAGAAGAAATAGAAGAATTTGATAACTTTATATTATAATTCACAACATCAACAATACAAGTGCATTTTTCAAAACTCGTTTTTAGCATTTGGTAGTCAAAAACTTTGCGTGTTGAGAGGCCCTAATTTAGATTAATGAAATTTGGAGTAAAACTAAAATATTTTGAAACAAGACTTCGTGATAAATTCTACGTTAAATTTACACTAGATAACTTCAGGGATCATCCATTGAACTTCTTCAGAGTAACTTTACGTGGTCAGCGAAACATTCTAGCTAGTGTAAATTTGACGCAGCAGTATTGTTTCTATAAGTTTAGTTGCCTGTTGAAGTTTTCTAAATTATATATAGGTATTTTCATAAAATAATTATTAAAAGTACTACATTCAAAGGACGCCAATCTTAACGGAACATTGTGGCATATGAACTTTTACTTTTATGATAAAACGAACGCTATAAAGTTACAAATTACCTTTTATAACTGGTGTTGTCGAAACAAATTGGTTACCTTCTATGTAACAAGACGTGTAATCACACACAAAGCATAAATTTGTGGGAAAACTTTTGTTTTGCCAATTCCCAGTTTTAGAATTCTAATGAATGAAAATTACATCAGCGTATAATTAAAATACAACAAGATACTTTATAAATAATATACTTGTTAGATGTTACTCTAATATTTAGTCTAAAAACCAAATCCAGTTCTTGTATTGTTTTAATTTTAGTTACATAGGTAGGTACTCTAAATAAGAATTATGTATTATAAATTATTATAAATACTTATACATAAAGAATAATTATATATTATATATTTACTCGAACCCCTATATATTTACATTTTTAGGAAATAGTATAGTTTGGAGTTGAAAGTGACCTTCACAAGAAAAAAATGTTGCTTGGTTAGATATTTTATTTATTAATACAATTTATTGATTGTAACCAAGGCAAACAATACAAAACCAGAGAACAACAGAGAATGTGATCTTGCTGGTGGGGGAAGAGATTGCGCATATAATTGCGCAGTCAAAATCGCCATGTTTTCGTATACTCTCATTGTCGTCGGGATATTTTATTTGTGCTTTGCCATTTCAAGTGCCGTAGTATTCTGTGTGTTATATTGTTATATTGTGTGTTTTTATTTTATAAACTTTTGAAAGTGATATTGTTTATTTTGAAATGCAAAAAAGCAGAGGCGGAATGATGTGTGCTGCGAAGAATTGCAGGAATAAATATTATAATTGCAATTTATCATTCTTTAGTCTCCCGATGGATAGTAAAAGGTAAGATATTTATGTAGTATTTGAATTAGATGCATATAAAATTAGATTAAAATAATATCACATAGGTACATTAAATCAAATTACCAAGTGTTATTTTGAACAACAAATATTTCTAAACAAACTGTTTAAAAGATTGAGCTTACTTGCCTAAAAAAATCACACAAATTTTTTAAAAAACATGAATAACTTCGCTTAATTTCGCAGCACAATGGCCCTTATCTTTTATAACTTGGTTCAGTCTATTTGCCCATAAAAGTCCAATACATCTTTAGCATTCTAAAAAGAGAGGTTAAAAATCTTACTAGATGAGTGCAAAAATTCTATTAAATTCTGATAGTGTTTATTAAATTTGAATTACATATTTTAACTATTATAGATATTAACAGGTAGTAAACTCACGTCTCAGGTTTTATTGCCCATTTATAAGGGGTGATTTTAGCATGTTTTGTAGGTATATAATGGGAAATTCCCAACATGTGTGCTTGTGTTGTTTTTCTGAAGGCCATAAACAGGTGAAATATAATACATCCTCAATTATACTTAAAGAATTGAAAATCGGTAGACCTATTGTATAAATTAGAACAATTTTATTTTAATCTATCTAAAATTAATACATTTATATTTGCCCGTAATCAATTACACTTTTTTTTTCTTTAGAGCTGAACTATGGTTAATTGCTAGTTCAATATTATTAATAATTTTATTAATTTAAGCAAAAATGTAAAGTTTGAACATCCATGTTCTAATTTCCCAAAAAAATATGTTACGAAATTATATTTTAGGTTAAGGTTATTTTATACATTAAAATTAATCAATAGAAATTTTAAAAATAAAAATAAAATGATTATATGGAAACATGAATAAAAGTAAAAAAGTATTTGTTTGTTTTTATAATTAATAAAGATGTAAATCTATTATAAAATAATTCTATTACTCCCCTGTTCTTTACCTATCCTGTAATTTCAATAAAACGTAAATACGGATCTGTCGAGTATATTAAAAAATGGCTACCACCTGCCTCGCACAGGACAATAGAAAGTGGTGGGAGTTCATATTCTCTGTTGTTCTCTGACAAAACTTTTATTTTATTGGGCAAAAATCTGTAAAACAAAAATAACAACAAATTTAGACAGACTCTAGTGGCATCAGTGATAACATAACTTAAATAATTCTTGCTAGAATTCTTACAATAGCTTCTGTAAGTTAATGCTTTGCAATAAAATTTGGAAATTTACACCATGGCTTTGATTCTTCTTAATTACTTTTTTGATACTGCTATACAATTTTACCGACACACGTATTCAATTTAGGTACCTATGGATTGTCCTTTGAGTTAGGTAGGTTCAAAATGGGTCTGCACCGGACCCTCCACTGCGACCCAGCAGCTCAATCTTCTTAATGAAGTCGATTATTTTTCTGGTTGAGCTTTGTTTTAGACTGGCTGGTAGAAGAGATACTTCATCAAGTTCTTTGAGTTACAGTCAATCAAAAGTATACGTTAATAGTTTAAATTAAACGTGTTTTAAGTAAGATTTGGTAATATTATAGGTTATGTGTAATTCCAATTTGTCATGTATTAAAAATGTACCTACGTCAATTTCAAATAGTTGATCTGGCAGGACTGATGCATAAAGAATAATGCTTAACACATAGTGCATAATTGATAATGCACAACAAAATATAGGTGTTTATACAACTTATAACTTTTATCATAGATAATTTATCTATGTTTATATGCATAAAGCGAAAAGTGACAACTGATTGACAGCAGGTTAACCTTTTACTCCTTCCTTCGTATTAAAAATTGAGGTTATGTAAGTGCTTATAATATATAAATCCAAGGCATGCGGCGCATGCGTATTAATATTTTTTTAACAATTCAGTGCATAAAGTTGAAAGTTGTGTTGCCAACCTTATGCATTATCAACAAAAATTACCAATTAAACACTATTCGTTGTATAAACAGGTACATGTACCTACTTAAGTGTCATTATTAGTTGGCTAAACCCGCCTTTACTGATATTAAATATTATCAACGTAACAAAACAAACTAGACTTTCATATAAACTATAATATTACCTAATTACTTACATAATTAAAAAATAGTATTAATTAATATATATGTCATTATATAATCTATAAATAAATTAATAATTACTTACCTATATTGACTAAAAAAAAATTATATATATTTATTAATTTAAGAATAAAGTTAAAAATAGTATTTTCTATTGTGATAATGTAAAGTTTTCCACTTCAGTGCCAATGGAACATTAAAACAAAAACATTCTTTGAATTAGAATCGCTAAAACAATTTATTTTCGAAAAGAAAAAGACCAAATAATATTTTGAACGTTAGATAGGCACCATTTATGTATAACAGTTAGGTGCATAATTTCATTCATTCAATGTTTAACACAAATTATTTTTATCTAGAAAACCGATACAGCTAAGTATAGGGCAATATGAACCAAAATAATATATTAAAAAAACATTGCATAGGAATGGTCAGGGTTAAAAGTGATCTAGGAAATTTGTGCACTTGAACTGATCTGATATTATATTCCCGTTGTTTTGAGGTTAAAATCAAAAAAGTACATAGTATAAACATATGAATTTATTAACATGTAGCTATTTTCTTGATTTTAAGGAGAGAACACCTACTCTTAATAGCAAAATTCATCAAATCCATATACCTACCTAAGCATTATGTTTATTATAATATAGTGTGTCAGCGCTTGGTTAGTACCTGTCATCTAACAACAGATGGCGTTATCATATATCAGACATTTATTAATGAACGACTGAAGTTGATAACGCCGTCTGTTGTTAGATGATGGTACTAACCAGACGCTGACACACTATATAATAATAAACACAATGACCTAAGTAATGTTAATATTCAAAAATGACTGCAAAGATACGTTATATGTGATTAAATAATTGTAAATATTTGAATGTGTCCCAGTATACATATTTTTTCAATTACTTCAATAAAATCCAGAAGATACAGTATGAGTTGGGCTTAAGTTTAGACATCCCGCGTGTTCTCTTCCTTAGTAATCCACATAATAAAACAAATGTAACTAATAATATATAAAATAATGTATTATTTATTTTATTAAATAATTAACTAACTACCTGCAATGTAAAAATGGAAATAAATTATTAATTTGTTGTAAAATACCAAGTTGTTTTTATATTTCAATATTCCCACCAACTCCACTTATTATTTGTAGATTTCTACCTTTCCAAAAGTTGAAGAATGTTTTAGATAAGTAATTTGCAGTTTAGAAAGATTTCTTTTTGAGCGTTTTAATTATGAGGTCTTGATACAGACAGTGATGCCAGAGATTCTAAGTGATGGTTGGCTGAGTATTTGGCGCCATAATGAGGCAAAGACGAACATATGTGTTTTGGTTGCATTAGACAAATTATTGTTGAAACGATGATCCTTAGTATTTTATTTTATATTGGATACATAAGTTACAAATTTATTGCTTCTATAAACATCGACAAAGCATAGAATTTTTATCGAAATTATTACACAACATAATATTTAATTAGAAGAATAAAACGTGTAAACTTCATATTTGAATGATTTGTATTTTTTATTATTACCTATAAAATATTCAATTCATTTTCTCCGACAATGGGAGTTTCATCATAATACGATAATTATTATATCGAAAGTATCGACATTTTGTATTTACTGGCATCTCTAAACTTTTCTTATTCTAGCGCCCTCTATGTCCCAGAAGCAAAATTTCCATTACAGAATACAGAACCCACTAAGAACTAGACACAGCGACTCAATACCACACATTGTTGCCAGTTTACAATATTGAAAAAGGGAATTATGAAAATTGTATATTTAAATATTCTTGAAATAAAGTCGACCTCCACACAATAAATTTTAATAAATATCTCCAACAAATTACATTTGTCACCATACATGTTTCGCAGCTCCGGGCTGCATCATCAGTGGTTATAAGAGATTCTTACGAAAAGCTATGTTATTTAACTTAGTTAGTACATATTATTTTTGGGAAATCTATTTATCAACTCATTGTGTGAAAAAATTTAAGTCATAAAATAAAAAAAAAAAAAATTTTGTTAAATTAAGTTTTGTTGTTAATCATTTAAAATTAAAATCCCAAAACTCACATCATTTCTAATGTAAGTCTCATGATACTTTTTCTTTTTATAAATAAAATGATGTGAGTTTCGGGTTTTTTAATTTTAAATGATTAACAACAAAACTTAACAAAATATTTTTTTTTATTTTATGACTTAAATTTTTTCACACAATGAGTTGATAAATAGATTTCCCAAAAATAATATGTACTAACTAAGTTAAATAACATAGCGTTTCGTAAGAATCTCTTATAACCACTGATGATGCAGCCCGTAGCTGCGAAACATGTATGGTGACAAATGTAATTTGTTGGAGATATTTATTAAAATTTATTGTGTGGAGGTCGACTTTTATTTCAAGAATATTTAATTATTCTACTCCACTTTGATATGGACTACTTCTTTCGAATTGTATATTTGTTTAAATACGATATTATTTATATTTATTATTATTTATGTGGTGATCCTGCACTATACGTTCATAAAAAGTAAAATTCTTGCTGAAAACGTTGAACATTGGCAACGCTATAAACCTTCATCCGCTGTTTGTAGAGAGTTGTACGTTTCTCATGCTTTATTTTTTTTACGGTCGATTATGCGCAATAGAATATTCTAAAAATGTTTAGAATTAAATTACAAACACTGAAGTTCCTGGCTATAGAATATAGAAAGAATGTAATGGGAAAGTAGTGACTTGATTGTGTAGTGTTTTAACTGTGATGTGTAAATTTTTATTTAATTTCAATGGTGTTCCTACACTTTTACTTTTTGTCTACTTATTAACTTCATCAAAATTATATCAAAAGTGTTTGAACCTGTGAAACTTATGGTTGTCAGTGACTACAAAAATTTCAATGTACCTATAAAATATTGAGCTGATGTACCCACCCAGTAGCCATACTGTTAAATTTGTTCTAGAAAGAGCTTAATATCGTTTCGTAATTTGCGTTTTAATAATATAATGGTTTATTATTCCAATTTTACTTACGAAAAAAGCTATAACAAAATACGTGTGTATTACTTGAAATTAAATTGTTGTCTAAAATGATTGTCTCTCGAGTATTTTCTATAAATTAAATATGTCTGCCTTCAACATCAAACCTACCAGTGGGTGGATCCATTCAGATAAATTAATATCTCAACAAGGGGCCACGTATGCTGTGAGGGTAAGTAAAATGAAAATAATTCATATAAAATATAAATTTTGATACATACAGTGTACAGTTCGCAAAAATATACTTAGGCACGAAACTGTACACTTTATTGATTCCTTTTAGTACCTATGTCATTTCCTTTGTCCTCTAGTTTTGTAGATAGTATAGTGAAATTGTAGCTAACGCATTAAATTTTTTTTACTTGCAGTATGTTGGGTGTCTTGAGGTCAAAGTTTCCATGAAAATGCTGGGTTTTAGAACAAGATCCAGAGTAGCCAGGTATGTTTCTTAAAATACATTGAGTTTTACGATATTAGGGAGTGGTTTTTTTATCTGATGTCGGTTTCGTGAAATGATTTAACACAAAATTATCGGTTTTGTCCAAATTTTTATTCTACCCTATTGTCAAAACGTAATAATATGAAACTGAGTTCCATAGATTATTGTTTAATATATCTAGTAGAGGTAAAGGACATTTTTACAAACTGAACTATTCATTTAGTAGGTCTTTCTAATATATCCAGAATTCTCTTAAAGTTTTGCCTTATGTCAGGAATAGCCACTGTACTAATAATCATAAAACAAATTGTATTGTTCGGTATGTAAATTTTAAATTAAATTATTTGTATTCGAGTTTATAAAAATCTCAATGTTTAATAAAAAGTTAATTAATCATTGTTATACCTACTCGTGGAATAATCTAGCTCGTAATATTTATCAGCTTATAAATTAAATATTCATTAATTGCAAAGTAATTATTGTTTTTCCCTACTTTTTTCGATATTTATTTTAAATTTATTTCAGAGAATGTATAAACAGAGTATGCGAAGCGGCAGGCCTGAAAACAGTGGACAGAAAACGTAAAGTTGACAAAAAAGTAGCGAAAGCTATAGCTGATATCCCCAACATGAATTATGCGGGAACGAATGTCAGTCTTAAAGTATCTAGTGCAAATTTGTCACTAACATCTTTGGATTCAAATCAGCTTATCGCTAGCCATGAGATGCCCCGGATTTCCTTCGCATCTGGAGGAGACAGTGTAGGTATCTACTTTTTTATTTTTTTCGTATTTGATTCGCACGCACTGTTGATAATAACAGAGTGTAAATTTTATTGGCATTTTTTCTTTTATCAATAGGATACTCTGGATTTCGCTGCGTATATAGCAAAGGATGAAAACGATTTACGAGCGTGTTATGTACTTGAATGTGGCGGTGGATTAGCTAAAGATGTGATATCGACTATAGGTCAAGCATTTGAGTTGAGATTTCAACAGTTTACTAAACCAAACATGTAAGTTTAGTCACAAACTAATCCTACGATTTCATCTTCTCCAAAACCATTAATAATAAGGTTTCTTGACTCTTCCTTTCAGTTTTGGTACGACCCTAGGGCAACCTTCTACCTCTAGTGGTGGAGATGCGGATAAGGACTACTACAACGATTTGCCGGGGAAGATGCCACCAGATGTTATGGAACCACCTCCGGTGCCGCCATTGCCTAGTTTGGTCCCACCCTTCACTACACTACCTCATGTTCAAACTTCAAATCTGATTGATTTGAATTGTGATATATTTCCACATGAAGGCGCACATCATGACTACGTTAATGACAATGTTATGGGGACCAAGGATTTGTTTGATATGCGTAAGTTTAACTTTCAGTTTACCTTGCTTAAATTTATTGATTTATTTAAAAGAAAATAATTTTTATGGAGTATTCTAAACATGTATGGAGTTCTGTTCCAAAGCAGACGTCAAAGTTGGTATCTATCATTCATACAGTCTGTATTAATTAACAAAGCTAAAACCACCGAAAATATAGATGGATAGAAGGATAACATTGGCGTAGCCCTTTGTTTTCGTTCGATCAAAGCCTTGCCGACTGCAGCTGCAAGCAGTAAACGAATTTGAAATTACGAGAGCTACACTGAAACGTTAATATTTTGTAGGCAAAACGAAATGTAAAAGTAATAAAATTAAAACGTTGCTTAAAATTAGGAGATTTATAAAGATGATAATGAAAACATTAAGAATTTCCGATAATTCTAATACTAACGTCTTTGCTAATTACTTTAAAAATTTTCAATAAAGTCATGATCTCCTGTAAAACAATTATTTGATTTTGATTTCTTTTGGGTAAAACCTCAACTTTTAGAATTTATGGAAAAATATTGTTTACATTGTGCGAAAAAAAATAATTCAGCTTAAAGCAATTATCGTTCGTACAATTTCTGATATTTTAAGCATTCACGCAAAGAAAATACGTTGATAATTTTAGTTTAATTTTAATTTTCAGAGCCGTTTACGCAACAAAATACGTCGACACGAAACGGTAAAAAGAAGACTGAAGTGGATCATTTAGCGGAGTTACGAAATGAGCCATGGTTCCACGGGCAAATTAGTCGAGCGGAAGCTGAAAAATTGTTGCAGAAAGATGGGGATTTTTTGGTTAGAGAAGCAACCAATACAGAAGGGCAATTTGTGTTGTCTGGTATGCAGGACAGTCATAAAAAGCATCTGTTGCTGATTGATCCTGAAGGAGTGGTAAGTGTGATTCCTATTAATTGAACTGAAAAAAGCTTATCTTTTCTTGTTACGAATTTTGTTTTATATCAACATATGATATAGACTACATATTTTAATTTGTAAATGCGAATATATCAGGCTTCCAAGGTTGTTTTTTTTTTTCAAATATCTTATGGAATAAAGCCCTGTTGGCACAGCTTTTAATCTGCATCTTTAAGGGGAGATTTGAAAGGTCGATAAGCTTGTTTGTTTGTGGAGCACTGGTGGCTTGTGGCAGTTTACTGTGGTGAACCATAACAATAAATAAAGTCTTATACAGGTACAGCTAATATTAATAGGGATATCTGTCCCTCGTCAACTGCATACTGCATAAAATATGCTTCTTATGCTGTTTTTTAAATTCGTATGTTTAGTGCAATTAAACGCTGGCAACTATGTTTATATGAATGGCGACTGCCGGCCTTCAGGTGGTTGCATATTGGATATATGTCCATTGTTGCTGAATTATGACAAGCCGCCTGTTGTGGAGACCTTTTAGCACAGTCTGTATTTAGATAAATATTAGGATTAGGGTTTTTTTTTGCAAATTCCAAAGTGTTCTGGAAATGTCAGGAATGCAACACTCATTCCAATTCGGTAGAGCATCTTAATCACCGTTTTAGTTTTATTACTTTTACAAAGATCTTTCTATTATGTCCGTGTAAAGATTTTAACAATTTTCCTGAGGAGCTTATAGAATGGTGTACAAATTTTTTAGGGAAATTCTAGCAAAATGATTAATTACCCAAAGTTTGTCCATCCAGTGAAGCATTCAGTTAAATTGTATTTCGGTTGGTATATGTTTGTGATATGATTAGTAATTGCGTAACATCTAGTTTTAATTTTGGTTTGTTTGTTGAAAGAGTTTATCAACTTTTGTACACTTATACAATCGAACGCGGCAGCTAACCCTAATTCATTCAGGCTAGCACTATTTCGTCTTGTCTACAAAATATTAACGTTTCAGTGTAGCCCTCGTATAACAGACTTTTGTCGCTTAAATAGTCGTGTCGGCGCGTAAACCTCGTATTTTCAAATTCGTGGACTGCTTGCAGCTGCAGTTACGAACCATTTGTTGTCGACACAGAACTAGAACCCGTTGTTTAACTTGGCTTCTCTACTATTTACTACTTCATCAAAGTTATCGATTGGAATCTTCCACACCAGGATCCTCAATTAGATTGTAGCGGTTTTTTTTTTATTTTAGATTTTAATTGAATTTCCAAAAAATTATTATTGATGAAAAGTTTTTAGAATAGTGTAGTAAACCTTTTTAGGTTAACAATCCTTAGTAAATTTTCTTTTGTTCCAGGTGCGAACAATGGATAGAATGTTCAACAGTGTGAGTCATCTCATCCAGTTTCACTACAAGAACGCGCTCCCAATCATTTCGGCTGAGAGCGCTTTAGTTCTTCGCAACAAAATCACGAGAACGTGAATGAATTTTGGTGAATATAAACTTTTTAAATGTATTTATTTAATGGAAATCAATTGCATTTTACGGCTTTAATTATTAAGTGAACGGAGGATAATAATAATAATTATTAAAATGAATCTTCTTAGCATGATAATCTAGTACAAATTTTATATTTTTTCATCATGTGTGCATGCAATTATTGAAATGTGATTTTAGGGAATAATTATTAGTCAAATATTGTTTTTTTGTTTACATGCTTTTATATTATATATATTTTCGTTTATAAAAACGTGTTTTTAATTACTTATTGAAATAGAAAAACTATTAGGGTAGGAGGTTTTTCGATAATGAGAGGGAATAGGGGGATGATCGTAGTGGATGAACCATCTGTTCAATGTTTCTTAAAATTAATATATCACCGAATTTCGATAGAATAAATGCTATTTTAGCACGGCATTTGATATTGTGTTGTCTACTTTATGAAGTTGTTAAAAAATCTCAAACTATTTCGGTAATTCAACTGCAGTAACCTTGAGAATTGTCAAACGCTTTCAGTTCTTGCGTTAATTGATTTTATACGCATGAAAATGTGACGTAAACCTTGCAATCATCCAAGTCTCTTCAAAACGATTACCAATACGACGAATTAATTATTAACTAATGACACCTTGACTATAAATGGCGCAGGCTCAATATTAAGCGATTAAACTAAACAGGTTGGAAGCTTTCGCACGCGAGGCAACTGAAATTTAATAAAATCTTGATTTGCGGAGAGTATGCTCCGATTACCATTTGAGAAGATATTATTTTGTATTAATATAACTGAAAAAGGACCCAGCAGAAGAATAGGAAATATTGAGTGCAGTTCTACATTAAAAGAAACAAATTTATCGATTGTTCTTTCATTTTAATAGAACCAACATTTTTATATGCAAAATTGAGAAACGTTTATACTGGGAATTTGTGCATAATAGTAGTTTTTTTTTTTTTTTCAAAAAATATAAAATGTATTTTAAGCTCGTTCAACATTAACACAATTTCAAAGCTGCTTTTGATCAACTGAGACTAATATTTTTATATTATTTTCAAGATTGCTCTTCATAACAGCACTTCGGTAACTGTTTTCGCAATCAAATGTTGTCTTTTTCACGCAGTTCTACAAAAAAAATACATGTTTACAGTCACAAATTAGAACCTTGCAAGTCTCTTTACCAATATGTCGAATTTTGAACTAATTAGTTTATGAAACCATGACTATTAGTAGCATATGCTCAACATTAAGCGACAAAGTACAACAAATTTCATGTCACTCAGCTGATTAATTTGCAAATCGATTAAAAATAACTAAATGGCAATTTAGTTGCTTAATGTGCGAATATCTCCGCAACAGATTGTCCAATCTTTGAAAATTGAAAAGCTAGATTTGATATAATAGACAAGTTAATTTGGGAAACTTTTATACTGGGAATTGGTGCATAATAGTAGTTAGTTAAAATAGAAATATGAATTTTCATTTCAAAATTCGAACCTAATACCCAAAGGAAAAAAAAAGTAATTAAAATAGTAGTTATAGTACTTTATTGTCTTGACAGGTTGGAAACCTAATTAAAAGACAATTTATTTAGCGCCGTCACCTGTTATTTGGCTTCTTAAACACGGTATATCGGTTTTTGAATGTAATTAAGTCATTTGTTTCGTAACGAGATTTGCCTCATCTTCAGCTAAAAAAAGAAAAAGGAAAGAAATTGATACCACATCACAAAATAATCAATAACTAAAATGTACTGCTTGAGGCATACTTAAATTAAAATATATAATTGTCTCTTCCAAATCCGGTCATTTCCCACTATTTTAAAAAAAATATAAAATGCATTTTAAGCTGGTTCGACATAACACAATTTCAAAGCAATTAAACGTCTTTTTCAGGCATGTGTAAAAAAAATCATATGTACAATTTTAGAAACCTTATCATTAACTTTTTCAGTTAATTTTTTTTTTGGGTGTTTGGTTCTTATAAGAAAAATTCTTTTTAAACATAAACAATATACATTTTTTATTTCCGTCAAATTATTTAAATAAAGTTTCGTTACTAATTAGTAACTTCTTCAGATTTGAATCAATTCATTTTGACAATATTGTCGGAACCATCTTTGTGAAATAAGTTTTATATATGTAAATGTTTTAATTATAAAGAAAATTGTTTGTGATATTTGATTTGGATATGTTGGTATTTATGTTAAATAGAATAGAAAGAATTGATTCAAACCTGAAGAAGTTACTAATTAGTTTAATATTTTATTTAATTAATTTGATGAAAAGAAAAATGAATATTATTTTTGTTATGAGAATTAAACACCAAAAAAAAAATCAACTGAAAAAATTAGGATTACGGTTCAAGAATAAACAAAGAAAACAAAAACTTGCCATTAACGAAGAAAATAATTAAATTTTCTGTATGAATTTTTTATTTATTCAATTGAATGAGTTTGTGATTGTTTTATCATTTCAAATTTTTCCTTTGTCTTATTTTTTTTTTAACGATAATAATTGTATTGTTTTTATAGGATTTTATTATAGTATAGTTCAAGATCTCGAAACGCCCCATAAAAATGACAACCGTATCGTTTTAATATAAGAACATAATCCTACCCTATCCACTAATTTAATTTCCAAAAAAAAAAGAGTTCATTCACTTAAACCAAGGACATGTTTCGGAGTTCTTTCACTTCATCATCAGCCTTACACATAACTTATGGCTCATGATGGAGGAGTGAGTTTTTTAAGTAAATGTTTCTTTTGTAATTATATTACATACATGTATTACCACTTCTTTAGATAACAATAACTTTAATAAGGGTCTAATCAGACTTGGAATTATCTAGTACAAAGGTTTATTAATATGTAATTAAATCGGAACAGGAACTAAATCATTAGTTTGTAAACGTTTCGGTTTCCTTATCAGCATTCGTCAGGCTACTAAAATAAATATATATTTTTAAATTAATCTGAAACGTTAGCAATAAACGGAATTAATTTGTGTTGATTTTGCTTTTTTACAATACTATTTACTATTGACATATTTCTACTAAATTAAGCATAATTTTCAAAACTATTCTACTTTAAAGCTGTTTTGTTTTAGTTGTAAATTATCACTTTATTACTATTACAACCCCCATTATTATTACTTTCAAATAATCACATCCTGTTACAAGATCGAGAGCCTGTTAAAAATATTTTTTTTTATATACGACGCCCGTTAAAACAAGGAAATCTATGCCTGAATATTTGTTACGAAATCAAAGACTAAGTAAATATTGTAGAAGCTTAATTTGTATTGTGAAAAATACAATAATGTTTCATTGTGATAACGTTCATTCAAATGTCTGTTCCAAATTTATTTTTCGATGTCTTGTCCGATCTTTCTCTGAGGATGATATGACGTCACTTCTCACGCAATTTCTGTAAAATTTTAGGCAGCTTATTTGTGAACAAATATACCTTTTGATTTTTCAATATTATTCCTGTTTTTTAAATATTTTTAAAATTCTACATCATGTATATTTTTAAAAATGTTATGTTCATAGGAATTTTATTGATTTTTATTTAAAAGAAAAATTCAAATTTCGCGCGCAACTGTTACCATTTAACATAACTGTGGTAGTCAAGTTAAATACCAACTTGGACGAGTTCATTTTATTGATTTATTATTTTATAATATGTAGGTATTTCTTTATTTATATTGAATAATTGTTTATATTCACGCTAATTTAAAATTTTATTTAAAAAAAATCCCATAAATAAAATATAGCATCTTTTAGTTTTTTAAAAAGAATATAAATTGATAAAATTAAATAAATAGTATGTTGTGTAGATCGAGTTTGAATTTCGCGCGAAAACGGATATACTATTCAAACAAAAAATTTTCTCCCTGCTATGTGAATTTCACCTTAAAGCACTGTTGTAGTAATAAGGATTTTGGTGTAGTCGTTGGAACGTATATTACAGTGTTGCCAGTCCCACTATTTAAAAAATATATGATTGTCATCTGGAAATTCAGATTTTGATCAACATTATTTTTAACTAATAAATAAATACTGCCAAAATTAATTTCTTTATACAACATACTCAAAAACCAAGTGGAATCATTGTTAGTTGTTAAATATTAAGAGCTAAATAAATATGTGAAAAACTAAGGAGTCGCAAAATTATAAAGAATAAAAAAGCTAAATAAATTACCTAATACAAGTAAAAAATTATGTGTAACAAAAAAAAATTCAAATTTAATATTAAGTTATATTATTTTTATTTAATATATTTCTTGCAGAACTATGTTGAAAACTAATAATTGTGTGGCTCTCGGCAACACTGGTATAATATAATATACCCCGCTTTCCCTTTACCCACTGCCGACTACACTGTACAAATGTACAACTCGTCATTTGATACTGCGCAGTGCTTGTTCGTGTTCTCTTTCGAGTACTCGACCGTATGTCGATCCGCTACGAGAATTTCAATATGGCGGCATTCATTGCTCTATTGTGAGATTGTGCTTTTATAAACGTGTAACCTTAACCCTGTTTATTAGTGATATTCAATAATATAACCTGAAAGACTTTATTAGAGTGGATGGTGATTTAATTTTTTTTAAATATTACCTATTTATTAAATTTCTGTAATATCTCTGTCCGTATACGATACAACATGGCGTCATTCCTTGTTCATTGGTGATTTAATTTTATAAAGGTCTTGATATTCGGCTTAATTAACAATAATTTTTATTGTTTTTTCTTTTCCTTATTTTAAGGGATGTTTATTCTTTTCGTTAATGATAATTTTAATAAATTTTTATCGTAATAAGTTCGCGAAAATCATAAAAAACTATCTTCAAGATGCCTCAGGTGAGTTTACCCCTTTTATTATGAAATTAAAGGCCAGTTTAAAGGTTTATAATTATTTTGTGGTATTTTAAACTCTTTTAAACGTGTACCCTCAATGTGAAGTCAAGGGCGTGGCTCTTGTTCATGTAACATATTATTTCATTTTCCCTTAATATTATTTGTTTACAAGTGTTTTTTTGACTTTTTTTGATATAAGGGCATAGTGTTCCACAGGTTTTTTTATCTCAATGCATTCCTCATGGCTTTAGGTTTCCCCTAAGCCCAAAATTTTGACTTTTTGTGATGTACCCTTTTTAGCAATTTTAAGCTAAAGTTTGTTGTTTTTGTCCGTATTATCCATCCAGAATGTTTATGAGACACTTCTTCACGATTTTATCCAGTTACATAACGTTTCACTTGTCCTTAACAAAGTAAAGTGATAAAATTGTTCGAGAACCTTCTCCATTTGATTTTATCAATTTTTAAAACATTTTTAAGGGGTTGTAATGGGGTAATGTCTTTCAGATGTATATGATCTAAAACAAGTCTACAAATGTGTATTTGGTTTAAATATTAGCGAGAATAGTCTTTATTTATTGTTAGAGTTAAAATTTACGAGAACATAGTTCATTTTGTAGCATATTTTTTCGTAATTACCCCCTAATCGTTAAAAATGTACATAGCACTAAGTACTAATAATTTGATTTATTAAAAAATGTTAAATGTCCATATCAATCTATCCAAAATCTCTCTCCTATCGTTTAAAAAAGTTTAATAACAAAAACAAATTAATATTTACTACCACAAAAGGGGTTGTGTGGGTTCAAAATATGAATATAGTCGAATCATTGAGTAAATCCTAGCCAAACTAAAACAAAAAATAACTGATACAGACAGGAGATGGTTCAGAGTCAGAGAATTCGGGATCAGCTTCAGATAATGACAGCAAAAGTGACAGCTCATCAAATAATTCAGGTTCTGAAAGGTAAGTTAAGATTTTTTTATTCTAGTTCTCATAACCACATAGATCTTCTCAGATCTAACTGACTTTTTTTTGTGACTTTTATTAACCTCCAATGCCAGGTTCTGTACAGGGTGAAATAGATATGCTGTTATATCTAAAGAGTGTATGTCAATCTTAATTAATCTCATGTTTTATGTCGAATTACTTATTTTAAGTAATGCCAAGAACATCAACAGAGTTCAATAATAATGCGGCGGCCCACCTTTAGACTAAAAGGTTCAGTATTAACATGATCTTTAAAATTAGTAGCTAAATCATTTGCCTAATTTGAAAGAGGTACCTGATTTCCCAAGGAAAGATTCTTTGGAACCTTTATTAATTTAAGATTTACGAGCCTTAGCGAAAAATGGATTGCGCTTTCCAAATACCTAATAAAATTCTTATAAATAAGAGCCGTATTAGGTATGTTTTTTTTTTTTAAGGAAAAAACTATTTTAAGGTTCCTTAAAACAATGATTTATGGGGATACCACATTCATGGTTCCATTGCAAGAAATAAAATAACCTGAAGTACTCTAGAAATCATTTTTGAGGTGAACTAATAGTATTTAATATGAATCAACAATTATTTCGTATTTTAACCTTCTGCGTAATATAAACACATTTTACCATTTCACCACAACACTTTTTTTGAATCTCGACGCTCGTTTCGCTAACACTGTTAGCATCCTCACCGTGTTTTGGTCAGTGTTTTTCAATATTCTGAAGTAATGGTTCTTCTGACTATTTGCTGAACATGAAAAGACGGCAAGGGACACAGGACCCTTGATCTCATAAATCGACAAAATTTTCTAATAGATACCAACACATAATTTTACGTTTTTTACTGATGTCAGTATCCTGGCAAGTATGAATGTGTTACCTACCTACATTAGCAGGATTTTCTACAATTAGCTGATAATTCTCTTTGAAATTAATATGACAACAACAATAAGATTTTTTTTACTTTACATAAAGAAAATTAAATAATTTTATTAACTGGCCTGACCAAAATTCTTACTCCTGGGGAAGGAATTATGTCGCACCTTTAGCAAGAACGTGTTTCTTCTGAAAAATGTTGAAAGAAGACTGGAGAAGCCTCAAGAAATTAATTTTTGAAATTGACCAACTAGTAAAGCAAATTAAGTACCTAGAATTTGTTCTGTATTATAAAATAAAAATATCCTATCGTTTTAATTACGTCTATAGGTACCTAAACATCTGTGTTTTTTTTTCCAACAACTTCTAATTTATTTAATTATATCCCTATTTTCTATCTTGGGATTTTCAGTTCATTAAAATAACCAAACAAATTTTTGTTCAAAAATTAAAATACCTATTCTTTCTATCTACCAAGCTTTCGAATATTATTTATCTTATCATTTAAAAGTAGATACGTTGGTATACTATTTTTATTGAATATTCTATTTCGTTGTTCAAAATAAAGACAAAACTAGCTCCGCTTCAAAAAGATTTCATTTAATAACGAATCCCAAATATTGCTCATATATCCAACCGTTAGGACAGTATTACATTAACATGTAAAATAATAAAATGTAATTATTTATAGTATAACATTGGCTATGCCTTCATTTAAGAAAAATTCTCTAGTAGTGAAGCCATTAATATTTTCTGACGTATAAGGCACTATATTAATGTTTCTTATGAAGTTTTGTTTCAATTCTATTTGCTAAAACAACCCTGGTAAAAAAAGCATGAAAATTTAACTGTTACTAAATATAAATCATGAAAAATAAATATAGATACTTTCACGTTAAGGTAGTCGTTTTATTTTGTAACCCAAAACGAATTATTTTTGAAATTCAGCGGTTCCGGATCGTCTTCGTCAGGGTCTGGTTCGGATAGTGGTGGAGAAAATGGTTCGGATAATGATACTTCAAAAAATGACGATACAAATCAAGACACAATGTTCTCCAGTCCAAATAGTCCCAGCACATCAACAGATATTCGAAAACGAAAATCAGAATCGTCGAAAGAGGTGGGTATTTAAGTTCGGTAAAAAGAATTTTGAGTTTAACCTAAAGGTGACGTTTTATCTGAAAAACACCGAAAAAAAAATTCATAACACGTGGTTTTGTCATGATATGGTTTATAGTTGCTATAACGTGTTGGGGCCTATTTTTTCCCTAAATGAGCGTTTTCGGTCTTCTGTATTTACAGGGTGTCCTAGAAGTCGACGATAAAACTCTGAAGGGGGAAATTGAATTGAAAAGTTATTTTAGTTTTTGTATTTCTCTAATTAATCGAATTGGATATCCACATCTATGCTTATTTTGATTCCAAATGACTTCTCCCCTTAGAGTTGATCGTCGACTTCTGGGCCCCCCTGCATATAAAGTCAGAAGCAATTAAAAAATTAATATGCAGCTTTTCTCTGAGTAATAATTATATTGTACCATATATATTATATGAAAAGGTTACTGAAAATTTTGATAAATTAAGAAATTCCTATAAGAATATTATTCTTTCGTCATATCGTGATTTTGAAGAAAGTTCTGTATCTAAAACCAAAAGAATTACTGTGATCTTATCAATTTTAAATTTATCTATTTATTATTTATTAACTTACGTCAGTAATTAATGCGAAAATTTGAAAACAATTTTAATCTAAATTAGCCTTGTAAACCGATATGTAATTAAATACTGGTTAATTTTTTTTGTTCTGAAATGTTAAGATTAATTTGTTCGGTTTTGACAATATTATTTCCTGTTTAGTTGCAATTTGTGTAAAATTAACATTGAAATAACTTGTCTATCTGAATTTGATGAAATTGCAAATAGGTACTATAATTTTTAGTTTTAGAGAAATTGCTAATTCGCATCTAAGGACTGCTGCTCGGATCGTGTGTAGATTCAGAAGCACAAATTTTCAAATTCGCATTCACATTCAACGCAATATCTAATACTCAATTCTTAGATATACATTTCAGGGCTAAATTTTCTAAAATCACGAAATTTCTCAAATGAATTAAACCAATCAATCAAAATGCACGAATCTATTTTAGGAAGACAGTGAGAGTCAAGAAATTCGACGTTCTGGACGGTCAAGAAGGGAATCAGATGGAAAAGAAACAAGTAAACCCAAATCAGATGATTGGAAATATAATGATGCAAGCTCTTCATCCGAATCTGAGGATGAATATCGCGAGAAGCCACCTCCGAGTAAAAGAGTAGGTGCTAGAGCAAAAGCAACACCAGTATTGAAGAAAAAACCTAGCACGAGATCTACGAGATACCACAGTAGTGACGAGTCTAGTTATGCGGATTCTGAGGAAGATAACAGACGAGCTGTGGCTAGAAGAGCAACTACAACAGTCAGTTATAAAGAAGATAGTGAAGACAAAACTGATTCTGAAGATTTACTTGAAGTTGATCAAACTGAGCCTGTTGAACCTGTGATAGAAGAAAAATGTGAAACTATTGAAAGGATTTTGGCACAGCGAAAGGGGAAAAAAGGAGGTAAGCAATTGTTTAATAAAAATAAAAACTTAATTGATAGTTCTAGTACTTAAATATCGATGAAACGACATGACGGTCATCTAATTAGAAAGCGCAACATTTTCAGTTAATGGATTTGGTGTATCCCAGGGCTATTGCCTGAGGCCATTAAGTTTAAGACACATTTTCTCCTGAATAGTCTTAGACTCTTGACTTAGTTTTTTATATCAGGACATTCAAATAAGTTTATTGGGACGCTAAATGCGTATGGTGTATAATATGTTTTTTGAAAGTACATTATTTTACATTTTCCAGTATTATTTTGTAGTATTTGGTTTATATTTATTTTTAGTTACCGGAAATATTACGACTGTATATTATGTAGAAGAAAATGGTGATCCTAATGAAGGTTTTGATGCAAACGATGAAGATAATGCTGAAGATCAGTATTTAATTAAATGGAAAGATTGGGCCCATATTCATAATACTTGGGAGTCAGAAGATAGTCTGAAAGAACAAAAAGTTAAAGGTCTAAAGAAGTTAGAAAATTTTATTAAAAAAGAAGTTGAAATAGGTCAGTGGCGGAGATATGCGACTCCAGAAGATGTGGAATATTATGAATGCCAATTAGAGTTGTCACAAGAATTATTGAAAAGTTATAATAATGTTGAACGTATAATTGCGAAGTATAATAAACCTGATGGTGGAACTGATTTTTATGTGAAATGGGAAAGTTTACCTTATGCAGATTCAACCTGGGAGGATTCAGCATTAATACAGAGGAAATGGCCACAAAAAATTGATGAATTTCAAGAGAGGGAACAATCTTCAAAAACACCGACTAGGCACTGTAAAGTTTTGAAATATAGACCAAAATTCCACGAGGTTAAAAGTCAACCGGAATATATGACTGGGAGAGAGCAGGTATGTGAATCAATCGTATGGGTAATAGATAAAATTGAACGTAACTTGCGAATCTTATCCTACGCGAGTTTGGGTTACTCTATGGGCTAAAACAGTTTTTGATATTTTTGTAGACTTTGGTTCTAAGAGACTACCAGATCCATGGTTTAAATTGGATGATCCATTCATGGTCCAAAGAGAATTCTGTGATATTAGCTGATGAAATGGGATTAGGTAAAACCATTCAGACGATCTGTTTCTTGAACTATCTTTTTAACGCACATCACTTACATGGTCCGTTTCTGTGTGTGATACCGTTATCTACAATGACTTCATGGCAAAGAGAATTTGCACAATGGGCACCTGATATGAACTTCGTAACGTATTTGGGAGATGTACAATCCAGAGAAATCGTAAGGTTTTTTTTTCTTTAAATTTGGACTATTTATGATAATTTTAATGTTATAGATACGTCAATATGAATGGTGTTACGAAGGATCCAAAAGACTAAAATTTAACGCGATACTTACAACTTATGAAATAGTTCTTAAAGATAAAGCATTTTTGGGAAGTCTCAGCTGGGCTGCACTGCTGGTCGATGAAGCACATAGATTAAAAAATGATGATTCACTTTTGTACAAAGCACTTATGGAATTCGATACTAATCATAGGTTACTTATTACTGGTACACCTCTTCAAAATAGTTTAAAGGAACTTTGGGCTCTTCTACACTTCATCATGCCGCAAAAGTACGTAAATTAAAATAGTTTTAATTGTTGAAAAAAATCAAACGTCTATTGTTCTAGATTCCAAACATGGGAGGAGTTTGAAAAAGATCACGAGCATGCTTCATCCAGAGGTTACAATAAATTACATAAACAACTTGAACCATTTATTCTTCGTAGAGTGAAGAAAGATGTTGAGAAATCATTGCCAGCAAAAGTTGAGCAAATTTTGCGAGTAGAGATGACTACAATACAAAAACAGTATTACAAATGGATTTTAACGAAAAACTACAACGCGTTACGGAGAGGTGTTAAAGGTTCTTCCACAACATTTTTAAATATCGTTATTGAACTTAAAAAATGTTGTAACCATGCATTTTTGACTAAACCTCAGGACTATGAAAGCCAAAACTCTCAACAAGATCACTTACAAATGTTGCTGCGTGGTTCGGGAAAACTAGTGCTTTTAGATAAATTATTGACTAGATTGAGAGAAACTGGACATAGAGTCCTGATATTTTCTCAAATGGTTCGAATGTTAGATCTTTTAGCAGAATATTTACAATTACGCCATTTTCCTTTCCAAAGATTAGATGGAGGTATTAAAGGAGAACTTAGAAAGCAAGCTTTAGATCACTTTAACGCTGACGGATCTCAGGATTTCTGTTTTCTCCTCTCCACCCGAGCAGGAGGATTGGGTATTAATTTGGCTACTGCAGATACAGTTATCATATTCGATTCCGACTGGAATCCTCAAAATGATCTTCAGGCTCAAGCAAGAGCTCATCGAATTGGTCAAAAGAACCAAGTTAACATTTATCGGTTAGTCACTGCAAAATCAGTGGAAGAAGAAATTGTAGAACGTGCAAAACAAAAGATGGTTTTGGATCACTTAGTTATCCAAAGAATGGACACAACGGGAAGAACTGTTTTAGATAAGAAAGGTTCATCGAATAATACTCCGTTTAATAAGGAAGATCTCACAGCTATTTTAAAATTTGGTGCTGAAGAATTGTTTAAGGACGAGGAAGATGAGGAAGAACCAATTTGTGATATAGACGAAATTCTTCGACGAGCTGAAACGAGAGATGAAGCACCTACAATGGTTGGAGATGAATTATTATCTGCGTTTAAAGTAGCTAGTTTCGCAGCGTTCGATGAAGAAGCAGAACCATCACCAATTAATAATACTGAACCTGATGATGAGAGTAAAGACTGGGATGAAATTATTCCCGAAAGATTACGGAAAAAGGCGGAAGAGGAAGAAAAATCGAAAGAAATGGAAGATTTATATTTACCACCACGAAGTCGGAAGACTTTACAACAAATTAATCAATCAGAAAGTGATGGTGAGGAAGGAAAAGGTAAGAAGAAACAAAAGAAAGACGCAGATGAATCTGGAGCATCTAGTCTGGACGGTGAGGAAACTGATGAGGAGAGACCTAAAAGACGTGGAAGACCACCAGCTAGTAATCGAGAGAAAATCAAGAATTTTACTGATGTTGAGGTAAATTATATCTTGGATTATTTTGATATGGTATTTTATTTGTTTTATTTTTTGCAGATACGAAGGTTCGTGAAGAGCTATAAAAAATTCAGTGCGCCGCTAAAACGATTAGAAGCCATTGCTTGTGATGCAGAATTGCAAGAAAAGCCTCTTGCAGAGTTACGTAAGTTGGGTGAATTACTTCGCGAGCGATGTAAGGCATATATGAACGAGCAATCTAAAGAAAACAACGATGGCAATAATCAGGAAGAACCAAAAGGTCGGAAAAGATTACGTGGACCTTCTTTTAAACTAGGTGGAGTTTCGGTTAACGCAAAAACAATGATGACTTGTGAAGAAGAATTGGCACCTCTTGATGAAATACTTCCGGTTGACGAGGCAGAACGGACTAAATGGAGTTTTGACGTTAAAACTAAGCCTGCACATTTTGACGTTGATTGGGGCGCAGTTGAAGATTCCAAGTTACTTAAAGGAATATATATTTACGGCATGGGATCGTGGGAACAGATAAAACTTGACCCGAATATTGGAATTCGTGAGAAAATCCTTCTTAATGAAGATAAGAAACCACAAGCAAAACATCTGCAGTCGCGAGCTGAGTATCTTCTAAAATTATTGAAAAAGCAACAGGATCAAAAGAGAGGTGTGACTAAACCAAAAAGGCAGCGAAAAACTAAAGAGGCTAAAGCATTAACCAAAGAAATTATTGAAAATGACGATATAAGTTCTAACGATGAAAATACCCAAAATAGTATAACAAATAACGGTGGCTCATCACAGAAGAAAATAATTAAAGCATCTGGAAAAGCTGATGATATTAATTCTGTAGGTAAACATTCACCGGAAAAGAAAGAAAAGAAGAAAGATCGGAAAAAGGAGAAAAAAACAACAGGACCAATGCATTTTACAGCAAACAACGAACCGAGAGCTGTGAACGTACTTGGTGATTTAGATCCAGCTATATTCGAAGAATGTAAAGAGAAGATGAGGCCTGTGAAGAAAGCACTGAAAGCTCTTGATAATCCAGATCAATCGCTGTCAGTGCAAGAGCAAGTACAACATACACGAGAATGTTTACTGCAAATTGGTGAACAAATCAATAAATGCCTTGCCCAATATTCTGATCTTGAAAAAATCAAGGAATGGCGAAGGTATGTTGGTAATATCATGTAATTGTGTGTAGATAATCTATTAATAATTATTTTTTTGCAGTAATTTGTGGTATTTTGTATCGAAGTTTACAGAGTATGATTCAAAGAAATTATATAAATTGTATAAAAAGGCTTGCAAAAAATCTGACAAAGAGAGTGGAAAGACTGATAAATCTGTAAGTTGAGATGATTCTTGTTAAGTTTACCTTGATCTTATTTATATATTTACTTTAGGACACTGGTGCTTCGACTAGTAAAGAAAAGAGTTCCTCAAAACATGACAAAGAAGATAAAGAACATCACAGCCATAAACGGAAACATGAAAGCGATGGGGAAGACAAAGAATCTAAGAAACACGATAGGTAAATTTAATTAATAAATAATTATAATACCGATTACATTGAGACATTTACAGGAAAGAGAGGCGGGAAAAGAGTCAAGAAAAGGATAGGAAACGGCGATTAGAAGAAGAGGAAGAAGAAGGGGAATACCGTTACAATCGTCACAGAAAACCGTCTGGATTCCGACATCAAAATCCACATCCGGAACATGAGCGATGGATGCAAAATGGGCCGTCACGGGAAAGATTTCCGCCTGACCATAAGAGACCCTATGAATATCCAAGAGCAATGCCAGGGTACCATAGAGAAAGAGAGTATCCTCGACCTGATAAAAGGTACAATTCTTAACTACAATACGAACTATCAGCTACTGCTGGGTGATGATCATCCTAATTAAGGTTGTCATTTGAAACAGAGGTGGGATATTTGTTCGAAAAATAGCCTGGATTTAATAGTGTATTAACCCTACACTGCTCACGCTTATATACGGGAACGTGTAGCGAGTGATGATGTCAGGAGCTTGCCTTGCACGAACGCCACGCGAATTTTAGTAAAATTATTGTATAGGTACGATTTGCACTAAAAATCGAATTTCTTGAATTGCAGGTCGCCTGAAGGTAAAGGCGAATGGCGGCAATTTCAAAGAGTTCGCGAGTTGGCGCCAATGGGCCCCAGGCCGCTTTTCCCGTACGGGGTGAATTATCCCGCCACTGCACCTCCAATGTACACACCAGACCGATATTCTCCAGGCGAGTGGAGACCTCCAGAAAGAGATTATAGGGATTATCGTAATAGAACACAATAAATGTGTTATTTAAATAATGGAGGTAAAATTTAATTTTAAGGAGAGTTCGACGTTTAATTTTATTTTATTTTGCCGCAACGCAATTGTACCATAGTCGTTATTATATATAATTTGATGATTTGGGGGCGTTGTAAATGTGAAAAAATATTGTACAAAAATTTATTTATAATACTTCTTCTATTGTATAATAAAGTTCTGATAAGTAAAAAACCTATTAAAATACGTAGGAAATAATATACTTTTACAAATTAAATTTATGTTTTATTTTCCATTGCATATTGAAGCATTTTCACAATTTACTAATTGTTTTATTAGGTTTTTTTTTGGATTTTTGTTTATATATTATTAGGACAGTGATATGCCGCAAATCTCTATTATCAATATATAGAAAAAGGCCTACTGTAATGTATAATACAACTTTTTAATGTAAATAAACGTATGTTTTGATAACTTTTGGTTTTTCTTAAAAATAGAAACGCGATTTGCCGCTGGACAATAGTTTGGAGATTTAAATCATCTGGTTCAAGCCTGTTCAACCCAAACTATTTGAAGGGACTATAAAACTGATGTTCATGCAAATGTAGGTAATATTTTTGCATCACCATAGAACAAAATTTAATCCTGAAAATAGCAGGAATCTTGTACAGCGTAGTTGACGGAAGGATAACATGAAGTAAAATGGTAGGGTGAGAAGTTTGCGACCTAATATAGAAATGGTACCTGTAATTATTGGTTGGTATGCTATAACACTGTCCCTGCGTGTATTTCAAGTATTGACCAGTGATGTTTTCACTATACTGAAGGTAATCAATTAGTCCAGGGGCTACTTATTTTCCCAGTCAGCAAGCATTAATAGAATTGTTCGGTTTGTAATTCCAAGCAAAATTCCTATATATTTAGGGGGGATTTTTTGATAGATTGATGTCCAATCTAATATATAAGATAATTTTCGCAGGCCTGAAAATTTATCAGATGATGGCCTATATTATAATAACAGCTTAAAATACAATATTCCCCCTACCTGGCATCTTGAGTTTGGCGAGGCCTTCGTGGTTGTAAATGTCAGCCAGACGTGTATTTTCTATAAAAATATAGTATAATCTATCTATGACAAATTTTCAAACCCGGATAAATAAGAGCAAACATTTTCTATTTTTCCCATTTGGAAGTTGCCCAAATTTTTTGTTTGTTATGCAAAAATACGTTGGTACCTTACTACCCTAGATATATCTGATATAATTAAATTTTTCCTGTTAATACTAATTAATGCAAACATTCTACGCAAATAATTGCAGAAACACGAAATTTGTGTTTTCCGCATATTTATGGTATTATGTGGGCATAGTATAAAAAATTGTCGCATTGTATACCATTAAGCAATTCAAGCCTTGACCATTAAAATATGCCATGGTGGCTATAAAACAGTTTTATTGGACAGATTCACGGAAATAAATGCCAACCGAAATTACTGTTCTAAAAATCATTGTCGTATGTCTTATATTGTATAAGTGGGTATAAACTCTGTGTGTTTGGTAAAAATCAATCATACTGCAGAAGTATCCTTTCAATTGCATATCGAAACAGAATTTTCGTGTCTGATTAATGATTATTAGACCGACTTTATCTATTTTTTTATACCTAATAAATAGGTAATACCGAAACAATAAATTTTGTAATATATTATCGAGCTATAAAAACTAAATTACATAAGCAAAGATATGTATCTTTGATGAAATATCAATAAAAAAACTATAAACAATAACATAACTATCGAAAAATAAAAATTATTGTAAACAATAACAACAATACACCTATGTAAGTACCTATGGGAAACAATTGTTTGGTGTTTTTGCTGGTAAAACCGTGGCGAATTTGAACTTTGGATATGCTGGATAGACTCATAATTCGATTTTTATAATACGAGGATATTATAACACAGTAACGGTGTACGCCAAATATATTTATAACTAACTTAGTTATATATTTGGTGTACGCACGAGGACTATCAAAAGTAAACTTATTTTATTTCTAATTTGGGAGTAAAATGATTAATCCCAAGTTTCAACTTTACACAAAAAATATGTAATAAAACGAAGCTAGCATGCGTCAACTCCACAACATTAGTTCAAGTGAAACATGTTTCGAAAGTTGAAACTTTTATCATCAGTCACATACATAATTTACAAAAGTAAAGTCTGGTGTGCGAAAAACTGTTGCAAAAAATATTCTTTGAAATTGTACAACAACGTTGAACCTGCCAAAGGAGATACGCTACTGTAATAATAAGACATCGCATTTTTCTCTAATATGTATATGACGCAAAATTTAACAACCTCAATGGAAAATAATATCATGACAAAATTTATGACCATTATCTTTATGGGTATTAAGACATTTCCTACATAAATTGTTTAGCTAGGTATTACAACATGTTACCTATATCAGGATGTTTTTATTTTATTTTTTTAATTAATTTAAAATTATTTTCTTAATAATAACAACACTAGTTAGCGAAATACTAAGAATTGAAATAGTAGTTGCAAGCCAATGACCGCATCTAACTTGTTTGAAATTGCTAAACATAATATCAAATCTCTATATTGTATTAATATAATGTCCCAGTTAACATTAAATTATTATATTTAATAAAGAGGTAGGTAATCTATAAAAATATACCTATTATTCGATGTGTCAATTATTTCTTAATTAAATTATTAGTTTTGCAATAATACACGTAGGTAGCTATAGATATATAAGATGATAAGGTTTAAAATAATCCCGATTTCGTGTTTTTCTTCTCATTTTCTGTATTTATTTTCTTATGTAAAAGATATTATGCTACAGGTGAGGTGAATCATACAATGTTTCTGAGATAATACTGAGAAGGTGCAAAGAAATAGACGCCATCAATCAAATTTATTGTTTTATTGACTTTTATTATCAGAAAGATGATACACGCTATATACAGTGCTAATTAGAGTATATTACATCCAGTGGCTTCGGTATATAATTTTCTACTTTCATCCAGGTTGCCCCTCAAGACATTGTTCAGGAGTTTACCAATTTTTTATTATTTTCATTCGATTGCGCAGGCCGCGAATGGGTCTGAAATTACTCAGGAAGAAATATTGAGACCCCAATCGTGTTCTTTATTTTTATTAACGATTGTCTAGTAGTTTTTGCTAAGCAACCAATCTAAAATTGTACTTGTGTTGAAGATTGGAGAAATTCTTGTGTACTTATAAATTCCGATGCACCAAATAGTTTTGTAGCAATCAAGATTTAAAAATAAACTGGTAATCTTCAATTTTATCCTCCCGTTTTGTAAAGCAACATACAATAACAAGCAATTATTAATAATTAACTTTTACTAGAATTAAATTATTTTATTACAACATCTAATAATTGTTGCACATTTTAGCAAATCAAAATATCGGGGTCATATTATTATTCCTTGTAAAATAATAATATATTTTTAAATTTTGTTCTTATTTTAATTAGGTCAATACATTAAATGTGTTAAATATATTATTATTACACAATATCCAAATACTTGCTTACTGTACATGTTATGTTTGTTGCATAGATAGTTATTTATTATTATAGTAGAGATTTTGAAAATACGCTCTTTTTGCAAAATGTGCGTAACTTATTGCACATGAGAATACCTACTCGTATGAAGATGAAGAATAATTTAATAGACATTACTTGCAAACTTCATTATATCTCGAGATGAATCTGGGCTGTTACCATTATCATTTGATCATCAATATTAAGGGTGAAATATAGATTCACATTGGATAAATTCAAATAAACTGTCCGTATTTTTAAGAGGTTGATCAATGTAACAATCACTACACAAAGTTCTAGTCACAATGTGGTTTGTCACCTCTAGTTACTTACCTTTACATAAGCCCAAGCTTTTCTCAGTTTAATTAAAACATATATACGAAATTGAGAAATGACTGGCAGAATCTGAGATTACTGGAACGAACAGATAACGTTTAACATCGACGAGGTGAATATTGGAGTAATGATTACAATGCTATTAAACAATTAGTTTTCTCCAACAGTTATTGAGAGGCTTTTTTGACGATATTTATATAAATCAAATAACAAAAATAGCAAGGTTGCAGTGATGTTGATGTCGCTTGTAGTGTTTTTTATGCTAGGTTGGGCGATGTGATTTCTGCATCAGTACCGGTTTCATATGCAAGAAACTGCAAATATCCGCCTTGGTTCTCGAGTGATGTTTTAATTTTTAATTAAAGTCTAGGCTCTGGAGGAAATATAAAACTTCTGGTGATCCTCACTTTCTGAATGAGTTTCGAGTTTTGCGTCAGAGTATTAAAACTGAAGTGAACTCTTCATACAGAGTTTACTTGGGTGATGCTGAGCGTAGACTTAATGGTGACCCTAAGACTTTCTGGTCATTTATAAATTCTCGTAAAAGTTTTGGACGTTTACCTAGAGATATGTATTATAATGGCGATAATATTAAAGATCAGCAAGAACTTGTGGATAGATTTGCTCAATATTTCAATGAATCCTATGTCAATTCCCAAATTTTTGACATTGAAAGTGTGAGTGAGGCTCTGAATGTGTCCTTTTTGTCTGATTGTGGAGTTACTGAATCTGAAGTTTACGGAGCTCTTAGAAGGCTCAAAGGTAAACCAACAGCAGGTCCGGATGGTATACCATCCTTTTTGGCTCGTGATTGTGCTGCGGTATTGGCTGGGCCATTGTGTACACTATTCAACCTTGCCTTACGATCAACTAATTTTCCTGCGTTTTGGTAGTTTTCAAGGGTGACGCCGGTTTTTCAAAAGGGAGATAAGCATGATGTAGGAAATTATCGTCCTATATCAATTCAATCATGTTTTGCGAAAGTGTTTCAGTTTTTACTACATGATATTATAATGTGTCATGTTAGACGACAGATCTCAACTGTGCAGCATGGTTTCTTCCCGGGTCGTTCTACATCTACCAATTTATTGGTTTTAACACAGTTTCTGAGTGAACAACTTGATAATGAAGGTCAGGTTGATGTTATCTATACTGACTTTTCCAAGGCCTTTGACAGACTTGATCATGGTGTCTTAATGGCTAAATTGTGTCGTTTTGGTCTATCCAATGGCTTGCTCCTTCTTTTGGATTCATATTTAAATGGTCGTTATCAATATGTTGAGTATAGAGGGTTCAGGTCTGTCAATTTTTTAGTGACCTCAGGAGTCCCCCAGGGTTCTGTGTTGGGGGCATTGTTGTTTTTGTGCTTTATTGATGATATTTCCAGTGGCTTGACTAGTAGTTCGCTCTTGTATGCCGATCACTTCAAGATATACTCGGTCATTGATAGTGAGCATGATTGCTCTGTTATTCAGGAAGACCTTAACAAGATTTATGAGTGGTGCGTTCGCAACAATCTTTATTTGAATATTGAAAAATGTTTTTCAGTTTCTTATACACGCAGATTAAAGCCTATAACGTATTTGTATTTCATTCACGATTCTCCATTGGTTGTTTGTGATCGTATTAAAGATTTGGGGATTTTCTTTGATAGCAAACTAAACTTTATTGAACATTATAATTATATGATTTCAGCTTCGTATCAGTCTCTGGGTTTTGTAATGCGTAACGCGAGGGATCTTAGGTCTCCTCAAACACTTGTTGCGTTATTCAATGCATTTGTTAGGGCTAAGTTGGAGTATGCCTCAGTTGTGTGCAGTCCTACATATGAATTTCATTCGGCGAGTATGGAACGTGTTCATCGTCGTTTCGCTAAGTTTCTGTGGTTTCGTAGCGATGGAGTTTATCCAGTCATTGGATTTCCACATGATACGCTCCTAAATCGTTTTAATTTGACATCTTTAAGTACCCGTAGGGAATGTTCTGCTATTATCTTACTGTACAAAATTATTAATGGAGATATTGATTGTCCGGAGCTGTTAGAATGGCTTCCATTTTATGTCCCTAATTTGCGCACACGTAATAATAATACTGTTTTTCACTTGTCAAGAGCGCACACTAATTTGTTGTTGCGTTCTCCTTTGTTCGTAATGTGTAATATTTGTAACCGTATGTCTAATGATTTTGATATATTTAAATCAAATTTGTCATGTATAAAACGTTTATTTTTTAAATAATTAGTTTAAGTTATTAATTAGTTATTAATTAGTTATTATTGTTATTTTCATATTATTGTTATATTTGTAATTTTTACCTGCCCTTTAATTGGATATTTTTCTGTCTGGGCAGTTGTATCTTAAATAAATAAAAGACTATGTTGCATATAAGACGAAACGAAAGCATTGTCTTTATAAACAAAAGACTATGGATAAATAAACTTGGGACCTAGATATTATGAGTCCGCTACTGTTCAATATGAGCGTTTTATTCAGACAACGTTGCCGGTTTAAAAAGTTTTTTCCGTAAAAACAAGTTTTTCACTATCGCATATATAACAGCAAAATAAACCGGATTAATTTTACGTGACCTTTGAAGTGGGATCTCCCAAAACTAGCTTTCCTCCTGTTCGATGATTTATGAATTTATTTTGAAGAAATCTACACGTAATATTTACGATATCGTGATTAAAATATATAAATAATATAATATAAAAAAAATAAAATAAAACAATAAGCGCAATGATGGCCGGCTACTCAACAGGGATATTCGCATTTGCAGGGCGTACGTGATCTTATGCTCGTAAGCTTATTTAAATGAGAATGTCTGTATAAAACGTTGCCGCATGTATAAGGTTTCATTAACCTTTAGCGTATCAATACTTAATAACGCCTGACAATCTTGGAATTCAATACTACACTACCTAGGTACGTTGGCATCCCCAAATGTGTCAAATAAAATATGATAAATTTAATTACTTATATAATATTTAAAACAGGAAATAGTCGTTATTAGATTTTTGTTCATACATTTTTGAGATTTCTATCGATACTGTTGCAATGTAGAAATTGTGTGACATCATATTTATAGGTACCTATACAGACAGGTACACAATTAGAGATTTTATATTAAATTATTTTTGTACTTGGACCCAAAATACCTACCAATATTTACGAATAAAATCAATGCAAAAATAGTAGCGTTTTTAAAAAGGAGTAATTTTTTCATACTTCTTAAACTTATCCGAAATTTTGAATAATTTTTCATTGGTTTTATAGAGTATAACCTAACACATTAACCATAAAAAAATTGGCGTTCGAAAAGTTGAAAAATAAATAAAAAAATTTCAAAATGTACATGATTAATTTATGGTGTGGTTTACTACATTTTACTTAATATTCAATTATGAAAGATTACAAAATGTGTTTAGTATTTTTATTATTTTCCTTTTGCTCAGTTTTTGCAAAATTTTCCTGACCCACATGAACTTTATTCCTATTAAATTAAATTCCTAATAATAATTATTAAATGTGGTTCTGATGACAAGACTAAGGTACAAAATAATCGGATTTTCCCGCGTCATAATCCAACTGTTCTTATCTAAGATTATTGAAGATTTACATTATATTAAAAGAAAAAAGGTAAAAATCATTTGAAATATTAAAAAGTACCTATATTTTTAATTTTTTGCACACGATAGGAAGCATATATAGCTTCTCATAAATTTGCGGTAACGGTGTCACAATAATTATTATTGTTATGCATTTACCACGTGAGAACATTTGCTGCCAACCTACTTTTTCTTGCAATGCATACGCATACAGGTAGTTGAAGGATAAAAGGAAAGGACATTTAATATTTTATTTATATAATAAGCGTCCTACAGAATATAAACTACATTGCTTAAAATATATTGTATATAGATCATGAACAAGAAGAAGTCAATATTAACATTTAAATACGAGGCATGTTTTTTAAGTAAGTACCGTTTTGGAATTAAAAAAAGACGTGCAAAGATATCGCAATAATTTTATTTTTACATGAAAGCCTGTACCTTAATCTACTTTTCTACATAATTTCCGTGAATATTGAGGCACTTGTCATAACGTGACACCAGTTTTTGAATACCCTCCTCATAAAATTCTGCCGCCTGACTTGTTTGTTCCAAAAATGTTGACGGATTTGCACAAAACCCAACGTTTAGGCAGTGCATTGACTTTCCTTGAGCGGTACCACAATGAAGGTGAAGATTTTTTAGACCAAATTGTTACTGGTGACGAAACATGGGTGGCCTACGTCACACCAGAATCGAAACAACAATCCTTGGAATGGCGATATTCATCATCACCCAAAAGAGTGAAGTTTAAGCAAACAATTTCTACCCGGAAAATCATGTGCACAGTTTTTTGGGACAGAAAAGGAGTATTGCTAGTGGAGTTTCTGCCTCGTAATGAGACAATCAATGCAGCGTCAGGCGGCAGAATTTTATTAGGAGGGTATTCAAAAACTGGTGCCACGTTATGACAAGTGCCTCAATATTCACGGAAATTATGTAGAAAAGTAGATTAAGGTACAGGCTTTCATGTAAAAATAAAATTATTGCGATATCTTTGCACGTCTTTTTTTAATTCCAAAACGGTACTTACTTAAAAAACATGCCTCGTACATAGATAAGGTGAGATTATTTTGCGTCATCATTGGAGTTTACGAGGGTTGTACAAGAATAAACACTGTTCTGAGTATATGTTCGTAGTAATTCCAATACGGTTTACAATCACGTTGCTTTAGCGTATTTCAAGAGAAATAATTCCACCTCGTTTTTGAAAAAAGTGCTCCAAATTTGTAAATGTTTACTGTTTATTTAAATGGTACAAATTTGGACGGCTTGTACTTATAGGTACTGAATGTGTTATGATTTGAAATGTTACACCATTTAAGTAAATCAATAACATTCTGTTTATTTAATATATTTGTTAAATATGCGTAATATTTGTTGTCAGAACGTTTTCTCTAATTTGTAGTAATTGTATTGTTTGCACAATTTTCCACTGACGATATCTATATTGACTTACGTCGTGTCTAGACTAAATTGAAAAGCCTTAGTAAACACAAAAAGACTCCTTAAAGGGATTAATCACTAAAAATTGGTTATTTGTTTTATCATTTGAAACACTTTGACAGTCTACAGCCTCTGCAATATTTGGATACTGTTTGGTGTTCAATATTTTTACTGGTTTTGCAAAAAAATGCCCCGTGCATTGAAACAACATCGCTTGCCAAATATATTTTATTTAATATTTATTCCAATAATCGTACGTTTCGCAGCTTTATTTACCACCACTTTGTCAACGCTTATAAAGAAACCTGCGAAACAATGCTCTATTTTAATTGAGTTCTTTACAGAACCTTGTCCTAGAACAAACGATTATTGAAGCACCAAGGATAAATAACTTTATAAAAAAAAATTTGGTTTTAAAATAGTTTTTCATTGACCCCGCAAAAAATCCTGTCAACGCTACTGCATCCCGAAATATTAGGTAATACCTCATCATACCTTACTTCATAAGGTCATTGGCGTTCGTGCATGTCTAGTATATTGTCTGAGTTGAACCTAATGAGCTAATTGTTGCGGCAAACACTTTCGGTGTGATTTACATGCATACGTTTAAGATCAGCTGGCTGATTATAACAGCAATCCGTTTATTGATTATATAGCTTTATACAATATTTATTTAATACTAGCGCAACCTTCAATTATAGGTAACAGTGGCTATTTTATGACAACATAAACTCATAAAAATATTTTATGACTATTCCTTGTTCCGAGAGCTATTTAAAAACATGTGTACAGTTATATTAAATACAGCAAGATAGTAAAAATAAAACCGTAAATTCAAACTCAATTAGTCCTAATTATTTAGATACATATTTTGCTAAAAAAATTTAGCGATTTTGATTTTATATAGCAAATCACATATTTCTTTAGATTATTTTTAATAATAATTACATAATTGAAAATCTTATAGTGCCTAGCTGGCACAATCAGAATTTTTTTTAAAAGAAGGTGAAACTGGATCAACATACTGGTTATGGTTAGTTGCCTGGTTGAGCCTTGTAATGTGCGATGTAAGATTTTTGATCGTATTTCAAAAACTAGCCATAAGTTTTTTTTTTTAATTTTAAATAAAAAATCGACGACCCAATTCTTTGGAGAATAACATTCAAAGAATCATTGATACTTTACAACTGTATGCCATCATAAACCAGTTTACAAAATGCTCTCTAAAATGAATGAAAATTATTCACCCCTATCACAGGGTTAAGCGAAATAGTAATTTCCGTAATAATTAGTAAAGTAAAAATATTTTTCTTAAGATTTTGTTGAACTCCTCAGCCTCCCATATTAAAGGTCAGATGTTCTCATGATTGTACATTATTCGACACATAAGAAGTACCTACATATTATCTGAATTATAATTATAGGCTTAAATACAATGATACAGATAATTTATTTGTTTTTAAACACGTTTCACACTCAGAAGCAAAAATGTCCAATGACATTGGATTTAATACTTAATAATGACTATGTACTTTTAATTATTACTCTTGATATAGATTTATTTTCATATCATATTCTTATTTGCTACAGGAGGGTCGGAAAATAAATAAAAAATATATAATTGGGATATCCCCATAAATAAAAATATTAAAAGAAAGACGGAGACTTTAAACCATATTAATTTGCTCATTACAATTTTGTATGCAAGATAACCGCCTACTGCGCGTCTAATTCCCTGCTTCAAGTTTGGTTTATTCTTTTAAACTTTGCGCTTCATACACAATCGCAGAAAAAATCTGTGATGTCCCCATTACATAATCTAATGCGACCTGGAAACTTGCTGCCCAGTTTTATGTTTTTATGCTATAGGCTAGGATCAATATTTTTGATAAATTCGACACCTAATTTTAACTAAAACTGTAATTAATTATAGGGAATGGTTTTTTATTGTTGTTTGATTTTTAGAAACGTTACCACCCAGATGTAATGTTTTTTTTTTTGCAACGTGCTGGCTGTCGAGTTTTTGTTTTATTCATGTTATATTTCGGTCATTCCTACCATTCTTTATTTGGCGATGTTTGAGAATACACTAGCCGAACCAGACCAACCAGAAAATTCGCCATAGGGTGTATTTTTTTATGACCTATAATTATTTCTTGTCTACATACCTACCTGTTTCTTTAGTGGCGTCGCAATAGTAAAATTAAACGAAACCAATTAATTTATTTTCAATTATAGTTATATTAAGTGTTATATGTATTTTTTACCAAATAGGCTATTAAAATTTAATAAACATTTAAATAAATTATGCTTTTATGTAATGACGTACAGGTTCGTCCAGTTTTATTCCATAATATCCAGACAAACAACTTTATTACCAATTTAGTTAGTTGTTATTATAGTTCAATAACCAAACATAGGATTTTTCAATTGTTTAAAATTTCTTTGTTTGTTTAAAAAAATTATTTCCGCAAGTGTTAATAACGTATTTGAATTTAGAATGTTGATAATGTAAATATTTGTGTAGAATTATTGAAAGTGCATTACAAATATTTAAATAACCTACTCTACTTTATTCAAAATTTAATTATTGACTTTTGCGCCAAAATTATTATAGAAAATGTGGGACGATATTATGGCAATATGCAGAATATCTCAGAGTCGAAACACGAGAAATGGGAAGAAACCCGTCATATTTAAACAAATTGTTTAATTGAAAATTCCCGAATCTGATGCAAAAATCTAATTAAATAACCCTGGAAATATTCCAAATTCAAATCAAATTAGAGCACCATCCCGGTATATGGAGATACTACATATTTTTTTCTGTATATTTCAATGAATACTAAAATAACACGAAAATAATTTTGAGTATAATGCCGATGACAAAAATTAGACATCTTCTTTAAATATATATTTTTTAAGCAATCATCATGGACATCTTCAGACTATATTATTTTAGCAAACAAACCAGTATTGTTTTTACTTTTTAAATTTCAAACAGATAGGAACGGCAAATTCAGCTGCATCCCATGCTAATCGAAAGTTTAGGCAAAGAAACACTATCAAAACTCAAGTTAAGTACAGCTAATTTTTCTATGAAATTCAATAATTTTTATTGAATGCCAGCAAATTTATTACCAAATAATACTATTCTATAGAAGTTAAAAATAGTGTCGTTTTATGGATTATTGAACTGTGTAATAATTATTAATAACTGATGTAATTTCTTTAGTCGTAAACTTTTCCTAAAAATAAATAAAATAATAAATTAAATTAGTTAATACAAGTAAAAATATTGCGGTAAAAGGTATATCCAATATGAGGAAAATCCCAACAAATTTCTCTTGATGTTTTTAACGATTCAAAGAAGATTCACGAGAAGGATGTACCATCAGGTATTTTGATGTATTATTAATTTATTTGGGACAAGAAAAATTACTGTGATCTACGTGAGTAGCTATGAGGTGTAAATTTCGACAGAAAATTATTCATTTTTTAATTAATTTTAATCACTGGAAATGTCACAAGAAAATTCCCCAGGATGTACCATCAGGTAAAGTTTCTGTCATCCACATAAGAGGTGGTCTTTTGAATGTGTATTTACTAAAACGTCAAAATTTAGCCAGTCATTTCTCTATTAAGATAAACAAATTGAAATAATATTATTAGAATATCGACTTTGAAGGTATATTTTTCGAAAATATATGAGCTTTGTTTGATGATGAGATATTAGTACAGATGATACTCAAAATGCAAGATAGCATATGGAAAATAAACATGTTATGTTATCTTTATGCAGATTTTGATATATTCAGGCCACATAAATTAATGCTTTTAATAATATTTACGGGAAACATCAAAAATATCTTTCAGCACTTAAAATTAATAATAAGTATTTTATAAGTGGAACAGTTTACTATACTAATTACTATAAACTATCAACATATTTAGATAAAGTGAATTTAATTATATTACTACTGAAAATAAGCTAAAGTAGATTGTGTAATACTTTAAAAGCATTGAAGGGGATCATGACTTTTCGATTTAACAACGTTTTATATGTTTTTGAAAATAGGAGTTTCTTTAAAGTAGGGATAGCTGATGAAACCTTAATTTCTATATAAAACTGTAAAAGAAACATATTGTACAGCCCGTCAAATTTATTTATTTTTTTAAATTTTATTTATTCATTTACACCTCAAGCCAATCTTATGATTGGATAGGGTCGTCATTACACAGAATACAACTCTTGATTACAATTCAATAAAAGAATAAACAAAACCTGCAGTAGCTATAAAGAACACAGAACAACATGTAAATAACCTGTTATGACAAACAATATGTACAAAAAACGAGAACAAAAAAACAAACACAGCTTAAAAAAAAAGCAAAATTATGACAAACTCTAGTAATACTTTTTTTATTTGGGGTATTTTATTAAAAACGTAAGAACTTGCACATATAGACTTCCTGAACATTGTAAAGTTATATTTATCGATGTAACTGCTGTCTCTATTTCTGTTTGAGTAGGTCTTTTTGACTCAGTTTTCATTTGAAACACATGAAGCCCTATTTTATAATACACACATGCTAGTCAAAGACTAAAAGCGTAGCCGAAGGGCGGCAAAAGGACTGACCGCTATAGCCAGTCATATTTGGGATTTTTGGATCTATACATTTTCATCGGAAATAATTACATTTGTGATTATGGTAATTCAAAAACAAAGGGGCACATGAGGTGGTCCAACTTTGAATTATTTGCAAACAATGAATGTTTTTACGTAAATAAGTGTTGCATTTTAATGCAATTTTCTCCATAATAGAAATTAGTAAAACTCGTCGATCAATATTAATTAAATAAGGATTATATACGGTTGATAAACAAATTAAATTCAATATAATTTCCTAATTAACATTCAGTTATGAATTATAGTTAGAAAGTGTTTTATAGTTATTATTTTCAGTCAAAGACTTACAATTTTTAATGCCTAAACAAAGGCTCAAACAGTAAACTCAACACAAAAGTTATTATAGGTACAAGCATTTAAATAATAAACTTTATCAAATTCACGTTTACAAGCAATAAATTTAATTTTAAATAAATTATTTTCAACACAATAAAATAATATTTATTCTGTAAAAATATTAATAATTGAACGCTTGCAATGGATATTACTTTATCGCATACATAAATGTCAAATTAAATGAAAAGATTAAATTTAATACTACCTTTAGTGCGACCGTACAAAAGAAGTGTCTGTAATAATGGTGTAGGTATTCATAATAAGGCAGGCAGCATAATTTGACAGAAGTGCTATCAAAATTTAATGCGTGTTCTTGAAAATTGCGCTACTGAAATGCAGATTTTCCTTATTATACTTATGTAAATGAGCCGAATATAACAGAAGGATCTAAAATTATGGAAATTATGATTGTTGTCTAAATTACTTTTTCAACCAAATTGGAAACATCATGATATTATTATCCAATTTATGTTTGGCAAACAAGATGATGTAAATTTAGAGATCAGTGAAAATTGAAATGCAACAAGCAGTTTTCATATTTTCTTGTAGCAGTATAAATCTAACAAAGATTCAGATCAGTCGTTCAATTTTCAGAGTAAAATGAAAAATTGAATCATTATCTCCGATTAATTGTTAAAATAAATACAAAGAGGTGAAAATTCTCCTGAAACAAGCATTAAACCCAAAGAACAGATTGGCATAACTCCCACGTGTGACCGCACTTGTCTAAATTTTTGGAGCCTTAGCGATTCATAAAGCCTCAGCTGAATGTTAGTTTCAAGTTTTTGAGGCCGTTCTTTAAGACTTTTGGAACAAATTTTCATACCAAAAACATCATCTTACGAGCTAATTGATATGCCAGCATTGTGGGGATGTAGCAAATACTTCCCTGTATCTCATTCAGATGTTTTTAATAATTGCTCAACAGTAATTAGATAACTAAATGACTGTGAAAGTGTTAGCCGTGTAAGAAAAACTGATTTTGCAATGTATTCAGTCATAAAACTGAAATATGCAGTTGATTATAACACAGAATGAATGAACAAATAATTTGCATTTTTAATACCAAGTTTAGAAGTATAAACGAATGATTACTAAACCGGATGGTAGATATTAGATAAAACACTGAATGTAACAGGTCTCTTCTACATTTAAAAGAAAAATCTGAAATTTTACCAGAGCAATTTGAGAAGTTATCCAATTTTCTATTTCTAGAGTTTTACCAAAGGTTCAAACTGAAATTACTGGTTACAAAACTATAAAAAAATACTAACGATTGCATACTCGGAAGTTATTGTGACGCCTGGATGTTGCAAAAGTATTTTTTAATTCCCTCACAATCTCCTTTGTATGTAGTCAAAATATCCTTCTCAATATAACTGTCAGTTAAATGCCAATTAATTTTGTGAAAATATCGTGCATTTAGCGAGGTATTTCGTCCTTTATAGGGCGAGTTTCAGTTCACTGACAGTAAAAAATCAAACCTGCAGGCGTCATCTCTGTATATTTGTGGTAAAAAGCTCTAATAAATAATAATCTTCCTTGTTACGTTCTTGCTGCAATAAAAATAAGTGAACCAATAATAAATAATAACGCAAATTGCAACAGTAAAATTATATTCAATTTGCTTCATCCGTAATACATTTAACCCTATTATACCCACTTACCTAATGTTCTCAGAATTCCTTAATTAATTGTATTGTTATTCTTTCTGAAATTTAGATCATTAATTATTTTTTTAATTATATTTACCATTTTTGACTCGCCATGAACTGGATGCCTATTCCTAAGCAACCGTCAATCCAAGCAATCAGCCACGGCCGAGTCAAAGTCGAATCCGCGAATTGTTTCTCAAAGCAATGTACGTGCATGTTGCTAGTTATGGACTATCTAACGCAATCTCATTACCAGCAATCAGAAATTATTTGGGTGTATTCACTGAGACAGCGAATTTCTCTAGTACAATGCTCATGATAATCAGGTTCTCAAACATCTTCTTCCTGCATGTAAAAAGACAAGACTTCTAAAATTATGTGATACACGTTTCATCGAATGCCACGATAGTGGTCTCGTTTTGTTGAGCTTTTTAAAGTATTGTTTGCAGGTTGCAGGACATATCTTTAGCAATAAGGACAGTTTCTTCAATGGCTTCGACACAGACAGAAAAAGGAGAATTTACAGCTCTTTGTTAGTGTTCAAAAAGCTATTAAGTGTTTACCAATGTCCAAATTCTTGCATGATCTGATATCTGCTTTAGAATGTGTGAACGATGTAATTTCTTCGCTGAAAAATCTAAGAGAGATTGCTGATTTGGCGTCTAAAGAAATATTATTTTCGTTTTTGATTTTGAATCACATTCTACTCGTTTCTCTTTTGCGCTTAACAACCAAACACTCTTAAATGAGCGAGATTAAATTTATTGCTCATATATTCTGAAGCAACAGTTTTTTGGGAAAATCATCAACAACAATTCAAAAATATCGATCTTGTCTCCATGACAACGATTCAAATGATCTAACCATGTTATATTTGCGGCATAGACTTCCGGAAAATGTTATTTCACCGCGTACAAAAAAAGGAAATCATGATAAAATTTGCATCGAACTACAGGTAATGTAGATATGTATCCCAATATTCCCCTTAATCAGTATTTATTTCCAGACTCGTGTGACCTAGCACCTGAACCAATTCCCATCAAATCAGTTTTTAATAACAGACCTTCTTTATTTTAGATAAATTTTGCATAATTAGCAAAGTTTGACTGACCTTGCATCACAAGGAAAAACATTTTCTTGGTTTTTATCTTTGCTTACTATGCAGCATTTTCCGCATGTGATTCCATATATCCAAAGATTTATAATGGGAACTACAAAACCATTTAATATAATAAAATCGTCTTCAATATTTATCATCAATATCGGGAAGTTTATATATGTACAGAGGACGTTACGTCAACAATATATTCTTCAATGGTATATTCAAATCGATTCGAAACTGAACAAAACACAAATATAATTAAATAAACAGTAAAAATTAAATTAGAATATAAGGCGCAAAGATTTCAATATTGCTAAAACTTTCCAGTCCTGATCACCTGATGAAGACTAGAAATATTGTTGAAACGTTCGAATAATTTTTATCTGAACCCAAAAAACCACCCTAGAATCAATTTTATGAAAAAATCTTACGCAAAAAGCCTCCAAGCTATGCCACGTTCGCTTCACTAGCGGACCCCGTATAGAACTATTTTATTTCAGCTAATATGTTTATATTGTGTATAATTTGGTGCTTTTAATCGTTAGATGTTATGCTTTCTTCGCATTAATACCATTTTATGACACGAGGACTACGTGCCGAAATCCCTGTTGCACCCGGATATTTCAATACTGATTAATTATATTCATTAGACCAAAAATTATTGTGTAATTATGATTTGTAGTCATAGATCAGACGACACCTATATGCAAATTATTAAATTTTAGGTGTAATCTCGATTTTTCGAGTAAATAACGATTTCAATTATTATTTTACACTTCGTAGGCGGTTACCAGGGTTTAGTTTAATTGAATTTAAAATACTGAAGGCCAGGCTATAACAAGTTAGTTACTAAATCTGATTGTTATAGAATGTGTATTTTATTACAATATCAATAGCTATTATAGTAGTACCTAGTCACTTTTTAATTAAAAATGTAAGTGCCTAACAGGGGCGGGATAATATTTTTTACAGCATAATAATTTTTTCACAACTCTCATGACAAGAACAGTTAAAAACTTCTAAATCCTAATTTATTATTTTTAATGATAAGGTAAAAAACACATCCATCGCCTGATTTTCTGGTTCTGACTATTATTGTGTTAACTTTTATAATAAGCTGCCTTCTCACATAAAAAACCTTGGTGGAGTCCAGTTTAACAAAAGAATTAAAATATATTTGATATATCAAGCTTTTTATGCCTTTGAGGGCTATTTCAGAAGCGATATTGTAAAGTTTTTCTAGATTTTAGTTTGTTTTATTTTGTTACTTTTTTAATTTGTGTAAGCCTTTCTTTGTTATACTGTAAGTTTGAAGTTTTTGTGGCATAAAATGGTGAATAAATATGTCATCCACTATACCTCAATTACTGAATAGACAGTCGCAACTTTATCAAAATTCAGAATCCTCATCAACTATCTATATATCTATGGCTTTTACAACCACGGGAATATTATTCTATCAATAAAATAGATTAATTTGCTATCTGGAAGCCTCCCGATTGATTTTCCTTAATGGTTTTAAATATTTACTAAGTATTAATTTTTCATGTCGTTATATTTATTTGAAACGTGTATTCAAAAAACATTCCTTCAATCCTTGATTTTTGATATAAATTATATTTATAAGTTTTTGACATTGTAACAAATTAATCTAGGTACTTAATAAAATCAGAATTTCACAATAATGTGTTGATCCATGTCGAAATAATTTACTAAGCATACAAAACTATAACTATTGGACTAGAAGAACATCCGGGTAACAAGGTTTTTGACACGTAGCAGTTCTTGTTAAAATAATTATTTCAAGAAAAAAAAATGTTGGGACATATTGATGACAAATTATTTTAGCTAACAACATAAAAAAATCCTCTTACGATAAAATATACAAAACACTTGTAATTTACTCTTTTACATACGTAGGTAAAACAAAAATGTTGTAATAACAATTTATACTTATATCGGAGAATTAAGTAGCATCACCATGGGCGTGCAGTTATACGTTCAAAATAGGAATTAAACTTTTAAAAATGTCAGGTATTTTTGATAAACTGAGCAGGATCAGTGTTGCTTGAGCCAATTTAAGAATATAACTTAACAAATAAATTATGCAACTTGAGATTTTATTTTTCAATATCTTGGTGAAATTAAAATGCAAAACTCTGCAAATATTTTGATATATTGAGTTCTATTTGAGTATCATACCCACCCTCAGTACTATATAAACTTTATGTTATAAATATTCTTTCTTCTTTCCATTTTTTATTTTTATTTTTGAAATGATTTCAGTTTAATTAAAAATAACATATGAAACCTTCTAACATTTTTTTATATTTTTTTTAAATTTTATTTATCTTAAGTATACTGTAGGCTTTTTTGGAAAAATTACGTAGTGTATAGTTCTAGAAAAGTCTTGGTGGTGTAGAGATTAGCGAAGAAGCGTATATCAAAGTTTCTAAATTACCGCTGAAATAGAAATTAGAGCAGAATCTTCATCCTCCTGAAATTTTCCTAATTGAAGAAGGCCTTATCTTGATAGCATGCTGTTGATATGATCCGAGAACTTTATTCAGAATTGCAGAACTTTACGTTGTTGTTTATTTGAAGCTTGGAGAATAGAGAGAGCCTCATATTTTGCATTGCCGATAGAGAAAAATACTGTTTATGCACTGTGGCTCGAAAAATGTTGGTAAAGCAATATTGGATTGGATTTCTATATTCACCTCCAAGGAGGTGTGTGCTTATAGTATTTTTTATAAAATTTTGTCCTCAAAGACGTTGAAGCAACCGTTGAGCGGTCAATACATATATCTTCAACCGCGCAAGTAATTAGAAGTAAATTAGAAATATTTAAATTGACTTTAACTTAACTAAATTACTAGTATTAGTTATTGTTTTTAGTCTGGCAGTCGACCCCATTATTTAAATAATAAAATAATGAAAATGCATAAAAGTGAAAAGAGCATAACCACCACTTAAAGATTAATTATATAAAAATAGAAGATGACGTCTTGGAGGGGTGATTCTCTCCAAAAAATATAATACAACAGTGGCTGTTTGTGATGAAAAAGTTTCGCTGAAACTATTTTCTAAAACCGCGAGCCCAATATTTTGAACAGACAAGAATCTTAAAAATACAAGGAATACTTTATCATCATAACTAACAAACTAAGCATAAAGCTCTTAGCTTTAAGCTAAGCAATTTTAGAAGGATAAAATAAATCTACTAATCTGTGATCTAATCTAAGTCATTAAACAGCATGTGATTTAAAAGAAAAAGAAAAATAAAATTAGCAATATGTGTATGTATAGTCGTCATCTGCTTGGACCCGAATCAAATATTACGTTACCTCAGCTGATCATGAGTTTTCGTTTCGCACTTTCCAAAAATACTAGGTACAAAGTTTAAAACAAAATGTTTTATTGGTTGGGATTCAATAAATAAATTTATTAAAAACAAGCTATATAGAACATTTAACATGACGTCTGTGAACAATATAATATATTATCGTGTATCAAACATAACATCCATAAACAAAAACATCATTAAAATTTGGCACGTAACAAAATTTTCATACGACTATCGATAGATTCTAAAAGCCCCTCGAACCCCGCACATGTACTTTGATGCACTAAGTGGCGCGCGTGGTGGGGACAATATATAAAATTATTATAAAAAGACCTACCCTAAATCTGAGCAGACTATTCATTTGCAATCGTCAACGTGAAGTAGAGTACAGAGTTCATTGAAAGTCTGTGCTTTCGTAATAATTGACAATTGTGTCTTTCAAAAGTAAATTAACTAAATCGTGTTATTACATAATCTAAATAAATAAATAAAATGTGTATCGGTAGAAGGCCTAGTGATGTGGGTGTGACACCTTTGATTAATTTCGAAAGGACTAAATCATTTCATGAGGAAAATATCAATTCTATTGAAATAAGCGAGACCGGAGAAAAACTGCTATGGCCTAATAAAAGTAGTGAAGATATCCAATATGTGGAAGATGTATTAGCTATCTCGACTTACTATACCAAAGTGTTTTTGTTTACCTTAGCTGATTATTACAACGCCTTCCGTCACTCAATTTGCTATAAGTAAGTGATCAATAAAATAAAATATACAAAAAAACAAGATATATTATATTAGCATCAAATTATCTCGTTTTGATAAATTAAAATTTCATGTATACCTACGTCAAATGCATATCTCTTGTGCACTTGCAAATACAACGCAACCACTTAGGTATAATGAAAATATATTTTATGATTATAGGTCCATAAAATTTTATAACTTTTTACGCTAATGACGCACTTAAAAAGGCTTTGAATGATCAAGATATCCCGATATGCAGTTGACTTTTTTATATGATCGGATGTCATAATAGAATTATTTTTTATGATTTATTTTTTCATTTTGTTCAACTTGAATCTGAATTTACTGATTTACAAATTATTAATAATTCAATTTGTTGTAATGATTAACCTAAAGTTTCATGAATTTTCTTCACTCTTGAATAAGCCCAAATCAATGAACCTATCTATATTTCCCCAATACTTTGGATTGGATTAAAAAATAATTGAAAGATCTGTAACGAGATTTATTTGCGTTGACATTACACCTGATATTTTCAACTTTGACAGGTGTAGCCCCTTTTTGGGACAGACTACATACAATGGATTGCAAGAAAAGTCTCCCGCCCGATTTATATTTTGCTTTGGCTCCTAATTATATTTTATTAAATTACTACTTTTTATTATTTTCAGAATTTTAACAAGTACAGTTCAACCAGCCCATTTCATCACAGCTATGGCGATGATAAGTATCGCATTCCTAATGCTGCCAAGTAAAACACCCTCAAGCATATCACCAATATGGACTCTGGTATATTTAGGATCATTTAGTGCTCATTTCGGTGCCCAGATTTGGATGACATTTATATCTGGGTTAGCGTTGTATTTCGCACTGCCAAGACACACATTTGGAGACGTTCAACAAGTGTTGTTTCCGAAATATTTTCTATTGAATTCAGCGCTTAGTCTGGTTACATTGGCGATATTTCTGAAAGTAAAGAATAATGAACTCAATACGTTGGAGATTGCCGTACAGGTAAATAACTGTTTAGTCACCTAGAACTGATGTGGTCCAAAGATTTATCTTGATTAGTTTGTAAATAATCCTGATGATTATTAAACACACACTTATAAAAAAAATACCTATAAATTTTCCGATATACACGTGCCGATAATGATTAAAGTTGACTTGTTTCAACATTTCCAAAAGCCTTAGAGATTACAATTTAATTGTCTAAATACTTTTTCAGGGATAAGTGGGTGCTAAAGCTAATTAACTTCAGCGCAAAGAACATTTTTATGATTTTAATTTGGACTAAGCTACTCTGCATTAAAAGATTATTTTGTAATACTTTTACTGTTAATTGATCTTAATTACATTACATTAATTTCTGATAATTTTGCAATAAATAGTAGCCACTTTTAAGAAGTAAGAAATGCACGTCAAGTTTCTGGTTTTATCAATTTTCTTAATTAATTTACTTTGATATTATATAAATCATATTAAATAAAACACCCTGTATAGGCATTCTGTTCCATACAGATGCTGATACCTATAACTTCTTTATAGAGCTCTTCTTATACAGATTCATTTTCTCACTTACTTTCTCTCTTTTCTTGTAAGAAACACACATTAATCATTGGTTTAAAAGACCACAATTCTAATTTGCTGCTTTAATAACACTCGATTTTTTTTTATAATTATATTTAATAACTTTTGGCACCCAAATTGACCCGAAGTTTAATATTTATAAATGAAAATAATTTCGTGGCAAAGCGGACTAAAATGTTGGTTTTACCTACACAAGGAATCTTGTTTAATTTAGCAGCGCCCCAGTCTAATTCAATAGAACCAGACCGAGGCAAGGGTCGACAGATACTGACGAATTCGTTTCGCTCTTGTTATGAGCTCGTCAGAGTACCATAGTCGTTGCCCATCTACAAATATCGGCCTGCATTTAAGCACAATAGGATACACAACAGTAGACACATGTAAACACGTATCATCTACATGTACATAGTAATGCATATCCTTACCATGCAGAGGCCGAACAAACTCAATGTATAATATTTATGTTTTTTATTTGTTACAGGCCATCAGCATGTCGATATGTTTTATAGTTGAATTGATTATAAGACTATATTTGACACCTCCGCTATTGACGCTGGTCAACATCAAGACGAAAATCGAAAGAGCCGCTGGTATTGGAATGGAAATTGGAAAATTAGAGCCTGGAAATCTTCTAAATTGTCCACATTACTTGAAAATCCATAGAGCATTTCGTAAAGTGCATATGTCAATAGCTATAGGAAATGTTATTACAATGGCATGTACAATGTTACATTTATATTATTTATCACAAAGATTTTGTGTTTTAGCATTATAATTGTTATATTTAAATTATTTATTTATTTTTTTTATCGAAATATTAGTTAGTAAGTTTATATTTAATTTAATATTTAAATTATATCAGTATTATTTAATGAATGGTTGAATGTATGGAGCGTGAGTACCTAGGAGTGTTTAGAATGTTTTAAATTATCAATGTTCCTTACTTGTATCAAAAGACATTAGAATCTAATGAACTGATTAATTATTAAAGAAATCTAAATTTCATAAGAAGTTATTTGCTCTTTTTTTTTCAAATAAATAGTTTCTAAACCTTTGTTCTCACCATCAATTACAATTACACCATGTGTCAACTGTCAACAACATTATGAGAACAAAGGTGAAATGGCATGAAACTAGCTCGCTAGATAGAGCAACAAGCTGTGTTGCCAATAATGTTGAGCAAAATAGTCCGCAAAATTCGAATTTATGAAATTTTTCCATAGAATAGAATTGAGAGAATGCTGTTTTGTTGAATTGAGCTAATCGAAATCTGTTATGAGCATGCATGTTGAACACAATAACGAAGATATTAAATATTTTTGATTAAATATATCAACGTATACTTTTTAATAAAAAAAATCACTGAGCGAGAATATATAGTCTCTACATATCTTACCATTTTTTTAATAAATAAAATTGTAATCAAGTAAAAATATAAGAACGTAGATTGGGGGAGTCTTATCTCTATAGTATTTAACCTCTTTGGTTTAAACAATAAATAAATGTATGGTTATTTAATAAAGCATTAAAGTAACAACAATTTTTCTCATCAGACACTTTAATTTCTTGATAGAGCTGTAGTTTACTATATTCAAAACAATTTTTGAGGCAAACATCAAAATACTGTTTTTTCTGTTGCATAACTATATAATAATAGGGATGTGCACATTTTTATATTAAAAATGGTACTGTCATTGTGTTTATTATAATGTAGTGTGTCAGCGCTTGGTTAGTACCATCATCTAACAACAGACGGCGTTATCAACTTCAGTCGTTCATTAATAAATTTCTCGTATATGATACCACCATCTGTTGTTAGTTGACAGATACTAACCAAGCGCTGACACACTATATTATAATAAACACAATGGTACTGTTTTCCGTTTTATTTCTTGCACGACGGGCAACGCAACAAACATGCTGTGATATGAACATCATTAGGGTTATTCTTTCGTACTGAACTAAGTGAACAATCTGAAAATTGTCAGTTCATTCACGATTCTGCGTATTCTTTCGACATGGGTCACTTCTACCAAACTGATTAAAATTCCTACCCCCCTTGCCGCTTACTGATCAACCTCTGGGTACCGGTTAGTTCGTTCAGTTAACAGTTAACCTCTAAAAGTATTCAATATTGAGAGATAATAATTGGCATATGATTTCGAATCAAACCAATAAATTGTAAAAGTTTAAAACATGGATAATAATATCATGGAAGAAATAATTTTCCAGTTTTCAGAGCAGATTTGGTTGTTTTCACAAGTTTTCGAGGTTAAGTGAAAGACAATCACAAAAAAGATGATCTTTCGGTTTCGCCAAATATTCAGTTCAGTATAATCACATTCACTTGTATTGAGTTTTTGTCAGTATCGCCATCTGTTCCTCTTAGTAGAGAAGTAGAACTTGAAGCATTCATAAACAGATGGCGCTACAACAGGTGTTTTGAATACGAACTAAATAATTGATTTCAAACTAGCGCTACTTTTTGAAAAAGATAACTAAGACGTCGAATTTACAGGTTTCTATTATTTGCTTATGGAACTTCAAACGGTCTCAAAGGGCGCACAGTGCTGTATGTTAAATTTTTGAAGTTAGGTCATAATATGTAACTTAATTACAGGTTTCTGTTCTGTATTGAAGTTTAGAAAGTTTATAAGATATCTTCGATGACCAAATTTTGTTATATCACAATATCACTAATCTGTGTTATATTTTAATAGGTACACTTAAGTGGGAAACAGAGAATTGTTTAAGTTTTGAAGGCTTTATTTATTTTAAAAATATCACCCTAGGGAAAGGAAGACTCTTATGGATAGTACCTACCAAAGATTAATGTACACATTAATCTTTGCCATTAGTAACATGTCAATGACCCGATTTGTTTTGTTAGTTGCCCAAACCAAGAGAGAAGTTTCAAATCAAATGTTGACGCTTCAAAGTGCAAGTTCGTTACAAATTTTCAGATTTTTAGATTCGCGGATTTACCTGTCACAAACAACTGTAGGTTTGTAGGTATATTGTTTCTTATTTTACTCATTTTACCACCCATATGTTAAAAGATATTGAATAATGGTTGCGCACGTGGTAATATAAGTTTATTTACTACAATAATACTATACTTACCACCTTTTGTTTTGTTTGTATTGATAGGTACGTCCCTAGCTATATCGCTCATTTCGGAAATGCTTGTTGGTGTCACTAAACCATTGTCCCCTCGAAAATTCACCAGGTGCAATGAAACACATGTACCTAATCAAGCCAGCATATTTAGTTACAGCCTTTAATTAAAAAAGTAGGTACGTACTTACTAACGATTCATAAAACAGATGTTCAAAGCTCGTATGAGGTACCTAGGGATCTATACCTACCTATCTCAAATGAAAACAATTTTTATATTAAAATAAAACTAAATTACGTACCTACTTTAGCTCGTGAAGTTCTCAAAGTATTCCATATGAATGCTTATAGTAGAATAGTGCAAATAGATTATTTATTTTTCGTTTATTAGATAAGTATTGATTTTAATTTACAAAATAAAGTTTTAAAACATAAAATGAACGTTCAGTGGATCTCATATGTACTATTTCACCAAAATTGTATTTGATAGAATTGTAGTCCATTCTCGCAGTGAAAGTTTAACTTCACCTGTCTAGAAAATTTATTAAAATATCTTTAATAGGGCCAATTAAATGAATTTTTATCATGAGCCGAAGAAATTTTGCATTTCCACGTAAGCAATATGCGTCTATTTCAATAGGCTTTCGCCTGAAAATTAGTTATATCAAAGATTAATTGTGTACATTAAACTTTGGTTGCATGAAGGCGATATGTAGATTCTACTTGAAGACTTTTAAAATCTCTATTTGAACGAAAAATATGGTGAATTTTTCAAAATTTCAAACAGAATTTGATTTGATGTTGTGATAAAAATTAAAATAGCTTTCTGGTACAAGAAAACCATAAACGTAATCAGTATAAATGAGCGTTTGAGAAATAATATTGCAATTAGGAATACCTACTGACAATTATCATTATATAATTTATAAAATTTATCGATGATGGCCATGTACATGGCCGAAACATGTCTATAATATAAATAGTCCTAACTATCAATGGTATTTAATATGCAAATTTAATTAAATTGAGCCTATTTCAGATATTTAAATATTTGAAATACGATGAAAATTGTATTATTTCGATAAATTTTAAAATTTGTATTATAAACTTTAAGTTATAATTCTAATTATGCAAATTTTTGTCGTGCCACTGAATATTTAAAGAGCGAAAAACGATGGCGCTTTGGCATGGATGTAAAAAAACCCTTGTTGGAAGGAAGTACAGCAGCGCAGCACGAGGATTGAATACAGCATTGCCAAAATGTACACAGGGAAAGAACACATTCGAATAATTGTGTTTACAATATTTAAATTTGAGAAAAATTATTTCCCTTATCATACTTGTAGTAGACCATTTTATTAACATATTTAGATTTCATAATGGTAATTTATGTTATGTTTATTTTAGGAATACTATTTTATATTGCTTTAGTCATTTGTTAATAACACATTAGTACTTAGTTTTTTTTTTATTAAAAAATATTTTATAATGGCGAAACTACAGCTTTTAAAAAACAATTCGTTGGTGTTATTTATTATATGGTGCTTGAACGAAATATTTATCGAAATTTTGATCAATTTTCTGGTTTTGCTCTATTTTTTTTTTCAAAATCTTAGCTGTAGTTTCGCCTTTTTTCAATAAAAAAAGTACCTACGTGAAAACATACAAATGCTATTTAACATTATTATAAATAAAATAAATATTTATTGTAATCGAAAACAAGCGCGAAAATGTTGTCATTTTCTACAACTGAATTAATTCAATAATTTAAAGTGGATAAATATAATAATAATAATAATTTTATTTGCAGTTCAATATAAGATACATATTCTATATTTTATAAATATTTAAAAAAAAAAGAACTACAAAATGGGATGAATGGCAGTATAAAAACTGATTAGCCCAAACTAAAATAACATCTATTCAAAGTACAGTAAAAGTGAAAAATATAACAAACAAAAAAAAATCATATTCTGAAGCTCACAAAATTGAACTCAAAAGTCTGAAAAATTACTCTATAACATAAAAAAATATCAGGTCAAAGTGGATTCAATAAATAAGCGTCCACGATTTTTTTTCTTAGAGAAATAAACATTGAACTTTTTTAAGTAATCACGCTATTATAGATTTTGTAAATTTGGGGGTGAAAGATGATTTCTGAACCAAATATTTATATATATAAAATTGAATAAAAATTAAATAAGTAGATAGAAGTAAATTTTTGAAACATAAAATATTCAAAGTATACGTGTATGTTTTCTGGTAAGATCTCCCATGTAAGAGAGAGAACTAGTCAATGTGGCAACATAGGCAGAAGGACGAGGGTACAGGAGGGACGCACGCACTGAACCACCTGGCGTCGCGCGCTCCCCATTCAATCCTGTATCGACCGGCTGGCAAGTTACAATTTCACCAAGGATATCTACATCTACTATTTACTAATCGAATTCAAGTCTAATAATAAGTCGGGTGGTTCGGGGTTCAGGGGTTCCCAATCGAAGTGAGCATGCGAATCGGTAACATATCGCACGTTGGAACCAAATATTATAATCAAAGTGAAAAATGAACATTTATTGTGTTGTCAACATTTTATTCGCAAATGAAGAAGACATGGAATCGTTTTGTTTTGGTTTGCAAAAACATCGCGCATAGATTCGGTTGTGAATTTAAATTTCGGAACAGTGAAGTGTTTGTGTTGTCAGTGTGTGAGTTTTTAGTGGTGGATGATAGTGGACGTTATGTACGTCCCATAAAATACGAATGGTCAGCGGCGTCCAAGTCGCAACAATTAATCGGCGACCTATCGAATATGACATGATGGATAATATTGGTAAGATGATTGAACAACAGACACTGGCTGAACAAGCGGTCGATTCTCCTGATAACAATGCGCATGCGCATGCAGTAATAACTGGTGGCATGGAGACGCGCGTTGTGACGACGATGAGGGTGCTGCCACGCGCCGTTGTGGAGCGTCGTGTTGTTAAACAGGAAGAAACGGATGACCATCTATCTGTTATTGTGCAACCCCAAGAGGAGTCTAGAGACTCCGAACTCCTTAGTCCAACAAAATTATCACCGAGTTCGGTCAGTGTGGCTAATATGATTGATACCAATGACTACCGCAACTTAAATCCCGAACCCACTTATCAAACACTCACATCAGTCAACGGAAGAATGTCTCCACCAGGATACAGTCCCAGTTCTTCTTATGCCACACTGACCCCTCTGCAACCATTACCACCAATTTCTACAATGTCTGATAAATTTTCTTATGGCCACGCTGGAAATGTGACGGGCTCTTTTACTGTTATGCAGAACAATAGCATAGGAAATATAAACATTGGACTCAATTCTAGTGCGCCTTATACAATGAACAATATCGAAATGACACCACCACATAATTACTCATCCCCTGGAATGGGAATGCAACAGCAACCCAGTCCAATAAGTCCCCAAAGTGCTTATAGCCAAAACGGACTATCTTCACCACAAAAAAGTATATCACCCCCAAGTTATGATTCACCCTACGGTGCAACACAACGGGAAATAGTGACACGAACATTACATAGCCCACAGTTAAGTCCGCCTGAATCGGGTTCGCTGAATTCACCTGAGGGTACTTTAGTGACTAGTTTTAGTGGTACAACTTTAAACGGACTGGGTCTCCAGAATCATCCACCTACATTAGTGCAAATCGCGGCCCCTCAACAGCAAAGAGACTGTTCACCCTCTCCGCCAGTAGTTACTTTACAGGCAACTCCAGGCAATCAACATCAAAATCACCAGCAGCAGAATCAACAAGGAAACATGCAGCAAATAACGGTTAAAAACGGTAGTCCAGGCTCTCTCAGTGTACCGTCAATAACCGCTGATATAGAAGAAATTAACACTAAGGAACTAGCGCAAAGGATAAGCGCTGAGTTAAAGAGATACAGCATTCCACAAGCAATATTTGCCCAAAGGGTATTGTGTCGATCACAAGGTACACTCTCAGATCTACTTAGGAATCCGAAACCTTGGTCGAAACTCAAATCTGGCAGAGAAACATTTCGAAGGATGTGGAAATGGTTGCAGGAACCTGAATTCCAAAGGATGTCTGCTCTTAGGCTTGCAGGTTTGTATTTATTAATTTATTATCAAAACATAATAATAATTATAACTCGTCGCACTAACCTACGGGACTCTAACCACGTCAAATGGTCTCAACCGTGACATCTCAGATATTTATAATTTATGAGGACTTATCATAGAGAGATAAAGTCTAAAATTATCTTGACTTTTATTATTATTATTATTATTATTATAGTGAGTTTTAAAAATTCATAAAATACAAATAGGGAGCTAAAATTCCCGCAAAGTTCTTCAGCTTTTATGGGCTTTCATTTGATATACAAGTGTCTATAGACAAAGACTCTAATTATTTATTATTACTATTTGTGAAAATTTAATTTTTTTCTAATTTAAATTTTCACAATATCAAAATACACCAGTTTCGATTTTCCTAACTAGACTAGTTATCTAATAAAATTTACAAGAAAATCCTCAGGTCATAAAAATTCAAAATCGATAAGTATCTAAAACATATAGTTTTTGAGAAGATCAGTGTTGTTTTATTTTGAGATTTGAATTGTTTTAGTTTTAATTAAAAAAATAATCATTCTAGGGATGAAATGAAAATCAATCTCCACAATAAATTAAATTAATTAAGTCAATAATTGACGAAGTAAAACTTTCTACTTACTATATACTCCATATTTTTTGTTGTTTCTCTAAATTTAAATTAATAATTTTAGGCTTCAAAAATTAATTGACCCCTAAATTTTATAGAAGTTTTCCTGATGATGTCCAACATATTTTAACCACTGCATTTATTATAATTAATTTTGTGGGTATTGACTTTAATTTCATCCCTTAAATGAATATACTAAATATGGACTAGATTATATTTAGTTCATAGACCCGTGTGCTATGTTTCAATTCACGTGTACTTTTTTTGAGTACCAAGTTATAATTACAATTTTAAAATCAAGGTTCAAATGTTGATGTAACAATTAACTTTAAATTAAATTTTTCAATCATATGGATTTAGTGGGACCTTGTCACTGCTACGACACTGTATAGCTAAAATAGACAAATAAATTCATATTTTTTATCGATATTAATTCTGAGATATTTGAAAATAATGGCACTAAAACTAATAATAAATAATACCGAAACTGCAAATTTTGCTTTTGAATGTTGATAAATAATTTTATCTAGGTAGCTTCCGACTAACTAATAAAATTATTATGCATATAATATGTAATAGTATTAGGCACGTTATTATTTTGTATTTTTACGACACCCTATCTTTCATGAAACCTTTTCGGGGCATATCCCCTACGGAACAACAAAAGGGGTAGTTTCGTTAAAAAAAAAAAACTTTGTACAATAGTCACTTCTGTTAAACACGTTTTATATTGTACCCAGTGGCACAGAAAACTAGATACATCTACTTCAAAAAATTGTGTGTAATCTAGACCTCATAACATAAGCCATAAAAATGTTAAGAATTTGAAGCTATTTTCAAGTTGCCACAACTGGGAAAGCTTGGTCTGCTTCATTAGATTAGATTATATTTGGATTCCGCATTTTTCTGTAAAACTCATATATATTTTAGAAAGTCTTTTTTGTTTAAAATTAAAATTACCTCATCGTACGAGTGCCAGAAACGGCATCTAAAAAAGTTTTAAATAGTTATATTAAGTGTAACTTATAAATTATATAAAGTATTCATAAGCAAACAAAACATTTTAAAGACTATAATTAAAAAAATACAGTTTTTATGCTAAAATAGATACGATACGAATCCAATTGTCTTTAAAATTTTAATAACAATTTTGATAAACAATAAGAAACTAAAAAATTAATTTGAATTTCGTATTTAATGTCCATTATATGTTCGTTTATTTTTCTACCTACCTACCAAACAAAACGTATTAAATATTAACCCCCAGCCTTCCTCGAAGGACACGTAAGTACCTATACAAATTTAAGGATAATTTGTTTAGGTAAATTTGCTTCGACCAGTATTGTCGTAAATTTTGTTTATTATAGTTGAGAAAAATCTATACTATTGACATTTTGCCCACCCATAGGTAAATTTTTCTGTACAACTATAGTTTTACAACTTAGGGCCAGGTAAAGCTTTTGCAAAATGTCATAAATATTTCGGTATAACATAAGGTTTATCTAGGTAGGTAGTAAAAAAATGTTTAAGTCGAATTTCCAATATATTTTTATTGATTGCTTTTCTGTTAAATACGCCACAATTTTTAAGAATTCAAATTTGAGGGTAAATTGTCCTTCAGTTTGTTAATACAAAAATATTAATCCTCGGGACTGGCCAACGAACTAAGTCTTAGGTATGTAGGTACTTTAGGGCTTTTAGAAACAGCAACGTATTTAAAAATTTTAGAAAAAAGAAGTATGAAAAATATTTCACACAATTTGTCTGCTTCATGCCTTCTTTTACATTTTGATCAATGTATTCTAAACCAAATAATTTTAAGTTCAAAGGTAAAATAGCTACGTATGCCTAATTGAACTGCTCTAAAATAATGTTTGTTTTTAAAGGAGCGATTTCAGGAATTTCTTCAGAATAGGAGGCAAAATGGAATTTACTTTTTAGCAAAAATAATATATATTTCCTCCTTTAAAGTTAGCCAAAAACTAACAATTCGTTAAAAAGTTGCAGACAGAATGCGTTTATTTAAATCAACTCGAATAAAAGTCAATTAACTACACCAAATTTCATTAAAGGCAAGGGCTTTTAACCAAAACTTATTTTGCTGAAAAAAATGATTTGATTACAATAATTATAAATATTTCCAAAATTCCAGGTTTAAATATTATTAACATTTTCGAAATAGACCTTAAAATATCCTTAGAAATAATAATATCCTGTTCAATAAAATGGTATACAAACTAAATTAAATTAATTGGCTTTAATTGCAAGGGGCGCGTTCAACGTAGTATCGGTAGGCATGAAGAAAAGGGCAGAAAACTTAATTTCAATGTAGTTTTCCATACCCTTAATGTACTTGTTTGCTCCCAAAAATATTTATCCTCTTTATCCGAAAATTGTACGTTAATTGCCAGGTTTTCATCGTCAGAAAAACGGTTTTCAAGAAGATTTCTTTTGATTGGGGAACAGAAAGTAACCACTAGGGGACAAGTCAGTGCTGTAGGGTAGATGATTAATTAATACCCCTTTCACAATACACAGAGTGGTTGTGGCAATAATACTGTGAGTTTTTTCGTGTACCTACTCAATCATTACAATTTCCTTTCAGTCCGCAGTAAGGAATTTTCTGATAGTCTTTTTCTAACGATATCTGGACTAATGATGAGAATGTAATTGCAATGCAATCAAACTGAAGCTGGGACAGATAGTAAGGAATTTGTAATTATGTCAAACAACACAAAATTATTTCTCCTTTGAATTTTGTAATTAAATTAAACGATCATCGGAAAAATGTTTTCTCTGAAAATGTCCACATCGTACACGAGCTTTTCAGTTTAGCTGAATGAATCATCACCGTTGTTATCGATTTTTTTTCATACCTTGACTATACCACAGAAATATAAGGGGTTAATAAAGACTTATTCGTGTTATATTACGTATGTACGTACTTATATTGTAAAAACTGTTATTATTAAAATGCCTGTTTGTCATGGCAATAAGTATACAATAAATAATTATACAATAAACTGCTTATTTGAAGATTTAAGGGAATTAAATATGACTGAAGTTTTGAAATTGGGTCATTTGAATACAAATATAATTTTATGATCGAATAAGGTTAAGGGCGGTTTTTTTAAACGCGTAAGGAATTATCTTCATTGATTTCTTTCAGAAGGACACAATAATAAATTAGCAGCAGAATTATATATTTTTATTTCCTTCATTTTGGCAAGTTGACACATTTGGCATTCGAATATGTGTATTTTACCGTCGGCACCATCTATGTTCTGATGGACGTCTGCATTAACGTATACTCTTCGTAATCTTAAGGTTGCGAGTTCAAAACTGAGCCATGGAACTTTTTTTTATTATTATTGAAATTGTAGACGGTCTGCACATATTGTTAACTGACATGTTTAGTAAATTCTTTTTAGCAGATATTTCATTAAATATACACTGTCATGATATGAGTTTACGGTTTAAGTTTTTATAACATTATTATCTATGGTCTAATCTTTTATCAAAAATTGTGATTGTTGACTACTCTTATGTTTCATTGCAGACTGCCAGATGCGCAATGTAAACGTGAGAGCAGTCAACTCCAAACGAGGAAAAGCTACATCTCCTTCATGCTTGTGAGTTTTATAAATGTCTCAATGTTTATTTGCGACATAAGCGAGTGCATGATTGTCTTATACAATAAATGTAGCTTTTGCATGTCCTGAAGAATATTTGCTTGAAATATTAAAGCACTTCTTACGTTAATGTAAAGTTAATTTTATAGGGTAAAATTCAAAGGTTAATTGAGGTGAATGTATTTTTACAAATTACATGAAATCTACATCTACCTACTTACTAAGAAAGCGAAAAACTTCCCTTACATATTGACCTTTAAAAGGTATGTGAAGTTCACCAATTATCATAGCATCCTCGTATTTGACTTAACCTAAGGATCGATGTCAGTTTATCTCAGATTTGACTCAAATGAAAAAGAAAACATATCTTAAAACACACGAAAATAATTGCCCTACCTTAAAGGCGTACTTAAATGGTTTTGATAATATAATTTTCAAAATAATTAAAAGAAAATTTAATTAGTTGATTAACAAAAAACAAAAAATAAATTTAAATAAAAATAATAGAGACAAACACGTATAGTGTCTGCTACAGACTTACGTTTTTATTGTTCTAAATGTTTTTAAGTTAGTTAAAAAGCAATTTTTTTTCTCCAAAATTAAAGGAGATCTTGACTGTGACCTTTCATAATTTAAGCCTATACTCTCGCGGCATTGCTGTTATTCTGTCTGAATTTGGTAAAATAACTATGAACATATCAAAATTCTTATTATATATTTGAGATTAAACACAATATTACAGATATAGAGTACCTACACGTCAGTTTTATCGATCATAATCGCTTCAAGGTTATAGAGACATCTTGATTGCAGTAATTAGATGAGTGACAGTGATATTTTGCTGAAATTAATTATTCACCATCATAATTAAACAAAAACGTCCATCATAATTTATGCCGTTTGTTCGTTCCTTAGATAAATATACATATCGATATAACAAACCCAATATTGATGGAATTCATTCATGAAATGATAAATAATTTATTTATGCTCTTCTCTGAAATTATCGGTTTTACCTGGAGAAGTTTAAGGAGTTAGAAAATGACAAAGTATGCTTTTTTCAAAACAATTAAATTTTTGTGAACTATGTTCAGTTCAATAGTTCTACAAATTATTATATGAAACACATAGATCCCCGAAACTTTCACCAAATGATGTTGAAGAACAAACGACGCTTTGTGGATATCGTGCTTTAATTTATTGATTTCTTCATCCAACATATTGAAAACGAAAAGTTATGGTTAGACAGTATAATTCTCGTTTTCTATATGTTTCCTATTGTTTCTTATGCTACCGACTATTAGGTACTGTCTGCGTTACGATTTAACTTTGTTATATCGCGGCATTTACAGAAATATTTTTAGTTGAGAACTAATTCAATAATAATTTATATTTATATCTAGCATCATTCGGATATTCATGAAGAAATATTTGATCCAAATCTGAAAGTACAGCAACAGTTAACGAAATGAATAGCCTGAAAATTGGGGCTCTGTTTAAGTTGCCAAGTTGATCGAACAATTTTTAAGCCTAGTTTCGCTGATTCAGCTGCTAAATATTAGAATCAATTGTTTAATACCAAAAATCATCTAATACTTAATTTTAAAAAACAAGCTAGAGTTATTATTATTCAATTAGAAGGAGAAGTTTTGTATTTTAAAGTTGTTTTCATCAGAGAATAATAGAAAATTAGGATCCCATGTTTTCCAATCATCAATTACGTTGATGCTAATAATTTACAGCTCATTAGCTTTAATTTTTATAACCCTTTTCAAAAATCACCAATTTCTTCAAAAATCTAAGCATACAATTTAAAACTTAATTTTCATTATCAAGTGTAATTCTATTGATCATATTCATGCTGTTTTAGCTTTCTGTTGTGCGAAATTCTATCGCAATTTTCCGTAAAATATTTGGTTTGCACATAACTCGTTCTTTTTCAGTCTGTACTATCTATTAGAGTAATTAAGAACATCTTTTGAAGTTTCAATATGTAAAGCATCAGCTTTCAGCAATTTCAAAGGTTTTACAATGAACCCAGGCAAACTATATTGTAAGTTGCTCACAAATATATATAGCGTTTATTGGAGTTGCAGTGGATTCTCCCAAATATAATATGTAAGCTAACGTTTTTTGAATTTGGCCAAAAATATGGTAGTAAACAGATGACCAAACGAACTAGTGAACTCAATCACCGTGGATTTATTCACGATCCCCTGAGCTCCATCTTAGCTCACTGTCCAGGATAACCTGGAGTGATTGTCATTTGTATAATAAAATAAACCATCTACACTCTTAAAAAAATACCTGCCCATCAAGACCCTCTGAACAGGATGTATTTTTCAAGAATAATTTTAAATACATTTGTTGCTGTTCAATATTAATTTTTGTTTCTTTGTTGCAGCTGCACAGATCCCTCAACGAGGCAGTAAGTATTTTATTCATATTTAACAACTTTCAATTCAATACAAATTTATCCACCTACCCGTTTTGTTCACATGATTGAAGAGCAAATTAATTCCGGGTCAAATTTTTATATTTTGATCGATGTATATTTTTAATTCCTTTTAACCGATTGGATAAAAACATTATAATACTTGATTTTTTTTTAAATTAAAGGTTGCAAACGGAAAGAGGACCCTACGATCACTACAGAACAGTTACCAACGCCGAAGAAACCGAGGCTAGTTTTTACAGATCTCCAGCGACGTACTCTACAGGCTATTTTTAAAGTAAGAAAATGTTTTTTTAGCTCTTAATTGCGAAACATGGGGAATTTTACCTTTGCTTTCTGTATCTTGAGGCTTTTTACAAGGTTGGTCTGAAAAGTTTTGTTTTTATTCGACATTCGCTTAAGAAAGTCGATGTAAGTGTAAGATATTTATTTCTGAATGGCAATTTCTTTTTGTTAAAAAAGATGCCAACTACTATTTGGTTGAGAAATAATGAAGAAACGTAAATTTTCAGAGCACCCTCGTATATAGTGTTTTGAAATCTTTATCTTTATGGAAAACACTGCATTAATTAGATCAAGACTAGAAAAAATCCTTGTCACGATTAGATCTAATTAAATTCGTGAGAAAAATGTCTTAGAGCAAATAAATTTGATTTAGTAAATATGCAATATTTTTTATAAACTAAAACTCATTGGTAATTACTATTGGATGTATATTATCGGTGCCATTTATTTATTGATACCGTCAAAGCTATTTCAACAATTGTTTTTATTCAGAATTGATAAACATATGTCAGTTAATAATAAGATATCAGTAAATAAAATGGTTTTGGTTAATGGATTAATGCAAATGTTTACGTGAGTAAGAACGCAATCCAAACTATTGTTTTCGCTAAAAGTCATCTATCCATAATTAATGTTCGAAACATTTTAATATTTAGGTACTAATTAACATCTTTTAAAAGCTCGCTTCGAAATAGGAATATCGTGACATACTTATTTTTGTTTTATATCAAAAAGAAATAAAACGAAAGAATATAAAAAAGAATCTTCATTTATATAGAAGTGTACGCAAAATAATAATCATAACAGAAAAAGAAAAACCCTGTTGTAATAGAAATGCAAGCGAATGAAAAGCTCTATCTGCTTTAAAGAAAAGCACGCTTTCGTATAACGCCCCCTATATTGAATACAAGCAACTCAACACTATTGATTTTCTAGAACAGCGGGAAATATACGCTTAGATGTATACAATATTATTTCACTTAGGTTTTTATTTTTTCAAATGCGTAGATGTTAGTTAAAACGCCTTGCCTATGGATATTATTATATAGAAATTTCTATTGAGAATATGAAACCATGTTCCAATGTTTGTAAAATAAAGGTGGACAATTATTACGTATTGTTTGTTGGGGGTTTGCTTTTACTATTGTATATTTATTGAAAAATAACAGCACAAAATATCCGATAGGCTACATTTTTTAAAAAATAAATTCTGGATATAGGAATAATCCATTGGATTTTGCAACAGATACAACTAATATCCAAAAATTTTTGTACATAACGGTTTTTTTTTTATTTAAATCAAATATCTCCCTACCGATTTCTTTGAAATGGCAGCGTTGTTGCTAGAAATAGGAGGAGCTTATATGGCCCTAACTAAATTATTAAATCCAGTGGCGTTAGGGGGGCAACTCAATCAAAATTATTGACAAAAAAAATGTACGCCACTGCCTGAAATTTAATTTCGATATTGTCTTGTGATAAAGCAACTAAAACTAAAACTTCATTTACGATATAAAAAATTTAAAACTTTTTTCAACATACCAAGAATATTTGCGCACGATATATTTAATTTTTTATTTTTTTACTGCCATTTTTATTAATATTGCCTAATAATTTATTTATCATTTATTTTTGTTATTATTATTTTTGTTCATTTATTTATTAATACCTATTAATATTATTTTTTTGTTTTTTTTTTAATTTTATTTTGCTTTATAATTTAATTAGGTAATTTTGTTTCTTTGTTAAAAAGGGTTAAGTGTGAATGGGCTAATAAAGACGTTTATTATTATATTATTATCGAAACAAAAGTAGTTTACAGATGCTTCTCAACAAATTTACGGACAAACAAATCTTTACGCAATCACATAGTACTAAATTACTAACTAATTATAAATGCTTGGAGCTATCAGTGTTAGGACCTCGGTTAGGACTATCAAAAGCTAGTGGCTCTCCATTTTCTTGTTATGGTAGAAGATAAACAAATATTTTAATCGATTCTCACAATTTAAGTAAACTTTCTTCATTTAGTTGTTCATTAGTCACTGTCAAATTTTCTTTTTAAAAGACTTAAAAGAGTGTTTTAGTAATTATTTCTTGGATCTACAGAGAGCCAGCGAACTGAATAAATAAGTATAGATCTACATAAATGGTTAGGATATTTGCAAAAAATACTTGAAGAACGAGTAAATTTTGCAGTGTATTGAGATATCCTCAAATTCGACTGTCCTATGTATAATCTAATTTACATTGCACATAGAACAGAACGTTTCTAAAGTCACAGAGTGACAGAACACTATGGAGTACATGTTTACTTTGCACACCAATAAATCAGTTTCGTTTCTTCTAGTTTTGAATGATATACCTAGTAATAAACAGTTAACCTTAACAATATTGTCTATATTTTACTTGATTTTTGTAGGAAACCAAGAGGCCGTCGAAGGAGATGCAAGTGACCATAGCCCGACAACTAGGTCTCGAACCCACAACAGTGGGCAATTTCTTCATGAATGCAAGAAGAAGATCCATGGATAAATGGAAAGATGAGGAACCAAAATCCACGCAAACAATGTTACATCAGCAATTATCACCGGGATTAGACGATGATTTAGATCAAGATGGCGATATGGATGATGTAGACGATTCAGATGATGTCTTGTGACATGCATTTAGAGATCGTCATTTGTTAATGCTGTGACACTAACTGTCATTAACTCTTGTTTTTTAGAAATTGTTGTGTTAGTGATGAGGATTTACTGTAATAAGACCGAACGTGTATTTGACCTAACTATAAACACAGTTATGTGCGGTAATTTATTTTTTGTTGTTACAAATTATTAAATAAAACACACGTGACAATCTATTAAAACTTTATTGGCAAAATCGATTGCTTAGTTCTGTTCTACATGAACTAACCAAGATATTCGTGATTGGATCCCTTTTTGTGATACTGATAAACATTATTACCTGGTACTTATTTTTAAAAAATGCGACAATATTACAAATGCGCTATTATATTGATATTAATACTGATCTTATTAAAAAATAAATAAATTTTAATTAAAATTGGTCATAATTTATTAATTTGGGATCCATTTTCGTATAATAAACGTAATTTAATAACAAATTTTAGTTGTTTTGATGGTATTAAGTAACGAAAATCTTTAAAAATATTATTTAAGTGTAGGGTATCGCAACTCTCTATGATTTTCAATTCATTAAATCTTTAATGCTTTTAATAAATAATAAACCGAAAGCTCTAAAAATATTACAGCTTTCGGTCTAAAATTCTAAAATATCTCACGTTGATTAAATAACGAGTGAAACAATATGTCAAATGTGAAGTAAGAGAGAAACTTACATCTTGAATATCTTAATATCAAGCAACAGCAACCACCAATAATTGTTTTAAAGAAAATGCGCTTCCAAATGGATGGTATGTGGCTAATAGCATAATTATTATAAAATAGGATTTTTTTTAAATGTCAATAATTGTCCTAATTCTAATTAATATAAGTTAAACGATATTTTCGTCAATTAAGATTTTTTCCACATTAAAAAATGCAGCAGCTTTTATTGGTTTCTTTCGTGAATGGTACATCCTGTTACCTAAATGTTTTTTTACAAAAACGAAACAGCGATTAAAAAAACTGTATTATTGTTCGATGATAGAGTGTAGTTAAAAACGCGGGCTTCTTACCCGCGATAGTTCTCTCAAAATTGTTTTGTTTTGAAAGACATACAATTAAAGGAAATTTTATTTAGTGTTTTTTTTTATTTATTTTTCTTTATATGGACATTCTACTACAACAATATAGTAAAATGTATTAAAAAAATCTGAAAACAACACCTTTAATCGAATTTCTGATAGTTTTTTGCGTAACATTTTAGGGTTTGCAAAAAGCTCGATCGTAGGCAAGCAAATCGTGGTAAAATAAGTAATTTTTCTTTTAAATAATTAGAATTAGGACATGTTAATTGTTAGGTTTGATATAAATATTGTTTTCCCATATTTTCTAGTCCATCTTCTTTACATTCCTTGTAACACGGTTATGTTAGAAGTACACAGTGTAATTTGCCAAAAATAATTAATTATCGAAAGAAGAAAATATTTACTCAGTATCTTTTTGTTAAGAAAGGTTTTTTTTTGTAGGAATAAAATATAAAATATCATTTTTAGACAAGTTACAAAGCAATTGGAGTGTGTCTATTTAATATTTACGCAGATCGGAAATATGTCGATAACGCCTTAATTATTTACTTTTTTATGTTCAATTATACACTGGGGTCCATAATAAAAAATTGTCTGAAAGTGATATTGATTTTCTAGTCAATAATAATATTATGTGAATGTAAATAATAATTGTTATAGTTTTTTTTATTGTAATCTTTAATTAACTAACACTAATTTATTATATAATATGAATTAATACTTGTTTATTTAGATTTAAGATGCGTGATGGATGTTTATAAAAGTAAATTTCTTTTCGTTATGACTTTCATGAAGTGTCCCATAGTGAATGGGACAACAGTGTAACAGCAAAGTGTGTCTTAAAAATATCGCGTTTTAGCTAAACTTACATAGTCCGAAAGTTACTATTAACCGATATATACAGGGTGTTACAGTGTGTTAATTTTGTATTTCGTTTTTTTTTTGTCATACAATGGTTTTGTTGAAAAACAATTGTTCATTTTATTTGATATTTCCACCATATGAATACAGTCTTTCTTGTTTTAATATCCTTGAGACTGACGACTTCCACCTGTGTCTCTCAATCTTCTGGCACAATTCTAGAAATATTTTGTGATTAGGTTGTGTACCTTTAGGATACAATTCCGATTATGTGACGGCTGTTCATCTGTCCACCATTCATCACAGATTCAAAATAAACTCTCGAATTTAAATTTATAAAAAAAATTTAAATTGAAAAAATAAATTCAATTTATTAATACCTTCATTTTAGGCTAATAGCTTCAGCCGAAACTTGTCACAATAAGATTTTATTGACTACTATTTTGAAGTTGGTGGTTTTTACTTTTTTATTTTATGAAATAAGTGCTAAACTGAACGAAAAAAGCCTCCCTAGTGAAACCGATGAAGAAAAGACACAGATCTGATATATTTTAGAAAGTTTGATGTAAATAGTACTATAATATAGTATTTTGTATTTTCTTTGGTTCGATGTGATTTCCCATTTTATTTTATATTGTATTATTTATTTGATTGATTTTTTTGTTAAGGTTAACTTCATCTATTTTAATATTTTTGCAATAGGGTTTTTACTATTATTTAAAAACTTGCAAATGTGTAAAGATGTTCTAAAATGACAGACGAACACGAATTTGCTGTTACATTGTCTCCCATTGTTTATGAGACAACTTATATACCTATGTCCAGATATTTTTTGAATATGGTAAAACAATTCCAATTACTTTTATACAGATCTGACAAGCGCGCTGTTTATTTCTTAATTACCTTTAGTAGAATATTATGTAACACATTTTAATAATTAAATTGATTAATACAAATTCTTGATTAATGTTATGAATCTGATTTTTCTATTCTGTGATGATTTATTCCAAATAATATTCATTTTGCTATTATTCCAAATTCAATACTAATAGAATTTGATATTCCTGTTATTCCACAGTTTTTCTTTTTAAATTTACATTAGTCTGGCTGGATCTGGACTGTTATTTCATTAATAGAAAATTATTCGACCCACCTTATTATAACTAAAATTGCGATACTTTTTATCCTTTTAAACCTCTTAAAAAAAACAACTATTTCTCGAATTCGATCGACTAATAATAATAATAATAACTAAGGTGGCTTTATTTCAAACTTAGAATCGCGGTCGGTTTCCGTTTAAAACGAATTATTTAGCAAAATTTAAAAAAAATGTAACTAAATAAAAGGGTCAAACACGTTAATGATGATATTAAAACAAAAGTCATCTTAAACAGAAATAATTGTATTATAATCAATTACTATATTATATTTTGGTAAAAAATATAAATTAAAAATTATATTTTAGCACAAATAATAATATGAATAACTAATAAAAAATCTGTAAGTATTTTCAATTGAATAATGATGTACAAATTAGTATTCTAATTATTCCATTAATTGTCCTTGATTTGATTGAGAAACAAAACTGATTGATACTGTATGTCTGGGCTATCAGATTCTAAAAATTTGTAATAAAATAGAGTTAACCTAATATCAGATGCAAAGCGACTCACTTGATCAGAAGGAAAATACGCTCTTCCTAAAAAAACATTTTTTCCAAACCTATTTGCCACTTTTCCGAACGACTTAAGGTTAATTATTGAATTTTGTAAGAAGAAATTGAAATTACAAGAATTTTGGAAGCAATCACAAAAGCAAGTAATGCATTCAGTAAGAAAACTCTAAAATGCAGTACGAAAAGGCTTAAGAAGCATTCATGCTGTTTAACCATTCGTCCTTTACTAGGTTTGAGTCTCATTCCCATTTAAATTGTAGAGGATGAGTATGAGTACAGTATTCATCTATGTTTCGGACACCTAACGTACTTCTTCGGTAGTTCTAGCCTATATCTGGAAATAAAATGCAATCTGGACAAGAAGACACGATGATTGATAAATTACAAATGGGAAAAAAAATTAATTGTGTAATCAGTAACAGAAATATTAAGCCGTGAAATCTATGTAAGCTTCTACTATTTCGATATGGTTCACGTTGGGGGAAAATTAAATATTGAATTTATGTTATAGGTAAGTGGGATACCAGAAGAAATGTAGTCGTTTTACATCTGATATTAAAATGTGAATAACAAACATTACGCGCTTGAAAACTTAGAGATTTCATTTTATCAATAACTGTAAAAACAATCACTATATTCTGTTACATTATTTACAGAATAATGTAACACAGAGAATTAAGTTTAATTTTTTAGAAATCATCATCAGCACAACTTGTATTTATCATTATTTTCATGCTTTGTTATTATTTAGTATCAAGAATTAAAATAATTTAGTAGAGGCAACAGAATGAACATGATGAACATTTGTTAAGTAATTAATATTATACTTTAAAACTTTTAGTGATAAATCAGAATACTATTGTATTTTGTAGTGGATAAGGTGATTTTTATTACTGTAGATGAAATAAATTGACATATTATGTAAAATACCGATTAATTTATTTAACCCTGTAAGTAATTTTTTTTTAATTTATTATTTTTGTTTTGTTTGTTAAAAAAATTATATGTATATAACATGAGATTTTTATAAGTATTTTTGCTTCGTTATGGGACACACAAAATATTTAAAAATATTAATTTTCTATTCCGTAAATAATATATATTTTTTTGAGAAAACAAATCAAAATTTTTAATATAAGTATTTTGTATGTCTTCACTGATTCAATACAGAAATTTTAGAGAACAGCTGATAATTTAATACTTTTTTTCAAACTTCAAACATAAGTGCTGTTGGCGACGAAGGTTCTTTGAGTTAGTTTTTTATTCACCTTATAAATAGTAAACTTGAAAGGATTTCTTGTCTAAGAGTTAAATGTTATTTTAATTTCAGATATCCAAAGTTGTCCGTAAATTAAAAAAAAAAAGGTGTTTGTCTGCTGTTCCTTAAAAATGTAATAATATTTATTTACACAGGGAATAAATGCGTTTAATTTACTTAATTTTATCATTAGTAAAGTAAAATAGAAGCAACTAAAATACTGTAATGATCAATACCTAATAGATACATAAACTGTTTGTTAGTTTTCTTGTATAATTAAGTTTTGTAGAAAAAAAAAAGAAATACTAAAATAAAAGAAAAAACACCCATCGTGAAAATAATTATCACGAAATGCCTTAAATACAAAATGTTAATAGTAATTGTTGTATTAAATTAGTCAGCACTTCAATAATAAAAAAAAATAAACAAATGCTAATTTCAATACAAATTCTCTGTCTAGTCTTGTACGTTATTATATTATATGATTGATGTTTTCTTATTGAATTCTAAAATCTCAAAAATCACTAAAAATGTGTAATAATACTCTCGGTTAATAGAGTAGATAATTTGGCAAATAAACTGTAATAAGATAATTATGAAAGTTTATTTTATATAGAACGGTTAATTCAACAAGTTTCATACGTTTTATTAATCCTCAGCGTCATAAAACCAAATAAACATCATTTTTTTAATTACCTTAACTTATTTTAAATAATTTTTCAGCATCATCGATGCGGTTTAGAACTTCCAAACTACTACAAACATATTTATAACACATATCTGAGGATGATAAATCAGAAACGGAACTTTTTCATCTAAATCAGTTTTTATGTTAAAAACACATATGATTGTATTTTTTTTAATTTAATAACTACAATAATGTACCTGTATTTCAGTTCATAATTGTATTTCATTAGTTTTAATATTTTTTATAATAATTTGTTAATTAACGTATTGTTTAACATGTAACAAAACTAAAATCGCATTGCTTTTTCCTAAAAAAAAAACGGTACTGACTGAGTCCACAAAACTAAAATGGTTTTCATAATATCTACATCCAAATAGAAAAGTAAAAATTACTTCAATGTAACCCTGATTACGAATTTACACAATTCTGTAGAAATATAAATAGATAATTACTTTCAAAGGCTATGTTGTTTTATTTTTAACCATCCTGCCACTTTTGGACAATTGTCATTTGATACATAAACTGTTAACTGTCCAAAAATTTTTTTTTTTTCTCCTTGCGCGTACCATTAATCACAAGTGGTTGGGATTATTTCCAGCTACTTTGCAATTGGGAAATTTCACTTATGGCGGTATTACCTATTTCCCTTTTATGAATTACTATAAAATATCCCTTCAGTTCGGAAGGATCTGGCTGGGTACACTGCATTATTGGTCAAATACTCTTACTTGAGTATCTTTAAAAGAACTATGTTCCCTAGTTCGAAAGTAAGGCCTCAATCGATCTGTTAGCTAGTTTAAATCGAGGTCTCGGGGATGCGTTGATGTCTATACAATAAATTCCGTATATTTAGTAAACCTATCTAATACGCACATTTGTATATATATATATATATATTTTGCTGTGAATTTTCTTGATTTTAGATCAGGATTTTATAAAATTTTAACTACCACATAATATTGTAACAATTTATTATGACGTTTCGATCATTTTTTTGAGTTTTATCAAATATCACCCTCAGCGTGGATATCATTAATTATTTTAAATGTGCGATACCGTTTTGTGATGTAAAAATACTGTTATTATATATGTTTAATGTTTTGCAATGATATCCACGCTGAGGGTGATATTTGATAAAGATCAAAAAAAATGATCGAAACGTCATAATAAATTGTTACAATATTATGTGGTAGTTAAAATTTTATAAAATCCTGACCTAAAATCAAGAAAATTCACAGCAAAATATAATAAAAAAAAGGTAAAATAAAAATAAATTTATATATATATATATATATAGGTATTTGGAAATGTCAGGGTTTTAACGTGTTCTGGGCCTAATGCGGTTGTGAAATTTAGACAGGCCAATGATATTATGAAGGGTTATCTGCATACCAAACGACATGCGTCGAGTGGGTCATTAAGGGTAGTTTCTTAGGATAAGAATGATAGCGTCCTATACCAAACAAAAGCATTAAAATTGAAACCGATCTTCATCTATTTTCCCATCAAGATACAATGGCGCACCGGGTACGCCTCGTTTTATTTTCAAAGTGAAACGTCAGTTGGAGAAACGGTAGTAGTTCATCACAAAAGATAGATTTACACTACTTGCTGTGATCTCAGTTTTACAGTTTTGTGCTTTGTATACAATTTGAAAAAATTTTAAACCCTAAATTCATTAATAAATATCAATTCTAACACTTTACGCGCGTAATTTCCCTTAGTTTGATATTTCTATTAATTTTGGAACATCCTGTTTATCATACAGAAACATTCTATTTTATATATTTGTAAATAAGAGAGAGAGATGTTTTTGGCGACATCTAGCGTGAACAGGCAATATGCCGGGTGAAACACAGTTCACAAACGATGGCCGGACAAGAAGTAACATCTCTCTCTCAATCGTTTCTCGTGCTAGTATAAGCTCTTTGTAAATGTTGGAACTTTGGGTCACACTGCCTGCCGATCACCACTGATGAGTCGTGGATCTACGAAACGGCCGTCTGGTGAAAGCATGGTAGTGTGAAACAAATTTCCAACATAACTCAAAGTCTTGTTGCTTTATGTAACAAGCAATTCTTATTTGTAATTAGTTTGTATAAGCTGAAATTTGTTCCCTGATGTACTTAATTAAGCTTAATTGAAATATTGCAAATATGATACGGAAACCAGGTTAAAATCTACTATAAGTACAAAAAATTCGTTGTATCAGCAAAATTTATGTTAACTTATGCAAATTGAGGACTTCTGATAATTAAAAACAGCATCAAAGCCCATTAAGAGAGAAAGCCACACTTTTGAAAAGTGTTTAACTAGATTTGTGCAATGTAGATGATCGATACGCGCCTTGCGTCGTACTCTGTGAAATCACAGCGTCTAGATTCAGAAACATATCTGTGTTCAGGAGAGTATTTATTATTATTTATTATATTTAAAAAAAATAATACAAAGAAAAAACTTTTAACTGGTATCTCGTGAGAAAAGAAAGACAACCAAACATGCGAGTTGCAATTCATCATCATTATATTCTCAACAGTAGTGTATTGAGATGAATTACAAAAAGAAAAAGCAATTATGGTTAAGTAATTTAACATAACATCTTTTACCCGAAATCGTGAGTTTATATCAATAATACACACAACTATAGATACGTCCTGTTTCAGACTTTAAATATTCAACGAATGATCTAAAACAAATATTATCTCAAAATAATTTCAACAAAAAGGTACACAAAAGGTTAGTCGAAAAACAGGTCAAAGTAATCAAGTGACAAATTATTTCTTCCTTGCTTTGGTCATTTTTCATTTTTGTTTTCACTGGTAGGTACTTAATAAATAGTTCTAACTTTAGAACTAAATAATAAATGTATTATTTGTTTTTAACAGGGAGCATATTTGCATTGCTCAATCATTGACTTTTCTAAATAACATTTATTCGGAGCTGCATCTTCATTTCAAAGACAAGCGCTATTTAGAGCATAATTGAAAAATTGTTATATTATATTTCGCATTGTTAAAATAACATTTTTTTCTCTTTCTTAGTACCTATTTGTTTCCCTGTCATTGTTGTAATACTCATTGTAATAATTAATATTGTTAATTTGTTCTGTAAATAAATATTATTATTATTTCTCATTTTTTACTTAGACTACTATGCCTTTCTTCAAACTTTTAACCACTGATCAGGAAGTTAGTAGCTTCGAAATATGTTTGGTCGTCTTTAGGAATTTTCAAACTCAAAAAGTAATTTATTAAACTTTTTTCGTGGAGTTTTGACAGTATGGACTATTTCTTTAAACTTAACATTATATTCTTTATAATCCGGAGTGTAGATATTTGAGAAATAATAATTGATGATTTCCTATGAGATTTGGTAAGATGAAGCGTTAGTTTAAATTGTTGATACAAATATTTAAAACAATTTTTGATTTCATTACGAACTTTACTAACTGAAAAAAAAGAATTTGTCTGGGTCCAACCCTGTGTGTGAGCGTCGGCGTCGGTCGGCTCTTCCTAGACGCTACGGTGGTAGCTCCACACTGACCGCAGCGAGCAGTTTTCAAAACTCCGACAACAGAATCATGACTGTACGTCTCACGAAAATAGACTTGTGTTTATTTCCAAATCATATTTGTTGATAGATATGTTTAAGCAAACAAGTGCTAGTGGATGGTTTCATAAACTGACAGTGTTACTTTAGTGTGTGTTATTAAGAAAAATCGTATCAGCTGACTTGATAACATCTGCAGCATTCTCATGTCTACAAGTAAGTAGATTGCTTTCCTGTTTTGGATACCCTTCGCGGAAGGGTAGTAAATAGAATTGTTTTGAGTAAAAATACCACCTCACAGTATGGCCTCGGTGGCCGCTTGGCTCCCATTCGCTCGGGCGGCGGCCATCGGATGGGTCCCCATTGCCACACATCCCTTACCGCCTCCACCAATACCGAAAGACCGCCGCAAAACTGATGATGAGAAACTGTTAATCAACGTATCGGGTAGACGTTTCGAAACATGGAGAAATACTCTTGAAAAATATCCAGACACACTACTTGGTTCCAACGAACGTGAGTTCTTTTACGACGAAGATGTCAAAGAATATTTCTTCGATAGAGATCCCGATATATTTAGACACATTCTTAATTACTACAGAACTGGTAAGCTACATTATCCTAAACATGAATGTTTGACAAGTTATGATGAAGAATTAGCTTTTTTTGGAATACTGCCAGATGTTATTGGTGACTGCTGTTACGAAGATTATCGTGATAGGAAGCGTGAGAATGCTGAACGACTTATGGATGATAAACTATCAGAAAATGGCGATCAAAATTTACAACAACTTACGAATCTTCGTCAGAAGATGTGGAGAGCATTCGAAAATCCTCACACGTCAACTGCAGCTTTGGTTTTTTATTACGTTACTGGATTCTTCATTGCCGTATCGGTTATGGCCAACGTAGTAGAAACTGTTCCATGTGGAAGTAGACCAGGTAACGCGGGATCTCTTCCTTGCGGTGAACGTTACAAAATAGTGTTTTTCTGCTTGGACACAGCTTGTGTAATGATATTTACCGCAGAATATCTATTAAGAATGTTCGCAGCACCAAATCGCTATAAATTTGTTCGTTCGGTAATGAGCATTATTGATGTCGTCGCTATATTGCCTTATTATATCGGACTAGGTATAACAGACAACGACGATGTTTCCGGTGCATTTGTAACACTGCGGGTGTTCCGAGTTTTTCGTATATTTAAGTTTTCTAGACATTCACAGGGTCTAAGAATTTTAGGTTACACCCTAAAATCTTGCGCTTCCGAACTTGGCTTCCTTGTCTTCTCGTTAGCCATGGCGATTATTATATTTGCCACTGTTATGTTCTACGCCGAGAAGAACGTTGGCAAAACATTCACATCCATTCCTGCAGCATTTTGGTACACCATTGTTACAATGACCACTCTTGGGTAAGTATCAGAATTTTACATTAATTTTGCAAGGGCGCCTTTAGCACAACTGACGTCCGTCTTCAGAAAAAATATTACAGGGAAAGTCAGATAAATTTGAAAACTTATCTGCAACGGGTGCACTAACTTTAAAAGTAGTTTGTATGCCAAAATAAAAGAAAATGTTGAGATAAAATTAAAATACTTTTATTTTTTAAACATTTATTACAAAATCAGGTGTTCTTTAAATAATTTATTACCTGTGATATATTTTTGACTAAGTAAACTAAATTTCAGAGAATAAAGTAATAAGTGTCCAAAATATTTATATTTGGACAATTTACCAGACTATGAAAATGGCATACCTAGCTTTAATTTGCCGAAAACGAGGTTGTATGTAAATGTAGAAAATACTTCCAGAAATATTTTAAAAGAAGAAAGACTCCAAAATACGGTTCAGCAGTTCCTAGATGTTGTCGTGCATTGACATCTAAAATTAAAATATTAAATCTAAACGCTCTATAAATTTATCAACAGTGGATACAATTTTACGATGTATGTGTAACCAACATTTTATATCTTAACCAAAACTTTTAGCGTTCTAAGTGTGCATCTGTTGGTTAAATCGCTAATAATGTTTCTGATATTTAATTGCAATATTTTCATCTCGATAGCGTAATTATTGTTAGAACATAGCAGTGTTCTAGATACAGTTCCAAAAATGTTATTCTTAGATATTTTAGTTATTAATTGAAGTTTTATCTTCACAATCATTGCCTTTAAATCACTTTCGGAAAGTGTTAGATAAAATTGAAATTAAAGTATCTTACAGAATAATAATAATAAATATCTTTATTTCGCAACACAAACTGAGAGAATATTTTCTGTTAAAAGATAGTTTAAATTTGACACTAAAATAAATTCAATTAATATTAGTTTTTACCATCTGAAATTTAGATTTTTTTTGATTCAATAGTGGCGAATGTATTTCAATTATTTTTTAATTTAATTTGTTCAATAAGACAGTATTGAAATGTCTATAAATTTAATTACAAAGTAACTAATTAACGAGATTTACTTTTGCGATTTCAGACGAGGTTTTTAGGTCATGTAATAAAATAATGCTTTAAATCATTTTTACGATCTGAATTAAAAAGCTTTCATGCAAGTAGTTAAATTTCGTATATTTTACTTTGTTCTCTAAGTAGTATTAACAACGAAAACCTGAAACACATATGCATTACAGCGATTTCTAAAACATAAACAATTTCACAAATCAAATTTTATAATTGCAAAAATGTTGTTGAATTCAAAGCCTTTAATAATTAATAACAGCGCAGTAGAATGAATTTTAAGTTAAGTTTCTCTGTAGTGCTTTGGAGAAGTTGAAGCTCTTTAAGACCACGCTTATTGTTGAAGATTTCCTTGCGAGTGTTTATAATTTAAATTCAATGTTATATTATACAATAAATCACAAAATAAACTGTTCCGCGTTTCTTTCACATTGTTGTAAGTATATTTCCAAGATCAGTAATTTACGTAGTACTCGTGTAATTTGTTACTTAAATATGTTGGAGGCTCTCGTGATAGTGTAGGCGTGAATTATTATGTTCTATGAATAAGTAAGATTTGTTGATAAATTTCCTTTCTATTATGTAATAATTAATAGAGAACTTGTTAAAATCACAGTAAATTAGAGTTGCCCTTTTTGCGTTGGTTTTTTATACGAATTAAAAGCAACACGAATGCGATTTTAATGAATAGCGCGATGTAATTCCAGAAGAGCTGAATAACGTTATTATATTCGAATACCACTGAAATGTGTCAGATGTTTTCATAACACTAATGAAAGTAATCTTTGAGAAAATTATCATTACGAAAAGTAATTTGTTGCTCGGGGTCGAGGATGGTGTCCCCAGGAGTTGAATTTATATCATTCTCAGCATGCTTTAAACTCAAAAATATATAAAACCGCGAATAGATTTTGGAAAATAATAATTAACTAGTAAAACCTATATTTTCTTCATAGTTTTTCAACGATAATGCCATTATCAACATTGATTGACTCAAGCCACTTTATTAATTGCGCCTTTCTCTATAACAAAGCGGTCTCTATTAAGAGGAAAGTTGATTAATAAGTGTACCAGGAAATTTAGACTATTTTCTGTTCAAAACAGTGGTGTGGATTAGAATTCTTCTATAAATTTCAAACTCTAATTGTTTATAACAATATCAATAAGTTTATCTAAGAAAGAGAGTTTCGGATCTTTGCTTGATTTATACGCAAAATCAGGTATAAAACAATTGTTAACTTGACAATAATTATTACATAAACAATTGTAGTAAAAACAGCAAATGCATTGTACTATTCGATCACCTATAATAATTAATGTGTTATTAGTTATATTTCAATCATTATATCATTGACACGAGATTCCTAAACAATGAGGGCACTGCACTTTCTTTAGTTATTTATGTTAACACTCTCAAAACATGTCAACGACTGAGATTTAAAAAAATTTGGATGCCAAAAGTAGAAGAGATCTTTTCGTTAGATGATTATGTTCTTAGAGAATAGTCGAATATAGAAAAAAAAGCTGTTGTACTGAACGGATTAAATTCCGGGTTTTATTTGAATTTACTGTTATTATCCTTACAAAATGCCGAAACGTTGTGAACTGACATGAAGTAACAAAGATTATTTCACCTACAATCTGTTTTAATTAAAACCTCATCCCGAGAAAGAAATCCGTTTATAAAATTAATTATAATACCAGATGAAAAGTTTCTAATAAATGTTTTCCGTTTTACGCCTTCACAATCCTGAAATTCCGAAACAAATAATTAATCGTCTTTATGATTAATTCCTTTATTTTATTGAATCAGCGATAGTTTTATCAAGGATATCAATCCTGCCTGCCTTTTTTCTAGACAAAATGACATCTATAAAAATACTTAAGCAGATCGACATAAACATAGTAATGATTGAATATAAAAAATTAATTCATTAATTAAAGTAAACTGATATATTTGCTTGCGAATCAAGAATAGCTGGAAGATACGTTAAGTATGGCTTATATAAACATGTCAAATCAAATAAATGCAAATCGTTGAAACAAAAAATAAACGAACAATAGAATATTTATTAGTTCAAATAAATATTTGTTAATTTAAATTATTTGAGATTTGTGAAATCGTATCTTCATTATCCTGTCTTGATGGCTTACTTAACATCGGAGAAAACCTGACTAAGATTCAATTAGAAGTTAATATCTTCGCAAATTACGCAAATTCGGGTTACATGACAATAAACTTACAAATGTGTATAAATTTACATCTGTTTAAACTGTTTTTGTTATGTACCGTCAATAATGTATTTTTGGATTATATTGCTGTTTATCGATGTTTTATTCGTGTTAAAACCTATAAATATTTTCAGAATAAATTATATCCTTCATGGAATTGCTAAATGAAACGCCTACTCGTTCAATATACTATACATACAATTTTTCACAACTGAATTACAAATTGTGGGGGTGTATTAACTGTATTAGGTTAATCGCGACAAATCGAAAGTCGCGAAGATAAACAAACTAATACAATATCTATTAACGAAAAATATAATCTATGGAATCGTCAGATACACTTTACCTTGCATGAAATGAGGTCTCGACCACACGTCTCCATCCTTCTCTATCAAGCTTCTGTAAGCATAATAACAGTACATCCAAATAAAACCCGATAGTAATGCAAATAATTCAATTTAATCCGTTCAGTACAACACCTTTTTTCTATATTCTCTATTCTCTAAAAACATAATCATCTAACTAAAAGATCACTTCTACTTTCGGCATCCAATTTGACACTGGTACATTTAGCCTTTTTTTTAAATCTCAGTCGTTGACATGTTTAGAGAGTGTTAACATAAACAACTAAAGAAAGCACAGTGCCGTCACTGTTTAGGAATCTTGTGTCATATTAGTTATATTTCAATCATTATGATTGAAATATAACTAATAACACATTAACTATTATAGGAAGTATGTTAAAATAAACAATGCCCTTTCTCCATGGCTCTCAGGTCTTTTGTAATGTTATCCCTCCTTCTGAGGCGGGCTCGACCTAATGGACGTTTTCCCCCCGGAACCTCCTCCCACACCAATTTTACCCTACTATCATCTGGCATTCTTTTACGTGTCCTGCCCACTGTAGTCTTCTGGCCTTTATTTCGTTTATTATGCTGGTATCAGTGTGGAGTTCTTGGTTGGGTTTTATTCTATACTGCCCTGTATTTTCGTCTCGAGTTGGGCCAAATATTTTCCTTACCACTTTCCTTTCAAATACCTTGAGTCGTTTTTCGCTTGCAACCGTTAGTGTCCACGTCTCACATCCGTTTATTATGACCGGCTTTACAATTGTTTTGTATATGTTCATCGTAGTTATTTATCTCTCAGATATTTAAATTGTCTTGTCCGTTCAAAGTTGTAGTCTCCGATAGTGAAGTTTTGTCCTACTCTATCTTGGTTTCGATTATGTCTGCTGAGGTACATATACTTGGTCTTGTCTTCGTTTATTTTGAAACCTATCCTTTCTGCTTCCTTTTCGAATCTTATGAAGGAGTCTTTGAACTTGATCCTGCTATTGCCAATCACATCAACATCGTCTGCAAAAGCCAGGAGCAGATTCGGTGCCTTTTGATGAAAGATAGCAGTTGGCTTCTCTATTTTGGAGTTCTGATTTTTTGTTCTAATAAATCTGATGGTGGATCATCGATGAGTGATTCATCAATGTCGTCAAATATAAGCATTTAAGTCCTGCTTTTCTTTAGAGGGTATTGAAAAGTTAGTTTCTCGTTCAAAACAGCGAATTAAGGTTATTGAAAAATAAATTTTATTCTGAATTTCTGCCTTTTCAAAGAATGATTAGAAAAACGCTAGAATGAGTATATAGGAGAGATAATGTGTGAAAATAGAATGCCTTTTTGAATTAAACAATGTGTTTTTCATTTCGGTTTGCCAACAAAAAATTTATAGGAAAATTAATATTTTCTGAATGAGGAATGCAAATTATCTCCGCTTACCAGACATACATTCAAAAGTTTTGTAAACTGCAATGCAAACGATGATATATTATACATTTATTTACGAATAATCATAAATATTACAATGTTTATAAACATATAACGTTTGCCATTTCATCAGGTGTTTTTACGTACTTACATATTTCAACTAATAAACAGTTATGGATGATTCAGAAATACATTTCGTATATCTTTCTAACAGTGTTTATTACGGCTAAAGCATAATAAGCTAACTAATAGCAATCTCGATTGCCCCGATTTATTACAACAGATAAATTATTTTCACGTTCCGAGCTTTTACTCCAGAGATCCCAAACTTTTTAAGATTCCACACATTCGGGCCCTGATGGCGCGCAGTTATTTCAATTCTTTGGGCATCAATAATACAAAAAATCGGTTGTGTCACCCCAAAGCTTTCCCGACAATTCTAATATAATCAAAAATAAATGACCTGCGTAACGAAACAGAACCAACTCCAACTAACTCACTGGTGACATTTTAAACCCTATTTTCTCGAGAATTATGCGAGCGAATGTCAAAAGTGACCTATCGCTGTAAAGCAGATAAAAAATGCTTTAAAATGATGTATCACTCGACCCCTACTGATATAGGAAAATTTAGCCACAACCGCCACCCCCTATCATAGGTCTAAGCGATTTCAAATAAAATTCTGATAAACCAATAAGCTCCAGTATATTTCTAAATACTGTACAGGGTGGTCATAAAAATTATGCATTTTCAATTTTATTGAAATCAATTTCTTATTTCAATTGGCATTACTTGTCGATAATTAAAATTGTCCTTTAACTGATATTAGTAAGTGTCACGATTTTCTAATAGCATTTTGAGCATTTAACATATTCTTTTTTGTTGTTGTTTCTTTTAATTTTTTGTATTTTTTTTTTCTTTGCGTTTAAGGTTCTCGAAAACAACTTTTTTTTTTAATTTTTAGCGAAATTTACATTTTCCTTGTCTAATTTTATTACGAAATATTACGACGTTTCAAAGATGGTTTATCGTGTTCTTCAGGTTATTCAAATATATATATTAAAAACGTTTTGATTGATAGTTTTAGATTTCGCCAGATGTTTAATTTTAAGAAGACTAATTTTAAGTTGTAATAAAAACAAAAATAAATGTAATTTGTAATTTATTTTGTTTGGACATAGAGACCGACGCGACGCGTAAGTAGAGCCCCACTCTGTATATTATGTATCTCACTTTGGAGCATATACCGACTAATACTAAAAATATGTATCGAAATACTTCTCCTGTAACTGTAATTTAGAATGTTTATTTTTACACATGTGGGGAATTTCTTTATAATGCGGTAAAGAGGTAATTATGGCAATTTAAGTGACTAGAGAAGTGAAAAATCTATTATTTACTCCAATGAAGTTTTACGGTAATTAACTATTTATTTCGTGAAATGTTTCAGATCATCCAATATTTGTATAAATTAAATTAAACAGATACAGAAAGATTTCAAAATAAAACATAAAACAAGTCTAGACAACAAATGTTCTATTCTAAGGCAACGACTCATGACTCTTACAATGTTTCAATTCTGACTTTTCGGACGGACAGATCCCGTTTATTTATTCATTTAACACAATATACAAGTCGATACAGATTTTTAAATAAATACTTTATACTTTATTGTCTAACAGGTCAAGACCCAATAACAAGACAATTCTAAGTACTAGACAATGGATATTATCTCAATAGTAAACTAAATAATTGATAAAAATTATCGAAAAAGCATAAGCTCAGAAAAATACACCATAAAGCAATATAAAGTTAACAACAATACAACAAAATCACCACACGACAAACTCACCATACGCTCTACATGTCCAGGGTGCTCAAGTACCGATACAAACCAGCGCGAAAAGACCACAGTGACCCGTCAAAGTAATGTACAGATCGATGTATATTAAGACGATCGCAGGTTCGTCATGCTCGGTAAAGAGGTGATCTCGATGCATAATTGGTGTTGAAACGCGGCACTCTAAATAAATTCATCGTTCGAGAAAAGAATTGCGGTAAATTAAAGGGCAGTTGTTCTAGAAGGCGAGGGGAGTCAATTATGCCGTTTATAAGCTTAAACAGGAATATTTGACCAGCCGAATCTCTACGAAAAACCAATGAATTAACATTAAATCTGTTTAACAATATATTATGCTCAATGCCCCTGACTGGGAAACATCCATCGATCATAAAAGCTAAAATTTTTAAAAATTTTCTTTGAATACGCTCCAATTTATTGATGTGTACCTGGTATAAAGGAGACCATACAAAAGAGGCATATTTCAATCTAGAGCGGACAAAACTCACGTACAGCTGAAGCAGACACTCAATATCCTGAAAATCAGTAGTTGAGCGGAGAATAAAACCCATCATTCGGATCGCGCTTTGTGAAATAGAGTCAATATGCGTATCAAACGTCATTTCACTATCCATGATCACTCCCAAGTCCTTTATTGACTCACAAGATTCAAGAACAACACCATTCAGCGTATAATTGAAACTAATTACACTCTGTCGTCTGGTAATTGACATGAGTTTGCACTTACTGACGTTGAGCGGAAGCCTGTTCCTAATGCACCATTCCTCAAGTTCACCGAGATCCCGTTGCAAGCATATGCAGTCGTCCTCGGTAGCAATTGGTCTATACAATTTCAAATCATCGGCGAACAAAAGATAGTCGCTAGAGACTTCAGCAGCAATGTCGTTAACATAGATGGCAAATAAGAGTGGAGCTAGATTGCTTCCCTGAGGTGCACCACTGATAGGAGTAAAAGATTAAGATCGAAAATCCCTGAATTCGACAAATTGCTCGCGGTCAGATAGAAAAGAATTGAAAAGTTGAACAGTACGGCCTTGAAAGCCCATGATATCCAGCTTAGTCATAAGTATTGCATGATCGATCCTATCAAAGGCCTTCGAGAAGTCAGTGTATATCGCATCAACTTGTAAGCCATTATTGAGAGCCGAGCATATATCCTGAGTAAAGCAGGTTAGGTTGGTAACAGGTGAGCGACCAGTAAAAAATCCATGTTGATATTGGGAGATGCGATTTTTTACTTGATTAAATACTTTCACATACACGACCAACCGGTGTTAATTCATTAGCCAATGAATTAGACATGTAATTTTATATTATTGTGTATCTATTATTTTCTTGTAGGGTAAAATTTTCAATTTGTATTTTAAGCCTTGTTTTATGCAGACAAGCTTTGCTTAAGCAAAAACAAGGTATTATTTCGTACTAGAACATGATGTATCAGCTATTTACATATTTATTACCCAATGTATTTATACTTTATTATTATTTTGTAAAAGATTATTGGTGGTGAATAAATATTATTATTATTATTATTATTATTATTTCAAAAATCTTCGAGAAGTTAGACAAAATTGAAATTGGCCGATAATTCTCAACATGATCTTTAGCACCAGATTTATAGACCGGACAAATACGAGAGATCTTCCAAGCAGTCGGGAATGTGCAAGACTGTAGGGACTTGTTAATCAAAATGTGCAGTGGCTCAGCGAAGGCATGAGCACAGTCTCTTAAAAAGAATGATGGTATATTATCAGGGCCTGACGTCATTTTAGGTTTAAGTTTTTTCAGTGCGGAAATTACATCCTGAAGATCGACAATGCCAACCGAAATTGAGAGAGAGATTCATATTCAAACTGGCAATTTCAGTAATCCAAAAGATAAAATACTCCGCATGTCGTTTGGCATGTAGATAGCCCTTCATAATATCATTGTCCTGCGTAAATATCACCACCCCATTATTAGGGAACCAGATTTCAATTTTTTGGGGCCTTGGTTTGGTATAGGACGCAATCATATAGGACCTAATCAAGACCTAAGAAACTATCCTTAATGAGGAATGCTCCGAATGTCGTTTGACATGTAGATAGATATGTTGGGAGCTACGTACTAGAAATCTCTTCGTGAGCTACCAGAATTCTCTTCGCTAGCTACCAGGGACTGCGATCGACGGGTTGGCGACCACAGCTTTAGAGGAGTGTTTGGCGCTGTTAAACCGCAATAAAATCGAATTCTATCGTCGATATGTGACAATGGATTTAGTACACTTGTTACACGTCAAAAAGTCAAGATCTGGGGCTATGCAGAATTTTTCAAATCCTACAGGGTGGTACATTTTTGGGTTTTGTACTGAATTGGGGCCTCTCGAACTTTTTCGTGCGTCGCCTCTGCCTTCTATTAAATAATAGCTTAGGATATCTTCTGTTTAAATAAAGAACTTTTTGGTCTCTTGTATGTTTTAAAAATAGATTTGTGATATTTAAAAGTAGAGACTAAATTTTATTTTATTTTTTAAATGCAAAGAACAAAGTAGGAAATAGGACATTAATTAATTGTAAATTAGGTAGGTATCTCAGAAATAAATCTTCCACGGATATATGTTTGTATAAGAATTTCATTTAAAAAAATTATATTCAATAAGTTGTTAAAGTCCTCTGTATACAACAAACAAAAATAAATGCTTTTTATTATATATAACCATATTTTTCCTTACTCTTATTCGGCAAAAGCTCATGATTTTAGCATACTAAACCGAAAGCAAATATTTACATAAAAAACACGACCGTATATTAGTTTTTAAGCTTACGGATCGATAGGCCTTTTATGAATGGTTAAATCTATGTTCCCAGCTAAAATCTAGGACAAATATATTTTGAACACAAAAAATAATATTAGGTTTGATTTTTTTTTTGAAAAATGGAAAATCAAAAAATTTCAAAAACTAATATTATACGAGTATGATCCATATTAAAGTGGAGTGAATTTGTTATACGCGGTTGATTGTCAGCCAGCAATCCGTTGAACACTCATGGAAAATGTTTTAAAAATTTAATTTTCTGCCATAAATTTCTGGCTAAATTATTTATAAAAAGAAAAAATCCAATGCTTGCAAATGATTATAAGTATTTGATATTTAATTTTAAACTTATTTTTTCGCGAAGACACAATGCAACCTAGCTTTTTTGTAAATCTATTAACCACTGATTGAAGACTTGTAGAGCAATCTAGTAAATTTATTTCGTGGAGGTTGGACAGAAAATATGACTTTTAATGCTTCCACAAAATTATAGCAATCATATTTAGTTTGCAATTCTGTATTTTTTGGGACAGTACAATTCGATCGGACTCATGATTTTAGAAAATTCAATAGCAAAGCATTTAGATTGAGGATAAATAATATTTTTCTATCACACTATATACCTGCGCCTTGAATTACTTTATTTTACAGTGATTTTCAGCTAAAATTAGAAAAACAGGTGTAGCAATATTTCTTTTATAACGTCGCCCTTTTAATTTTAGCAAAGTAATTTACTATTCATTTAAGTATTTTGTGTACGTGCTACATTTAGAACAACACGAGTTCAAATTCACGGACATAAACATTCTCACGTCTCAATAATTCAATTTCAAAACTCCACATCATGTAGTAGGTATTATATTACATTATTATTTTTTTATTTCCTTAGGAAATTCACCCTGTATAATACCTAATTAAAGTATGGAAATTTATGTACCATATCAAATGATAAATGAAATATGTTTGCGACAAGAGATATTCTAGATTTGTTGGTTGGCATCATTCCAATCAATACATTTAAAAACATGAATAAACCTTGAATAATTAATATCCGCTATTAAAGTTTTACATTGATTTCTAATCAATACTCTCTCTTTCGAGCATCAACTAATTGTCCGAGAAAATATGCGAAAACAATGATGAATGATGCCTTCGAACTAATCAATGTCAACTCACACATGGCTCCGGACCGAGTACTATTCCGTTTCATACAAAGGCCTATAATAGTCAAGAATTTTCGCATGTTTTTTAAAATGTTCTAAAAAATTATCCATACCTTTGGTTGCCGCGGTATTATTGGATAATATCTGTGGCAACTTGCCACGTATTTTAATGAAACAATCAAAAATCGATATACTTTTAAACAAACATAAAAATGTTGACGTAATAATTGAAACAACAATAAATTTTCAGATATGGTGATATGGTTCCTGCTACAATAGCAGGAAAAATCGTTGGTGGCGTTTGTTCACTCAGTGGTGTATTGGTGATAGCTTTACCCGTACCAGTCATCGTCTCTAACTTCAGCAGAATATACCATCAAAACCAAAGGGCTGACAAAAGGAAAGCCCAAAGAGTAAGATTAGTAATAAAATGATCAATAAAACAAAAACACTAAATGTTATGTTATGTGGTTATTTCAGAAAGCTCGATTGGCGCGAATCCGTATTGCCAAAGCATCATCTGGAGCAGCATTTGTAAGTAAGAAAAAAGCAGCTGAAGCTCGTTTAGCAGCACAAGAATCTGGAATAGAATTGGACGACAATTATAGAGAAGAAGATATATTCGAATTGCAACATCACCATTTATTACGTTGTTTAGAAAAAACTACAGATCGAGAATTTGTAGAATTAGAAGTTCCATACAATGGACATCCAAAAAGGCCTGGCTCACCATCACCTTTAGCTAGTCCAGCCCATTCAGCTGTATCGATAGGTCTACTGCAATCATGTTGCGGTCGATGTTGTCCAAGAAGGTATCAACAAACATGTGGAAAGTATATGCCAGCTACATCAGCAGCTCAAACAAATCAGACTGGAAGTGGCATGGATGGAACTTATTTAGTTGAGGCGTCTTTTTAGACATATCACATCTCAATTACTTTATCGGTTATACGCAACCTAATGTGAATATATCCTAATGTTCCACAAAAAGCGTGAGAAGGAAACCGAATTCAAAAATGTTCTCTAATTAGAAAATTAATTATTATTTTTTCGCGTCCTAAAGATATTTTTTTCTCTATAATTTAAAACTAGAGACCTTTTCTGTATTTCACTAGACGGCCGTCTCATTTGCCATATTATATCATACTTAATTGAAAATAGTACGGGCCTAATAAACGATCGATGTTGGTTAGATGGAATTATAATATACCAAGTATTTCACTAATGCTATGGCGAAATTATTGGTCGTACAGCATTCGGAAAAAAAAAAATAGCAAAAGTAACCATGAGAAATTGACCCAAATTAAATTTTCCTCTTACTTGGGAGAACCCGAAATTACGATTGAATTATTCAATAATTTTTATTTTATTTTTCTTCTCAAGGAGTTTTTATTATTCTTGTATTTTATTTTTATTTTTTTGTGTCTTCAACGACTAACGTTATTTTATTTATTTATTTGTTGGCTAATTTCGTGGGTTATAGAGCAACAGCGAATAAAGGTTTATTTAAAGTCAGCCACGTTTCGCTATTCAATTGTCAACTTTTTCAATCTTTCTTTCCACTAAGTAATAACGACAACCTCTTGTCTTGAAGGCCAGTTTGATTTAGGAAGGGCTGATCTTAGCTAGCCGTTAGCAGAAGCGATAACCTTCGTATTGAACCATCAACCAGATAAGGACATTGAGAATGAGAGATTAAAACTTGATCTGATGATAATTTAGCGGACAGTTGGTGAAAAATAATGAAGGTTTGTTTGCACTTTAAATGAAAGGTATCAATTGCCTTTTCAAAGACCTTAAGTCGACTTAAATCGGATAAAGAGTCGCTGAGATATCGCATATTTTCTGGAACATCATCCTTTTACCCCCACCCCCCTCCTGTTTTAGGAAAATCTTAAGGAATATAAAGTTGTAGATTATTAAAAGTAAGATTCGAAAATTTACTGTCCATTTGAGTTTTTGTTAATATTGCAGTCAATTTCTCATGCTCAATTTTTTTCCCGAAAGCTGTACGACCAATACATTTGAACATACAGCCGCTCAGTACCTTAGTGTGGGACACCCGGTATGTAGAAAACTTCGATTACAAAGAAAAATCGTTATAAGGTACTTAGGAATTGCCCACATTAGGAATATAATTAATATGTAGATAAAACGCCAATAATACAAGAGAATATACGAAAATTTGCGCCAACGAAATGTGCGATATACTTTTCTCAAAAAAAAAAAATATATATTTAATTGTCGTTAGTCTGATAGTCAGACTGTCACTCAGTCAGTCATAAATTTATGGCATTTTATCGTGTAAATTAAATGTAGATTAAAATGTGATATATAGTAATTAATTCAAAATAAAAATATAATTAATATTATAAATACGCTAGAATAGAATTTTGTTAATAACTTATAATAAATTAATAGATTATTACCTAAAAATAAATTACATACATACTTTATTACTATTGTAAAAATTTATGCTGTGCGACAAAGCGAATCTGTCAAGATGATGACCAATTTAATCCTTGACTAACTGATCTAGATTTTATTAGTTACTAATAATTAATTTAATTTTTTTCTATTCTATTTTAAGGTTACCTATGAACAATTTTTTAAACTCTCTGTAACGGATTTCTCTATTTTTATTAATATTTGTTTAATAATGATTTATTATGAATTTGTGACTTTATTATTACGAAAAAAAAACAATTAATAAAATCAAGATGGTTGGTCGCATTTATAATAAATTAAGCATAAAAAAAAATCAATAAACTGAACGAACAATAACAATGTATCGATACACGTTTTGTAATTAAATCTACTTAAATATATTATAATATACAATAGATTTCAAATAATTTAACTATTAATAACATTTTTATATAAACCTAAACACGAGTTTTGATTTTTGCAATTTTCAATTTCTAAGTTATACTTACCTAACCTGAACGTTTTGAAAAATTATTGAACACATATCACTATAAAATAAATAATTCATGAAATCTATTGCATTTGTATAATATACTATTACAACAAATAAAAATTCTGCTTTGTTAACTGGATATACCTCCAAATGTTACTATTCCTGTCATTTAACTCAAAATTAAAATAAAGCCTCAATTGAGATAAAATACTAATTTTATTTTATTGTAAATATACAAACGAATCGCAACTGTTGAATGAGTATTTTAACATATTGAAGTATGCTTTAATTCTGTACCTCAATAAGTAATTGAAGTAAAATAAAAATAGTATTTCAGACTAATTTTTGTTATTAAACTTTTAATAAATATTAGTGATTCATGTCTTTTTGCATGTACCATAACAAATTTGTAGAAAAAATATTATAAATTACACAAATAACTTACAAATAAATTGTAAATACGATACTCTATTATGTAATTTTCTTAATTACGACAATCTCAGCACAATAGCCTCCAATTTGTGACATTTCTCAATAATTTTGTTATAAATAGTTTGTATCATTTTTGTATAATAATTTTTGTTCAACAGGGCAGTATTAAATACATTATTAACAATATATTCGTTAATCAGATGCCAAATAAATAAATAAATATCTATTTATATGTATTGTATAATAATTTCGCGGTCATGGACTCATTACTAATAAAAACCAAGTAGATATTCTAAAATTCTAAATATATATATATATATACATATACCCATTTATACAGGGTGTCCCACCGGGAACCAAATCGATTTGTATATAGAACACTATACATTTTCAAAGCTGGGCACTGTAACTCTTTTACCTCATCTGCCCCTGTCGACTATGTACACTGCCAAATTTTCAAAATGTATAGTTTTCTATATACAGATCGATTTTGTTCCCAGTGGGACACTCTGTATATATATAGAAATAAATTTATTATTTATTGTATAGAAAGAAACAAGTAGATATTATATTGTCAACGTCAAATTATAAAATAGTTTAATTCTTAATTAATAAAAATAAAGCTCTCTAATTTATTGTTATCAAATTAGTAGCTTTAAGTAATTTATTATACAAAACGACTATTTTAAAATAAGCGCAGTTACAAAGCAATATCCTGTATTTCCTAGAATCCAGGACAAATTATTTGTCGTCTAAATCTCTCGAAATGAAGCTGATCAAAATTCATAACTTGTGTTACTTAGCAACTAACCGATATAAAACAAAATATTTATTATACCCTTTTAAAACAAATCACATGAAAACGATAATAAAATAAATAATAAATACACATACAAAAAATAACACATTATGAACATGGGCAAAATAGGATTCGTACTTTCTTTTCCTAGAACGAATTTTTCTCATTTATGTTTAAAAGAAATTAGGTCCAGTTCCTTGTCTTGTCATGCAGTCATTCCTTTAAGTTGTTTAAGCTGATTTCGCAAGTCAGAATAACTGCGAATCTCTAGTATGATAGTTGTACGTACTGCTATACCATAACTTAAAAGAAATAATGAAAAAACTTACCTCAACATGTCAAAACTAATTTGATTTGTAAGTCTTCTGAGAGACATGATTCCACCATGTCAAACCATCATCAACAACAACGCCAAGGAGACATATATATATATATATATATATATAAATAAACAAACAAAGATATTCAACATCTATATATATATATATATATATATATATATATATATATATAGATGTGTTTGTCCAAAATTTTCCATTCATTTCAAAAAACTACTTTCTTTGATCTACTCTCGTTCAGACACATATGGTTTACACAAAAATACTCCATAGCCTTCGTCAAGATCGTGGCTGAGCATAGTTACTCCCGATGCAGGCATCTAAAAAAATCATTTAGAGGATAATTTTCGGGAGATCTCAGTTCAGCTTTTGTAAGAGCTTTCCTGATCTAGGAAAAATCCCCATATCAAAACAAAAACAGTCAGATGTCTTAATATAATGTCATACATGTCCTTTAAGATTAAGGTATTTACAACATACATGTCTGAAAAGTCAGACCGAACCACGAATTCGAAATTTTTGAGTTGTCAGGTACACAATTTAAACTTATTTGAGTTTATTTTACATTCGACTTTGAGCGAATATACAGTATGAAATGTGTCATTGAGTATTATTTGAGTTGACAAAATTACTCATACTTGGGTAACCTACCTATAATTAATAATTTAGAATGTTGGAGAATTTTCAAAAACAGAAAGAAATAGCACTGAGCATAATATGCGATGTAAAATTGTTGAGTCGACTGTGACCAAGATGCGATAAGAGGATATAACAGGACCCACGCTCGAGGTAAGTTTTGCAATATTGCTTTACGTGCAAGTTGACTGATCGTTGAATTATCATTTATAATCTCCTCACACTGATTATAGACGAATGTATTATCTTACTCGATTGCTTGTCGACCACTGTTTTAAAGACAAGTAAAGACGTTCCCAAAACAAAGGACTTAAGTAGGTACCTATCGAAAAGAGTCAAGGCAGAAATGCCATATCTACAACCCAGTATAATATTATAATAGAATAATAACTGACTAGAAAGCGATTTTAGGCAAATCCTTCGAATATTTTTGTAATATAATTGTTGGTGCCAACGGCCATTAGGTACTTACCTACAAAATATAAACACGCTTAATTTATTCTTGACTGAAACAGTCTATTCAATTAGAATCAATCTTCATAAACACATAAATATGTGCAACTAAATAAACACATTAATAATAACTAATATCACAGCTATTATTAATATTTTAAATTGAGACAAACTATAAATGTCAAAAATTGTAATTTCTGACAAATGACAAATACCGACTCAACTCAAGAATTCAACAAGTTATAATTATTCGCTGTGAAATAGAAGTTTCTACAATCTACAACGTATAAAGTTGTAATTTTTGGCTTCTATATAGGTAATAAACTTGTAGGACATTATAGATAATGTATTTATTTTATGGAAATATATGACAGTAGTATCAAACACGAATTTTTGGCAAACAGGAAAAACTTCAGAACCACCTACCTACTACCAACTTTAATTTAAAACTGTCTGGAATCCAATATTCTCGAGGTATTTGTAAAGATATTCTGTTATTTCTTCATCATTAATTACTCTTATTCAATTTTATTATTATTATTATAAAAATACAAACAAATTTTGAAAAATTGATGTTTGATTTTACAAAAGAGAGAGACTAATTTTGACATTTGCCACTAGCAGGAGAACGGAGAACTACAAGTATTTTGATTAAACAGCCTGCCGTTGGTGTTCTAATGTCATTTCCAGGCAAGCACGGTGGGGAATGGTGTAGAGATAATAATTGCTAGTAGTATTTAATCTCTCTTTAGATTTTAAATCTTACTCTTAAAATGTAATATATTATGGACCTATTATATTCTAAGATCTTAATAGATGTTTTTTCGTACTAGGAACACAATAATAAATGAACATCAGTTTAACTGCTGATGTAAGGAGATTCTTCCGACTCACTTGTATTAGCGAATTAAAGGAAGTACGACTTGAGTTTTTGCACATCTGATATTTAGAGTAAAATTAAATTCACTAAGGAATTAATCCCACTTTAATTCGACCAAAAATGTGGATATAATGTATAATGGACGAAAAATATTTTTCAATATATCGATATATTGCACCTCTAGTAAAGCGTTAAACCGTTATGCGTCAAGTCATACGTCAAACTGTAATAACCAAAATAATCATCTGGATCCGCCCCCTTTGCTATTTGATCAACAATAGTAGTTAATAGTAATACGAGATTCGAGTAAGAATAAAATGTTTAGTGATTGAAGTCAATGGGTGGATAATAAAATCATTTTACTGATTTATGTTATCTAATTGTATATTTTGTATATGTTATTAGTACACCGAGGTATCTGTAATCCTATTATGGTAAATGCAAAACCAACAGTACTAATACATTGTGGTCTTGTTAGTTTGTTTACGTTTGTTTCTACTTTTTTATGTTTATATAATTTTTTTAATATAAAATATAAATCAATTATTAGTTAATTGGTAAATATAATTTGAAAATTGTATGCTGGAATGGTTAATATTGCAAAATGACGGTTAATTTTAACGACTACTTTTGGGTAAGACTTAGTTCATACAGAATATCATACAATTTCATTTAAATGTATTTTAAAAGGGCGACAAAAACAATGGTTTTGATGTACTTTATCATAATATGAAATATGGTTTAGCGGCTAGCAAAGAATTTGCGGATTTCCTTAGAGAACGGTAAGTGTACCTACTTAATTTATTACTATCTATCACTTGTATACCTATAGTCTCGGTTTCGGGAAATTCATGTATGGTGGAAGGTCTACTCATGCAAACTGAGTGATGATAAGTAATCAACAAATTTTAAACCCTGATTTCGTGGTGTAAAAGAAGTCCTAAGCATACCAATTGGTGTTTCAATACAGAATTTCGTTTAAATTAATTATGCCTTAGGCGCTCTTTCGTCGACCCTATGACTCATCAATAATGTTCTTTATCGTGAGCGCAATATCCAAATTATTTAAAATTTTGATTAAAAAGTCCTATTTTCAAGCTAGACATGGTCCATGACCAATATAGATATTTATCCGGCAAGTCGAGAGAACTAATTCATCTTGTGTTTAGAGATTTCTGTTTGTACTGTTTATCCCAAAGATCCCATGGCTTTTCAGGGTCTGCTCTAATGGCTAAAACCAGTAGTCACTGTGGTCTCGAAAAATCAACTGTGTATCACGTATATTATTAACCTAAAACTTGCCGAAGACAATCAAAATATAAAGAATTTGCTTTGCTTGTAAATCTCATAACTTTACATTTACCCTGAGACAGTAATCCAAAGATTTCACGGTTCCACATATATATTAGGGGGCAAATGACCACCCTGGGGAACACATGATCTAAATTATGCCGATACGAAGAAATCATTGAATGCCCCTCGTATATTCAAATTCAAAATTGCAACATAAATTATTTGAATTGTGATTCTTTATCCTGCTTTATACATTAGGTTATATTAATAAATATTAAGTATCATCAATTGGTCTTAGGTCAAGTATCGAAGAGAATAATTCGAAATCATTAAATAAATTAGCTAAACAAGCTGGTAGTTGTTGCGTACATGGAACATTTGCACCATTATGGCAGGTTTTGAAATCATCCGTAGAAAAATTATCCACTTTGCATTTACAAATGGTGCAAAAGATTTCGGATTTAGTTAAAGATGTCACTAAATATGCTGAGGAATTACACAAAAAACATAAATCGGTATGTAAGTTGAAAGTTTTATAATTATTATGCGTGGTTCAAAACTCACGGCTAATCCGGAAGCAATACCCAGTACCAATATTGATAGTTACACCAACACCCTCTGTTTTAATATTGTCAGGAATTTTCTTTTGATTTTTTTTGTATATTACGAATTCCAATAGGCATTTCTGTCGTGTTTCGTGTTGAATGATTGTTTCACCTGAGTCTATCTGATCTAGAACAAACTCAGGAAGATCCAAAAAAAAATAATTAAGATCTTCTCTTATAGACAAGCTACTATGAACGCCCTAATCTCATCAAGAACAGTGCGGAATCAGCAGCGAGATCACTGCTAGATACTTTACCTCTACATTCAACCGAATCTCGTTCCCTTCATTGAGAATTCTTCCGATATTTTGATTGTCAAAAGTTACTGAACGTTTCTGATTTTACGCTAGCAACATTTGTACTGGGTGTGTGTTCTGCAACTTTAAACAAATAATCCCTAATAGTGCTGCTCTATTTTATTAGTCTTCAAAAACGTCATTTCATAATAAATTTGTATAACAAAAATTAGCCTTGGATTGTTACAAAAATACAATAAAAATTATTTACTTGCTAATTTAAGTGGTCGTTGTAAAATTAAGATAATTGCTTAATGATTCTAATATTTTATTACACAGAAACATTTTGTTAATTTGCATATAATGACGTTATTGTAAATGTTAACAGAAACACAAAAAATATATAATTACTTTGAGCATCCATATACTTCCATACTTAATTTAAAACAGTTTTTCATGGCTTCTTTCAATTAATTGAATGCGAAGTGTGGCATTAAATAACGAGAGTTTTTTACTGATAAATTAAAATAGATCCTCAGTTGCTTGGAACTGATGCTGCAGATTAAGATTGATCTCAAGATCTTTCAAGCTATTCAGTTTCAGAGTTGTAATAATCCATCACTAATGTCATTTATAAAAATATTGAAAAGGAGTGGAGCACAATGAGACACACCCGACGTCACTCGAAATTCCTGGGAATTATAGTTCATAATTTTCACCATTTGGGTGCGTTCGTTTAAAAAACTCCAACCATTTTACAGAGGAGTCAGAAAATCCAAAAGCTCGCAGCTTTGCTCACAAAATATCGAAGCTTACCCTATCAAACGCTTTTGCGAAATCGGTATACACCGAATCCGTCTGACACCCCTGATCCGCAGCTCCTGTCACGATCTCGTTATGTTTGTTTCAATGATCGCCAGATTTTTTTTTTAAATATCGTTCATAGTATAAATACAACTTGTAAATTTTACTATAGGCATTCTAGTTAATAACGTGCCAAAGGTTATCACATCAGCCTCTCGTTATTTATTTTCCGCACCTCATATTATCTATCTCAGTTGAAGGTGTTCTATTTATTATAATTTGGGTCATTTATTGTTCATAAAACGTTTTCATAGGTCAAGGAGGAGGAATCTGGAACATCAGAGACTGTGCAAGCTATGCAAAATGTAACGCTAAATGTACAAAAAGCAAAAGACATATATATTCAACGCAATATTGAATTAGATAAATTACGTAAGGAGAATGCGTCAGCCAAAGACATTGAAAAAGCTGAAATTAAATTAAAAAAGTCTCAAGAGGATTATAAAAATTTCGTTGATAAATATAAAAATGTGAAAGATGAATTTGAAAAAAAAATGTCTGTAACGTGTAAAAATTTTCAAGAACTCGAAGTAAATCATTTAATTAAAATGAAAGAATTTTTAAATTCTTATTCGGATATTATCGAATGGACGCATGATGAAATGGGAAAAATTCATAAAGAATTTCGACATCAATGTATTGCAATGACTGTGGATCAACTTTTAGATCAATTTGTGCAAGCGAAGTCCACTGGCCACGATAGACCAGGTACATCTAAATTTAAGATTCCGTCTTTATTATTATTATTTATATTGAAGCATCGTTTTTCAACCACTTAGTTGGATTTATTATTTGGTTCTCCTATTACAATCCATTGTTTTGACTGATGTTTCACTTCAGAAGTGGTGAAGCTAACTTACATCCACACTCTGCCGTAGCAGAGAAGTTATTCTCTGGCCTGACTGCCAAAATTCGAATATATTGAGAAACGATGTTTTAAGTCAAGTGCTGATTTAATAATTTAAATTTGATTGATTCTCCTTGAGTAATAAATCCGCCTTGTACTCCAATATTACTAAATCCTATATCGTATTAGATATTTTTATTGTAGAATGATATTCCAGGTGTACTGGATGTAGAAGAGCCAATGCTATCCCCCACACAAGAGCAAGAGCCTGCAAAATCATCAAAGAGAGAAGGTAACGGTCCTAGTGAGCAGGCAGTACCGCCAACACATGCCAAAACTTCCCGCCGAACTACTTCCTTATTAAATCTCTTCATGTCCAATTCCCAGGGTATGTTAGAGTGACACCTGTTGGTGTAGGCAAAAAAAATAAACGTTTATGTTTGTAACATAAATAGACCATGCAAATGGTTTCATAACCTACACTATATAAGCTACACCAAAAATAAGTGTTTTGGTGAAGTGGTAAAGCATAAAAGTTATCGATTGATGATGATTGATTCGGAGATCGATAAGTTTCAGATAAATAGCCAAAAATGGGTTTTCTTAGTTTTATTTTTTAAATTGTTGGCATTGGGACGGAATATGGAAAATACAATCGAAAAGATAGTGTAAGATTGATTGATTTTTCAATATTCTTTCCTAATTCCGATGATTTTAAAAATTTAAGAAAAACCATTATAAGTAAATGAATAAAAGAATTGTTTTTGAATAGTCAAAAACTATCCATGCTAAGCAGAGTTAGCAAAAAATAAAGGAAACCCTGGTTATTTCGTAAAAAATGTCCGGGTTTCTTTTAATAATGGGATAAAGGTTAACTGACTATTTTTTGGGGGTCAAAAAGAATACAACATCAATTGTGAATAGAATTTTCGCAGAAATAGTGTAGGTTATTAACTTTGAGCATTTCATTTGCCTGGTCTAAAGGGGCTTGGGCGCTATTATGTTTTTAGGTTCACGGGAAAGTCGAGCTGGCGCTTGCAGCGCCCCGTCCAGTCCAACGAGTCCAGATGGAGAGCAGCAACTGACAAGACATACCAACCGTGGATCTAAGTGTAAATTGATTTATCTATGATCTCGATTTATATCGCAACCAAAAACTTCTTGACTACTATAATACTAACGTGCTTTCAGTTACTTGAGAAATTTGATTAATTCTTTCTTTAAAAGTAGTTTTTGGTTTGCGTCGAGATCTATATAAATGGTGCATGCGGACCTCTGGACTCATTATAGTTGTTTTCTTTTGGTGTTGGCTTTTTATGTGCTAAAGTAGTTCAGTTTTTTATATTTTAATATTCCCTTTCACTATTCTATTTCGCATAGTTTTCATTCTGAATTCACTCAGCATTTGGAACAAGGATAAGGAAAAAGCCTCATCATCAGCATTCACTCGCTGACGAGTATGAATTATTCTGTGGTGAACTCTAAGATGGCTTACTATTTCAACCATACCTCGTTATGCGGTTTTAATTATTTTCTCTGAGAAGGAACAGCCAGACCACTCTTATCTTAATATTGACCTTCAGTCGTCTCTGGGATTCGACGCCACATCCGTAATTCCAAATGCTGGATTGTATATATTTATTATGTAAATTTTTGGCTCTGTTTACTATTAAACTTTGTCATAATTCTTTTAGTATTAAAATTTAGATAACTACTATATTATATTTCCTGTACTTATCTCTTTTTCATATCCTGCACATGTAATAATTAGCTATATTCAATTTGAAGAAGTAGTCCATTTTAACAGTGGAGTGCAGTGTTAATAAAAAGAAAAATATCTCGTCACTTTCATAAAAGTGTAATTTCCAGCATAATTGATTTAGAATGACTGATGATGGGCATGTAAAGCCTCGAAACATGATAAAACTTTGGTGAAGGTGGCGATATTGTTTTTTTTTGTTAGTTATAATCAAAATCACTTTTCACGATCATATAATTAAAATAATACATAAATAATTCTTTATTTTTTGGCGTTGTGTTGGCAGGTGTCATTTTATCTACAGCACATTCCTTTAATTAATAGGCGTTTTCCTTTAGTGTAAGTTTCATGCAACACCCTAAATCGCGCGAAAATTTTGACACGTAAGGTCAGATGAGGTGTAAAAGGAAATCGCCTATTATTGTTTTTTTTATTACCTTACATGCTTGTACACTTGTTACACTTATTAATATTTTATTTTGTTATTTTAAATAATCTAATACTTTGACTAATAGTGTTATTTATTAATTTTCAGGGTTTATTCGCAGTAGGAGAGATAAAGCTAAGCAGAAAAAGGCTAAAAAGAAACAGGGAAAAGACAGTTTAGATAACCAAAGCAATAAAGAAGACAAATCTGATTTGTAAGTTTATATACGAGTACTACCGGGTGGGGTATTTTTTTAAATGCCTCTAACTTTTTTACTAGTAAAGCTATTTCCATGAACTTGGGCTCGTTAGATAGATTACTCCTTTACAATTGCCCATTCCATCATTAAATAATATTTATATTGTTGATTCTCTATTTAGTGTTTGGCCAAAATATGGTGTTATCCTGTATATTCCATTTTGTTATTAAATATTCTTTTCTCCTGATTCCAAAAATAATAAATAATAAAATATATATTCGATGGGTCTATCTGACACGGCTCAATAAGAATTCACAATAAAACAAAGCTTTTTCAAAAATTAAATGTATAGAATAGACCCCGAAATAAGGGGTATGTTTAAAGACGTTCGCCATCTGGGATTTTGATTTGGGCGCTATTTAGAAATCCGGATTATAAAGTCTATTCGTGGGAATCGGTTTACAAGTAAAAAGTTACAGGCATTTAAAAAAAAACCCGCTTTTTTGACCACCCCGATATATATAAATATATTTTTATTTGTTATCTAGGGAGGAGAAAGATGATTCTCAAAAATCAGCAGTTGCAGTACCGACCCCTACTACAGCAACAACTGCCACTACGACTTCAGCAAGTCAAGAAGTTGATGAAGATGGTTACGTTATTCGCCCTAATGCTCCACCAATATGGAGCGAAAAGGGTAGTTTTTATTCCTCATCAGACTCGGATTCAGGTAAATAGTCACTTTTACTAATGTTAATTCATTATTTAATAAAACAAGACCACCTCAAGATGGAGTTAAACTTAATTTTTGAGTCTATTGTGCGGGTAATGATCCTGATAAAAATACTCTTCCTACTACTTCCTCCGCAAATACATTTTTTGCTCGTGGATCTGTCACTATTTTAATCTTTATAGAGTTTAAAAAGTTCAAATGAAGTAAAATTATTCAACTATGGGGTGCCTCTTTAACCATTTGTTCAAGTAATATTTCATCAAGTTTCAGCTCTTAAACAGAAATGCTCTTGGAGCTGTGAGGGTGATCAAATAAAAACGTAATCGTCAATAAATTAAAATTATTTTTCAAATCTTCTAATGAAGAATTATTTTGCTAGTACCGTCTTAAGATCTTTTACCTCTAAGGTTGAAGATTTATATTTAATAATATGATTGGTCTAAGCTATTTTAGTTCTTTTATTAATGTGAATATTGATGTTATTATATAATTTATTGAAGCAGCAAAAAAATTTAACTATATAATCGTCTTTATTATTAAGGCACGACGACTTGCTTGTAATAACAACATATTTATTTATCTGTGCATGTGTTTTAGTAAAACATATATAAATATGTGGAATTACAAAACGAATTTAGTGAATTATTATAATATTCGAAAATTTTATTCGTTAATCGTAGATGAAGAACGCGAAAGAAAAATTCACGTTGAAATAAAACCGTTAAATAATGGTTCAGCGCCAATGTCTGCATCAGTCGATGAATTACGAGCTACAGTTGAAAACATGTATTTATCACCAACTGGAAGTTTCGGTGCGCGTGGTTCTAATTTAGATGGTGATATGAAACGTTCACAATCAGTTTCGCAGCAACTCGGCGGTAAACCTAGCAGTGATCTATTGGGTTTGAATTTCGTACAAAGTCCTACTGCGTCCAATGCGTCAACACCAACAAGTTCTCATCCGTATGCACCACTACAGAGCCCATCACAGTTGGCGCTAAATTCACCAACGTTGTCAGTTTCCTCTAAATATACAGGTGAAAAAGCAAATACATTGTGTATTTTAGTTATTGAACTAAAATATTAATTTTTGGCAGAATTAGGTGATTTGTTTACCGAAGATGGAGAACTAGCTCAACCGCCTTCAAAGCAATCAACAGCACGTCAAACTCCGACACCAACGTCTGGTTATATGTCTATTCCTAGACCACCGTCAAGACGTTCGGACCCCAATAGGACTCTGATCGCTCAATCGACTATATCAAGAGCAGATAGTGTAAATAGTTTAGAATTTCGCACTGCCTGCGTGCCAGTAGGTGTTTCTAGAGGTCCGTCGCCATTGACTATAGGAATGGCGGATACAATTCCATTAGCAGTGGCTTTCCACGAAATAGTTCACTCATATTTTCGTGGTACAGATGAGACTAGGTAAATTTGAACAATTTATTTTATTCAGTTCATTAATTTAAATTGCAATTTTAGGTGTCAAGTAAAAATGTCAGGAGAGATGATGCTATCATTTCCTGCAGGAATTGTAACAATACTCGCTAATAATCCTAATCCTGCTAAACTAGTGTTTCGTGTTAAGAATACTCAAATAGTTACTTCAATATTACCAAATAAACAGCTTGTTTCAATGTAAGGATTTTAATTTCAATTGATTTTTGAATTAATAATGAATGTATATTGTATCTTTTAGTGATCCAGGACAGTCTTCACCAGATTGTGTTGGTCTTGAATTCAATATGTCCACACTAAGTTCCTTGCTGAAAAAACAGGCTGAGCAAAATCCTAGTGCTTCATATTTTAATGTAGATATTTTAAAATACCAAGTGAGTTTTTTGCTGTCATTCTTAAAACTCACCCCTTTTGTGTAATGTCTTCAAAGACAACTTTTACTTTTAGTGATACTAAAAATCTTGTTGAACATATTGATTCTCCCGCTGTAGGAATTGGACTTATTTTATCTTTATATATAAACACAAATATATTGAACAAATATTTTATTATGATTTTTTTTAGATAAAGCCTAAACCAGGTGCGAATTCGTGTCCATTCCAGCTTGTCGCTTATTGGAAATGTACAAACATTCATACGGATTTAAAAATTGATTATAAATATAATTCCCATGCAATGAGTTCACCTACGCCACTGTTAAATGTTACTGTGGCCGTACCGATCGATGGAGTTGTAAAACATGTACAATCTAAACCACAGGCTATATGGTAAGTAATGTCTGAAGAAGTTTAAGCTAATTAATCGAAATCTTGGCTCATCCTGTACCAAAAAATAAAATAAATGACCGAAATTACTATTTCCAGGCCTTCGGATAGCAACAGAATAATGTGGAAATTCACCGAATTGTCGCAACATTCTGAAAACAACGGTGTGGGTTCGATGTTAGCTCGTTTCGAAGTAGAAAATGGTCCGAGGAATCCTTCAACAGTATCTTGTCAATTTAATTGCGAAGGAACTACATTATCTGGAATCGATTTTCAATTAGTTGGTCCGGGTTACCGGTTATCTCTAGTCAAACGTCGTTTTGTATCTGGAAAATACATATGCGATGGTGATCAGAAATATAGTACAACGCCATCTACTGGTTCAGCAAATACGAGTACAGTATCTTCCATAGGTGACGCGAATTGCTAGCATTCCACACATATCATGTGCAATCCATGTTATTATATGTTGTATTTTTTCTTTTTATTTTATTTTTAAGTATTCCTCGTATATATTTCTAAGTTGTCTTTTATTTTAAACATATGGAGTTGTATGAACTATTTTATAACTAATAAAATATAGATATTGCTTCTGATTTTTACTTAAAATGATGACCCAAGCACTGTATAAAGTCAATTGCGAGTCCAACAGCAGCATCGGCTGAATTCTGCCAAAAAGGAATCGGCAGCTACACTTTGACAGCTATTATAACCTGGGTGAGATCCCACAGTTTAAAAATCTATTATATACCGGCTGTTCCGTTTAGAATATTCCAACTCAGGGATTTCTGTTGTGAACCCTAAGTTATATATATATATAAACAAACGAAGAATTATTCAACTAAGTTGAGATTGTATATCACTGATATAAAGTGGGATTTGAACCCACATCTCCCGATTGCCGGTCAAGTACGGTAGTTTAATTGGTAAAAACACCAGACCGGCAATCGGTAGATGTGGGGTCAAATTCCACTTGTGTCACGGAATTTTTTTAGTTCGTACATGCTAGTTTATTTTCATTTCTCGTTATATATATAATAAGCGCATATAGAGTAGTAGAAGAGGCTTAAATAAAACACAAATTTAACAGAAACTTTATTATATAATTTTTTTACTGTTTAGTTTCATAAATAATTAAGTGCGTTCGATGTACACTAAATTAACAAGAAATCTGCAAGCAAACGCAACTACACAAAAATATATTAAATATAATATCAACCATAGATTTTTAAATGCAAATTGGCAGAAAACACGAGTGCACTGATAAGAGATCACAACAATTTCCTTGTCAATTTATAAAAAATGGGACGTCCGGACATAGCGCTAAATAGTTTTCATTAAATAAAATTCCTGTGGATGTTTGACGGACTCGGTTAATTTTTTTTTTTTTTTAATTCAGGACCGTAACTAGGATTTTCTGTTTTGATTTATTTAATACTTTACTATAATCGATTACAGCCCTGATTATAATATATTAATGGACAGCATGAAACATATGTAAGCTTTCTTGTTTCGAATATTATATCATAATAGGTACTTTAAATATGGCTTAAAATAAGGACAGCATATGCGATGGTATTATTATTATTAATTTGTAATATCACTGTGAAATATCAAATCAACTATAGAAAACTGCCCGCTTCACATGAAAAATATTATTATTCAGCACCCTGCAACTAATTTTATATATTTTTTCTTATTTGCTACCCTGTTATTGATAAGTGTGGCACAGTATTATTTTTTGCACAACTCCAGTCACTGATGAGGATTGACTATACTGTTCTACAGTGAAGAAGAGTTCTTATACTGGAAATAAAACACATTGATATGATAAAGTATCTTAAGCGTATTCCAACAAGAGTTCCCAGAAGTAATACTAAATAACTCGAAATGGTCATAAGATTTTAGAAAGAAATCTATGTACTTTACAAAAGGGGTAGACCACGCAAGTACAGCAGAACCGGCTCACTCGAGTAACGAAATATAGCATCGAAAATCCATAAGAAAGAATACTCGATGACCAATTCATTTCGCGAATAACGATCCATTATCATGAATGATAAAAAAGGCAGTAAATGATGAGAGACTGTCTCACCAGTTAGTTAATTTTATCAACCAGTATCCGAGAAATAGAAATTATATGTTTTGGTCAGATCTATCATAACTGTAAGCAAGAAACATTCCGTATATGCCCAGGATTGAAATTTTTTTGGGGCATAATTATCTGAATCTTATAAGGGTGGAGAGCCAGTTGTAGTTTTGCGAAGAAAAGATAATGGCGAAGCTGGAAGCATATACATTTTAAAGAGGCCAGCCATACAGAAGATCGGAGATATGTTGGTACCACACGAGATACTGAATTATTCGGAGAGCAAGTTGGTTCTTCCAAGTTATATTGATTAAAATATAATTAAGTTTAGGTAAAAAGTTAACTTTACCTGTGCAGTGTTGGCCCTGCCCTGGCCCGAATTCTTGCTTTCACAGCTATTTTCATACCTAAAGCAACATAATCAAATCGAAATACTTGTTTTTATTAAATTTTTAAAGCAGAAATCGGGTCATTTTATGACAAGCCTGCTGTTTGTTCTTTAGATTGTTCAGTTAGCATTGGAGGAGCTGACTGAGCTACAGGCAGTGGTAAATCAGGTGGAGTCCAGGCTTTCACTTCACTGTGAGGACGACTGCTGACATCCCCTGAAAACATAATAATAGTATAACCAAATATGTATTGATAAATGTATTCATAAAAAAATACCTTCTCGAACATTTTGAGTCACTGTGAAGGTCTTGCCTGTATCCAAAGGCACAGTCCAGTTGACTGGATCTGGTGATCTCATAATTATTTGTTCTGGTGATTTAACCCTTGTAGGTTCCGGTGGTGATTTAATGACAGGTTCATATTCTATTATTTGTGGTTCATTAGTTGATGACACGATCGTCTTGTTTTCAGTCGCAGCAGTATTTTCAGATTTGGGTTGTTCAGAAGCTATGAAAATGTATGCACAATTATTATATTTGAATCAAAAAATATGTATCAATGAATGAGTTGTACCATATCCAATCCAACCTTTTATTTAATAATCTAGGATTTAAAGGCACACTAAAAAGTTAGTGTCTTGTTATTCAGGAGCAGAATAGAAGTGTAATGATGATAATTAGCGTGTGCCAAGGGTCGTGCTTTTAAGGTGACCTTCTTACCTTCGTCACTTCCTTTTCTTAAGCCTTTAGTGGCTACTTTTTGCTTAGATGAGTCTACTGATTTAATTTGATTTGTTTTGGCCAATTTATCGTCCTCTATTTTAGATGTAATTGAAGTGGATTTAGATCGGGATGAAACAGTGGTGTTCAGTGATGCTAAAAAACCGTCACTTTTTGTTATTCTACAATTCATACAGTCATGCACCCACAATACTCTAGTTGCGACAAAAGCGATAAAAATTCATAATAAAAACGCATAAGTTGTATGTGATTTACTCAAGCTAAAGCATAAAGCTTCGTACAGAGCTGACTAGTAGAATTACAAACCAAACAGAGAATGAATTTCAGTGAACCGACTATCAATCCTAAACCTGGGCCAGTCCTTGAATATCATTTTAGGGTTTCATTACCTACTGTTCGGTACGTTCTTCTCTTTGCAGGTCTGCACAAAGTCGAGGTTAAATTATTATCGTTTAATTGATGTGGAGAATAAAACACGCGAATTTGTATTCATAATTTCAGGCAAAAAAGCGGTGATATAGCAAAAACATTCTCCAATACAGCCACACATAACGACCTACAATGCTTTTTGAGAGAGTGGATTTATTTAGGATTATTTGGTACGACGTATAAAGCGAACTTTTGTGAATTTGCCAAGCAGCTTCACGAGTCTTGGCACACACCAGTGATAAATATTGTGTCCACAAACTTCCAAACCTTTGAATTCTTTACCTTTTCTTATATATTATACAGAAAAATAACATTTGACTCGATCGAACTATAGAAAAAAAAAACAATATTAAAGAATATAATGGAAATTTGGTAGGTTTTTAGAAACTTGAAAATGCAAACATCGCGTTAAAGCTAGAAAATGACCCTTAAATGCTGCTCAAACCGGAATATTTATGTACATGCTACTGTAATTTAAAAAATATTTAATAGAATTCAAAGATGAAATTTGACACCCTGAAAAATGTGCATGCTGCTTACAAGGACGAGGCCTTTTATTGGAAGGAGTATTCGATGTAGACTTCCGTCCTTCCTTTGCAACTGATCTGGATTGCCGTTTAGGTGATTTCTCCTTTGCTGGTGCAGTATCTGTTGGGCCGACAGATTGCGAACGAACTAGAAAAAAAATATATAATTAATATTTATCCATTTCACTTGATTTACTTGCTTAACCTTGCTTGTTTTTATTATTACTAGTTCGTTTTAAAGATGAGGATTTCATAGGCGACATTTTTTTGGGACTATTCTTTTGCGATCCTCTTGAATCGTCATCTTTCCGTGGAATGGTTGGTTCTAATTTTTCTCTAGTTGGCGACAGAATTAACCCTTCAAATTCTGGAAATTAGATTGAGGAATTACTTATTAGTAATTGCAATAGAAAAACACGCGAATCTGCATACCTACCTACGCCACCAGTAGTTCGTTCCAAATGATGTCGTATAATATCTCGTATCATTCGAGCATTATTTTCTGCATTCGCATACGCTTTAGTTACAGCTCTATTGTTTCCACCATCTTGTTCATCTTTCGAAAACTGTTTATTGGTCATATGCGATGCTAGAGATAGAGCTGATAAGGAACTTCTTCGTGAAACTTGATCCCATAGCTCCACTTGCTTATTGTAAATGTCTGACAGTCTTTCAGGAGCGAGTTCGCTTCCCCAGCCTCGGTTCTATAAACAGTATAGAGAGTTTTAAGAGATATTTGAATCTCGACGTGCGATTCCATGACGCCCCAGAGAGAAATGAGGGAAACCTTATAAAATGTAAGTCTTTTTTTGTTAAACAAGCTCGTAACTTTTAAAATGATTTTGGTTATCAAGCCAGAAACTTTCCGCTCGTAATTCTCTCCTGAGGATGCTAACAGTGTTAGCTAATCTCGCGTCGAAATTTAAATAAGTGTTGCTAGCACCAGTTTCCATTTCGACATTCATATTTCCGTGGTGGATTACATATCCAAGCAAGTATATTTTCTCGTCAACCCAGACTAAGAGATGGACGCTACTTCTCAAAACTTGCCATTGCCAGGAACACTTTAAATTTTCCTACAGGCTTTCATTATACGTGGGGAGACAAATATGTTTTGTTGAGCGTCCGTTCCTTGCTTGTATGTAATCTACAACGGACACATTTGAAAATATACAGAGTGATTCAAAAGTATTGGTCATCCACTTCACTACCGGTCCGAAAATATTTTAATTTCGCATTATGCTTAAGCGTGCACAAAATTTTGTAAAATTCGTAAAAGAAAATGCTATGCCAAAATTGAAATTTAAGGACATACCAAGACTATCTACAAAATTTAATAATTTTTAAAACCATATATCTTGTGTGGCTTATTGGAGGAAATATAAATAGTGTCAAATTTGAAATCTACGACCAAACCAAGCAATCATACAAATATCTTCCCCGCAGGAGCAAATTTTTAAGACAATCTTCACTATCATTTCATTTTGCTGTAATTCTGTCTACTGCTCTAAAATATTTCAACTGCATCGGTTAAAACAACATACTTATTGTTTTCCTTAATCGAGCTTAGGAAAAAATTTTAGGCGTTTGTTTTCTTACAAAACACCTGTGGCTAGTTGTTGACCGATCCTTATAAAACACCCTACATACACTATTCTAACAAATCGCACCTTATATTCTCCGGCTTTCTTGCGAAGCTCAACAACTTCTCGGTACCATGTAGCATCGTTATCCAAGTCTGTAGAAAAATCTTTATGAACTTTTTGAGCAACAGTCAGTTTTTTTTAGGGTAAACCTTCCATTGATATTATATTCGTAATGAGAAAATGGCTTAATTTTTTTTTATACTCACTATTATATTCTTCTTTAGATTTATCATGATGGCTTATATCATTCACTAAAGGCTCAAGTTCACTGGCTGCGTCCACAACACAAAATTCGAGAAAGCAATAAAGTGCAGTGATAAAATTTTGTAAAATGGATTGTTTCGAAGAAAACTAATTGATTATCTAGTTAGAAATTTCATAAAATGTTAATCTTGTCACAAATAAGAGAATGGTTCAATAGAAACACAAACAATTTCTTAAATCAGTTGCTACCCCTTGTCTTGAAACCAAAGTGGGACACAATGGGTCGCCAGAAAAAAAATTGAAATCCATATTCCTTTCAGATCGATGCCTACAAGACGTAATTTAAATAAATGTGTTTCTATTCAATATTCCTCAAAGCTTCTACTATTATTTGAAACAGAAATATTTTAAGTCATATTAAACTATACTAATAGACAGTTAAAACTAAAGAGTACTTCAATTAGTTTGTTTAGGTAAATACCGTCTTTGTTTTCCATATCGATCCGCTTTTTGTGAACCATAGCATTAGCCTTTAGTGCACCCATTGATTGGGATTTACGAGGAGCAGCATCTGTATCATCACCTCGCACAGCATGACCTGGTGGCCAGGCAAATTGTCTACGATATTCCGTACTGATTTTAGATATTGCCTTCCTGAAAAGGCCACCTTCACGATCCTGAAATTTTAATCATGAAGGGAAATATTTTCTACAGCCTAGGTTAATTCGTGACAGGGTTATTATAAACTATTAAGTATGTAAATTGGCCTAAACGGTTTGAGAAAGTGCTGGAATTTAAATGAATCTAAACGATGAAATACTACAAAACGCTCTAACGGAGATTAGGAATAAAACTGGAATGTTCCAAAAATATATCAAAGCTAAAGCCAAGTTGTAATCAATATTTAACTAATTGTTATTCTGTGAAGCAGCAAAAACATCTGGTAAACCGGAAGAAACTACAAGTGAAACCCATTCCTGAATGATGATCTGATCCATCATCACAAATCTTAAGCTAGCTTTAGTCTCAGTGCTTCCTAGGCATATGCAAATGTAATCTACCAAAAAAGTAATGGCATGGATAACTCTGAAGGTGAAAATATCAGATTTTAACTAATACACAATGAAAGGATCCTTAGTTATTATTGCACGATCACAACATAATACATAGTGCAATCTGGAACTAAAACAGTACATTTTAACTACTACAAAACCCAACACCACCACACATTGTGCAATATTAATTTATACAAACTGCTAGACAGTAAGCTGAAATGCTGAAGTGCGCTAATACATGGGCGACCATCATTCAACTAAAACAGAAGGCAAAGTACATGAAAAGCATTTTATGTCTTTCCTGTACTAGCCCGTATGGACGCCCATGTTATATTTTACCATATTTTCCACATCTGGATCAGATTCTCTACGTCGCTCCCGCTCCCCAGTGACGTCAACGTTGGGCGGCCTAGCCGGCCCTTCTGACTTGCTGCGCCTTGAAGGCCTCCAGTTTGGCCCTCTACGTTCCTCAGACTGCAATTAAAATGAATACATCTCTAATAACATGCAGATTTTACTGATTTTCTTTGAGACCCCTCGCAGACTACAGAGTTTTAGACGTCTGCGCACCACACCACACCAACTTTACCTGGAATACCTTAATGGAAATTGGATCCCGAAACTGGAAACTGGTCGCACTAGATTCGAAGCCTTAAAAATACCTTGAAGTTGACTAAAGCTAGTCCAAACATTTAGCTAGTCGTTTATTGTTGATAGGTTTTATATATTCGGATAAATTGACAGGCGATTAAAAATCTGTAGTGTGCGAGGGCTCTTAGTTTTTATTAATTTTTTTCGCATGCCGTATACTTTGAAATATAATAAGGTTTATAAAAATTTCACTGAAAACTACTAAGATTTATTTATTTATATTAATTTTTATAAAACACTTATTAACAATAATTAATTAATTTAAGAGTATCGACATTTTCTTGTGAATAAAGACGGAAACGTATTCATTTTAATAAGTGGTGATCACCCCTTCGTATAAAATTATCGTTGAAATAAAATAATGTACACACTTATTTATTTTATTGATTCCATATTCATTAAATTTACAACTACTAATAACAATAATTTCGCATTATTGTAAACCATTTTCTTTATATCTATATGCAGGATTATAATATCTAATCAAATTAACATTTAAAACTAACTTAAAATTGAATGTAACGACTAAAGTATTTTTATGTAGGTACAGGGGCGGACTAAGAAAGTTGTACCATCATTTATTATTGACGAAAACAATATCAATAGTCCATCAATAAATTTTACATACCTCACTGCCCAAACAATGCGAGTTAATACATTATAAATTTGAAATGTAAGCGGGTTTTTCCTATTTTAGAAAAAGTGGTTTGTCCATTAGATTTCAATTTTGGCACATACGCTATACTGCTCTCAGTAAATTCAACCAATCAACATTTACATTATCCATAGGCTCATTTAGTTCATATTAAAAAATAAAACTAAATGCAATTTTCAGATCTTAAAGCGAGATAACAGACACAAAACCAATCAACAAAAGCTTATCAATTAAAAAAGCTTTAAATTTCACATTAAAGTTAAAAGAGGCCAAAGAATTTAATCCTCGTATTCTATCTATACTTTTAAATGATTAATGGTTTTGAACTTTCAACTTCATATTGAAGTTTAAAGTCATATTAAAGCATAAAGGTTTTATATTGAAGTTTTTCTTTAAAAGCAATTTGGTGAAAATTTAAAGGAAATTGAAAATTAAACTCATTAAAAAATGATTAAGTGTAATAAAGATTTACACTGCAGTTCGTTTGTTTTTCCAGCTGATTTCTTTCAGGAAATGCTTGAAAATATAATTCTGATGTAGCAGTAAGTATATGCTACAAACATGTTGTGTATTTTTTAAAATTCATATTGAACGTTGAACTTTACTATTTAATTTCTTGCAACACTTCTTTCTGTGGTCTGGAATTCATCTTTGTGATGGAGGAATTGCGTAAGTGGGAAAAGGAACAATTAAAGTCGGACTAGAGGAATATAGAGATTCATTAGGCCCTCGGAAGAAACGATTTAAGGCGCATTACAGGTCAGGACACTACCTGGTGAGTTGTTTTGTCTAGAGAGAATTTCTTGCTTTGAGAAAAGTAGCTTTATAATTATCTCCTTAGAAATCGTTAGTTGTCCCGAGTCTTGCACCAAGAAACCTGTATATGTCCGCCCCTGATTACAATGTACAATGCAGATTCGAGTTCATTCTTATAATAGCCACTTTCAATTACAGAAAACTTTGATTTTAAACTTGAGTCTAAGCAAGCTTCAAAATGACAGTCAGCCAGAAAGCTCAAGGTGAATTGGTATATTTACTTTGGGAAACGTAAAAAGATTTTGTATTCTAGTCTTGTCCTTCAATTGATTGGTAAGTATGTAGTTTTGTCATTAGTGTGCTTATTTAAAATTATTAAAAACATTCTACAATCTAAATAAGTAATAAAATGTAGGCCGGTTGCTGCTGAATTACTGAATACTTTTACTGTGGCTACTAATAATAATTAAAATGGCGGCTAGCTTGTGGCCGAATTATTTTGTGTACCTAGTAAATATTTCGTTATTTACCACATGCAAGGCTGAGGAGCACGAAACCTATATTATTATTTTTTTTTGGCGTCAACGTATTTAATTTGCTGCTAAAATCGATAATAAATGATTAGCTCATACGAATAGCTAAAACTAGCATGTTTTTATTGACGCTTTGACGTACTCGGGAGCGGTGCACAAATTTCTTATAATATTTAAGTTTTGATTAAATAAATAATAATTATTTATACAGGTCTATTTCGTAATATATGAAATTCTGTTTGCTGTATATTTCATTATGTAAATAACTAAATTGCAGTGGCTCGATAGCATTTGGTGAATAGTTTCTATGCGTTTATTGTGCCGCGTACTGAATGACTTAACTTCATTTGCAGATAGCTAAATACCTGTACAAATGAATATGATAAGTACTTGCAGTAAACGTAACCAAAAGATTTACGAAAACAGAAATTTTTTTAATTAAGAAATAAGCAACTCGGGTTTACTAGATTGCTTTTCGAGAAGCAGATTATACAAAACTGGAACTTAAAATATTAGCTTCTATTTTTAAAAATATTATAGAAAGCTCTATGGGAGAACGACAATGAATTCGCTTTATTGGTAAAAGGAAATATTAAATTTCCCATCATTTCACTTCGTTAAACAACTGGAAAATATATTCATCTCTTGTGGGGTGTAAGTTGCTCTAAAGACTCAATAAGAGGTAATCCGGATTATCGAGAGAGATAGGTACTCATATTTCCCAGTAGAGCTACTTTTATGCACCAGCTTTTATGAAGATCGATAAAATAAGCCGTTACTTATTCAAATGATTCTTCACTTACATTATTCTCGATAAAAAGAACTGGGTTATGTATTCAAGTACCTACTGGCAAAACATTCATAATTTTAACAACATATTTAAGAAACCAAAAGGTAAAATATCTATATGAGCAGATATAGTGTGATTTAGATCAAATGTATATTGAACTCATATGTAAAGGGTGGATATTTGAAACTGAGAGGTTCACACTTGGTGACTAATCTGGCCATTTGGTTTAAACCAGTGCCATTACAAAAAAAAAGTAATAATTTCTAGTCTCGTTGAAATACAAAAGACAAAATAAATTTTCCGAAATAAAATTGACCAGGCTGAAATCCATTTAAATATTTTCGGATAGCTTTTGGTTACTAATAGATACTGCAATACATAATGATATTATATTGTTATATACAATGTAGGTACGTATTAGCATTTTTGGCAGTGAATAACAGTTCTCGACTATTAAAAATTGCTAAGCGTGCTGAAAATTGCATAGATATGATAAAAAGAACTTACCCTAGCACGTGAGTCAATTCCACCATTTTCTACTATACCCTCATTCACTAAAAATTCATGATGTCGATAAGCTAAGTCTGGATATTTTTTTCTACGAGGCATTGCCGGTTCCTGCTTAGGAACTGATCAAATTAAACAGAAAAAAATTAGTATTTGACGAAATCTAATAAAATTTATTAATAAACAACAAGAACAGATGAAAATTTTGTATGTGTGAAAGTTTCTAAAGCTCTTTATTCCAATAAGCTTACGCCCAGTTACAGGAACTTCATAAACTACAATCCTCTCAAACGCGAACAGTTACAAGTAGTCGAAAAACACTAATACGAGGATTGCCTTTTATATTTCGGGGTTAGAGAACAAAAACAAATATTAATCATCGAAAATCACTTTATTGTTTTCCAAAATATACCCCATGAAGATCTTTTGCCACTCTGATTATGGTATCTCCAAAACATGCATTCTGAATGCAGCAACCGCTTCTTCAGGTGTCGAAAAACGTTGACCTCTCACTTTGTTTTTTACTTACGAAAATAAAAAGAAGTCATTCGGTGCCAAGTCAGGACTATACGGCGGATGACTCATCAAATCGATGTTATGGGTGCTCAAATATGCAGTTGTTTGAGCCGATGTGTGAGAGCTCGCATTGTCGTGGTGAAGAGTGATTCGTCTTCGGCGGTTGGTTTTCCTGATTTCTTGGAAGACAACTGGCAAACCAATGGTTGTGTACCACTCAGAATTAACTGTTCTGCGATATTCTAGTGGTACGACATGTCCAGTTCATTTGCTTGGAAGTGCTTCGTTCGCGAACAACTTTTGTTGGATTTAGCTCATCTTGAAACACTCATACAGTCGACTGCTGTTCACTTTCGGACTCATACGCATAAATCCAATCCCGAAATATAAAAGGCAACCCTCATAACACAACAAATCAAACGATAGAACACTAGAGATTTAGATAGACGGAAAAATTTTAAAAATAAACACGAAAAGATGAAGTGTGATTAATTTTCCAAGGCTCGTGCTAAAATTATGGACAAAGGGTTGAAATTAAAATCAAGATTTGAATCCGACTGATTCCAAGCAAAGCACATAAAAAATATAGGATCTGGCTGTCTTGAACCCAACCTGGGGACCTGGAAATTTTTGTTCTCTAGTATAAACGGACAATGGAGTTAGGTGAATCATCATTCTTTTATTTATTTTATTGAAACTGTAAGTAAGCAGTGTCTCATATTCCGCTCTAGTCGGAGGATACATACCATCCAGTCGATAGCACAGGTACTTGAGTAGTTTCCTCTGTACCGCCTCAGGTGTACGTTCCTGACAGGCATGGATAGGACCCAGGACCCCACTCTTTTATTCGCAACCGGAGAAAATTAACAAAAAAACTGTGACTCAAAAAGGAGTCAATAGAAACTACAGAACCGTATTTAAAATATTGTAAAATTCACTATATCTAAAAAGTGCCCTAATTTTGTAATATAAATGATTTCAGCAATATTAGATGTTTTTCTTTTACTGAATCGCTAAGTTCAACTGATGGGAGATATTTTCCTGACATACTTGTATTTCGTTAATAAGGAACGATTGAGTGGATTGAGGTTAGTAAAGAAGCTGAAACTGCTGAGCTTTTTGGAAACACTATATATGGGTGATGATGGATGGTTCAATTAAATGCTAGTTTTACTGCTATATAAATAATATAATATGAAAATGCTTACAGCTGTCTGTTTGGAACTCATCTTCATTGATGTTCTTGGAATGTTTGTTAGGCAAACCGGCTGCTGCAGTACTACCACCTTGAGGCGCTTTTTTAACAATCTCCTGCCGCGGTCCCGTATATTCATGCCACCGGTACGTACTCCGATATTCAGAGTGCAACTGCAACTCGCACAAACAAACAAACAAAAAATAGACAAAAAAGCTTTACACATAATTTTAAATGTTACCTTATCAACAGGCATAGAAGGGCAAGCTCTGCACAAATTCCAAAATGAGCCAATCATGGGTTCTTAATAAACGAACACGGAGAATTTGTTTAATAACGGCTTGGAAGCCATACACAATATCTGATAGCCTACAATAGACAAAATATATTTGTCTATGTAGGGGGAACACGGTATGTAAAAAGTAACTGAGGGGTCGTCAAATTTTAATATCAGGATGGTGTAACATATAGGCCAGCCCCACCTTTGTTACTATATGGCTGGCTGTTTCAAGAACATGGAAGTTGATAAAGCAATCAATACGAAAGCGCTTGCTCTATCTATATGCGCCACTTCTAAAGCTGTGGATAATTTTGCAGATGTTTTAGGCTCATTTTTGGTCACTTAAGGAAGTTTAATTTCCTTATAAGTCACATAAACTATAATTTAATTAAAATCCCTTGTAAGTACGTAGACTTTATAATACACAAATAGTTGCAGGTCGTATTTTGCACTAAATGAAAATAGTTAACGTTTTTTTTTAAACTAAAATTAAGAATTACTTTGTAGTAAACATAATTAATTATAATAAAATTATTACTACCTGGAAATCAATCCGTCTGATACAAAAATATTGAGACAAGATAAATAAGGCTACTAAACAGGAAATACTTTATTATTACATGAATTGGAGTGTAATGTTATGCATTGTAAAGATTACGAATTTCTTCATTATATTCTACAGCATCTCTAGAAAGTGTGTTCATATTATTGAAAAATTTTCACTAAACAGCTATTCCTGTGTCCCAATTAATTTAAATTTCCAGTGTAAAATGAAAGTATGGGCTCGCACTACAATTCTTTAATTGTTGTTAATTATAACACCCTTAACTTCGTAATATTTAGATACTTACCAATGTATAACTACCACAACAAATTTCCTCCCTTAAAACAAGATATGAAACCAGTGTTTCTTCTGAAATTGACGCACCAGAGCTTTGGTCGAGGGTTACAGGAATAATAATAACTTTATTGTCATTAAGAAAATTGTACAATCTTATAGACAAAGTCAATTCATAATACTTATATAAATAAAAACAAATTTCAATAATAGTAGCTAACATTCTAAGAACCAATAAAAATAAAACATTAAAAAATACACATACATACATTACATTAAGAACCAAAAAAAAAACATAAAACAAATAAAACATATGAGACAATTTTACCAGGTGTCTGTAAAATAATCCTGAAGGGAATAGAAAGCCTTCTCTAAAAGAACTCGCTTGATTCCTCCTCTAAATTTTTTTATAATTTTCCATCGCTGTCAATTGTGGTGGTAAATGATTATACATTTTTCAACTCTCATAAATAAGTGATTTTTTCAACAAAGCAGATCTCGGTATAGGCAAGTGCACCCTTTGAACCAATCTCGTGGGATAAGTATGACCAGGAGGAGCTAAGCCTGTGATATTTCTTAAATTTTTGTGAATAAGGCAAACAGTCTTCAAGATAAAAAGCGATGGAAGCGTCAGTATTCCGTTCTTTATAAATAACTGTCTACAGCTAACACTAGCATCAACTCCGGACAAGTAACGCACAGCCCGCTTTTGCAGTACAAAAATACTTTTAAAAAGAGTCTGGCTACAGACAGAAAGCTATGCCATATCGCAGATGAGCCTCCACTAAAGAAAAATATACATTTCTAGCAACCCTCAATCCCATCGCCCATGACACAACCCTTAAAGCATAGCAGCCAGATGAAACCCTCTTACCCAATTGCTTAATATGTTCTTCAAATTTAAGCTTTAAGTCAATATGGACTCCCAAAAACTTGACACAATTTACCCTGCTTACTTTCCAAAGCTAAATCGCCAAATTCAAAATTGAAACATAAAATATTTCTTTGTAAAATTAAATGAAAGGTAATTAGAATCACACCAATCCTTTACCTTTGCTAAATCACCGCAAACAGTGTAAACTGTCCCCTTAATTTAATAGTAGTAATATCATTTATATACAAAAGAAAGAGAAGGGGGCCTAAAACGGAACCCTGTGGCACTCCGCAGGCAACATCCATACTATCAGAAACATGTTATTGGATCTAGGTACCAAAAAGAGGGTCCCCGTTGCTATCACTATGTCTTGAACTGATTTGATAATCTAGTGAATTTGTATGAAGGAGAACAAGGTTCACCAAATTATTTATTATTTTTTAAATTATAACTAACCATGTAAATCAGTGTTCCATTAAGTTAATTCCTGCCTGGTATCTTTTGTTCAGGAAATTGAAGATTGCGGATTAATTGAGAGATTTATATACCTAGAAAAGCAAAATTCAAGAAGATTGTTTGAATTAAATTATACATTATACGTAAGTATATTTATTGAAAACTAATAATTTCTTCCGACACTTTTTATTAATTGAATTTGACCAGCAAAAAGACACAAAAAGCCTTCGTCCTTTGTAGAAATTCAATTTTTATTCCAAGACTATATAACAGGGTCGTTATTAATTAAGCTACAGTATTGCAAAAAAGGATAGAGAGTACGAAAAGGGATCCTGTTAATGAGTTCATGCAACTTTGACCTGGGAAGGGTAACATTATACAGATAACGAATTTTGGCATCGAATATCATTGTGTTTGGAGTTCGCAAATTGTTGCTGTGCTATTTTAATATATTATATACAGTTTGTCCCTTTGCATAAGATGTTAGTTGTTAATAATTATTGACGACTTTAAATCAAAATCATGCCAAAATTAAAATTTAGGGAAAATCAATGTTTTTTGTTTTGTACATTTTATTTATCCTTTAAAAAAATCTATAACAATATGTATGCATTTATTTATTGATCAGCAGGTTAAACCAAAGAAATCCTCGGCCTTCATAAGAGTTACGATAAAGGGATTATTTGGAGTTGCAGTTGATATTATTCTTACTAAATCACCTCGACGCTCTTTCTTCTATTTATCTTTTTTATCAATCGTGATGACGATAGCGTTGTTAATATCTAAACAAAAAACAGGACTTACTGGAAATTGTAACAGACCAAAAATAATTCAAGCCAATGTTATATTTATATACAGGGTGTTAGTAAATAAGTGCGACAAACTTCAGGAGGTAATTCTGCATGAAAAAATAATGACAGTTTGCTATATAAACGCATGTCCGCAAATGCTTCGTTTTCTGCTGAGATACGGTTCAAGTTTTTCTTAAAAACTGAAGATTTATTGATTGATCTGAAACCGGTGAAGATATGCAAATGAAATTTAGTGGCTTTTAAGACGTAGTTATTGCGCATTTTTTGACATGCAATTAATAATTTTATGTTCATCAGTGGCGCGCATAGGTATGGGTAATGATCTCAATTTTTTGACGAAAAAAAAAAGGTCCGCCACAGGAATTTTTCAAATTAAAAATCATTTTGGAATTCCTGGTTCAATTTGTGATAAAAAATCTCTCTTGCTTTTTTATCGTAGGGGGCATTTGTGCAAAAAAATAAAATATCTCGCCGCGACGACGACGACGACGACATTCTGTTAAATACGAATATTTCAACGAAATGTCAAATTAGCGTTTCATTATTAGTGTTATTTTCTCTTATTGTTTTGGTTTAATGTTTATTGTATTAGATAGTTCTTGATAATCTATTAAAGAAATGAGAAATACGAGGTAAGATGTTTTATTTTTTTGCACAAAGACGATGCCCCCTACGATAAAACAGCAAGATAGATTTTTTATTACAAATTGAACGAGGAATTGTACAATAATTTTTTATTTGAAAAATTCCAGTAGCGTACCATTTTTTTCTTTAAAAATATTGAGATCATTACCCGTATGCGCGCCACTGATGAACATAAAATTCTTAATTGCTTGCCAAAAAATGCGCAATAACTACCTCTTAAAACTCACTAAATTTCATTTGCATATCTCCACCGGTTTCAGAGAAATCAATAAATCTTCAGTTTTTAATAAAAACTTTAACACCCCGTATCTCAGAAAACGAAACATTTGCGGACATATGTTTATATAGCAAACTGTCATTATTTTTTCATGCAGAATTACCCTCTGAAGTTTGTCGCACTTATTTACGAACACCCTGTATATTAAATGTAACTTTTAAGTTTTGTAACAATTTTATTGGCAGACCAGATTGAAGATTCGGATGGAATTACAGTTATGTAGGATGAACCCCAAATTTTTTTATTTTATTTGGGATGGTCAGAAACTGGTATTCAAAATAAAGTGCAAAAAAAAGGCTGCAGTATTTTTTTTTTCAAATTCAAAAGGAACCTGTATGTTTTTATAATTCTATCTTATTTGATCCGTATTTGTTAGACTTTAAAAAGCATATATCTAATGATAATTAGGCAAAAGTGCTCCAGCAAAAACTCGAAAAATGGTTATCGTTATGCTGATTTTTTGCTAGAATTTATAGTATTATCATAGATAAACAATAGATTAATTAATATTTAAAAGATGTAGTTATATGTTTCTCTTACTATACCTCTTTACCCGAATCTGATAAAAGCTTACGATTATTGGCACAACTCAAAGTCGGACCACCCGCATCATTTTACAGAAAAGCTCTCTATATTGTGAGGTCCAAACTTTACTTATTTACAGGTAAGCGTAAGCGTTCCATAAAAATACTATTAAATGTAAAATATATAGGCAGAATGAAAATATAAGTGGTTATTTTGTATTATCAACTGATTGATATGTGCAGTAATTTCAAGTTTGATATAATTTGTTTTAGTTTTACATAACATTGCGTGTTACTACGAAGCATAGATTATCTAAAACAAAAATTTAAATTAGCTGTCGGTCGAACACGTTTTTTAAAGTATACTTGTTCTGTTCAGTAGGTATTCTGTTAGCGTCCAAAATGACCGAGAGCCTGCTACTCGAATATATTTTGATACACTATCGCTGGATATTTGTGTGTTTATTTCTGCTACCAGCATCATTTATATTCGATATTTGGTTGTATTTTCGAAATTGGTTAGTGTTAAAATTAAATAGTGCACCGAAACAACATGAGAAGAAAGTTCGCAATGTGCAAAAACAGGTAGGTGAATATAAAAATTATTAAACGATATATTTTGTAACGTAAATATTTAGGTACAAGCATGGAGTAAAACCGGCAGGAAAAAATTCATGTGTACATCAAGGCCAGGTTGGCAAACAGTGAGCTTTAGATGGCCGGCGTATAAAAAAAAGTTTTACCAAATTGACGTAAATTTAATTGACATTTTAGATGTCGATACAAAGAGACAGGTAAAAAATTCTATAAACCTAATAATTATCTTATTTCGCTTTGTTTTTATATTAGTCAAATATTTCAAAAACTTCGTGAAATCTAGGTAAACATACAGAACCAGTGGTGTCCGTACAGCCATATTTTTAAATAAAAACAAAAGAGATATGCCACTGCTTGTCCTAATTCGAACACATTTTTTTAAATGTTTCGTTAATTATTTACAAAAATGACCTCTTAACATTTTGTCGCTCATGAATTAATTATTTCGAATAAGAACAAAACTAGTTTAGGTTTAGGAATTTTCCCTAAATTTGACGCAGTGGATTTAACCATTTAGCTTGAATTTAGCTTAGTATAAAGGTGTCGTTCTATTAATTCTAATTTTACGGAGCATGGAATTCTATGCGAGTGTCTCAGAGTCGAAACCACGTTAATTTTCTTGGCACAAATACATACACTCTAATGAAAGATAAACTACATTAATGACAGATAAACTCGCATCGAATTAGATGGCTGGTAAAATTAGAATGAAACGACATTTTTTTACTAGCCAAATAGTCGCATCCCGTATCCAATTCGATGGTGTATAAAAGTAGGATCAGTAATATTATGCCAACTCGAACCTTGCGAATTGTTTCCTTCGATTTCGAGAGTTACAAAATATTTTCAATGTCTAATTTCAATAAATTATTATCAATTCGTTATGTGGCACTTGGCACTGCACTAGTCCTTCAAATTCATTCAGAATTATTTATCTCTGAAAAATTGCACGCTCAGCTAATTTTATTATACAAATACGGAGAATTTTAAAACGTAATCACTAAAAACCAAGCAAGCATTGTGATATCTTCTCCTATTTTCGTAGTTACGGATGTCATAGCCATCAATATCTATCGTTGAATTCTGTTTGAATTTGTCAACTTAATATCTGAATTAAATAACTGTAAATTGTCCATATCAGAGAGGTGACTTCGTTTAATTTTGTCACTTACATGAACATAAACTACATTATGTGTATGGACGCTCAGGGTCAAGGTCACTATATAAGTGTGTTGTTAATTGTTAATGATTTGAGTTTTTTATTACATTTGTACCTAATAAAATGTATTTTTGGTTTGAATATACAAATTACATTACTGAATTAGTTAACAATGTTTTAGATAATTATTTTATTGGGTAATTATCACACTAAATGACGTTTTTTTGTTAAATTTCAATTAATCAACTAATGAATGCAATTATAATTTATTAATTATTGTGAGCACCTTATTGAAAACAATTTTATTCACACGATATTTATTTACATATTTTCCCAATTATTCTAAATCTGAAATTCTTTCAGACTCAAGAACAATAAATTCGTACTTCCTACGTAGCTTGTCATGTGCATTTGTAACTTCCTACGAAAATTAATTCTTTAAAATTTAAGATAGCCAGATAAAAATACCAGACGGTTCTAAAATGAATAACAAAAATATTTATTAAATTTAAATACAGGGTTTTCAAGGAAAATTGAAAGAAGGCATCGAACGTAACGAGGGGATGGGTGATTAGGGGAGAAAAAACAACATATAATGTTAAAGTTGTTAAAGAAAAGAGATGTACTAGCTTCAACTTGCCCTTGTCAGGTATTTTTCTTCGCCAAATGAGGTTGGTTTCTTGCATTTCGTCCTTCATACATTGCAATAGCCCCACATAGGTAATGCTTTTATCCTTCTGAAGACAAGGTTTTTGGTTTCATATAGATCTAAGCATTTATCAATAATTTAACTTATTCTATTTTTTAAGAAAGTTAATTTTTCAGTCTCTCACGAAATTTTGCTGTCAGTCACAGGATTTATCCAGAATATAAGTTTAGTTGCACGTAGAGGTTTTCTGCTTTTAATTGGTTTAAATTAAAGGCATATGAGGAACACCCTGTTGTTATTTTAGGTTGTTCGGGTCGAACCCCTGGTCACCATGGGTCAGCTAACAGCCACACTAAACCCCATGGGTTGGACCATTCCGGTTTTGCCGGAAATCGATGATTTAACAGTGGGAGGACTAGTTATGGGTACTGGAATTGAGTCGACATCTCATATCTATGGATTATTTCAACATATCTGTGTTTCTTATGAATTAGTTTTAAGTGATGGTAGTGTAGTTACCTGTTCTGAGACTGAAAACAGTGACCTATTTTATTCAGTACCATGGTCTTATGGGACATTAGGAATTCTTACAGCAGTTGAAATGAAATTAATTCCAGCGAAAAAATATGTTAAATTAACATATAAACCTGTAAGAGGTATCAAAAATATTGCAAAAGAATTTGAGAATGTTAGCAGAAATCATAAAAATGAATTTGTTGAAGCCTTGGGTTATAGCGAGGATGAAGCCGTTATTATGACAGGAGTGCAAACTGATACTGCTGAATTAAGCAAGGTAAGAGCTCAAATTTAAATCAAACAACTTGTTTCACACATTTTCTGTCTTTGGTGGCCGTTTTTCATTATCTTTTCTTAGAAAATACCATAATCAGGGTCGTAGATTTATGGATTTAAGGATAAATACCACACGATTAAGCAGAAGAAAATTTCGGAGGATCATAATCTGTTTTGACCAAGATAATATCGTTATCAAATGTTCTCTTTGTGTTCTTTACTTGCGTGATGTAAACTTTATCTTTAATTTCATAAAGACCCCATACTGTCAAGGATGTATGACATATTAATTAATAGAAATACAAATATTCTAGGTCAACGCTATTGGTAGATGGTATAAGCCATGGTTCTTCTTACACGTAAAAAGCGTATTGAGTTTAAATTCCACAATAACAGAATACATTCCATTGCGAGATTACTATCACAGACATACCAGATCAATATTTTGGGAACTACAGGTATACGAATATATTAAAAATCTAATAATAATAATTTTATATAAATTTACTAATTGTTAGGACATAATTCCATTTGGAAATAATCCAGTATTCAGATTCCTATTCGGGTGGATGGTACCTCCAAAAATCTCACTTCTAAAGCTCACACAAACAGAAGCTGTTAAAAAATTGTATGAACAAAATCACGTTATACAAGACATGTTAGTTCCAATTGAAAAATTCATCGACAGTATTAGAGTGTTCAAAGATAATATCTGTGTATTTCCTATATGGTTATGTCCATTTATATTACCATCAAATCCTGGAATGGTACATCCAAAAGGGAATGAAGCAAAACTTTACGTCGATATAGGATTATATGGTGTTCCCAAAGCAAAATCGTTCTCACCTAGGGAAAGCACAAGGAAGATTGAGAAGTTTGTCACAGGTGTCAATGGGTAAGTCATTCAATAATCGTACAATTGACTCTCTCTTCTTTTTTACTAGTAAAATATATAACAAAAATCTGCTTTGCATTTTGCGGACGTTGTATTCTGTGAACTATATATTATATGAAAGTAGATAAATAAAAATGATCTCACCTTGGTTATTGTTGTTTTTTCAGTTTTCAAATGCTCTACGCCGATACCTACATGACAAAGGCAGAATTTAGAAACATGTTTGATCATGTTTTGTACGATAAACTACGAGAAAAATTACACTGCGAAGACGCGTTTCCTGAAGTATATGACAAAGTCTCTAAGGCAGCTAGAATATAAGTCAATAGTTCTGATAATAATAATACGTAATTTTAGTTAATATTTTGTATTATTTTTTTATAAAATAAAACATACCCGAAGTTTCATATATGGTATCCATGTTCCTACCACAACACATTAACACCAACTGCTATTTTTTATTTTTTAAATAGGTACTTGACTTCTAGACCTTGCACATAAAAATTTAAAAGTTGTAAACACTACATTGTTAATATAATCTGATTATATTATGGTCTGTGCTTATCGCAAAATAAATAAATTCGAAAAGAGAAAATAGTGTATAGTACACGAAAATATTCAAATATACAGGGTGTGACAAATAAGGTTTAATACTGTTCGACCTATATCTAGGATTAAAGCACCCAACGGTTTCCACTAACACTGTTAGCATCACACGCACAACGAGATTTAAATAAATAATAATAGAGGCCTTTGTTTTTTTTATTGGGTGATTTTGTTGAAAAAATCAGTTTCTTCTAATGGTAGAATATTCAGGCCCTCAACTGCAACTGCATCATTATTATCAATCAATCAATATTCCCCTAGAATTTCCTTCAAGAATCTCGCTTATAATTATATCTAAACTCAATGCTAAGTAAATTTAAGGTTGGTACAAAGCTTTCTTGTGAAATTTAGTTTAAAATAACATGGTCTTACACAACCAAACTCGTGAAATATCGAGAAGAATAGGCCTAACATGGGCGGCCTTTGGAAAGCTGCGCAATATCTTTAAATCATATCGTAATATGCATTAAAATTATAACTACAAATATGAGGTAAGAGGGTTGTTTAAAGTCCTTAGAAAAAATAGAAAATAAATTATTTTGAGATTTTTTATCTCCCACTATTTGAAATCCTATAAAAAGGCAGATTTTTAAGGCCAAATTCGAATTTTAATTCCATCGCCCAGCCATTTTGATGAAGACGATCTTGAGGACGTGTTTTCTTGATTTCTTCGCTGAACCAGTGCAATAACGATGCAAAATAATCTTCAGTAATTGTTTTTCTGTTTCCAAGTTGACGTCAGCTGTTTGAGCGTCTTCACCTTCTTGGTAGACAGTTTTTCTCCAAAATACCCGCTGCTCTATTTGTCCTTTTTGAAGTCTATAGTGGCCATCCACTTTTCCTTCGCAATATACACGTAGAAACTCATCGGGATTGCAACGAAATGGCGACAAAACAGTCTGCAACTATCTCGCAATGTGCAAGTGACCTCTTTGAGTGTCTAGTAGCTTGGAACACTATTTTGAAAGCTCCTCGTAACACCGACAGTATGAATAGCTCAATTATTTCATGCATATGGATGGACTATTTTCAAATATCACCCTGTATACGCTAACAACCAGTTGTGATGTTTTTCTAATTAGACAGCCCCTTGTATTTATGAGACATGAATAAATCAACCAGTTTTTGAATGGTTAAGGAAACTGATTTATGTTTATATAACAATACAATTTCCCTTCCTTTTGATAAAGCAGCACATACTTTACATGTGAACCACTAATATTTGTCTAACTAATATTTAAAGAAGTTGTTTTGTTGTCATAACTATTGTTTATGTAACATGTCGAGTATATAGAAATTATCTAATCAGTACCTATCTCGTCATTTTAGAACAAAAGCAATTTAAAAATGATTAGAAGGTAGTATTTATCATAATATCTCGTATTTCTACCTTTTTAAAAGATGACTGGTGTTTAGGCGTTTAAGTTTATATAGGTGTATTCTTTGATTCAACAATATCTTTAGAATGGTAGAGGTATGTGGTCCGTTTCCGCTCTTTTCAAACTCGCCTTTTGTGTACAATAAGCCTTAGTATACAAAATACACAAAAAAACAGGAAAAGTTATAACAATTACATATTATACAGAGATGTTATCACAATAAAGCTGTTAATCCTTCTTAAAACTTCGCCCTCGAATCGTAGGCGAGTCCTGAATTGAGACAATTTTTTTTAACAATTACTGTACAGAATGTCGGAAAAGTAGTCATAGTCTAATTCGATCCGAGTCAAAATAAAGGTCCTGAAACATGTCGATCAATTTTATTTCTTATTTTCAACAGGATAAACTCATTTAGACATCAGTTACATTGGCAGTTATTAAAAAATAATCAAACTAATAAATAATGTGATATAATTAATTCCATACATAAACAATAGCTAACAATTAGAGTATACTAACAAATTAGGCCTGACCAAGAATTCACAACAAAAACATTATATTGGGTCTGCCAGATAACTTTTTTTTTGAAAATGCTATAAAAGAAAAACTGCTGAATATTTTCTCAAATTTCTTTTTTTATTTGAAAGTACAATCCTTCCGGTTAATAATGACAAATAATTTCATTCAAATGGCTGCCTCGGCTGGCCATGCAGTAGCCTACACGATCGGTCCAATTTTTAAGCACATTATCGATTGTGTGCAGCTGTATTTCACCAATGGCTTCACGAATATTGTCCTTTAAAGCGTCAATTGTCTCTGGCTTGTCGGCGGAACAATTATCTTTGACGGCACCCCACAAATAATAGTCCAACGGTGTCAAATCGCAGCTCCGAGGTGGCCAAACGACATCAGCTCTGCGGCTGATAATGCGATCTTCAAAAACAGGACGCAAAACATCGAGTGTAGCTTCGGCTGTGTGGCACGTAGCGCCGTCCTGTTGAAACCAAATGTTGCCAATATCCTCCTCTTCAATTTTTGTGAACAAAAATTCGTTCAACATGGCCCGATAACGATCGCCAGTGACTGTAACGGCCACTCCTTGCTGATTTTCAAAGAAACATGGCCCAATTATGCCTCCGGACCAAAATCCGCACCAAACAGTGACTCGTTTTGGGTGCATCGGCTTTTCAATGTATGCGTGCGGGTTTTCTGTGCCCCAAATGCGAAAATTTTGCTTGTTTACATACCCGCCAAGATCAAAATGAGCTTCATCTGAAAAGATGATTTTTTTGGCAAAATCGGCATCTTATGTAAGTCGATCGCAGGCCCACTGAGCGAAGCGAAAACGCATTGGATGGTCAGTTGGCTCAACTCCTGAACCAATTGGACTTTGTATGGCGTCATACCAAGGTCTTTATGCAAAATTCGTCTCAATGATGTCTCCGAAATGTTCAATTGTTGAGACCGACGGTGAATTGATGTTTATGGCGCTTCACGCACACTTTCAGCCACAGCAGCAATATTCTCGGGTGTACGCACTGTTTTTGGCTTTTCACGCTTTGGTTTATCGATGAGGATGCCAGTTTCTTTCACTTTTTTCACGAGATAACGAACATACGGAGCTGACAGTGCTTCTCTTCTTCCAAAATCTGTACGCAATTTTCGCACACATTCTGCAACATTTCCATGATTTTCAAAGTAATGTCGCAATATTTCCCAGCGTTGTTCAAGCGTATACACAACCATATTCGTTCAGCGGAAGGATAAAACTAATTATCTGTCAAATCAGACATGAGCTAATTGTTACCCTTCACGAAATAAGCACTAGTTGAAAAAAAAAACGTTAGATGGCGGACCCGATACAACATAACTATATAGAAAACAGGACTCTGCAGAAATAAATAAATAAATAATTTATTATGCAAACAATAAATAAATAAAAAGTTTGCAATCCTTACAATTCCAAATTTTAATCCAATAAACAATCCTTTTGCATAAAAGCCATTCTACAACTCCACTCATAAAAAAATAAATATATTCGACATCACTCAATAATCGAGGACAATCCACAACAATAGACGACTCCTCAAATCGTGATAACAAGCCCACTTGGGGGTAAACATTGTGTGCTAAATATTTGACATGCAGATAAGCAAAATCATCCCCATAAGTAATTATTTTAAAGACCTTCAAATCATCTGAATAGGCAAGTCGCAAGCCTTACTACAAAAGGCGAACAATAATTATAGATGATCATTTATGAAGATGTTAAAAAATAGTGGAACGAGGATAGAGCGCTATGGCTCCCCATAAGTTGCTAACAATGTTGAAGACACAAACTGAGCTCGATCAAACAGATACGATCGAAAAAGATTAAGCAGCCTTTTTGAAGAACCAAAATAGTCAGAGTAAAATAAAATTTTCAATCAGTGTTGACCGTGTCAATAGCCTTCAGAGAGCAGAGCAAGCAGTGAACTAACAAAATTAGGAAAGAAATATACCAGCATAAAACATTTAAAAAATGTGTAGAATTAGGTACGCTGTAGATTGAATGATTACATGGGCTTTAAATATTTGCTTTAAAGCTTTTAGACAAGCAATAATAATTTTTTTATATCTCAATCGCTGTAAAATAAATATTTACGATGTCTTTGGCGTCATGTCAAATACCTTCGCTTGCACTTTAAATGGTGTCTACCACATTCGCCTAATTTTAGAGTACAAAAATTTTAATGGCCTGAAAGAAATTCCGCACCGATACAATGCGTTTGGGATTTACTATTTTTACAGTAAAAGATATGCGGTTCAGGACCGTAACTAAAGACACAATTAAAACCGTTTTTTTCTAGTTCTAACCTGACAGGTACTTATATACAGGGTGTTCAGTATAAACTAGTTAAGATGCTGATAATTTTGCATTGATTAGTATATAATTTTTGGGGATTTGTTGTATTAAATAAAGTAATTTTAATGTTACTGTTAAATATATTCTTTGTTCTATTTATATTCAACTTTATATAATAATATATAATTTTTGATTGTGCAATTTGTTCTCAGATGACTGGCCTATGCTAGTATCCTTCATGCTGTAGCCTCATATAATAATAATAATTATAAATAACTTTATTTTCCAATTCAGGGGAAATTCACCACAAGGTGCTCTACCACTTAACCCTGACATAACTTAACACAATTTCAAGCATTACACTAAATTCCTAAATTTTATGCACTAAATGTGCTCCTTGAAATAAACCAAATAAATTTAAATTTAGAAATATAAAAAAAAGACAAAATAAATAGCATACAATGCACTATGAGCACCACAACAAGTCAAAGTTACATATTCTGCTGTTCATATAAATACTGACAAACAGAGCATCGAAACTCAGCCAATTTCATCAACTTCAGATTTGCCGGTAAGGAATTATATTGCTTCGAAACATCATATGAGAATCGCCTCTGAAATAGAACTAACCTATGCATTGGAGGAGTTATGAGACTACGAGATCGAACGTTAATATGATGCACATCTGTATGAAACTCTATTTTATTGAACAAGTATTATTATCAAGTGAGTTTCATCCAGACTGTCATTTATCAAAGGTTTAGAAATAGCTCGCATTTGTGATAGATCCCCACAAATGAAAACTGCAAATTCTGCTGCTTAACAATAAACTAAAACTTATTTTATTTAGCCATAAACGTCCTCGACCTCGAACCAATAAACAGTAAAATAATACTTTGAATGAACATAGTGACGACGTCTGACAACAGTATTTTGCCCTTGGATAAGTAAAATCTCTCAAACCTCAGCCCGATGCTGTCTGGTAAAATGCTCTTGTTGTAAACTAACAAAACACAAAATACAACAACTCATATATCGTTTTGTGTTTTTCGTTCATTCATAACTTGATGCGAGTTGCCTTCCACTCTTCATTCAATTATTATTGTTACTCCTAACTATATACATATTATACATACAGACAGCACCTGCTGCTGGACTGAATCGCATCGACTTCTTAAATTTCTTCATTTTCTACCTGCATTCCATCGTCTGCCGGGGTGGCCTAAACATAAAAGTTGCGCCCACACATAGCTGCTAGCTGCACCTCCCGGCTAACAACTTACATCTACTTAACATTTATTTGTTTATAAATAGTATTTATTTAAACAAACTCGTAACGATATATTAATTTGTCAGTGATTGTTTATTTGTTATATTATTTGTGCTATTTCAACGATGGACAAATTACTTTTTGTAGTGATTTTGACTTTACTCTCCTCATGTAAGTACAAACTTATTTTTTTGTTTATTTCAGAAATCCAAAAAATCTCTAAACTACGATAATTTATTTGGATATTGCCTAATCAATTTCTCAATCTACTTGACTGTGATTTAAAATTTAAGTTTTTCTGGATTAGATATTTTGAATATAACAATATTCTTTCGGGAGTTCATCAGGGTCCTGTTCTGTTATTCGTCATCTGATATATCATATGTTGGAATAATTATAGATTCTAATTTAAGATTACTAATAATAAAAAAAGGATTTATTATGCAAAAGAAAAATACAAATCAAAAACAATACATTGTACATTATACATTTTACATAAAGGGTAAGAGATTTGGCTTAATGCCATTCTTCCACTCAGTGGCTTCAAAAGTCTTAGCAGATTCGAATAGACATATTTTCCTAGTATTGTGGTTTTTTCGCATTTATGGTCCTTATACTGACTTGATCACTACTTTATAAAAACCGCATCCAAATTTTACAGAACTCATGTTCGAAGTTTATTTGTCATGTGTCCCATACTTTCGCAAGTTCAACATAGTTAAATAATGAAAACCATTGGAGTTGAATATTACTTAAGTTCAAAAGGAAATAGCTTAGTTGTCATTTACAAAATATGATTTTCTATGGAGTCCCTCAGGGTTCTATTCTAGGTCCTTTGTTATTCCATCTGACATATAAGGTAAAATCGTACGATTTGTTTACTTTCAGTTTTTTTATTTTTATTAGTTCGGTATCCTGACTTCTTTAACAAATTAAATTAGTCATTTTTCAAAATCTATTTTCGCCAAGACTTTTTTGTTATCGGAATACCCAATAAATGTATAGTTAGTTTCTCACACTTAAGACACTGAACAGGAAAAGCACAGTAATCAACTCGTTGTGAAGTGGATACATTTTATGCTACAATATTCTTTTACCAATTAAAAACTTTCAGCAAGGAAGTTTTTAGAACATTCCCACCTCTAATAGCAAGAAAATAAAAAAACAAAACGAGATTTGTTAAAATTTTAATAAACAAATGGTCTTTTCGACGTTTTTAATAAGAAATGTCAAATCTGACAGGTACAGTAAGCCACAAAGCCCATTTTTGTGAAAAAACAATATAATTTCATCATGATTATTTTTTTATATTGGTTCAAATCTATTTTAAGACTGTGGTTTAAGTATTTATCAAACAGAGATCCGATATACTTATGTACCTATAAAAAGGAAAATGAAAACAAAATAAAAATTCTGATTCATACCATCCTGTGTAGGTATACTCGTACATATGTATAAGATTAATATTCGGAACGACATATTACACTTCTTCTTATTCATGAACTAGTTTGTACATGCATTTGAGAATTTTATCATCACAAAATATTACTAGTAGTCTGGACATTCTTATCATTAAGGCAAAATTTTCTCACGCAGTCTCATGTTACGTTATTAGAAGTTTTAGTTTTTCCTAGTAAGTAAATAACGATGAAAGGTTTTGTACAAGGCTTTTAATAAATAAAATAGATCTTTTACCGCCTTTGTTATAATAAAATATTTTTTATACTAATTTAAATATTTAATAGGTACGTAAGTAGTAATTCTCACGGAATCAGTTTAACATATCGGTAATATTTATTGTGTCGACTTCAAACCGTTTTTCAAATAATTGGTTTCAGGGACGTTTTAGTAATGATAATTAAAAAATACGATCTGATTTCACCAGGTTCGGTGGGATTATATATTATAGCAATCGTACCATATACTGAGTGGATGTCTTAATATCACATTAATTATATTTCAGAAATGTATTTATTTCTTCTTACTAATGTATAAGTAATAATAAGTGTTTCTTTTTGTTAATCATCTTCGCTCGTAAGTTTCTTCTCATGGAGTTTTTGTTTTGTTTATTTTTGGAACTATTTGGGTATAGCTTTCAGATACCAAATGTTGGATTCCCAGTTTAAGGGAAGAATAGAATGCTGGAAAAAGAGAAGTAAACCAAAACAACGCTGACGATATATGAAAATATGTAGAAATATTTATTTAGTTTTATGTATAAATAGGTAATCTAATATATATTTATTATAAATTTCACTTCACAAATAATAATATACACAACACAAACATTAACTTTGCAAAATTCGATACAGGTTTGCGATGGAGCCACAATTATTTAAGGTGTAAAATGTAATCAATGTTTTTAATGTAAAAAATCCAGTTCCGTTCCACTCTGTATATTTTTCATGTTATGCGTATTTACAATACAATATATCAACTTCTATTCTAGTAGATATAATACTTTCCCATTCGTAGAAATAATGCGAATTTTTAACAGAATATAACTTACATTTGCAATTCAAATTAAAATTTATTTTGTATGATATAGAATGAGTAAAAGAATAAAATACAAATCGTTATTATAATACTGTTTGATACTGTAATATGGTAAAGATTATGATAAATATGCGAAATCCTATGCTTGAGATATGAAATTATTATTTAGATTATTAATAATATTGTTAACTGTCACGATCAAACTAAACAATAATTCATAATGAATAATCTATAGATACCTACGTGAGACAATGGACATTAATGATTTACAGTTACCTATTTATTACCTGCCTTCATTTATGTAGAAACAAATAGTATCTACAGGACTGGCAAATTTCGATGGATTTATAAAAACAACAAGGAAAACTGGAAGAAAATAAATTATTTTATTTGAGTTTTCTTAAACAACAATATACTTACACAGTAGAGGCAACTACGTATTACTGTTCCTTCCCAAACATGAATCATAGTTGAACGATAGTTATTTTATCTTAATCAATATTTTCCGTTTGCAAAACTTTTCAAGCCACACTCGTAACAGTAATCGTAAATCTGCATTAATTACGAAGTAATTATGCAGGACAAATAAATTCACACTTCATTGGCAAAGAAATTACCTGTTTGATCGGACAAGGAAATTTCATTAATTTCTTAATGGTTTTTACTGATACTGCACATAGGCTGGATATTGTTAGTTTAAACTAAGTTGATCGGATATAATAATCAACGAATTGCCAAAAAAGTACAACGATTTACACGTGGGATTTATTAAAAAAATGGAAATTTTTAACCTCGTCGACAACTTTCTAACTCTGAACAATTATAAATTCTACAGACAGGATGTTATTTTTGGAGAGGATTCAACCCACTATCACTCAAATTATATTAAAGTTGGTGGGGAATAGATCTTTTGAAATACACTGTAGAATATAAATGTTAATATCCTAGTTCAAGAACGAATATTACCATAAAATAACAATAAGTAATAGAAAAATGTTTATAACATGTATATTCCCACCTACTTTGATTCATTTTCAATGAAAATGACTAATTAAACAAAAGGATCGTAAAATTCTTGTTTTTCTAAATTTATTGAAATTGCTAATTCAATTTTATCAACCATAATGACCATAATATTTTAATTTATAATTATCCCGTAATTTTTTGAACAATCGAACATCAATTTTAATAGTGTATTGTGTATTTCAGTAAGTATACTTGGAATTTCTGTATTTTACACATAAATGTAAATTAGTTTTGAAAGTTTTGTATACAGAGTGCAACAAATTTTGTATTTCTCTTCCCTGGCATCATTTTGAAAATAATTACAAATAAAATCGTTTTTTTGGGGGGTTTTGAAAAAACTGTAACGTCTCCGAGGCCATAAAGGCAAATTAATTTTGTGCTAGACGTATAAAAAAGTGTTGAAGTGTTACAAAAATTGAATAAACAAATTTTATAAAATGTTCGAAGAGGAACAAGATCATTAAAACAACACATGATGCCCAAATTCCACGTGATGCATGCAGATGGTTGTTTGCTGATCTGGAGCAATTAGTTATTTAGCCTTGGGACAGCTCCTATTAAATTAAAGAGTTAAAAACCTATATGCCGACATTCTAAACCTATATTTACCTACCTGAAATTACCCTACTGAAATTAACATTCAGACAAAAATATTGCCGAAAATATAAAAGAAGACCGTAATTACCATCCGCTCTTTTATGTATTATATACTGTTGAACTGGACGCGTTCCTGGTTCCTCTGTTTTTTCTTTATAAGTAGTCAATCACGACAGACAGACAGACAGTGCATGTTTCTGGCCAATTAACACAGAAAATTGTAATTGATAAAATTACTTGCAAAAACTTAAATCCTCATATTAAATTAATGGTAAAATGATTTAATAATTATAATAGGTAATTTGAAGCATCTACTTTATAATTGACTATTAAATTAATAATCTTATGGTTGTTACGAGGAGACGCATAAAGAACCTTAAAAAATTACGGGTTATTTTTATTTTCTGGTTACCTAATGGCCAATTTTAACTAAAATTCCTGGCTTAAAACCGATAACGACTGGTCAAAAACGTCCTACGAACAGTCGGACCTTTAGAAAATATTTTTATATGAGACTTGGACCATTATTGAGAATTTGTCTGTTACTTTTAGAACGGGAATAAAGGTTCTAAAATGGATTCCTTTTTATTTATTTACTGAAATCATCAGACAGATTCTCAATGATGCTAGTCTTATTTCAAAATATTTTCCGAAGAACTGACAGTTTGTTTATTCAAAGAAAATTAATTTGATAAACTTCGAGGCAAAACGTTCAAGATAGCAGAACCGCTAAGTCTGATAATTAACAGAAGTTTCGAGGAAGGCGTTTTCCCTGCTAAAATTACACAGTCAAAAATTATACCCATATTCAAAAATAAAGGTGACCCAAAAAATCTAAATAATTACAGACCTTTATCGCTACCAAACCAATTGAGTAAAATATTCGAACACATGTATAACATAAGACTCACTCGATACCTTGAAAAATTTAATTTACTTGCAAATCAACAGCATGGTTTTAGAGCAAAAAGATCAACAGAAACAGCACTTAGTCAAGCCCTGGAACACATATACAGATCATTAAACAATAAGGAATTTGTGCTGGGACTATTTTTCGATCTGAGTAGAGCTTTTGACACCGTCAATCATGAACTACTGATGAGAAGGCTGAATGATGTGGGTGTAAGGGGAACGCCCGGCGGCCGCCTGGATATCTAGCTATCTACAATCACGCACACAAACGGTTGAGGTTGATGGTGTTCGTTCTAGAGTAGCATTCACAAATAAAGGAATACCACAGGGATCATGTTTGTCACCCACACTGTTCAACATCTTTATTAACGAATTACCGAACAAAATCAAGGAATTCGGAACTCCCGTTCTCTACGCCGACGACACACGCGCCATAATAACCGACAAACAGGAGATAAAGGTCGTGAAAAAAGCACAGCATGTAGTTGAGAAGATAGCCGATTGGTGTAAGCTGAACGGACTCTCACTTAACGCCTCTAAGACGGTCGCTCTTTCGATTACAGCAAATAACAAAAGGCCTGACAAAAGTTTATTAATATGTATGGGCGGCAAATCCGTGAGGCAGGTAGATAACACCAAATTTTTAGGCGTAATCACAGACGAAAGATTAACTTGGGGCAACCATATTGACCGCGTCACACAAAAGTTAAGTAGCTGTGTATTTCTCATAAGGAACATCAGGGACACTGTATCGCGTTCGGTCCTCAGGTTGCTTTACTTCGGACTGGTGCAGTCGACTATGGCTTACGGTATAATGTATTGGGGAGGGGCAGGGGATGCAATTAGGGTCTTTATAAAACAGAAAAAAATCATTAGAACAATGACTAAAATAAATCAGAAAACCTCGTGTAAAACTTACTTTAAAATGCTGAACATAATGACCCTCCCTTGCCTATACATGTACGCACTGATAGTCAACATAAAAAAGCTATCAGGATCAATAAAAAAAAGAGAAAATATACACAATTATGATACGAGAATTAAGGACAGCCTAGAATTGCCATTCTCCAGACTATCGAAGGGTCAGAAAAACCCGATCTATATAGGCATCAAATGTTTTAACAAGATTCTGAGGGTTGGAGGGTTCGCGGACATGAAAATAGATAAGTTCAAGCTCGAGCTGAAAGACTTTTTTGTTCGTGAATGTTTTTATTCAGTTGACGAATTTTTAAGTTATTAATTGTTTGTTTTGTTGATGTGATACTTGTAATATGTAACTGTTATACTGTCTGATTTTTATTTTTATTGTTATTTTGACGAGCCGACAATGTAATGTATTACATTATATGGCAAATAAAGAATTTGAATTAAAATTACTATTATTACGTATATGTTACCGTAAATGTAACAACATATTTTTAATATTTTCTGTGCTTAAGATCAAAGAATCAATTAGCGTCATTATTAACTTAACGAAAAAATGTATTAAAATTAATGATCTGGTAAGTTAATAACCAACTAATACATATTAGGTAGATACTCTTCAAGTTGCCGAGAAAATAAATTTATATAGCGTTATATTATATTATCAAGTTACTTTTACATAGTAGATGGTACAGATATTAGGTACCTAATGAGCCTCAGCACTACTAGGGGTGCACCTGTAGTACACTTTTTTTTTATTATTATTTCTATATAAACAGGATCTTGCGGTATACATCCGGTTTTGATTCAGATTCCTTATACTGCCTAATAAAGTCCATCCGGCACTGTATTATGCTACTAAAAGTTGCACTACCGGTTTTTTAAAGGGTTGCTAAAATGTACATTGATATATGAATAAAGATTGCGTATCATTATTCAAACTGATGATGCATCCAATGTTTTATTAGGTTTCTTAGTCAGAATTTTCAAATACGAGGATAGCCCGATAAAAATTAAAATGCACAGAGTGGAGTTGATCGATTTAGATATGGAATTGAAGTCTTATTTCTACAGAATACTGCGTTGATTGTTTTATTGACTGATTCCAGTTTAGAGTTTAGACCTTTACATTCACAGTTGAAAAGAAATGACGACGAGTTTCCCGTATTCTCAGACTCAGCTTGAGTCACAATTGATAGTTTGAGGAAATATTTCACTTCCATTCTTTGATTTTAAAGGAATATCGGCGACAGAAATTCATACCGAACTATAAAAATGCTTCTATTTGAAATGCCTAACACAAATAAAACAAGGACTTTTCTCCATCATATTCAACGGTAAACAGTGGATTTCACAAATTTCATAAAATTTTGGAAGACTTCGGCTGATTGCAAAATTTTACATCAACATTTGTGCATAGAGAAGATCTATGCTATACCGGATCAAAAACTCCCCGGAAAACTGCAAATTTGATACTCTACAAACGAAATTTTTTTCTTAGTAACCAGGAAACTTTCACGCCATCCTCGTATATAAAGGAAATTGAATTAAAATAAAATTGAGAAAATTAGGGTATCGAAACCCAACACAAACCATAATATGGCTTAAATGCCCAAAAAACTATTAAATTAAAATAAAACCAACCAAAAGATACATTTTTGTAATCATCATAAATAAGCCGAATGATGATTAAACAAAAAATATGTTTATATACTGACTGTTGGACCTCGTCAGATATTTTGTGGTAAATTCCAATCTAGTTCCCAGGCTATCCCTTTTGTGTACAAAATTCTGTATAGTAAGGAACTATATTATATATTTTTTGTGTGTTTCCACATTGAGATTGAGATTGGTTATGGTTTGATGAACATAAGGAAGTCACCGACCGCTGAAGTCGACAGACCTTAGCAAGTTACCGCATTGCACATTACTGTATTTCTCTTTTTAATAATTTTATTTCAAAAGAATTTTAATTGTAAACAAAAGCAAATTGTTTATTTTCTTAACCAGAAATGATAGGCGGTTTTCAATATTACCGCATCCAACATGTGAATTTATTATAATAATTGGAATAGAACACTTAATATTGTGTGAATCCTGTTCTTTCATATTTCTTTAGATTATATTTACTACTTCGTGCAGAAATCAAGAAATAGGTTCAGTTCGTTTTTGTTTAAGAATCAAGTAACATGTCCAAAATAATATTTTTGTTTCAGTACAATTAGTAAAAGGATCATGTTATTTTCAACAAGAATTTCAAGGGGATTATGTCATGCAAACTTCATCAGCAATCCCAGGAAGTGGAATTCAATATACAACACTAAATATAACAGAGAATTCAATATCAATTTGGGGTACATGTCACCGCAGAATAGGAAGCAACTTTATATTAATAGTTAAGTAAGTTTCGGTTGGTTTATATTTTATCAATTTTAACGCAAAAGTTTCCCCAGCTTACAGAATATTAAAATCTTTCTGTAACTATCAAGTATGAAGATTTATATTTTTACTTTAAGATATTTTCAATTATAAATACAGAAGATTTTGAGGAAAATAGTTTTTAGCCCTCAAATTTCATTCGTTCTTGTGACTGAAAACAAACAACAAAGAATTAGTCTTGATGAAAAATGTTTTTCTTTATCAATTCGAAAACTATAAAGAACTAACTTTTCCATTAATCATTTACGTGTTTCTTATACCAGTTTCAGTGAGACCAGCTGCATGCGCTGTCTTAATTTGAAGCTGCGATCTCCAAGTGTACTCCAAGTGATTTCATCTAGTCAAGAAACAATATCGAAATGTTTTACAACCGAGGAAAGTGCGGAAGCAAACTGCCCTTCCAAGGAATCTGTGTCCAACCATGCATTAGCGGAAATATTATTATTCAGTAAGTTAGTGCTACATGTTAACTGTACTTTTTAGAAACAATAGGGTATAAAACCGGCTAAATTTAATTAAATTTAATTTATCTGCTAAATTGCAAGGAAATGTATTCATTATTTACATGTAATACGTGTTGTTTGTGTTCGATGTAATAATTTATACTTTAAGGATATGCGTAATTACAATATTATTTATTTACTGTTTATCTTGTTACAGAAACCAAGAACTCGCAAGGTACGTTTGCATCTAAACAGTTTTGCCCGTTTGATAGGAAATATAGTTTAACTTACCAATCAAGAGACTTAAAATGTAATGGACAGAGTTCATCGGTTGATTCGTGCCCTTCCGGTTCTACTCTTAATTTCAGATTAAGAGGCTGCAATACAGAAAACATGAAAGGTGAGTCATATTTTGATACAGCTCTTAGCTGTAGGTTCAAAATGTGTTACCCAACAACTCAATTTTCTTCTAGATCTAATGTTTCATTGCCTTGGACAATGGAGCGGTCAAAATGGCGAAAATTATTTAATTTTCATGGACAGTAGATACCAAAATAATCAAAAGTATAGATGTGCGGTGAGTTTATGAGATGCCTACAAGTCAATGATTAATCTAAATCTCGATATTTGCTCTAAAACAAATTTTGTTTCCAGTTGTACACAGAAGACGCACAATCTGGAAGAGTCACTATGGCTCTAAGTTCAGACTCCTCATGCACAACAGGACTGTACAATTCAACATCTGGATATGAAACTATAACTCTAACACCAAAAACTGAAAATCCATGGCCATTAGAAGTTTCGTCAGGAATTTGTAGCTTCCCAAAATGGATGAATGGCAATTGGGAAAATGTGAGAGTACATGGTGATACAATGACTTATAGAGATCACTCATCATTTAAAACCTACACAATTAAATGTATGGGAATAATGGAAGATCGGAATAAGTACTTGATATTCACCCGAAGTCAATGGTAAATAATATTGGCAATTTGTTATATATAAATATATCTAGTAAAAGAAGTAGTTAAATTAATCCTAGCGCGGAGAATGTGACCAACACAAAAGAAGTGTTTTATGATTATGCAACAAATGTATAGCATAATAATCATCATCTTTTCATTTTAGTGATGAAGAAACTAACAACTGTATGATAATATCAAACAGGAGCGAAAATATCTTTGAATTCCAAATTGGTAATAGCAGCACGTCAAGTGATAACAATGATTATTTTGGATTGTGTTCTGCTGAAAACTTTGACGACAATTCTTGGATAACTCAAGGGCGTAAGTAGTACCTGCTTATAAGCTAATTCCCAGTTCGCAACAAAAGAAAAGAGTCAATTTAAACTTTAGTTTTGTAATTTGTATTTTCTTCCAGGATCATCAGTAATTCCGTCTGGTCACACAGGACTGTGTCCGATTACAGGGAACTACAGCGGTATTATTCCAGATGCCACGGAACTATGTGCAATGCTATGGTCAGATTGCAGAGCACCCGACTTAATGTATTATCAAGTATCACATTGTGAAACTAAAGAAATATATGAAGAACGAGAATATCAATGTCTTGGACACTGGAGTGAATCAAATTTACTTTACACATATACGGAGCGTAGAGATGTAGCACCCGGTACTTATGAGTGTTTTGTTGGTTCAATTATCACTGATAATGATATTTACATCAAAGAGGCTGGTGAACATTGCCAAAGTAATATTGATCCATTGAGGCATGGAATGAAGCTAAAGAAAACTCAACCTTTATATACCTGTGTTGAGAAAAACACTAATACAAGAGAAAATTATAAACCTACTGTGCCTTCCGTACATACAACTAGGCGATCTACTCTTAGTTCAATAGGTAAGTAAATTCTCGTACATACACATAGTAAAAGCGAAACGAATTCGTCAGTATCTGTCAACCCATGTGTAGGTAACACCAGTAATTTTGTTCGCTATACCACGAAATTATTTTTCACTTCGTTGAAACTAGCCGCAACCGGAGAACCATATATTTATCAGTTTTATTTTTCAGAGACGAACAATATACCCGAGGAAAGTCGCGAAAAGAAACCTTCAACTGCCACTGCCACAACATCAAATTCCTATTTCCATGCAATTATTGTTATTTTAAGTATTCTTTACCGATAATGCTTGCCAAAATTGTTGTTATTATATTTATATGTATGATTTAGACATTATTGCCCATTATTTATTTAATATGTAAGAAAGCGCTTCCTTATTTTTTAAATTAAGTAAGTACTTAAGTATGATGTGTAAAATAATAATTTTATTGCGTGTTTGTGTGTGAAAAGATTTTATGTGATAATTTCTCAAGTTATTGCTCAGAATATGGATAATATGGACTCTATAAGAGACTAGATGTATTTAATAATTACCTACAATAACTATTATAGGTATATAATATATTGTATGATTTAGATTAGTATTATATACATAGTTAATTGTGATGTAAATTAGACTTTTTGTATCTATTTAGCAGAAGAGAAATAAATTTATATTGAACTTAAGTATATCATCATCATCATCATCACTCAGCTATAGTAGTCCACTGCTGAACATAAGCCTCTCGTTTATTTTGCCACTCTACTCTATCTTGAGCCATTTGTATGCAATGACCACAGATTCTTTTGATGTCATCGGTCCATCGTGTGGGGGAGCACCCTCTACTACGATAAGCTTCGTGCCTCGGGCGCCACTCCAATAGTTTTTTAGACCATCTTCCATCAGTTCTTCTAGCTATACGTGGCCGGCCCAGTTCCACTTTAAAGTTGTTATTTTTTCGATTACATCTATAACACCTGTTCTTTGGCGAATAATCTCGTTTGGTATTCGGTCTCTGAGGGAACTACCCAGAATAGCCCTCTCCATCGCCCGTTGGGTGACACGCAGTTTCTTTGCTGACTTTTTTGTAAGCGTCAATGTTTCGGCTCCGTATGTCATCACTGGCAATACGCTCTGATTGTATCCTTTTCGTTTTAGACTGATGGGAATATCCGACTTGAAAACATACTTTAATCTTCCAAAAGATGTCCACCCCAAGCCTACTCTCCGGAGAAGTTCGCATGTCTGGTTGTCCCGTCCTATTCGGATCTCATGACCCAAATATTTGTAGGCGGTGACCTGTTCAATAGATTTGCTTCCAACAGTTATGTTTTCACTGGCGACTAGGTTTGTCATGACTTGCGTCTTTGCAAAGTTAATTCTTAGGCCAACTTCCCTTGAAGCATTGTATAATTTTTCCAACATCATGGACGCTTGATCTATACGGTCGGTGATAAGGACGATATCGTCTGCAAATCTTAAGTTATTTAATCTTTCACCGTCTAAATTTAGGCCCATTTCCCCCCATTCGATTTTCTTACAGGCATATTCGAGCAGTGTGGTGAACAGCTTTGGAGAGAGCGTATCTCCTTGACGTACACCTTGTTCTATTCGGAATGTTCTTGTGTTTTTATGTAATCTTACACACGCCGTTGCTTTCTCATATATACCCTTAATCAGTGCAATGTACCTGTAATCAATTCTGCAGTCTGTTAATGATTTGAGCATATGTTGTTGGCTTATTGAGTCAAAAGCTCTTTCATAGTCTACGAAAACAAGGATGAGAGGTTTATTATATTCTGTTGATTTTTCTATAAGGGTCTTGATTGTATGTAAATGGTCAGTCATTTGTACCGTACCCTGATCGAAATCCTGCCTTTTCTTTCGGCTGGTAAAAATCTAATTTTGGAGTTAGGCGTTTAGCAATTATCTTCATAAATAGTTTATACAAGTGGCATAGGAGACTAATGGGTCTGTAATTTGCTAGATTACCAATGTTCCCCTTCTTGTGCATTATTACTATAGTGGCGTTGTTCCACTTTGAAGGTGTCACTCCTTGATGTAGACATTCATTAAATAATTTACATAGGGCTTTAATAACTATGTGTCCACATTCCTTTACTGCCTCTATAACAATTTGGTCTTCTCCTGGTGACTTATTATTCTTCATCTCAGACACCGCATTTCTTACTTCACAGTAGGTTATGTCTAGTACATCTTCAGAGCCCCGGTTCAGTATTCTTGGGATAGGTACCTCTTCTTCATCTGGTTTTCTATAAAGTTCTTCATAGAAGTCTTCGACAATTTTTATACAATTTCATCCTTGTTGGTAGTCACTTGCTCTGCCTTATTTTCTAGTTTGCAGATGTTGTGTTTTCCCACTTTTAAATTTCTACGTAAAACTTTAAGACTCTTGTTGTTTTCAATCACTGTATTTATTTTCTCTGTATTAAATTTTCTGGTATCTTTTCTTATAGCCTTTGATATTTCTTTATTTAGTTGTCTTAGTTCCTCGTTGTTTGTGGTGTAGGTATTTGTTCTTTAGTTCTCTTCTTTTCGTTAGTAGCTGTTTTGTGCCTCTAGACAGTTTTTCTTCTTTGTCTCTTCTCTTTGGTTCATATCTTTTACGTGTCTCTTGCAATGCTGTACATATTTTTTCATTTAAGTTCTCAACGTCGGTTCCCAGATTTTCAATATCGCCTAAGTCATTTTTTAGAGCCTCTCTGTATTCATCGAAGTTATCTATGGGATTCCATCCTAGGTTTCGTACTTTCGATATCAGCTTAGATCTTTCTCTCTTTATATTGATTTCTATTATTACTCTTACCATTCTGTGATCACTACCAATTGAGATACTATTAAGAACCTGGACGTCATGCACTATATGCTTATTATCCGAGACGATGTAATCTATCTCGTTCTTGGTAGTACCATCTGGGCTTGCCCAAGTCCATTTTCTATTTGGCTTTTTCTTGAAAAAGGAGTTCATCGCAAATAGATTGTGCTGCAATAAGTAGTCTAAAAGCATAGTTCCTCTATCGTTTCGGTTACCGAATCCAAACGACCCCATCGCTGTTTCGTTGTCGTCTGCCTTATGTCCTAATTTGGCATTGAAATCTCCGATAATAAAAGTAAAGTGCGTGCGAACCTTTTCTATTGCTTTGGTGATGTCTTCATAAAAGTTCTCTATTTCGTCTTCACTATGCGTGGATGTTGGAGCATAGACTTGTATTATTTTAAGACTGTATCGATCGTTCAGTTTTAGTACCATAAATGCGACTCTCAGGCTAACATATTCAAACTGCACTATGCTATCTTTATGTCTCTTGTGAACTAAAAAGCCTACGCCTCCTTCCGACATATTTTCATCGCCTTTGTAGTACAGCACATTTCCAGACTGCAGTGTCATCTCTGCTTCACCTTTTCTTCTTGTCTCGCACAGGCCTAGAATATCCCACTTTATATGAGAAAGTTCATTTTCTAGTTCTAGTATTTTCTGATCCGATCCAAGTGTTCTAGTGTTGTAAGTGGCTATTAGCAATTTTCGTCTACTGTGGTAGCCTGATCTACTCCGGGGATTCCTCGCACCCTCTGCATTCTGTCTTGTCCGATTGCTACCGTAACCGGGGATCATCATGCTGCCGGAGACTGAGGGCCGTGGTAAAGTTTGTGACATCATTTATACGAGGTTTTTAGCCTTTTCCTATCACGCTGGCCAGGCGGGTTGATAGGGGGAAAGGAATATTTAGAGCAAATGGTATAGGTTTGGTAAGGAGCTGGGGGTAGGACAATGGTTTCCCCCTTATGGTATTGGGAGATAAACCAAGGCTAGCGTCTGGCAGGGGTGCATCCCTGAAGTAGATCTGTTATCTGTCGGGTTCACAGATAAGTATCTACCCGCTACCGCACTAAGTATATAGGAAACTTCTAATTTTGCATGCAACTACCCAATTCCTCTAGAAGTCACGAATGTAAATATAAAAGAAAGTATAATCACTTACCTCTTGTTAGAAACATAAGTTGATTTACTTAACACGAATTATTTATAGCGAGTACATGATGAATTTACAATAAGTATCAACACAAAAATATCTAATATTAATTCAAATTGCCGCTCTTGACAAACATTAACCCAAGCTCTGACTAACTCTATGTCATTTGTCATTTATGACAGATATGAGAACAAAGGACTAAAGCCGCGTTCTCAGAGCCTCGTAATGTTGCGAGCGACAAACTTTCGAACAAGAGCAAGCAAATATCTAAATTCCCCCTACCCCCACAACTTTGTCGAGGGTAACTGCACGCTGGTCTCCCAATTCATGTTATTTCAGTAATTTTTATAAATTTTATTAGTGTTCCATTGTATATAAATATTGTGTTACACTTTTACCACGTCTGGCAACACTGCTAAGACGGCAGCCATAATAAGGCAAGCAACATATCCAACGAATTAAAAAGTAGGCCTGCATTGATACCACGATCTCTATCAAGTCACTCCTGACATCTACCTTTCAAGTATCAAATTAATAAAAATATTATAGTTTGGAGACACTTGATATATTACAGATATCTCTTTAGAACTGCTTTTTGACAGATTTAATACATTTTTATTCTTGCTGCAATCTTTAAATATTTAAAATTCAAAACTTTCAATTTAGCCGGACTTTTTCCTGAAGAAAATATTTTTATTTAATAAGTAAACAGTCCATAACGCCAGTTTTTTACAAAAGAATATTTATAAATAATTTATAACATTTTCTAAATAATGAAGGTAAAAGTTTTTTTCTATTTAAATTTCGACAATTGATATGTTAATCGTTTCAAATTATACGGCGCCTTTATCAATTTACGTTTTGGCCATTAGTGAAATTATTATTTAAATGAAAGTAAAACGCATTTACAAGATCAGTGGGAGAAATTTGAAAGAGAAGAAGGGAGTTTCTCAAATCATCAGTTTACTTTCTTCAACTGTCTTCACAAAAGTAAATTGGGGTCAAACGTTGTTTTCAGTGGAGTGTTGTGTGTGTTTTGTGTATGAACTGATAAATAATAAACTATTATTATGCATTTTAGGATGCAATTCTGGACATGCATAGGTATGTTCAATAATTTTTACATACTTATTTTCTATACACTGTTTGCATAAGGCTATTCTTAGTACCATACATTTTTGTTAGGTAAATATTTTCAAGAAATATTAAATATCTCGTCCAGAAGTTTCTAAGAAATCCATGCTGGCAGTTTCATTCCCGTTTTCAGTTGGATATTCGCTATCACGAAGGAAATTAAATATAGGTATATTAGTTATGTTTTTGAAAAGACTTTAAAAAGTTAATTTTAAATGTGCATTATGAGGGAACTACTTTTTTCCAGAGTAGGTACCTAAATAATATTTGATATTACTGAAAAATTATAATTTTTAAATCCTCTTCAAGGAAATCCTCTTTTTAGGGTTTTTTTTTTATTAAATAAATTAGCCACACTGTTTTCTGAGCCGATTCAGTTCTTTTGGGGGTCAGTTTAGTTTGGCAATTCGTCTTAATGAGACTCACACAGGTAGTGCAAATTTATTTTGAAAATCATAGTTCGATTCGAGATTGTGTGCATCTCTATACTTTATGGACAATTTTGCGTAAACATCTTGGTTCCAAGATTCAACTTGGTCAGCAATTGAGGCGAAATAATCATCATTTGCACCACAATTGAAGATTTTGAAGCGATTTACTGCGAAAAGTGTGTGGCAATGGAAATGAAACCTCGAGATCACGCTAAATATACGCGCCACTTGCCCGACTTTTTATTCAAACATCAATGCCATAGGGTTATCTTTTAAATAAATCCAATTTTCATGAATATTAAAAACAGTTTTATTGCTATTCAAGTTATACGCCTCTAAAAAAGCACCTCATATATGAGCTTATGAATGGGAGATGAATTGAATATTTTAAAAGTAACGTAAAATAAAGTGAGGCTATTGACATAATGCTGCTCTTGAGAACATTCAAATTCAAAACAGTGGTCAGTAAAAACTAGAAAGTTACTTGTTCCTAAGTAATGCTCATAACTTTTCAAACTATCGTATGTGTAAATTTAAACATCTTAAATAATTCATAACCTACTTCTCAAAGTAAAAATAACCAATCGCAAAAATGATACACGCAGCGTAATTACGAATTACAAAATTTGGAATTCCCATTATGTAACAAAGAAAAAACTAACTACACCAATGAAATCTATGTATAGCAGGCGCAAGGTTCGAAGGAAGATTACAGTGTCAAGGTAGTTTTATTTTCACTTTCACCAACTAAAAAATAAAAACATAACATCCGCTTGGGTACCTTCTGATGTAACATGAATAACGTATTCCCCTTTAGTCATAATATAGTAATATAATAATAAAATAACGAACTTTCTCGATTTTTTATTGATTCGTGCAATTAAGCAAAATAATATTTTTGACACAATAAAGAGAATTGCTCTATTATGTTCAAATTAATTTTACCATTCACTAATTTACCATTCACTAATATCTTAAATTGTCATTGTAGGTACATTCACTGAAATTATGTTACATTAATTTGAGTTGTTGTTGCTTCTTTATGTAAAATCTGTAAACCATGAATGAGCAAATGAATTTCTTCCATCTAGAGAAAAATATACAAATTATTTACGCAACATTAAGCAACAGAAAAGACTGCTGAATTATAAATTAATTAAACAGTATTTTGCTGTGTGTACGCCTTCAAAATATATACACATACATATCAACATATCAATTTCAGGTCGAATATGGATACTTTGCTTCATTTTCGTACTTGCTATTCAATTCAGCAATTCACAGAATTATTATTACCAAACATACCCGAGAAATATTTATTCGCAACCATGGAATAGACGTCCGCAATCGAGATCTGGTGTTAATGATTTTAGAGAACTAAATTCTTATAGAATTTACACTAACAATGAGAATACAGAATCACAAAGACATTTTAAGCCTGAGACCATTATGAAAATAACTGAAACACTTGGAGCATTAAATACTGTCGGAAAATATTTAGTGAATATCACTAGGAGTGGAGGACAAGAAAGTAGTAAAATCTCTGAGGAAGTTCCAAGTGCGCTCTATACAATTAGTAAAAATGTATTAGGTAGAAATGTAACAGACACTATTGCACCTTATGTAAGAGAAGCTTTACCGATTAAAGTTGATCAGAGAATTGAGAATACTCAAAAATTTGAGGAAAAATTTGATAAAGCTGATATCAGTGATGAAGACAGTGACGAGTTGAATGGAGATTCACGTAGCTGTACCACACCTGAAGGTCTCCAAGGGTAGTATTTTAAATTTATATTGCACTTTATTTGAACATTATGTATATTTTTGTAGATTCTGCAACGATCTGAGCGACTGTCCACAACTACTACTTGATTTAACCAATTTGAGACAATCACTATGCTTCAAGAGTTTATTTGAACCTGGAGTTTGTTGTCCAACTACAGCTGAATCAACATCACAACCTACAATAGTAACCTCAAGCACAAGGCCTACAACAACGACTACTACTATATCAACTACAACGACTACCACAACAACTTCCAAACCTGTTACTTTTGCCGCTATTTATTACAATACTCCGGAAACAACAACAACGTTAAAACCTCAGAAATTAAGACCAGTTTCACAGAATACTGCAGTTTCTAAACCGCCAACAAGTAGTTTAGTTCAAGTTCCTTTATTCACTAACATCGTGGATCCACAAGGTAACGGACTCATCAACAAACAACTGTTAAAGTTGGCTAATTTCTCTTTATTTTTGTTGGGATTACTACTGGTTTAGATTGTGGTCAACCTGAAAACTCCAAGTTTCGTGTGGTCGGAGGTGAAGAAGCTTCACCAGGAAAATGGCCTTGGATGGCAGCAATATTTCTTCATGGTTCAAGAAGAACTGAGTTTTGGTGTGGTGGATCACTCATAACTGCTCAACACGTTTTAACTGCTGCTCATTGTACTAGGGATTCAAGGCAAAGACCGTAAGTGTATTTGAATTCAGTAGGATTTATCAAAAAACAAACTATTATTTCCTACAGATTTTCTGCCCGTCAGTTTACAGTCAGACTTGGAGATATCGACCTTAAACGTGACGATGAACCATCAGCACCTGTTACATTCAAAGTAGCTGAGATCAGAGCTCATAAACAGTTTAGCAGAGTAGGTTTTTATAACGATATAGCAATTCTGAAACTTGATAGCCCAGCAAGAAAATCGAAATTCGTTATACCGCTTTGTATACCGTTTCCTGAACTTAAAAGTGAATCATTCGCTGGGAAAAGAGCTACGGTTGTTGGATGGGGTACAACCTTTTATGGTGGGAAAGAAAGTACTGTGCAACGAGAGGCTGTTTTACCAATTTGGAGGAATGAGGATTGTAATCAAGCCTATTTCCAACCTATAACGTCAAATTTTCTTTGCGCGGGATACTCGGAAGGAGGCACTGATGCTTGTCAGGTAGGACTTAAGTTTCCAATGACTAATTATTTTATATCACTGCTAGGAGGTTCCTTTTAGAGAAAGAATAATTTGATTATGACATAATAATTGTAGGGTGATTCCGGTGGGCCACTTATGATCCATTGGGACACTAGATGGGTTCAAATAGGAGTAGTATCGTTTGGAAATAAATGTGGAGAACCTGGATATCCTGGTGTATACACAAGAGTAACCGAATATCTACCGTGGATCAAAGAAAACACACAAAACTAAAGATTTGCTGTTTGTTGTTCGTGATAGATTATTACTTACATGTGATATATTTTATTTAATATGAAAAAATAATAAGTTACTTTATCTATTGTAAAAAATATTTATTTACGATTAATGGAAAACTTTCCAGCGGTACAGAAATTCATTAATATTATTATTTATTTTGTTAATACTTAGATTTTAATATGTTATTATTTTAAATCCTTAAGATTATTAGTTATATCTCTAGGTATTATTTAAATTCTAGTCTTAAACATTGAATTTAGATAGCAGGTGAATTATTATTATTATTCAAAAATCTGACTAAATTGTACATGTTCGTGTGTAATATAATTGTATCTGACATAAAAACTTAACATAATAAATTATATTTACATATAAAAATAGATTTATTTCATTTTATCAAAACGTACTTCCTCCATTTTCATCGAGAGTCGATAGCAGAATGTAATTAGAATTATTAGGCTCTTCTTTTTTGAAAATGCTTCAAGATTTTGATAAACATTTGTAATTTAAATTTCAGTATCGATTTTTGGCCCTAAACTTCCAAGATTTTTTTTTTTTGTAAACGTGTGAATTAAATTATGAATTGATCTTGAGCTTTGTCAGCAGAACCATTTCAATTTGGTCAAACATTGTACAGGAAGAAACGAAAATTGCTATATTTTTTTTAAGAAACTTTAAAGACGTTCTGTGATGTAACCCGAGGTGTCTTAAAGACTCGTTAATACAACTTTAAGAGACCTGAATGTCTCGAAAAAAGTCTAAAAGAAGTAGCTGTAATATTACTGAACTGAGACACGAGCGATAGCCATGCCAGAAATGTACCGTAAACGTAAACCACTTACGAAGAAAATGTAATTCACAAGCGCTTCTCTACGAAATCCTTTAAACTGTTGGTAATTAAATATTTATCATTTTAGTGTTGCCAAGAGCAATTTGAAGATATGTATTTTTGAGGCAATGATAATTAAACATTTTTCTTGTAGGTATTAATTATTATAATTACACTCATCCTGTCAACTCTCTAGAAGTGCTCCTACTTAATTGCTAAGATAACGTAAATGTCTGGTACCTATTAAGAGATTGCAGTTAACATCATATTTGAACTCGCCCGTTTGTCTAATAATGTGAATAAAAAACTACTTAAAAGTATATTTACAAGTAGGTAATAATAAATGTTGAAATGACTATATTGGTAGTGTAAGTATATTAAAGTTACTATTTTGCTTTAAATTAATAATTGATTTTTTAGAGTTACCGTTTTCTTCAGTTTTGTGATGAAGCTAACTTTAGATTGTTTTGTAATAGTTGAATCTACAGTTACGGTGTTTTAGTTAATACGGTTAGGAACTAAATCTTAACTTCGAGTATATAATCTAGAATTAAATTCATCACATGAGTGAAGAACGGTTTCACTTTATATAAATTGATTCGATATACCTATAAATTCGACCGTGTTCCTATGTACAAGTATTGTAATGTTGTACTTTATCTTCTAGAGCCCCGGTATAGCCATTCATCTTTCGAATAAGACTTTGTAATTGATTTTCAAGTTCCATTAAATCGCTACTCTGAGAACTCTCTTCCAATTTCTGGATATCTTCTTGAGTTTTAGTTACTTTTGCTACTAAATTCAACGCTTTCGTAAATAATTCGTTAGATCTTTCTTTAGTTGATTTCACTTTATTTAAGCTATCTTCTAATTTCACTTTCGCTATATTATATTTATACTGTAATTCTTTGGAATCAGCACTAGTACTTTGTGCGTGCTTCATAATATTTGCGGATTCTTCAATAACTCGATTAGCAAATAAACCATTGTCGGTTATATTTCTTTGTAAATCTGTGAGTTTTCCTTTAAGGGCGTTGATCTGGATCTCAATATCTGAGGTTGTCTCTTGAGCTGCTTCAGTTTTGTTTCCAATCTAGAACGAACATATTAATAATAAGTAATATATATGTACCTATTTATTATTAATTATTACACGCTCTAGTTACCTCATTCAAGATATTTTCGACAGCTTTATAATCCTCCCAAGCTTTTTCAATTGCCTCTTCAGCTTCACTCTGGGCATCCTGTGTTTTATTCAACTGTTTGTTAACATCTTCAGCATCATTCAACAATTTTGTAGCGTTTGACCTATGGATAAATTATTTGATAATATTACAATATAATTACCATTAAATATAAAACATGTACTTACTTTGCATATTTAGCATCTTCCTTCAATTCATTTACCTTAGCTAAATCATTTTTAGTCGCTTCAATAATAACATCAGTATTCGTAAGCCGATCCACAGCATTTTTAATATCATCGGCTAGCCGTTTTACTTCCTCCGGAGTTTTTTGAACGTTTTTCGATAAAACTTCTTGCGCAAGTTTTTTAATATCTTCTGGTTTAGTGTTGTTTTGACCCAAATAGTCACGCATTTCTTTCATTAGTTCAGTGGCTTCTTGAAGAGACATGTTCGCTCTTTCTAGTTGATTACTGATTTTGTTGAATGTTTCTTCCGCTAAGGTTCTGGTTTCGTTTGTGTTTATTTGAGATACCTAAAAATAGCAAAAATGTGTATTGCAGAACTATAATGGTTTCAATGTACTTACATTTCTGATTAGGTCATTAGCCAGGGCTTCATTATGCCTCAGTGCTGCTTCAGAGCTATTAGCCAGGCTTATTGCGGTTTCCGCTTGTTGTTTAGCACCATTTTCGCAAGAAATAGAACTTCCACATGTTCCACATCCAGCTCCGCCACAAATTGAATCACAAGGATCTCCAGCTCTATCACAAACCATATCATTTAAAACTGGGAATTCTTTATTGAGTTTATCCAATTTTTCTTTAATGTTATCCAAAGCTTCTTGATTATCTTCTGAAATTTTGTTGTAACTTTTTTCTGTATCATTAATGAACTTTTCAGTAGCTCTGCATTGATTGTCAGCGTATTTGATATCTTCTTCGGAATGTTCAGCTTTGTGTGCAGCACGATCAGCTTTTTCTTTAGCATTGTTAATCAAAGTTAACGCACCTTGTACATTAGCTTCTTGTAGTTTAGTTCCATTGTTTTCTAACTGCTTAGTTTTTCGTTTCAAATCAGCAATACTGTCATTAAGATTATTAACCTTACGCTCAGTAAAATATATGTTTTGTTTGATATTATCCAATTCGTTGTCTAGTTTATTTAGTTTTTCATTTTCTGTATCATTAATTTGATTACGTAATATTTGAAGCTCCTCTTCAATGGCATCAACGTCGATCTCATCCGTGTTATTAAGAAGTTGTTCTATTTCGTCTAACTGTGCCTGCATTTCATCGAATTCTTTTGTGTATGCACCCGTCGCTCCTACTTTCTTTATATCCCCGGCTCTATCAATTATATCGAGAGTGTGATCTAAAAATTAAATAAACACTATGTAATAAAAATGCATCTTCAAAGATAATAAGTTGCAGTTATACTTTTGGTCTCTTTAAGAATTCGATCCCAGTTGTCGAAGCATTCACCACACGGATCACAGTTTGGCACACTTCCCGTGAAGCCTCGTTCACATCTATCACATTTGTGACCTCCCACTCCAAGTAAACAAATACACGCGCCTGTTCTCATGTCACATTGCTCTGTTTTCGCTCCAAGAGCATTACATTCACATTCTGAAATGAAATAAATATTAAGTACCAATCGTTTATAGTCTGTTATTTTTTATTATAATCACGAACTTGAACATTGGAATTTAGGATCGCCATAGAACCGTGGCATACACTCGTTACATTGTCTTCCACCAAAACCTTGTCTACACTGGCATTGTCCATCAAACTATAAATGTAATGTAAAATAATATAGTTGAATGATTATTAATATATTTTAGGAATATTTATCTACCTCGTTGCACTGAGGACTTAATGAACCCAATGGATCACAATCACACGGTTTGCAACCTTCACCACTAGCTATTTTCCAATGATTCGATATGCAAGTGTCGCATCTTAATCCTGTGACATTTGGCAAACAGTTACATTGTCCACTTGAAGGATTACATGGGCCGGCATTGTGGTCTATCCCAAGAATTTCACAGTCACATTCTAAAAAAAGGAAGATAATGAAGAGATTATTCTTGCAGCTCATCCTGTATTTCTACGTACTTTGACACATTTTGTCTTCGGCATATCTAAAGTAACCGTCCCTACAGACTTCACAATGATCTCCTGCTGTCTCGAACAAACATTTCAAACAAACACCAGTATGAGGATCACAGTTTCCAGGTTGTAATAAATCTGTTTTGTCACTGCAATCGCAAGGTTTACATGATCCTCCTGGTACTTCTGGGTTTCCATAGAAATTATCTGAACATACATCGCAACGAGCTCCTAAGATATAAGTGAAACTATTAAATATTTGCAATATATTGGGCCCGATAGCTAAAAATTACCTGAGTAACCTTCCTGACATTCACATATAACATCTTTGTTGATAGGATCTAAAGCGCAACGATCGGCATACGAATGGTTGGATCTCAGCGGTCCTGGACAAGGACATGGTCTACACGGAATATCAACGTTTAACCGTGGATCACCATAATATCCTTCGATACAATAATCACAATGATTGCCTTGCGTATTTTCTCGACAAGTAATACAAACTCCAGTTTGTGCTTCACAAATATCCGCATGCCCATTGCAATCACATCTCTCGCAATTCGGGAAGTTCCAAAAACCAGTACGACATTGATCGCAAGCTTTACCGTAAGTATTTGTTTTACATTTACATTGACCCGTTGTAGCATTACATTGATTATCTGCTGCTCCAATATTGTTGCAGTCGCAAGACTTACAACCTTCAGGGCCAAATCCGTATGTTGCTGGAGCACAGCGGTCGCACCTTCTGCCGACTACGTTGGGTTTACATTGACAGTAACCGCCATAGGGGTCACAAATTTTACTTATTGATCCGGTAGGATCGCACTGACAAGCTGCAAAATATATAAATTAAACATTTTAGCAAAAAAGAAGTACAATCAACAAAATGTCTTGTTGTTTATCAATAAAGATATGAAGAAAGACCTAAGGTTATGTTAACTTACGAAATGCTCCGTTGAAAACATATGATCCAATGCTGTTATAGTATTTTTTACAAGCTTCTGGCACTTGCACGTTTTTACCAAAGTTTGATGGATGCCCACAATTGAATCTTTCAAATTCTTTTCGCCGTGATTCACCTGGAGGACCATGGAATATTGGCATTTTATCGGCACTAGGATTTAAAACCAATGAGTCAATTAAAACGGATGCAGTAGGAGTTTCTTTTTCGTAGCGAGAAGTTCTAAACTCGAGTCGAACTTTATAGGATTTTCCACGTTCTAGACATGTAGGTGGCACTACCGATACACTTCGGCTTGTTGGTGATAGGGTAACTGGCTTAATATCATCTTCAGGATTAAAATGGGCACATGGTCCATTGGGATCAACTTGATCTGGCCTATGAACAGTTACTACAATTTCCTCCCAACTATCTGGTGACGTTGGTTCATATCTGATGATAAGGTCGTAGTCCATTGATGTAACAATATTATCAACAATAAATTCTATATAGTCTCCCTCAAATGCTCTGACGAACCCAGTACCAGTCCAAGTATCGGTTCGTCCATCTCTATAGGGTTCTCGAATCACCACTTGCCCATTAGTTCTGGAAGCCTCTGCTTCGTATAAAAGAAAATCTAAACTAGCGGTAAAATAATGTTGTTGAGGAGTATCACAACGTCTTCCGGTCATATGTTCTCTGCATCTGCACTGTCCAGTAATTACATCACAGTTGTTATCTAAAGAACCACCTGGATCACAGTTACAAGGTTCACAACCATCTTTCTTGTCTGATAATCCCCAATACTCCGGCAGACATTGGAAACAATCTCGTCCTGTAACATAACGTTTACAAGTACATTCGCCGGATACAACGTTGCATCCTTGATTTCCAATAGTTCCCAGAGTATTACAGGTACATTCCTGACAACCATCTGGATTAGCATCAGTGAAGTTCCAGTATCCGTTTTTACACACATCACACCGCCTTCCTTCAACGTAAGTTTTACAGTGGCAACTTCCTGCTTCCAGATTATTGACGGGATCTGTTACGGAATCACATATTCCTCCGTCAAGCGATCCGTGAGGGTCACAATCGCAAGCTGAAATTAAAATGAAAAGATAATATTGGAACATTCTAGTTTTTGTGTCTAATAAAAATACGTACGTCTACAAACTTCAGGGTCTTGAATATCACGTTGAGGATCTTTGTAATAGAACGGTTTACATTCCTCGCAATTCGGTCCCATAGTGTTATGTTGGCAACCGTCACATACCCCTCCGCTTATTTTCCCTCTCGCATCATAAAGGGCTGCATCAAAATGACAACTTGTTGCATGATTATTACAATTACACCCTAGAAGTAGAAGCACAAATATTAATAATGAAAAAACTGTAAAATACAATATGTGATAACACACTTTTGCAAGCATTTGTCTGTTTTCCTATAGCAGGTCTCCAAGGTAAATCGTTGAAGAAGTCTTCACATTTTTCACAGTTTCTACCCTTCGTGTTATGGGTGCATTCGCATCTACCATGTACCATGTCAGGTTTTGGGTCAATTCCTGGTAATGGAAGACACCGATTTGCATGACCATAACAGGAACATGATCCTCTAACTACCATATCAGTTATAGCATAGTAATATTTTTCCTATAAATAAATAATTAAAAAAATAATAAAAACAAGTACATCACGATTTTTGTTTCTGGAAATGCAAAATGCCTCTGTCAGACCTTATGTGAAATGTTTATCTTACCTGGATTTCTTCTCTGTTGTCCAATAAATCATCACCAAGTTTATGCAGCTTCGTAAAGTTGATACGCAAATTTGTCATTTTAAGTAAATTCTGTACTTGTTGAGAATACGGATTATCAATTGGCATTGTCGGTGGTAATACACGATAAATAACTTCACCATCTGTAGCGGGTTCTAAAGATGAATACCGGCTTTCACAAACGATATCTGTCAAATTTCGTGGCAGTCCTTCACGAATGCCAGGAAAACTTTCTGTGCAGTTGTGGGCGAAATATCTATAAACCTAGAGGAACCACCTATTATTAGGAATTATCCCGTTTAAAGAGATCTTAAACTTCACAGTACCTGCCAAGTTTGTTTAAAATCATAGGAACGCTCGATGAGCATTGCTGAAGGTCTAAATGTTTTGAATGTAATAATTAAATGTGTAAAATGGAACTCTGCTTCTAAATCCAATTGGATGTACACTTTCTCTTTTCCATTTTCTGATTGCCACCAAGATCTTTGTCGTGTTCTAAAAACAATCATTACTATTCTCAAATTCAGAATTCCCTTAGACAACTGTAACTTACCCAGGATACATTCGATAAACAATATTACTAATGTTATGATTATACAAAGGATTTGGTTTGTTTGTTGGTCTCGAATCACACCAAAAACATTTTTTTCTTTCGGCATCTAAATGCGATACTATACAATATCTTTGTTGACCATGTAGACCACATGTTGATGAAGAATATAGCTGGTTTTCACGTCCAATTAGTAAATTACCCGTTGCTGGATAACACGAGCTTTGCTCGCAAGGATGAAGCTTTTTTGGCTCATAACCTATCGATTAAAATTTTGATTACTGCAAACGAATTTAAAAACTTTCTTATACGCTCTAAAATGCCACTTACTCCAGGCTCAGTGTTCTCTATGGTAACTCAGCATGGAGTAGAGCTTTAAGCAAGCCTAAGTGCGTTAGTTGTGTTAAAAGAAAACACTTCCTTAAATCTGGACTAAATAGAAAGAACACCGACACCACACATTTGGATAATAATTAGTAATTATTGATTTATCAGACCTACACCATTATTGGACCCAGAAATAGAAGTTAAACAAGTACAGGGGTTCATTACTTAAAACCCACCCTTATTAAATACATAACCCTGCCGTTGTAGCTTGATGATATCAGCAAACGGATGAATTTCCTGATACGACGTTACATCCTCTGAATCAATGAAAGGTGATTGGTCACCCCTTTGAGTTAACGGTGCTATTTCATAAACAAAATACATATACAATTTTTACAACCTTAATTTCGGTCTCAGATGTTTTCTGATCCTTTAATAATTATAAGAAAGTACTTATCTATTATGAAATCAATAAGTACCTATTTAATTAAAATTAGAAGTTGGACTATTTGATAATTGTTATCAAAAAACATCTAAAACTTAAATTCTTCCAAACAGGTGCTGAAATTAGATAATAATAATATGTTAACGCACGAAGAAGGTTTCCGGAATTGCACCGCGGTTGAATTATATATTTTTCTGTATTTGACATTATTTCCAATATATTTTTTATAAGTAAAACATTTCGTTATTTAATGCTGACCTTTAATTGGATGCTGCCTTATCCGTTGTCTAGCTCCAATAAATTGACCATTAACTTCTTCGCTATCTATTAAAAAATACAAACAAGTAACAAATAATGTAAAAATCAATAAATTTGTTACTACATACTTTTAATTAAGTACAATACTAGTAATAACACACATTTTGCGACTAGTGTACGACACATGGCTGACGAAACTACCATATGTCAAGAAACTGTGCTCCTGGAACAAAAAATACTAATAAAATAACTAATAATTAAAAAAAAATATATTGACACAATCAGTAGTTAAAACAACCCTAATTTACATAAAATTAATGCTAACTATTTGAGGCTTAGAGAAAGAATGACACTCGAAACAGGCCAATAAGATCCTTATGTAATCTCAGTTTTTGTTTGTTAAAATATTTGTAGAAACATTCTGCTAGAATTTTACTAAACATCCTATCATTTTCCTTACAGCAACTTTGTCTAGGGACGCTATGGTTTTCTGACTTTTGTGAACAGGTGCTTTCTTTTGGTGAAAAATAAAAAAGCTGCCAACCAGGTCTTTTTTCACGAATTTCTTCATCCAACTGATCCAGAAGGTTCAGTAATACTCAGCATAAATTGCTTTACCTTTCTGAAGACGTTTGATCAACACATTTTCATTCTACCCCCCCAAAAAAAATACTGTTGGCATAACTAGTAAATTTATGAAGATAATTTATAGCAGATCAAAAAATTTTTGGGCCCCACAAAAGCAGCCTCTAATGGTATAGCAAACAGCGAACAGATAGATTTTTGATTCGTATAACCGGAATTAATAGTTATCAAATCTCTAATATCATTTGATGGACATTTCAAAGAAAAGGTTACTTGTATATTTATTTTTCTTAGGTCAAATAAATATTTTCTTTTATGAGATTAGACTGTAATTACAAAATTTTGGTATACCTAAATATCTAATTTGATATTTACATTGCGGTTTTCCGACAAATATGGATAAATGACATCATCTTCCTGAATATTTAACATGAAACAATAATAATGACGTTATTAATTGACATTATAGTTTTTAAACAAATCAAATCATAATAAAACACAATTTCTAACGTACTTTAGTACAGTTCTGAAATTACTGAAATAAAATATTATGCAATGTTGGAAATATGAGTTAGTAGTATGCAAATTGCTGTTCCAGCATTTTATGATAGTAACGCCAGGATTTAATTACAGCTTTCTTGGAATATTGAAAACGGCCATTAAACTGCTTTGCTTTGTACATAATTGTATTGATGTACTATTTTGACGGTTTTAGTGGAAATGTGCCTACTTAAAATAATATTCTTTTATTCCTATTATAGTTGATGGGCTTTTTATATTAAGTCGGGTTGGGAGATTAAAGAGTTAATTTTTAGAAATACCTACAACAATGGGTAGTATTTTTTCAAGAGGATCACGAAAAACAAACCGCAGCTCATCTTAGAACTCGTATCAATTCAAAACAAAGTAATTTGAATTTACGTGCATTAAAAAAAGTTAATATTCAGTGAAGTAGAAACATTTTACTACATACTATTTTTAGTCTCCTTGTAGTATCCTTATCGTAATTATTGTTTGCAAGGCTTTATATCCTGGTTCCCTATATCACAATGCCAAATCTACTTAAGTATATACTGTTATGTATTTGTTTATATTTTTCTCTCTCTATATCTACCGACATCTGGCAAAAACATGCGCTTGCCTTCTGTCTTTACCTGTACAATATTGAGTTTGTTAAGAATTCTAAGAAATGTAAATGCCTTTTAAAATGTGATACCGATAATATACATTATGTGCTGGATCAACATAAAGCTAAAAATAATATTTACGAGTCAGGAAATGTTCTTTCATTAAGTCTGAAGAAATAATATTTCCGAAAATAAAATTCAATTATAAATATTAGGCATTAACTACAGAAACTTATTGAATTTTTGTTAGTATAATACATTAATATACAAGGTCTATATACTATATCAACATTTAGATAAATGTATCATACATATTTAGGTATATAAGCTTACTGATAAAAAATATATATGGGTTAGTTACATTTAGATATCAATGAATGAATCCTGCAGATTCATATTAAATTTATTTATAAAATTTCGTGTCACCTTTGACATATTTTTTTAAATAATACATACAGATTAAATTAAATAATTTTGCCTATTGGTACGCCGAAAAACATTTGGAGCATCATTTTTCGTAGGTATATTTGCTCATCTTAAACAAATCCCAATAAAAACTATCCAGTGGGATAAAATGACAACGTTTTTTTCTCGAAAATTTCACACCTCTACTTTTCAGGGAAAATTTCAGGTTGGATTCATAATTGTATTCCAAATTTTGGTATGAAATGTGCTCATGCTCATGTGATGTTACAAGTAAAAATTTATAAAACCCAAAAGTTTAAAACGTTTTCTTTGTGTTTAGCGTTCAGCAGTTAAATGACAAGGGACTTGATGGCTAGGCCTTAAAAAACTTTGTACTTTGAACTGAATGAGATGAAAAATGAAAGACAAAGGTTCGCCGAAACGTTGTTGTACTATTTGTGACAGGATGAAATATTAAATATATCCGTTAATACTAATAAGAACCTACACTCAAAGCAAGAAAAAATAATTAATATTTGAACTACTTATTTAAATCTAAAATGTTATTGTTTTTTAGAAAGTTACATTTAAATATAAAAGGAAAAAGCAAGATTTACTGTATATAGATCAACCTTCGTATATTGATTGTATTTAGTATTTACTGAAATAAAAAGCTAATCTGCTAACTAAATACCTATAAGTATTTTAGACTCCGTAATGTTTTCTATTAGGCAGCCATTCTATTTGGCAATAAGCAGATGTTTAGAATTAAATATCTATCTAATGAACTGAAATTTAATGTCTGATCGTTTTGAGAATTACGTAATAACTGTAATTCTAGATATTAAAAGCTCTGTTTATAATTAATGCAATACTGAAAATGGTAAGTATATTGTAACTTGTAGTAGCACGAATCAATGCAAAAAAGATATAAAATGTTTATTAAAATATCTAAAATATATATTTACAGTGTGTTTAATAATATTTGGGCTCCGTTTCAGAGAATTATTGGCATCTATTAATTCAAATAATAAAGTCAAATTGAGAGAACAGGCCATGTAACTAGTGAATAATAATAATTTTGCAAAAAATTGTTGAAATTCAATCATTTCTTTATTCTGTCTAATGTCACAAGTTCATAGCCATGATTTTATTTTATCACGACATGGTTTGACGTAATAAATAAGAAAATCTTGCTTAGGCTAAGTAAAATATTTTGAATGGCAATTTTAGGTAGGTATATGAACTAGCGAAATGTTTGTACATTAGAAGATAGATTGATATAAAGCATGAAATAGTTTTTGGAAAAAATAAAATCAATAATTGAAATTTAATAAAGTCAGTATCAGTTTGTTTATCGTAGAATTAATTAGGTATCTTAATTTTAAAAAGTAAATAAATTTCAAATAAGTATCAATTTTTCATTAGATTTTTTTTAAATTAATTAAATCCGTTTAATTATTAATTTTTGAAAATTAAACAATATACTTAATAATGAATATCTTCTGAAATGAATTACCTACTTAATATTGCGAAAAAGCTGAAAGTCGGGCAATTATTTAAAAACCTACGTCGTGTGTGGTCAGAATTTAAGATAACATGCTTGTAATTTTGTATTGTTTAACATTCTCAAATAAAAGTAACGTAAACTAAAGCACTTTGTTGCATAAAATGTTCTTAAATTTATGTTTATATTAGAATAAAGTATTTTTTCTTTAATATTAAGTACGTAGATTATATTTTAAAAACAAATTGATTTCTTTATATACTTATATTATATTTATGATTGTGTAAAAGCTTTTGTTCTTTTTATGTTAAGGTTGTTTACCTTTAGTCTAGTGTTTACCTGGTGCACTTATAGCACGTGCACTTTTAGAGATCTATTTCAGTGTGGTAATGTCACATTTCACTAAAAATACTAACAAAACATAACACTCCCGGATAAAAATATATCGAACTATACACTGTCATATCTTAGTATCAAAGAACGAAGTTTATTGTGTACTTAAGTAACATAACATACATATAACATACGATAAGGCTTTATATGTAAAGGAATTTTGAGTAAATTCTTATTAAATACTTAGGTACAGATATTATAGACGCTTTAATCGTTTGTCAGCGGATATGTGAGTCCAGCGTGTTTAAGCACAAAATGAGTAGGTACCTAAGAAAAGGAACTACCAAAGAAAGAAAACTTACCAGCCTATGGCAGATAACCCGATTGTTGCTCAACTGCTTATTCTGGAGCAGAGAGGCAAATTTTTACTACAAAATGTTTAACTTATGCCAGTTCATTAGGAAACATGTGTTGAACACTTGTCTTTATTTTACGCCTGAAATATATTCATTAAGTTTGAAAATTGGACACGGGACACTGGTCTGTTACACACAACTAAGTAGCCCTTATCACTAGAGAAATTCGGTTAAACTCGAAACGAAATATTATTTAAGATTTGAGGACAGTGACACGATTATAGAGAGGTTGATCTTCGACACTGTTATCTCCTTTTGTGCCTTGTGGTTTATTACAACTTCACATGCCAACTACTAACTAAATTTAGTAATTTTATTCAACAGCCCCGTTTAAAACAATATCACGAAATTCTTATGATTTCCGACTGTATGGCGTGGGTGCCTTCAGATAAATTCGCATCCGGGTTGATTTTGATTTACAAATTAAATTATATTACAACCATAGATTTATTTTCGTCCCAAATCTATTAATTATATTCAATTTTCTTTTATAAAATTAACTAAAAAATATTATAAATTCATATTACCGGAAGCCTTTTAAATACGTTTTCAGCACAAATTACAAAATTTATACAGTGTGTGATAAAAATAATGCTAGAGATATTTATCTGTGGTAACTAATTTTTGGTTTTTTTTTTGGCCCAAAATTATCGTTAGAATTAATATAATTTTTGCAAGAAAGTTTAAATGGCGATTTACATTACACAATATTCGATGCCCTTTGATCATTATTTTGTAACAGTTTTATTTTCAAGTAGTCATGTTCATTTTAAACTAATATCATTGGTTAGTTTGTCCCAAAACTTCATGTTTGCTCATTTTATTTTGTCCCTTGTCTTAGTTTATGTCTTTATGTTTCATATCCAGATATTTGAACTGCCTCGCATTTACTTTGTTAAAAATAAAATATTTGAAGAATTTTGATATTCTATTGAGGTAGGTGAGTTTGTAAAATATTTATTTTCTAACTATTATACAATTTTATAAAAATTGTTTATTTTTTCTTAATACTTATGTACTGTTGCCTTCTAGCCTGATGATGAAGTAGCATCTCACGAAACATATCCCTTCAATGTTTCTAATTTAATAAAATAGTGGAGTGGTTCCAGTGGGACAAACTACGGCAATACAATTTGTTATTATATTAATGGGAAAATCGTTACTCAGGAGTTGTTAGCCTGTACTCAGAGTGCATGCGTAACATACCTACCCTTAAGAATTTATATTATGTGTGGATCGCATGTCACACTATAGCAGAGCAGCGGCGAGAACTTACAAAGAATTTATATGAGACATACCACGCAAATACACAATTATTCAAATTTTTACTGAAATAAAAAACTTTTACAAGACGGAAATAGTAAATTAAATAGATATAATATCTAACAATAGAACCATATTTAGATACCTAATTAGATTTTAATAAAAATAAAAAGTAATTAGTAAGTTAGTTGTCTAATTTAAATTTGGCGCAAATATTTAAATGTACCTATCTAACTGAAAATGCGCGCATGTGTAATACAAAATTAATTACTAATGGCAGCCAAAAACGGTATCCATTCATGCAGTTAATAATTTTAGAATATAAACAATGTATTACATATACTAATACAATTACTTTGCTAAAGGCAGGTTTACCGACAGCTATTTCAATTTTTATGTTGAAAAGCATCCGCCATAGTTATAGTATAACAAAACCAAACATCACTTATACCGATGACTCATTGCAACAAAATTATACTGTCAAGACGTTCTGCGATTGAACCAGTAAAGGCATAAGTCATTGACTTACAAGGTTTAAACGGTTACAAATTGAGCCGCAATTTTTAATATACCGGCTCGTCTGAATGTTAACCCTAGAGAACTCGCGCTAAGAAGAGTACGGCAGAACTCGCGTGTGAGCATTTCTCTCACTATTTATTATTGTGTATTTTTTTTATTGTGACTAGACAAAATTAAACTCAAATAATTACGCATCATTTTTAATGAAATGTTGCATCTTTTTTTTTTTTTGATTTTCGGTTTTTTCTTCTTGGGCAAAATCCACAAAATCCAGCTTGATCCTCTGCCGTTACACGTTCGGGTTCAGGAATGCCTACCAGTTCTCTACTTCACTGTCGCCTGTTGAATGGCATGCATATTACTGAAGCTCGGTATACTAAGTGTGGTTTCATCAACTGTTTTCATCCTCAGAAACATTTGACGATCTTCAATAATTTCTGTATTGTCTTTATATATTTGGAAAATACAAACGCCAGACCTCGCGCAATGAGAGAATCACTCACAAACGTGCACTTGATCAACAACTTCATATTATATCGCAGAACACAGTGTACTGAATTTTGAATTTAACTAATCAGGGGGCGCAACGTGAACACAAAGTCAGCTAGAGAGCAAGGTAGGCTCATCCAGTGTCTGTATCGTCAAATCTTCTATTTATTTAGAATAACGGCAAGTTTTTAATATCTCTCGATATTTTTCAGAAACTATATTCATTATAGACTATATTGAATACAAATTCATATTGAGACCTTTTTTTACAATAATTAAAATAAACATCTCATTCACCATGAAATGTATTTTCCTTATCAGATACTTCACAATATTTTTAAAACAACAATGTATTGTAACTCCTGCTCAATCTAATCCTTGTATTTCGCCAAACTGTAGTGTTCGTTCGTTAAATAAAGTAGGTTTTTATAACAATTAGATAATTTTACAATTCAAAAAGAAAAAAAAACACCCACAACGGTAATGAGCAGAACAAAATTAAAAAAAAATAAGATTCTTTACAGAGAAGCTCAACCTGTGCTCAACCTACATCTGAAATACTATTTAGAGCAGAACAGGACGGCAGACCTGCCTCGCTAAGTCACGATCGGAATAAACAGAGGCGAAATACTCAGCAGAACATTTCCGAAGGAAACCCGTTACTCACTTTGTGTTTACGATTGACCAATTTCCAAAATGCCCATGGATTATGAGGTAAATTATACTGTGTCAGCTATGAAAGCTCTGTTAACTCTTTAGAAAGTCACATTCAGAACGCAATCCGCAAAAAACTCTAGTCAGACATGTCACCAGTTTATTCTGAAAAGTGATCCTATCTACATGGATTTTTTTTTGTATTAACACTTAACACTATAGTTGAGCTGTAAATGATCAATTTTTGATAGGTGGATACAATGGTCATAAGGGCGGGATAATTAGGTTTATGGAAGTAAAACATCAAAGCCATCTTACATTTACTTTTATCAGAAGTCAACAAAGTATTTGTACATTAAAATGTCAATCAATAAAATATTAAAAAAAAAAAGTTAACAATTAAAATGAAATATAATACTATTTATATATTTATAATTTCGGAATAAAACTTATTTAAATATGTGGTCTTATAGTGGAAAATTATGCACAGTCTCTATAAACGTCTGTACAGACTCAATTGGTGCATCAGGATAAATACCATGACCTAAATTAACAATGTAACGTTCATTGCTAAATTGTTTTAACATATTAGTTACTAATTCCACTAGTTTTTCCTTTGGCGCATATAAGGCACATGGATCTAAGTTTCCTTGGATAGTAACATTCTTATTTTTGACTAGATTTTTAACAAAATCTGGATTCATTGTCCAGTCAGCTCCGAGAACCTCATAACCCAAATTTGTTTGTTCTTCTAAACAAAAATAACCACCTTTGCTGAATAATACCTGGAAATATAAAAGTTTATATCTTTCCTGGATTTACTCTGTCAATATTAGTTAATTTACCATAGGAACTTCATCAACTCCTAGCTGCTTCAGTTTACTTCTAACATCAACCGTAATTTTTTTCAAATACGGTAAACAAAATTCAGTATACAACTGTTTGTTTAAATATTCAGCGTTACTTTCAAATATCTGGACAATTTGTGCTCCAGCTTGAATTTGCATTACCAAATAATCTATAATAACGTCCGTTAACAGAGATAGAATGCTATGAGACTTCTCTGGATGAGCGTAGAGCCATTTCTTAGATTTACTGTAAGTTTTTGAACCCCCACCTTCAACCATATAACCCAGAAGAGTCCACTAAAACATTCACAGTTAGGTACACACTTACTAAAAAAAATCTCTTAACTTACTGTAGTGTATAGATATTTATATTTATATTGTATTCATCATAAGATATTTGTTTTGTTGTTTTTGTATTGGTGATATAGTATTGTGATTCATAATGTTCTATGGATTTGTGATATATTATGAAGAGAAATAAAACAGTCGTTGTTAGACAAGCAAGGTGAATGGTGTTTAATTCAAAACAATACACTTACTGGGGCTCCTGTGAAGCCAAACAGAGGCACTTTTCCTTCAATTTTGTGTCGTGTTAATGTAATAGCTTTTCCAACATAATTCAACCTATCGACAGCCCCTTCTTTCTTTAGATCCTTCATATTTTCCAGAGTCAGTGGTTCAGGTAATACCGGACCCTACCAACAAAGATTATTGTAAAATTAAATTAAAATTAGCACTTTGATTAAACAAAACTTACAACACTGGGTCTCATTTCGACCTGCATACCAAGGGCTTGCGGAATGACTAAAATATCACTGAAAATAATTGCTGCATCTAAATCGTATCTTCGCAATGGCATTAACGTTACTTCACATGCATATTCCGGTGTTTGACATATTTCGAAGAATGTATGTTGCTTCCTAAATTCCTGAAATTCTATCAATTACTTGCAGATGTTTATTTATTGTTAGTTTTAATTTGTGTACACACCAGGTAAATAGCGCCCAGCTTGTCTCATAATCCATATCGGCAGTTTATCTGGCTTTTCGCCTTTCGCAGCTTTTAAGATTCGATCATTTTTAAGTTTAGGAAAGTCTTGATTGTTCATGGTTTATTATATAATTTTATAAGGATTAATTTGATGTTCAAGTGCTGATTACAAATCAAAAAATAATGTAAATTTAAGTCCAATTTTTATAAAATCATTCTTTATTTTGTGAGGTTATGTCTTACGTCTTACATAGAGTACCATTTATCGAGCTATGATATCGATATATCATATCGTTCGGCCAAAAAAAAAAACGAGTTAAACATTTTCAATTCGGTTATAACTTATATTGATATCGAAAGTGAAAAAACTGTAATTTTAGCTGTTCAATTTTAAATAGTAATTAGCAATAGTGGGATTCGTTGTCAGTAACTATGCTTATGCAACTTTAATTTATTAATTAATGTAGGTCTCAATAAATGGTAAATAATATATAGTTATGCAACACAAAATACATTATTTTGCTTCAATTTGGCGGCGACCAAAACCGCAATAACCATTTATATATTCAAATTGGAACAAATACGATCGAAAAATATCGAGTCTAAACCTAAAGCAAAACAATTTGAATGTATTGGTAATTTTTTGCCAATTGGTTTTGGAAAATTCTAGTGGTTTGAAACTGCAGTTTTGGGAAAATGCTTCTTCTGGCTGTTTTCATTCATCTGTTATTATATTTTTGTACCTTTGATTCCAAAATGATACAGCACACATTGATACTCTTAACAGATTGACCGTTTTATTATCTTATTTGCGGTCATCCTCTATGATATAGGAAATGAAACATCTTACTAATGTATTTTTATATTTATTAGGTGATATGATAAATGCTTACCTTTCGAAATCTCTCTCTCCTCTTTCCATAATGGTAGATATAATAATTCCATTTTACGTATAAAATAGGGACTTTCATAATTTTTATTTTTGCGTAAAAAGGTCTAGTTAATACATGTTTTGCTACAAATATTTTCAAAAACATTGGTTATTAGGTTAGTACCTAGTAGTATTTTAAACAATAATTAGTAGTTGTAAGAGAAAAATAGTTTGGATATTTTTGAAATAAAACTAAAATAAAAAATACTTATTTTATTATATTTCACTTTTGAACTAAAATGAATCATTTATTATGTTATACAAAAATATCAAACCCATTCCTTAAAAAACACTTGGAATTTCGCGATTTAATACCAAAAATTACGCTCAGAAAAATTGATCCAGCAAATTTGTTATGCTAAATAGATAGGTTTTCGTTAAAAATTTCAAAACAATTTAAAATAAAATGCATTTTTTAAAACTACTCATTACCAATAATCATTTTTTTTTACTTTAATTTATTTTATTACTATTGATAACACACACTAACACAATAAAAATAATAGTGCAATCTAAATTATTTGCATTTAATAAACAATATCTATAGTAATTTTATACAATAGGTAGGTATATTATATTCAGTTAAAAAATATTAATATTATTAAGTAAGTACTATTTATTGTAAGTAATATAGGGAATATATAGAGAGATTTAATGATCGTTATTCGTAACTTGACGAATTCTTTAAGGTCATGTTGTCATGAAAATTTTAAACTTACATTTTCCGTGCAAAATGTTTTAATTTGTAGCATCTTCATTTCACGTCATGTCCTTTAGGGAATATGTCAAGTTATTAATAATATAGAAGCCTTTTTCGAGCGAGTAACTAGAACCATATATCCTATATACATTTCGAAATATATAAAATTAATAAGAGCTTAAGGCAAAATTTATTAATAAAGTAACCGTAGAACCAAATATATTCTGTTTAAAAAGTTGCGATTGATGAAGTAAGTTGAAAGCTTTTTTGTGTTTTCCACAATAATTAATTGATAACCACTGAAGATGATCTTATGTAAAGTCGAAACATTTATTAGATATATTTTTGTGGAGTAACAGAGCCATTCTTCGCTTAGTAATAGCTTCATTTAGTGATTCAAATTAGAGGGCCACTATGAGATCTTGTAAAGGTTTTTATTTTTTCTTGCTATTATTTAACACGATTTCCATTTTAAGTTCTATTTAGGGGTAGCTATCTGATTATATTTAAACCAATGGTTAAATTAGTTATTTTTGGCAAATGGCAATACAATATTTCTAGTTAATCTCGCTTGAAGCAGGCTAGAAAGGCAAGGTATGTTAAATAAAATCCAATAATAAATATATATGCGTGATTATATTTTAGATAAAATTTATGTTTATTATGAAAATATTCGTAGCATTTTGTATTCTTAAATTATATTACAGTGTGGAACTAACATTTACAACTCGACGGTAGTATCATATTATGGCAAACCGAACAATGATAAAAAAGCTCACAAAAATAAAATTTATTTGATCTTTTTTTTTTCTTTAATGGAACATTGAAACGTCTTAATATTAATAAGTAAAGTTTATTCACCTCTGTTTAAAGCTCAAAGATTTTTTCATTTTTTTAATAAATAAAAGCACATTTTAAATATTATAAAATAACAATTATAACAAATTAACTATATATTTTATCATCAAAGTTACAAATAACAACATTCAACTGAAATGCCACGTCACAAATATTTGGCAAAGATAAACAGGAATTTGTGTCTTCTTTATATTTTCGTGTTAGTCGCATCAAAGTTGATGAGGAATCTATACAAGATGAAATAAACTCAATGCGACATAAGGCGTTTTTACTACTGCTTTATTAATATAATAATGAGTTCACTTATATAGGTACGATTAATTGGTTACATTCTGTTTTAACAAAACAGACACTTGCAAAGGGCGTAGAGAAAAACGAAGTACCTATTGTTAAAAATAAAGTTAATTTGGATACTATTATAACTGATCTTATAGAACAATTGTCCCCACACTTTAACTCGAAATACTCGAATAACAAATATATTTTATTTATTAGAAGAAAATGCAACCAAGAAATATAAAGAACACTCATTATTTTTAACTTAGCGGTTTTAAATCCCTAAAAATCATCGACTTTACTTCGCTTTGTACATAACAGGAATTTCAGCTTGGAGCGACGTTAATAGATTGCATGTGTAACATTTTTTTACCTATTTTAATCAATATACATCATTAAAACACCCCATTCAATAAAATATATATTTTTTTCTGGTAAAAGGTCTGAAAAATACTCGTATTTTAAAAAATGTTTATCTCAGCAATAATTACTTTTGGGATGCTGAGAAACAACCTTAAAACCCACAGTTTGACAACTAGTGTAGAGAAAAGAAGACATTCAATCGCAAGGGTGAGAAGATTGACATGTTTTCTTTCTCATAAATTCATTATGTCACTACTTTTTTGATCTCAAAAGTTTGTTAATTTAAACCTTTAAATTAGTGATTATTAAAACCTGTTTGAATTAAGATAGTGGGTGAGTTTAACTCACTGAGAAAATAGTGAAGATGGCATGAAATTAAAGATGAATTTCAAACCAACTTTCTTAAGATTTGATCTAAGAGAATAGTAACGAGTTTCAAAAAAAAATAGTATAAACTTCATTAAGTTACTATTCTCAAAATTACTTACATTGAAAAATTGAAGTTTTATTTACAATTTGAACTAAGTAAACTTTATATTTTTACAGTGAGGTTATTTAATTTAATCAGATCGAATAATAAACTAATATAAAGGTTAATATGGTGAGAAACAAAGTTTGAATGATCAAAAAAGGGTAAATAAGTGCGGGTATTAAAAAAACGCCAACATAGGCCGTGTGGGTAAAATACGACTTAATATTAAATATTTTCTTCAGATATTTTTCCTTATAAAAATTAACAACAGACCTAACTAATTTTATAATACGGAGTGTATGTATAAACAAGAATGTGCGTGTAAACAGGCCACAATGAACAGGCAGCCAAAAGGTACACTATTTGTTCAAAATTGATGCTCGACATGAAATATAAAAAATTGTTAACGTTAGAAACAATATTTTTCATCAATAATTCTATAATGACGCTGGACGTTATTAAAAAACACATAGAGATTTTTTTACACAAACGACATTATATATATTATATATATGTATTTTATAATTATCTGTACAATAAATTTATTTCTAGTAATCAAATTTTTCATATTTCAGTTAGAAATCCAAAACCAAGATCATCAACTTTGGTGACACTGTATACTCTGCTCACTACGACTTGAGGTTATTAATATCACTCTATAATCTATCACATAACATCTACCCCAAAAAGTGATTCTATATTATAATCATTATAACATATAGGTAGGGTTTTATTTATTTATATATATTTTGTCTTCAATAATCAATGGTAAAAAACGTTAATATTAATTAAATGTAAGGCCGAGAGTATAATATAAGTCCCTCTTATACCGCTATAGAAATTATTTACTTTCCCAAGCCAGAACCACATTAAAACCTAGTGCTTTTTTTGACTAAATAATATTTCTCATCAAACAACAGAACTTTTCTCAGGGCTAGGACTTTTTTTAATTGTTTGTTGATAGATATATTAATTTAAATAAAGCAGCTAAATATTATAATAAGCACAACAATTATTATTTTATTCTGAACTACAAAAAATAAATTCACAAAAAAAATAGGAGCTTTTTCAAATACATTTAGTTAACCGGAGGATGCGCAAGCGAATCAGAAAGGCCAGAAACATGGAAAACAAGTTGATCTCCCTACACCTCCTGCCATAGAGACCTGACACATATTGTTTGAGTTGATATATAAATGAAGAATTAGAGCCAGGTATAGAATATTATTGTTGCTGTGTATTAGAAATATTATTCTGGAAGATTTAATTAAGGCTTGAATTCTGATTGTAATAGATGAATCAGTTCTTAATGCGGTCCTGAACTTCGGCGGCTGCAATCTGTTCGTGTTGGCACACTATCAGACGTACACGGCTTCACGGATCTGTGTACAGAGTACACCTCAATGTGGGCCCTTTTCAAATTCACTGTTTTTTTAGCTTCAAATTAAGGTGCACGCTGTATTATACAATGTATACTAAAAGTTTGAATTAGCTAAATAATTGTATTAAAATAAATGAAAGGGATAACAAATCTGAAATATTGTTTAAACAATCTTCTGAATTTCAGAAGTTGGAAACGGTAAAAGGTTTGTTACACATATACAATTTCCTTTAAATTTAAACAAAAATCAGAAAATATCTAATAAAAACAAAGACAAATAAATCAAATGTATTTGATAATCTTTAATAATAATTATTAATCATAATATAACAAATAACATTTCTTTTAATATACACTGTATCATTATGATTTCAATTAAGTCTATATACAGGGTGACACAAAATGCGACACAACTTTCTTGTTAACACAGGTTTAAAAATTAAAATAAAAAATAACTGAAGAATATAAAACAATATCGAATACAAATGTTTAATTATAATTTCGAATATATCATTATATTAAATATATTTTTCATTTTGTAAACGTAATACTTAGTAGATAATATATAAATGTGTGTCACCTGTGTAAATTTTCTAATATTTTTTATCAATGTGCCTCATGGTATCATTTTTATTTATATGTAACAATATTTTAAAAGCTTTTTCTCTATCTTCTAAAATTCACGAATTGTTGGAATTTATCCACAATACTGGGCCACTCTGATTATTAATATTATTTAATAAATAGAGCACTATAACTAAAATTAACAAGTTAGTAAAAAACAACTATAAGGTCAAAGCTCCAGCAACGCCTTAATTAATTAATGTATGTATATGTACAAGATAATATTTTTAGTTCATATGTATACAAATATATCTGTAGAATCAAAATTATCATTTAACTAATCAACAGTAATAAATTTGTTTGATATAATCAATTTTGTTCTAACCAAAACAAGCTGGTTAAAAATATGTTGGAAATAATCAGTTTTCGAACAAACTGTCAAAAAACATCCATTTTGCACAACTCTCTTATATTGTGATATTTTAAATTCGATCTTGTAAATGAATCAAGTGATAGATAACATGACACATACAACAAGATTCAGTAAGGAAACGGAAGAGAAATCTAGTACGAATGTATGAGCCTTTATTTATCCTTTAGTTAGTTCCCAGATAACAAAATCAGCAGCCAATGGTAAGAAGGGATGAAATGATACCGGATGGGGAGGTCCCAGCCCTGAAACCAACCAAGTTGATTTCGTGAAGAATAACAGGGGGGACACAATAGATCATCAGGTCACAATGCATCACACACCCCTAATTTAATCTTAGTTTTATCTTTTTTAGGGTATTAAAATATGTTCTTATAACAATTTGTATTTCGAAATAATGCAACATATTATGAGTTTTCAAGTTATACAACACTCAGATGAATTTATTGAGAGAGGTATGTTAGGTATATCAAAAATGACTTTCTGGATATAATTTGACGTATTTTGTTGTGATAGAGATGAGTATTAACAATAGATAAGTAGGTATATATAGTTTAAGCTTGTAGTTATTGGAAATGATTTTGATTTTTTTTATAAATGTACTACCGTTGATGGAAATAGCAGCTTAATAGTACAACAACAAATTTGAGTACTTAATTATATTCTATATACATATGTAGTATAATTATTATAATATAATATAATTTAGACCTAAAATACAACAGATTGCATCGAGAAGATGCGGAAATTTATGAATAACAGTAAATAGAAATATATCCGCATATTCTCAATGTTTTGGCAGAATAATCTGTTTTTGTTTAAAAAATGGCGCCCTGCGGCCTCAGCGCGACGATGGAAAACAGCTGTAGAGGGCGCAATGCGCAGTTGAGACGAGGACGTTCAACAATTATTAACAAAACTGTAAAAATACCCATTTGGACAAAATATAAACGTAATGGAGAACTGTGATCCCCGTCTTGTGAGGGTATCGTAAAAACACGCTGACCCCCCCTAGGCACCTAATTAATGCTATGAGCGACACAATCACTCATTTATTGCTAATCTTTAGTTCATATAGACAGCACGGGCCATATTTGTTTATAAATCGCTTTAAACGAAGTCCACTAAAACAAACTATCAAAACTATTTGCACGCCGCTCTGCCCATAACAATCAATTGATTTAAGTCCTACCTATGTTTAAATGAAATGTTCAGTACTCAAGGAACAGGTATTGGTCAAATTTGAACCGGATTATTCTGGATAGACCTTGGAGCTGTGCTAGTGCTAACTGTGATCGCAGCTAAACAGCAGTTTCCGTGTGGCTATGGGAGGATAGTCGCTCCACGTCAATCTCCGGTATTGTCAACTCATCAGGGATATTATCTGCGTATTCAATGGAAGAAGCTTGGGACAACCTCTTAGAAAGTGATGTCTGTTTGCGGAGTACCTCGGCTAAGGAAGCATTGCTATGCTCGCCGTACCGAGCATCAAGGCCCTGTCGGAAAGCATTAACAACTCGGATCTGAAATTAACAAGAAACACCAAAACGAAAAGAATTAAATTATGAACATTTCCGATAATGCTGCTCGGAAACAAAACCGTGCTGACAGTTATGTTACCATTGAATTGGCTTCTCTATCATCTTGCTTATCTCATCTGTGAAAAGCAGAAACAATTTACAACTAATGGAATAAACATGCCTTTTATTAACTCTCAACACTGAACTACAAACCTTCGTTGTCATTTAACATTTCATTTGTGTGTTTTATGCCAAGCTTCAGTCTTTGGATTTTTCTCTTAGCTAACAACAATTCATATCATATTTAGGTATGTATGGGAAACATTTCCATCCCGAAAGAATTCATTGATTTTTTCACATAACAAAAAATTTTATTATATAAATAGTTACAAAAAGGTATTTGTAAAAATCATAATAATAATAATTATAACTGCTTACTGATTCAAAATTCTTGTTAGTAGGTGTTAACTACACAAATTAGTATGCCCACCCAGAGAATTTTTGTGAGAAACTAAACAGACTTCCCTTATACTACTGTTGATCTCAAAATTGTCTGTTGATATTTCGTAGTAAATAACAGTTCGATTAAACGTACTTTTCTGAAAATTTGGAAAAACACTGCAATGGGATATCATTTACACATTTCCTCTACACACTTTTTTCCGGACGCATATGGTCAATTTGTTTCTCAATTAGTTGCTAATAAAGTAAAATTGTGATTTAAACTTCCAGCTAATGTATAAAAAGTAAACAAATTAACCATAAACTTACAAAATCTATTTCACAAAATTATATTATATTGAACTATAATTTACTTCGAAATATCAACAAAAAATATTTAGAAACAACGAGGATATTTACAACTTTAGTAAGAAAAATGTATTTATTTCCGCTCAAAGAATATCTGGTGACTGGATTGGCCTATTAACTCGTAATAAGAGAAAATCCAAAGTTCGAATGCATCAAAAAATAATATTTTTGCTGTGTGTTTTTTGTGGCGAAAAAATTTTCAAAAATGCTACAAGTATTTTTACAAAATAATAGGTGCCAAAATATTTGATTCTTTGGCAAATACCAAAATCTATACTTAGCTAAAACTAAATGTTTTAGTCTCATACAGATTTATCTAACGATCAGAACAATGTTATATTTAATAATTACCCTTTACACAAAATTCTTGAGTTCAATGGAACTAGACTAAAACTAGAATAAAAAAATTTACAAGTGAATCAAAGAATTCATCAAAATCCGATTTTAAATTGTTTGGTAATATCTTCGCCCCAAAAGTCAAGAATTCCTGAAAGTATTATGTTTAAATATTCGGTTAGCGTGATCATAAGATAGTCTGCATGTAAATGTATATACAAAATGTAATTATAAAGTGAAGTCAAATTCGAAGTTTCAATCAAAACAGAAAAAACAGAGAAAACACAAGTGAATTTATAGTTCAGTGAAATAGTTCAAACATAAAGTTTCGCAAAGAAAAACAAAGTAACTCAAGAAGAAATGATGATTAGAGAATCCATTCAAAGGTGTTTGATAAATCAAGTAAACAAACATGCAACCATATATACAAGCCACAATCCCTAGCTGTGGCTGCATACATACACGTGAAAAAAGGCATTTCAAAATATAAAATAGGATTTTTGGGGACAGTTATATTAACTACTGTCAAGAGCAAAAAAATGTTTCTGTGTGAGCTATCATGCCGTGAAAATAAAAATGAATTACTTTTATTTTAAGAGGCGGTTTTTAAAAGCTTATTACAACGGACATTTTTTTTATTAAATATTTTGCAAAAATACTAGATATAAATATGAAGCTTTGGATGCTTCCCAGTATCCCAATAACATATAATAATTAATTATGTATATGATAGGATTGTGACAGGCGAAGGTTCTAGAAATTCAATGAGTTCTGAAATATGTCAACCATTTACGTATTGATACCTCAGTCTTAATCTTTTTACGTATAGATTTAATCTGATTGAGCAAATAGCTCACTTCGTCTTCGTAATAAACTGTATAAAATAGGATCTCAATTGATAGATAAGTAATATTTTGAGGCCAACAATTCCATAAGAATATTTCTACGTAAATTTCAACATATTGGAACTCAATTATTTATTAATTCCCTTTTAACCCGTAACACCTTTTAATAAATTCTAACAATTACTTGTTAGAATTTAGTAAAAATTTTTTACGATTATTTCGCATCCCCAAATTAAAACAAAGGGAATTACACGCATGCGGATTTGGATTTAGTATTATTTTAAATCTACTTTTAACAGTAAAAAAATAAATCAGTCGATTCACTTAGATTAATCAAAATATTTAGAATTATTCCGCATGCGTGGTATTTGAAGTGAATGGGCAATCAAAATACTTGTACTAGTAGAGATTTTAACTATCAATTATGAGACTACTAGAAAAGAAAAAACTTTTTGTTTATGATTTACATTTTTTAAAAAATAAGGGTTTCTCGACAAAACCTTAGAACTTGTCTTGTTGCCAGAAATTACTGAGACATAAATCAGCATAATTTGCTATTCGGCAGCCAGACCAAACTGTAAAGAACTAGTACTCTTTGTCTTTTATGAAAGTTTTCTTTAAAGTCTATAGAATTTACACGTATTTTTGGACTAGGATACGCATATAGCTAACCCATTTATTGGGTTCGGCCAATGAATTTAAATTTTAAACATATACCGATAGTTTAAATCTCTATTTTTCTTACTTATCTTCTTTTAGTAAGCTGTTGATTTAGTAAATGTAAAAATGGGATGATAAACAGCGACATTCTTCGTGAACAACCCACTGCCTGTCAATAACGAGCAAGCAGAAATTTTCTTGTCATATCGAGAGTGATCAGGATATAAAACACCGAACTTGCAAAATGTTCACAAATAAAACACAATTTAAATTTTTTGAGCACCACTTAAAAACACACACGTATAACAATATTCAAATACATACAGTTTTTACCAGATATTGCTTAGATTGCTTACTTGACTTTGCCCCACCTGTATGTATGTATATATATGTGGGTATTAGTAAAAACACACAAAACTTTATAAAACATTATTAAATTAATCAAAAAACAAAAACACATAAAAATAAAATGCCACTTAGCACACCCTAGCATTAGTTTCAACATAAATTTAGAATATGTATTTGTTAACTAACTTTTATTAAATAATAATAAGAAAAATATTTAAAACAAAAAAGGCTGTTAATAAAACACAATATTCAATCTAAGTACACTTTAAACCTTACATAACCTGTGTCTCAAAACGCCATCATATAAAATGGAAATATGTGATGACGTTTAAAAAAAATAGGTAAATAACTAAAATAAAATATAATATATAAAAAAATTAAACAATCTTATACAAAGATTAGAAGCCTCTACAAATAATTTACGCCACTAGATCTATAAGAAGAGCGTCAAAGGAGTTTACTGGGACATAAATAGCTTAAGTGTAATTAAAATCAAATAACTTAGCTTTTTTTCACAAATTAATGGAACGTATAAAGAACCATAGGTATACCTATTTTTAGCTTTAGCTTCGACAGCGATCATGTCCAGGCAATTTAATAGGAAAAGAGAAATATTTTGGTTTCAAAAATATGCCATAGAAGTTTGCACCACACTTTTGAAATATCCTATATAAATATACAACAAATTTAAGATTTAAATTAAAAAATTTTGGACCATATATTGAGTTAAAATTAATAATAGTTGCATTTTATGTAAGTAATTTTTTTGAATAAATTTGAAAATAGCGGATTTATGGTATACAGAAATTTATTTTCCAGTTTAAGAACGACTATTTTATCGCCCAAGATATCCTCCTCAAATTACTGTGGAACAACTGATGTTAAAGTGGTTGTAAAGAAATTTAATTAAACCGATACAGATTGTCTGCAAACAACAAAGTATCCCTACATATTTTTTACTGCTTAATATTGTTGCAAAAAATAATAATAAGTGATTACTATTAATTATTATTAATAAAGACTATTATTATTATTATTACTATGACACCAGCATTTTTGTCCCACCTTTGACGGTTCTACTTGATGTGCAAAGAGGCTTTAAATAAATATGTTTAACAAAGCAACAGGCGATATTTAATGTGTATACTTCAGAATAATAATCGTACTACGGCAATTTAATATAATTAAAAAAATAATGTTATGACACGCAAATTTAAAGATTATTGTTCAAATTTAGTGATACGCACTAAAATTTTATGTATGTATATGCAAAATTCTATTGCCTGGCTAATTAATTGTCACTTGGATAATAGCTAATGATAATTCGGCAGAGCTACCGATTTGAGCGATCTTATGCATCTGTGAACTACCTACGTGTTATATTATTAAAATTATTTAAAAAATCTAAATTAAGAAAAAAAAAACACATGCTACATGCTATCAACAAAAAAAAAGAAGAAAATTTATTACCAACGAAAAAATCAACAAAATCAAAAAATAAAGTCACAGAAAATGAAAAAAGAGGCCTTACTTTTCACTTCACTGCTTCTGTTATTATTGTATTTACAAAGGCAACAATTTGTTCCACATATAATAAATTCACAAGAAGAACAGAAAAATTGGTAGGTACCTTTATTATGCGGCGAATTGACTTATTGAACCCTAAACTATATCTTTTAAATATAATCATTCGCTCATTCAATTTTAACTGTATTTTTTCAACTGCCAAAAACTTACTCAAAAATGGACAAACAATAGAACTGAGATCTGTAATTTTATAATCAAATTCTTTTAGAAAAACACTTTAGAGGGATATTCACAGGTAATAGATAGGCAGAAATATTTGAACTTTACTAAATTTTCCCAAAAAACATAATACATTAATTGCTGATTTTTCAATAAAACTTCCAAGCAGCTTGTAAAGCAAAGGAAAATAAAAGTTATCTATATTTAAAAATCTAAGTTCCCTTTTTGTGTAATAGACTATAAAAATTATTAATAATGGATCTGAATTTGGTCTGATAACATGGGTTTTTGATAAAAATAAATACATTTAATATTATTGTTATGTATATATATGTAAATCAGAATATATATAGTTATAGGGTTACAAATAGCAAAATAAAGGTAACAATTCCAATAAAACAAACATTTATAAGCATATCACATCAAATATTTGGTGCCTTTACATTAAAATAACAAATCTTGAAACAGTGTAAGCGTTGTTGTTTAAAAGCAAAATGCAATAAAACAAAGGGCCAAACAGCGAACAGAGAAAAGTTTGTTTGTAGGAAAAGCAGCTTACAGCTTGGTCAGTTGAGCTCTTGCTGTACGGAACCGGTATCAAACGTTCTTGCAATTCACCACCTATCACCTTTAAGAGTAAAGGGTATTACGTTAAAAAAAAGAGTGGTTGGAGATAGTGATAGACAAACAATAAAAGAATGTGTGCACAGAGTAATAGAAACTACCAATAAATAATTTAAGGGAAAATATTAAAAACCAATGACATATTATAGAAATTAACTTTGTTCGATGTCGTTTTTAATTGGCATCGGTTGAAAAAAAATAGAGATCTGTACAAGATATGTCGTTGGTTTTTTAACGCCGCAAGCTAAAACTGCCATTATGTACTCGTTGAGAAATAAGTGTTTTTGTCAACAGACACACGATGGCTCAAACGTGTATCTCCTATGGCTCGGTGCCGAATATTTCTATTATATTGGACTCGTATCATTGTGAGCAATATTTTAATATATAGTTTTATCACAAAAATATCTACTATTTAGGCCATCAATAAAAGTACCCTAATGTACTGGGCCCCTACTCTGTATCTTCTAAAATATGATATGAATTCATCTTTTATTTGTTTTTCTATATTTTTACGAATTCCATTTCAGTAGTTGTGTAATTTTTAATATCCGCATTGCTGCTCCCATGGTGCTCCAAAAAATTGCATAGAAAGTAAGCGAAGCAGTAGTGGATTAATTTTTTCTTTTTGTGAGAAATTCATTGTTCTAACATAATAACGATTTTATACAGGACATTCGGTATGTTGTACAAATTAAAAAAATAATATAAAATGCTTATTATATCACATGATTTAAATTATTGCCGTATAAAAGCTTTGTCCTAATGCTCTAATTTTATTTACCAAAGGATGTTTGCTATATTATAGTTGTTTTGGATATTTTCATTATTTTACATCGAATTTATATAGAAGAGCTTACATGTCTTTTGAATATCGAAAATATGGGAAAAAAAAAGACATAGTGGAGACATTGGATTGCTAAGAAACTCTAATTAAATTTAAAAAAGTAAAAAATGTGTTGGACCTCGTAGATATGAAATTTCTGAATCTTAAATTTTATTTTAATGGTTTATTGCTGTTTTTATATATAGTAATATATTTGTCCTTTCGGTATGTTTTTTGTAATGAAATAGTAATCTACCTAATTTTTAAAATAAGCTCATAAAATCAACATTCTGATATCTATTTTAATTTGTTAATTTTATTTTTTTGTAATTTTTAATATATTTTATTTTTAGTAACTTTGCAATTAAAATACAACAAATTTGATTTTTTAAAAAGTGTATGTATTATTCATTATTATTATTTGGGATTAAGAGATAATAATTATTGTTAAATACTAGAATTTACATTAAGTATAAAATTAATAATAATAAGTATGTATATAACGATTAAAAATTAATTAATAATTACTTATAGTCGGTCAAACATAATATCTTGAATTAAGTAATTTTGCCCGTAATCTCTAAACTAAGTGGCAAAAATATAATATATGTATGATGTAAAATATATATATATATATTGTATATATAATGTTCTTTTTCTAAATCCACTCGCAAGTAGTGGTCATGCGGTTTAAAAATATTTTCATTTTTTAACTTTATTTTTCCACTAACCTGAGAGATCTAAAAACTATTTTATGCTATACACATAGCTAGTCTACAGTGTAAGAATGAATAATAATAACAGTAATAATATATAAATATATACAAAATAATACAAAAGTTATTTTTAAGACTCTTGTCAAGTTCCATTCTACTTTACAGGAAACATCACAAACAGGACACGTCACGTAATTACTTTAAACATTTCAAATATGAATTTAGAAAAATAAAATTTTAAAAAATCGACATACACTATATTTGTTAACTACAACCAAATAAAAATAATTCAACTAATTCTCAGTTAACCGAATGCAGAACAGAAACTTTTAAAATATAAAGTAATTACAACAATTTTTATTCGTGTTATATACACATGCCAAAAATTTAAATTAGCACTAACAATTACCAAATCGTCATGATAGAAGATTGGGTTATTTTGAAAAAGTTTCAGCAATTCTTCGAGCTAGATCTGATGATGAAATAGAAGTCCTAGTGGGATACTCTACATATAGGGCTTTGTTCCCATATACAATGTATGGTTCGTCTCGATTTGTATCGCTGTACCTTTACTCCAATAATGGATGGGCCAAGTAATATAGTATCACTCACGAAAAATCCTTCCCTATCGTAAAATAGACGCACTTTAGGAAATTATTAAGTATAGATCTGAAAACAGATCTATCAAGTTATAAGGATCGGATGATTCTAGTGAAAACTGAAAGACGAAGGCTCCTTCAAATAAAGGCAAACACATAATAACTCATGATGAGTCTCAAACTAGCTGTTGTCTGCAAAGAATATCAACTAACTTGGACTAGCATGAAGACACAGGTGCAGAACTTATCGTTATAAAGGCGCCAAACAGATCAAGTATTAAAACTGAAATTCCGGAATATTTGTTACAGCATAATAATTATTTATTACTTACAATATACACGAAATAACTATTGGAAGTGTAAAACACATTTAATATTGAATAGCAACTTAGCTGTACCATTCTATATTCCACCCCATTGAGCAAATGTGGCACCAAGTAAAATCACAGGTGCCGAAACATACTGAGTGCGACGACGACTATAAGTCCAAGCTCTAAAATAAATCCCTGTAATAATATATTTACATGAAGTCCATATCCGTCGTAAGAATACCTAGTGAGGCGTTTTATTACAGCCGACAGATTCCGTTAAACATCATATAAAGCCAAGACGATACAAATTGAGACATACCTTAGAATCATCAACAATTAATTTATCAGAATTTTACGAATAAAAAGTTGACTGGCAAAGTCTAATCCACCTCATTTCCTTTACTAAGAAATTACGTTATTTTTACAGAATAAAAATATTTGTTAAAGGAATTCACATTAAACCTAATATTATTAACGCCTCAATAAATAAATTTGTTTGGAATCTGAAAAGTAACACTGCGTATGACATTGAAAAGTCTTCGCTTATAAACAAGATAATTGAGTCTATAAATACGTATTTTTACCCCAAATCTACCCAACTGTTAACGGTTCAAGCAATCGCTATAGTAAGTAATTAAATTTTCGGCATACTGTATATTCCAATGGTTGATATAAAGCTGTCCGCCCTCCCACATATAGCGTTTTTAATTTTTCGCATCACTAAACAAATACGTGTTTTTTGTTGTTTTTGACAATATAATTAGAATCAAATTTGATACTTAGATGAGCTTAGCATAACAATTATGGGGAGGGTGGAACTTTAACCATCCTAAAGAGGTGCTAAGCTAAAAGAAGGGTGATGTTTTTATTTATTGGACCGATCAAAAATTAATTATAAAATTGACATAAAATCACTTATTGTAATGCGTCCATTTTAACTAGAACAGAATTATTTTTCTAATATAAATGCAAATAGACTTTTTGAAAGGCCCAAACATATTTTATGAACTTGGAGAATGTCCTCCATAAGGAAATTGGTTTTATCGGAAAAACATCCTAATTTATGGACATTTTTCCCACAAAAACCGATTAATATTAATAATGTTAAATATCGAAATCGAGGAAATGTGTGAGGAGGTGTAAGAAGGAAAAGGATAAGGAATTTTTGCTAAAAAATAAAACATTACAACTACGAACTAGCTAATAAAAATTTCTGTATTTTTTTGTTTTTTTAATTTCCGGACTGCAGCGGTACTACGTACGTGAATTTAGCGAAAAAGTAAGCGCTGAAGGCACAGAAAATTGACAGTGGTCAGCAGATCTGACTTTCAACTTAGTGTCTTTTAAACATTTCTGGCTCGACCGCTGCGGCCAGGTGTGGCAACACTAGATGCGAGTTTCATGCACGGGCCTTGGCAAGTCCGAGTTATTGGCAGCATTGTGGGGAGCATGGTGAGCAAATTGCGGGTGATGAGGGGGTAATTTCAAAGTGTTAGGGGAGGATAGTCTTGTGTCATCGCCTTTCTGAGCTTGATGTGGTTGTGGCGACAATTTGGTATTCGGATCTTCGTCAATGTATGTGATGTCTGATAGAGGTCGCGGAGGCCACGGCCCAGTGTGACTTCGAGAACTGCGCAAACTGTGTAAGCTGTGTAAACTATGAACTGAACGGCGTTCCTCCAAATCTTCCAGTGTGGACTTGAAAGCTCTGATTACTCGCAGCTGCAAACACAGGGAAGCAGGATACTCAACAGGCCGGGATATGCATGCTTACACTCAGGCCATGCATCAACACATTCATTTAACTCACTCACTCAATCAAATATAGAACGGACTAAAAGGAAAGCTTCTATGGCTGAAAGCTTCTAAACTCAGCTCTAATCACTACTTTTAATAATTAATTAATTAAACCTATTTATTATTTTATAAACAAATTAGAAAAAAAAACACATATTGACAGTTGAATATTCAATACAACTAAAATTGTCAAAGGTCACTGGTATGCAAAAAATCAACTATGTAATGCGTTGATAAATCTTTTTTGTTGAATCAATTAATATAAAATATTAGAAAATGAAGCTCAGTTAAATGAGAAAATTAAAATTTTGTTATTTAAAAATAAAACTCATTTCTCTTCACAGTTACTTCTCAGGGATGGTCTAAAAATATTTTAACTGCCAATATGTGACTAAAGTTCCAATCATTAGTCCGCTTCTAAAAACAAACAAACGTTGCCAAAAACAAAATTCTTTTCAACTTGTCTAAGGGGCGAATTGACTTAAATCCAAAAAACGTATTTTAAATGAGATATAAGCAATTTTGAATGAATTGGTTCATTCGGAATCCTTTATTCTTGACTTATTAGAAAGACTATGATTTTTAATTAATTAAAAAAGTAATATATCCTTAAAGGATATATCTTTATTTCTCATTTAAAAATAACAATCTTATTGTTTGATTTTTGAATTGAATTCGAAAATTTTTAGGCAACCATTTCACCAACATTCAAAATTTTAAAAAAACAATCATACCAAACATACTTTATAATATTCAAAAAATAATAAATTATATAAAATAAATATATCGCTAAAAATGTTGCAAATGCGATTTATTTATTTATTCACAAAGTCCATTCATACTTGACCCCGCCTTAATAACGAAATTGAAACAATCCATGTGTTGCCAGCAGGAACTTAGTCCTCCAAATAAAACGTTAAAACGCTGGTGATAAATTAAATGTTCAGATAATAGAATAATTGAAATTGAAAAACAATATCTGACAGAATTATTCAAGGCTATGGATAGAAAAAAAACCTTGTCAATAATTTCGCCATTGACGAGGAAGTTAACATAAAGAAGAAAAATAGATGACAGGCAAACAACTAATTATAGAAGTAACATATAAAATGTATAATGCAACAAGAAAAGAAAATCATGATATAAAGAAGAAAATGTGAGAAAATCTTGGATTAATTAATAAAAATTGTGTGTAGTATAAACCGAAAGTACCCAAAAAAAAAACAGATTCTAGAAATAATATTATAGAACTTTCATGAATCATATAAGTAAACTTAATTTTGTGTAATTAATAATTTTTCAAATACATATATAAAAATAACCCTAGAATTGCCATAGAATATTTTAACCAAACGTGTTTTTTTTTAATATTTTATAATTTGACAGCAATTTTCGAGAACAATTTTTAACCCCACAAGTAAAAAAACATTTATTTTCTTCTTACCAGGTATAAACTATCCACATGTAGATAATAATCATATGTTTCATGAAACATTTATCACAGAAATGTCTTTATTAATGTTTGAGTAATTTTGTGTACTTTCAGTGAGAATTCATGTAATTTTTGTTTTGTATTGATACGTACCCACTCATACACAGCCCGCAATCATACAGATTCAATCATAAAAGCAGTATAGCAAGAAGCAGCTTAGAATCAGCACGCTAAAGATTTAAGCCTTGTTTACCATTCACACTCTTCGTATAATCGATCAATACAGTTCACAGCAGAATAATAACGTAGAGACATATCACTGGCTTCAATTTATTATTACTGAACTACACTAGTAGAAAGAATATTGTTAAATTTTACAAATATTTGTTCATGTTCCATATGGCGTTCCTTTGCCTTAACTAACTGTTATTTTATCAGTAAATCAAAAATAAAACTACTTTTTCTATATAATTTAGAAATTAATAAAAATACATGCAGTCAATATGTATATTTTGTAATGCCGTTCGTTGGTTATAATAGTACTGAATGAATTTTTCAATTCGTTTTTTCTAGTGTAGATGAGATGATTTTAAAAAAATTGTAGCCAATGATTGTAGTATATATTGTGTTCTTTCGACCTGTAAACTTTGCAAAAATTTTGGCTGTGTTGTCATGGCACGCAAAAAAGTATACAAGTGGATTGTTATAAAAGTTTGGTTCTGTTCTAATTTCTATAAATCTAAAAAAACGAGGTACAGGGAAAAGGGTGACAAGACATCCAAGGACTAATTCTCTAAAGACATCTAACATGGTGCAAAAAATAATATATAATAACATAGCAGATCGCATTTCAACTAATAGAAGATCTACTGTTTACAATCTACATACTTGTTCTGTGGCTGAAATTCGAGGCACCCAGGAGGTCCCTATACCTCAGTTTCTTTCATTGGTTCCGCTGGCTGATAAATTACAAAATATTAATGTTAAAAACCGCTAGAGAAAACTGTTTATGTTATTCATCCATAATAACTCTAAAGAAAAATAAAATAAAAATCTAAATGCTAAACGCCTTGTGGTAGAATAATTGGTTTTGTATAGTGTGTACGAAATAATAACATCAATCTCAATCTGACGACACTAAACTTGTATGACTAAATCAAAAGTATTACTAGAAAAATTCTACAAAATCGTTTCTTTTCAAAATCCATTTATTAACAAAAAGGTTGTGTCATGAATTCGTTTAAAATCTATTTTGGATTTGGTCTAGAATTTCGAGTTTGATATACTCAACTTGTATTTTAGTTTACGAAATAAACTGGAAATCTACAGAAAACGAGGGCGATTTAAGAACATCTCTAGCATAAGAAACTCCTGAATGAAAGTATTTATGTTTGAGTTTACTATATCACTGTTCAAAAAGAGTGTGAGTGAGTCCTAGTTTAATGAGTATCAGAGAACCCTTTCAAAAGTATTTAACAAAACTTTATCATGACACATCCCTAAATAAAATAAATAAATTATATCAATAGTGTTCTAAACGTGATAAAAGAAACTAAAAATAACTAATTAAAACAGATCCGGGAAAAACAGTGAAAAGATAATTTAATAATAGACATTCATAACTTGCCATATCACGGGTGTTAAATAGGTGCAACTTCAGACAACACAGCCATTTTGGATTTCAACTGTCCGAACAATTTTTCGCATCACGTCAAAATTTTTTTCATGCAGAAATTTATTTTTTAAAATAGGTATCGTTTCACTACAAAAAGGGTTTTCAGCGTTCAGTATAATACAAATTCAATAAACATTAAAAATAGAATTGTTGCATGCACACACAGCACAGAGAAATTAAAAAATACCATACATGGTGTTTCACTAGGAAATGAACTTAAAGGGAGTTTTAATACTTCAATATAAATATTGTTGGATCGAAAATTTATTGTATTTATCGTTTGTTATAACAAAAAATTAAAAAAATATCCACCTTACATAACTTATACTTGAGCGGTTTTTGTCTATTTTGACTCATAACTAAACGTTTTGCCAGTGCAGTTATGCGTCAAAATCACAGTGACAGTCGCTTAAAGTATCAGTTATTTAAGCTCCTCTCTCCGAATGTCCTTGTCCTAATAAAACACCTATAAAGTTTGAAACAAAGAAAGATACAGCAGCAAGCAAAAAAACGCTATTTAAAATATCACCAACTCTAAAATATAAACAAAAAACATTTCCGCTAAGAGGACGGATATTATCCACTGCCGGCAATAAATACTTGTTTTTTAGGATTTTTCAATAAATATAAAACTGATACAGAGCTCATTATTTTAATTTGCTTCGTATTTTGAAAACAAGCATTTATTTTAATATAACCAAAACAAAAATACAGTTGCAAGGCAATCTGGGAGTAATCTATCAATTAAAAAAATACACTACAAATCATAAGAAATCAAAATTAAAAACACTGACAACTAAAAGCAAAAACAATTTAATATGGGTGGACACTTCTTATTAATTTTGTAATAAAATTTCACCCCTAGTTTGTTGTTAAGCAAAAGCACAGTAAAAAAACATAATTACTTTAACTCTATCTATTTTATAAGTGATCGACAAACTATAATTTCGTTTCCAACAAAATATTTGCAAACTGAATTAATATGTGACCACCCAAATAATTTATTAATAAAAAACGCTGCAACATGTATTATAAAAATAAAATTGTTAAAGCAGCATCATGCTGGTAAAAAAATCATAAAACTTCGTTGGAATAGGATTTAAACATAGGAAGATACAAAAGGGGATATTATACAAGATGTCATAGAAATTTACAGCAGAATATTAAAAGTAAATCATTATAGGCGTTAAAGTTGAAGTGAAACTTCAAATACTAATCTTTCCCCTGCACAAAACTACATCAGAAGTTTAATCAAAAATTGTTAAGATTATCCAAAGAACCGAATTCTTTTGGGTTGTTTTTCCAGCAGTGATTGTTGAACAATTATTAAATACAGTGAATAATATTTCACAAAAAGGTTTAAGAACGTTTCAGAAGAAGAAAAAACAGAATGCGTTCTTTTTTCAGTGGAGTATCATAAAATTCTGTATTTTGCAATGATAGTAAGCAATATTAATTATCATACGGACAAAAAAAAAATTTGTTATCCTAAAATCCTCCAGAACAAATTCCTTGCTACGCCAATGCCTAAAGCATTTCAATGTGTTATATTAAATATAAATATGTTGATAAAAAATATAAAATCTCGTTACTTAATTACTAATGCTGTAATATTTTAAGGTTCAATAAATTGCAGTTATCTTTCAGATATTTTTTGCATTAATTTTTGGGACAATGTAGTAACAAGGATTGGGCTGCGCTTTTTTGGTTATACAAAAATCAATATAGACAATTTCGCAAAATTTTCACACACCTAAAATAAACCTCTAACATTCTGCTGCAAAAATCCACATCACCCTGTATATTATGTTTTCCTCTATATATGTAGTTGTATAATAATAATAGTAGTCTTGTTGACAAAATATCTAAATTTAAAATTAAAATATCCTAACCGGAGTGAGCTCTGATCCATATCAATCAATCATTTTCTATTTGCTCAACACAGGACAAGAGGCTATTATGATGTCTTTCAGATATATTTTTATAAATCCCGTGATAACAAACAATTCAATTAACACGCGTAGGTTTAGTCAAAAAAAAAAAAAAAGCAGTAGATATGAAAAACAACTCGTGTGCAATGTAATGATGAATAATACATCTCCAACAACGCGATTTTCAATTTCACATTCTATTATTCATTATTGGAATCTCGTAAACAATACGCTCAAAAGTTAATAAATCAGTGTTATCTGGGATAAATATTGTAATTAAAATGATTTAATTTAAGTTTTATACCTGGAGAAGTCGGTATTGTACCGGAAATAACAGCTCCAAAATTGTAGAAAACTTAATTAAATAGATTTCATGAATTCCTTATGCCTTGTACTCTGAAATTGTAATACAAGTAATCAATGAATTTCATGAAAATTAATTAAAGAAGTTCAAAATATCTCTAAATAGAAAAATAATACACAATTAATAATAATGAATTAAGTAATATAGTTAGAATATTCGTGACTCGAACGATGTAATGTCCAGAATAATTTTATTTTATAAAAGTTTGAAACACCATTCATGATTAAAAAATTGTTTTCCGATTATGCTTAACACACTTTTGTGAAGAAACTGTTAATGCAAAAGATACATTAATTAAGAAGATTTAGCAATATTTGCAGCAAGTATTCCGACAACAAAATATTATTAACCAATTAGTTAATGAAAATATAGTAATAGTCATAAATATTATAGTAGCAGATATCAATAATTATTTGTTTTGAAGTCTAAGCTATAGCAATTTCCTTTACAAAAGCCTGGATAAGCCTATATATGCTGAAAGCTTAATTATGTAAACATTAATTTCAAGTTCACTTTACGCAACTCCAATAATGAACTTCATTTAAATATGCTTAGTTTCCCCCAAAAGCATCATCCCCTGTCTTAAAGCAGAAACATTGAATAATAAAACACGATTTGTCACTAACATATACACGAAACAGAAGACATTTTGTCACATAACCTCTTACCTGTGCGAGAAGTGGATATAATAAAATAATCATTATCTGATTTATTAACCACAGTTTTAAGCAATTGATTTAAGTGCACTTACCTGCGTTTGCAATCTAGTTAAACCTCTAATCCAAAGGATTTGGCCAGCACGTGGCTTCTTGTCACTGTCTACGTCGAACTTCTCCTCGCCAATTGCTATGGCTTCGGTGTATTCCTCGGGATGACCACGTCCCCAACTATTTAAACGAGAAAAGATACAGTTAAAACGAAGAAAATTTATTTTATTAAACTTAAAAAAAGCATAAATTTCGAAATAATAAATGATGGATTAACCCAAACTAAATTTTCATTGTTATAATCACTGCGACCAAAATTCCTCTGATGTGCCTATTGTTCCTTCAGACTCTGAATACCCCTACACTCTCACTGCTATCCTTCATATAAAAAATGTAACCAAAACCCTTTTCCTTCCTTTGGAATCTAGATAATAACAACCCATATTGCCTAACAGTTTGCCCACTATAGCAATAACATTTTAAAATGAAATTAAATGCTCTTGTCATGCTTACTTCAGTCCTGTCGTTCTTATTCATCTGTAGCATTAAAATCTATATCCCTGTATATTGAATTCAAGCTAAAGATCACCTAAAATTGATTAAGTTTGGTTATTGAAGGGATTGTAAGTACGAGAGAAAGAAGGCCGCTACTCGGAAAACCAGTTCGCACATATTGTAGCGGCCTTCTTGCTTCAGTGACGGGATTAGGAAGTTCTGTTCAATGCACCAAACCTATGGTAGTACCGTGAGGTCTGGACTGTAGAGTGGTTGTTCAAGAGTTTCCCATTAGGTGAGTACAGCCAAGACACGTGTGATGCAGAAGATGGGAAGCTCCTTCCAACCTTCCGCTCAAATGTTAGTTTCATTGGCGTTGGCTGCAGAACGCCGGTTATGACTTATGCACCGAATCAGCAAGAGTATAGTTTTGTTATTAACGGATTAGCTTAGATCATTTCGACAAAAAATTACAGCAAATAATCCGAGGACTTTCTCCGCAGTGCGAGTGGTTTTGATGTTCTTCGCTTTTCACGTAAATTTGAGCAATTGCAGCAAATCTTACGGCTGTGAGCACCTGAGGAAGATGAGCATAATTTTGTTATTCGTGAACTTGCTTAGACCAAAACTTAAATTTCCCCAGCTTATTTCAAGAGTAAAACGATCCATTTGATGACGTTTGACACTATTTATATCACTTATGTGACAAAAAAACTAACATTGGTTGTAGTTAACTAAAAAAATATTATAATAATTATGCTCCCAGGTCAATAATCAGTAGGAAGCAAGTACGCAATAAAATCAGGTAAATATCGTACAAATGTAAACATGAGATTTTATAAATAAATATATAATAATACCGCTTAAAATTAATTTGGAAACATTAATATCCTTCTAATAAATAGCCAGGTGCTCTATTATGAGACAAATATCTATTTTTCCTGCCTATTTGGCACATGAATGAATAATGTTAGAGGTATTTATATCTGAAAATTAAATGCAAGTGTAAGAATAGGATTATATTAATTATCTAAGCATGTATTACAAGTATTTTACTACCTTTGAATAACGTAGAATATTTCGATACCAAAAAATTGCTCAATTGTTGCTCAATTTTTTCACCAATTCTAGAGTGAAAGAAATGCCCAGTAACTAAAAAATTTATGTTAATTTTTTTCTATTTGAACCCGGATTAACGTCGCATATGTAGTAGTAGAAGAAAATTCCAAATTTTGCGAACTATTAACTTATTGTCTTGCGTAAAACGAACTTGCTTGGCCGTACTGAACATTTTACCGTCGTTGGATTCCATCCGGAAAACTATTTTCGGCATATTATGTCTTCAAGTAATTTTTAGAAAAATTTTGTACACAGGATTTGTTTTTTTTTTTTTCTAAATTTTGCAATTCAAGATTTTTGTCTTAAATATTCCTATTGGTACGATGCGTAGAAAATTTTCTTTTTATTTTAAAAATGAAATTATGTGCAGCGAATGCCGTAAGCTGAAAAACTGGCTGTTTTAATGGGTTTTGTTTTCTAGATTTACCAAAGGTTTCTAATGTATATCATGTCTTATTTCCATGTAAGTTAAATTGGTTTCACATATTTTTTGTTTTGAGCCATTTTAGACCTAAAGTATCCTACTACTAAACATGACGAAGAACAATCTTTTTTTTTCTAAATTTTTGTTGTTGTAGAGAATTCAAAATTTAACTTACAGTGTTTCTTTTGCCATATAGAATTTGTGATATACAATTAATGTGTATTAGGCATTAGTAAAAGGTTTAATAAAAGAATCTAACTACTTGAGAGGGGTAAAAAGAAAGTCAAAATTTTAAAAGACAATTTCTAAAGCCAATTGAAAACTTAAGTATTTTTATTGTCGAAACGTAGTAGTACGAATAACATGATATCATAATAATTATATTCGTAGCAAAAGAAAATGAAACGGTGTAAAATACACTCAGAAAATCATTGAACAGGTGAAAGTTGTAGTTATATTTTTGCATGGAGAGCTATTCGTGCGACGAGAGAATCAGCTTATTTTAAACCAGCTGTAGCGGCCTATTACGAGCGCTATCGATTCTTTCTCTGTATGTTTCCCCAGTTCGATAAAAAAAAATGTCTAGAGGGCAGAGACTCAAATGGCGCCCCACCGCCTGTGACACTCGCAGCTGTTAGGGGAGACAGAGCCGGTTATTTCTTCTCAACTCCATGTCCTGTAAGGTTAGTTAAAAAAAAACAAAAAAAAAGACCTACAGATGCAAGCAGTTTTTTCTTTGTAGGTATGAGACCAGCCAAAGGACCACAGAGTGTTAATTATTAGTAAAAGCAATAGATATTAATTTAAAATAGCTTCAAAAAATACTTAAAATAATACTTAATAAATGCAATCATCATTAATTTCAAGAACAACAGATTTTTAAGTTTTCAACATTTTATTTACAAAACAAAAAATAGTAACAACACATATTAGTTAGTAAACACCACACAACAACAATTATTTTATTACTTACGATAGAATCTTTGGAATTTTACGTGTTGGTATAGTCGTAACGAGTTGACCCCAAACTAATGTTCCTATGCCGAAGAACAGACACCATAACCATTGTTCCAATGTTAAACTTTTCGTGGAAAACGCCATTTTACCGTACTGAATGATCAATATCTGTACCAAAAACACATTCATAATTAATTATATATGTTTTGTTACAGAACTATGTGACTGGCCAATTCTAACTTCGTTCTAAAGGGAACAATCAATTACTTGTGAGTTGTTGAGGGTTTTATGGAACCAGAATTTGTCCCTGCATCTAACTAGAAAACACAGTTTTATCACTTCACCAAAACCCTTAAATTTCGACCAGGAATAGGCTCCCAAAAGAGCTATATGCAGACCCCTACTTACTGACCTATACTGGGATTACTGGAACCCCTCTCGATTTCTTATATACCCTGAGATTCAGAATAGATGTCCGATGGACATATCCAAAGCTCAGTTACGCAACAGTATTGGTTATTTTTTTATGATGCATTAGAAATTGCGGCTATATTTGTTTTTTGATATAAAAAGTTATTCCGTCTTCCACAAGATGTTGCAGAGGGGCTTGAACTGTTTTAACCGTTAATTATTGTAACAAATTTAATGAAAATTGCCGCAAGAGAGAGTTTCACTAACAATTTCGATTTTTAATTCTTAAAGTTGTGTTTGGTGAAGTGGTAAAACGTTTTTTTCTAATTTCTATTTCTTTCCAAAGGTTGGAGTTGGATTTTTTGGTGATGATAAACTGGTTGCTATACTAGGAACCTTTGTATCACGGAAAAATATTAAGTATATCATTGCCACATCCAAAGGTTTGAATTAATTTTAATTACAAAATATATATTAGAGAGTTTGTCGTTATCGATTAAGTACAATTATACAAATTCATACTTGTGATGCACAAGTGCCAATCCAGATGGTATAGAAAATAGGATTCGTGAAAATGCCCTCAAACACGTTTCTCTGTCCATGAATTTTTCTTGCGTTAAACTCGTTAAACAGCGTCATCATAACAAAAGAATTAAATATAACAGTGAAATGCGCGGTAGGTCCTTGACCAAGTTTAGCACCTCTACCAGATTGAATATCGAAAAGTTGATCACCTGAAAGAAACAAAGAGACAAATCAGGTCAGGCGTAAAGTGGCTAGAAAATTTAGAGTAAAAGTTGAAGTTTCATCCTCAAACAAATAAAATTGAACATACCCACAAACAATAACGAAAATATAACCGTCAATTGATAGACGGCTTGTCCTAAAATATTTTTCATCATTGTCCTTGAGATAAGCGGTTTGGTCCTACCGTATGGCTTACGTAACAGTAAATCATGGGTTGGCATTTCAGTGGCTAAGGCTAAGGATGCCAACGTGTCCATTATCAAGTTTACCCATAACATTTGAACAGCCTGTACAATATTAAAATAAAAATATCTTTATATCCAGAAAAATCATTGATAAACATGTTTATTGTACCTTTAAAGGACTGTCTTGTACTGCACAGGCACCAATAAACGCAACAATTACGGCAACAACATTGACAGTCAATTGAAACTGTAAAAATTTCGCTATACTGTCGTAGACGTTTCTACCCCACATAACAGCTTTCACAATACTGCTAAAGTTGTCATCAGTCAAAATGATATCGGAAGCTTCTTTCGCAACGTCAGTTCCAGCAATTCCCTAGAATATTTCCTTAGTCACAACTAATTAAGGACAGTAAAAAAATACTAACCATAGCAAATCCAACATCGGCTTTTTTCAACGCAGGTCCATCATTCGTACCATCACCTGTGACAGCTACTACTTCCCTGTTATCACTAACTGCACTGTCAATAATGCCTTTTACTAAAGTATATTTATCAGTTGGAGATGAACGAGCCAGTACTCGTAATTTAGGCCACACTTTGTCCAGCAAGTGCTGTTGAACCTAAAAAGCCAAACGTACAGCCGTTGAAATATCCACTAAAAACCTCGGCAAATCATAAAAAAATACGCATATGGACTTATTAAACTAAAAAACTTCATTTAACTGATAAATACATCTACGAAAACTATAAACTGCTTTATATGGCCGTTTTCCAGCAGGTATCAATGGATCCTGTATGGGAGGGAGTTACAAACAAGTTACAAGCAAAACCGAACAATTTTGTCCCAATGTCTGGACTCCCATGCGACTGTTTTTCAGGCAGAAGTCCTAGTCATTGATCTGTGTGCCCAGTTGCTTAAACAGGAGCAAGTCAATTCAAATATTTTCTAAACAGCCATGAGGGTCCTAAGCTTAGCAAGATCGGCATCAAGAACAGTGTGGTATTGTCAGAAAAGACTCTCAAATATTGGTTCTCTGAGAATAGAGTCAATGACGACAAAAATTGAGCAAGACCATCCAGGTTCAATACATTCAAATAAAATACCGAATTCGGCTGGTACCTGTCTCCTGTAATTTCAGAAATAATGGCCTGGTAAAATAACTTACTTGTCCAGTGCTATCCCTGATCCGTAAATTAAATTCCTTGCCTTCGAGGATAAGGAAGTCTTCATTAGGTTTAACAATTCCACATTTCGTAGCTATTGATCTAGCTGTATTGATGTTATCCCCGGTAACCATTCTAACAGTAATTCCAGCTTTCTGACATTTCCTAATTGCATCGGGTACTTCAGGCCTCACTGGATCTTCAATACCCACTACACATAAACATGTCAAATTACTGACAATGTTATCTTCATCATCCCAATTGGGTTCATTTTCAACATGTACTTGATTGATTTCAGCTTTGCCAGGAACAAATTCTTTATACGCTATACATATTGTCCGCAATCCATCACATGCCATAGGCTCGATAACTTGCCTCAGCAATCTTTCTTGCATGTCTCTAGTGAATTTTTCCAAACGGCCGTCATGGCCGTAGATAAAGGCACACCTGGAATTACAAGACCCGTTATAATACCTGGAATACTTTTACAAAAAGTGAAAATATTTACTTGTTTAAGATAATTTCCGAAGCACCCTTGGTGTACAATCTAAAACCACCTTCTGAACGTGGAATAACCGTACTCATTGATTTTCTCACTGAATTGAAGGTGTATACGCGAGTAAATACTTCCTCAGGGTGATCATCCCGAACTGTTTGGTAATTTTTCCCAAGTGCTATTGTAAATGCTAGTAAAGCACATTCAGTTTTATTACCAACTTGTTTCGCCAATTCCGTTGGGTCGTCGCCCGGCTGCATCAATTTGAAATAATAAACATTACTTTTTAAAAGTTGGGACTACGACAACATAAAACAGGTATTCAGCTAAACCGCATTAATTTGAGAGCGGACATATTGATGGGGTAGTCTCCGTATAATAGAAAATTTCTGATATAAAATGAGCACAAAAATGAGACATTCATATCACATAAAGTTGAGAATAAACGCTATTCTGCAAGCACGACTAATATCGGTTTTTAATGAATACCTGTTTTTAATTGCAGGGCCTGGACTAAGTATCAGTAATATATCAACAAATATTACCATAATACGTGACGTGTAGGCGCAGTTCACAGAGATACCCTGCAGAATCAAATTACCAACATTAGATGGAATATCCGAAAATTTTGGTATAGTTTTACACAGCTGTTCGCAAATATACGATTGTACGACCGTCATTCGATTTGTAGTCAGTGTTCCCGTCTTATCGGAACAAATTGCTGTAGCATTCCCCATTGTTTCACAAGCATCTAAATGTCGTACTAAATTGTTATCTTTCATCATTTTCTGTAAAAGATAAACAAAATTATAAACATTAAATGTTGTTAAATCTCGTAGAGATGCGTTGCTTTCCGTATCACCACTATTACAAAATCCGATTGAACCAGGAAGAAGTTCTTGGGTCTAATTGTCCCGCTAACGGCTGACAAGGTAAGAAGAATTCGACCTTCTTAGGATATTCGCGCAACATTCGTTTTCAATGCAGTTAGCCAAATTCTTCTATTATATTTTGAACACTGAATTGGAGATATCTCGAAGGACCTCATTATTTTGTGTGAGTTGGACCTCAGGCTAATGTTCGGTTATTAATTGGCAAACAAATCTCACTTCGGACTGTTTCGGTAATTCTGTCAAGTTTTGAATGCATAAGTACTGTCAGCGCCATAATAATATGTGGTTCAAGTCGCAACACACCCCTACTATAACGTAGTTAAATTACCTTTACACTGTAAGCTAACGAAAGGGTAACGGCTAAAGGCAAACCTTCTGGGACAGCTACAACCAACACCGTCACACCAATAATTAGATGTTTAACTAATTGATTCGCATAAGCGTTCTTCCAGGGCATCTGTTCTATAACGAATGTCTGGATGCAAAACTGAATCACTAAAATAATAACTGTTAACACAGCTATGGTAGAACCCGCGTAACCGATTTGAATGGCAAGTTTTGTGAGTTTAGCTTGGAGTACTGATTTCTCTTTCTTATGACTGCTACCGCTAGATGGTGCTGATTCCACATGATTCTCTTTACCGTCCTGAACTTCATGTTTGTTGGCAACTGGAGCTGGGGAATTCATATGACTGTTTCCAGTCACATTTTCTTCATCACCTATATAATACACAATATCAATCATGAACTAAATTTGAAATTAAAAAAAATTTCAAACATAAAACACATATTTAAATCATGCAAATAATAAGTATTAGTTTAATTAAATTTGTTTATGATTTGTGATTTAATTATTGTTGTTAATTAGATACATAAAATAATATTATTTTATTTCATTTTATAATAATACAAAAATTTTATTCACCTGTTAAACTTTTCTTCTTCCGCTGCTTTTTAGCTTCTGTACAAAAACACATGCAAAAGGAAGACATTAGCAATATCAAAAAAAAAACACTCCCAAAGTCCTGACTTGGGTACAATTTAAATAATTCGTGGCATTACACCAAAGACAACATTTTTTAGGCGGGAAAAAGACTGACGGATTTTTAACTCCTCAAAAAATTACAAATTGTAACAAATTTCTGTTTTGGAGCCGTTGGAGGTCCCTATCATCTCATTAGTTTTTGCTTGGTAAATAATTATCCAAATGTATGTAAAAGGTCCTTTAGCGCAAACAACTTAAATGAATATAGGGTACCTGTTACATCCTGTTTATATTTAATATTTGTTATTTATTTTGAATTGTTATTATGGATGTTAAAAGTAAAAAAAAAATAAAGGTAGAGTTGTCAAAACGATTTATTAGTAAAAATAGTAATTTGGTAAAGGGTAAATTAAAAAAAATGTTTTGTTAGTCCAAAAATAAACTTCATAATACCACGAATTATTCATTACTGGATAAAAATAATGATATAGAATACCCCTCCCACAATTTTTTTAGATTGATATAATAGGTCGTATGAATAAATGCTTGATATCTTGATTCAACCAAGGTATATAGTAAAACATTATCATAATATATTGTTTATCCATACGGCCAAAACCAATACTGAGTTAATTGGGAAATATGATGTATGGGTCAAATAAACTACGGATCCACTAAACGTATTCAATGCAATCATTACTGGGGTAAAAATATAAAACAGAGTTATCTTGCAAAACATTGTGTTTACCACACAACGAAGAATTTAAAAAAAACACTCGATACTTTACAAATTTTGACAACAATTTATTATAAAGACAATTCATGCACATAAAAATGTGAATTGATTTTTATTTATTATTTTTATATTTTTAACTTATAGATCACTCTGTATATTATCAAAATTGTGCAACTAACAATGATGATATACATTTATACTAACTCTGTAAGAGCTTTATTAATACTAAAGTGAGGTCAAATGAAAACTTTAAAATCGCGTAAGCGGTTTCGGTTAGTTTTTAAGAAAACTCGAAATTTTAAGGCAAAAGAAAGTTATTAAAACATTTTCCAGGTTTTCTGAAACAGTTTCCTTCACATGGTGCAAAAAGTTCTAATTGTTTGTCTGGAAAAAGAACTTTGGCGATTTAAGAGGAAATAACTGAGAGAGATTGTCACCGGCATATTTAAATTAAATTAACGCGCTTGTGATATAAGTATCCTGTTTTAAATGAATTCATTTGACGTAACCTCGTACAAGAAAGTCCTGACAGATAAAATATTTTTGATATACGGGGTATGACAATCTCAAAATAAAAATAAATAAAAAAAACACATTTTTAATGAAACATGCGAATGGAGTGAGAATGAATGTACCTTTTTTCATTTTCTTAATTTCCTGTTCTTGTTGGTCCACTGCAGCGCCCAAAAGTGTAAAGATAATACCCGCCTGCGAATTGACACCCACAGCTGACACTAGCATTTTACCCGAACCTTCCATCACATGAGTACCGGAAAGTATCATCGGATCGAAACTTTCACCTTTTTTTACATGATCTGACTCCCCAGTAAGGGATGACTCGTCTACCTATAATTTTACACAAAACGTCTTGGTGTTCTTTACGGACTAGTAAATATTTTTTAAACAAACACAATACGCAAAATGTTTTCCACAGATTAATTCAGACATTTTTGTATTTATATTTCAACAGTTCAAAAGGATTAGTGGATTTTTAGGTAGAGCCTAAAATAATCAACAATTGCAAGTCATAAGCTTTCAAAAAAGGCTGATGATGCATAATTATATTATAGTATAATATGGTATTAATTAACAACAAAAAAATTTTAAGGGTCGTACAAAAACTGTCAGAAATGTGCGCGGTTTAAATTTACATGTGGGGGTAAGGGTTGGGTGGTAAACTGTACTGATATCTCTTTTATTAGTTCTATTGACTATTTTTTTTCTAGCAGAAATGAGGTTTTTATCTTTATCTGAGTTAGCTATAGATTTCACTGTCAATGTGTGCGAATAAGCAAAGTTGCTTTCAGGATTGAACCAAGGATTTGTTCAATGCAATTGCCTGAAAGAATGGCAAACGGATGCACTCATATATTAAAATTACTTTGTTTGAATAATTAGTAATATGCGTTCGGTTGTTTAGCAATTCTGAACGTAAGAGAACGGTTCGATGATTTTATCTAGTTTTTATTAACAAAAACTGTCCTATTTCTGAACCCGAATAAAGCGAAGTTCAAGGTTGGTGCAATTACACAAATGGAAAATATAAAAGACTGGCATTCCCAAAGGAAAGTGGCTTGAAATTAAAGTTAAAATCATCATCAAATACTGCTGAAGGATTTAAGAAAGTATTATTTTTGTTATAACAAATTATGATTATATTTAAAGCCTTGCCTACGCTGCTGTTAAATTAATTTTCTAAGTAAACCTAAAAACTTTGACCTGATATAGAAAGAAAGTTAATTCAACTAGGTGAGAGTTAAATTTTTGTTGTAAATATAACAATAAATATATTTTACTCTTGGTGAAACTATGGTAGTAAATACACTGCTGTATTCGACCCCAATGTGCAGTTAACCAGTTAATTCACGGTATACCAGTTTCGATAAAAGATTTGAAACGTGTCGCACAATTCCCACATTTCATTTTTGGAAATACGACTAAGTCACAGTGGACAATGTTAACGCTTAAAGACAGGAATGCTAAAAACATACTTGCTGTGAACAAATGGCGCAGTCACCAGCAGCGTAGGCTAAGGTTGTACCGTGTTAATCCGGACAATTGTACAGTTTTACTGGTGCTAATGAATATTTGACAATCAAATTTTCAAAATCGTTACAAAGCTTAATGCAAAAGTTACCATTTATCAGTTAAACGTGGAGTTAAAGTCCAGAACAGTGAACTAATAATGTATTAGTCTTAATTTTTCTACATTACCATCCGGATTAACGAGGTTGTGTTATAAGTAAATTTTCTATAAATAATAATAAAATGATAGTAATTTACCTTAAGATCATTGGATTGAATTAAAATACCATCCGCTGGTAATAAATCACCATATTTAATTTGGCAAATGTCACCTACAACTATATCGCTGACTGATATTTGTTTAACTTCACCTTGTCTAATAACAGCAAACTTATGTTCGCCTTCAATTCTACTTTGTAAACCTCTAAATTGTCTTTCCTTAGTATAATCATTAAAAGCTGTCACTAATACCACTACGATAACTGAAATTAAAATGGCCAAACCTTCTATCCACCCATGAGCTGTTTCATCGTCGTCAAACCCACTCGCTATAAGAAAAAGATGACAACCAATAAGTACAAGTACCACGGACGATGCCACAATTAAGAAACTTACCACTTTCTTCTGGTGGTGGTTGATAGAATGAAAGACCTAACGAAACTATGGCTGCTACTTCTAAAATAATTAAGGTGATATCTTGTAGTGCTTCCCACACTAACTGAAGAAATGTTTTTGGTGGCTTAGGAGGAATTGAATTTGATCCGAATGTTTCTCGTCTATGTTCTAAATCTACTTGTGATCCACTAAGACCTATTTAAAAAAATAAAATTAGTACAGAGCCTGTTTTGATATGTAAAAAGAAAAGTTCCACTGAGTGATAGTTTTGCTGTACCTCGTATAGTATACATTTTTAAATTATCTTGTTTATTGTACTAAAAGATCTGCGCGACTTCACTCAGTAAAAAATTTAATAAAGACATATCGTATCACAAACCCTGTACATAAAATTTATGGATGATCCAGATTATATTATGCGTTTCTCAAACATATTACTTAAAGTTTGATTTGCTAAAATTGTAACAGATACCAACCAACAGCTCCTTTACACTATTAGAAACTGTCTTGTTTAGTTATTTAAAAAATCCACAAACTTAGTTCACAGGTAATATGTATGAGAAACCTATATAAACAAATTATAATATGAAATTATAACTACCTTCATTGGGCGATGTGTATAATTTTTTACAAACTTCTTGTACCCCTCCTAATTCTTGTATTTTTTGAATTCCTTCAGGACCTCTATGTTCCATGAGGTCCCGTAGTTGTTTCAAGGATATTCCATATTGTGCGGGACGGCCGTCTATCGTAGCCATTTCTTATAATTTAATCTAGAAAAAAAAATTATTTAAAAATATCTGCTTTTAACAATTCTTGATAGACTTTTAACATGTTAACCAAAAATGTATACAAACCGAATACCGAATAAAAACCGACAAGTGACAGGTTAATAAACATTTGATATCTCGATCAAAGTTATACACTCAGTGCATTAATTTTGTCTCGATAATCGATCAAAGTTTAATCATCAAAGGCACAGTAAATAATTTACTGTGTCAAAGGCTAAATATAATGTTATTTAAATATTTAATTCAACAATTGTATTAAAGTTGTTTATTCTTATAAACTAAATATTTTATTTTAAATACCTAATACCGGCTATTGTAAAAGAACAAGACTTTCTATATCATTTCAAATTAAATAAAATTCCATCAACTATCTGCGTTGTTAAAAATTAAAAATAATTTCTAATTTTACAATGTAAACAGAGTTGATAAAAACTAAATAGGTATGTACCATGTACCTACCTATCCGACAGAAAATAAACTTTTGATAGTTCGACAATCGTGAAGTTTATGGATATCGTGAAACTGAAATTCATAATACCTACATAAATATATATCTGTCAAATATTATCTTTTATTCCCTTTGGTAAAATATTCGTAAATTAACTTAAAACGAGAAAATTAAGTAAAAAAAAATAAAATCGTCTATAACCTCATAGATAAATTTCGAATCACTTACACGCAATGTTGCCAAATTATACCTATTTATTTCGAATAATGATTAACTTAAAATATTTATAGGATTGTATATTATGCGTTCGTTCATATTTTTACTCAAAAATATGAATTACAGGTTTACACTGGTACCTGTTGCTGCTTTTACAACTTTATAAATTATTTTAGATGCCTTGTCGTTATTATTTATTTGGTGAGTTAGACAACTTGGCAACAAACGCCGGCTACGAGTCTCAATTTCTGCCTATATTATACGTGTTTTCGGATATGAGAAAACGACGTTTTAAAAAAATTCTTTGAAATATAAAATTTTAGCATTTACGATAAGTGTCTAGAAAGTTGTTATACCGACTTAAATCAAAGGGTGACAAGCGTCTACCACGCGCGACTCAAGGATTAGTTGGACCGCTGCCAAATTCGTTTGCATTTATTTTTAAAGTAATTGCACCTAATAAACAATAAGGCTGCTTTCATGATGCATTTACCTATATCAAAGTTTCCTTAACTATTTATCGCACAAACCAATACATTAACACTATTTCCGTTTATAGACTATTAAATTGCGAAGCTGCACTGATCTTTGCTCGAGATAGACACATTTCGACATATCCATATTATAGTACAAATAAGTACTTAGATATTTAACTAGAATTAATTTTGTTTTCTGGAATTTGCCGAACGGTTCGCTATCCCATTCTCATTTACAAAATAAATAACCGGCAACATGGCAAAATGTTGCACTGCTGTAGCTGACAATAACCCGCGGTTTATTCATTTACAAATTTGACAAACATGGTTAAGTGAAATGCAATATGAATATTCAAATTATTATTTCTGATACTGTATTAATAAAATTTAATATTAAAAAGTTTGTTTAAAATAAAAATATTAATTAAAGTGATTAATTATCATACCAGAAGAGAACCAAGTTACTTCAGTTAATAAATCAAAGATCGATAACCCATTAATTTCTCGGCGCCTGACACAGATTAGCCGTTGCTGGTGAGTATTCTTTTTAAAGCAATATTAGGTATAATTAGTTTGACTGAAAATGAAATAAGGTTATTTAAATAATATTAAATTAACAAACTTGAGTTTACCGCGTTTGATTGATGCTTTATTTATTAAGTACCACACAATTTACTACGCACTGCTAACTAGAAGAGACTGAGAATCAAATCCGAATTTATTAATTCAACTCAAAGTAATCATATCATATAAAATAATTCATTACAATATGTATATAGTGCCTAATAATTTTTTATAATATTTGCTAATTAAAGGAATTACATGCATATCTATATATGATGACGAAAATAATATAAAACGTACCTAGATAACTAACTAAAAGTTATTTCTATGTAAAATAGTATATCATTAATTTATGATATAGGTAGTTATAAGTACGTACTAAACGTAATATGAGAAATAACATTATATATGTATGTTACTTTATACGGTTTATGGGACACTAATAATTAATAAAAGCGTTTTAAGCTAAGTATAGTATAGGTATATTGTATTTTTAGAAAAGATAGGTGTTAAATTCATGTTTGCTAACTATTAGGTAATAATAAATAAAATTAGACACGTAGGTATAGATAACTGGGTACTTTAGTACTTATAGTTTTCATAATTAAATCTCTAATCTCCGCAAGAGTACCACTTAAACGATTAATAAATAATAAATTTAAATTCAAGAATTAATTCTAACCAACCAGAATGCAGTATCGCATATTTTTATATGCCATACTGCATGGAATGTGTCAGGATCATTGTCTTTGAACTTAAAATGTTTCATCTGGGGACCTCAGGGATCCGTTTGAGGTCCTGTTCTTTTTAGCCTTTATTTAAACGATATTGTAGATAATTTTGTTTGGAGTAAACGTCTATATACTGATGATTTAAAGTTGTTTATGCCTGTTGGTTAGGCTGGGTTATTTTCTGACTTCGGTATGCAATTTGTGTAAGGGGTTACGAGTAATGTTCGCTATCAGCCTCTGTATTCTGACTACTTTACTTAGGTACCTACACTTTAGTAATAAATAATTTATTTTATATAAACAATATCGAATATCTGAACTGAATTTTTGGGAAGAAAACATTTATATTTAAAACCAGAATTGTGAGTAAATATTTTTGTATCTACTAAAAGACCTTGACAATGAGACTAAAGCAAGCTGTTGCCTCCGAAATGCACGTAAAATTCCAGCAAGTTATCTGCATATATGATGTTGACTATCAACCGGTTCTCGAAACACCGACCGCTCGAATCCAAAGTATGGAATAATGTAGGAGAGATTTTATTTTAATTGGAGAATTTTTGAATCTTCATTTGATACAATTACTGAGGTATCATCCACGTATTACGAAGCTGTTTCTGTTTAAATTGTAATTAACTCGATCTTTCGAATGGTTTTAATTTTCTATAATCCAGTACCATGTCATGAATTTGCTGCGCGAATCAAGTATAACCATTTTTCATGGATCGGAAAAAATGTTTTCCCCACCTCTGATCCCCATTTACCGGTTTAGCTGGAAAAATCGTTACTTTGTGGTGGAAATATTACCCAGGTTCGGTTTTTTCTTGTAAGAGCACGCCTATGATTAGTTACATACGATAAAATTACAATAGCTATTAGATAATTAAATTCTAAAATCAATTTGATTGTTTAAATATTATAACAAATTATATGACAACTATAAATAAATTGAATGATGCATTAACAATATTATTTTATCAATTAAATAATTAACTTCTCTTTAAAATATATGGCGTATCATAAAAATATTTATATAGAAAATGCCAAGTTATAATTTATTTTCTATATTTTGTGTATAAAACTATTTTATGTTAAAACATGCAACGACTACTAAATAATCCACAGCAATTCAGACGATTCACTTGACTGATATTTGGTGAAAAAGTTGAGATTCTGAATTAAATTTCTTGCTGAATAAATTACCAAAATATCTCTATTATCGGGAAATAGAACTGGGTTATTTGAGAGTTTTTATGCCGCCAAAGTTATTGTTAACTATATGGAATATAACGATTAAAGTTTCAAAAACTTTCTATTGGCATGCCATAAAATTGAAGTTACAAAACCGGACTATAAATAAATAGGTCGCAATTGTATCTACTTGGACTGTTACTCACTATAATCACATCCTTAAAAAATTACAACATTAGGAATTTAAATTAATTGCTTATTAATAAAAAACCTAACTAACTTATTTGTATACTTTGCAGAATATCAATTTTATTGAGAATGCCCTCTCTAACCTGATCTAACCTATTTATACAGGGCGAATGAATTGATTGCTTACACTACAGATGCTATCAACATTTGTGTGCTTTTTCTGTAATTTCCTCCAGAGACCCTTAACCAACATTCCGGCGAGAATGTCTAGAGATATTAACATAAAATTCTTAGCGAAGAAAAGTAAAGTGGAACTATTTCATTTGTAAAATTAATAAATTTATTTTGACCCCTAAATTTTCTCGGTGCAACTGTGAACTACTAGTCAATCTCTCCAATAAATGCCAACAATGGTCCCGATATAGAACCTTAGGGATTCCTGAAGTTATCATTATACTGACAGAGATAATTAATTGTAATCAAAGGTTTTAGATGAGTACTGACTGACGATGAACGGATTAGATTCCAGATAATAATTATTTAAAATATAAAAACTATGTTGTAATATCAGTTGATAATCACAGCCATCAAAAAAAAAGTATCTACGCCAATGGCTTTAGTACAAATGATCAAATTACAGCTTATTCTTAAGTTTAAATGAAGTTAGTCATTTTTAAAACAATAAAAAGGAAACTGAATACTGGTTCGTGCAGGCATTCTAGCATATTAATGAATGCAATGAGGTGTGTTAATGTAATGGATAGCTGAATTAACTAATTTAGCAATTTGTGCTAGAATAAAAATGTAAATGTTTGTATTTTACGGTACTTTTTGGTCTCTGTTATATATTTCCATATACCACCAAAAGTTATGCGAACTTCAAATGAATTTGTTATATTTATTTCTGTTTGTGGTGTTGTTAGTGGCACCACAATGTCTAGCTGGAGTTGGCTGCGGACTTGGATAAAAAGCACTACTAATATACTATTGAAAAATGTTTTTTGGTATAAGCGTTACTGCCAAAAAAAATATGAACAAGTTAAGTAGAAGCATGAATTTTTCTTCTTTAATTTACGGAAATAAAAACAAACATAGAATATGAATTGTTTTATGTACCTTCTTATTTTTTATTACAGTTTCACCTTGTATATTCGGAAATTTCTGGAATTATTTAGATAATCAGGCAGATTAGTATAATATAATATGTTGTAAGCCCTCAAATGGTTTAAATCAAATTATTTCTTTATATTTATAAAACATACGCGATCCACATTTTTTGTGAAATTATTATTTTAATAAACTACGAAGAATTCTTACAGTATGGATCATTTCGTAAAATCATGCTTGTATGTTTAAACAGACATTCTTCGTCAAAGTATTAGTCGTCGATGAAAGTGAGATTCATTTCCCAATTTTACGACCATTGAGTTGGTTTTATACATGAACAAAATAGAGTTGGTAGGTTGATCAAGACATAATATAGAATTTTTAAAGCACTTTTAAGTTCGGACTCGTTTTTTATATCCTTCAATTTTCAAAGAACAATACAAACACTACTTAAAAGTGTTAAATATACCTATAGACCTTCTTTGGGTCTCAGGTGTTACTTTTTGTTTGTCAATTTTTAGTTGAAAAACGTTTTTTTTAGTAATTTTTCGCTTTAAACTCTTGGGACGGGGCTCAGAAACAAATCATAAATTAAATGACAATTTTTTTAAATAAAACAACGTTTCGACGTAAAACTCTTCCCTTCGTCAGGTCATAACACAAAATCGTCAAAATAGATCTAAAACTATTTTTATCAGCCATTCATTTGTATTATTATATTTTTGAAAATAGAAAGAAAAATAGTTCTCGATCTATTTGGTTTAATTAAAAAAAAATGGTTTTGGCATTTAGTTTAATCTATGATTTGTTTGTGAGCTCCATCCCAAGAGTTTACAGCGAAAAATGAAGAAATAAGGCGCAAGTTTTTAGTAAGAAACTCATAAATTTGAAAAAAGTCTCTTTCGAAAAAAATTGTGCTTCCATTAGACACATTTTTAGAATGATATTGCAGGAATAACATGGCAGTCACACAAAAGATAAAATACTTGTTGCCAATGAATACAAAGTGACTGTTAAGTGGTCTAACATTAAGCTTTTATTAATTATACATCAAATTTGGCAACATAAATGAATTACCGAGTAATAAATAATTATGTTGTATTACGGATGGGACAGTGGATATTATTAACGGTTTGAGCTTTTTTTATGATAAAACTCATTTTTTAAAAGACAGTTCTGAGGCTCGAATAACCCAAACTGATAAACGCAATTGTGTGGTCGACTTTGAGGCTGTTTTGGACAAGTTTCTACGTGGATACAGGTTTCGACCTCGCTGGCGGCGATATCAGCCCTTGGCTAATGTCGAAACATATCTCTAATAAGCTTTATTTCCAAATGAAATTAATATTGAGGGATGTGGCAGAGCATTTTGTAAAAAAAAAAATTTCAACACTTTGACATTTAAGAATGACATTTCCTGTATTAAATTATATATTTTTGCATCCAGAAAACATTAATAATAATAAAAAAAAACACCACAAATACTTCTAATGTGTACGCAGTGACAGTGTATCTAACAAAATTGCGTTATTATTTTGGTTTGGCATGTATAACTATTTTTTTACTGTTTCTGATTAAGTATAAAATAAAGAAAAAGCTTTTTTTGATATAAGAATGTTTTTTAATTGAAAACCCTATTTTATTCTATTACACTGTATGTCATTTTTTTTGGGGTAAAACCTGATAATAATTTTAATTAGGTAATACTAGATTATCTGTTAATTGAATCATTTTAGTATTTTTATCTGTCTACTTGTAGTAAATGGTTATTGTCGAGCTCGTACGTATTTATTATAGTTTCTGAAAAATTAATCAAACATTGTTTAGACTACAAATATTATTTAAGTATAATTATTTGGTTAACATCAAATATTCTCTCATAATTTATTAGTAACATCAATATGCGATTATTTAATCATTAATTAAATCACTAATAATTTTAATTACACCATTTTTCATTTAATAATATACAGCTGTTAAACTAAAATATATTTCCGTACTACTTTGGTTTGGATTTTTTTGGGAAAAGTTTGCTTGAGTTGTTGAACAGAACAACAGGAATCAAAGTTGCAAAGCATTTTTAAATATTTAATTGTTAAGTAGTAGTAAGTTTATTTTGTTGAACTATTATCAGCGCCCGAACACGTTTAATTAAGAAGTTCTAGTGTCAGACAGTCGAAGTTGCTGTTTTTGTAAAGACATATGCAGTTTTAAACTTTCACTTTGTGCTTGTGCTCGATTATAATTTTAAAACATTTCTAAATCACACACTTCTTATTGATTGAATAGTTTTATGATTGAATCAAATTCGGCTGTAACTTAAAATTTTAAATTGAAATGTAGAAGTACAAGATTCGAACATTTCGGCAGTCTAAAATTAAGTTTAAAATTTTGTATATTATTATAATATTGTAACTTAAGTCTATTTTAAATAATTTTATGTAATTGTGTCATTTTAATTTAAGGTTTTTTTAAAATTTCGTATACCTAAATGTTTTTTATTCACATAGTGTAAGACCGGGTAGGTATTGAAGATTTAAATTAAATTGTTGGTTAAAATTAATAGAGTTGATTCTTATTAAATAATTTGAAATTAGAAAAATTGTGCAATGAATTTTGAGACCTAGGTATGAAATTATTTATTTTGGAGAGTAATAAACAAAAATAATTGAATACCTAAAAGCAGTATAATAATAATTCCGTCTTCTGGTAGATAGTTCTAGGCACTATAATGTATCTGTAACATAACTATTATGGCACAATTTACAATAGAGTTTACAACACATACATAATAACACAAACTGGAGATGACGTCATTAGTCAAGTGAACACTCGCGATTCGCGTTTCACAGAGCGAGCAGCTGGCAGCTAGGAATAAATTTGTAAATATCTGGGACTTGATGTTGGGTATGAAACTAGAAATTGACTGAGAGAAGATAATACCGCAGTGGGTCTACACTGGCTAGTCGGACTTGAGACTTAGTTGCGACCGTATGGCGCCGTCACAAATTTTATGTTAAAGGATTTACTATTTTATTTAGTATTGGTAATGAATCCGCATATATACACACTCTCGCACATTTATTTTATTTCCGGGCAGAGAGAGAGAAATAAAAAGGAAATAAGGTTTTTAACGCGAAGCAAACGCGAATTGCTATACTATTATTCATTCTATTTTGTCTGCTGTATTAAAATACCTGCTAGTAGAGTTTGGAAGGGGAATATATGGTTGGTATAACGGTCACCTGAACACGTGTGACGTCAAATTGACGTCATATATATAAGAATTTTATTTTAAAGTGACGTAAGCCTTTTAAAAAAACCTCATTTGCATAATATTTAACCAGATAATAATTATGAATAAAATTAAATCCTTTTCTATCTAGTTAAGCTATTTATTATTAACGTTCGTTATAGGTATAAAAATTAGCCTGACTTGCCGGCCGCTTTATTGAACCAGTAGCGTACTGGCAAACTGCCCTTCGAGAGAGCTAGGCGATTTAGAAATTATATGCTATTTACTATAATTCGTACATTTTATATATTTTTTTGTACTATTTTTTTAATACGACGTACATTTCGGCAATTTGTTTTTACATTTTGCCTTCTTCAGGTAGGTTTCTACCACACAATCATATTACACAATTACTAGAGCTATCTAAAATGTTAAAAAAAAAAACTATTATTTTGACAAATTTAATAAAAAATCTGTATTGTGTAATATGATTGTGTTTTGTTACATTGTAGATACCTACCTGAAGAACGCAAAAAAATTGCCGAAACCTACGTCGTATTAAAAAAATAGTACAAAAGAAATGACAAATATTTGAGAAAATTTTAAATGTACGAATTATAGTAAATAGCATATAATTTCTGAAAAACCCAAAACCCAAAGAAAGTAAAATATTTTTTTAAAATGAAAACAAATCATTTAATCTTTCTATTTAGTTTTCTTTTCTTGAGCCTTATTTCTTCAATATTTAGATTTGAAAACTTCTTGGGATGAGGCTCACAAATTACAACAACAGGTTAAATAACGCCTTGTTATTTATTGTCAAAACATTTAAAAAAAAAACAACGTTTCGGCAACGTACATCTGTTGCCTTCTTCAGGTAATTTACATACAAAAATCGTCTAGTGGACAACTAGTGTTTTCTTTTGAATTCTCTGTTGTTTTTTTAAAAATGTTTTGACAATAAATAACAAGGCGTTATTTGACCTGTTGTTGTAATTTGTGAGCCTCATCCCAAGAAGTTTTCAAATCTAAATATTTATTCTTTCTATATCAAAATTATTACAATACATTTTGATTCCTCTAAACAGTGCTAAAAACACTGGTGCCAAGGATACGAACTTTATAAGAAAGACAAAAAAAACCTAGCGGAGAAGAAAAAAAATCCTTACAATAGAAACCAAAAAATTAAAAACCAAAGTTGCGACAAAATATAGACAAATATATTTGGATCATTTTATTCATAAATCAATGTAATAAATCAAATAAAGGTTTTTTAATTTTTCAACATTGACCAAAAGGCTCCAAGAAAAAAACTAAAACAAAAAAATACTAGTGATTTGTATAATGTAAATTTAAACACTAATAGAGTCTCTTTTTTCTTCAAATTTGGTTTGGAAGAAATCTCGTCATTTGGAAAATTAGTAAAGTAACTAAATTAATAGTAGTTAATTTTTTGTAAATTTTGACTTAGTTTTGAAAAGAAGTTCTTTAATCGGATTGAAATATCTCTTGCTCTTCAATTACCTACTAGGCACTCTTTTGCTACATTGTAGATACCTACCTGAAGAACGCAAAAAAAATTGGCGAAACCTACCTCGTATTAAAAAAATAGTACAAAAGAAATGACAAATATTTGAGAAAATTTTAAATGTACGAATTATAGTAAATAGCATATAATTTCTGAAAAACCCAAAGCCCAAAGAAAATAAAATATTTTTTTAAAATGAAAACAAATCATTTATTCTTTCTATATCAAAATTATTACAATACATTTTGAGTCCTCTAAACAGTGCTAAAAACACTGGTACCAAGGATACGAACTTTATAAGAAAGACAAAAGCGGAGAAGAAATAAAATCCTTACAATAGAAAACAAAAAGAAAAAAAAACCAAAGTTGCGACAAAATATAGACAAATATATTTGGATCATTTTATTCATAAATCAATGTAATAAATCAAAAAAAGGTTTTTTAATTTTTCAACATTGACCAAAAGGCTCCAAGAAAAAAACTAAAACAAAAAAATACTAGTGATTTGTATAATGTAAATTTAAACACTAATAGAGTCTCTTTTTTTTTTCTTCAAATTTAGTTTGGAAGAAATCTCGTCATTTGGAAAATTAGTAAAGTAACTAAATGAATAGTCGTTAATTTTTTGTAAATTTTGACTTAGTTTTGAAAAGAAGTTCTTTAATCGGATTGAAATATCTCTCGTTCTTCAATTACCTACTAGGCACTCCGCACTCCTAATTATTAGTTCAGTTCAATCACAATAGTGATTTGATTAGAGAAATTACGGACAAAATCACTGACAAAGTAAATAGTAGATTTTGTTTAATTTAGACAGCTAGTTAAATTGAGGCCCTAAAGGCAACCAGCAGATTCGGACGAATTGTTTTTATTCGGCAAGTCGTAAGAGACGCATAAAAAGCAAAACAACTAAATTAAAAGAGATTTGGATATTGTTTAATTTAGATAGTCTGAAATTTAGGTCCTACAGGCTCCCGTTTGAGCTATGGTGACGCCCAATTATTATTGTTTTAAATTTAACATGCATAATTGAAATGGTTTGTATGATTATTATTCTACATTTGGCTACAAAATTATTATTTTAAACTGTTTGTTTCAAAATTAACCTCAATTTTGATGACACAATGTTTGTATTCAGTTGATTCGATTTCAAAATTGTTTATATTAACTTGAAACATTTATTTTTACTGTCATTACCTTTGTACAAAAACATTTTACGTTTGCTATTATACTAGGCTTGTTTCAGGGCTTTAAAACTCATCATTATTCACAAAGTAATCAGGCTTTAACTAATTTTAAGTGATGATAATTTAGGATAAAATCATCCGAGTATACTTTAATATTTAGCCCAAAACGAGGAAGTTTTTCTTCTATAATTTTTTTTTTGTTTTGGATTAAATCATTCATGGATAATTCCCAGCAAGTTAGGCGACATTTTATTTCTACTTATATATTTAATAGTATGTGGTCGAATAAAACAAATGTACCTAATAAATAATGTGTAAACAAATAAAACTGGATTTCTATTTCAACACGTTGGTTAGGTAGTCTATTATATATTGCGATTGAAAATATAAAAATAGTAAAACAACTTTTTGTTTCAATATTAAATCAATAGTTCGTTCATTGACCTATCTAAAACAAATACAAACAACAGATCAATAAACAATGTTAATTAAACAAAACAATATTATTCAACCCCCTGAATAAACTAAGTAGGTATAATATTCACAGGAATATAAAATTTTGCTGCATCAGTTTTCCCATTGTAGGTATTTATTGTGTGTTAAAAATTTTTCAAATATAAATAAGTTTAATATATATAAAAAAAAACTTCTATACGAAAAATGTCTGTAATAAAATATTTGATTTTACGCGCCAGACAACGGTTGCTTAATAAGTGTTGTGTCCTTCAAAAATTGGCCCAGTTACCCAACGAGTCGCGTAAATTTTTCCGATATTTTCGGACATCACTCAACGAATTTACAGAGTGTAGTTAAAAAGAGACATACATTTCAAATCTATATCCCAATTCGGCAATAAATATGTATAACTTTTTTACACCTACATCCTGACTAATAAATATACAATATATAATAATGCAGGACCCGATTTAGGACTGAGGAGGCCCATTTAATTCATTTTGCGTTAGAAACTTTTTTTTGCAGCTAGTTTACTTGAGTATTCAGATTATATATCGATATTACATTTTTTTTAATATACCTAATTTCCTTTTGACATATCTTTTTTTCAATTTACCTTTTACAGGCACTCAAAAAGGAAAACGATTAGACTTTTCCGTTAATATTATAGAAAATACGTTTTTTTTTTAAATCAAAACTCCCTTTTCTTCATATAAATTATATTCTCAAAAATAATTGGGCAAATGGTTATTTTGACACCGACTTACTTAGCGCTCAAAAATTGACTAAAACTCATTATTATCTTCCGTAACATTCAAAGTGGTTAAGTTTAAGGACTATATATTCGAAACTTTGGGACTATAAATGGACCAAAATCTCACTGATCATGTTAGCCATGGCCTCAAGAAGGCTTATATATGAATTGAGATCAATCTACCACAATCGCCCTCTTCTAACTAGACGCGCGAAAATTGCTTTATGTGATTCCTATGGTTTGTCTGATTTTGTTTGTGATTCCATCTATAATTCTGGCATAAGGAGACTTGAGTGGAAGGCTGGAGGAGGTGAGATGGTTGAGTATGAAGAAAGGAATTTTACAGCCAATATTTGGCTAATGAATCCTTAACTAATTTCCAGTATTTTTTCCCAACTTTTTGAGTTAAATTTATTTGCTATAGTATTTTAAATGTTGAAGGAAACATGGGAGAAGCCGCATAAAACATAATCGCAACTAATATAATATGCTATATTTATTTAAATTGAGTATTTTCAAGTGACTATCTTTTATTCATAACAACCTAATAAGTATTTAGTATTTCAAGTTCGTCCCTGATGGCCATTCCAGTTTGAAAAACAATGGGACAGTTGATTATCTTTCTAGAGATGGAGTCTGAGTGGAATTCATTGGACCAGATCCAACGTTTGGCATTTATCCAAATACTGCTAAATATGTTCTAAATACCTAGATAGCTGGAAAGAGGATGTAATAAACTGTCCGGTTTCAGAGGTCTTGCGAAAGGAAAGAAATTGATAAAACAGAACCTGGATTTGATATATCTGCATAAGCTGCCAAGTATCTAGAAAAAATAGGGGATGAAATAAATAAAAGTGTCGGAAGTAAGGGTTTATTTATGTTAGTACATATAAAATTACTATCAAATTAAGCTAGTATGTTGTACTTGTACGCAAGTGTAACATAGTAATGGGTCTCATATTTTCCGAAAAACATTTTTAATCACCCTGTGTAGTCAAGGAGACAACATCTAGTAGACATCACATCAATATAATTTTTGTATTTATTTTCGTTACTGTTATATTTTTGTCTAGACAATGTGAACTTGGAACAATGTATCATTGATTTAAATCTTTAAATGGTACACGGCATATTACGTAGTTTTAGTTTTGTAAAGAAATAAGTATGTCAGGACACACCCTAGGAACGTATTACTATTTTTTATATTCTTGCTAAACAGTAAATAGAATAGGGATGGTAGCGTCATTTTTTATTATGTCCATATAATAAAATTGGCTGCACCTTATTTTTGTGTGGTATCATGAGAAATGATAATATATTCGAACAATATTAATATTTTGGCCTCCCGTAGGGTCGATATGCGGTTCAAGGAAGTTTGCTGTTTAGAGAGCCCTAATATACAGGGGTAGTCATATACGAAGTCAAATTTTATACAATATACAGGTAAGTACGCAACTTTACTTATTACGAATTCACAAACAGTTTTTCTGAGTATTATTATTTTAAGAGATGCTGATTTGGATTGCCTTCCTCTCGATTTCGAGTCTTATTTTATAAAAGTAATTTTTTAGCATTGCCCAAAAATAAAATCTTTGAAAGGACTCATTGCATAGGAAATTTTTGATTCAACCGTTGCTGATCAATCCTTGACGTATGCAATAACTGAAGCAGATAATTTATAGGATTTGTAAAGTTGTTTGTTTGTCCTTGCATGTAATTACTAGTACCTAACGGCGTTTGTATGGCGTACCTTAAAAATAAAATATAATATAAACACTTTGGTATCTTCTAAACATGATCCATTTATTTTATGATCAATTGTAATGTAATGTATAATAATTCTGATCGAGTTTCAATGTATAGAAGAAGAAAAAGGCCTTAGTTAATTTTAGCACAAACCATATCGACATGATGGGCCTTAAAATTGACGTACCGGTTATGAATCTCAAATACTTGAGTCTTCATCGAGTTAAGCATTAATTTGTGTGGAGCAGGTGCATATAAAAATATTTTATCACGGAAGATCGTTATAGTAGTGCTCGAATCTAAAAAGAATTAATTTTATCAGACACAAAGTCCAATCGTATCAAATAACATCACAAGTACCATTTTGCCGGCATCCAGAGCATTATAAACGCATAAAGTGACCTTTCTCTGCAATGATAAATTATTATTGTTATCAACACATAAATCTGAAAATGTATGACGCAAATATTTATGTAAGATGCTTGAATAAAACAATTAAAATCTTATTCTTAAGCAGTTTTTACAATACTTATAAATTTATTTATTACGTACAGAAAGATTATTTCGCATCCATTTGACGTACATTCTTAGTAACAAACAATGTAAAACTAAATGAAAATGACATAATATTACACAGAGATTAATTTTAGAATACTTTAGATAAGCGTTATTTCACGAAAATAAAAACTAATTTAAATCAAAATGACCATGAATATTCCCGTCGAAATAAACTTTATGGCACACAATAAAATTCTTAACTATAATTTAATTATTCGAATTTTTAGTGAAGTACGGGAATTTTATGTACGGCCAATTAAATAATTAAACTAAGTACTATTTGCTTTTATTAATAGGTAAACATATTATAAAAGTAACAATAACATTTTGAAATTTTACAAGGTTTTTGGGGAAAAGCGAGTAAACAGGTTTAATTTTGTTTTTCATAGTTTTTGCATAATCCTATGAGAGTACATTGTTTGTATAGTAGTAAAATATACTACTGCGATCAAATATCACAGAGAATTTTAGTCTTAACTGCGCGGGTTCACCGATTCTGACAAATCTTTCTTTGGTTAAGTTGGTATAGTAGTGTCTTTGACATCTGTGTGAAATTTCCTGTCGCTCTCTTCGTGTGTTTACTAGTGAACGCTGGTTTTTGTGAACATCCAAAAGTATTTTTTCTTTGGGCAAACAAATTGTATTTTAGGTGAGTGCCGACTTTGCTTGATCAAAACTTGCCCCAGAAAACTGTTCGACCGCGAATCCTACCGAATGTTTGCGTAGATTTATGCAACTGCGAATGCACTATTAAACTCCCCAACCCTCTAAGGAACGAACTTCTGAAGGCGACTTTGAGTTTGCATTTCTCCTAATACAACATAAATTATAACAATAATGATGAAATAGCTTTTTGCAATTTTACTACCACTGAATATGATTGATATTTCCTTGCTTTGGTATAAATTATTCAACATTCTAATGAAAAGGCTAAGATATTGTAAACCCATTAGTAAAAAATACCATTAAATTCCTAAAGCACATGCAATAAACATTGTTTCAAATTCGCCCTCGTATACTTCTTGTTCAAGAACAATTTTGAAATATATTTTTTTTTATAAAAATTACGATGTATTTATTAATTTAAATCCATAACAAAAATGTTTGGGAAAGTAATAAAATAACTACACCCTTGTGCATCTTCCGCCGATCTCAGAGTTAGCAACCGTTTTTGTTGAGTTAAGAAAAGGTTGTTTTTTTCTAGCAATCAATGTTCAAATTTGTCCTAATCTTAAAGGGAATAATATATTTCTTTATTAAAGAAAATCCTCCTATTCCACTGTCTTTCTTAGATTTTAGACACTAAGGCAGAGCAAGCGAAGATTGATGCTAATTTGCTACTTTGAAACAAAATGCATATGCACGTAATAAAATATGTTTCCTCTAAAATTAATGTTCTGGAAATAGCCAATAAATAATGTTCACTGCGTGGCAATAATTATTATCAAAATTTAAAACTAAATAAGCTGAGCTAAAATAATTGCCATGCAACTAAATTTTGAATGAACATTTTATATCTAAACATTTTTTGTAATTTTCGAATTAAAAACGAACGGAACGTTAAATTTATATTTTTTGAAACTGAACACAATGGTAATTATCTATTATAAATGATCAGGACTATAAAATATTAACATCGTTATGCACCTCATTTGCCTTTTTGAGTTTAACAATAAACTGTCGATTTAATTTAATTGAAATAACCAAATCATGGACATTTCGATGATTTCTGGTTTCACAGCACAGAACGTCGGCGTCGTGTCCCGTTGATGCTTAATTTTCCTCGATTGAACCCAATGTTCAATCATTATTCCTATTTCAAAGATCTAGGCCATCAAACACTAATGTTAGTGGGAGTTTTCTTTGTGTTTTGACCTGTGAAATGCTTTATTAGAATTGCTTTTGGTAATACTGCTATGAATAAGGGTTTTCAGTGGTATACACGAAGGTGAAGACGTTGAAGATGACGAACGCTCTGACCGCATATCAACAACCGAACAAGCCGTTAAAAAAATAAAGAAATGATTATGAATCCGATCAAGTTGCTCAATGCATTTCTATTTGTAAATCTTTTCTTACTACCCTTGTATTTAATTTCACATGAAGTCGGATTGAACTTTGTTATTCGTGCTTTATAGATTTTATAGAGTTTACAAGTTATGAAAAGAAAATCTGATTTCTGGTACGAAAAGGTCAACTTTAACTCATTTGATGATGCTACGTGTCTATTCAGTATAATCCTTTAATCTTCAATAGTATTAAGTAAATAACATTTGGAACGAAATTAGAACTAAAAGGGAAAATACTGCCACACCTTTCTGGTTTTGGCATATGGCATTTGCGTTGTAGGTTATAAGGTAGCAAACAAAAGGATTTTTGGTCATAATACCGAGCGTATTGATTTTTTAACATATTTGTGTAAAAATATTTGGAAAAAAATAAAATTTAATTTTTAAAAACAGGCTGCTAAGGCCCTCCTGTAGTATGTATGCCAGGTAAAACAAACAATAGCCCGAATTCCCCTTTATATATTGCGATTTTGTCTATCAAACATGAGAGTTTCATGTATCGTCGAATACAAAACTCATTAGTGGTACCGCTTGGTAATTGAGAGTCCCATTTTTTTGTTACGAAATGTATAATTGAGAAAAAGGGAATGAATTTGCTATAAAATAAGTTTTTCAAGTTTATTTTTACTGAATGACATGGTTGCTGACAGAGTAAAAGGTCAACTTGATTGTTTAAATTAATACATGGAGCAAGTGTAAGTGTTTAATTATTATGAACAATATTTGGTGTAGGTTAAAATTCAACAATTATTATTAGTCATAGAATAAAATTGCAAAATATGTTGTATATAATAATAACGTAAACAACCAATTGCATTAAAGTTAAACTGGCATTTACAATAAAAAATTGTATCACATAACGGCTATTATCGGTTCCTTATAATAATAAACATGTGAAAAATCATAGAAAATTGTTTATATACAAACGTTGAAAATTATACAGGTTTTTGTCGATTTTTAATTACCTTTTAATATGATATGTTTATCAGCTTTGAAAATGTTTATTATTTACCAAACACCAAATAGCGTTATTGTATATTATAGGCTTTTAAATTTATCCAATAATATTTTTATGTATACACAGGGTGTCGTCTTCAAACATGAGGCCAATCCGTTAGCCACAAGTGACTTAAACGAAATAAATATCTTTCAATAATCGAATACCTATATGAGCACATTTACACAAAATTTGATAAAAAACACATTTTTTTAGTAACTACGTACGCGACTGGGTTTCAAACTTCAAATTTTCATATTTTATAGATCGTCTCTCTTACTATAGTAACTTTCCGATAAAATAGCGGGAGCGGTTGAATATTTCTGAGACTAATTTGGTTTGAATTTTGAGAACAGTTACTATTTTAAACTATGCATTCCAAATACTACTGTAAATACTTCAAAGACAAGTTTCTGACCGTTTTCTGTTTGGTAAAAACACACACTAGGAAAATAATTTAGTCACATTTTAAAAAACGATTTCCTATAGAGGATCTACACATAAATAATACGTTTGACGCTCAACAAGTTGACGTCCTATTTGAGGACCATTGACCAGAATCTGTCCCATATCCACATTAAAATAAAAAGTCTAGTTATAAGAATAAGAAAATCATTCGGAGCTTTTACTGAATTAAAAAATAAAATTGAACACCCTGTATATAATAATGATAATAATCTGTTTATTCGTTATTCTCGTTACAACATTTGTTCATAGAATATATGTATGGTCTTATTAAATTAACAATTAACAACGAAAACCACGAAAAGGGTTAGACGGCAGCAGTGCTGATGTTTAGATCTAACCCAAATTCAGATAAAATTCAATAATTAAATTTCTAAACCAAAAGAATGTAGATTCTCATAAAAATTATACAAAAAAAAAAATAAAACTATTCAGTTCCAATAATTACAACAGTCAGCGGTATATGATTAAGAAAAAAAATAAAATAAATAAAATGCGGTCCTTTCCTTTCTTTTATATAATTACACAATTTTACACAGGTTAATAGGTGATACTTAAAACTATTTATAACAATAAAAGTAGACTCCGATAAGAGTTCCTGAAACGCGCAGAACTCAATGTTTTTAAATGTGCAGGCAAATTGTTATAGACAGCATAAATATTGTAAGTAAATGATCTCAGGAAAATCGCACTTCGATGAGGAGGAGGAGTTAGGAGTCCCTTGAATCTTAAATTTAGCGTATGCACATCAGACCTAAAACCAATTTTATTGTACAAATACGGAGGTCTTCTCAACAATATTATCGAAAAAAACAAACAAGCTAAGTGCAATTTTCTCCTATTCTCCATATTCAGCCAGTGAGCAGCCTTAAGTTTGTGAGAGACAGGCTCGTACTTACGGATACCATAAATATATCTTAGACAACATTTTTGAATACGTTGTATTCTGTTTTTATCAAAACTATTCAGACAAGGCCCATAAACAACATCGCAATAATTAAAGTAATTTAATACCAATGAATCCGTAAGCATAATCTTCAGAAAATTCGGCACAACATGACGATGTGGATACAACATCTTCAGATTAGCGTAAGCTTTGTTTAAGTTTGTAGTAATATGCTGAGTAAATCTCAGATCAGTAACAATTTCCAATCCTAAACTCTTCGCAGATTTTTTACATGAAATTATATTATTATCCACATTTACCTTAAATAATTGTTCCGCTATTTCTTTATGTTTACCAAAAACCAATAAAACTGATTTAGATGGATTTATTAACATTTGGTGTTTTTTTGAATTTTCCACTAAGCGTGCTATATCTGTATTGAACAATTGTAAAGCCATATCAAGGTTGTTGAAATCAAAAGAAAATTTAATTTGTCGGTCATCAGCATATTCGTAATTCTGCGAATCCTGTAAACATTTGTATATGTTAGATGTGTAGAGACAAAAAATAAGGGGTGCTAAGACCGAGCCCTGAGGTACCCCAGATAAAAGACTGCCTAATTCTGATTTACCGTTTTCAGTCTCAACAAATTGAGATCTGTTGTTAATGTAACTTGTCATTAATGTTAGTGCTGAGTTAGAGAACCCTGAAAATTTTAAGATAGACATGAGGAGTTCGTGATTTATTTTATCGAAAGCCTTAGAGTAATCTAGCATATATCGAATATGATTACCAAAAAAAGCAAAATAGTAGCCGCCATAATACAAGCAGTTTTATTCAAGGTGATGTGGTTAATGGTTTATTTGCGGACACACTATATAATCGATTTTAATTTGCATTTTAATTACACACACACACACACACACACACACACAACTAATCCTTTTTTTAAATTATTTTTTAACACTATTATTCGATACAATATGTAGATATTAAAATTTTATTTATGTTTAATAATTACGAATTATCAAGCGACTGATATTTTATTATTGTCATTTTCAGTATTATAATAGAATATATAGAGTACAGTGAAATCAAAATTGAAATCAAAAACAAACACATTCAAATCCAAAAGTTTTCTTCATTAGATTATCTAAATTAATTAATTAAAATAAAAAGAAAAAATGGGATTAAATCAAGGTACCTTCCAGAGAGGCTAAAGAATATTGATTTATTGGTATTATTTTCATTTTTATAATAATAATTACTAGTTGAATTTGTCATTTACAATATGGCAACAAAATTATTGCCTCGAGAATCTATGATTAACTATTTCGACATCCGGTATATTAAAAACTGAATATATAACTAGTATAATAAATAACAATAATAATAGAAACATTGCTATGTATGTATATAAAGTTATAAATAGAATATACTTCATGCAAAGTTACTAAGAAATATTTGTCACAAATTGTTATATGTATACCTACTTTCTAGCAAATATTTAGCGACAATTTGTAGACATCAAATTTTTTAAAAAGCTTCATAAAAGCAATTCATGAATAATAAAAAAAAATCAAAAACTAAACAATTTACATGAATTTTAGACCAATGTGGTCTCGCTAGGCTAAGAATATATTTTGTTGACAAAACAGTCGTTAGTTCTTATTGAAACTAAAAATACGTCGGCCCGAATATGGATTTGAATGAATTAGTAATAAAGATGACTAATTTAGTCACTTGATGGACTTCAAAGAACACTGCAAACAACAACAAAACAAATGACATTTCGAATCTTTTCTAACAGAAATGTTATATTGCTAGTTGGATAATGACCCGGCAGCAAAGTTATGTTTTTTATGAAAATATTTGAAGATCCCTGTACTGCAACTTACTAATGAAAATATTTTTATAACATTTAATACATGGGACAGGAAATATACTAATAACTATAATTGATGCATGACTCATTGATAATATCTGTAAGTTATTATTATTATTAGTTATCTATCATTAACATTGACCAATTTCTGATGTTTTTCATTTACTTACGTATTTGTTATTTACATAAATACGAAGTATGCTTACAAAGTATTAATTTTTACACTTAATTATTTAACACTTTTGTTTAAAATTTTAAATAGGTTTGTTCTCTATTATTTTTACTGTTATCTGGTTTGGCAAAATGCCTTTGATTTTTTTTTGTTAGAGCAAAACACGCTATGGGAACTTGTTTAAATATTCACTAGAGCCATGGAAATTTTGTCATGTCGCGTAGATAGTCACAAATACTGTTGCTTCAGGATATTTACCGGTATATTTACTAAAAATACCTTTACTTTTAATAATAGAAATTAACTTATATAATGTCTTTGAAGTATTTTTACTGTAAATAGGGAAATTTTGGACCAATAAAAATAAGTTCAAAAATTACGAAAATAGAGAGATACAATAGCGAGATTTGTGGTTATTTATGCAACTTATTTGTCGCATATAAAGTTGGTTCGTTTTGAGTAGATTTCCTGGCCAAAATTAAAATGAATGAAAATATAGAGAATGTTATCAGAAGAGGCCAACCAGTAAACCTAGATGTAGCCCGACAACAAATATTGCGAGATGTGTTTGATTTTAGACCTTGTAAAGGCTTTTGATAACGTAAACTGATGGAGTCCTACTTATCTGACAGAAAGCAGTTCGTTCAGATAGACCGAGTGATTAGTGATGAATGCATAGTTAATTTATGTGAATTATTAGTGACTTTCACTCACCCGGACGTTGCTTTTATAAAATTCAATTCTTCATTCCATTTATAAAAAAATACAAATGAATCTGAAGAATATGTCACATCAATTTAACCGAAAACAGCTATTCAAGCAAATATTATTATGTATAACATAAAATATATAAATTTGGTATAATATTGGTTTCACTTTCATTAAAGTCATAAAAAGGAACACTTTCACTATGTAGTTGTTTATATTTTATTTTTATAATCACGAACAACGAAACAATCCATAATATTTATAGACTACCTTATTGTGCTCAACTTGGACGAAACTCATAGATAAGCAGCTTATGGGATGTGTATAATTTAGTCAATATTGAAAAAACAATTAAGAAACATAAAGAATAGGAGAGTACTTTAGATGGAAAGTTTTTACCCAAAGGCGTCGAAAATTTTTTTCAATAGCAAAAAAATTCGAGCAAGTCAGAAAGAAAACTCTATTTCTTTTACTACCTGATTTCTCGTTGTCATATTTCCCGCTTATTTATTTTTTTAATTAAATGGAGCTATCACAAAATATTTCACATAAAAATGAGAGTTAGGAAGTGCGATTCGTATACATTGCTTGCTTTTCCATGTGCATTGGTATACGTCTGGATCCTTTATTCAAAGACCACAGCATTGTTATTTCTCATTGAAAGTTGCAAATAAATAATACAAACGAAAGGAAGATAATTATTGTGTCAATTAAAGGTAGTTGCCTAGAAATGCTTGAAAATTTGGGGGTGTTGTTCCATCCCTTCGTGACGCCACTGCGCTATTAATTCTTGATAGATACAGAACCTAAATAAGATAGGTATAATTATTTGTTATCTTAAGTACCCTATTCGCAAAATAGGACACGATATCTTAAAACAGAAAACAAACAATTCTAATCTGAAATAATCTTTAAAACAAATTAAATGTATATATATATATATAGAAAAACAACAAACTGTATTTGTATTTTTATCGGATGACATATTATGAAATGATTAGAAGCCACTCAACATCTCCAACCATAATAAAATGAAATTAAACTGTTAAGAACTGCCACACATTTTCATTGCAAAATAAAACCAATTGCGTGGGTATACATAATGTACAAACTTATATAGTTAACAACAGGTTCACCTCTTGTATTTTTAAAAGCGTAAATCAGTCGCAAAGTTATTTGTAACAAATTACGTACCTATTTATTTTTTTAATGCTGAACATTACAAGCAATTACGAGGACCTGTTGCCAAGATTGTAGCAGATTTCTTTACATTTGTTCGTTCACTAATAATTATTATATTTAGTTTGATCAAAGGAATATTTTGAACGAGTTGATCAATTCCTTGAAAATGGTCTTACCTAAAACGACGGTACAAGTAAAATCAACTTTAAATAAATAAACCCGGTAAATCCCTTCGACCAATTCTATCCGGTATTATAAAATGTTTAACTGAAGAATTCAAAAAATCCTATCAAATGTTTTATGTTCAAAAACATTATATTAGGTCCCAGTATCTTCTCTGTTTGCATGTTTCTATTTATTCAGATAGTATCCCAATACATCTGGAGTTCCCCGGGGAGGTCTCTTGGGACCATTACTAGTTATTTTTATTTACCACTGTTAACATGGTCTTAGCTTGTACTGTTTAAAACATGCTTATGGAATAAATAATAATTTGGAAATATCACTACTCAATGTTAATGTTTTAACAATTTGAGAAATTGTTTATATTGTATTGTTGAATTATTTTTAAATTAAAAATTACAAAGGTAGGAAAATAATGCTATTGTCTAAAAAGTTGTTAAGTATTTCATACTACCGAAACTAATTTATTTTTCTAATGACTGAACACAAAGCGTTCAAGCAAATATCTATCCGTATAAAATAAAGTTTTCAATCAATACTGTATATAAAACTTCAATATCTGAAAAAGTATACCGTAGACTGAAAACAGATAAGTATATCCGGCCAACATGTATTGCTTTAGAGAATTATTCGATTCTCAAGGGAATCATCCGGGAATCTTTACTGACCTGCTCATGTAAGAGTTTGTTTTGACGAATCTGTAGCAAATCGCAGATATAATATAAATGTGTTTTCGATTTTCAAATTCCCTACAACTTAAAACAATATGTAAAGCAAGATTTTAACAACAATTGGCTGAAAATATTAGAAGGGAATTATGAATATGACAATACAATTAAAGATAAAGACAGATGTGCGGGTATTATCATTCCACGTTTGGCCGAAAACCTGACTACTTGATAACATGTACCGATAAGATAATCCCTTTTTTGGTGTCTGCTCGTGGGGTAAAATAACGTATTTTACATAGCAAAAACACGGATGCCATTACCGTGCTCCACGATATAACAGCTATTACTTTCTTTGAGGGGAGGAATACCATTTTGTTGCCCTGTTTTTGAAGTGTTGTTATTACTTTAAGTGATTTGTGGCTATAACGATATTAGACGATTATTCTGAATGTGAACAACATCTTATTAGGAAAAGTTCAAGTTAAATTTAACTGTATTTTTTCGTTTATATTAAAATTGAAACTCGCCCGAAGAGGGGAAGACGGCAATTTTTATTCTTTTGTAAATTAATTTATCTGATTCTCTTGACAATTACAAGGGACATGTGAAATTGTCGCTTTTTGAAATCGCAGATTGACATCATAATGCACGTTGGCTCCTCTTCTCTTTGCAATATTCGTAAACGATATTGGCTCTGGTTTCAATAGCAATTATTTGTTGTTTGCGGATGATTTAAAATTGTATCGCACTGTTGTTTGTGAGAACGATTGCGCACAGCTTCAAACAGATCGGTGTCTGCTCTCAGAATGGTGTGATCTAAATGAACTTCCTCTAAATCTGAACAAATGTAAGTCGGTGACATTTACAAGACGTCAAGATCCGTTTTTGCGAAACTACACCATCGATAATTCAAATTTGGAACGCTGCGCTTTAATCAAAGATCTTGGTGTATACTTGGATGGTGATTTATCTTTCAACTACCACATTGAGCAAGTTTCTGCTAATGCTTTGCGAATGTTGGGATTTATTTTTAGACAGACCAGAGAATTCAACAACATGGACTGCCTGAAGAGTCTCTATTTCGCCTTTGTTGTGTCTATTTTGGAATGCGCTACAATCATTTGGTCACCCATCTACCGTGTTCATATACAGAGATTGGAGAGTATCCAACGTAAGTTTTTAAAATATTTGTCATTTAAAATTGATGGATATTTTCCTCCTCGTCGGTGTGATCACGGCCTGTTACTGGCAAGGTTCGGATTTCGGCCGTAAGCCGAGAGACGCATCCTCGCGTCTCAGATCTTTCTTTTTAAGTTGATCACCAATATGTTGGATTGTCCTCGGTTGCTTCAGCAGCTATGGTTTCGTGTCCCTAGGGTTCACTCTAGAAGCGCTAGTTTATTTTGGGTGCCACAGATTCGTTCTAATTATGAATCTAAAGCACCGCTATTTCGGGCTTGTAAATACAGCAACCGATTAGTTATTAATGAAAACGTTGATTTTTTTCATGTATCGCTTGATTCTTTTAAGAAAAGTTTAGAGACATGTTTGCGGGCTACTGATTTGTATTTGTTTTGATGAATTATGTTCATGTGTTAATTATTTATTGTTATTAATAATTGTTCTTGTAATCCTCTCAATTTTCTTTCGTTTTGATGCGTGTATTTCCTTTTTTGTATTTTTCTATTTTTCAGTTAGTTTTAAGTTAGTTCTAAGTTGGGTATTTTTGTATGCTAATGCTAGGCAATTGTTTTTGTTAATGTAAGATTTTGTCTTGTTATTGGGTAGCAATACCTGTTAGACAATAAAGAGATTATTATTATTATTATAATTTTTTAATTAATAAGAGCTTCCGCAATGAGTCAGGTGAACATTTCCGCTATTTTGTTCATTAGATTACAGTGAGCCCTTTAAACAGATATTCTTTTGACCCTTGACGTACAAGAACCAGACTATGACGATCTCTGTCATCGTCATAACTTTAAATTGTTGTTTCCTTTGATTATTGATTATCCATACCAGATTGTTAAAGTGTGAAATTACATTGTTTCCCTAGAAATCAGTCAATATAAAATGAGTGTATTTTGCAAGAATGCTTTTAACGACCGCTTTCTGAAAATTGTGCACACTTTCCTTTCCGATCAATAACTAGGTAGATTGGTGTCAAATGTTAAATTTCCACTAGTTGTACTAAGGTATAGAAGAAAATTCATGTGCACTACGTTACAGTAATTACATAAATTTTATCTATTTTGTCAATATTATTACTACATGAGATTCTTACGTAATCCTCCGAAAATAAGTTAAACTTAATTTCCTCTTAAAACTACGTGTATGTATGTATTATTTATAACGGCTAATAAATTTAGCCATAACGTAAATTGATGGTGATTATTATTAAATCGTTGATAGTATTGACTTGTACTTAATGCAAATTCATATTCATAATAACTAAACTACTTTTAAAAATTTTTTATTTACCTAAAAAAATAAACCGATCAATATCCGAAGAAGCCAAAATGTCCATTCAATTCACAGTAGACCAATTGTAATAAATTTGTAAACGGTTGTTTTTCTACATTATTATTAATGCAAACAAATGTGTAATTTAGTTAAAATTATTTGTGGTTTAAAGAGCCCTTAGTTTATCGCATTTTCGATATATTTTATTATTATAAGCGCTGCAGAGTTTGTTAGAATATTTTATGACTCATAAACATTGTTTATTCATACATGATAAAAAATAATAATAATATCATAACCGACGGAAATATTATTTCTACATTAAAAATAAAGATTGAACATTTTATCACTTATACGCAAGAATAAATAGACGGTATTATATTTTTATTGACTTTATGAGATTGATATTGTGTACATACTTTTCTGTAATATAGGTCACAGGCTTAAGGGTTGAATCTGTATTTATTGTTCTTTGCACTGTTGTTTATTTAATACATATTGTTTTACTTAAGTTTCAATAATATTTAATAATACCTATACCATCATAATACGAGGAGACCTTCAAATTTATCGGGAATTTTACTCTACAACTTTGGTAAAATTCCATTAGTCAAAATTTTGACATTTTCACAGGGCTTCTGTTATCGTTTGATTCTCGGAATTGCTTAAATGCTGTCGCTCATTGTTTAACAATAAATCCCAGCGAATCATTGGCAATCCTTTTTGGTAAAAAGACGAAGTATTAAGCGTTAATCTCACAAATAATGATCAACAATACAATTGTACCTATTGAAACTTCAAGCGAAAAATTTGAGAATTATTATAGACAATTCAATAAGGTTTCAGAAAGCATATTTTGCTCTTCGACTGTTCTATCCCCATCGGTCATCATCATTAGAAAGGTTATCTTTAATGTTTCTACAAAATCTAGGAAGACAACAAAATTTTAATGCATCGTAAAAAATCATCCAAAGAAAACCTTCACGAGTAATATCCATGCTTTTCCAAACTTCTTGTTTTAAAACTCTCAACAAACTACCGAATCGATTTGTAAGCTATCACGCATTTAGTAGTCGCTTGTAAAAAATAAAACTTGTATATAAAAATTGTTAGATTTGCTTATATCGATTTTTGTTTAAACTTTTATATGACTTTTTGTATTTTCAATCAGTTTCTAAAAAGTTTGAAACATTAGTTTAGCATAGCATTTGCATTGATTTATGATAGTTTAAATAATATATTTCACATGTTAAAATAGAAAAGTAAATCGGTATTGGAGGTCGCACGAAACAAAATTTTACCATATACGTGATTTGAGTGTATTTTCGTAAAGTATTATTTTTTAGAACATCGGTTCTAACTGCTTGCTATATGGTAATTTGCAAATGAGGAAAAAATTGGACACACGCGTTCTTATTGATTTGTTTACATGCGTTTTGTTGCTTTAGTCATGGCGGAAAACATATTTTAGGTGATGATAATGACAACATTTGCTAGTTTCTTGATATTTTTTGCGACGATAATTTACTATCATTAAAATTAATAGCGTCTAATAATGTCTAGCATAGCAAGAAGGAGAAACATGAAATGTTAATAAAAAACTTTATTTCATTAATATTTCGCGTTTTCCCGTACCGTTTTTGAGGCTCAAAAATCCAAATTATTAAACAGTGCCTATTAAAGGTTCATAATGATTGCCAGTTAAGAGTTTGTTAAGTATATGTATTGCTGTTTTCTTTTCCTAATTTATTCCTGCAGAAATAAAAGTGGAGAAACACGTAGGAGCGTTTCAAGAATCTGTAATTTTTCCTGCTAAAGCTTGTGCGGCATGTGAGTCGTCCTAGTCGTAAAATGTCAGATTCTTGAAAAAAAAAATATCTCTGCTCATATCAAACAAAGGATAAGCAACATTTCTTCCAAGACTGACATACCTAAGAAACCTCCGCAAGAAAATGTAAATGAGAGATTGTTGAAAAATCATTATCTGGGATCCTATCGGTTTCAAGATTTTTCCTAAGATAATAATTAAAGAAAAGGAACATTTCTTCGGAGGCTACAGAAGAACCTGTAATACCTTTCAAGGATCATGACTCGTCCTAGTCCAAGCCGATGGTGTTAAACTTCCGGAGTTATTTAATAATAATAAATCGTCTTTATTTGGAAGAAATCTACAAACAATGCGAAGTTTAGCAATATGCTACTCCAAGCACTTAACCTAATTTGCAAATTACACAGACATGACAATTCCACACTACTTAGGTACTTTAATTTAATAATAACAATATGCTGCAAAGGAGAAAAAAAAATATAAATTAGCATTATTATGATGATAAAAGAGAAAGTATATAAATATGATAAAAATCATCATGATTAACATTAATAATATATAAATACATATAGCCAATCTTAGGATATAAGACAAAACAGACACATAAATGAAATATTAAATATTATTTAATAGCCTGAAAGGCTACTGACGTTTGCTCAACAACATATTTCTTATTTTTATTCTGAATGAGTTTAAACTGGATTGTACGTGTTGGGAAATACAAGAGTTATACAACTTTACCGCGTTATAAGTAAAACATTTTCTAAACATGGTTGTTCTATGCCTAGGTATATGTAGCAGATTTCTTGATCTTACATTAACGCTGTGAATGGATGAACGCGGGCTCAGCTTATCAAACAGTACTTTCGGTATTTTTGTTTTAATAATTTTAAATAATAAAGAGCAAAAACTGAGTTCCCGTCTCGCAGACATCTTTAGCCAATTAAGTTCTTTAATCTTATGTGATATGTGATCATATTTTCTCAAGCAAAAAACAAACCGGCAGCAGAAGTTCTGTACCCTCTGTATTCTGGCTTGATTTTGTTTATCGAGGTAAGGTCCGTAAACAATGATCGCACCTCGTACATAAGAGAACTTTAATAAAGATGAACAACTTTTACTTAATAAACATCGATATTCAAAGAGAATGTATACAAGAAAAATATTTCTATTTAAACGTTATAAACTTCATAAAATATGTTGGTATTTTGAGTGGTCTTTTTGGCTTGGAGTTTTGTACTACCTCCGACCCTCGTTATCCTCCCCATTAATCCGCCCATCATTTGGTTGATGCTATTCGAAAAGTCACAGGATTAATATTGATTAGAAACCTCTGCGAAATTAAATGAGCTTTGTGTTGGTGTTATTATTATTATTATGCAGACTGGGATAATCAAAAAGATGAGAGGAAATAAGTAAAACATTTTAATTAGATTCTAAAATTACTGTAGGTAGTCTAGCGTATTTATTTAGAGTATTTAACTAAAGAATTTGCTTGTTTTTACTCTAAAATGAATAGCGAATAGGCTAAAACTACATATCATCTCTCTTTTATTGCTATTCTCATTCAAGTTTACTTGTTTCTATTTATATCTACACATTCTCAGTGCCAGCGGTGTTGTTTTATAAATTAAGGGGGACACGTGTTACAAATAAAGGCCCATCGATCCAACAAACTATTTTGTTCATAGCCAGCCAGACACTATTTAGGTCTATTGCTCTTTTGCTAACTGAAATTTTAACATATATATGCGTCTCAGAAATATCACACATATTACAAGTGAAAAACCATGAAGATATATATTATATACGAGGCATGTTTTTTAAGTAAGTACCGTTTTGGAATTAAAAAAAGACGTGCAAAGATATCGCAATAATTTTATTTTTACATGAAAGCCTGTAATCTACTTTTCTACATAATTTCCGTGAATATTGAGGCACTTGTCATAACGTGGCACCAGTTTTTGAATACCCTCCTCATAACATTCTGCCACCTGACTTGTTAACCATTGTATCACAAATGTTTTGACTTCGTTATCACAAAACCCAACGTTTAGGCAGTGCATTGACTTTCCTTGAGCGGTACCACAATGAAGGTGAAGATTTTTTAGACCAAATTGTTACTGGTGACGAAACATGGGTGGCCTACGTCACACCAGAATCGAAACAACAATCCATGGAATGGCGACATTCATCATCAACCAAAAGAGTGAAGTTTAAGCAAACAATTTCTGCCCGGAAAATCATGTGCACAGTTTTTTGGGGCAGAAAAGGAGTATTGCTAGTGGAGTTTCTGCATTTGTGATACAGTCAGGCGGCAGAATTTTATGAGGAGGGTATTTAAAAACTGGTGCCACGTTATGACAAGTGCCTCAATATTCACGGAAATTATGTAAGAAAGTAGATTAAGGTACATGCTTTCATGTAATTAAGTGTATTAAGGAAAACCATAGGTACGTCGTGGTCGCAGCAACAGGATAATATCAACTACCTTGTGCTTAAGGATAATAGATGATGACCCTAGTTCTACAATATAATCACCTCTTTAAAATCAATATCCTAGAACATTAAATTACCATTAATAATCGATAAAGCAAATAATATAATCCAAACTATAATTGTGTAAAGCATTGAAGGTAGATATGAAGGGTTGGGCTATTATTTTTTTTATTCAATAACTACTCCTCTATAGTTATGCACTATTTTTTGAAAAACTCAAAAAATGTAGCTTGTGAAATCATATGTCGCGAATTCCCTTAAACCCCAGTCACTGTCTTCTCTAAGTTGCGTAATTATTTTCCCTTTTTCTCTAAAAACAATATTTTTTCAAAAAACTGCTTTATTTTTTTATCATATCCAAATGAACGTTTATTCCTGTTTAGCAACGGCGATTTTGGGAATAAAATTGGAGTGTTTATTAAATCTGATGGATTAAAGAAGCTTATATTGTTCAATGATAATGGCATTTTAACAAAAATCTCATGAACGTGAGCCCTGATGGTTGAACGCAATTTACAAAACGGAATACGGTCAAACTGCATCAAGCATTAATTAGTATTTTGGATTTTAACTCAGTGACTATGAATGAATAGATTTCAATAGAGTGTTGAAGTAGCTGCTTTGTAAATAACAGTAATACAAGTACATCTAGGTCAAGCATTATGTATGGATAGTAGGGCAACGATAATTAAATCAAATAGGTATCTATCCATATATCTAATGTATTAAATAAGAAAAGAAACGCGGTTTTATTCGGATGATAGTAATAAATACCTACATATGTGCCATAAGTTTTGTCATTAATTTTCTAACATCATAATATGAATACCGGTTTGAAATTCCCTGATTCTTCCAGGTTATTACCTGTACAAAATATATTACATCTTACATTCTATTATAAAGTTTAGCTATTGAATTTATAACCTTTTCTAGAACTTCGAAATTAATTTTGCAGTGGAATACATTCATTCCCTGATGTGAATGGTAACATTATTCTTCTATGAGATCTGAAGAATTGAAATATGTATGTTCATAACTTATTTCAGACTGTTTTGTACGAATAAAGATATTCATTGCGAGATCTAAAAGGTGTGGAATAGAATTTTAGCAACTAATATCAAAACCGACTTGATATGAAGAAATGAAACAAATTGTAGATCGAATACGTTATAGAATTACAAAAATTCTTTCAACAAATTCATACCTGAAAAAAATAATTTCAATACCCGATTTAATTTTATTGAAAAGTTTTTATTTTCAGGTTGACCATTCTAATGTCAATTAATAATGACGTAAAATTTAAAGTTTCTGTACTTGAGAAGTTTCGCAATTTTACCAAAATTAAGCTTGTTAATAATAAATTATAAAAAAATATTAATCTAAGACAACCGATTAGATTTTATGTAAAACTACCTTTGGTTTTGGTTTATAAAATTTTTTAAGGCTCTATTCTCATAAAATCCTCAAAAGGTTAAAGAGTCATCGTTGTCACTTAAAAATGTCAGCGTAAAGATTTAAATAACACTATCGATTGCTCTGTTAGCATAGATTTTGATAGCCTAGAGGTACGCGTTCAGAGAAGGCCTAAAACCACTTCTCGATCATATTCTATGTTCAAACAATGAGTTTAGATTACAACTGTCGGAAGATTCGTAAAAGCCCTTCTTATTTTTAACAATTTAACGAAACCAAGTGACTTTCATATAGGATAATACTGTTTGAAATGCATTTACTTGAAATAAAAATGTTGATGGATAATCTATCGGTGAAAATATAAAACACGTCGTGATTTCTCTTTATGAGTTAGTAAAATGAAGGTATCAACAGTAACAAAAATGAAATTCCTTGAACTTGGATACCGTTTATTATTTTAGAATAAAATAAAACAGTGTTTGATTAAAAATAGACAAGTTCAAATTGATTAAAGAAATAAATTTCAATTTCAAATATTATTAAAAGTACGTCTGTTTATAAATTAGTTTATTCTACAAAAAGCAAAGTAATTTACTGGGTTTATGTACTAATTCTTCCGAACTTTGAAACAATTGCGGATTTCGGCTAACTACTGAGCAAAGGGTTTAGTTTAGAGTTGGTTTAGGAATTGGATTTAAAAGCTCCAATTTAAGGGTAAAACGGATAAAATTGTTCATTTTTCACTATGTTTTATAGTTTTCTTGTATGTTTTCAGTGTTGTTGTACCATTTCTGAGACTCGAACTGGTATATACATAGTTGCTTTTCGAGACATTCTTAAATTTATCTATAACTCACTGTTTTTTTTTATCGCGACCGAAATAGCGACCATAATATTTGGAAATTAACTAGTGAAATCGAAGACATAAAATTTAGAGTCCAGTAGCGAGAAGAGAGAAGATTTAAAAATGTTTATTTAATTTGAAAAAATAACAATGATTTGACTTTATATCCCCGTGTTATATGAAATGAAAGTACAAGTAAGTCTGCCATAAAATATAAAAAAAATTACTCTGGACAAGGTTTGTCGAATTCACGCCAATGGGAAACATTTGATAAAGATAATGGCAACAGAAACATCGAATTAAAAAATATGTAAAAATTAGAATAAAATTCTACAGCGATTTTACAAACCTTCAGTAAAATGATGATAGGTACACCGGTTTTAGAATGTCCGAACTTCACTTGGTACAGTACAATAAGGGCTTTAAAATAGGTTTGTGTGTCGTGCTATTTAAAATATAGGATTTCATTAATTTTATATCCAAGGAGGATTATATACTGGTTTTTATCGGTGTTAACTGGCCAGTGACATCGCTATGGCTACCTATCTTAGCACCTGATATTGGCATGAAAATGGGTATGACAATCATAGGGTTTCAATGGATTGTCATGTGGTTTACTGTTAGTCTGTGATAATAAAAACATTAGCGATAGTAACTTCAAACGCGCCAAAAAGGTATTTGTGTATATTATTTTGTTTAAATAATCTTATGTCTAGCAGTCATGATTTACGCGCACTGTATGTATTACTGAGTATGATGCAAAACACTGGCAAAGCACCAGCTACCAGGATGACGATTAACGAACGATATACCGGTCTCAAGTCAGGAGCTATAGATACATAGTTTTAGACCAGCGGTTGTATTTCTAAATTAAAAATTTAAAAAAACTCTACACATCATGTTATTAACAAGTCGCGACAGTCTGACCTACATAAAATACTTTAACCTGAAGATATAAACAAATGTATACCTAACTCTATGGTGATATAGTGTCTTTAGGTAAGTAAGTAGGTATGTTACTCACTTTTAGCCTTGGTCCAATATATTCGCGGCTGCGGTAGATTGGTCGCCCCGAGCCCGTGTGGTATCCACGCTGTCAATATATGTATTCAGAGGTGTCAAGTTAACATTGGTTTAGTCACGAAAAGTAATATTTATCAGCTTAGCAGCAGCTAGGCAGCTAGCTTTAACGCACCCGTACACTACAACACTCAACGCACACAACACTCTCTCTACACCTCCCTGCCTGCTGCTAGCTGTCTTTCTGTTTCTAATAATTCGACGTGGTGTGGCCGCCAGCTTGGGGCTCTGCGCCGTGCATCGTCGCTCACGGTTCGCCTTGGAATTTAAAAAACGCATTGGCGCACGCGGACTCCTATTATAGAGGGCCTACTTTTACACAAAATTACACAGCAGCGGCGCCAACAGCGTCAAAGAGGGCACACAGAATCAATAATCTAAAACCCAAATCATTTTTATATTTATCGTTACGTCATAATATTATTTGTGTCCATTCAGAATAAGACACAAATTCTTTGAGATATCTCGCATTTTCGCCCCTTTCGACTTCTGCGCATGTATGCGTGCAAAACATATTGTGCAGCCTCAGAAAATTAGTACCGTGTGATTTCAAAGATCATTTATACTTACGAAGTTTTCTTATAATATTCGAATGCAAAGATCAGAGTGGCTCCCATTAAAACAGATGGGGTACTAAATTTTAACGCAATATACATTTAAGTGGATTTGTTTTGGCTTTCTCCTCTGTTCAGCTTTGAATCCATCAGAATTCTTCTCGCACCAACTCTGGCGTAATTAACAATCTTCGCTCTCAATATCTTTTGAGCAATGGGTTGGCTTTCATTTTGCTTCTTTAGTCCAAATCAAAGTTCACGTTATACGAGTTTTTAACAACATAACCTTGTCCGAAATTTAAGAAGCAATATTTTCGTGCTTACATTTGCTGGTGATAATGTACATCAAGTATACTATAACATTTTAAGCCAAAATAATGAAGATTTTATCACTAAAGAATTTTCCTACGTTTTATGGCGATTTATTATAGGATTCCCAGTTATAGTGTGGGCGGTCGCTAGATCTAAATATTTCCCTTCCAACGGCTGTAAGGCAATGATTAAATCTTAATCGCGAGAGTTTTTATCACAGTAATCACCAGTTTTGAAAAATATTGGCAATGGATAATTTTTTCATCAACTTCACTTCACAAATTCTACGTAATCTTTACATATTTGAGATTTGGCAGGGAAAGTCGGTGCTCCAGTCACACTGTAACTTTCAACAAAGCTTCGGTTGTGCCATTCCGAACCGTAATTCGTCTGGAAATGATATGCCGTTAGCAACTGCTAAAGGGACTTTGACTTTGACTACAGCAGCATGAGGAACAAGTTGGAAACTTCTCGCAAAGTTTGAACTATGCTGAAATTGTTGGACATTTTTGTGTAGAACCCGATAAAATATACGGGTCTATCCAACAGTTAGTGCTCATGACTCCAATTCAAGGGTTAAAAGCATTTAGCATAATTATAGTGTCTATTAGCTCCTTTGTTTTAGAATTTGACATTATGCAAGAAAAAATAATCCGATTTTTATAATAGCCAGATTTTAAGACCCCTTTAAATGTTTTTATATTTTTAGCTAACCCAGTGACGTCGTAAACGTTTATTTTAGATACATTTTCTGTTATAAAAACACTAAAATGATTGGATTTAGGGGTTATTTTAATAGCCTGTTACATCATAACGAGCAGCCAATAGAAACGAAATAGTTTTACTCTAAAGAATGCTCGATTAGGGAAATTAACTATCGCTTCTATATAGATCTCTGCTAAATTAAGAATCTGGCATTTCAAAGAAAATAAGTCAGTTTTAAGAGCAATTCTCGATTTAATTAATTTTCATATATTTGTAATTGTTTTCATCCCATCTTGTTCTGAAAAAAATCAACAGAAGACGACTCAACTAAATTCGTAAAGGATCATTGGGACTTATAGACCATTATCAGATCTACCATATGTCAAAAACGAAGCATACAAAAAAGCAGCAGAGGATTAGAAACAAATTACTGATTTTTCCAAATTTTTTTTCTAAATACTGATCACCCTGTATTCAAGAATCCATATACTTGTGTGGCTCACCCTGGAAATAAAAATCACGCAAATTTTCGCGATAAACGTTCTGTGTCAGTTAATAAAAATAACAAAATCTGTGTATAAATTAAAATATCAAATTCTCTGGATTAAAAGGGTTAATATTTAAGTATTTTATGAATAGTATACCTGATTGCCCAGGGCCCAACCTCCACGCGCTTTGAATGATCCAGTTGGTGCTAGTACGGTCCAGGATATTCCAACAGCCAAGAAATACGTTGCGTCCTTTCCAAAATCAGGACCAGGGCCGACACCAACGTATCCATGCCAACCGACTGACGCCAGACAACGCCCTCTATGTTTGCACCGCTAAGTCAACCCCTGAAAACGCCTATTCTATAAGTTAAAGTAACGATCCAAGGCAGAGAGGGATCCAAAAATTACATGTATATTTAGGTCTACAAACAAATTAGAAATATGCTTAATCATTTATAGAGCTACTAAATGATTTTTCGTACAAGAATATTATATTTTTTCATTATAACATTCCAGTTTAGTACAGATTATGTCGACAGATAAGTTAAATAGCATTTTTATCCTTGAATAAGGCATTTGGGAGGTACAGTCAGATGCGAATTAAATAAGGTAATCTAATTCGTCATTGGACGAATTTCAGGCAAATAAATCAAATCATTGAACGTGTAGGATTAGCCAGATTCCTTTAAGGATTGAAGTCAAATCATGTCGCTTTTTGTCGTTAAATGTGGTTCAGCTTTGACAAACTTCAATCATCTGGTTCTCGAAAGAATTATAATTCGATTAACAACACATTTAATAAATATAACTAACTAAGTTTTGTTGTGTTCTATTAAATCGGACTTTAATCAAGGCCATATAACGAAAAAAGGCCACAACTAGGAATAAAGGGATCCGTCGGCCACGTTTGCTGTGTTGTGTGTTATGAGAGTCGCATACTCCTCCTGTTTTTCTGTATGAAACGAATAGATTTTTAGTTATTTGTCCAAAACCGATAATTTCACAACTTCTCTTCGTATATTAGGAAAGATATCGTGCACTAAAATTAACAATCAATTTAGGTGTGTTTGCTGGCTACTAAGTTAAATTGGATAGGTATTTAATATATTGCAAGGAAAATGAAAAACGCCTATACATCATCTAATAATTCTCAAAATAGTACAGGACTGTGTCTGCAAACCGAACAAAAATTGTTAGCAAGTTAGATATCAGTGATTAAAATTAATAAATGACGATCCAAAACATGATCAAATGATTAGTATAGAATCATAATTACTTACTTTAGCATTTTGAAGTTTAAGTTTTCCTTGAAATAGGAACAATAATATGGCATCATCAAATAAATACAGACCTGTAAGTTTATCTCACCAATGACAGTAGAAATTCTGTACAGTGTCGAATCATGGCTGTAGGACAATAGAACAAAGAGCACTTTAATCATCGAATACGCAGGACGTCTTGTTATGGTATGAATGTTATTCAATCTGTAGCCTCAACAAGATTCCGTTTATAAAATCGTTAGAAGATAACCAAGAAATCTGCAGTGCTACAAAATGAGTTGCAAGAATCCACGATTCCTATTATATCTGCAGAAGTCTACCTTCGACATTCGCTCAAATTAATCAAATACGTTTCGATCATTTTCAAAATTTCAGAAATAGAATTCATAATAACATGGAATTTTTCTTTGCAAAAACTTACTAATTGCATATCGATATGAAATGCTAAGACAATTATCCAACTTTAATAAAACGTTTAACATAATTATGCAGATATCCTTCAGATTAAATTTTATTCACAATTTTTAAATTCTTAACATGGCGAAAATTGTTTTATAAAAATGCAGCGATGCATGTAATTAAAATTCTGTTACATAATGTTTTCGAAGTTTCTTGTCAACTAATTTTTATTGAATGAAAAAACATTGAGAATCGTATTTAAACGTTTTTTTTTTTTTCAAAAATATCGACGTCCAAGACAACAATCAAGTAATACTTGAGGTTGAAGTTGCAGTTTTGAGAGTATAAAAATTTAATAAGGCTTTGAGGGAGACGGAATTATTTATTTATTTGATACAAGGTCAATGACGATCCTTTGATACGGCAAAGGTCGGCAACGCGACCCTGAATAGCAAACGAAAAGAGATAACAGAATTCCAAGTTTTCAGTTTTCTTTTTACTCCAGAAACCTGCTGAGAAGACAAAAATTAAAATATTTTTATGTGTAATAGATAAAACATTGAAAGAGTAAAAACAACTAGATTTAAAAAAAAATATCCTGACCTTTTGGAAGTTACTGTATACAAGGTCAGGCAACAGTATTTATTCCCACACAACTATTGATTTACTACTACGAATGTTACAAATTCGGACTTTATCTTGCATTAATTGTTTTCACAGCAGCAGCACCGTATTTATTTTTGTTATTTTAAGCCTTATTATTTAATACGATTTTTGTTAAATGTTGAAACGTGGATTTTGTTAATATTTGTTTAATTTATCTGTTTGAAATTGATTAATCACTCTGTATTACTAGAATATCGTACGTATTCTACTAATACAGAGTGTGTTATGCAAATTTAAATTACTATTTTTGTTCATACCAATAAAACAGTAGGCAAGAAAAATTACAAAATCCGGACATAATGTACCCATAAATCTCAAACACAAAAGCTGTTAATTCTGGGAACGAAGGAACTTCGATTCGGAGAGTGTCCGTATAATTCCGAAGATCATTTTTAACAATTCATTTACATAAAAACAAATGCAGAAAAAATTGAGAAATGCAAACAAGTTTTATTAGTAAATGAAGCAGAATGAACGATCAGTTATTTCTTATTAATTAAAATTCCGAAAAAAATGAGAAGGATGCCCCTAAGAATTTCTAAAGAAATACAAGAATCCTGGTACCTACTGGCTGTCCTCCAGGGGCTCTGAATAAAAATTAATTTTTGATAACTACCGTCCTATCGAATTATGAAAGTTTTAGGCTATGCGTATGAAAATCACGTCGTCATATTAACCACGCTTCCTTGTACTACACATAAACTACAACCGCTTGATGTGTGAGTTTATAGTCCATTTGGGAAATATTTCCAACATGCTATACCCCGTTAGCATGTAAAGTTTTTTGGCAAAGGTAAAACAATTTGAGGCGCACTTAAAAGCTACTATTTATTCTCCAATTCTAACAATCTCAGTGAGATTAGATTAGTGTCACATACGCCTATTGGTATATTTTGAGCCTTTAACGAACAGCTCAATAGTTGGCTGGATATTTACACATTAATTAAAGAGCTTTTACAATCACGTGGTTGGTAAACCTTTAATCACATAGTTTTTCGTTTTCTTTCTTGTTTTTGGTTTATTTATAAGTGTTTTAAGGTCGCTAATTTAGACAAAAGTTGCAGTTTCTGGCAGTCACTTGGATGGCTCGAGATTAGTCATAAATAAATTTGGGGTGAAATAGGGATCCTATACCTTATAATAGAATATCTGTTGACCTGGTAAACTATGATTATGAGTATTTTCTGTTGCCTAGCAAAGGTAATCTATAGTTGACTTTAGGATCTTGATGCGAATGAAAAAAACGAATATCAGGGGTTTAAAATAGTTTTATGCCATATAACTGATTGATCAGAAATGTAGATCAACGTGAACTTTTGGTTTCCATAGTTTTTTGCGTAAATTCAATGTTAGATTATGATTAACTTAAAAAGTTATTTAAGATCAAATCTAAAATAGTTTTTGAGAGTATTTTCAAATCAATATTTTGTATAATAATTTATGCTTGCGTCTACTGAGTGGTTTCACAGCTTCGTTTTGTAGAAATTCCATTAGAGGAAATATCCTGATCATATTAAATGAACTATTGTACCATTACGAACCTGAGAAACCATGACTGCACTTTCTGAATAATTTAAATGGTAATTTTAAGGATCAATAACGGTAACTTTTGTCTAAATTACCAATAATGGATGCTGATGAATTAAGCCACAAATAAAACGTCAATCAGTTAACCACATATTTGAGGAAAGATAATAACACTTTTAAACTATTTATTTATTTTCTTTCGGTAAACGTTCCATTTTTGACTATTTTTTAATTTAAAATACAATTATGTTCTTGAAATAAAATTTCACCACCTGAAAATTCTCTGTCAACCAAACATGGTTCGGAACATCAGGCTCCATCATCATCAATGGTTAGTAAAATTTACAGAAAGCTATTTCATCGTTGTTATGTTTGTTTTATGATGAGAAATACACTAATTCGTTAAATGTTAAACTAAACTATGTATTCTTATTTTTTTTTGTTGAAATTTGTTAATATATTAAAATTTTTCCGTCAGAAACTTTGACTATACCTACTCATTATTTGAGCCTTATTCTACCTTTTCTTTTTAAGAATCATTAAGAAAAATCGAAAGACTTTTTGATATTGTAATGGGTTCCATTATCTTTCAGCAATTGGTACAATAAGGCACAAATAATGAGTGTAGTCAAAGTTTCTGATGAAAAAAATTTAACAAAAAAAAAATTAAGAAAAGAAAACATTTTTTTCGCGTAATGAATTAGTGCATTTCTCCGAACAAAACATACATAACAACGATGAAATAATTTTTTGTAAATTTTACTAACCACTGATGATGGAGCCTGGTGTTCCGAAACATGTTTGGTTGGTTACTTCTTTAACATAAAATACAATTGTTTATCATTTCATGCAATCAGAAATTACACTGTTTCAGCGAATTGGTTTTCACTTTCTTTAAACAGTGAAATTCTCAGCATATAAAAATCATTTTGGATGTACCTATGATATTCGCAAATTAAAACTAAGCTTTTTTTAATTAAATTTGTTTTTATTTGAAATATTAGAGAAGTTAAGCTTAGGAATTTTGGATAATAGATAAAAAACGCATTTGGTGCTTAAATAAATTATTTTCGCTCAATAAATATGTTGTTAACGTATTTACCTCTTATTTGCAGCAACTCCAACTCTGTTTAGGTATATAAAACTACTATAATTAGAAGTAGGTAAGTTAAATATCCGTGACACACCCTGTATATGTTCTACACCTAAAATAAATCTAAAAGCGGCATGCAAAAATAGATTAAACCAAGAAAAAGGAAAGATGTATTTATTTAAAAATACCTATATCTAATAATTTTGTTTGGAATAAAATGTAGTTTACCTATCTCATGCAATAAATAAATTTAAATTTCGGCTTGTATAAGCAATAAAAACCTATCGATACCTAATATATCAAATACTTCTATTTTTGAAAATATAATTGTTGTTTAACTATATCTATAGCTATAGAAGAGTTACCATTAATGTACAGTTCCTAAATATTGATTTCAGAAGTAACACTTTTATAATCTAGCGCATAACATATTCGATCTAGGTATTTACTAATAAAATAACCAAAATTAGAATAACTATTAATGCCGATATCAAAAATGATTTGTACTTATTTATTTATGCTATCTACATACCTAGGTATAGCTATATCCTAATTCAATTAAGTACCTACATCTAATTAAAGCAACTACAGAAATAAAAGCTAATAATGTTGGTGCACTAATATTTAACTATAATTAAGTTGATTGTTTATTAATATAATACCTTGACAAATATTTTTCAGAGAGGTGTCATAGTCTACCTGCGAATCTATGCCTATGCCATTTAAAACAGAAAGTGAGTATTACGGAAAATACAATGATACTGATGATGTAACGACAGCATGGTTGTGCGGCGCTTGAACACAACTAACACTACTTTTGACTGTAGAAAACCAGGACCGTATTCCACCACACATTCAATATTCATACAAAATAATGAAGTATATTTACTCGTTTATTATTATTATGCTTTGAATATATTGGGTAATTGAATCGTTTATTTGAGAAAGGGGGTAAAAATCGGTTTCTAAATATTAACAATTAGAGGAACAAGCATATAATAAATGTAATGTGGCCAAAATATTACAAAAGAACCCTAGAAACATTACACAAAAGCAATTTTTCTATACCATGATTTAACCATGTTATAATAATAATAATAAACGTCCTTTACTTTTTTTTTTAATTGGACGAGTTTCAGTTCAATTTTAGTGTGCCGTTCAGCTAACCCAATTTCAATAACAAATACAATATAATATACCTAACAAATATAACAAAAAATATCTTCAATAACAAATAAACGCTAATCAATTCGTTCAGATAACAATAGAATATTAAACTGATGTGTAATAAAAAAGTCTCACAAAGAAAAAACACAGACAAAAAAAAAAACAATGAACGAGAATCTTATACCAAAAATCATTTGCCTAGGAACCTGCATGGGTAATTTTAATTATCTCGCTTATTGAATGTATTTTAAGTGTTCGCCCTTGTGTTATAAAGGGGTTTTTTAAATTGAACCTTTTTGTTTATTTTTATTTATTGTCATTACATGTCATTACCAAAAAAGGTTTACACAAGTCATATTAAATACTAAAATATTACATAACACAACATAAAAACATAGAAATGTATATAACTTAATCAAAACAGAAAGTCAGTGCTGAGGAATTCATCAATTGAGTAAAAAGCCTGATCAATTAAGTAGTTTTTTAATCTATTTTTGAACATTGCAAGGCTCAGTGTTTTCAAACTATCTAAGCTTCCCAACATGAACACAACCTTATACAACTTGGCAATGGTAACCTCGACATGACCCGCCCAGGTTAGCTTTTGGTCCAAAGTGACACCCAAAAACTTTACCAGACCATCAGAAACAGCAACATCCGTCTCACGTAATGTAAATATTTTAGTAGCTGTTTTATTGGCATTCATACAGAGTTTGTTAGCTGCAAACCAGTCTGCAGCCCTCGACTGTGAATTAATCATACTTGAGACCAGAACATCACTCGACAGTTCAACATCGACAATAGTTGAATCATGGCAGATGTAGCGGTAAATCATTAATGAAAATCGAAAACAATAGGTTAGGTTTCTAACTTCTGATGGCAGTTCATTCATACATTTTGTAATAATTTACAGAGGACTCTAGATACAGCAGTCCAGGATCGATTTCTATAACTATAAAACTTTGAGTAATCACAACAATCCAAAACGAAATTTGAATCGAACATATGTAGGGAAATGAGCCTCTTAAACTTTGGAGCAATCTCCAGTGGTTTTCCCCTCTCTTCCTACTAGATGACAGGTCCCTAGAGCAGGATTTTATATGTAACGCCGAGGGGTACATATACATTCTTTATGGTCCACAAATTAACAAATTCTCTAAATTATTAGGAAAGGAAATAACCTGAATCTGGTCTGGATTCCTGGCAATTCCAGTTTTGACAGGACCTTAGACATGTGCGCACTAATGAACTGTCTAACAAGGTTTCATTTGTTCTTAAAAGGCACAATTTGAAACTTTCAACATAGTTTGAAAATAAAATATTCCCTCCCTTCCTACGAATGCGAGAAGACAGGTCTCTGATAGGGGCAAGAGGACAGGACTGAAACTGGCAAAAGAGGGCGCGATTTAATACTTGGTTTGATGCATTCTTTAACCCATTGAAATCACAAACCAAACTGCTGTTGGACATGTTGTGTGTTTGGAAAAAAAAATAAACTGTGGAATATGCGCTGCGTTCCCATTCAGCTGTAGCTAGAGTTAGACTTCAGATATTTGGTGAAGTAATTCTGTCACCAGCGAGTATGAAAGAAACACCTAAGTTACGCCCGCTTACAATTTGCATAGGTGATCGTTTGGGGATTTGTGCAAATCTATATATGGTTGTATTTCGAGAGAGGACTCCACTAATCAAATGTCGGTCTATATCCAAAGTCTCCGTGCGTTCCTTTTACAAAAACAGAGTGAGAGACTTGTGTGAGTAACTCCAGTAAAACATTTCTAAAAGTAAGTAATAATAATACAGCTGTATTATAAATATCAACCCTTTTTAATCACGGACGTTTCGTGCTAAGATTTTGCACATCTTCAGCTTTTTTGTTGAACAATATATTACTATTATGTCTACCAAAACAAAAGTTTTCTTACTTCATTGAAAAACCGCATGAAATAAAAATGTTAATTAAGGAAACTTTTGTTTTGATAGCCATAATAATAGTTTCACAAAAAAAAACTGAAGGTGCGTTTTGAATAAAATGAGAATTGTCACCAAGCAAATCAAACAGCGCCAGTCTTTGCAATAAATTCTAAATGTTCTGTTGTGAATTTCGTGGCTAAGAACGCCATGCAATGGAGCATAAATCTCGGGAAAGGATAGGATTTATTACAAAGTTATTGTTTTCCTCTATGCATTAAACACGTATTTTTATTAACAAAGTGTTATTAAATTTACGGTTAAAATCTAGGAAACGAATAAAGATACCCAGTAACAATATAAAAAGATTCATATAATAAAATATTATGTTCATCGATTTGGTGGTTACAAAACGTATTAAATTTTCAACTTCTTATTTATGTTCGCTCCAGCAGTTGAAACTACCTAATATTTTATTTTTATAATCGTAGTTTATTTTAATAAACTATTAAATAAAATATTTACATCTATAAATTTTGCATTTATGGTGAAAAATAAAAATTAATGATGTGATAAAAAACTAAATTTTCGATTAACTATTTTCATACATAACATTCTTACTAAATAATCAAAATGTTAACAGAATATACATTTAACTTGACTGATTCTTCTTTTATAAACATAAGAATATTTTAAAAAATTGCTTTATATAAATAATTTTAAACATAGAAGGAAAGCGACTCGTAGAATAAAAGTGTACTACCTAATTGACTTTGATGATCTGATACTCAATTCACAAAAAAGTTAATACAAAATATTTATGTACCTACCTATCCTTGTTGTATCAACTAAAACTCATTATTATCTAGTCCGCCTCCAAAACTCAGATATATGCTGAAAAGCGTTCCTGGCCTCTTATAAATAAAAAAAAAGAAATGTTAAGAGGCTTAAAATTCAGAAATATGCAACTGCAGGTTTTTCCTATTTTTTTTTTCGTCAATTCAATATAAATGATTAAGAAGCAATAGTTTGTAACCTTTTCCTATATGATACTTAAATATGAAGAAAAGTTTGTTGTCCTTTAAAATTCATTTATGTTAATTAGCTATTAGAGGAATGTGTGGCTTTGGACATCATACTTTCTACTTTATTTGCAGTTTCTCTAACAACATCCGACAATTCTGGTAACTCTGGTAAATCTAACGTTATATGAGCAGATAATCTTTTATACACAGAACTAGAATCAGCTCGTTTTCTTCTTGATTCCTCATACTTTAGCTGTTGTTTTAGGAATATTGCGTTTTTTAGACATTCCTGAATGCTATTAAAGCTTTCTTCAGCATTTTTTATAGACTTTAATGCACTAAAATATATAATTTAATTATAACTATTTCGAAAATATGCATGTAAATACGAAAGTACCTCACTGCATAATCAATATCATAGCATCTGCCTTGTAACTCTCCATGTAGCTTATTAATTTCAGTCCTTCTATCTACCATGGGATTTAGGGCTTTTCTAACATGCTCTTGTAATCTATAGAATGCCAGGGATGGTTCATTAGCAACTATATGCATATTTTCTGAAATTCTTTCAGTGGCTGCAACATTATTTGTACATTGTATAGGTGTTAATGTTATAGGCACTGTAAAATACCTTTTCGAACTTTTAATTCCAAATCAGAATCTGAGCTAAAGGACATGTTTATGTAAAAGGTATTTGGCTATTTATAAATATGTAAAATCAAGTAGATTTAGCAAAGATTTGGATTAAATGTAAACAACAACAATGTTTGTAGTTACATTTTACATTTCGATTTCTAGTTACTAACTAAATTAGAGAGCAATATTTTGTATATATCGATATAACTAAAAATATATCGATATATTTGCATTCGCCATAAATACACGCAGTTTTTAAAACGATTTTTAGTTTAAAATGTAATAACTGACTGAGTTTGAGCAAAGATTAATTTAATCTTTGGTTAGAGGGATAAACGTCTTATGCGATGTATGTTGAGGCAAACAACAACGTATGTTGTGTTGCATAACTTGTGTGTGTGAGGTTAAGTTATAAGTTTTTTTACAACTACTCCATAGATTTTATTTGATGGTTCGGGATTAGATGAATTTATTCTTGAAAAGCTGCACTATTGTAATTTAAAATGCATACATTACAATTTTACTACCTCTAACAACACCGGAATAACAATTCACGATCAAGAATTTGTGTGCTTAACAAAGCGATCTGCGATCGTTCGCCCCCTCCACGGTTGTTATTGTCAATGCCAACTGGCCAACTGTCAACTGTGTTGTGTATATTGTATAACCTCAAAATGTTTCTGATTGTGATCTAATTAAAAAATGTTTCTGATTGTGATCTAATTAAAAATTATATTTAGTTAAATTAAAAACGTTAACCATTATTAAATAATAAATTTGCCTCTAAAATGATTATAAGAGCATTATTATTAGTTTCAATACAGTTATTTCAATTAGTATATTCCGATGACGTATTGGGCTGTGGAGGATACATTAAGAGTCATGTTCCAATTGATTTCTCAAAAATTGAAGTAAAATTGTAAGTATTTTAATTAATAAACTTCTCGGCGCTAAATCCTATAATTTTAGAGTCACCAAACAAGGTATTATCAAAGATAAAACAAACTGTGCTCCCAATGGTTACTATTTTCTGCCACTATATGACAAAGGTGAACTAATATTGGAGGTATGAGCGATTTTGTTTATGAATTTGAACGATTTTATATAGATAAACACGTTTACAGCTTTCTCCGCCTGCAGGATGGAGCTTTACACCTGAACAAGTTCTTTTAAACATAGATGGAACTGACGAGTGCAGTAAAGGAAAAGATATAAACTTCGTCTTTAAAGGATTTGGTATTACTGGCAAAGTTTACAGTTTAGGTTCAGACGATAAAGGTCCAAAAGGTGTTATTGTCAATTTAAATTCAAACGAAGGAACTCGCACCACATACAGTGATGAAAATGGAGACTTTTTCTTTACTCCAGTATTTCCAGGATTATACACAATTAATATAGCGCATCCAAAGTACGTGTTGAATATTCGCACCTTTCTAAACAATCAACTAAACATGTAATACTTATATTAACTTTAGATGGAGAATTTTCAAGAAATCAATCGAAATTAAAGTGAATGAAGGCAATGCAGATTTACCTGCTAAAAGTTTGATTGTTGAAGGATATGATGTCGAAGGAAAAATTGTTTCAAGCGAAGGTCAACCTATTAGAGACACTACTATCGCCTTATATCAACGCAGTCAGGTAAGAGAAATTTAGTCGTTAATATAATTTGTGTTTAAAATATATTGTTTTAGAACCCAAATATTGCTGTTATTGACGGTTGCGATAAAAACAAACCTACAGATCTCAAATTTTCTGATTCATTTATTTGTCATGTAAAATCGGATTTGCATGGAGAATTTCTGTTTCCAATTTTACCGAATGGTAAATATTTTCTGATACCCTATTTTAAGGGTAATAATATTTTTTATGAACCGGAGAAGATCGAATTTACTGTCAACCACGACAGTCTTACAACTGAGGAATCTTTTGTGGTAAGTACATTCAACTTTTTTTGTAAATCTAATTATTAGTATTTTCGTATTGTTTTTTAGATTGTTGGATATAGTCTTTCTGGAAAAGTACTTAAAGACACTAATAATGCTCTAGGAAATGTAAAAATATATTTAAACAATAAATATATCACCACTACTGACTCCAAAGGAAGTTACAAACTTGAAAAACTCAAAGTTGGCAGCTATAGGATTAAAGCAGAAGCTGGTAACTTCAAAACATAATTAGCAGTATGAATAAATACGTTTACGGCTAATTTTCTTTTAGACGATTTCCTTTTCAATGAAATTCCAGTGGAAATAAATACTGATTCGCAAAAGCTGCCAGAAATATTCCCCTCAGCATTTAAAGTTTGTGGAAAAATCACTTCCGATAAGCCACAACAAATTACTTTGAATCAAGTTGGGTCTACAAGATTTATTCATTTGACTAGTGATGATTCGGGCAAATTTTCCCAGTATCTTACACCAGGAAAATATGAAGTTCAAGTTATTGTAGATAAATCGGATAAGGATAAAGGAATACAGTAAGTACGTGGGAAATATTTTTTATCCTAAAATTTTACTTTGTTTTTGTATTTTAGATTTTTTCCTTTAAAACATACAATTGAGGTTACGTCGGATATCATAACAGATATTTCGTTTTCACAATTAAAAGCAAATATCGCTGGTTCTGTATTATGTATTCGCAAGGAAGACTGTGCGGGCTTAATTATTGTTCTTCAAATTGGTTCAGACAGAATTACTGTTCCAGTTGATGGTAAGAATGTTTTATTGTGAAAAAATTATAAAACTTAGAACTTTCATAAACACTTCTTCTTCTTCTTTTTGCGGGTGTCATTACTTTTAATATCCTAAATATACAAGGCGATGAAAAAAAACCACTAACTACATCACATTTTTATTTGCCCAAATTGAAGGTACGAAGTATAGTTTATCAGACATGCAGCCAGGCATCTACCAAGTCTCGCTGGATTCGAATGGACTTTGCTGGAAAAGTGAACAGCAAACCGTAAACGTGAATGCTGCAAATGTTGAAATTCCCCCATTTGTTCATACTGGATATTCTGCAGAAATTTTGTCGTCCCATGAGACTAAGGTTAGCATTAATTTAACCTAACAGGTTACAGATTTCTCATCAATTTTGATTGTTTTTAGGTGGCCTATGTCGCCCCAGGGAAATCAAAAGAATCAACTCTCCAATTAACTCAAGGAAGTACTCGCGTATGTCTTGAAGCTTCCGGTGAATATAACTTTTCGTTCATCGGATGTCACAAATATGAATCACCGAATATAAAATACAATACTAATTCAGATAATAATCAAATCATTATAAATGCTTTGGCACATCAGCATAAAATATCAATTGAGAATAAAGCTAATAAAGATGTTAATATCGAAATAGACATAGATGGTGATAAGTCTCAATATTCAATTAGTGGTTCTACTGGAAAATATGAAATTAATATTTTATTAAAACCTGGATCAATCGCCAAACTAACACCTGTATCCGATATTCTATATTACATACCACACTCAATTGAAATTAAAGGCAGTAATGATTGCCAAGATTTAGGAGTAAAATTCCAAGCAATTTTAGGAAAAGTATTTAAAGGAAAAGTAGTTCCTGCCCAGTCGGGAGTTAAAATTACAGTAACAGGTCCTGGCGACGAGGAACTAACTACTGAAACTGACGCAAATGGTGAGTACAGATTCCCGCCATTGGATAATAGGAAAGAATATAAAATACATGCAGAGAAAGAAAGCTACATCCTAACTGGGCCAGATTCAAACGGTGACTTCAAAGCGCATAAGCTGGCTGAAGTTGTTGTTAAAGTTATTGACGGGGCTGACCAATCCCTACTTTCTGTAAGTTGTTGTTTAGAACATTTCCTCTTTTTTTTTTCTAACATTTATTGGTATTTTCAGTCAGTTCTATTGTCGCTTTCTGGAGGTGAAGGTTATCGTAAAAATATGCAAACGGACGTTGATGGTAAGATAGCTTTTCATTCTCTAAGTCCAGGAGATTACTTTTTGCGTCCAATGATGAAGGAATATCAGTTTGAACCAAACTCGTTGGTTATTTCGGTCAAGGAAGGCGAAACAGTTAATGTTCAGCTTATGTAAGTTTGATGATCATAATTTTATTACAGTTTGTCCATTACTCCCAAATGATTCAAGAGTAGTACCATAATTGACAGAATACGTAATGATAAGGTGACTAATTAACCGCATGCCACTTTGGACTGAAAATGTCAACAATCAGATTCCTTAAGGTCTTCTGCACTAATTTTAAAATCATTGATAAATATATTGAACAACAATGGACCAAGGGGCGACCGTAGAAATTACTTTAAAAATTATTTACTCATACGATCTGCTTCAAATCACCGGGAACCGGAAAACCGCTAAATCTAAGCTGGCCGATCAAACACATGCTTTACCATGCCCATGTCTCCATAAATGTAATTCAAATTTCTCTGAAACAAGTTAAAAAAGAGTTTTGTTCCAGTGGCAAACGTGTAGCATACAGCGCATTTGGTAAAGTCACGTCTCTAAATGGTGACCCTGTGGAAAATATGATCGTGGTGGCTAATGGGATAGAAAACTGTACTCAATATTCTGAACAAACTACAACAGATGCGACTGGTAATTTTAGAATACGCGGCTTGAAACCATTCTGTTCATTTGAAGTTTCCACACTTTTGAACTCTGAAAATGGTGTCGTAATTGAGCGGACTTCTCCACCAAGAATTACTATCCAGGTATTGTTTAGTTGACCTTCAGTTGTATAGGAACAGAAAGAAACCTTAAAACTGGGTTGTACTTTAAAAGAATTAATTGAACAGTTCAACCTTGTGCAACTGTTGTAAATTTTTAACAATTAAACAGAATATTTGAATTTGTTCCGATATTTGTTGTTTAACATATAATTTATTATTTACAGGCAGTTTACAAAGACGAAAAGGACTTGAAAATAGTCGCCTTTCACCCGATACGAGTCCTAGATGTATTGGTGAAAGTATATGCGAAAAACGTTGAACATTACAGATCACTAAAGCTAAAACTTTATCGCGAAACTAAAGACGCTCCAAGTCTCATCTTCACTGGATGGGTGGAGAATTCCGGTAAAATCGAGAAGCATCGAAACAACGGCGTTATCATGCACTTGCCTTCACTGCCTCTTGACCAAAATACTTATTCCGTTCACTTACAAACTGTCCAAAATATTAAAAGTGTTCAAGAAGTGAAATATTTCACTGCAAATTCTTCATTTAAATTCGTTGAAATGGAATTTGTAGTTAAAAACACTGTTAGTGAACAACCGATTAAACAAACTTCAATTTGGACAGTGGTGTTTATATTTGTAATTCTGATATCCATTTATAACATTCAGATAATTGTTGAAGCTTTGAGAGTTCATTTCAACTTCAATCTCGGAATATTGGGGAATTTCATTCAGACTCAGAGTCCTGCTAAAACTAATAATGCTTATTATGACGATATTGATCAAATCGTGCAGGATATAAATAATGTCAGAAAACACAAACATAAAAAGAACAGTTAAATCTATTCCATAATGGATTACTTCCGAAAATAAATCTATTGTTTTGTTGTAAATTATTTTGATATTTATAATTTAACTAAATTGTAGTTCCACTGTAGCATTTTGCAATAAAATTGAATACAAACTATGTTTGCTTTTTACTATAAATCACAATTTAAAAGCACTGACGGGCTCCATGTTAACCGTGGAAGAACTTGTGCTACTGGTATGGAGCGCAGGTGTTAATTCGATTCGTAGTTAGCGTTTTCCAATAGTGAATTTTATGTCGTGTTAACGTAGAAACTTTCTCAAACCCAAACTGTAGGGAGCACCTTATTGTAATGTAAACAGACAAAAATTTGGCGAACAAATAGCAATCCTGGGGTACACTGATGCAGAAGTACAGTACAGAGAGAAAAGACTAAAGTACAAAGCGAGGGATTAACAAAACTATTGTAAATTAAATAAAACTCATAAATATAGTAATTAATACATTTACTATTTCTTTACTCTGATATATAATTTTGTTTATTTTTAAATAAAATATAATAGTACAAATACTACTTAGAAGTAGTCATATATGTAGTATATACAATATGCATGAAGAAAGACGTGCATTAATAATTAAATTTGTTTTTATACTAAACCGCTAAGTGAACGAGATCATTGACTAATATAAAATGCTAAAAACACCTTTAACAATTTTACAACACCAATTAAAAGGCATTTACGATTATTACAACAAATAATCAAGGCATTAAAATTGCGAATTGTTCTCATTAAAAAATTGATAATAATTATAACGAACTATTTCTTTAATAAAATTAATCTAAATATAATATACAAAACTATACGTATGCTAAAACAATTAATTAACCTAACAAAAAATGGCTATTAAGTTCAATGATAAAAAATTAAGTCACGACAAAATTAATTAAAAGGGTTATTTTAATTCACGTATTGCACTAATGTCATTAGGTACAGGGTAATTCACCACTAAAGTTTCCAATAAAATATCACACCAGTTCACTGATGATTAAAATAATACCCTGTATATTCAACAATTACTATAATATTTCTAATAATAAAAACGAAATTCTGTTCTAATAAACTCAATAAACTATATAGGAAAAATTAAAAACTTTGTAAAGCCTTATATTGCAAAATTTTATCAATTTTTTTTATCTTGTACACAAAATGGATTCAAATTTTAAATAAAATAAGCACCAAAATCATAGAGAATAAATTATTTCAACTAACAGTCACCGACGTAACATTGCTAGATTTCTAATAAGTATATTCCTATCAATTTAAACGTGTAATACAAAAAATCTGCCTTTACCTTGAATTACCAACTCCTCAATATATCCATGTAGTGAATTAAAAAGCCAACTGCTATAAAAACGCCTATTGATGCAGCTTCAGGGCTATTCAATCTAAATGTAACACATCATTAAAATAATTTCATTATTGCAGAAATTTATCTTCTAGTCTGATTCAAATGAAAATGTATTCTTGTTATAGCATCTACACAACTAAACAACGTTACAGTTTGTGAATATTTTTCATATCCCCTCACACAAGAAAAAATTCTGTAATAACTACATTATTTTATTTAATATTTAAACACTACTTTGTGTTTGGTGAACCAGGGACAAAGATACCAAAAAGTAGACTAGCGCTGAAGAAGTCTATATAAATAGGAGAAACGTTGGCTTTTTTAACTGGAAATATAAATCACTAATCCTACACCGTTATGTTGTTTTTTACGAATAACCAGAGGGCTCGATGCCTAAAGAAACCCGAACACAATTGAGGTCCAAAAACCAAGAGAAGCCAAATCCAGCATAAAGACAAGACAGCCGGAAAATACGATAATTTTAGTTTAGACAAAACTCAATCTATTTATTTTTTTTATGCTACAGGGCAGAGAGTTAATTTTTGTAAAAGACAATTTGATTTTTTTTTAAACGCTGCAAGCTAAATTCCGTGAAAAAATATCAATAAAAACTGCGGACGAAATTCTGCCAAATAAGATTGTAAGGATCTACTTGAATCAGAGAAAACTTAAAAAATAAAAAAGTATGATTGTTATAGGAAATTTTTTAAACAGAATAATTAGCAGGTAGGTATTAATTTTATGTACGATATTTACATTAAAAAGAAACACATTAACATTATCAAACACGTTGGACAATATAAATATAAAGTACTTTGATCTAGTATTTATTCGTTTAAGAGGCTTTCTTACTAAAACAAATAAATATTATGAAGAATTTAGAATATACCTGAAACCTTCTAATTGTGAGATATACGGGATGAATTTAATAAAGTCTTAACCTCTAGAAGTAATATTTTCCGCCCAAACAAATTTGAATACAGATTTTTTGAATTACCGTACTATGCAACTAAATTTATAAATAATGCGCCTGAAAATTTAGACCTTTTCACAAAAACCAACCATTCGCCATTTGAGTTATCGACACACCACAAAAGTAATAATATGTACCGAATATTTGCATAATAATTTCTCATAAAATATATTAATAATAACAAACTAAAAATTAATTTAGATATATCAGGCACATTTTTGTTTATAATATATAATTATATTTTTTGTAATTTGTTTCATTAACAACATTTCTACTTTTGTTATTTATTTATAATAATAAACGTGTTTATTATATCTGAATACATCTAACTTAAGTTACAAGGGCCTAAACAACTTCTAGGCCTATTTGGAAGTGATATCATTTTCTAAACTAAAACTAATTCAATAATTTATATTTTTATCTTGTCGTTAACGATTAATTTCAGTGCTCTGCCTAATAAGGGGTAGGATTCTAAATTCTAATACGAAGAATCACAGAAAAACTTTACTTTAAAACTCTGCTTCTGCTGTTTTTACTTGACATTGCCTCAAATTAAAACTCCTTTGTCACAAAGATGGACGCCGAAACCTGTGCCTAATATTACCATTACTTAAGTAGTGGTAAAAGGAGAATATTTTGAAAAGCTATAAAAATATTTTTGATAAAATTAATTCGTTTGTTCTTTCTATTCTCAATACATAAATAGCAACCCTCGTACAAGGTCAATATATTCAGAATAGGTTACATTTTAATAATGTAGTCAGCACTTCCCTACGGGGATACCTGGCTCTGGGACACTCGCAAAGGTGTAATATTAATTAACATCTCTAAAATGTATACAAAATGAACAAAAGTAATGTAGAACAGGAATTTAATTAACAGTCAAGCAGGACACGTGGCGAACCCCGATCCAAAGGTTACGGTAAGACTATAGGCTCATTATATGCGTGTAGGCTGACCACTTACCGTAGTAATTTGTTTGTCTGTTGATTCTTCTGACTGTACAGTTCGCTTTCAAACTAGGATGTTTTGTGCGAGATTTTTTAAATATATAACTATCTAAATAAATAAATTCAAATATTATGAGCTTGTACTTTTTTATCTATAAAAAAGAACTTGAGCTCGGTCTTATATTATACATGTCACGGTTATTGAGACTCTCATCCAAACATAATTTTTTTTTACTAAATTCTCTTGTAGATTCCTAGTTTCAAAGCGTATTTATTACTCCTGTATAATTTGCACAGACAGAAAGGATTATCAGTCGGAATTTACTTCTACGTAACAAAACTCAGGGAAGACAGTTTTCCATTGCACAATACTAGCTAACTGCTCGAAACTCTAACAGAATCATTTTCCGAACTTAATTGTGGACTCATTAGTGGTTGGTTTGAATTGGCACTAGGCGTTAGAGCAGCATTTTGTGCCATATACTTTTGGCGAACTTCACGTATTTTTAGTTGCAAACTTGATTTTGTTGGAAATATATCTGCATGGTCCGCCTGAAACTTAGATGTTGCCTGTGACGTTGGAAACATTGTTTCTTGCTTAAATAGTTCCATAACCAATTGACGCCTCTGTTCTAAAGTTTTTCTATGGCCTTTGTCAGACTCACGTGCTGTTCCTGGAGTTCTCGGAGTTCGAGGAGTAGTTGTGTTACTTTCCTCAATTTCAATCAATTCTGCTATAAGAAAAAAATATTAATATCTTCAACAGTTACAAAAGCAACAATTAAACATACCTCTAGCGTTTTCAATAGAGAAGTCTGGTCCGAAAAATTGGTTTCCAACAACAGCTTTGGTAGAACTTGAAGATTTTGGTAATGACATGGGGGTTTGGGCGGTCATCTCAGATTCGTCTTCGGTCCGATGAGACGAAGCTGTTAATGGGGGCCGCTTCTTATTATAACCAAAGATACCAGGACTTGGCACAGACATCGTACTGGGTGATTGAACATCATGCGGTTTAAATTGTGGCAGCGATGAAAACTTTTTCTCAAAATCTACTGTCTCCAAAACTCTGAAATATAAAAATTGGTCATGTATTTTCTTTTAAGGTATGAAAACAATTTTCATACCTATCCATTTCATCACCGATGCTTCTCTTGAACAAACTCTTTTTCGTGGCAGGAGATGGCAAAGTAGTGTAATCCATATTATTGCTGTTAGGATTATCCTCAGCATGTGTGTCGTTTAATGAATGTGAGATTGTGTAATTATTTGCTGCCATAACGGCTTGTCGTATTTGTAGTGGTGCTTTTCCTAGTTGTGCTGGAGTAGGCGCCAATTTGAATTTATTTGATATTTCAATTTGATAATCTGATTGCGACTGCACTGCAGAATCTAAAGGAGACATGGGCTCTTCTTTTAAATCATCTTTAGACTCAGAATGTATACCTAAAATTATTATGAACAGTTTTACAGAAAACAATTAACTGAAACGGGACTAACTTCTCAAAAATGTCACGTTGTGCAACTATATTGACGTTGACCAGGCAGTTATGTTCAAAGTCATAATAACCTGATCTACAATTACGCGGTATTTGTAACAGAGTTAAAACCTAGTAAAGATAAGGTCTGGGATCATTGATTTGATCATAATTTACGTTGAATTAATAATACAGCAAAAAGAAAAAAATTAAAATGTTTGTACTTTACTATGAATTGGATCGCCCGACATCGACGAAACAATAATTTTTTTCGTAAGCAGTTTGGTAATCCAATACTCTCATTCAGATTTAACGCATGTAGACATTTTTCTTGAAGGATATATGAAGGCAAATCTCTACGTTAAAGATCCTCAAATTATAGAGGATACAAGAGATTAGGGTGAACATTTTGGGAACAGACTTCAGCTTCCGTTTACTCAATTCTTGAATCCTAAAATACTGGATAACATAATCTTCTTACCTAGAACATGATTCCTCTGTGGTTGATGTGGTATCGAAGAAACTTTGTTCTGAGCTTGGCTGACAATCACAGATTGTGTAACAGCTGGTTTGGAAACTAGATGTAGACTTTGTAGTGACAAACTTCTTCCTAAAGCGTCGGTAACAGGCACATGAAACGATTGTTGTGGCTGCATGTACAGGCATTGTACTGGGATGTCCGATGTCGGGGTTGAAGCCACTACTACGAACGGTTGGCTTCTCTCACCTTCATTAGACAAGCATAATTGACTTGGTTGTCCTCCAATCACCACTGTTAATGGTTGCGTCTGATAATTATGACTATTACCTTCGCTAATCAATATTTGATTCGATTTAATTTGTGGCTTCAATATGGTTAATGTTGAGTTAGTTTTGTTAGGTGTTGCTACAGGAGAATTTAGCCAGGAGGACTCACTTATTTTAACACTATTACTGGACCAGCCATCATGTGTTGCATCGTCAGATAATGGCTTTCCAACCTTTGGTGAAGCTGGCATTGTTTTAAATGCACCTCCTGTAGGTTGGAATCCAGTAATGCCTGAAGGATTGATAGGAGAATAATGAAAGCTTATAGCACTAGAACTAACTGTTGGTGCAGGACTATATTTAGCGGTATCCGTAGAAGACAATCTCGCTTTAATGGGCCTAGGTCTGCATGTGATGTCATTTGATGCTGACGTACAGTTGTTATTAAGAGGACTGAAATGCTGATCATGAGCTTTTTCCATCGACGCATCTAAGTCACTATGTGATTCTGAATCTGAATCAGTAACTTTTTCTTTACATTTCAAGTCTATTTCGTTTGCAGCAACACAATCCTCAACTATTACCATTTGGTCGTCATCAGACACATCACCAGCAGCCTCTGCATTTTGTTCCTGGTTCGAATTAGATTTTGGGTTTGACAATTCAGATAGTTGGTTCATCGTAGGAGAACTAACTCTTGGACTTGTCGGAATATCATTATCACCAATCGAATTAAGCTTGCCTCTTCCAGAACCCGTCGAAGATTTTCTACGATCTTTGTTACACCTGAAATCAAAACATTGTTGTTTACCTAATTATTCTAAATTTGAACAATAATATGAATCATACCACTTCCATTCAGGATGTGCTTTAAAATGCGCTTCCTTGACTTCAGACGCAAGTTCATGGTACTTTTTCTTCTGATTCGGTTCTAAAGCGTACCACCATTCTCCTAAAATCTTCGAAACAGTTCTGTTATCCTGATTTGGATGCTTTTGATGTACCATAGACCTATGGCGTTTAGAAAATATCATAAACGCATTCATCGGCCTTCTAATTCTCTCCTTGGCAGTCTATAATAAACCAATATATTTCAAATTATGATTTAAACAGCTAAAAACGCAAATACAAACCTTGGCGTCTCTACCAGGAGTCTGTAGAGAACCTAATGACTGTGTTCGTCTCTGTGCAATAAGCCGAACTTGGTCCGCAGCATTCTCGGTTGGTTCCGCTTCAAAAACTTCATCGTCCTCCTCATTAGTAACGGGCAAATGTTCATTATCAGCTTCCTCTTCCTGTTGTAATTCCTGAATAGGAATCGTTAAAGGTACGGGAGGTGCAGATAATGGAGGAGATAACTGATTTGGAGGTGGCGAAGAAGCAGTTATTATTGGCACTATCGAATGCCAAGGTATCACAAATGCTGAATGAGTGCTTTGGGTATTCGGGTTAACTTTATTTTGAGTTGGATACGATCTAGGTGAAGCTATAGGATGATGAACTGGCGATAACTGTGGTTGAATGTTTGTTATTCTCGGATTGGGATTGTGCTGAATTATGGATTCTTTGTGATTTAACGTTGGCGATTCTAAAATAGCAATCATATTTCTTTTACTGTAACATAAATAATAATTCAAGGTGATCGAAAAGTATGGGGTCTGGCCTATAAATATCCAATCTGCGTTCATAACTTTGCGACTAACATTAATCCCAGAGTGGACTTACTAACACACTTTGGATATTTATGAGGCCGACCTGGTCTTTAGGCACCAAGGAGAAAAATCAGTAGTAGGTTTTCTTGCGTTCCTAAATCAACATTTCGACCACAAAGAATAGGGTAATTAATAACCTTTTACCTGGTTCTGGTTTGACTATGACTGCATGGGCGTGTTGAATGGCAGTCGTAGGCACAACTCGTTTAACTACTGATTGTGGTGCTGCTGCTGGAAGAACTGGTACTAGTTGTGTCGGATTTACAATAACTGGTAACCCAGTACTGTTGTTCGTCGTTTGGATTAATCCCGATATGGAATGTGTATGTGTATTATTCATAGTAATATTATTAGTCATATTTGCGCGAACCGATGCGTTTTGGAGATGATCGCTTTGGATTACCTACAAATTAATAATTATTAGAGCTGTCCTCGCCGTTTGTGAAATTAAATTTACCTGACGCTGAAAAGCCTTTGGAAATTCTTTGTCGTCAAGTTCATTTTTAATTATAACGACGCTATCGTGGTTATGTTGAGGAACGATATACAATGCTCCTAAAAAAATAACCAAAATGTTACGAAAATATGGATATTATTGTTATGCAGTTAATGAGAAACGACCCTGGTGGTGGTGAAAGTTCGCCAGTAAATTAAGAGAAGTTTGCATTAGGTTTTTTTGGTAATAAAATATTGATGCTTATTATAAAATATTTGTCTTGTCCTATAGTTTCTAAACAAAACGTCACTGAAAAAATGCCTTTCGGTCCTTAAATATTCAAATTTACCTTTAGATATCGGTACACTGTGGTCCATAGGCTGAGAAGATGATCCGGTCAGCGCATGTTGCAAAATCACACCGCCTTGCTCTAAAGTACCAGCATTCCATTGACGAGGCGATAGCCTAATCACCCCTTGTACTGGTCTGACCAATTCAGGTCGTATCACAGGTTGGTGATAAGTTTGGTTGAATTCAGCTGATCCAGGTGAATTACGTTTTGGTAAACCATGTGAATGACTACTTGGGATTGGCATAAAAACATTTTGCCGTGATCCGACTGTGATCGGTGATTGCATTGTCAATGGTGATGGTCCTTGGCCGTTTGGTGAAAAAGCGGGAGTTGCAGATCGGGAACTACCCAAAGCTACTAAGGGAAGAAATATTAAATATCGTTATAAATATATTTAACACAGAAAAATCAAATACTAAAGTAATAATATTTGATCTTGTTTTGATTTGGGCTACTACTATAGCTGTTTTTTGTAAGATAACAACAATGTTGGTCAAGCTATTAATGAACTACTATGGTTCAATCTTTTCAATAAAGCAACAATCGTTGACCAATAGTGAACAGTGTGTCTTTTAAAGAAACTAAAACCCTATATAAGATATTTACCAACTTTTTTACTATACACAAGAGCTTTTTGAGTCAATTCACACAGCTTTTTGGAGCCCAAATATAACGCTTTAGAGGTTAGGGTTTTGGTAAAAATATCATACGGTCATGTTAAATTTAAAGTGTCAGAGTTTAATCTATTATTGAGAAAATTATTTCGAGATAAAACAAACCTCAATCTGTTACACCATGTATATTGGTTTTATAGTACACACCTAACATATTTGCCGCATCAGTCTCTTCTTGATCAAATCTCCCAGTTACCCGACGATCACCACAATTCGGCGAAGTTTCCGAATCTCTTGAAGTATCCTCACCATCGCCTTTACTATTAGATCGTGGAAATGGTCCACTTCTTAAACTGTTACCTTTCAGACTTAAGTGCCTCGAGCAATAGCCTCTGCGCTGACTCTCCTTCGGACAACCATCTTTCGAACACAATCTTCTCCACTGCTTCCCATTAAACTTCTTCCTTATTCCATTCGGATTGCACACCACATCACCTTTTTTATATTTATGCGGAGTTGCCGCTTGACTTCTTGGAGTAGTCGGTTGTGAACGCAAGGTAACACTACTCGAAGAACTGCCCCGACTATGCATACTGCTACGTTTACTACTACCGGAGAGTTTAGCGTCAACTTCGGAGTTGAAAGTTTCGTGCCGTAACTCATCTTCGCTCTCACAGAATTCCTCATACATTCGACCATTTGAAAGAGGAGTACAGACACTGACAGGCGTGTGAAGTTGTGTGGGAGATGAAAGAGATGATATGGTGTTATTCCTAAAATTTGATTATAACTAAAATGGAAATTGACATCCGGATACTGTTACTTACCTATTATAGTAATCAACGGGTTTTTGACAATTCAAACTATTAATTTGTTGTTCCAAATTTTCTAATTCATCATACCACGGAGGCCTAAGAAGCCTTAGCTCCGCTCGCTTCACTGTAACTTCCCGTGTAGTTTCTCCAATAACTCCCACGACGAAACGGATCGGTTGTCCTTCCAATATGCGGCATATTACACCCTCTACAAACGTACTTTGATTGAGTCTAACACATACTCGAGTGCCAAGACTTATCTGGTTCGTAGAGGGGCTAGCATCGCCAATTACGTTATAGCATTCGTTTTCAAAAACATTTTCGTACATAAGCTTTTCTTCTTTCCCGTCCAAAACAACTGTGATCTATGAAAGTAATAAATAAATACACTATTGTCTAACAGGTAGGAAACCCAATTTGAAAACAAAAAATAAATACAATATTCAAGCAATTAAACAAATTACCATCAATTCTAAATGGAAGAAATTTTCACACAAAACACTCAAATTTATTTATGTGAATATTATATAATAGTGACCAAACCAAAGGAGCATCAAGTCTAGAGCGCACCATGGAGTTGTGAAGAGACACTTGGGGTTAGTAAATTTTTTGGTGGATCTGAATATAAACCCCAACATTCTCAGTACATTCAACGTAATTTCTGAGATATGGTAACTAAAGTTTAAGTCGTTGTCAAAAAACACACCAATCAGGGCATACCTCTCCAAAATCTCATCATTAGTATAAGGGACGATCCCGTCTAGTAAAACCTTTGCATCTCTGTGCAAACAGCAGATAATTGCAAGAAAATATTAGGGGAGCCAAACTGCTTCCCTGGGGTGCTCCGTTGTCCTCGACATATTGCTGCCTAATACTTAAACCGAGATAAGATATTAGGTCCTCATGAAAACCGATGCAGCGCATCTTATATTTAAGAAGAAGGCCTTAGTAAAATCAATGTAAATTGCGTCAACCTGCCAATCCTCTGCGATAGGGGGAAATATGTCTTGTAAGAAAGTAGTAATGTTTGTTATTTGTTACAGTAGACCGATTTTGGAAGAAGCCATGCTGGTGAGGAATAATACGATTTTTAATTTGTTTGAACATTTTTTCATGTAACACCGTCTCAAAAATCTCCCCCATAGAGTTCTGAACGAAGATTATAAACTTTAAAATTAGTAGCTATGCAAAAATTAAGATTATCTAATTTTAAACATATAGTTTTAAACATTGAATTGAATAAGTCATAACATATATATGTTTCTAGTGGCCGCAGACATATTCAAGTCCGTTAAATCCCAAAAGGAAACCAAAGCAGACCTTAAAGGCGTCTATTTAATATCTAAACGCGTTTAGACATAAAAAAAGATATCCTAAATATGTCTGGTCGAAGACTTCTTTAGCCAATATATCGTTCTGCTGTCTGGGCATATTTACTGGTTGAGTAGAACATGTGTCAGACGACCCCCCTATGCAAAATTTTAGAAATATTTAGTGTATTTCTATCTACTTGTAACGATTATTGACTACGTTTGACTTTTATTTTAAAGAACATCATTTAAATGCCTTCTCAATGACATCTTCAAGGCGTTTGAAACAGAAGATGTGCTTTGTAACATAAGGTGTCTTAAAGATGTGTCTGGGACATTTCTGTGAAAATTTAAGCATCAGTTTTTTATTGTCAAGACACGATGAAGGATCGTTATGAACGATTACGAGTTTCGATATATGAGCTTTTTATTACGTTTATTGATAGATAATAAAATTTCAGGTAACAATTATTAATAAATTGAAACAAATGGAAATACGTGCATATATAAACAATAACACTACTATGCATTGAATACCGTAAGTTTAGTCTACATTAGGACATTAAATACACAACATGCTATAACATAAAGTGAAAATAATAATTAGTGATAAGAATTTTTATGTCTTTAGAAATGTAAGTACCTCATTTTTAATATTTTTTTAACCTAAACGAAAATTAGTAGTATAGTTTTATAGTAAAACAATTTTTTTATCCTTTGAAATAGTTCTAATTGCGGAAGGCTAAAAGCTAAAGAGTCCGTTCTCACATTGATCGGGCGGCTTGAAGCAAAGCAGTTTTGAGCTGACTTCTGTGTAAAATGAACCAATAAATTTTCATAATCATGTGGTACTTAAATAGAATGCTGATATTTATTTCATTTCGATGCAAGTGACTACAGTACTGGTGGGAAGCAGTTATGAGTTTGCGCAGAATATTCGATAAAAAATCGTAGCAAAAACACCCGATAAAATGTCGTAGCCGATAACTTTTATTCGATAAATACATAAACCACGTACTTAGGTATATATCGCACGATAAAATATTGATCCGACAAGGGTATATTTATTCTACAACCTAAACTAAGTATGCTCTACATAGTTAAAATAAAAATCCAATTTTTGGAAATCTAGGAAAGTGCCAAAAAATATTTACTTTCTCAGATTTATCTTAAACACTATTTAAATTATAGCAACCTGGAATTCGATATTTGCTATTTTCTAAAATGCTAAAACAACAAAAGCGTATGAATAAAGGTTGGATATTATTTATGGAGCTATAGCCCCTTTAGCACCTCGTGGATACGCCAGTGCGTGTAGTATATTTCAATTACTTCTTAAAAAACACTTTGTAGTAGGTGAATTTTTTTAATGGATTAAGATAATAATATGAATAACAAAATAATTTTTTGTGTACACATCCCGTATCTATATAAATAAGTAGGTATTACTTGAATTACAAATACACGAGTATGTTAATAATAACAACAATTACGTTATCAGATTACCTTGCGATAATAACGAACAATTAATAAATAAATTAAAATCACTTACATTTGCTCCAACAGCTTCCCGTATAACTCCAGGGTAATACCAATCATTTTGTTTAGCTAAAACCCTATGATCACACCACTCACTAAGGTCAATAATGTTTGATTTTGGTTCTTGTTTATAGGGAATACATTCTTCGATATTATTAATACGCGTTTGGCAAGAATAGTCCACAGCCATTGCTTGTGGGGGTGCTGTAACTGATTGCACTACTGACACTGGTATTGATATCTGAGGATGGTTGGTTTCATCCAATTCAGATGGGTCGAATTTACGTTTTTTGGGTAATTTTCTCACTCCCAGTTCCATGATGATTAATTTTAACTTAGATGCACAATGCACATTTGATACGAGTATGTTCTAAATAGTTTCTTGGATTCCTGTATCATAATTATATTGTTGCTTGCAAGAATCAACATCTCTAGTAAACCTGTTTGAAATGCTTTATACAAGTGGATTGTTCCCCATTTTAACCTGAAAAAATTAAAATATTATTGCAAACCTGGATATTGTTATAAGTCACATTACATCAGAATGGTGGTTGGATGAGTAATAAATAAATACTACGGTTTATGAATGGAATGTTATTGTAGTAGATAATAGTAAATAAACATTTTCAACTCTCACAGTCCATAGTATTGTAGCGTGTAAGGTACACTTCATTAAATTTACAATAATTCACTTTATCGAATGGCAAATGGCATCCAATATTTAACATTCCATTTACCTATTGTTTGTTTTAAGATATTCACAACATTTTACTACTTTATAAACACCCACAGAAACCAGAAAATCATACAATTAGTAGATTACTATACTCTCTCCTCTCCCCTGCCATGATTGCACTGTTGCCACATGTAACATCAATGTTTGTACCTGCTCAAAACGTAACTACCTGTTCCTTTCTTTCATAAATCTAACAAATAATACTTTCCCACCTTAAGCTTTAAATACACGAGTAAGGAACTGTTCACACTACTATAGCAACCACGAGCTAAAATGCTAACGAAGTTTATTGTTTGACGAAAATGCGAAATAATTTTAAGAACCAAATAAATATGACTGGATTCGATAGGCGAATGGTATAATTAAACGAATTTGCCTATGCGCCTAATAGCCTCATTCTTATGAAAGAACGAATGAACAATCCACATCTGTCATATTAAAGATAACATATATTGACATAGGTTAGGTAATAACATGTATCAAATATGCTTATTTATATATAATTAAACTATTTTAACTTGGTTTATAATTATTTATTAATAATTAATATTTCTAATCAATATATATGTTTTACTTATGGTACAATTTTTTTATTTCGGCAACACTGCATGCGTACATTGCGCACAATAATAAAGGACATTTACAGACTCCATAGGTAATTCAACATCTTACATCTTGAATATTTGGAATTATCATATTCTTTTCTTGACAATAATAACTTACTTACAATGCATTACTAGTTTTATTATTAGGAAATATCGAATAAATGTTGACTAGTCAATATTATTCAGAAATATTGAATTAAAATGAACAAAAGGAGTCACGTACGGTGTTCCAAAAATAATAGCAAGGCCTTGAGGACAATCATAAGAAATTTGATAGTTTCCGTAAGTCAATATTATTTATTGACTTATCTTATTTCAACAGGTGTATAACAGATGGCACCAAAATAGGATAGGATAATTTTTAAAATTATATTTTTTATATTATAACATAAAATTGAACGTAATAGACAACTTAAGGTCGATTTAATTAAATTAATTAGTTTTCCCAAGTAGTTTAGTTTTTTAATGAATAAAGCTGCAACATAAAATTCAAATTCTACAGCGCCATCTAGTATTGGATGGAAATAATTTCTTATTTTACAATAAATATTACAGGTTCTTTTTCTGAATAATGCGCCTAGAAAGTAAGTGGTAGAAAATCTGAATTATCCATTGAACGCCCGCCCACAGTACAACCGGTACCCCGTTGATTAATTAATTACTCAATAGCCCCAATATTGTTTCTTACTTTACTCAATAATAGGGTTATTCTTTCGTAGTGATTGATCTGAACAAGTGAATGTGATTAAACTGAATGTGATTATACTGAACTGAATATTTGGCGTAACCGAAAGATCATCTTTTTTGTGATTGGCTTTCACTTAACCTCGAATACTTGTGAAAACAACCAACTCTGCTCTGAAAACTGGAAAATTATTTCTTCCATGATATTATTATCCATATTTTATACTTTTACAATTTATTGGTTTGATTCGAAATCATATTCCAATTATTATCTCTCAATATTCAATACTTTTAGAGGTTAACTGTTAACTGAACGAACTAACCGATACCCAGAGGTTGATCAGTAAGCGGCAAGGGGGGTAGGGATTTTAATCAGTTTGGTAGAAGTGACCGATGTCGAAAGAATACGCACAATCGTGAATGAACTGACAATTTTCAGATTGTTCACTTAGTTCAGTACGAAAGAATAACCCTAATGTTTCAAGTTTAACAAATGGTTTATTTTTTTAATATAGCGAGTGTTGCGTTGTATTGAATTCATGAAATTCGTTATTGTAGTACAGGATTTGATCAATTTTTATATTTAGTACCTCCATATTCAGGGCCAAATATTAGAGCGTGAATTCTTGAAAACCAGTGAGTAGAACATCCGAGAGAAACGAGGCATTGCCTACTGAATTAGCATGGCGTTGCCTCGTTCTCTCGATTATTGTACTCTCCGATTGCTGGCATTTAGCATTTAAGGACAACGCCTAGTATTTAATTCCAGGTATTTTGTGTTGCATAACGATTTACGTATTAAGTACGCAACAGATATTTTTCAACTTATGTGGAATATAGGTATAGAAATAAACTTATAAAATCTGTATTTATAAATTTTTAAATTAATTTTTTGAGAAAATCGAGAAAAATGACGTTTACAGGCTAGAATAAAAGTGACAGATTTGTATTTCTGTTGTAATTTTGACAGTTGACATTTTTCATAATCGTAATGATTCCCAGAAAAAATGATTTAGATCATTGCTGTTAATATTTAATTGAATATTCAAATTAAAATGCCGTCACGTACTGGTAATAAAAATTACAACAAACTATAAGTTAGTGTACACAAAATATATCTTTATTAAACTAAGTATTTATTTAATAATACAAAATCACGTTTATAAAAACAAATGTAACATATAGAATATAAATAGAATTAAAACACATGTGGTTTTAATACAAAATCTTAAAACTAAACAGTATTTTTGGTAGAGTATCAATTAAATTAATCTTATAATGGAATGAGAATTTACCTACTCCTACTACATATACCAATAGCAATTAATGGAGAAGTCCTTTCCTATTTGTATCAGTCTCTTCAAAATATGTAAGTAAGAAGGTAATCAAGTTGAATTTCTTAATATCGTACCTAAGACTATCATAATCACAAATAAATATTTGGTACCGTAATACCTAATAATAATAATAATTAGGCATGTAATTTTTGGTCATATAGGTAGGTTTAAAAGCAAAAGAGAGCTTAAATACCTACGTACTTAAAATTAAGTTAAACTACTTCCATTGGGTCGAAAACTCACAGACGCATTTTTTTCCTGTCCACGAGACTTTAACGAATTCGAATGTTTAGAATCTGAGAATACTGTACTTGATTTAACAATTTTAAATAATTTCGAATAAGCCGTTCTATATTGCCTGTTACTAGCTGCATAAATAAATGGATTAATCACACTGGATGCCCATGCGAAAATAGACGCTAATACATGGAATATCGGGTATCTCGTGTTGTCATCAAACACATTTACTAGCATAAGCGGAAGAAAACAGAATAGAAAACATATAAATATTAACGCCATTAATTTCGTTAGTCTGCTGTCGTCTTTTTCCCGTCTGGATGCCCGCTTTTCCGTTATTGGCCTGGAATTGAATAAAATTAAAGATATAAAATTCTCTTGTATTATTGCATAGAGAAAATAAAAAGTTCCATACCTATGTGACTTAAGTCGCTTTCGTGAATTTCTTACACTAAAATATATACACGAATATGCCAAGATTATAACAACACAGGGTAAAACGAACCCCACTAAAAATATCATCTTCTTTGGTGATTTACCATCTTTCGCTAAAATTGTACATGAAAACGTTGATGGATCTAAACCCAGCTGGCCCCAGATACCCAATAAGGGTGGCAACTGAAACATTGAACAAAAAATCTAGTTATTTATTATTTTGTAAAATCTAGGTACTCCCAAAACTCAACCAGGACCTTCTTTTTCGATATATTTTTCAATATCAAGATTAGTACAAGATTCCCTATTATTCATTAATAATATTCTAAATAGTCAAATACAGCCCTATTTCAAAGTTTTACAAACACACACTGTATATAAAATAATTCCCCCTTCATAAAGGGCATTATTTAGTTCAAACTGAAAATTTCTATTCACACAAATTTTATTTTCGGATATCCACGCCTATAGTTAACAAAAATACACAAATAAAGTTTTTCACCCTAAAATATCTTTCATATATTATATGAGATGCATTATTTGAAGGGACATTTAATTTGCAATGAGGGTTGTTTTCAAATATATCGAATATGGGGTGAATTTAACTATTAGGTAGGAATTATTGTTTGTGGAATATGCTGACTGTAATGCATAGACATTTTATAGAGGAAATGAAAATTCAATAATATAAAGGGTGATTTAGGGTATTGTGTATCTTGAAATTATGGATTTTCGTCAAATGCTATCAAACTAATTAAAATATATCTATCCGGAAAATTTCAATACGTGGAAACTAACAGAGGTTGCTTCACCTCAGGTAGTATATTATGTGGTGTCCCACAAGGATCGATTTTGGGACCCTTGTTATTGTCAATATATACTGTGACACTCCCAGTAAGTTTTACATTTGGCGATACATTCATGTATGCTGATTGCTGATGATAGTCAAATAAAGCACTCTTTTTATGCTCATGATTACGTAGATGCTTGTAGGAAAATTAATTTCGATTTGGTCTGGTCGGAGGGACATCAGCTATCAATAAATCCTTCAAAGACTCAGGTATTGCTCTTTGGTAAAAATAGACAAACCATATCAGATTCTATGCAAATTAAAATTAATGATGTCTCTTTGAAAGTGTCTCAGAGTGCGAGAAACTTGGGTCTTGTGATGGATTGTGATTTGCGCTTTTCCGAACACATTTCGGGATGCATTTCAAAATCATATTCCTCCTTGAAAATGTTATACCTACACAGACATGTACTTTCAATAGAGCTTAAAACTAAACGAACTGATGCCTTGGTGCTCAGTAATTTTAATTACTGTGATGTAGTATATAGTCCTAGTTTATTAAATGTTGATAAAAACCGCATCGAACGTGTACAGAAATCTTGCTTGCGATACATATTCGGCATCAGGAAGTATGCCCGAGTAAGCCATAAACTCGTTGATGTCAAGTGGCTCTCCATGGAAGCTCGTAGACATCTTCATTCAGCGGTTTTATTCCACTCTATTCTGACCCGGGGACAGCCTCCATACTTAGATATGTAATAAAATCACATTCCGTTCTGACGTTCACAATGTGAATATTAGATACCGCAATCTTCTTTCACCCCCAACTCATACAACTTCAAGTTTCGAGAGATCATTTTCCTTTCAGATATATATATATATATATATATATAAGTTGTATAATAAGATTCAGGATACTTTGAAGTCGTTAAGCCTTTTCACATTCAAACGAAAATTGCGTAATCTTTTGTTAAATTCACTCTTATAAAAGATATTGTCAACATTCTTCTTTGTTATTAACTAGAATTTTGTTTACTAGATTACATTTTTTATTATTGTTGTAATATTAATTATATTTCTATTTCCCTGTATATACAAATTTTGTTTATATTTTTTTTAACCACCCTATATATTTGAAACTTGTACTGTTTTACATTCTATTGATATTGGCATTGAAAAATATCGAAATTTGAAAACTTACCATAATTAAAAATGCTATAGCCCATGTTGAGAACAGCTGAATACATATGGATATTTTTGAATACAGTTGACTGTAGTATTGATGACAAGATATAAGGACGTATCTGAAAGGAAATTAAAAAATGAACCGCATTCAACAAGCCGTAATTACGTTAATCAGATTATTCTTAGTTCTTTAATTAGGTCATGACCTCACATATACGTATATAATTTTTTTACAAGCTGATTTTGAAAATAATTTCAAGATAAGCCAAATCCAACAAGAGTAGTTCGCGCAAGAAGCACTTCCAAGCAAATGGTCGCCTGTTTTTTCGGAAAAAACTGGACATGTCTCAACCGTACCACGCAGAACAGTCAATTCTGAGTGGTACACAACCATTTGTTTGCCAGTTGTCTTGCAATGAATCAGGAAAACTAACCGCCGAAGACGGATCACTCTTCACCACGACAATGCGAGCTCTCACACATCGGCTCAAACAACTGCATTTTTGAGCACCCAAAACATCGATTTGATGAGTCATCCGCCGTATAGTCTTGACTTGGCACCGAATGACTTCTTTTCATTCCCGTATGTAAAAAACAAACTGAGAGGTCAACGTTTTTCGACACTTGAAGAAGCGGTTGCTGCATTCAGAATGCATGTTTTGGAGATACCTCAATCAGAGTGGCAAAAGTGCTTCGAAAATTGATTCAAACGCATGCTAAAGTGTATAGATCTTCATGGGGAATATTTTGAAAAACAATAAAGTGATTTTCGATGATTAATATTTGTTTTTGTTCTCTAATCCCTTTACAACTTCAGGGTAGCCATTTCTGAGGAACCACTCTTTTTGGTTCTATATCTCCTTCAGAGCATTTTTGGCTGAAAGGGTTTAAGTCGAATGCATCATTGAGATCAGTCCCGGTATATCTGAAGCATTTTAACATTCAAACTGTTTCAAGTTGTGACTAAAAATGAATGCTATTCTCACGTATTCAGCTTTATATTTTATACACTATGTGTAATAGATATCTGTGTATTTAAATCCCGATCAATTGCTGCCTTTCTTAACATAACCCATGTGTTCTTTAATTATATCTCTATAAAGATTTTCTATGTCTTGAATTTTACTATTGCGTTTATTATGAGGCCGACGTCCTGCTTTCTTGTTGAATCAGTTTTTCTCTCTTCTTTTTTTATTTACTTATTTTTAGAAATATATTTTCTAAAGCTAGGCTTTTAGATATACAGGGGTGATTCGTTTAATTTTGTTACATTGAGAAATTAATAATAAAATAAAATGTGATTGCATGTGTATCGACCCCAACTAATAACGAATATCGCTGTAAAATAATTTGTTTATCCTAGTAGTAACACATAAAAAATGTTATTTTACTGATAAACTATAAGTAATGACAATAGCAAATTTGTTGACTTGATAATAATGAAAATACTTTATATTTATTCTGTAAATTACTGAGGTTAAATGTCAAATGTGTCCTCACAAGATTAATAAAGATGCTTTTTATACTTGATCACTGTTAGTCATAGTAGATACATATTATAAGGTTATACTATTTTATATTGTCGGTAATTTCACACAAAAAAAATGCGTAACTCTTATAATATCGAATTTGGGACAGAGTATCAGGATCATTAAATAAATGCATTTCCTCGAAAATTTCTTGTAATTCAATATATCTACTACTTATATAAAACATATGCGTATGACGTTGATTGAAGTAGAATATACAGGGAATTTTAAAAGTATTTTAATCATTATTCTTTAGGTTTCTTAATATTGTATACTTTATTATGATGTGTTAAGAGCTTGAGTAACCTATTTTCCTTATCAACGGAAAATTTTAAAAATAAAATATATTAAGTGAAAGTTCAACGAACACAAAATTACTGAGCTGCTCTACTTTTATTTCAACTTTAAAATATAGTCTCTCTCTCTCTTTGTTACGAATATGATTTATTAAAACAAATCCTACGAACTTAGCAAGATATGGAGAATATTTTAAGGAAATGTCACTAAATAAATGTCAGGGGTGAAATATTTCGATAATATTGTTCACAATTATAAACAGTTCTGGCAAATACGACTTGTTCTCAAAATAAAAGAAGCTACTCAATCTAAAGACTAATGGCCTGTCTAAGTTAAGTTATTAGAAAAAATACTGTGCAATCAAATTAAAGCATAAATATACGTGCTGGGTTTTTTAAATAATTTAAATATCTACTAATAAATAACAAAATATAAGACAGAGAACTATTAGAAAATAGGTAAGTTACTAACAAGACATAAGTATGAAAAAGAAACCCTAAAAATTATCGCCTGAAAAATGCAACGAAATGTTATCGAGTACAAAACAACAATAAAATCTGGAATTAGTATTGTCTTTAAAGCACGAGGCCAATAATTATTAATAATAAATAAACCTACATTTGGAAAAAGTAAATAAACTAATTTATAATAATAATATCTATTATGTCACATATACCATAATATACTTAAAATTGATAATAGTTACAATTTACTTAGCTATTTTGTTAATTAGGTTAGTTAATAATATAAATTGATCGATTATGTGACTTTTTCTATTACCGTTTTGTTTGTTTAGTTTTTGTTGGGAAAAACAGAAGGTGTGTCTATACAGGAAATTTCACAAATACCTATGCTGTTTCCTATATTTTTCAGTAAAAATATATAAACAACATTCTCATTCTTTGATTGTACTATTTTGAAAACATATTCTGGATTTTTAACCCCTTTTATATGACTTAAATCCACTGACAATCATACAAATTCAGGACAGTTTAAATATATAAAAAAAATTCTGCGAAAACGATATAATATTTTGTTTTGTAGATATTTTAAACAAAAATAAACTATGGCTATTAGTTAATAAAAACTTACCTGTTTAAAGTTATCGCTACCATATTTAACACAGAAACAGCAACATTTCCGTAGAAGAACACTGGAAATAATTTGCAGAGAGCATTTCCCAATATCCAAGCTTCATAAATGTATCTTGCAGCTGTTAAAGGTAGATTTACAGTGCAAAACAATAAATCCGATATGCATAAAGACAGTACAAACGCTGTTGTGGCATGTGTACGTAGTTTGGGACATCGTATTAATGCCAAAATTGTAACGAAATTACCTGTAAGAAAATCATAAAATTAATAATTAGTTCACTGCAAATTGCTTTTATTTGTTGGCAATTTTCACCAAAATCATTTTATTTTAATACCTTAAATACTTTTCTTTATAAGAATAAACTGTCAAAAACACTTGCCTTGCTGAATTTTAAGTGTCGTGAATAGTTATTTGTGTACCAAGGCCACAAATTTCATCGAATCTGAAATTTGTCGACTTTCAGGCGATGCCAAAAATACAGCATCACATTTTTTAGGCGAGGCGACGGACGATCTTTTAAAACTTCTCTCTCCTTTTTAAAACAGTTAAAAAGGAAGAACGAATTAATTTTGAGGTACATAGTTTTTTTTTTGACAAATAGGTTTATGCCCAAGAGGCCGGTGGAGTCGAATCTTCTGGAATGCCTCAATGTGTGTACCACCCATAATGATGTTGGTCAGCCTACGGATGTGTTGTATCTGGATTTTGAGAAAGCATTCGACAGAGTGCCATTTGCTCGTTTGTTGCTGAAATTGGAGCATTACGGCGTGCGGGGGGCACTCCTGAGGTGGATTGAGATGTTTCTTACAAAAATAATTTTCCAAGTTAGAGCGAATGGTGCATTATCCGCTAAATTGCCGGTCTTGAGTGGTGTCCCGCAGGGGTCTGTACTGGGGCCATTGCTTTTTCTGGCATATATATCAGACTTAACAAGAACCATCACGTCACACATGAGCTTCTTTGCTGATGACACCAAATTGTTTTGTAACCCACTGCGAGACGATAATGAATTCCAGATCGACATTGATGGGGTAGTGTCCTGGTCGGCGGTTGGGTTGATGAACTTGAATTTGGAGAAGTGTCAGGTACTACACATCGGAGCTAATAATCCCAGGACTCCATATTTCATCAATGGAAATGCCGTTAAATCTGTAAATCCGCAGAAGGATCTTGGTGTCATAGTAACAGCGGATTTGAAGTGGGAGGCCCATATTTCCGTCACTGTGAAAAAAGCTAATAGACTGTGGTATCTGATACAGAGAGCTTTCAAATCGAGATCAAACTCTCTAATATTGCAATTGTATAAATCATCGTATGTCAGACCACTATTGGAATATGCCAACAGCGTTTGGTCCCCCTACTTCATTAAGGACATAGAGGCATTGGAAAGGGTTCAGAGGAGATTCACTAAGCTACCTCATGCACTTAGCCATATACCATATGAGGAGCGATTGAGGCTTTTAAATTTGACATGTCTTTATGATCGACGACAACGAGGCGATCTAATTCAAACATACAAGATACTTAGTGGCTACTACTCGGTGAATCTCGATGTATTTCATCCTGCTAGAAATCCTAATCTGCGTGGCAATAGTAAGAAACTTGACAAGGAGAGATGTGCTAGACTTCCTCGGAAGAATTTTTTAACAAACAGAGTTGTATATGCATGGAATTCATTACCTGAAGAGGTGATAATGGCGCAAACGGTTGACAGCTTTAAGAACAGGCTAGACAATTTCATGGAGGACCATGGCGATCAGTTGGTCTACTACTCGCTATAGAAGATTAGTGAGGATGACATCAATATTTCAAAATCCTCAAATTAGGAACTGAGCAACAGTTTCATCGGTTTTACCGTTTACTGTTTTACGACTAATAATAATAATAAATAAGTTTTACCATTTCATAAATTTTTATATTTAAAAAACGACAGATAAAAAATATGGAATTCTTGTTGATTCGGCCACTTAATACTTAAGATAAGAACAAAAAAATAATAATAATCAATAACAGCTCTTTTTTTTTGACAAAATACTAGCCTAGAACTAAAATTTGAACCTAAATGACTTTGCTCCGGGTTTTTGTATTTTTTTCGCAAGAAGTTAATAATTTAAAACATGAATTTCAGGTCAAGACAATATCATCACTAGCTTTCGCGTCCCCGAAAATTCTATTTACAAAAAAAAACAAACAAAGAAAAATCTAGCTTAAATCGGAAATTTGATGCAACATGTATTTTGAAGTACACTGTAATTTTGTCATGTCATAGGTATTAACCTATGACACAAAATAATTGTGAACAAACTGCGGCCAATACAGTAGTCGCTCGATGATGTTTTATTGATGTCACATTCAACAAAGCTTCCATTATACTTTAGTTTTGTTAAAAAACTACCCTAATTTATTTTTTGCTCCGCTTTTTTTGAGGTATTTATTAAGAACAGAATTTTATTTGTTGTAAAATTTCAACGTCTTCGAGCGAGCTTTAACACTAGTATCTAAAATAAATATAATCTAAAGAAAAGCAACAAAATGTGTATTGTGCATGATAAATTTTATTTAAGTATAATATAGGTACGTATGGGACATGGGACCATTTTTATTTCCCTTTGAGTCAGGCCGTCAGTCCCCGCATAGCGGTAAACGAAAAGCTTTTTGCAAGTCGTAACTTGAATTACTCTATGCTTTTTATTCGACGTGCTTCGTTATAATAATATCGGAATGAACTTTTTCCCATAGATTTCGTTTTTGTATTATCTTATTTTAACAGATTAAGAACGCAATACTGATTGGGTTATATCATAGAATCAAAGAGTATACTGTGGTTATAGTTATACAGGCTGTCCAAAAGTACTTACATTTAAAAAAATATAAATTCATGTCTAACCACTGATGAAACATGTATGGGTTGTTAGTGACTCCTAGAGTGATTTATTAAACTTATTTCGTGGAGATTAGACTTTTATTTGCAGATTTAAGACGCTCGGAGCAGACAGCATTTTATAGGATTGATATCTCATACAACTTGTGGAACATAATCGCGAACGAACTGCTGGTTAATGTGCTTGGTGTCCCTCAGGGATCCATGACTACTACTCTTCGTTATATTTGTAAATAATTTGATCCCGCCAGTGGGAACGGAATAAATCTCGTACTTGCGGGTGTTGATAAGACACGGGGAGGGCTTCCTGTTAGTTTGCAGCAAATGATCTTAGTCTAAGTAACTCTAAAGCTGGGAAAATCGTATTTTCATTGTGCACAAACTTTAATGATTGTCTATACGTCTTGTATTTAATTGTTAGACTTTGTTCTTTTGTCATCTTTGTAATTTGTTTATATTTAAATTGAAGCGCGAAATATATAAATAAATAAATAAATCCAACGACAATATTAAATCAAATAAATTCTAAACACCTAAATTTCAGTTTTGAAACTTACCTACAACACCAATAACACAAAATAATACTGAACAAACTGCGGCAAATATAGTAGCCTCTCGAGGATATTTTATCGATGTCACATTCACATCTGATAATAAGAATTGTTCCATTATAATAATAAATTATTTTGTAATAAAAATTATTAATTAATTTTGTTTCCTACATTAAATTATAATAATAATAATTACACTCCGGAAATGATAGTCAAGATCTTTTAATAAGTTTCATTTGCGCCTTCGTATAGTCGCGTATGGTACAATACTGGTTTGAATTCATCAATTGAATGAAAATACTGCCATGTGCTTCTGTTATTATTGAGTGGGGCATTTGAAGATGCGTTCTCATTCTCTATTATTGGACATTATTATTTGATATGGTTTTGGTATAGAATTTGTATATATCTATAGGTATGTTATTCTGCTGCCTATGTACGAATTTTTACGTGAAATTTTATTTGTATTGTTGATTCAGGTAGACATAGACGCAGCTTGCACACACGTTGTTTGTTGTTGGTATAGGTCGGCAAATATTTCTCCTACCCCAAAAAAGAATATTTAAATAAACAAATAAACGTTCTCATAATCCCAGTATAGATTGGAATAATATTTTTCTCCGCAATGTTAGATTTCATCGCTTGCAACTATTTTTTTATAAAAAATATTACCTAAACGACTAATTCTTTAAAATATATAAAGGAAATTTTGTGTAATAGATGTCGTGTGATTTGCGAATATATCCCACTCCTCTTTGCAATGGATTACTTCACATAATATTTGTTGATTCTTTGTCTATCTGGCTTTATGATAAGTGTATTTACTACCCATTTCTAACAGATTTACAAATTCGAATTTTGGCGCGCTAAATTGATTATATTCTATATATATAACCGAAAATGAAAGTTAATCCTCCACGAAACGAAACAAATATATTACTAAGCTACCAAACATGTTTCGGAGCTACAAGCTCCATCATCAGTGGTAATACAGTCAGTTACGAAAAAGTACATTGTAATGTGCATATATTGTTAAGCTGTTTGAATCTTACCTTGTCGATCGCATGCAGTTTGTTGAGTGTGAAGGTTATAAGTCCAGAAAGTTTGCTTCAACATCAGGTGTGCCACAGGGATCAAACCTTTGCCCACTATTGTTTAACATCCTTATTAATAATCTTGTTGAAATTATAGAATGTCCCAAATTGGCTTATGCTGATGATCTCAAGATATTTTGTAGGATTGACTCCATAGAGGACTGCGTGGTACTCCAAAACGCACTGCGAGTTGTCGACAACTGGTGCAATCGAAATAAGCTCTATTTGAACATTTCTAAATGTAACTTTGTTAGCTTTCACAGAGTGAAAACCCCAGTAATTTGGAATTACACTATTGGAGCTGTACCCATTGAAAGACTTTCGCATGTTCGAGACTTGGGTGTATTGTTTGATGAAGTTTTAAACTTTGTTCCCCACTATGAGTACTTGTCCGCATCTCCATCCCGTATGTTGGGGTTTGTGATCAGAAACACTAAAAATTTTAGAAATATTTCATTATTTGTGCGGGCTAGACTTGAGTATTGTTCGATCGTGTGGAATCCCTTGTATCAGTGCCATGCACGTGCATTAGAGTCTGTGCAGAGGCGATTCGTAAAGTATTTATATTTTAGGGAGTTTGGAGTATATCCAGCGAGGAGTGCAGATCACGATGTCCTGCTTTCAACATTTGACAATACATCTTTGTGGATGCGGCGAATGGTCTCTTCCGTCAGGTTTTTGTATAATTTATTACATAATAAAATCGATTGTGCGTTTCTTCTTAGCTGTCTTCGGTTTCGTATTCCTAGAACTGAGTCGAGGTCTGATAACACCTTTTATCTCAGCATGGCTAGATCCAATGTTTTGCTGCAGAGCCCTGTATATTTTATCTGCTCCGTTTTTAATGACTATTGTGAGGGGTCAGATATTGGTGTGGATTCTCTGTCTGGTATTTTGAGCCACATGACTGTTTAATTTTTTTAGTTGATTATTTTTGTTTAAAACGTTGTACTTAATGATAATTGTTTACTGATAAGATTTAGCATTTTTAACTGATTTGTATAATTGTGAATTTGTCGTTTTTGTTTTTTATTTAAGTTTCAAATTGTAATTTTATTCTAGAAATGAATTTTCTGTAAGTGGGTCTTGTTGAAAATAAAGAGCTTTATTATTATTATTATTATTATTATTATTATATTCAACTATTAAATAAAATATATGTGTTTTTTATATGTATATATTTTATTTAGTTTTTATTGTTTTGCATAAAATTTTTCACGAAATGGCCCGAATGCATTGCATACTCTATGAACTGTGAATGCTTGAATATATGCACATTGCAATGTAGTTTTTCGTAACTGACTGTATTACCACTGATGATGGAGCTTGTAGCTCCGAAACATGTTTGGTAGCTTAGTAATATATTTGTTTCGTTTCGTGGAGGATTGACTTTCATTTCCGATTAAATACATTTACTCAACTCAAGAATGGACTACTTTTTTAAGATATTATATATATATTATATATATAAATTTAAATTGACAGAACTGCGGTGGACAATGACACCCCTAAAAATCCTAATGGAAAGTGAGGCACCAAATTTAACATTGTGAAAATGTGACCCATATGTTCTCATTAGAAAGATAATTTTATGCCTTTCGACCCCACTTTCCATTAATGTGATTGTCCCCTGCTAGGGGTTTAAAGATGTGGGTTCGATTATAGTTTTTAATGTCAACATTATTCTTGGTTTTTAATTTTTGTTGGGTGTAGGTAAGTATAGACCTTAAAAGTAGAATAAAACACGTATGAATGTATGTTTTTTTGGATCAATTTACTCAATAAAAATAAATTTTTATAATGAAATATCGATACTTAATAAATAATGTCAAACGGGTATATATAGTTCATAATAATGACGTCACTATTCACAATATTATGAGTTAAATGTAATTTTTTAATCGGCGTTTGTGCGCATGATTATTGTAATAAAAACGGGTAACGATTTACAATTATTATTACATAATGAAACGAAAAAATATTTGTTTATAATATAACATTTTGTTTTGACACATTTGATATTACAAAATTTGCAATAATTACAGTTTTTAAATATTTTTTCTCACACCCTGTACATGGAATTTAATTTATTTAATTTAATTTCTATAACTGGAGAAACAATCCATCGTCATAAAGTAAGTCAAAGTTAAAAAACTACACGTTACTATTATACTTTAGTCTTCTTTGGACCAGAAGAATTAATTAGGCACTTGGTAGTGTGGCGGGAGGATTATTTTGCACGTTGTGCTATAACTGCTGTTGGTGGAGATGTTCTATAGGCGTAGATTGTCCATGTATCCTTCTTTCTTGCAGCAGCAACTGATGTGCCGCTCTATCCATCTCCTCTTGAGTCATATCCAATGCCTCCTGCATTTCTTTCGACGTATATCTAACAAATTCTGGATCGCAGTATTTTCCCAAACCTTGTTCAGCGAGAATACGTCCAACTAAACTTTCAGCTGAACCAACTACTTCGAATGAGGCGGGTCTACGATCGGACGGACTTCCAGGTAACGAATGAGTTAATCTTTCAGGTCCCACATGACCGTTCTGTTCTCCAGGCCCTCCTGAAACTAACAACAGTTACTTCAGATGAAACAATTATTGATAACTTATTTTTACATACAGCTAAGCACATATAAGAGGGGTAAAAAACCATTAAATTATTAAAGAGAATAGAATAATTTTGGATCAAGGAAAATTTAAGTTGTCCTCGTTCTCGTTCATGTCACATCCAGAGTACAGATTTGAAAAATATTGTACGAAGTAAATACCTGACCATAACCTCTCTGTGACAAGTTTTTTGACGAGGAAACGTTAACCAACTATTTTGCATTAAGTTTTGCTTTAAACTTGAAGAAAATTGTGCCGAACGGACCATCGAGTATATTAACACAACCAAACATCGAGCATAATCGGCTTGTGGTTGAAGATCATGTTTCACTGTGCGCGAGTTAGAAAGTGACCTTGGAATTCTGAAACTTTGTATTTCGAAAAAGGGCGTCATGAATAGTTTCCAATAAAAAAAGGTGAAGATCGTTCAGGACATCTAGAGGAAGTGTGTAATCCCGAAATGATTGATAAAATCAACTATTTGCCTTTGAGTGATTGGTGATTCAAAATTAAGAGATATCTTATTTGCCCATACAAAGCAATTGATAATGAGATAAAATTATTTATTACATAATTAATGATTATATAACTTTTGACACCGGGTATAATAGTATAAGATTATAATCGTTGAATGTTGTGCTACATAACCGACGACAAAGTTATCCATGCTCAAATTTTGTTGAATTTTACGTAAAAAAAACCAAAAATAAATACAAAAACACGGTATTCATGACTGCAAAGATTATGGTTATGTAGGACAGCACACCCTCTGTAAAGTTTTCACTAATATGAAATACATAAGCCATGCTAAAAAAATGTATATTGTATATTTGTTTTTAATTAACTTAATTCCACTAAAGTAATTGATATATTATAAGTAAATGTCATGCAATCACAAAATTCATGCAAGGTGGGAGTCTAGGGCTAACCTCTGCCATGGAAGGAAGCCCTGTGATTTAGGAGTGAACAACGAGCATGTCGACTGTCCAACCCCGTTGAATTCCAGGGCGCAGGGTAGAGGCCCCCCTTTCCATTCCCACAACCTGCCGCTGGCCACTCGCAGAACATCGGCTCAGGCAGGAAACCTGCCACGGCCATAGCTTGTGCTTGTGCCAGCTTCAGTCCGCTTGCTATACGACTAAAGCCTGGAGTTTGTTGCTGTACAGGCGATGGAGTGGCAGACATGCAGCCAGCCCCCAGATTTCCTAGACCACCTAGGCTTAATTGCACCCGCCGGGGTGGCGGTGTAGGTGGCATCAGCTCTGTGTTGTCACCTTGAAGACTAGCATATAAAAAGAAAACACAACATCACCACATGACCGGTGTTAGCGAGTAAACAAAAATTAAAATAAAATTATTGAAAAGCAAAAAATAAAAATAACACCTCAAAGTTAAATTAAATATTTCACACCATCACACTTTTTTCATCTTACCCTTGTAGTTAGGGTGTAGGAAGCCAGATTTACTGAAAATAAATTGTTAATTTAACGCTTTTGCCTATACTTTTTTATTTGGTGAATCAAGGAACTAAACTCCTAAAATTGTATGTTTCTTTGTGTGTCCGAGGTAGTATCGTACATTCTTAATGGCTCTCCCTCATTGACGATCAATTAGAAGGCAGTACAGTTTTTGTTAGTTTCCTCTTTTTTCCGTTTTAGGAACCAAACATGTTTTGGAATAATCTTATTCTATCATCAGTGGTCTAAGTACAGCAAAAATACCATAAATTTCTTAATCAAATCTGGAACCTTGCCTTAATTATTTAGATATTTTTGTGAGTTCGTAAATAGACGACCAACGATGGAATAAGATTATTCCGCAACACATTTGGTTTCTAAAAAGAAGAAAATGATTAAACGTTATTTTGTGGAAACTGACTTTAATTTTTGAACAGCCCCTGATTCAGAAGTAAATTGATTTTATTTTTAGACGAGTAATGCATATAAAACCTTTGCTTTAAATTACGCAAATGTTTATTGTATATTTAATAAAAAAAGAAAATTATTTAATCTGTTCCAAACTAAAAATAGATAAAATAATGCAAATCTGGGTCTACATACTTATTATTTATTAATAATAATAATTATTGTGTGATGTGATTATATATGGTACAATAAATATACAAAAATTTGTAAATGTTAAAATAAAATACATCGTTTCTAGGGTGACACAAGACATCCATAATACTCCAACATATTTTGTATTGTATAAAGTTACCTTAAGTGCGTTTAAGCTATTTTGTCATGAAGCCTTGTGACAGCCTTTTAAATCCAAAGACGAGAGTCAAAGAAGGGCCGTTTATTGTTTTTAAAAGTCGACATATCTGGAAGATTATTTTCACTTTTACAAACATTAAAGTCTGGTAGAGAGAACCCTAACCAATTTCTATTCAATTTTGTTCAAAATATTATTTATTTCATCTATGTATATAATTTTTCCAACAATGTCCTACTTGTTGATCAAAAGGCCTGTTCTATTGTAATTGTATTGATGATGACCATGTAAATGGTCGAAACATTTCTATAAACAATCCCAACCACATGTGGTAATTAAAAGATCGAAATTATTGAGAAGACAAAGTTTTGAAGTTTTGTTTGTTTTATTCAAAAAAATCATGATAATCGAAAAATTAAAAAGAGTCAACAAAAACAATGAATTAATATTTTAAAACATTTTGTAGATTAATTTATTGAAAATGATACATCAAAGAAAGATCAATTGAATTGTTAAGAAACCGCGAAATAAACTGAAGTTGATTGAAACATCTGATATTTGGTATAAAAGAAAATCAGTCCTAATTAATTTGTTCAAAGTGAAAATATAGTCCTAAATTGCCGACCCCTGCAGCAACTTTTAGATTGACAAAAAAAAAACTTCATTCAATTGTCTTATTAGTGAATTTTGGTTTATTTTTATTTATATACAGTGTGTAAAAGAGTAAATGTCATAACGTGATACTCTTAAATTAGTTTTTCCTCAACAAAATTTTTTTGTTAACATTTTGAAAAAACAAAGGCAAATTCGAAACTGTTCTGGAAATGGCAGGCATCCAACACGGATTCCAATTCTGTAGAGCATTTAAAAACATGTTTTCTATAACAGACTTCTGTCGCTTAAATAGTCGAGTCCACGCGTAAGCCTCGTAGTTTCAAATTCGTTTACTGCTTGCGTTGTTCGGTAGTTTTACATTGTAACACTTACTCTGTTACACCTTGTATATGTTCAATAAAAATATTGAAAGATAGTGACTGCTGTAAATAAATAATAATAATTAAGTTAATAAATATACTTACTCAAGAACGGTATAGGCACCTCTATCATGTTCACCATTATGTAAGTTCGTTAATGATCTCAGCGGAATCTCCTCATCTGCAAGTCCCTCTTGTGCCTGCATTTGTGCTAGCATTCTCTCTCTGTGTACCACATTCTTTGTCATAGATGTTATATGATTCATACCTTCATTAACCGCACTTTTAATTGAATTGTACGGGAGATGATCAACACTAGATGCTGGTGTTATTTTTATTTGAGTTGAATTTAATTTTAATGATTTTGCTCTGTTAAAACTGTGACCTCGTTTCATTGATGACCATACACTACCAAAAAGTGAATGATTTCTCTGAAACATATTATTATTTGACTATTTGTTGGAAAAATAATATACAGGGGGTCCAATAACAATCCCTAAAGAATGAAATGCGAAAAGAACGAAAACAAGTTTTTATCTTTCAAAATTGATAGTTTGTTTCAGACTTTTATGGTTTGGTTTTCTTATAATGAATAATCAATACTTACACGATGCATTGGTTCAGGATTGTCATCGACAAGTTCATCCAAATTCCCTGATATCGCCCGTTTAAGTTCTGGCCCAGCTTCATGTAATGTCCTTAAACCAGCTTGTAAAGTTACAGTATTATGAGTTTCTTTATCACCTTCTTTCAATTCTTGTTCTTTACGCTTTTTAAAGCGTCTGAAATAGTCTTGTATCAAAAATGTTGCGTAGAATTTTCCTACAGTTACTTCATCATCTACTCCTGGTGGGGGAACTACTTGGTCCAATAGTTTCGGGCTAGTTCTTTTCCATATTTTTTTGATAACTGCTCTTAATTCCGAATTAGCGTCATCAATATTGCCTTCGGTTTTTATTCGAAGTGATGTTCGAACAACAGCGAATAGAGTTGCATTAAAAAGTACAGTTCCATCGCTGTTTAACGGCATATTCATCGAAACTAAACGCTTACATGCTACGCGATGAGGACATAGTTTACCGAAACCTAACGGTGGGGAGATTTTTCTAAGTAATGTTACAACGTCTAAATGTTTTATCCTGCCTTTGGCGTCAGGATCATATTCACTCCACAGCCTTATGAATTCATCGAGGTGATGTGGTCCTAATATTGACCAGTCTCTTGTTAAATAATCAAAATTATCCATTATAACTGCTACAAATAAGTTGATAATCTAAAAATGCAAGAGTTATTTGTCTGAAGAATCAAATAGTCAATATTCCTACCAGAAATGAACACAAAACGTAGAATGAAATAAAATAGGGATATGCCACATCTGAACCACATAGAGTACCTGTAATAGTGTGGTTAAGAGCACTGTGGCATTTTGCATATTTCGTATCAGCACAATCCATCATGATTTCTTGCCAGGCTTCACCTAAAACCAATAATTTTGCATCGTGTACATTTGATTTTAATAAAAATAACACAATAACACACCTGTAGCTGAACGAAATAAAATTAGAACTGCTTGAAAAAATGATGCGAAATTGTTATTCCTGTTTATCGAAGACTCAGACTCCAGATCGTTGTTTTCTATCTTACCAAACATCTGAAATATCAGTTAAATTCACTAAAAAAATATTTTAGATACAAAAATACAGGGTGTTCATAAACTAAACTAGCTCGATTTTAAAAAGGCTTTTGCACAAATTGTTTGTAAATTAAGTTGCTTGTCTGTTTCCAAGGACCTTGAACATTGATATGAGAATTCAGGAATCAGTTCAAACTAGTTTTAATAGTTTGCTACTTATTGCAACCGTATTAAATAATTTCTGTACATTTATGGTTTGATGTTATCTTTTCGTAATTGAATTTTGCAGTGAACAAGAAAAGCTACAGATATCGACAGTTAAGTATATAAAAAGTTTCGTTTATAATTAATTTTTAAAGTTTTATTATCTCACCTGCATTCCAATTACTGCATAAATGAAGAACAACATAACTATAAGCAATGCAACGTAAGGTAAAGCTTGAAAAGACTTGAAAAACGTCCACAACAATGTTCGTATACCTTCGCCTCTACTCAAAAGTTTTATAAGTCTCATTACACGAAACAATCGAAAAAAGTTACCGGAAAATTTAATTTTTTTCTCACCAGGCTGAAATAGAATTTATATCTGCATTAAAACTTCTTTAATTCAATACATTTAAACAATGATAAAAAGCTCTTAAACTTACGCTAACATCCTGATAAACTATGTCAACAAAACTTCCCAAAACTATAATGAAATCAAAACCATTCCAAGCATCTCCGAAATAGTTCTGCAAAACACGGAAATTTAATTAAATTCACATTTTTAAGCATTTCGTTATAAATTTATTAAAAAGTTTAACACAGTAGAAATTTCATTATAGGGCTATTATTTTTCGTGTGTAGATGTAGAACAGTGTCCCAGCTTTTTTTTTTAAGTTTAGATACAGTGTCTTTCAAAGGCAGATCTTTAGTAGTAGGTAGGTAACTACTTACTTTAACTCGAAATGCCGCAAGTTTGAAGACGAACTCCATAGCAAACACTGCAGTAAAAATCATATTCAAATAATCCAATACTTGTCCATAATCGCTTGGTTGATTATGAAACTTCATAGCCAGAGTGATTGTATTAAAAATAATCAAAGTAAATATGGCATATTCAAATGGTTTAGATGTTACAAACCACCATACTTTATATTGTATACGATGCTTAGGAATGTAACGTCGAACAGGTTTAGCTTTCAGCGCGAATTCAATGCAATTTCTTTGATTTTTATCTAATTCACAATTTTTATATTCTTGTTCACCTTCATTTTGGAATGTAACAATAACGAAACCAACGAAAATATTAACCATAAAAAACGCAATTATAATAATGTATATAATATAATACGCAGCTACTATGGGGCGGAAATTGTGTATTGGTCCTTTGTTTTCTTCGTTAGAGTCTATTGAGACATAGAGCAGCGCTGGCCAGCCTTCAAATGTCGACACAGTAAACAATGTTAACATGGCTTTAGCTACGTTATCAAAGTGAAATTTGTATGGTATCCACTCTCTATTCTTCATTATCGGTTTGTTTATATCTCCATCAGCATAAATGAGGTATGTTCCACTGAAAATAGATTTAATTGGAAATGGGCTCAAAAAGTTGCTCTATATTCACTTACTTGCATTCAGCTGCGGTTAGCTTTGAACCATCAGTACATTGTGAGAATTTTCCCTAAATTATAAATAGTTATTAAGGTTTTGTTTTGATTTACTTTTGATTGAAAAAGGGTTATCGATTTTATAATATAATATATAATATTTCCAACGTTTTCGGCATACTCTAATCGTTCACCTAGTATGTAAGCATTGAAATTATTTAATACATTTTTTCTTCTGGCTAAGTTGCGAATTTGTAAACAGCTAAGGTCGCAACATGAGCTTTATTTCCAAATCAAATCAGGGAAAAACTGTGATAAATATTGGAAAAAGTCTAATTCGTCCTAAAATATTTTCGGTTAAACAAGACCTTATAGGCCGATTTTCATTTTGACATATTATTGAACTTTTTTTAATTATAGTTTTTTTAAGGAAGAGTTTTGTAGTAATTTTTAGTTTTCTTATACAACTTTAGTGGACCTTGCAAGTGCTTTTGATTTTATAAAAATAGTTGTTTATTGTACATAAAACTGTAATATTTAGAAAAACCCCTAAAATGGTTTTTATTCTTCTTTTATCGGCATGTTTAAATAATAATCAAAATTTCATACAAGACCCACTAAAGTTAATCCTCTTGTACAAGGAAACTTGGTCTATCTAAATTGTCATAGTTTTGCAGTATTTACCGAGCGTTCTAAGGAACAGGGTTGTTTAACCAGTCATCAGTAAGCCATTTATAGATAAAATCGCATAACCCAATTTCAAGTATTTATGAGATTTCTACAGATATTTTTCGAAATATGTTAACAAAAAAGCATGCAATAACAAATCATTAGTAAATTTCATTCGTGCAAACAATGTCTATATGTTTATTTTTATCACTTGTAGTCATAACTAGTGTAAATAAATATAACAATAATAATTTAACCCATATTAACCGTTTATACAAAATAGTAGAATGCATTATTTATTGAATTTAATGCCCACATATAAATATAATAATAAACCATGCAATCAAGCGGATTTTATAAATCATATCCTAAGTAAACATAAACCCAGAGCTTTAAGCCCTAAAGCTACTAACACCATTCTAGTATGAATATTTACGTTTGGAAAGGAAAATGTTAGTAATAAAGGAGTTTAACAAAAGAGGTTGATAACATTTAAGTACTGCAATTGCAATTAATTCATTAATTTCTTGTAATAAAAACCGCAAAAAATGAAATATCGAACATTTCAGGCATATTGCTAATATTTTAAAGAAGTAGGGTTGGATCAAACATCTGTTTTCAGAAAATAAATTTAATGTTTTAGAACACTGTTTCAGTGGGTTTTCTTTTACAATAAGTTCAGGTGCAGTAACACAAAGAATGACCGTTACTTTTTTAAATTTTAAAGGTTATTAAAGATCAACATTTTAAAATTACCGTTTTTTGCGAGAAACATTTAACAGTCCTTAAATGTGCGAAGAAAGTTCTATTGAAGTCACTTTAAGGAACACATTTTTGGATTTTTATAGAATTTTATATAAGTAAGTTGGATGTCGTCACGGCAAAAATAGTTTAGGGTTTCTATGTTTTTCTAATTTACCAAAAAGTATGTACTTGGCGACATATTTATGGAATTTTGAAATATTCAATACATCAAAGTAGAACTTTTTGAAACGGTACACCTTGTAAAAGAATCCGTAGTTTTTGGTATATATGCCTATCTTAATTTTATAATAAATTTATTAATATTACTATAGAGAAGACATTTAACATTTCAATTTAAAACAGTTTGGAGTATCAGCGAAATTCAAGCATAAAACATCAGTTTGTTTGAAAGAGAAACACACGTAACATTCAACATATCAATTAGAAAATCATAAGACAAAATAGATAACACGAAATCTGATAATCAAAAATATATCTTAGATAAAATGAAAGTTACACAAACAGATGAAGAGTTGCACGTGCAGCATATTAAAGCTTACCAGCATATTTATTGCAGTTGCAAGATTATAAAATCAATAATATAATAATCCGCATCACGTGTTAAGATGGTACTTCGTCCAAAGTATATAATTGCATCACATCTACAAGTGCCGACAAAACAGGCGACAGGCTGTACAAGACAAGTTAATAACGAAACAAAAACAAATCAATTTCCAAGCTTTAACCGACGAGATTAACTTTAATTCGAGATGAAAATAAATAACAATTCGATGCATTGGAGATATTATCTAAAGATATTAAAAAAATATATACCTACAAGTCTGTGCATTCAGACATTGTCAGATTAAAGACTGCATATATAAAATTTTCCTCTTCTTCTCCACAAAACGTTCTTTATAGATGTTTAAATTCTCTTAAACTCCCATGACAGAGTAGACGTAGTTTTATTTATCAAGAAATATATTTCGCTCCTCTTCGTAATGGATTACTTCAGAAAATATATATAAAATTGTTTTGATTCTTTGATTCTTCTCATTTTTTACTGTGTTCATGGTTGCTTAAGATACTCTTCTCGAATATTATTATTAACTTTTAGTTTTAAATTTGTTTATCTACCTCTTAAGTTTATGTTAATGTTTTGATTCGTGTTCAAAAGAATATTTGCATTCCGAACGTACTGTATATTAAACTAAAGAAAGGCAACTTGGTGAACATTTTCTGCAAATAAAAGTGCACCTTTTGTAATTAAATAATCAACCCCTAAGACATTTTTTCTTAGAATTTTTTGCTCGATAAAACATTTTCCGATTATGAAGAAGTAGAAAACTCCCACAGGCAACTAAACTTGTAGAAACAATACTTCAGGATAAGTCGTGCGGGAAATATATACTAGCTAACGTTTCGCTGATCATCAGGACCGTTTTTTAAGATTCCTGCTGGTAAGACTCGTTCCTGGTGACTTGAGTTTAATATACGAAAATTACATACATAAATGATATGTAATTTTATTTAGCGACTGTGATATGATTTCATCAGTGCGGTTTCGCGATTATCACAACAACCTTGAAGAGATTGTCTAAATATCAACCAAGGATTATTTAGTTTGTGTGAGATTTTTTTTTGGGTTATAAATTTAGTTGACCTCACCGGTTAAAGCTTTAGTCGTGAAGATTGAAAAATATATGTGCGTGATCTGCGAGCTGAATGCGGCAGATCCCTACGCATGCCGACAATCAGCTACAACAGAGCATGCAGTTTTTATAACCATCTATAAATTATAGTGCAGCTAGATATGAATTTTCTTTTTGTTTTCGTTAAATTTACCTTAAACAGCTGCACTCCTATCACAGCGAACATGAACTGCAGAAGGTAGGTAACCAGCATGATATTGCCGATCGTCTTAATGGCTACTATCACACATTTCACAACATACTATAGCCATAGGAAGAATCGGCATGAAATAAATGAAACAAAACGAAACACAATCAGTAAAAATAAGTAAAGGGCTTTAAAGATAATAAGCTGTAGCGTAAATGATTGGTTGGGCATCGCGCAGCCAGGTGGAACGCCAAATGCACCCTGGGCGTAACTTGCTCGAACAGACCCCCTATATTACATCAGGGCATCAATCTCAATTTTTCCACCTTATGCTCCATAATTCCATAATAAGAGCTATAAAACACATTAAATCATTATAATCTTCCCTAGATATGACTACAAGTGCATAAATGGGGGTAAACCTTGTTATTTCCTAAAGGATCGGTCGATGGTTTGCATTTTTTTTTTGTTGGCAAAATATCACACAGCACGCACAGAACAGCTCAGCAGAACATGCGGGTTATTTTTTGTCCAGACCAGGAATATGGGCTGGTATGCCAAAAAATACATACACAAAAGTTAATATATAAAAAGGTAGTAATGGAGTAAATTGGGGGACCCATAGGTGCATTTGCGGACTGCTGGTGCCTACCTTAAATAACTGGACTCCAATTACCGCAAACATGAACTGCAGAAGGCACGTAACCAGTACAATGTTGCCGATGGTTTTTACCGCTACTATTACACACTGGACAACATGCTAAAGACAGATATACCATTGTGACCTATTAGTGTATGCTTATTAAAAAAACAATTATATATCTGGTATGTTTAAAAATATCATTCCTCAGACCTCAGACCAAGAAATAGACACTGGATACAACCAAATCAATGTGTGCTATATATTTTGAAGGTTAATTAAGCAACTTCATAACTATAAGCAATTTCATAAAGCTAATCGGTGCATGAAATGCGTCAGTGCGGGCGAATCATTGAGGCAAACAGAGCAATAGATCTATCAAGGACGGTAAAAAATTCAGTTCAACTACACAAAGAAAGGTTTTTTTTTTGGCTGAATGTGATTTCTATATATAGGAGGTCTCTAACCAAATTTCGAGGGTTCGGTTAGATTATTTTGGACGGTAAACCTTAAAAATTAAAAGTATAAATGGAATTTTGAAAAACATATTCAGATTCAGCGAAAATTTTAATGCGTAAAAATTGTATTGGGTAACATTTAATGATACTTTAAGAAATTGTGTGGGATTTCCATCTCCTGGTCTGTGGCATTAGCAATAAAATAATAATAATAATTTGTGTAGAGGGTTTTATTCCTATTTTCCTGGTATATAATAAAAGTGTCATAAAATAAATTAAAACCACTAAGAGGCCACAGCTTTTCATTTGAGTCTTTTTTAACATATAGTGTATTAACAGTTTCTGTGCACATACCTTCAATCCCTTGGCACGATTAATTGCTCTCAAAGGCCGAAGAACACGCAGTACCCTGAGAATTTTCACCACTGATATTGCTCCTTCACTACAATCAAAACAAACCTATTTTAGGTTTTTTGTTTTTATTTTTATTGAATGTAAAACGAATTATAAAAACGTCAAATAAATAAATTATAGAAATATTTTGGGCGTACCTGGTAAGTAAATATTTAATAGACAACGGTAGTAAGTATATAGGAATAATATACGTGGCTAGGGATGGAGGATTTTGCGGTACATCGGCAAGAGAATTTGATAGGTTTTTCTTTAATTTTCGATACATCGATGTATTTTAATTTAATATAAATATAATAATATAAAACAATACCTTTTAAAAATTGAAACCAAAGAGACACAAACAACAACCAGATCAAGAACGTTGAAGGCCGACCGAAAAAAGGCACCATCGTGTAAGATGCAACCATATGAAATTGTTTTCAAAACTAACTCTATAGAAAATATTGCTGTAAAGAAGTAGTCGAAATACAGGAGTACCTGAAAATCAAAATAATAATTTTAAGCTAATATCCATTGAAATTTAAATTAGCAAATTATTTTTTTTTATTTCGAGGATTACAATGTCCCATAAGGCTAGTTCCCTCTCTGCCCACTTATATTTTGTATGTTTCATGAAATTTATAGAAAGCATGGATAAATTTGGAACTTACTTTACTTTTAATATTGTCAACATCGTCTGGTGGAGGTATAGGGTCTTCTAATGCAAGAAGAGCAGAAGAAATTAGAATACAAGCTAGTATAATATTTCCAAATACGCTGTGATTACAAAACCAGTGACAAAATATTCGAAATCTACAAACAGAAAAATATACCTACAATTTTTTATAAATGTAATAATTCTTATACATCAACTCTTTTAACGTTAATTTTTAAATTTACCACACAATTAGGTAGTACTCTACTTATTTACAATATTTGCATTTAACAGAATTTTTCATATATGACGCAAACGGTATTATTATTTTTCTACTCAAAACTGATTTAGTGCACTTTGAGCAGTCGCGTTGATATGCCGAAAAATCTCCCTTTGTTCTGCACCCAAGACTAAGGAGAAACGGGATCACTGGTCCGTAAAGGGTGGTAAAATCTTCTATCTTAAAATAAATTTTGCTTTAGAAACGTGGAACTCCGCAACATACGTACTGGATCTGAATTATGTTTTCAGACCATATTCAATTCAGCATGAATCGTGGTGTGTGTGTTTCAATAATTTAATAATTAATTCATTCCCGATGTGATATTTCCATTCACCAAATGTAACATGAGGTTGTTTTCATAAATATGCATGTACTGATCGATTTTTATTTAATATTCCGGTAATGTAAATGCGTAATTGTAAAAACCGCATGTATCTTGTATGGACCGATGTTTTATCAATTGGAAATGGATTTATGAAAAATTCTGTGCAATGCAAATTTTATGAAATCAAGTCCTAAAGTTACGTTCTAACACATCAACAAAATCCACCATAAATAATTTAGTTTTTGTATACTTTTTAACGAATTTTGTTAAAATTCAGGTAGACTAGATTGAAACTCGACTTCATAATGCTCGGTGAACTGGCGTTCACATGAAATATCATCTTAGACAAATCTCAGATTTAACGTTTCAATGCAAGACTATTGAGTTACAAGTTTTCAAAATAATAACAAATTAACTGATCCATAAATTAGTTAGAGAGTTGTGTGTTTTCGTTAGTTTATATTTGAAGAAACAGAAGGTTCCTTTAGGACTCAAATCAATTTGAAAAACAATAAATAACACTCAATTTTGCGGGTAGATCTAGTCGGGGTCGCACTTCACACGTAAACCTATGCGCGAAACTCATATATTCGTATAGTTTAAGTTGAATACTTCATTAATAACTTCATTGTACAAATATATCTCAATTTTAACGAATATACGTGCTGTGCTTTGGGAAATTTAATACTAGTGTCATAACAGGGTGCAAGCAATTAGCCAGTGACTCAGCCAATAAATATTCCTTAGAGAAATATACTATGCGACATATTGGTCAAAATCTTCTTGGATGTTTGAGAAGAGTGAAGACCCTTTGCTTTCTTAAGAGTGTATTTAGTATTTACCCTACACTGCTCAGGATTAAATGCGAGAAATGTGTGATGCTGTCAATTTTGTTGCTTTTTTATAAGGACCGAACTTTATATGTTTCATTAAGTTGGAACCATATGGGAAACTTTTTTATTATTAATTTTATGAAAAAAGGTTATTCCTCATAAAAAATTCTGCATGTTCTAAAATCTAAAATACAATCATCAGATATTAAATTTCTTCAGTCGTTTACGAGGTATCTCAAAAAATATGAATTTTACTCAAGAATAAAGTACTTTTATATTCAACAATATGGAAAAATGTTATAAAAACTACAGTTAAATTTGCATTGATAGAAAAAACAATTTCTTCAATGTAAATGGATGTAATTGCATATTTCAATTCTGATCAACTTTTTTTTTATTTCCATATGGGTAAAAACAGTCTTAAGAGCTGGGTACACACATAACAGGCTGAAAAATTGGCAGATTGTTGGGATATGGGATAGGGATTTTCACTGAAAAAATGCCCCATAGTATATTAGTAATTTCTATTTAGTAAAGAAAAGTTATTTGGCTTATAGCGGTTTTGGCTAAGTCACTATGAAATAAACACACGTTCAATATTTCTACCAGGCACCACTGTCTACCATATTTCACCTGTTTGTAGGAGAAAATATGAAGAAAGATGACGCTGGTGGTATCGGTAGTTTCTGGGTGTTTTGTTTAATTTCAGACATGCGGCGTGGGCACGCCCCAACTCCACTACCCGCTTCAACGTCATCCCCATCTGTAATTATATAGACGTTTCTAATTACTAAATGTGTTGAATTCAACATAGGTGCAGGATATTCTGAAATTCATCTTCATTATTAACCTTCTTCCTAATATTAGATAGAAATCTAACCAGGAATAAAATATATTAAATTATTAAGTCCTGCAGCTATGTTCTTTTGTCTTAAGCGTACCTGTTTTTATATGAAAAAATAAAAAATGCACTGCCTTTGGGTATTGGTCGAATTTTGTTTACAATATTGACCTCAGATAAACGACGAGGTCTTGCTGATTCTTTAGTAATAACTTCTACTTCACCGTCTTCATTTTCTTCCTCTAAAAATTATCGTTTACCAATTTGTTTCTTTTAAGTTCTTTCCATGTACAAATCTTTTAGTATGGAGCTTAAAAGAGAGAAATATATTAAACAATTCTAAATAACAAACCTTCATTTTGTTCTTCATCTTCTTCCTCCATAGCAATTTTTGTATGTGATTCCACCTCTTCATCATGACCAGATCTAATATATAAAACAAAAATATATAAAAAATTAAGTTTAAAATAAGGGTTTTCCCTCAAACATGTCGGAGGAGAAAATGAGAGTGAAGAGGTGAATTTTCTACCTTTCAGAATATTGTCCATCCTCAAATCCTTCTTCCTCAATACTATGTTCTTCCTCCTCCAATTCTTCTTCTTCATGTTCTGGAGTACCACTTTTTGACCGTTTACCTTCTTCTTCCTCTTCTTTCTCGATAGCTGTTAATGATTCTGCATCTGCCAAGTTGTCTACAGCGATGGCCAAGAATACATTTAGCAGAATATCTGATAAACAATTAAGGAAAATGCTTGATGCAAGCAATTGTTGCCAATGTTAGAAGATATAAATCTATGATTGATAGAAATCTTTTGAGGAGGTTAGATAACTCTTTCTAGGCTCATTAAAAAAGTGAAGTTTGCTTGTGAAAATTCGGAAACCTAAAAAAAACAAATGCAATTTATTTGCAAAAAGGATACAGTTACCGCAAATAAACAAAATAATATAATATATGCATGCCAGGGCTCCAAAACCTTTCACACCTCCGTAAGCCTGAATACCGTCATACATGACAGTATTCCAATCTTCACCGGTTAAGATCTGTTGAAAATATAAAATGTGTATATATAGCTGTACAGTTCGAAGTCAAAAAAAATATTTTTTACCTGAAACACAGTTAACAAACTTTGCCAAAAACTGTCGAAATTATATCGAGGTTTTTCTTCAGTTAATCTATTGAAACGCCCACCAAAAACTTGCATTCCAAGAAGAGCGAAAATAACAATGAAAAGAAATAGCAGCAACAACAGAGATGCAATTGATTGGATTGAGTTTAATAAAGATGCAACTAAATTTGAAAGTGATCGCCAGTATCTAAAATTACATTAGTTAATGCGAATAATGATCATAACTCCAAAACTTACTTTGTCACTTTAAAAACTCTAAGAAGCCTAACACAACGTAATACTGATATACCTAGAGGAGGCATTACTTTTGTATTTGTCAAAACCATTTCGGTGATACTTCCAATTACAACGAAACAGTCAAATCTATTGAAGAGTGATACGAAATATCCCTAAAAATAGTTCGTGAGTAAAAAACAGAAAACGTAATATCCTCATTAAATTAACTACTTACTTGGAAACCTAAACTGTACATTTTTAGTAACATCTCAAGGGTAAATAGTGCAATAAAAAACATGTTCGTGTATTCTGAAAATAAAAACAAACGCGTAAGTGTACCTAAAGGATTATAATCAATTCAGTAATTTTAAAATGAAGGAAAAATTGTTAGTTTGGTAAACAAGTTTTTGCCCTGAATTTCTATATTTATCCTGAATCTTTTTTGCATTTAAAAGTAGAGGCTCCGGAGTAATTGATGTATTCCCGCTGGATTTCTATAACCGAATAGCTTCTATCACCGATTAAGTTTTAGTGGGTTACTTTTAGAAGCATTATTGATCAATCATATGCAGCTTTATTCCAAAAAAAAACACTTCATCACAGAAAAAGTATTAACTTTAAAAAAATTTTAAACTTTTGAAAACCACAAATTTTGAATTCATATATTACATGTAATAATAAACTCTGGAAGTACTAACATATCGGTACTTACCCTGAAATTCATCAAGCCAAGGTGGTTGTTCATAATGTTCTGTGGCTAGTACTCCAGTATTTAAAAAAACTAAAAGTATAATGAGCCAATAAAATGCCTGAGATTTAACAGCTTTCCTGCAAGCTCTTCGTATTCTTCTATTAACTCTATCGAAATCTTTTTTCTTTTTACTAAACCACGATTCCTGTTGAATTTCTTCTTCTCCCAATTGATCTGTTGAAGCCATTTCGTTCATAGTGTTTCTATTATCTTGATTTTGATGGTCTTCTCCTTCAGGTTCAATATCTTCCGCTTGTGTAATCCAGTCCAAATATCCCCGCAAATCTTCTTCGAGTTGTTGTTTCTCTCGAAGCTTGTGGAAATCACCACGCGCTTTTGCCTTTTCTCTTTCCTTGGAAAATTCACTAGTACATACGATTAATTACGAATTTTATGTTAAACAGAGCATAACTTACCCGCTTAAAACACCGAGAATTAGATTCATTACAAAAAATGCACCTAGAATTACCATGGAAACAAAATACGACCATTCCCATTCTCTACCTAAAGCATCTTGAATCTGGAATTTTAAATATTATAGCATTTAAATACGGTTATTTACGAGAGGCAGCTGAAAAGTGAGTGGAATGGACTATGTACGTAAATTTAGTAATTTTAAAAAAAATGCGCAACTTTTTAATAATAATTTAGGCAAACAAGTTTTCAATCACCTACGTTATAAAGTACGTCAGTCCATCCTTCAAGTGTGATACACTGGAATACGGTTAACATAGACAATCCGAAATTGTCGAATGTTGTTATTCCATAATTTGGTCCATCCCAACCTGTGTCAATGCATGTGTAATTAATACCAATCTCACTACAATTAAAGCCGTCTTCGCCACATGGATGTGGATCATCCATTTCCTCATCTGTAAATATTAACCAAAAATAATGATTTTCTTTAATATAAAGTGTCCCAAAAATATGAAGAATCTTGATGATTTTTGGGACACCTCATATAAATTAGCTTACTTTTATATGCATTATAACAAGTCTTATGCATTTGTCCTGAGAATAACTCTAAACCAATAATAGCATAAATTATAATAACAAATAATACCAAAAGAGCAATATGTAATAAAGGCACCATGGCACGAAGAATTGAATTTAACACAACTTGTAAACCTAAAAAAAAATCATTTATTTAATCCTGAGAGACAGCGAACTAAACTTTAATGTAATACTCACTTGGTACTCCGGAAACAAGTCGTAATGGCCGAAGTACTCTAAAAGCTCTTAGAGCTTTCACGTCAAAACTATCTTTTGTTAGAAATGATAGCGCCGTACTTATCATACTGAAAAATGGAATACATTATTTATTTTTTGGAAAATTAGTAAATAAAATAATTGAGCAACAAAAACTTAAACTTGTCTCCAAACTTTTAACATGCCGGCGGCATAAGCTAGTTCTTATATCCAAGCAGTTCAACTCTACATCTTTTTGTCTTTGTCACTTGTATTAAAATATACAAAATATCCCGTACTTTAGGGAAGAACCCTCTGGGTTTAATGAAATTCGAAACGGTCGGTGATAGAAACTCCATTTTAGCTTTGAAATTAAATTTGCGATTTTCATCTCCTTATCCGATTTCTCAATTTGAATAAAGGCAAAAGCATGACATACTAAATTATTTACGGAGACTCAAAAAGTGATTTGTATATAATTATAGAGAATAAATAAGTTTTGATTCAAACACGCAATGGAGTAATTAGGGGGTTGTTTTCGATTAACTTATATTATTCAATTTACCCGTCACATTTGAATTAGGTACCGTGTATCAGTGTTAAATTTTCAATGCACATTTGGTCCAAATTTCCATAGATATAATATTAAATAAAAGTGAATTATTAATATTATCCATCTAATTGAGTTTTTGATGATTTTAGCGTGATAAAGAATTTGTAAATTGAATATTGCAATGTTGGATTAGAAATTTTGTAAAAAGTGCGCGAGCTGAATATTTGATAAGATTATGGCGCCAGAATATCCTATAATACGCAAATCTTGCTCCATCTCACTATTGTGCCTTTCGTACTAGAGTTTTGTGAAAATATTTAAGCACTTTCCACAGTACGTTTGTATATCACTTTTAAACGATGAATATTATATTTTGGGCAGAGAAATGCAATCGGAAACTATCTCTCAACCGCATCTGTTGATTGTCAATTCATAATTACAGGAGAGTGTCGACATTTTCCAAGTTTTCGGCTTTTAACATAACCACAAACACAGGATATATAGTGTATAAGTAACTAGATGAAGCTTTAGAGCTTTATAAATTACGCGGTTTAAAGTGAACTATCAAACGCAAGTTTGTAAGACAGGTTTAAACTTCGGAAACAAACACCATCTGCATACAACAACTACTCACTTACCCTATAACTACAATTGTAAAATCTAGTAAATTCCATCCATTCCGAAGATAAGCACCAGGATGCATTAGAAACCCGTACGCAATTATCTTCATTATACATTCAGCTGTGAATATCACTAAAAAAATGTATTCAATTTTTTCCTGAAATAACAGTCACATCAATTAATACATTTTTATACAAAGCATAGCTACAAATTCAACTTACCAAATACGCATTTGTTGTATTTGAATCCCCATTAGGAAATGGTGTATAAACAGCTAAGGCTACACAGTTTGCAAATATAGTCATTAATATTAACCATTCAAAAGGTCTGGAAATATAGTTCAGGAAAATACTTTCGATCTATACCAACAAAATTAAAAATAACAAAAAAAATGCGATGAGTTTATCTTACTCTAGGTGAGTAAGCTTTCTTTTTAGAAACTCCCTTGTTAATAACAGCTTTAATTAATTATTTTTTCTTCTCGCTAAAGAGGTGCGAAAACCACTTGTAAACAACGGTTTCACCAGGACAAGAGTCCTCATAAATAGATAGATATCTCGTGTATAAGGTTTGACGCGGTTGCTGATGACAGTGTAAAACTCGAATTTCCCAAAATGTTCTTCTAAATGGATCAGTGATTTTGAACTTGCGCGATATCATTCTGTTCTGTATCAATATAAAAATCTCTTTCTCTAATGCGTTGGATTTTTTCAGAAAGGTATTCATCGTAAAAATATTGAATCCAAAACCATTCCATAATTGCCTTACCCAGGCTATGCATTTGCTTAACCGAGGATTCTGGGCAAATTTAGAGTCCAACATTTCGCGATATTATAGGGAAAGTTATCAGCCTGATACAGGATTGCCGTTCTAATTTTTTGCTGGGTAAATTCATTAAATATCAGAGTTTTAACATCATATCTGTTAGCGGTTGTGATTTTAATGATTCTGAAGGTATATGGGCATGCATTCGAACACTGTTGTGTAATATAAACTAAAAAAAAAAACATTTTAAATAAAATTCATAATTATACATTTATTAAATTAAATAGAGAAAAAATAAACGACAGAAAATCATTTACGGAATATCCGTTTTATTGGAATTCATTTATCTTACTAAGTTGTTCATAGAAAATAAATAATGTGCTAGACACACATTAAGATGCGTTTAAATTACTCCTAAAACATGGAAATTACATAAAATAATTTGTGAGTTACGCTTTGTTAGAAACTAAGTCATCAAAATAAAATAGAATAAATATTGCATTTCATTTTACTAATACTGCACATCTGTGGAACATACGACGTGGATCAATTGGTTGCAAGTTTTATTATTTTGTTTTAACACGTACCAGACCCAAAACTTTCGACAAAGAAAATATTTATTCATTTTATTTATTAATTTGTAATACAATTAATAAACAAAATATTACTATAATATTTAAAAACAACACACAGCTGTTCGCAATGCACAGATCTACCATGGAAAACAATTTTGAAAGCCACTATAGACATAAAAACTGTCCTAGATGGGAAAAGGAATCGACGCGGGTCAACACACTGATTGGGCAATCTAGAAGCTCTGCGGGCACGTGGAAGCTAATCCTTGCCAACAACAGTGGAAGTCAGTCAGAACAAAATTTTACATAATACAGCGATATTTTAAAATTATCCACAACTACGTTCCTATAGGATTTACATCGTAATCTGGTTTTAACATTACATGAAATATTTTGCAGCAATCGTTTATGAAAGGAAATACGTTTACCTTTCATTTGTAAATAGGTACATTTAAATATTTCATCACGAATCTGAGAGAAGTATTCATTTTTGTGGTGCAAATTTCTAATAACTTCATTGAAATTTAAATGGGACGGTTCGCATACTGAGGGAAACTAATGCTCATTTTATATAAACGAGAAATAATATTGAGGAAGTGTTATTTCCTTAATATTGAAAGTTTAATTAAGTTCAGGGTTTTTATTGTTTAATTCCAGAGTTGCCAAAATTCTTTTTGAATAAAAATATGTCTGCTTAACTAAAAATCAGATCCATTGAACAGTGAATATAAAAATGAACTAGGGGTTTTGATTATGCATTAATAAAATTATTATTTTTTAAAAAATATAAAATTACCAACAACGAACGTTTGTGATTGAACATAAAAGCAGCATGTCAGCTATTATTAACGTTGGAGATAAAATTTATGTTGCTAAATTGTGGTTCAAACCCGACTTCATTCTCGTTTACTGTAACCAGTTTATGTGTCAAACAGATATATATAATATAGAGGAGATACATTGTGTTTTTCCACTAAATTATTGTATAAGCTTTAAATATTTCCTGTGGCAAAAATTAATTATTATGACACCCATATCTGCTTCTGTGTTTACTACTTACAATTTCCTGCGAAAGATTACTGTAAATTTGACGCAGGATTTTCTTTAGTATAGGACGCTATCATTCAAGCCTTAAGCAACTCTCCTTAATGACGAATGAGGCACAAGTCGTTTGGCATGCAGCTATACCTTCATAATATCATTGTCCTGCGTAAATTTCACGACCTCATTATTAGGAAAACAGATTTCAATTTTTTGGGGCCTTGGTTTGGTATAGGACGCTATCATACAGGACCTAATCAAGACCTAAGAAACTATCCTTAATGACCGTTTTCCAGCATGTCGTTTGGCATGCAAATATCCCTTCATAATATCATTGTCCTGCGTAAATTTCATGACCCCATTATTAGGAAAACAGATTTCAATTTTTTGGGGCCTTGGTTTGGTATAGGACGCTATCATAGAGGACCTAATCAAGACCTAAGAAACTATCCTTAATGACCGTTCCCAAGAATGTCGTTTGGCATGCAAATAGCCATTCATAATATCATTGTCCTGCGTAAATTTCACGACCCCATTATTAGGAAAACAGATTTCAATGTTTTGGGGCCTTGGTTTGGTATAGGACGCTATCATACAGGACCTAATCAAGACCTAAGAAACTATCCTTAATGACCGTTTCGAAGAATGTCGTTTGGCATGCAAATAGCCCTTCATAATACCATTGTCCTGTCGAAATTTCACCACCCTTCAGGCAACTGACAACTGAAAATATGGGTTGAAAACCAAATCAAATAAATAGAATTACATTTGAAACACCTATATATAAATAAATTTTATGAGACCATTCCAACAAACTAAGGAAAGTCAAAAGTTTTACTATTAATTAGGTTTTGCCGTGCCCAAAAATCTTAAAAAATAAATTAAAACATTTTTAAGTTCCCTTGTATCTAAATTGTATAACTACAAAACTTAAAAAACCCCTCTGTATATAGTATAGATAATAAATGAGTGGGAAATGGGAGATACCCCGTAGATAACCTCTAGGAACTATATAGTTTCACCCTAATGTATTATTGATTGAAAATATAAAAAAATAAAAAGTAACCTATCGCTGATAAGGTTCTGCCGTGTCTAAAAGTCTCAAATAATAAATAGAGACATTTTTGCGTTACCCCATATAGATAACCTCTAGCAGCTTATAATTTCTCCTTCAAAGAGATCTTGAATTGTTCTTAACAAAATAAAGAAACACATTTTTGACTCACCCCGTATACAAATTTAAAGTCTATGCTAAAAATTTCTAAACATTTAAAAGTTATTTAAACTGATCCTATATATTAATTTTGACAGTAAAATTTGAATTTTCTTAGTAACTATTATAAATAATAATTTGAAAAAGTAATAGTGCTTATCCTGTATAGAAACTTTTATATTTTTTGAGCTCTCTTTTAAGCTGCCACTCGTTTAGGTTGAAGATTGGAGTGAATAAGCTGCAATGCAATGACGAAACTAATTGTAGAAAAAAAATCAAGCTTTTTGGGGGTTCATTGCTGTTGTCACATGTTAAATACTACGGGACCGCCCTCGTTTCGTTTGATTGTTCTAATATTTTGGGAAGCAGGAACAATATAATTATTACTTCATTATTTGTCTTCAAACTACTGCATGCCATGAAAACCATGAGTTCCAGTAACACAGAATTGAATTATTATGTCTAGCAATAGTTCTCTTTGGTTGAAATTAGTGAAATTTTAGAAGTGTACCTACCTATACGTATAATAATTTAGAAATCTCTATGGATTGTAATGTAAACCGCAATTTGAAATTGAACTTAACTAAGCAAAATCAACAAGGGGAAATTTGCTGTGAGATGATTGTGAAGTTAACTGGGTCATTAATGGATAAATTAATTTTCAATTTGATAATGGTATTTAACCAGTAGGCCGTTAATTACGTGTTGATAATTATTAGTTATTACCTATAATTACAGCCGCGTATGTGATAGGTGTAATAATTGAACCATTACACAACAGTGTGCCATCTAACCCAATTTTAGCTAAATTAGTCTCTAAATGATAAAATGCCACTCCACCGTCATATGTGTATATAACTAGAAATAATTTTTTTTGGCCTAGCCCTGAATCAGACTAGGGCTCTCCTAACTCTAACAAAATCCTAAACCCAGTAATTTTGTCCGCACAATTATTTGCCACGAGGTATGTAAGGAATACGATATTTCAAAGGAATTTGGGTCTAAATTCTTTTACGAAACGTCTCGCAGAACCAGCAACATCCGTTCTTGAAAAGGCCGAACGACGCTTCTTGCTTCTGTCAAATAACAGATCATCCAAATCGCAAGATACAGAGGCCACTTACGCCGATCACCATGTCGCAAACTTAGCGGGGCTGGTCGTTCATGTGTTTCTAATTTGGCTGAGTTTTCTGAGAACAGATGTTCAGCTATCGATGATCTCCATCAGGTGGACGTGATTTATACCTATGTTTGCAAAGCATTTGACTGTATAGATCACTACATATTGTTGTCTAAATTACAGAATTTTGGTTTCTCTTATCGTTTGGTCAACTTCTTCCGATTATATCTATTACGAAGTCTTACGTTTTTCCTTTCAGGTCGGGGGTTTGTTGTTCATTAATTGATTCATTAATGACTTAATTGAGTCTCTTACGTGTGGTAGAAGAATGCATAAACTCCCCAATTCCCTGTTTACTTTATGTATGATATTTTCAATCGGTGTTGTCGTGGTTTTAACATTCATAGTTCCACTTTATCTGCCATTACTAATAGTTTACTTAATGGATAATCCTTATTTTCTAATATTTTTTGTTTTTTTTCTTAATTTGGTATGTTTTTTTTTCAATGAATTCGAAAATGTATAGGTATTATTATTAGCGTTTCTTAATATTTCCATAAGCTTCGCATTCTGTTAACTTTTCTCAACTTAAAACTTGCCGATATTCTCTACAATGTTATATTAAGAATTCCTTAAAAACAGATAAATACATATTAAAATGTTTTCAATTTATTCAATATTAAGAGCCATTTCAATAATTTTCTGTCGAAAACTTTTATATTTTATATTCGATATGCCATGAAAAGTTACTCGGTGGTAATAATAAGATTGTTTTATAAAACTTGAAACTTTTCTAATTTAGGTGTAAAGTTAATATCCAGTAAATTAATGTCTCAAATAATATTCCTGAGATTTAATATAAATATGCAAATATGTTTTGCAAGCACCACGCTGAAGCTAAAGGAAGGGGTGCATTGTACTCGATTTGAGCTGGTATTCGAGGTCGTGCTACGGGCTTAGGAATCTTCCTGCCAAAGCCTTGTCATTTGCGGTGCTGTGAGCAGTGTACTTTTCAAGCATCCATGCTCATTCCCAATATCATTCTTTTGGGTGACTCAGCGAGAGCTCAGCTAAAAATTACCTCAGAGATGCAGCTGCAGGGGAAAGTTTCTTGAAGGATAAAGAATACTATTCTATTGAAGTTTTCGCTAATTTGGTTGACCTGTGTGGAAAGGATAAAAGAGAGAAAAGGAACTGTGTATTTTATAGTCTTAAAGTTTTTTAATATGGTTTATTGTTCTAGTTCGTATTTTTAAACCTACATATTTTCAACAAATTTAATGTTTCATTGATTTTGTAAACACTGAAATTGAAATTGTCCCTATCATCAACTTCATTATAGTTGAAATTCATCCAAATATTTACAATTTGAAATGCAAACAGTGAGCTAGTGTTTAGTGTAAATTTGTCTAATCAATTTAGCTATTTAGGTGTTATACCATTTTAAATTTTATAATATAATTGAAAACCATTGTAGTGGTTTGCAGTTAGCCTTTATACATAGACATTTGTGATGGAATAATTAACCGGGCTTGTAAGTAAATTCCTCTGTGAGGACATTTTGTGTCAACAAACGTTTTAGCATCCATTGACAAATGGAATTGAATGTAACACAATTTATGTTGAGCACCAGTCATCAGTTTCCTTTTATCATTTTTGGTAGCTACATTTCCTAAATGAATGTCAAATTAAATTTATTATTATTTTTTAAATCAATATCAATAGATTTCTTTTATGACAGATCTGGCGATAAAACCGAGATTTATTGAAATGAGAAATTACAAAGATTTCACTTAAAGAGATTTAACTGACTGTCATTTCCATAAATACGTGTTATATCTCTGTATTTTATTTCACATGAATCAGTTGTAGAATTTTCAATATTAGGGAAAAAAATAGTTAACTTACCTTTTATGTTGAAGTTTTTTTTTTAATAATATGCTAAAAAAGGATACTTCCATTCCACTACATCAATGCATAATTTCCTAATGGGGTTCTTAAGGTAAAGACAGAAAAGTGCACGCTTTGGTCTATCTTGTGCTGGTTTCGCTACTCTACGTTGGGGCTTTTTGGGGGCTGGTTGCGGTCGGGCCCCTGATGCCTGGTCCGGGCTCGTCACACCTGCCCCCACAGTGCTCATCGCAGTTGCTGTAGCACTAATTGGCCCTTGCCATGCACAACCAGCTCTGTACGCAGGCTGTACAGACCATAAACGATTATTACAATTTGGCTCTCGAAGTTCATATTGCAGCCCTGTAGAATATAAAAGGAAAAAACGGCTTAGCAAAAAACAAAACATACAAAGAAGGTGTAAATCGCACTAGAAATTCTACTTCAATTTAAATACAGGATGTATATCACAGTTTAAGGTTGTTATTTAATATTAAAACATTTTTTTATGTTTCTTTATTACATCCATGCTTAATAAGGTTTTTAGTAAATTCAACAAGCATGTTAGAGGGTTTATCATATAATAGAGAATCGGATTATTTAACAAAAATCCCTCTAGTTTATGCAAAGTTGCAATAATTTTTGAAACGATTTTTTTAACGTTGAATTAAAAGAAAAAACAAAAAAAGCTTTAAATTTACTCTTAACTGAAATTTGAAGCTCAGCAAATGACTTACTAGTACGAATACTTTAAAAACGAGAATGAATTTGAACAGAAAATTAACTTAGTATGCTACGGAAACAATTTAGCTCCACTTTTGAAATATCCAAATAAGCTTAAATACATTGGTACGTAATTAAAAAAATTAAAATCCGAACAACCTTTTCCTTTGATTGAAAAAATTAGGGCATTTTTGAAAATTTCCGGAAAAATGTAAATTTTGAGAAGAAATTTCACATAATATGTGTAAAAGTAATTTTCCACTATTTTTTATTTAAGACTAATTGCTAATGATGTTTATTATTTTAGCAGCTTATTGCCTTTTGTGTACAAAAGAAAATTGTTAATATTAACAAACTACTTCTAACAGTGTCGAAGTAAATAAAAATTCTAAATAAAACATAAATTAAAAGCTTTTATAATTTTTTTCCATGTTATTTTACATTACTTTTTACAACAAAAATAGTTGAAAGGATCTAATACTTTTGTATGTATCTCGCTACGAAACAATTTTATCCCCTGAGTATAAAAAACTCATTAAATTCGAGTTTTATATTGTTCAACCCGAAATAACATGGTTCCGGCTTAACTAAAATCATACTCAAGTGTCACGGGATTTCAGAATGTCGATCACATTTCGAAAAATGCTTTAGTATTTGAGTTAGAGATATGATAAAGAGAAATGATCGACATATAAAATCTGAAGCAGGAAATATCATATAAGTGAACGTCTTTTTTTATACCATATGTAAGTATTTGTTTGATGCAAACATAATATTTCCTTCAAGCTGGAATATTAGCTTAGGTGGAGTATTTTATAGGAAAAGTGGTATTTTTAAAATTGTAATATATTAAGGTCTCATTTCTGATGCCAAAATTCATAAATTATAATTACAAAGACCCACGAAAAAAAAAGTAGTCTGTACTTTTGATCAGACCAACTTTACCCTACGTATTTGTCGATGATGAATCCGAATCTGCAGTGAAAATATAGCCTTCCGCAACGATTTTTTTTACCTTATACCTACCTTAAAATTATAAAAAGAACGTATAATGAAAAATAGGATTAATTTGACTTCAAGTAAAAGCTTAAAAATACGCAAACCATGGTGTTCGATGGATTTTATGATCTGTAGAATTCAATTCTGAAGTCAAAAGTCTCTTAGACGGGACAGATGTATAGAATTAAAAAAATCTATTCAAAATGTCTTAAGAGTGTAAGTTTATTGCGGTCGCGGTTAGTTCTCCAATTTCTCTTGGATTAATTTTATTTCTACAAACTAAAAGAAAATTTATGTGATCGATATTGTCAGAAACATAACGTTGCGGTTGTGTTTTTGATAGGAATTATTTAGGTTCAAATAAATTATTGCGAAATTTGTTGGATAAATGTATATTGAGTGGAAATTTTTCTCCACCCACCTATTTCAAATTAATGGAATATCAAAGCATTAAATTCACTTTGTATGCATGCAAATTATACCATTTTCTGCGTAATAGCTGTATACAAACTTTGTTTTAATCTAATGATTGTTGCTTCCAACATATATGATGTACATCACAGCAAAATGCTCTTATATTCATTTTTGTTTGTTATACAGGGCCATATAAAACTAAACTTCGACATAAAAAAAAAATATTCTCTAAGGACGTAAACATTTTTTGCTCAAACACTTCATTTTTTTATTTTTTTAACAATTTGGGATCCAAGTGAGTTTAGAGACTTAATTTAACTTTAACATAATTATAAACATTAATAATCTAACCTAATCATCAAATGTGAAATGAATTCATTGAATCAGAGAATTTGTTCAACATTAATCCGTCTAAATGGTCTCAGAAATATTTCATTATTCCTCATTAATCGCTGAAGCTCACCGCAAACCGTTTAAGATTTTGTATAAAAATATTAAATCAGATAACTGCCATGTTTCTTTTAATGGATATTATTGAATATATTATGTACTTTTGCATGATTGGGTTGCAGTTTGTATAGCAAACCTGAATTCTTGATGCTGCTGTATTTAAATTAGTAGATCAATATACAGTTAATACAAACTGATTATCAGAGAGATTTTAATTATATTAGCCTTACAGGATTTTCGCGCCGCCTCTCTATCAATGCCATTGATAAACCCACCCCAAATCTGCCACTGTTAACATCAGAACCAAGTTAGAACTAACATTAAAGCAATCAAATTCAATGTCAACTCAACGAAATGTTAAATGACAAATTGTTATGTTTCCTTTAAGTTCAAAACCATTTCAAATCATTGTAAAGGTTCAACATCCTGTCCACATTTGTGGACTTGACATTGCAATTCGTTGTTTTTATTTAAACCCTACTGCTACTATAAGAAGTAAAATACCCAACCCAACTATTATATTATTCATAACCCCCATTTATTTTTCAATTTATGATTATGAATGTTTGCATAATGTTGTAAGAAAGACTAAACGACAGTACCACACAAACAGATCTACTGATGGAGCTACACTAGTCGTCAGGAAAATTGCTAACTCAATTGAAGAAAACTGACTGCAAGTGTCTGATTTAATTTCTAACTCGTTTTTTGCAATGGTAATTTTTCTTTAGTTACCTATTGCATGGTGTTTTGAAAATTATTTAAAATAGATATGATGACTATACCTATATAATGTTTTTGCGGACAAAAATGTATTTATAGCAAAACTAGTTTCATAAAAAATGAAACATACTAAGCACGTTGAGTAATTTAGTAATTGCAATTTCTTTTCTGTCTCTATATAGCTGCTGATCGTGATTGTTAAATAAAATTGTAACTAGGATGGATATAAATTGTGTTTGACATTACAAAAGGGATAAATTCAGAATTTAAATTTGAAACTCTGTTTTTCATTGTAATGAAATGAAAACAATGCCTCTCTGTAACATGTTTGTTGTATCAAATATTCCAATTTGTAACGAAATAAATTGGATTGTTATATTTTAGGTTAAAATACGTAGGTACTTATATAAATAATTTTATTAATTAAAGAACACTCAAATATGATCATTAATTCAACTAAAAGTATTGTGTTGTTCTCTTTATGTGCGAAACTGCACGGGACTATTAAGTTTAACGTCGACTCCGACATTTACTTACAACTGTCAGCTTTCCAATCCTGAATTCTCGAGCAATCTTCGATCGTTACGAGCGCGGTAATAAGTTTTCGGCTTGATAAAGAAAAACATTTTTATTGATTTGTTCAACACAAATGATAATCTCTGGGAGCTAAATTTCAATTTTATAAATTTCTGGACTAATAGATTTTGGGGGCTAAACTCTCAGTGCGCCACTGCATGTAAATAGATTACTGGGACTGCCCTACAACAGGAATAAAAGTAAGTAAGAATAAAACTATACCCAATGTTCTTGAAGCACTTATTTATAAAATAATATTTCGAGAAAGGGATAAAATCCTTTGAAGGAATATTATGAGCTCGTTATTGATTTATTTCGGGCATCCATCGCTTTGATGTGCAATTCTCAACTGTCCATCTATGTAGAAATACAATGTTATAACTGAAATTAATTTTGTTGGAGCTACAAGCGGGCTTTGAAATAAATTTTGTGATGATAAAATCAGAATAGAATTTTTTAGCAACAAAGAACAACCAATTATTTTTGTAACAGAGTTTGAATATACTCACATTACCCTCTTTGAAACTAAACAACAGCCAAAACAAAGAGGATTAAGCTATAATGAAACCGGAGACTACTTTCACTCCATCTTGACTGGAACCTTTTCGCTATGATACTTGATCAGTTCTCTTCTAGCAACCGAGACAGAAAATAAACTTTAAGGTTAGTTATGTGTTATTTATTTGTTTCATTGTAGAGTTGTTGTTGAATCCGTATTCCAGATTACTTTTCAATAAATAAGCTGCTAAAATACGAAACGTGATTTGTGAAGTTATCCAGACTATGAATAAATTTATTGAGGAATATGAAATATCGAATATATTTACATCTTATAAAAAATATCAAAGAAGCATGCTGTTTTCGAAATCAATTAAACTTAAACAAAGTCAATGCTCAGGATAAAACATTAAGAAACTTCGAACATTGGTTACAGTTTTCTCTCGCATTAAAATTTATACATTTTTTAGCGAAACATTTATAGGACCGCATAACGATAATGATCTTAGCTTAGGCTTTTTTTGGATGCCTAGCCAGTAAACATTATATTAATAGTTTTTATCGATATTTTCCGCTGACCTTGTGTTTATTTTTCTATATTATTTTATTACAAAATGGTGTTAAAACGGTAAAACTAATGTTCTATACAATTCTCGATTTTATCTTCCTTTTATTCGACATTCGACCCAATAAAGTGTTACTATTGAACCCAAATTAAATTTATATCTCATTACATAGCGTGATTTTCGACCATGCATGCATGTTTAAGCTATATATAGAATATAATTATTATATCGAAACGATTTAGGGGAAATTTTTTATCGAAGAGACTGTGTTTTTCATTGCACTTTGACATGGCCCAATTATTCTTATTTATTTATTTTCATAATTCTAACAGATTTCTAGCAAAGTCTTATTCCAAACTTTCCGTCTATCCATCCAATAATCTCGTTCGTTTCAAAAACTAAGACACATATTTCCAAAGTTCCCATTTAAAGTAAAATACTTCAGGCGAACGGCATCTTCTTCAAGTTTCCGTCGGGAATTTCAGTGTAGGTATAATTATTAAAATTATATTGATTGATTTTCTTTGATCTTTGACTAAATTGATTTCTCTAATTAAATTTAAGAACAACAAAAACAGTTTTTAATTTGGGTTCTGGATATTTACGCTAAATGATCTAAACGTCACTAAAAAAAGTTTCAATCCAAAAAATATTTAGTCCACACTCCAAACGGTGTTCTTGTCGATCTGGAAACCGAAACGAGATTCCTTTGTGAATAACACAAATTCCCACTGTTCGTAATTCCAGTACCCATGTGCCTCGGCAAAGTATAATCACTAAACACGACGGGCTCCTTGTAAAGCTAGAAAAGAACTTGGTCTTCTTGAGATCAATCCGCGTTCATTCAATTTATGTTGGACGGTTCATTGTGAAAATGTAGATGTTCTTTCCCAGGGTATTCAGAAAATGATGATGAATTTCAACCATTTGTTGCTTATCAAAAATCAAACCATGCTGAAGATAAATGCGGTTGGTAACTGAAAATTGACAAATTATATGAAGACGACCCTGTCTAAAAACAATAGCTTTAAAAATAAAACTAAGTCAAAATAATATTGTATAAAGACTGAGCTCATTAGTTGTAACGATGTACCAAATTTCTCAGAAGATTTTACTGTGAGAAAATAAATCAGATATAAAAATAGAACAACTTCTCTTGGCATTATTCATAGGTAGTATTATTTCAAAGTCAAGCTGCCAAGATGAAAGTAAAAATTTCTTGGTTGAATGTGCTCTTCGCTCTGTTGAGGAATTATTAGTATCGAAGATAAATAAATGTTCAATAAAATTTTATTAAAAAAAAATAATCATAGTCAGAATTATTATTTCTCCGTGAATTTACTACTAAACAAAATTTCTGTCGAAGTGAGTTATAATATTTGAAATGATATTAATGTCGATGAGGTCCGGCCAAGTTATTTCAGATATCTTATTAAGGTTTTAGATTAAGATGTTCAGAAGACAACCCGTCAAAATAAATTGATTTTGGAATAAAGAAAACCAACATGCTTTTCTTTAAACAAGTTTACAGCCATAAACATTAAGAGAAAAGAATTATTATTAAACCTCGGTATTCCAGAAATTCTATATACGTAACTACTCATTATTGTGGGGTTAAATTCACCCTTTCCATAGACGTGCGTATCTCTTTAATCAAAGACAAATTTGAAACACTATTATTAAAAATGAATGCAATAACATTTGTTATGCCTTTAAACGAGCTGCCAGTAAATGGCGATTAATTTCATTCTTAATTTAAACCCAATTTCCGCAACACATCATGTGAGCAAAATTAAAACAATATAGGAAACGCTTTATTTTATAAAATCGATTACCAGTGTCAAAAAGTCTGACATTCTAATACGTCTGAAATAGAAGTGTTCTGCTTGCCAGTGCGGAATATAAAGTTTAAATTTAATAAAGGCTTAGCTAGAGACTACTACTACCTAAATAATCGAGAAAATCTACGATATGATTTGAGTGATCAACGAAATAGTTGAGGCCAGTGTTTTCTATTTTGCATAAAAAATAATTGGGTTCTCTATGTTCTTCTAACGGCTTATTGAACTACCCTTATAATATGCTATAAAAGGTGAAAACAAAAAACGACACTCGCTGGTTGAAGCTTATAGAGTCAAAACAAGAAAATATATTCGAATCATTTATTTTAAATGTACCTAGTAACACCATAACTTTTTTACGAATCCAGGTATTTGAAATTTGTTTTGCACTATTTGGATATCAGCCAAATGCCGCTGTTAGTTCTCCCTGACTCGTAAGAGAATCATTGCCCTCTTAAATCGGAGTGGCAATTGATTGCAACTATAGAGAATTCATCTTCGTATCAGAGCTATTCAGATTTGACAGTTCGAAGTCATTTTTAATTATTTATCAATAAATTTTTCGACCTACCCCTGATAAAGTAAATAATCTATTTCCAATTGCTTAATATAAACTTACCAAATTTTTTTAGTTTCAAGGCAGATTTATTTAACGAAACTTCTGCAGTTATCCATGAGAAAATCTGATTTATGTAATATGCAGTTAGTGTAAATACATCAATGGAAAAGATTAATTTACCTACAGTTGGTTTAATGCTATAATTTCAAACAAAATTCAAATTTTAAGGCATACAAGCCAATGTAATTTTTTAATAATACAGATTATTTTACATAATAATAGTATTAATTAACATTAATAAATTAGCGAAGTTCCTGTTAATTATTTTCTACTTCACTTTCAACTAATATATCTAAATTGACACATTAATAATCATACCATCCTCGTACGTTAGTATAAAATACCGGCAATGTCGGTTCTACTATCTTTAAGGTTATTCTTTTGCCTCGTATCTGATAAATAATAAAATAAAAAATACCTACACGCTAAAACTCTATTATCCGGTTTCTGTTTACATCATTTCTCGTATTATTAAAAAGTTTTCTACGTGCTGAATATTTAATTTTAATTTAGTGAGCTAAATCTTCATGTTTGTTCTATTTTTCTTGCAGACCCATAAACTTTCATCAGTTCAAAACTGTTATGCATTATGTAGGTACAATGTTTCAGAAAATACTTTAGCCGGTAAAACATTGTAGAAAAGTATTTTATTTGATAAACAATAACGAAAGTAAGCCATAGGGAACAGACATATTTGAAATTTTCATTTACGTAAGCTTAAATTGTGCGGAAGGCATTTCTGCAACATATTTTAAATTATTTCATGAAACATGTTTTTCAAATACTTGCAGAAAATGTACGACTCTGTGTTACATTTTAATTTTGTTACCTACTTACATGATAAATAATAATTTGACATTTTATTCAAAAAAATCGTTCGTAGCTCTACGGATTAGAGATTATTGTTCTCATAACTAACAAGAAAGCTTCTACAATGTTTTTTTAAGTATTAAATGGTGCTCCAATTTTATTCATCGAAACGGGTTTACCTGACGATGAATGTATAATAAAATGCTAACACAAACGTCAATTTCGCAATATTTACAAAATATGTTGCAACCTGAATCAAATTAATGGAAAGGAAATACATGCAAAAACCGTAATAAACGACACAAAATATAAATGAATAGTAAACAAGTCAACAGTAAATATCGTTAAATATAATACCAGATATAAAATCCATAATTTCAAGTTTGGAATACAAGTAGTATGTCAAAAAGATGAATGGAGTAAAGAAATAGAGTTTTATACCATCTTACTTTAAATAAAAACCAATTAACCATGCGTATATAACAAACAATAGCCTACATATGTAACAATTTCGTGGATATTCACACATAAACAGTAAATTTTAATAACTTGAACAGCTAGCTCTGGAGATGACAGACAATTTCCGCTCTATTCTCTGTCTCATGTCTCGCTCATATTCTAAATATGGAGCTACAAACTTCATTACGTTCAATTTGCGCTTAAAAGTCGAATATTTCAAACTTGAAAAATGCTTCAAATAGACAACATAGAGACGATAGAAGCAAATGCGATGAGAGTGTTGAAGGCCATTCCGAAAACTGACTCCGACAACTGCTTCAGCGCAATATTTCACCTTAAAAATGCTGTAAATGAAGCAAGAAGGCACTTGCTTATAATTAAATTAATTGAAAGGGGATTATAATAACATAATGAACTAAAAATGATATTGTAGATAAGATTAATCATACACAACACTTGCTTCTCAAGTACTTAGTCACAGCACCTCAGTAGCCTTACCAAGACTGTCTAGAAAATGTCAAATTTCATCCTCTCAAGGCGGTGCTAAGCAAAATCACTTTTTAAAAACTTTACTGATTACTAAAATTACTAGACACTTTGTTTTTACTTCAAAATTGGAAATATTGTATGTTACACTATTTTCTGGAAGGATCATAATACTCAGCACTAATTTTTGATTTAACGAACGGGTAGAAACTCCCATTATTAATTACATTACGGTATTTGGAGGCTCCGTTATAACATAACATTCGGGCGATACTAATTCGAATTAATTTATTAAACATACAGATTAGTTGTAGGTCAAGTTATTAGGACATTTTTAATTAACCCTTAGTATTCGAGAAAGCTTACGGCATATTCTTGAAAGATGGATTTAGCATGCATTTTGATATTGTAAAGCACGGCATGCAGAATCATATATAACGAGACTGTGCGGAACTGAAGGGCCAGATTTTAACGAATTTAACTAGATGCACTGAGCGAGAAACAAAGTCTGATCACGTTTGCCTCCTGCCAGTCTACACTAAGTCAAAATGGTATAAAAAAACCAGGAATTACAATCACTCGAGTGAAAATATGAGTAGGTAATGCGAAAAATTGCACGAAGAAACATCATGAGATAATAATTCAAAGGAAACTAAACAAAAACATGCAGTGCTGGTGGCCAAACTTGCCGGGTTGTAACACGAATTACTCGGCGAGTTTAATTTGCAAAAGCAAGCAAATTTACTCCTCGAAATATCCAAGTATCACCTCTCTTCGCTACTTCTGGTCATTTATCGCTATTTGAAGAAGAAAAGTCTCATTGACTGCGTTTTATAGTGAGATAAAAAGACCAACATATAATTGAAATTTTTGATGCCTCTGAATAAATCCCATCGTCAATAAAAAAAACATTAAAATTTTGAATCTAAAAAACCTAGTTTATAATAAAAACAATATACAATTGCTATGAAGTAATGAATAAACCAAAATGAAAAATAAACAACTGGCTATAATGAGAAATATAAAAAGCATTTCGGGAACCCCAATAAATTGTATTTTTAGTATTAAAATAAAGGAAGCAGCAGATTTGTGTGATTTGAATAACTATACCTATACTTTTTTGTTTTAGTTGATTAATTAAAACTGGCTTATTTTTAAATGAAAGATATCTAGATTTAAATATTAAATACGTTAATTTAATTTATCTGTTTGGGCGTCTTGAATTTATTTATAAAATGCTACATTCAAAAAGCTTCTTCATGATAACAGGTAACACATATCTTAAAATAACTTACTTTATTTATAAAGATATTGAATAATTGAGATATTTACCTGTGAAGGGCTGGAAGATTTAAGACATCCACACTTTCACAAACCAACACCATAACCTATATAGGTGTCCAAAATGTAGATAAATAAATAACTTAAAAATAAAATAAAACACGAAGGCTGAAAACGGGCGAGATAAAAATAGCCAAATTACAAGATCAGCGTCGGTTTTGGTACAGACTGAAAATGTTTATTCGGGCGTCCCGACGACACAGCGACGCTCTCCATTGCGTAATAATGAGCATGCGCCTATTTCAAAACTGAATATTGAGGATATACAGGAAGACTCTATTCTCATTGACGCTACCTATACTAAAGTTATTATTTAACCAATTTGTATATTTGAGATATAATCCTAACACATTGTTCAAGCTTGTTCTTAATTTGTAATTTTTAAACACAGAACCGTACTGCTATTACAAGCCAATCAGTATATTACTTTTAACGATTTAGAGTAGAGGGATTCTGCCGACCGGTGAAAGCCCTTGCGAACAGTGGTGTAGGCATCAGGATTTGGTTTAATTGCAAAGCACATAAACATGGGTTGCAATTCATTTTGTCAAAATATTAATTCACAGTTCAGCTTGAAGAATCAAAGGTAAAATCGACCTTATTTGGCGATCAAAAATCTTATATCACTATAAAAATGCAGCTGCTTATACGTTGGTCATTGCCATGGATAAAATATCAAAGAACTGCACATATTTACCAGATTTAGCTCTCAGTGAATAACTTGGAGGTAAAAAGTTTGATAGCAACGAGTATAATAATAATTCACAAGAAAAAAAGTTTACCTTTGCCCGCAATAACTGAAAAAATTAGGTAATACTTTGGAAAGAAAAATAATTAATTTTCAAATAAGTTAAGAGAATTTACACCTAATTAGTTGTTCATTAACTTATAATCAGGCGTTAAAATAACATATCAATGCTGTTTTGTTTGTTTTTGGTGGTATTCTGATTTGTCTTCTCTCATATTTCGACCATCCTAAACAAAAAGCACAATGGTGTAAGCGTGAAACAGTAATAAAATATCAATCCAGCGTATAACCAAAGTATTTAACTTATTGATATATTTTCTTGCGACATATCCGTGCCAATACATGTGATGTACGTTTTTGGATAATACAAAAAGAAGTACTTTAACTATAATTCGTGCTGTACAGGACCGATTCTTTAAATGTATTGTTAAAATATTATTTTTATCGGCCTCGTATACATTTTCCCTATAAATTCATCGTTTAAATAATCAATTAAGAGGTTTTATTAAAATAATAAATCAGATCGATCTATAAAATAAATAATTCACAAAAATAATGTTTTTATCAATAAAACTATAAAAGTATACTATAACTAACATATATATGGCCTAATTCATTGTTTCAAAGTCACGCATAAAAATGTGAAAAGGGTAAAACCATCGGAATGGTAATATCCATTATGTTTGTCATACATTTTTCGAATATATGTCATTTATTTATATTTATAGACATATTAAAACGTTTTATTAGCACAAATCAATCTTGTCATTTTTGTTATTAATAAACATTTTAATTACATTTTTATACACAAGACTTATTTCTCTCCCACCCCCATGGAAGGTTCTATTTTGATTCTGTATCATCAGATATTATAATTAACTGTTAACAGAGAACGTCCGCTTTGCCGCTGTTATGTTTTAATTCCCTCCTGAGGATCTAAAAAAACAGTTGCGATGAAAAAAATGAACAACCTGTATAAATACAAGACGGTTCAAGGATGATTTTCACTCATAGCCTTGGATTTCAATTAATGCCCAATATCACGAGCACCCTTAGATATTCTTGTCACTTTCATTTGAAGTTTTATTATACTTGAGAGAAGAAACTCCCTTGTAAAACTGAAACAGCATTTTGTGTAGAAATGCTATAAAAAGCGTATTTAATGAACGTTTCATGTGAGAAAGGTTTTTCAAAAAATTAGGTCGAAAGTAATCTGATCTGGAAAAGTATCATCCAAACATGCTTTTAAACTCAATCACCTCCGCAAAATAAAATTCAATCGATATTTGGCTTACTTTTTTTATGCTGCTTTTATAGTATTGTCAGTTTTACATACAGTTGGAAAAAAGTTTTATGCGTATTACCCAAATCGATCCAAATTCTGGCTAAAGCAAGTGGGATTTCAAGTTTTTTACTATTGATAGGATACAGGGAATAGATTAGAAGTTGTGGATCACACCGGCCGGCAGGACAAATATTGTCCACTCTATCGGCTAAATATTTGACGAAACACATCTGGCAGAACCCACACTACGGGTTTGGGATTAGTGACACATATTCGAGATTGAATGGAACAAATTTTATTAGTATATTACAAGAAATCCCTTGCGGGATTTCCCAGTCGTCTTGTGGTAATTTTATCTATGAAAAATGTCATTGAGGGTTGTAAAAAAAATTAAAGAACTAAAAATATTGAAAATAAATAGAAACATTTTTGAGTTGCCCCTTAGATCACCACTAGGAGCTTATAGTTTAACTTTCAAAGAAATCTTGAATTGAAATCAAAAAATTACTGAAAATATTACTTTTTTGTCATTAACAAAATAACTAAATAAATTTTTGACTCACCGCGTATATAAATTTAAAGTGCTTATGCTAAAAATGTATGAGACCATTCTAATAAACTAAAAAAACTAAAATTTTTTCGATTTATTAGGTCCTGCCGTGTCTTGAGAAATAAATAGAAACATTTTTGAGTTACCTCTATGAGCTTATAGTTTCACCTCTAAAAAATCTTGAATTGAAATCTAAAAAATATTAAAAAAATACTCAAAATTTTACTTTTCCGTCCTTAAAAAAATAAACAAATACATTTTTGACTCACCCCGTATATAAATTTAAAGTGTATGCTAAAAATTTCTAAACATTTAAAATTAATTTGATTGCAATCTGGAAAATTTGTTAAATGTCGGGTAATTAATGTTTTTTTTTTTAATCCTGTACATGCTGCTTATGAATTAATGTTGTTATAATCTGATAAATACTTAATTTAAATAATAAATCCACTTGTCAACTTCAATAACCTTATAAAATTTTATACTAAATACCTACTATAAATATATTAGATAGATATTTTAAATCTGCTAGCCTAAAAATGGCTGCCTATAATATGATTATCATCATAGGTGACGTTATTTTTTAGAACTACCATATCTCTCTATTTGAAAATCGTTGGTGTGAAATTAACGTTAACGTTAATAGCGGCTACCATATCTCTCTATTATGGATCGTTGGTTTGTCATAATTTGGTAGTATTTTTTTCTAACGTTGGTCTCACTTATTTTAGTTTAGTTGACACTTCTAATTCACGTCATAATTTGGTTTTGGTAAGATGTTTTTTCTAACAACAAACAAATTGCTTGTGTCAAATAGTTTATTATTATTTTCGTTGTTTACATTAATAGCCTAAGAGCTTTCGGCATTATTTTCATGTTTAAGATCAATTTCTATCAACCTGTTGTATATTGTAGTGTTATAAAATGATTATTCCATATAGTTGTAGTCAATTTAGAAGTTGTCATTGTGGATTTGAAGTAATATTACTGAAAAAGTGATAATAACCTAAAGTGACAGTGTCATGAGAGCCGTCAGATGGATGGATGTGACCACATATTTTTCAATAACCTAAGTCTGATGGATGGGAAATAGTTGATATCTCCCTCTGCGTCGCACACAAAATGAACTTTTGCAGATGTAATTAAATTAATTAATAAAATAGTGTGGCCGCATTAAATCCCCTTGAAAAGTACCAGTTGGGATTCAGCAAAATACAAATTTTCTATATAGACAGACCTGCGGCTGCACCTTCGGTGCAGCTTTAAGTTAAGTCACATAGATAGCGGTCATTTTCTTGCAGATTTTTGACGACAAAGACAGCACGATCAGAAATTATATGGATTAATATTATGTAGTACTTGAGCGAAGCATTTTGAATTAAAAAAAAAAAACATTTTAGAGCAAAACAAAAGGAAAATTTAGCACCTTCAAAAATAAAACTGTTTTTTAAATTTGCTAATCGATTGCTATTTGAAATAAATATTTATTATACTGACGACCCAACCCCTTAAGTATCATGCACTCTGTAAAAAAGAAAATAGATATTTCAGATAGTAGTTGCAACAGGTTATGAACATAAATTAAATTGAAGTCTAGCTAGTCGCGAAATAAAGTACGAAAATTTATCTTTCTTACCAAACATCACGCAACTACAATTTTGTATATATTGAAAAATTTACTTTGTCTACTATTAAGAAGGCTGCAATTCTGTCTGCAACTTTTTTCTTCTTCGATCTCAGGATTTTTTTATAGTTATATGAAGCTATTCGCTAATGCAAAAAGCCTTATGTAGATATTTTGCTATATATAACGCTGTCATCCTCGACAACCCCATACCATAAAACCATAAAAGGCTGACATATGATTATAATGTTTTGTTCTTGAAAAAACAATAATATAATTTAGTTCAAACCGTAAGTTCGTTTCAAGATAAATATATAGAATAGGAGTAGCTTTTTGCTAAATTTCCCTTGAGAACTTCTGTTTTAGAAAATGTTTTCGTCACAAAATAGAAGATGTGAATATATTTCAAAGTAATTGTAATATTTTCTTTAATTTTCGTTATGACGAACGAACCGTTTCAATCGCTCTCACTATGTATCTATATATAACGATTATTATTATTATGCTAAATGGATTGCAGTACTAAAAAGTGTAATTACATTTTAAATGGAATTATAGTAGGTACCTACTCTAGTTAATTAAACTCAATTTGTATTTTACGAAAAATATTAAAAGTATTTTTCTTCCTTTCGTGGGAGGAAGATTTCCATTCAGATAATGTAAATTCGGTTATTATTTGTAATAAAAATAATCGTCTTGTACTGTATTATTATTATATGCAGACTGTGGAGTAGACTTAATACCAAATTCAAATTCATCAGTTTGGTAAAATGCCTCAAATGTGTGTATTTAAATTTACCAAATCCTGGAGAACAGTTGCTGAAGGATACATTGAAAATTGAAGTAACTAATATGATTTAATTTAATTAATTAATACAAGTAGTAATATTGCCAATTTCTCAGGGAAAGATATTCAGTCTATAACATATAAATAAACAGTTTATGTTCATTATTTTGTCTATATTACGAGGACAGAAAATTATATTTTATACACATTCAAAAAAAGAAAACGACAAGAAGACGAAAAGAAACACTGTGCTTCAACCAAGGTAGAATTAATGCAACAAAGATGATATGAAGCAAATTGTAGAACAGCAACGAAAAAAAAACCGAAAGTTAAATAATAATATGTTCCATAAAACGAGATATTACAACAAAAATGAACATGAAACGGAATACTTAGATAATTATATTTCCTTGGATGTTTTCCTGAAGCTTTGTAACAAAACAAATTTTATATATTAAATATTCATAAAACGAAATATAATTTATTTCCATTTTTAAAATAGGAGGGTATTATGTACGTCAGGGATGACCTTTTGCCAACGACGTTCTGTAGAAATAAATAAAATAAAAAAATATAATAATGAAGATAAAAGCTTTGACTGCACGTGTTTTCATCATATTAAAAAAACAATTTGAAATTTCAATGTACTCATTCTTTTGACATGCTGAATGTTATTAATAATTTATTTGGTGACTGAAAAGCTTTTGGTAAACAATTAACAATTTTTGATTCGGTTTTGGAAAGCATATGAAAGAATGTTTTGAATGTTACGAGGCAGTCTACAAAAATGCGAGCTCCAATTATAGAACGATATTTCATCTTTCATGGATCTGGAATTTAGAGCGTACATCGTAGTCTCTTATAATCTTCCTAATGTAAGCAGGAAGAATATGATTATGCAAAACAATAAGTGCAAATATGCCACTAGAGTTAAAAATGGTGGCGATATTTATTAGAAGCTAAAATTGATCAGATGACTGTTCCATAAATATGGAAACTTCATTTTTGCTAAAAAATTTACCCTATTTCGGACGATGTTAGCTTGAAATATTCATTTAAATATAACTTTATTTTGATTTTAATGACCTCCTTGATACTATTTGTCCCTTTGTTGCTGCACCAGCATTAAAATGGTGAATATTATTTCTCATATTTTAGATTTCACGGGCAATAAATGTAAACTTGCAGAGTTTCCGGCCTTTATAAGATGGAATTTGGTAGATTTAATGGAACGAAAAGTGTTTTAGTTGGTTCCATAGAAACTGAGGAAAAACTCTGAGATCTTCGCCTAAACATTTCCGTGAGCCAAAGAACTTTTCTGTGTAGGTACCGTATGTATTTATTTCATATGCAATTATATCAGAACTGCAACACATTGTTATTACTATCATCACTCTGATATATGTCGTCAGTTAAAATTGTGAAATTCTAACTAAATTTTCCATCTTCTAAGAGAATTACAAATCGCAGAATGTGGTTGTCATTTTCCTTGAATACATTAAACAGATGTGTATTCGTGCATTTAATTACAAACTGGGTTACATTTTGTACCCTATTTATGCAAAACCGAAAACAACAAAAGAATAATATGTATATTTTCTCTTCTTTTAATAAATATACCGTAATTTACTGCCTACGGCAGTTTTTTAGTAACAACAGACGTGGAAAAACAAGGAAATCCACTTTGACCTTTTCAGATTTTTTTTTTTTTGAATACATTTGGAATTAGGTTAAAGAAGGGATTCTCAACTATGGTAACTGGCGGCATGAATATATCAATGTACAAAAGTAAAAGAAATACTGCATTAACATGACATGATAATAAACTGCAAAAAATCATTGACCGTTCCTTTACAAACCTTTCCACAATATCACAGCATAAAATAAACCACTTTCTATCATTATTGATTCTCAAGTACTGACAGAGTCGGTCCAAGACTTAAAGGACGTTGTTTTGTAGAGTTCTTCTCGATCAGTATTAAGTATATCTGAATCAGACATTCGATTTGTGTTCTTTTATCCTAACTAACACTTTCCCCGTTAAGATATTCTGGCTTGAAAATTTGGATTCTTCTAATGAGAATGCTGGTGAAATTAAAGTATAATTGTGGGCACACTGTGTATTTCTACCGAGAAAATGTTGGTATAGTAGGTAAGTAGTGAAGATTATGTATACGAAATCATTATTCTAGCAATATCAATTACCTGATGAAAATCGCTATGTATAGATATATAAATCAAGGTATTGATTTTAGGAAATAATAATGGCTCCTATCCTTTGTTTGCATTCAGATTAATTTTTGCTGATAACCAGAGTGGAACAACTTTGACACAGGTATCAGGTTAAAACTGGTTTATCTTCATCAAGAGGATTTGACAGTTGTGTTATGAAATTAATTGGAGAGTATCAGCAATTTTACTATAATAAATATATATGCATGCAAAAAATATAAAATTTATAAAGCCATATAGAGCAATTGGAAAACTACGAGATCAAATGCAGGGTTTCCGCATTGACATTTAAACTCAGTATACAGGATGGACGAGAAAACAGAAAACCATGTTGAGAATAGAAACATTATTTAACTTTTGAAAACTCGACTAGAGTTTCAAATCATGCTGTATATCTCTAAAATCGCGAAACAAATAAGGGTAGTTATCCCCGTTCATTGTTGGCACTTGAGAAGTCAGCAGAAGCATTATACAAATATTTTTAAATCAGCGAAAATAATTTGTATTTCGCTATAAATAAATCAGCAAATATCAACAAAAATATTGCACTTTACTCATACAATCAAGCAAGGGATTTTTTTGCTTAACAATATAGTTTTATGGAAATCAGTATAATGCTGAAGTGGAAATTTCAGAGGAGAAAAGCAAACAAAACAAATGATGAGGTCTAGAATTTCATATTGTACCTATGTGTTTTTAGAAATAAACGTCCAACATGTTTTACTTGTATAGAAGTTGCTAACAAAAAGTAAATCGATACTCAGTAGTTATTGTAGTAATATAACTTAAGTACAGCAAAGGCGAATCAAAATTTGAGAGCCTAATTAAAAAAAAATATTTCCGTCAAGATTTTAAATGTTTTATCTTTGAGAGATTTTTTTAAAGTTAGGAAACAAATAATTGTAATGATACAGAGATTATTCCCTGTCACGAAATGATTTTAATGAAGAATATACTAACATCAAACAAACAATGTATATAAACAAGAATTAATATTGGTAGGTAGAGTATCTTAACGTAATTCAACTCTAAAAGCAGTCTACTCCTACGTGGAAAGTAATATTAAACATTAATTTATATAGGAAGCTCTAGTAGTGTTATTTCAAAAGACATTATATTTCTGGAGCATTTAGAGAAAAGATAATTTAAGTCGATATATATAAAAAAAAGATAAAGAGAGAACAGAAAATAGAGTTAATTTGTCGACTTCCTTATAGAAAACCATAACCTTAACGAGCTTCCTTCAAATGCGAGTCCTGATACAAACCATAAACCAAGTCAATCTATAATAAAACAAGGCAAATTTGGAACATACTTCTCAAAGTCCTTATTTAATGAAAAAATAATATGCAGTTGATGTTAAGTTCAGAAATTGTTTTCCTATCTGATTCTTTCTTGCGAAACTAAATGAATATTCTGTTGAAACGACATTGTTGGCTAAAATATATTAACAAACATATCTTAAGTACAATTGTTTTTTGCATATTTATAACACCACACATGTTATCTTTCATTTTTTGGTTCGTTTGTCTCCTTCCGCTGTCATACTGTATACTAGCAATGTACCATTTTCGCTCTAAATACAGGAACATGTTAGAAAGCAAAAGAAAAGCTTTTCCACTCGCTCAAAAAAAAAGCATTTATTTAGCCTGTGTGGTCCCCAAGAAGCACATTACAGCTGTTAAATTATTCATAGTCGAAATGTGTCTCTGTTTTCAGTTTTACTTGAATTTGATGATATCCTTTCAGAAAAAATAATAATTTTTAAATCAAAATTATTCATGTTTCGAGAATAAAATGCGAATATATAATACGAAAACTTTGTTTTGAATTTATAATGATGAACAAACGAAGCGGGCAAATAATGTAGTTACATGTTAATTAATAGCTAAGATACAATAGAACAGATTTCCCGTGTTTTGTTAGGTAAGGGTAAAGGCTGCCAAAATTAACTAAAACATTATGTTAAGATCTTGTTATTATTGTTAGCTTTCAGGAAATACTGGGCCCAGACAAGAGATTTTTCACATTAAATCGAAGATTTATTGGAGCCTGCAAACATACTTTTGTTAGCCAGCACATGGTTGTATTTAGTTTATATGATCTTTTGTGGGAAAATGTTTTTTTATTGTATAGTAAGTAAGTTAAAATAAAGAATTTTAGTTAAACTATTCTCGTTTATTACTTATGTTTGTTATTTAAAATTAGCATTAAACCTTGTGTTTATATCTCACCTCGTACGTTTAATGGACTAAACAAATTTTATAATTAATTTCTAACTAAAGAGAACACAAAAAATAAATAAAAATGACATAATAAATAATGACTAAGTAAACACATATACCTACCTTGTAGCATCAATTTTCATTCCGCATTTTTAAAAAGAGAAAAGAAAATAATAATAACGGTAAATAAAAAGGAAAATTGAGTCGGAGAACGAATACAAAAGGAAAAAGGGAAGAATGTGTTCTCCACTAAATGATATCGTTCAAGTTCAGCAAAGCAAAATGGCCTCTTTATGAATTAAAACAGTACGAAAAAGACACCTTCATTGTTGTCACAAGAATAATGTTTGATGTACGAGGGAGTTCCCAAAAATATTGGAATTGCATATCCCTTAACATTTGCTACCACCAATTACAGTATCGTCCTCATCTGTCCATACAATACGGGGTAATATTTTGGAATCAATTTGAATAAATTATTGTTTGAGTTATGTAATACTTAATGCGATTAGCTAATCGTAAAGTCCTTTAAGTTTCGCGTTTATCTAGTTATTTCCCTAAATCAACCGCCAGGCCATAATGTATTTCTATAATGTCATTACCTGTGGTAATAAAATGTAACCTGCATCTATTCTATTTTGCTCTCTGATCCAAAATGAAAGTTTACTTTGCAAGTAGTTCCAGACTTGGGCTATTTGCTGTAATACTTTCGTCCACCACGAGATTGATGCATCAAAAATGTTGCTGAAGAATCGTGTGTAACTGTCCTCAAAAACCCAACCAATTGTCTGAATAGAACTAATAAATAAAACTACGTCAACTTGTCTATATTTTGCCCTATTGTCCTGGTTAACTACCTAATCGTCTAATAATGCCATAACCAGTAATAATACAGAAAGGAATGCCTAGCTAAGTCATAAGAGTAGGCATATTGAAGCCTGAAAAACGAGATTAAAAAACTTTTGTTAGCCAGAACTGATCGCTGAGTGTGATTCATATAAAATCACATAAACCAACACGGTTCAAATTCAAAAATTCAAACTCTACCGTATAGGTAGTTGACAATACTATATTCCATGTAATTTTATTATTATTAACCTACATATGCCAAAATATCGATCGTAAATTAATGGGTGTGGTTTAACATACTAGTCTTAATAGAAAATACTCATTTCTATCATAAAACACTGAACTTCTATCTAATTTGATAGATATTCATTAAAACTAGGAATATTATTATCTACCTACCTATATATTTTGTGTAGGAGGAACTCAAAATGCTCAAAACAACATTGAGTCAATGACAGATGATGTTTTTTGGCGGTTTTTTTAACACAACAAAGTACTCATTAATTCTCACTGAACTAATTAATATTTATTCGATTAAATTTATTTAATAATTTATGCGTATTACATTATAACATAAAATTGAATTATTTATACCTACTTATTGGTAATTTAATAATTAAAATAAATTTTAATAAACAGTTTGTTATTCAGGAATGAATTGAATGAGTACGTACCTACTTACCTACTGTAATTTTATAGCAGAAATTAGTACAGCAAATGCAACAATACTTTAAAGCCAATGTTTACATCTAGTAAACTTACCGGGACAATAAAATGATGAATCCATAACACCAATAAAACCGAAATTTATCTAAAACACATTTAGAATAATACACCGACATTGCGAAATATGTTGAACACAATTCAATATCACTTTATATTTTTTCATAATGTTTGTTTTTAGAACAATTCACGAAAAAATAGTTTGCAGCCTCACCCCGCATAACTTGCATATTATTGTGTTACCCTTAGTGTTACGATGCCATCTAGTGGTGGAAACTTACCCTATATGCGCTCGCAGGAACAGGGGTTGATGTTATTAGATTATAGGATGAAAGTAGATGTGGATGAATATAGTAGTCGTTGTAGGCAGGATGCAGGATTCGAACGAGCATTTCTGCACTGCAGACGAAAGAATATAACTTATATAATATGTAATGGTCGTTTGCACAAATTGTTTTATGCAGCACCTAACACTACGGAAAGAATAAAGCATTGTAGGTATTTTTTTTTGCACTCTCAATAATTTTGCTTATCTGTAAATTTACTTTTTCTTGCAAACGAGTTGAAGTATTTTATTGATGATAAATATTAAATTAGAGTTAATTGAAAAAAATTGTTAGCTACTTATATCGATAAATTTGTCATCAAATAAAGATTTATTGGGTCAATATTATAAAATTTTTCATCTGTATATATCTAACCTGAAAAATGATACGATTCGAGGACTGCCTGATCATCGACGTTTGACCTGTTTACACCTTTATTATATTGTTGCGAGTATCGATAGCCCATTATAATAGGATTGTGTATTTGAAAGCTCTACCTACTTCGTTATACCGCCTACTAGGAGTACCTAATAGTGTGAATATTTTTTTCTCACTTAAATTCAAAGCGAGGTACCACAAAAAGTTTAAATCCACAAATTCAGTTCACACTAAGACAGGCTTATAGATTTGAAGCTAACGTTAATTCAAACCCTCGAACTTTCTGGTCTTTTACCCATTCAAAGAATAACTCATCCAGAATACCGTGTAGTAATGGTTTTCCAGATATGTGATGTAATCACACGCAACAGAAAATTGTTTTGGACATTGTCCAATACGTTTCCCATACACTAACTGGAAATATCCAGCCAGTCAAAGTTTTGCACTTTCTGTTGGAGAAGACATGATTCTACTGTTTCGCCTTCGATTCGTCTCTTCAGTTGCGGAATACCGAACTTGACACTTGTTATCTGTCAACTGTCATCTGTCAAAATAAAATATAAAAACTATACTCATTAAAAAAATCCTTTCGGATTACCCCTCGTAATGCCTTTTGTTTTCACAAAATCTGGAAGAAAATTGAAATTAAAATTTGTGGGAACAAACTATTTTATTGCTTTTCAACATATTCGCCTTTATGGTTTATACACTTTTGCATACGTTCGAAGCAGGTGTATCCCAGTAACGTGGTTTTCGAAGGCTTCGACCGCTTCTTGAAGTGATGAGAATCCATGCATTTTTTGGGTCATGTTTGGGAACAAAAAGAAAAGTCATTAGTTGTTAAGTCATTGATTATGTTCTTCGAACAACATTTCCTGCTGGCGTTGCCTAGAGATTGGATTTATCGATCAGCTGCGGTGAGATGTGTACTGCTGTGGAGATTGATTGCAAATTTTTACAGGATTTGAAATAAAATGATGGGTTATTTGATTTTTATATTTACTGTTAAAAATTGTATACAACATCAAGTACCTAATATGCATAAATTAGCCAATTTTAATCAATGAAAAATATTTGTTAGACGAAAAATCAAACTCAGGTGGTTTTGTAGATTCTTTTTTATGTCCTCCGGCTAATAATTTTAAAACAATAAAATTCGTTTTACATATTCTTAGCAAATCCGGTATATCATTTTCCGCTGGTATACTTTCCAATAATTGCCTAGCCTGATGGAAATGTTTGCAGCCACCTATGTAGAAAAACACACTATCTACTGGTGATTGTTGAAATCTACCAAACGAAGTCATTTCACGAAACTCCGTATAAACCACAGGTGGTGGTGTTAGCAAACTTTGAAACGGAGCAAATCTATGTTCGTAACGTACTTGTTCACTATCAAAACGGGGATTTGGTATCGTTAATTTTCCTTCCAATCGAAATCCCATCAATGCCTAAAAACATGTTTGCTTGTAATTTTTATTACTATAGAAAGCTGGAATGTTGCTACCTTATAATAGCCGCCACACATATGTTGCAAAGCTTGTAAATACACAATATCTCGATTATACGGCCGACTTTTCTTCTTATATTTCGGTTTTTTCTTCGTCCCAGTAGCTTTATTTTTCTGCAACTCGTTATATATCTCATTTTCAATTAAAAAACTATTTGCTCTGGAAAGTGCTGATATTAACCATCCATAAAGGAACTCATATAAATACCTGAAGATGTTATTATATTAATAATAGTTTTCGCAACAATTTGGTTGGTTTACCAATAAATATAATAATATTCGTGAACACTGTATAGTTCCAATTCGAAACCAGATAAAAGATACATAATCATAATCCTTAGAGTATGATATAATATCCATGTCCCAAAACATGCAATATGTGGTCTAGCTAATGAAGAATTTAGACAAAGATTGTGTAAGTAAGCGTCAGCTCTTTCAGCCTAAAAAAATAGATCATAAATATTTAGTAAAGTGTCCATAAAAAAAGAAAGTTTTTACCAAAATGAATCATCTTTAATAATAAAAAAGTTATACGACATAAAAGAAATCGACAAATTTGTGTTTTCTCATTAAATTGATGCTCCAGACACCTTGCTTAATTTTTTTCTCTTCAAATAAGGGTGGTTCCCATAAGAACGCGTCCTGTTTGGGATACCGTGTACATGTATGTAAAGCACTCTATTAGAAATGGCAAAGAATTTACTATTTTAACTATTTTTAGACCCTATACCGCTCTTGTTAGACCACGCGTGTGAAATACTGTTCTATGCCATGGAGTCTAGAAATAATATCAAGCATAGACTTAAATAATAAATTGCAAAAGCATAATATGTTGAATATTAAATGTTACAAGTGAAAACGCTGGGTTTTGCTCTATTACCTCATCCTGTAAAGACGTGAACTCTTCTAACAAATGTGCAAGTTTATCCCGTTGTCTTGCTCTGTTATGTCCACACAATTGTAGATATGTACTAAATGATCGCGAACAATGTAGAAGAAACGAATCAACATAGTGCTTAGCCTGTTGATTATTTAGCAACCATTTCGATATAAGAGCAGGAGGACTTATAAAATTCTTCACAGCTTCTTTGAGAATATCTTTTAAATACGCTGGATGTGTTCCTAAAATTATAAACTAGATTAAGGTTAACCTAAATGTATATCTTACTAAAATTACCTTGATACATTAGTTGTAACGCTGATCGAGATAAAATACATGGACTAGACTTACTGAACTCAATAAAGAAATCCTAGAACAACAACTAACCATTAAAACTACATAACAATCTCTTAATTTTCAATATATTACCAAGGCTTGATGTAAACCAACGATAGACTGAATTCTACACACAGTTTTAAATCGATGCATCATATCAATAAAATGTACAATTGCTTCCGATCGAGTCTTAATTTTTGTATATCTCGGAAATGTTGGTGGTAACAATCTTTGGTTTATTGATGGTTCAAATCCAACAGTATTTTCATTTCCTATAAATTTGCTCAAGGCATTGAAATATTTGCGGAGATGTAGCTTAGCTCTTACCGTTACTAACCGTTTCCTGCATAAAATACAACATTTCCAAAGCATTTTGTAGAAGTTTCTGACAATCGGGACTAGAAACATGTGGGTCTCGACGACCTAAAGTATTTAGTATTTGTAGTAGAAGTCGTACAAATTTAATTCTCGCAAAAATTGCTAGTGTATCAGTCTGTAAGAATTAAAAATAACACAAAAATAATTTCTCTATATTGCATAGTTCTGAACGTACTTCTGACTGTTTAGATCTAAGTTTCCTGTGAAGTTCTTCTTCCACTTCACGTAACATGCCGATCATACGTTGTTCGGAAATATCAGGATTTAAATGGTATCCATATTGCATAGATTGAAAATCTTCTTCTTCATAAACCATAGCACTGTAACAATTATATGAATACTTCATTCTATTAGACCTCAACATTTCTGTAATTAATATCGTTGCTAAACATTTCTCTCTAATTTTAACAGTTTAAAAATCTCCATTTCAGAAATATATGAACAACTTTCTACACTCGTCCTGGACCCTCTGCGTATAGGTTGCAACCTATTTATTTGTTTTAGTCTTATATGCAATAGGACTTTGCCCATGAATACATAAGTACATTGGATCAGAAAAAATTACACTTACTTGTGTACTAATTCCTTTATTATTTCGAGCAATTTATAAACAGCCAAACAAAACGCTTTAAGTGTTCTATCTTCAATAAAATAGGGTTTGTGTAAATACAAATTAACAAAAACTGTTTGAGCTAGAGAATGACCTTCCAACCAAGACACCAAACACGCTAACGTACTGTCTATTATACCAATTAGTTCACTATCTTTAAAGTCGTTTAATTTGAGTATTCCATCCTGTAAATTTATTGTACTTAGAACAAATATTTTCATAATTAAAATGATTAAAATTTACATTAACAGCTTGATCAAATGATGTTATCTTTCTACTACCCCGATTACACAACATGCCTGCGTCCATTTTGGGGTCCATCATTTCTATTGCTGACATAGCCTCAAATAGGCCAAACATATCATCATGGAGCAGTTCTCCTAAATTCAAGTCTGGAACAATAATTAACAGGTTCTAAAAAATGTTTTTATTGATATCATTATCTGTAAATACCCTGTAGAATATTTTTACAAAAAAAAATAGGTACTGGTGTTTTATTGCCTTTTGATAATGTCTTACCAATAACACTATACTTACTACCTATGTATCGATAAAATACCTTTAAGGAAAAATCGCTGATTCAGATTTTGCAATTCTATGGACGATAATGATTATATAGAGCTTGTTGGTAAGTACAGCAAGTTGTAATACATTTATACCTGTTGTTGGTGTTAATATTCGTACCTTTAACATTTTGAAGAAATAATTGTGTAATATCAGCCCAGTTATTGTTTACACGAGGTAGATTTGGTGTCATTTCTAATACCTATATGAAAAATGAAAACTTAATTATTTTAAAATGACTTGTGAGAACCTCAACATAACCTAAGAGGACTTATACAAATAAATGTGTAAATAATCGACAATATTTAAATATGTAATAAAGTATAATAAATTATTAAAATAAAGTATTATTTATGGTTTTTGTTGTTTAATTCTATTTTTTTCATTATCAGAACATTTCAATAATACTTTTAAAAGTCAATTTATCAGCTGACTATGAGTTCAAGCATGTAACCAGTCCGATTAAAATTGATGCAGATTGTTAGGCGAAAAGTATAAACAGATATATTTATAAATGAAAGGAGCTTTAGAAAAATATATCTGATAAAACCTTGTCCCTAAACCACCGACAAAGGCTAATTTAATTCTAAATTACCAATTATCTTTGATTAATTATTGAAATATAAACATAATATGTCTTTTTAGACATTTATAACGTTATTTTTTTAAATTATTTATTTTATATATTGGCCTATGCAGCGTTTATTTTATTTATTATTATCTAATCGGGTGGACAGCTACATGCAACGGGCCCGGGGTTCGAACCTACTATGCCTGCTGAGGTAGAGCTAGTTTAGCCACTATACCACCTGCCTCATCAGGTATAAATATGGTTATATGTATGCAGCCTGGTTATGTGCTGGAAATCAACCTCGAAAATATAAAATTGACATAGTGTCGTCTGTCATTAGTCTAACTAAATTATAACTACTTTTATTTTTGTTGGTTCTTTATTGTGCTCAGATTATTTAATTCCTTAATTAAATAAATACTAATTGTTGTTGTAATTTTAACTTTGAAAATGGCTTTACGAGTAATGCGAAAAAATCCCATAAAACTCGGGCAACAATTATTAAGAGTAAGTAATTTCTGTATTACGAATTATATAACATAACCTATAAATTTATTTTGCTGCATTTAAAAATGAATTTCAGGCCCAGTCGACTATGTCAGCCTTCGAATTGCAACATAAAACACCACTCATCAAAAAAACTGTAAGATCTAAACCATTAAAAACTTAATAATTGTTAATGAAATGTACAATTTAAGGCTCCAATACCAGTAGCGCAATACGGAGGCCGCCATGCAGTTACCATGTTACCAGGAGGTGGTATCGGTCCAGAATTAATGGAATATGTTCGTGAAGTATTTAAATATGCCGGAGCTCCTGTCGATTTTGAAGTAATTAATATTGACCCTCACAGTGACAGTAGTGCGGAGTTTGACTATGCTATTACTTCTATTAAACGAAATGGTGTTGCTATAAAAGGTATGTAGTTAATATCGATACATATAGGTATACATTTTTCGAATCTCGTAGGCAATATTGAGACAAAAAGTGAAAATGTTGAAGATATCTCAAGAAATGTAGCTTTAAGAAATGAACTTGACTTGTATGCCTATATTTTGCATTGTAAATCCTTTCCGGGGATACCATGTAGGCAAAAGAATATTGATATTGTAATTATCCGACAAAATACTGAAGGTGAATACGCTATGTTAGAGCACGAGGTAAATATAATTTTTTAAATACTTGGTTAATTAAATGTCTAAATTAGAATTGGGTTTAGAGCGTTGACGGAGTTGTCGAAAGTATGAAAGTTGTGACACAAAGTAACTCTGAGAGAGTTGCGAGGTTTGCATTCGACTATGCTAGAAGGATGGGTAGGAAAAAAGTTACAACTATACACAAGGCTAATATCATGTGAGTTTTCATCAGTATTTAGTAAAAGAGCTGGATGTATTGGACTTTTTCTTTTTTAAGGAAATTATCTGATGGACTCTTCTTAGAAACATCCAAAAAAATCGCTAAAGAATATCCAGAAATTGAACATAACGATATGATCATTGATAATTGCTGTATGCAATTGGTTTCGAAACCACATCAATTTGACGTTATGATTATGACAAATTTGTATGGAAGTATTGTATCAAATGTTGTATGTGGATTAATTGGAGGTGCTGGATTATTATCTGGAAGGAATTATGGAAGTCACGTAATGTAGAAACTCAATAAGTGTATAAATATGGTCCAAGCTGGAATATTTGTTTTAGTATGCCATTTTCGAGCCTGGAACACGAAATACGGGTACAGCTATAGCTGGTAAAAATATAGCTAATCCTAATGCAATGTTGTGTGCTTCTGTGGATATGTTGGAACATTTAGGACACAAACAACATGCTAAGTTAATATTTAGTGCTATGAAAAAGGCCGTTTGCGAAGATAAAATCTACACACCTGGTAAGTAAATTGTGTTATTAGATAATAAGATTAACATTTCTTGGATTGATGACCATCAGAGCTGAAAGGCTATGACTCATCACAGTGGTCCTATTTCGGTGGGACATGCATGATCCAGATTATGTTTTCATTGATAAATTTTACAGCAAATGATTTCTTAAAATCAGTTTCATTGACTTACCTTGTACTTATCCCAACTTTGGTTTTAACAGATCTTGGGGGTAACGCTAAAAGCACAGACGTCGTACAAAAAATTATCGACTACATTATACAGTCAGACATCAGACCATGGTAAGAATAATTATTTCATAAATATTTATTAAATACAATAACATTACTAATTTGCATCATGTTCTCAATGTATCCACTTATATGTCTATGATGATGCTCACTATTTAATAATATTAATATAATATTCTTTCCATTTTAGTTTTTAACAATTTCGGTGTTGGCGTTACTAATCACATGTTGCACGGTCAAAAATAAACTCAAATCCATCAATGTTGTTACCATTTTCAGTATTATTTCTCAGATCTAACTATTAACATTAATTTTTTTCTTTTATTTTACAGAAGAATCTCACACGATTGTTCTTTAATTATTTATTTTATTTAATATTATTTATTTAGGTTTAAAATGATACTGCAAATATTATTGTTCAAAGAGTTTTTATTGCTTTGTCTATAAGTTTGTAAAACCTTTTACCAAGTAACAACTTACAAAAAAAATATATGTATAATAAAAATATATAAAAACTTTGTTGTTTCATAACTGGAATGTTTTACATTTTTGGCTTCCACTTATATGAACCCGTATACGTGAAATTGTTGTTCAATAACAACGTATCGCCTTCCTGAGGACCTCTACTTCCATACCTATACAGCGTAAAATTAAATAAATACATTTACTTTACTACTAAAGCACCCAGCTTCATTCCAGCATTCTCAAAAGTTAAAGCTGTAACGTCAAAACAAATCTGAAACTGCAAGGTTGTTGGGCAACACTGTTGCAGCTACAGTTATCGACATTTAAATACTAGAGTCAAACGCTCCACAACTCTTATGGAAAAGCCAAAAGCGGGGGCTAATATTATTAATTAAAAAAAAATACGTGGGCTGAGGCATCTTAAAATCTGCAAAACGAAAATTTGAAATTTGCTATAGCTCCATTTATTGCCAAGAAATAAAAGGTTACGATCTGCTTCCACGGCAAATTTATAATGCTGACGATTCGGGCCCCTTTTGGATGATATTTTCAAACCCAACCCAAAAACCTCGATTTCTTGTAATTGGAAAGCAAAGGGCATTTTTTTAACAATTGGTTTTCCCGTTCGTTTCAAACACTAGGTACAAAAAAACCCCACCCAGGAAAACGTCGATGAAGATTAAGATGTGCTTGATCCCCGAGATTGAGGCATCAAATTTTGTTAGGATTATGGAAGATTTGTTCAACTCACTTATATGGAATTGGCTTAATTCCTTCAGCTTCAATTTGATGCAGGAGAGGCGTAAATATTCTCCATGCTTCACTTAACTCGTCCGATCGTACAAAATGCATTTGTGAACCACAGAAAACATCCAGAATTAGACGTTCGTACGCATCGGGTAGTTTGACGTTCTAAAAAAGTAAATTATATACCTAACTACAACAATAAATTATAAAGTAAAGGTATATACCGCATATCGATGATCATATGTCAAATCTAATTCAGTTTCTTCCATATCAAAAGCCATTCCAGGAGTTTTAACCATTAATTTCACATAAAGAGCTTCACCCGGTTGGACTCTGATTACTAATTCATTGCGTATTGGTTTACCATCAAATATATCACCAGGTACATCTTCGAATTGTATTCGAACTTCAGCTTTTCTTTCATTTAGCGCTATAATAAGAATAATAAATTTTACTTTAGCTTCCTTGAATAAAAAAACCGTTTCGCACCTTTGCCACATTTAAGAATGAATGGAACACCATCCCAGCGTTCATTATTAATTCTTAAAACTGCCAAAGCATAGGTAGGTGTGTTGGACTCGTTGGGAACAGTTGGATCTTCAAGATAACCAATTTTTGCATCACCTTCACCTTCCGGATCACCAACATACTGACCAAGCACAACATCTTTGAGTTGAATAGGTTTAATATTTTTCAAAACTTTCACCTAAAAGATAATATATGTAATTATGAAAATAATACATTTGATAAAACTCTATTGCTCATTATCGTGTCCTTCAAAACCGTTTTAAGATATTGCCACGATAGTTTTAACTGCAGGCCAATTATAATAATTTAATTGCCAATATCAAGATTGTTCTCAAGGATTCAAGAAACTTACTTTCTCATTACGAATGTCATCAGGATGAACACTTGCAGGTTTCTCCATCGCCACTAGTGTTAATATTTGCAATAAATGATTTTGCATTATGTCACGAATAATACCAAATTCGTCAAAATAACCGCCTCTACCTTGAGTTCCAAATGGTTCTTTGAATGTTATCTGAATTGAGGCAATATTATCACGATTCCATGTAGGATTAAATATGCGATTACCAAATCTAGAAGAAGAAAATAATGATATATTTTCTCGGCAAAAAAAGTCAATGTGCTGTGAAGTTTGTAATTTATTGTATTTTGATAAACCTGGAAAGTGAAGAATATCCTTACCTCAGTGTCATTAAATTTTGTATCATTTCTTTTCCCAAATAGTGATCAATTCTGTAAATTTGATGCTCAGTAAAGAGTGATGCCAAATGATCAGAAAGTCTCTGTGATGACATTGAGTCTCTGCCAAACGGCTTTTCAATAATAATTCTCGTCCAACCCCTACAAAATAAAACGTATACAGTGACGAATATAGGTTCTAGCATCCTATCGTCTTGTCCCATAAATATACGAGCCGGAATTTTTATTCTAAGGAACAGCAGGGAGTAAAGTTGGTACTGCAGTAAGGCTGGCGAAGTTGAGTAATAATGTGTGAGGAATACGTGCATTCTCGTGGTGAAGAAGCCAGTCGCCACTCGCTCATCAATGGGGCCATTTTCACTGCAAAACGATAACATTTCTGCGACTTTGAAGTGCCTTCTTCGGTCGTGGCTTGGTTGGCAACTTCTACTACGAAGTGTGAAGTTCTGTTTCGCGATTTTAACCGTAAACGTACTTAAGTTTGAAACTAAGCTCATTGATCTCAACGAACGCGGAATACACACAACGCATGAACTAACAACACAACAGATCGCTCGGACGTTCTGGGGCTGGTCGGATATTTATGGGACAGATCTCCTGTATTTTGAAATGTTTATTATAATTAAAGGTAAACGTTACTTACTTCTCAGCCATGCAAGCATTCCTAATATGTACAGTAACACCTTCAAAAACTGAAGGAGGTAAAGCCAAATAAAACAATCTATTAGCAACAGGTCCCTTTTCAAATCTACTTAATTCCTGATTAAGTTTTTCGAAATCCGTTCTAGCAGTGTATTCGCCCGAAATATAATAATTTATCTTCCAAAACTCTTCATAACGTTCTTCTTCATGTGGTTTCACTTTCATATATTCTCTACATTTTTCTTTAATCACTTCTAACGATATTTTACTTCTTGCATAACCAAAAAATACGGTGTTTGCTGGAAGTAGATTGTCTCTAAATAACCACCATAGCGTGGGGTATATCTTTTTTCTTGCTAAATCTCCCTGTAAAATTATATGATTATTTTTTTAATAATTAAAAATATGTAGAAAAATCTTACTGAAGCTCCTAAAGTGACGAAAATATGTGGATATTGTGCATCAAAATGAGTTCCATCGTGGTCCATATCTTTCGATTTTAATGAATTTCTGTACAGAGCCAAACAGACATCGGCATTTTTGGTATCTACGACAAAAAATTACGCGTTTGAAAAAAGTGGCAATAGGTACTTACAGTTCCAAAAATAATTATCGTACCATCATAGTCGCAACTTAGTTGCAGTCGTCGGGCCATTATTGTGATTTGTAAATTTGTAGGAAGTACAAAATTATTTTAAATTATACCTATACGGTAAACCTAATTCCTAATTAGACGCAAAAAACTACAATTTTATGGAACGTATTACTTATCACTACCTACTTTCATTCGTTAAGAATTAATTAATATTAATCAGATGACTCTTATGTTTCAATCTCAAAAGTATATTTGAAGGTTATGTAGTTTGTTGTGATTTTTAAGCATAATAAAAAAAATGGAGATAAAATAACAAAACATTTAATATTTATATACGATTAAATATTATCAAAAATCACGAACGCGCTTCATTGCCCTTCCTAATCGAAAATGTAATTAATATATTAATTAATACATTGTAAATATATTATTCTATTTATCATTTTATGAATTGCCGCAAGAAGCATTCAATAAAAACAATTTAAAAAAATGTGTAAACATAAATGTTTTCAACTATTTGCAACGCTGTACTCGCGCAATTAACAATTAGAATAAAGGTGGCTACTCATCATGTGCGACTTGCCAAATTAGTTAACTTAGAATGAAATGTTTCGTACACAATGTTATCACAATATTCTTTATCTTTTTATTTGGTAAAAAATCACTATCTAAAGTAATAGAAATTTAATTGGGCCCAAATATGTTTTAGTTATAATAGGTATATTTGATTGGGCCAAATTATCAGTACAAAAATGTTAGTATTTGGTTCCACATAATATCAAAAACGAACGCAAGTTCAAGTCAGACGTTCGCCAACAAACCAAAATACAAGATTAGTATATTCGCTCGCTTCGCAAATTATGGAAACTTGGATTTATAAAGCGAATAAACCTACCTACATTATTAATAATTATAGAGTACATTACCTTAACATTTTAAATGAATATAGGTAGACGTTTATTTTATTAAATATAAAAAAATAATAGACATTAGTATGTAGGTAATTAACATTTGTAAGACAAAGTAGATACAAACTTCTTTGACCTCAACGCAACATTAATAGAAGCACAGCCCACACGTGGGCTGTGATAAAACATTAATAGCAATAGCAAACTTTATGCTGTATATTATGGTATGGTATTATCACAGCTAATAAGTATATTAGCTGTCTTATTAGTTACTAGGAATAAAAATTAAACAACCTAGTCCATCGTTGTCACATCTAATCATAGAGTTTTTCGGTATTTCAAACTAAGGGTTCAAATCCATCAGTCACAAATTAAAGCCGACTTTATACAACATATGTATAAGGTCAACTATAAAATAATAATTGTATTGTATAATCATTTGTCGAAAGACGCCAAAATATTGTCAGGCAAAAGATATGAAACCGTAGCTCGTCGCTTTCTTTAGGTTACAATAGGAGATAATACTTATGTGTAATATGTAATAAGGGTAAGTTAGCATCTTCTTTGTGTTATTATTAAAATGTCATTTTCGTTAAATGCGTTTTTAAACCGAAAACAAAAAAACTGACAACATTGTGTACCGCCACGTAGTCTGCAGGAGTTAGACAAAGTATATTCAGTATACACAATATAGGTAGGTAGATAGGTAAACTTGGATAATCGAGTTCGAATGCTAATCAAAAATATATAGGTAGGAGCCATAATTTTTAAATATTTAAGAATTATAATTATCATTAATTATAAACTGTTTTAAATATTCATATTAATGTAGTATTATTTGTTTTAATCAATTGATAAATATAAGTTATTCATATTTCATCTGCGGGGTCTAATTTCCCGCGTAAATTACGGTCGTTAAATAGTAAACAAGGGCACAAGGCAAACACGTTATTTGGTAGGTATTTGTATATAATTAATTTTTACATGAATGATCATTATTGGCTTTACTGATAATATCTTTTAAACAAGAACTTATTAAAAATGTGGAAATAACAAAATTTACACAGCCGGTAAATACGCAAATAGCATACAAATAATTTTTCAAATAGTAGTAGGTAAGTACTTACTTGGTTTAGAAACTGAATTATTCATTTTTATATCACTATTTGCTCACTTTTAGTCTGGAAATTTCGGAGTAAATCACTTAAGATATTAATAACCCACGGTATTATAATTATTTTTGAATTTGCACACAGTTTACAACAACTAATTAACTCGGATAGGTAGTCAGAACGTAAAAAATATAATAACCACGATGAACGTTTGTCTGAACTTAGTTCGCCCTTGATTCAAAATTTGACTGAGGTACCTCAATGAGAAACAATAATACCGTGGATTATTTTATAAGGCTGACTGGCACTTTTATTTAATTTTTTAGAATAAATTCTACACAATAGATATAAGTACGTACAATTTTATCATGGATTCCTGAGTCTAAGTGCTTTTAATTCGTTGTTAGATGTTTGCGGGTTTTCAAACATAGGCGTACGGTACGATAATACGACAAGTATAAAATGAAGGTTGCATCCTAATGAACTCTATGTAAGTGCTTTTGGGTTTCCACGATACACATATGCAAAATAAATCAATTTTGATAGTTACTTTAAGTCGGGTTGCATTTGTGTTTTAATAGTAATTAAAGCACATTTTTTTCCATTCATACCAACATAAAGGCCTTAAGTTTTTCGTTGACCTCTAGATTTTGGATCATGGATCATCATGTAATAAATAATAAGTCTTTATTGGCTACCTACCATGAATTAACGTAAATATCTGGAAGTCAAAAGGCGAGGTCTGCATTCTGTTCTTTACTTTAGAATAGATAAAAAATTGTTAGAACGGTACGGAGAATGTTCTAACAATTCGACGTTTTGTTGTTTCAGTGAAGATTTCCAGCAAACAACTATATGCCGATCTTGTCGAAGAACTGTTGCTAACGTGACCTGCTTTTAAAACAATGTCGGAACCATACTTTTGACTAAAAAACAGTCCGTGTAATATAGAATGAAGAACTAAGTTAATATGACCTCCAAAATTTTGGGAAAGAATTTTATATGAATTGACGCTTATGGTTCATTTAAAACTATTTTTATAACATCTAAACAACAGAAGTTAATAAAAATAAAATCTATAAGTCGGAAAAACCATCGTCTATGAACTTAATTAGCGTAAAACTACATTATTAGCGTTTTATCTAATCTAAATTTGCGATAATTACTTAATACATCAGTGGGTACTTAGTCAAATAACACGGATCTTGATCATGAACTGAAAAATAAATCAAATAAAAAACGATTTTATAGTACGATTTCATAATTTATTTATTTTGGACAAAAAATATAATCACAATGAGGTATACTTTAATAATACTATAAAGTCAAGAGTATGCATGTAAAAACTATTATTTTAATAAAATAAAAATACTTTTTGTTGAACAAATAAATAGTAAATAGGTAGTCGTTAAAATTATTGTGAACTGTGAAGGTACTACATTTCGTGGGTCAAAATTACACATATTATCATTTATAATTGTATATATATATTATGTTGGGTCAGAAAAGTAAAGATTCAGATTTAAAAAATAGTCAATCGGGTGTTATAGCGGAATAGTCTTTGTACTTTCAAGATTTATGTGTTCTGTAATTTAGATACAACAAAAAGGAACTTTTATAGTTTAATTATTTGAGGGATGCTAAGTTAAAAAAATAACTAACAAAATTTGCACATACTATCTAGCTAGATATACTAAAATTGGGACGCTACAGAGAAGATAAGCATGGCCTTTGCGAAGCATTACACTATTTTTGACTGGGCAACATTTCGAGTTTGTGCAATGCTCCGCCGTTGTCCGGCAGCAATCAGTTTATGTGTCAATTATCCTCATAGTGGGAAAAAGGTATTTTTGTATTTTTTATGTTCGTTGTAATTTGTTATTGCCTAGTCTCTGAACATTATGGAAACGTTGATCACATTGAACGTCTTTAAGACCGTTTTATTAGTTATTAGTGCGATTTTTTCCTATCGGTTAAAAGGCAACGATAATTCATATAATTTATTTTCTTTCAGTCTTATATATTATTCGCGCATTAACACATTATTAATAATAATAGTAATCCTGGAAAAGTAATGAAGAAATTGATTTTGAATCTTTAATTTTTCTCACCCGTTATAAGCCACACACTCAACATTTACACACAATTACAAAAATTATAATAAATTACACACTTTCAAAAGAAAACACACATCCAATAATATTTAACATCTCTTACACAAATCACATTTTCCATTTAATAAATAAATAGAAATATTTTCAACATATTACAGAAAATCGTGATCTTTTTTTTTACTTATTAAATAAAAGGCAAATCTTAATAATATAAATATAGAACGTAAGAAAATTGTACCTTTGCACTAGGGCAGTATATCTGAATTACATTCTCTCCATAATACTTGATTTACGTTGTGGAATTTCTTATATATAAAATATCATTTAGTTTCTGCCGAAATAATGAAATTTGCGTAGAAATTAAGGTTTTCAAACCAAATAAAAACAGATACTTTAAATTTTTTAATTTGTGAATTTTACAAACAATACTTAAATGCAATTAGTTAAAGCAAATATTTCTTAACAATTTTCTTTTGATAAAACAGAGGGAGTGGATCAAAAATTAAAGAAACGCTCTTACCATCCCCCTGACAACATCAAAATATAAAAACGGGATTAATGTGAGAAGTTTCAATAGTTCCATATACAAAAACCGTGACTAATAATTTTGGAAAATTGTGTTTGTTGTGAATAAGGGGTATGTTTAAAGCCGTTTTAAAATTTGAAAGCCTATTGTATTGCCTATTCAACAAGACCAAATTTGTGAAAATCTGGCTACTAATAAGGGAGATATTAATTGGTACACTAACTGCAATTTTTTACTTATAAAATATTTGCAAAAACAGTATTTTTTAATAGCCAATTTCTCCCCAGCCAATGGACCGATTTGTTTGATTCATGTCTTAAAATGTTCAGAAAGAATCATATTTTTAATTTTTGTAGTAAATATCTCAATTTTAGTACATTTCGTTAAAAGAGAATTGACCCGAAATAAGAGGTGAACTAGTAAAAAAGTTACAGGCATTTAAAATCTCTAACCTTTTGTGTGGTTGTATGTTCTTGCATGTTCACAATAAATCATTTATTATTATTTACATTGTTTCTTTTTCTAAAGTTCTGTAACTTTTGATTCATCCCTTGTATTTTATCAAAAGAAATTTTTTAAGGAATATCTAAAAAAAAAATAAAATGTGTAAATTTTATCTTCCACTTCAACTACTCATACAATATTTTTTAAATACGAAAAGTTTCATTGTTTCGACATAAAAACCCGTTACGAAATATAAATAATATATAAAAATAATATTTTGTAAAATACATATCATAATTTCGTTAACAAGTCAATCATTTTCAATTAATTAAATATTAATTATTTAAGCAAACAATGTAATTCAGTTAAAAACTTACTACAAGTACAGCCATTAAAAACAAATAAATCTAAATACTTGATACCTTTCTTTAAAGTTTGTGTTTTAAAAAATAATATCACAAGGTATATTTATTTATAATAATAAGAAGTAAACAGAAATAACAAACAATTTATTTTATAATGTATATACATATTATCTTATGCCCAGTTAAGAAAAACAGTCGAGCTTACTCTTACGAAATGTAACAGGAACTAAAAATTATTATATTATACTATATACAAAGTTGTACCATGGATTATAATGGGACGAACATATTTCGGAACTTGCTAAATTTAATAGCAATAATAATTGTAATTAATATATTCTTCCCATAAAATTCATTCAAACAATCTGAAATTTCAACCAAAGTTTGTGAAAGGCACTGCGTAATGTATATTTGGTATATTTAAGCAAGGCAAAGTTTATTACAACTTTAAGGCAAATATCTGTGGACGTTTTCTTGTTTAGATTTATACGAGAAAGGCATATTTACACTAGTTTATTTAAATAAGTTATCCATTTAGATTGTGTATCTCTTGTAAAGTTCAAGGCACATCATTTATATAAATTGCAGTGACATTTTTATACAGCTGGATGCATGCAGGCAAAGGGAAGTGAAATCCTGGATGACTAATGATAAGGATAAAACAGCATTGGGAACCCTGTTAATTATAAGGGATTTAAGAACCGGATACGAAAATGTTTTGTCAATTTATTTTCGTATTAGTCCATTATATACTGTATTTATTTATATACTACTGTTATGTGTTGTTAACTTATTGAAGAATTTGATGATGAAGTGTTACGTGGCTTTATGCAGACTTCATTTGTACAAGATGTACCTAAATTTTGGTTAAAATGTCTGCTAAATATTAAAATCATATGAGTTAAACCACAACAGAGAACCAGAGAATATCTGGGTCACATACCCTTTAAGTTAACGTATTTCCATTTCTGACTGAAACACCTTCTGGAATAATGAATTTTGAGTCCCAAATTTTATATCATTAATATTAGTACTAGAACTATTTATTAGAATCGTTCGTTTTGCAAAATAGTAGTATTTAATTTATTGAAATTCACATCAAGGAACAAATTTTAAAATACTGTTTATCTCTATTTCTAAGACTAATAATAAAGCAAAGGCATACAATTGTATGGCCTAAAATGCAGATTGTTTGAATGTTTTTTCTCATTTTTGGAGAGTAGCTAGACTCGTCGATTATTGTACTAAATAAAATGAAACAATAACAGCCTACATGGTGTTTATTTTAACAAAAAAGAATAATTTTCTTCTTCATTTAAAATCTTGATTAGTATAAAATGTATTTCCAACAATTTTTGTTATTTTACCTTTAACTTTGTTATTGTTGTCTTATTATTCTTTCGAAACTGGACCTTTATCACTTTTCGATATTAAAAGTTCTTCATCTTTGTTGATTTTTTTTTTAATAAACCGACGAGCCTAGCTGTGTCATAAATGTAATTCTTTTGGACCTCTGATCAATAGTTGCGAATTTTCAGTTCCGGTCCAGAAAAATCATATCTACAAACTTCAATGTTTCTGATTCCAGAAGATATTCACCTGGAATTTTTCATTATCGTACCTGAAGCAGGTTTGACGCTTATTTCATACCGCGACAGCTGAATTTTGTTCAGATGTCCGATCATGATTTGTCGATCTGGGGTAATGCAGTAATGGAACATGAGAATTATGCACATTCTCGCTAATAACAAATTCATCAGGTGCTAAATCGTCGTTACTTCGTTTAGCTGAATCACCTGTACCGCTATCCTTGCATGAGGAATGATCTGATATATTATCCGGATAATGATGCATTGGGATTTGGATAGTACGACTGTTATCTGGTTCTGAAGGTATTGGCGGTATTACCATGTGCTTCCGTGTTTGGTAAATGATTACCACCCAAATAACCGATGTTAGAACAGCGCAACAGACCACTGTTATGATAATTATACCCATCATGTTGGATTTAGTCGCAGATTCCACTGAAAATAGATTGAAATCTTGTTCAAATTACGCTAACTTGGAAATTAAAATTACACCAAATCCGACCCCTAAATGACTGCTTTCTATTTCGTACCTATGAAGAAAATAATGACATGAAAGTATCAATGAATCCATAGAGGCCATGCCCGTGATTCAACATGTCAAAAGCCGGTATGTACCACATCAAACTGACTAAATGTTTCGAGGTTCGTAAGATTCGACCCCGTTGACTGGAGCGGTATTGTCGTAGAAAAATTTGGACAATATGGTTTGAAAAACAAAGCACCATCAATATAAAATTTCACTGCTCGTCTAAGACTTAAAACTTCCTAAAACTATCGCATTAAGTGTAGCTTATACCTCTTGAACTATTCGACTGGAAAGTGGCCTGAACGAAGAGATAGGTTGGAAATAAATTGGAGGGGAATAGCAAGAGAGAAGCGACACTTATTGACGAACAATGGCCGAATTCCATCAGGACCGGCAGACTTTCTTACATTCAGTTTACTGAGCATATCGAAAACTTTAGAAACGGAGACAGTATAATTCGAACTCACTCACAAAGTTCTCTTCCTGGTCACTGGTAATCAAATCTCAACTGCCGTCGCTATATACCGACTGGAAATATGCCGCAAACATTCCTGACCCCCCTCGCAATACCGCAGACTCTCTCCTTGAATTAAAGAACCATCACCACCAATATTCGCAGGTATTTATAAATTTTACAATTTTGAGAAAGGTTTGAATACTTACTTGGTTTAACAATAACTCTACTACTCCCAGTCTCCTGCCCTAAGGAATTATTCAAATGGCATTCGTACTCTCCAGAATCATTTTGAACCAAATCAACGATAATCACCAGCTGATTATCCGCAATAAAAAAATGCCTTTCTGTAGGTACAATTGGATCTCCATCTTTCAACCAGGTTATTGTAGGTTTTGGTACACCTTTCGCCATACATTGCAGAACAACATGTTCACCAGCTAAAACTTGTTTATCTTCCATTGCTTTCCCAATGTACGGTTTTTCCTCGATAACTAACGAAGCGTTCGCTATAACTGTTCCAGCAGCATTGTGAGCTGTGCAACTATACACTCCCATATCGCTAGATTTAGCATTGACAATAAAGAATACATCATCACTAGGAATCACATGCATACGTCTTTCTGTAGCAGCAGGAAAATCGTTGCCACCATCCTTGTGCCAAGCTATTTCAGGAGGTGGTTCACCCATAGCTGCACATTCTAGCTTCGCTGTTTCACCCGCTTGCACGGTAATGTTTCTGGGCATTTTCAAGAATGTTGGGTACACTAAGACAGATATATTTGCCTTTTTTGAGTAGGTTGTTCCAAAACTGTTACTAACCTAGAAAGAAAAAGACTGTATTGAGAGCCAAAGGCATGCTGTAATTCTTCAATTTTGTAAATCAAACTGCGCAGTCGTGCGTACTGGGTGCCTCCTCCTGTCAAAAATTCTAGTTTCAGTAAATTTAATCGCGATTCATATAATCGTTTAGTTACATCCGTAGAATTTTCGCTATGCATCCGATTAAAAGCAATTTACCCTTTCAATAATGATAATAATGTATGTAAACTACCAAAGTGAGAACAAACTTTGCCTTTTATAGGGAATGAATTTAATTAATCGAATGAAATCTCCTCCTTTTTTTCCTTTTCCAATTCTTCTTTGATTTTGTGTACGTATAGTATAGACAGAATCCTCTGCTCCATATTATAAACATTTGTTAAAATCTGTTTCAAGCTATTTTCCTGAATCTATAAATAGTAGGTATATTGTGAAGGCTATTTGCATGCCAAACGGCATGCGCCTCAACGGTCATTAAGGATAGTTTCTTAGGTCTTGATTAGGTCCTGTATGATAGCATCCTATACCAAACCAAGGCCCCAAAAAATTGAAATCTGTTTTCCTAATAATGGGGCCGTGAAATTTACACATTACAATGATATTATGAAGGGCTATCTACATGCCAAACGACATGCGGAGGCACGGTCATTAAGGAAAGGCACTTGACTGTAGTTACTACTTACCACACACTGATATTTTCCAGCATGCGAATGTTCAATTCTAAACAGATTCAACTGCGAACTTGTTTCAGTCGATTTTCCATCTAAATCTGTTCTAGATTCAATTATAACATCTGGATTTAACAGTTCAACATTGTCTTTCTTCCATAAAAACGTCATTGGACCACTTGAACTTGACATTGCTTTACAATTTAATGTAACATTTTCACCCTTTAAGGCCATTATTTCCAGATCAGGCTCCTCTATCAGTCTTGGTTTAGGCAATTCGTCTAAAAATATTAGAATTTGAAATTTGAAGTGAAAAATGTAATAAATGAGGTTTACCGCAAGTTAGATTGCTGGTTGTGACTTCAGATAAGGAGTGACCTCTAAGCCATTCTGGATAAGCGCATGTCGATAGGATTTTAAAACTTTTCATACTCAACCAATCAACAAACCATTTCAAATTGCAGTCGCATAGTAAACTTGTCGTGTTCATCACAATTTCCTAAAAGATAAATTCAATTTTCTATTAAACGCTATTATAAATAAATAAATGCACTTTATTGTCTAACAATATTTAAGCAATTAAACAATGATTACAATAAATAAAAGTGAGCGCAACCAATGATCAGAACACAGATACAGTTCTGTATAAAAATAAAACAATTAAAATTAGCATGGATCTGCTGCAGCAAGTGTGGGCAGTCCAAAGTACCATATATCAGTTTGAAAAGAAATACCTGCGATGCAAAAGTACGACGTCTGGAGAGTGACCAAAAGTCAAAACGGTGCATTAGAGTTCAATCCTAAATGCAAGAAATTTAAAAAAAATTATTATATTGTATAAGGGCGGTCACCCAGGAAAACGACGTTGCTGTATGCATGTTCTAGATCACTTCAATTGCAGGAAACTCCAAAAACGTGTGAAGCATAGTCATCATAAATATAAGTCGATAGAAATAATTTCAATTTAAATAAATAAATGAATATAATAAAGTACACTGTTACTAAATTTGTTATTCAATCCTAATAAAAACATTTAAGTACTAAAGTTATGATGATGATTTATTTTGTAGTAAGTAACCCAGACAAGTCAAGTTATATTTGAATAATAAAAAGCGATGATTGAAACAAATTACTCATCAAATTAATCTATCATACATTACCTTTAATAGAGGCACTTTATTAAACGCATTATACTGAATTGACGTAATGTTATTGTTAGTCAAATTGATGGAGCTGACATTTTTCAAACCGGAAAATGCATTGGCATTGATCGATTTTATATTGTTTCCTGCCAAATTAAATTTTTCTAACGCTATTAAGCCTTGAAATACACCATTTGCATCCTCTATGGTCCATGATATTTTGTTGTTACTCAAATTTCTACAAACATAACAACAACAACTATAATCACACAAAATACATTTATAGATTGCAAAGAAAAGCAACAAATATTCTTTTTCTTGTATACAAAGATGGAGTGAAAAGTTTCCACAGCGAGATTTTTATGAAATGCACTGAAAATGGAACGAAAATAATAAATAATGTAGGTACTTACAATATTTTCAAATTCGGCAAACTCATAAATGCAATATCTTTAATAAAACTTATATTGTTGTTGTTCAAATATAACTTAGTCAGTCCTCCTAAGTTTTTAAATGTATTATCTTTTATCGATTCCAGTTTGTTAAATGAGAGATCACTAAAAAATTTATAAATTAGAGTATCCATATTCACTGACATTACTAAAGTTAATTACAGAAAACTTAGATCACGACAAAATTCCCATGCATCGTCATGAATTTGACTGATTTCGTTGTGACTCAACGACAATTCTTTTAGGGATTCCAATCCATATAGCCATCCTTTCGATATTACTTTTATATAATTATTATCTAATATCCTGCAAATATTATAATAATTAAGTAAAATGATGTAATTATTATCTACAGTGTATTTCAGTTAAAGTACATACTACAGAGGAATTCCGTAAGAATGGGAAATATTTTAAAGATAAAGGGGGTCAAAATAAGAAAAATAAACCCATAAATTATGGTCAGAATGTCAACCAATTCTTTGTTTTACTTTTTAAAACAAGCCTATTACTTTTTTAACAAATCAATCACCTAGAAGATAGGTGAAAATAAATTTCGAATTAGTTGTCGTTCATCGATCTCTTCCTCGTTGGGGGTTGCATTTTCCGATGCAGGAAAAGATCCCAAAAGATTTGGAACAGACGTTGACGATCATTGATAAGGAAGAGTATTACATTAAAAGCCTGTACTTAATCACTTGCATCTTCTTCAATCAAAATTTTTCGAGTTAGACCTAACTGTGCATTATTTCTGGAACAACCTTAAATACATCAAAAGTAGTAAGTTTCCGAACTTAAAGCATGAGGTCTAAGTACTGTAAGTACAATTAGGAGTATTATTTTAATCGTAGATTTAACTGAAACACCCTGTATAGGACCCAATATTTTAGACTTACAATTTTTCTATCAGTTTTAAACCATAAAAGGCCCCGTCTTTTAATACTGATATTTGGTTCCGTTTTAATTTCAATACAGATAAATTCTCTAACGACTGAAATGTTAGAGGCTCAATTTCTTTAAGCCTATTTTTATTTAGCTGCCTGAAAATATACAAATTTACATTAAAATAAAGAAAACCAAGTGAACAACAGCCATAAAAATAGAATGAAAAAAAATGTACTTGTAATACCCAAATTAGGGAAATGGTTTGTTTCATTTAAGGTATGATTTGATATAACTATCTGTAATTAATAGACTTATTTGTAAATGACACAGAATTTTAACCTTAGGCAGGTCCGTATCGTATTTAACTAGATATTTTTATACATGACTATAACAATATTCTACACCCTCACAAATAATGTAGATAAAAGTATAATATGTAATATTATCAATAATTTTATTACGTTTTAAACAATATTGTTTATAGAGTATTACACTTTGATGTCGTAAAAATAACATCAAACAGGTAATTTAATACTGGGTAGATACACAATGTTATCAAGAAATTACAAAAGTTTATTTACATGGATCAACTTTAGATATATTGTTTCAAAAACCAATATTAATATAGGTATGAAGTAGGTGATTTAACCATATATTGTTATTAAAAATGTCAAGATAAGGTAAAATATCTAAATAGTTTACTAAATTACAGAAAAATATACACTTACAATATTTTTAAATTTGTCTGATTTTGAAATGTATTTTTTGGAATATGCTGAATCAAATTTTTATTTAAATTGAGTTCTGTTAATCCTGATAAAGATTTCCAATTGACACCATTTAGTTTTCTAATAGAATTATGCAGTAAATTCCTGAAAATCCAAATAACGCAGGTGCATAAAATCAGGTGAACAATAATAGTCAACAAAAAATATCAACTTACAAATGAGTGGTCCATTTTGGTAAATTTGCTGGTATTGCTTCTAAATTGTTTGATTCACAAACAATATATGTACTCAAACAACTGCACACTTCTGGACAATGCTTAGTTTTAGCTAAACTTTTTGTACTACTACTCAATAAAATCACATAGAAAACCCAAACATAACTACCCACCATTTTGATAATACACAATATTTTCCATCATAATTTGGACAAAATTATGACAAACACATGTAGATCGCACACAAATGTTTGTCTCCTTAACATATTTAGGCACTGTATATTATATAAATATGCCAGTATTATATTTATTTACGTTTAAAAGCCACTAAATTGCAATATTAATAACATATTGACTCGCGCATTTACACAACACACAACAATACAACCCACACAAGTATCGTAATTTCTCAGCGTTGCCATACTTCAATAACATAAATAAAATGCAAGAGAAAAAAAAATTGGATCCTTATAATTATAAGAGAAAAATTTACTTTATCACTAAATTATAAGTTATAGCTTCTGTATTAATTTTTAATCTGAAAGTGACGCACATAATTACATTTCATAGGAATTTCAAGGGCAGTGGCAGCATTGTAATTTAAATGATCAATCCACAGTGAAGTCAATCTGAACTTGATAGTTAATAAAGTCGATATAATGAGTAGCACTGTAGGTACATTAAATGGGAGTAGTATGCTAAATATAATATAAAAAATGAGACAGGCAACACTGCATTAAAATCAATAAAGAAATTTCTGAGTCCTCTAGTGTTGGATAGCGATACTAGCGAAGTTGGTTAATTTAATGGTTTACAGGAAAATATTTTTGTTGTGGAATAACTTTTTTATTTTAATTCGTTCTGTGTAGATGGCACTAAATATCTCAAACATGATAGAGTGGTGCCACGAATGCACACGCAGTACCTACACGTAGTTTTACCGTAGAATAAGGAAGCTAGTTTCCTTATTCTGTGATTTTATTGTTTGAAGTCAAGACTCATTGTTGTGAAGTGTATTTTAATTTTTATTTCATATTGGAATTGTCTTTATAAAGACAATGATATTGTGCAACGAATTAAAAAGATACATCCATTGACACCACTGTCTATATCAAGACACTGTAGTTACAGAGAGTCTTATTTTCAGAACAACGAAATATTGTTATTCAGGTACTCATCCCTAGATGGCGCTAACGAAAAAAAAATTATTCCTTCAATTAATTATATAAATGATAGATTAATTGGTATAATGTTTTTAATTAATAAAAATCAAATGTACTTTAAATTCCCATTAATAACTGAATATATTATTAATTAATTTGTACATAATGATATTGAACGCGAGATTTGAATGAACTCACGCTACATACAAAACTAGGCAGCTCCACCCTTCACATGTTCATCCTGAATTTTCATTGGTTGTTTCCTCATGGTGTGATTGCTGGGATGCGGTTAATACAGAAATCATTACATTTAAATTTCTTAAAATATGTGTATGGTTCGATTATTAAGTAACATCAATTCGTTGCAAATATTTACTACACATTTCAGATAACGAGTTATTATTTACTATATTAATCGTCCAGTGAATTATTATTAATAAAAAAGAATTTTGAAAATTAGACAATTACCTACCCCACCCTTGTCTTGTTTCCTATTCGTCGGCGTGCGTCAGACGAGGTGTCGTCACAAACGTAATCTCAATACAAAAAGTTAAAGTGACTGCTGTATGAGTTAAAAGTTTACTTACTGTGTACCGAGTCAATTTGAGGTGAATAATTTGTCGTGGCTCGTTAGAATAATATTATTATTATATCTACTTTTATTTATTTTGACTGGCAGACGCGTTTAATTCATCAGTGATTACTCAATTGTGTTGTAATTGTGGGGTGTAAATCGCGTTTGTAGTATTTTTCTTTAATAATTAAATGGTTTTAATTAGTGAAAATCAAAATAAATCAGAAATGAATACCACATACCATTCCTATGAAAACAAAATTACTGCCAGCCTAGAAAACAGCAGGTAAATATTGGATATTAAACCAAAATTTAAGTATAGGTAGTTAAATCTTTATTTAACATTGTTGTAATAATATTCTAGCCAAGTAGCATTTGATTCTATATTATGCAATTTATGTTATATGTATAAGTATGTCATTATAAACAAAATTTAAACTAAACTATTATTTCCACCTTGAACGGCTGCAGTAATAAATCCAAACTAGTACATAACCTAATAAAATTTATTTCACCTGCTATCTACGTATATAAGTATTTACTTTTACTATTTATGCATACTTAGGTTATTGTTATGATTTCATTTAAATTTATAAACTGTTTACATCCTAACTAAATTCATTTTCACACGGTAAAATACTGTTACACTGTTCTAATTTATTTCCGTTAATTACACAATTATCTTCAGCAAAACAAATTTAATTCAACAACTTCTAATTAATACAATATTTCGCCACAAAATCTAAATATGAATATAATCTGCTCTATTTTATTCACAATACCCAAATGCTATTTGAAGATACCTACGTAGGTACTTATTAAAATAAAAGAAAATAATAGTGAACGAAAATTTTACTAAAACTAAATAAAATTCCATACTCCAATAACAATAGCATCAATGTTTTTACTCTTGATTGATTCGCATCTCGATTTAATCTGGTAGCTGGTAGGTACCTAATAAGTGTTTCTCATATTCTCATTATTTTAGTGGATTGAAACAATTTTGTATACCTAGTGTCCTACAGAACGTAAATTTATCCCGTGATTTCGAAAATAAAGTATGTACAGGGTGTATCAATTTAAAGAAACAAATCAACTGTTATATTTTCTTAAAGAATGGAGCGAACAAAGACATGCAAAAATAAACATATTTTGTTCAAAGTCCAATAATCTACCCTACCAACACAGGTAGTAAATAATTTTTACCTAAACGAATATCCAGATAATATTATGTTCTAGGTATTTGGGATGTATTTTACGCTAAACAATTAAGAGAAATCTTTAACATGGTCGTTCGTATGATAAATGTTTTTGTGAGCTGTTATTTCGTAGACATTCAATTTGTCTGACACATTTTAAAGCCAGAAATTAAAGGCTGTAATTCCCAATCTACCTAATAAATGAAAAACGAAATGAAATTCTCAGACAAATCGTTAATATTCATTGGCTACATTACTTAAGTATTTTGTAAAACATAATGTTTTGAATATTTGGAATTCATTCTTTGCGTTTATAATAGTTTCAATGTTAAGGAGACCTACATTCCCATAAATACTAGCTATGGTTTCTCTTTTTCATTTACGCATCAATATTATAAACACCGAGGTTTTTATTAAATTTTCGGTGAAAATGACATTGAACTTAGATTTTGAGTCTATCTCCGAATTATTATTATTACCAAGGACGTCTATTATTGCGTAATATCCCTATGTATGTTATCGAAATATAATCATGAAATTTCCAAAAATATGTGATACCTAAAGTATTGATAGTATAGGTAGATATGCGGAAGAAATTCTTATGTAAATTCGTTATTAAAGAATCTTTTATTAGTAGATTAGTAACACACTTCCAAGTTCATTCAAACAAATAAATTCAAGCAACAGATTTTTAATTCCTTGTTTTCAAAACTAAGAAACCTAGTAACCTCTTTTCGTGGCTAGTAACGTTGTGAAAAAGGCAGTAAGCAAAATCAAAGGGCGAAGGTGGAGTTCATTTGGAATCAAAATAACCATATATGTGGTTATCAAATTGTTAACAGTTAAAAAGTTATGTTAGTTTTGTATTTTTCCAATTCTTCCTCCCTTAGAGTTTGATCGTCGACTTCGGGGACACGCTGTATATTTAAGGATGTTTTATAAATAAGAACTAAGCCTAGGGCAAATAAACAAAGATTTTATATGATAATATTTTTTGTTTTACATAGACCTAACTGGGTCATGTTTTAAAAACATTGAACTTGAGTGAAAGGTGTTACCAAAATTGTTCTGCTTCTTAAGATGTCTGTGAAGATCATCAATTGTATTCATAAAACTTATACAGGGTGTACCAATTTTTTGAAGAATGGCACGAGAGCGACAAAATTAGCACAGCGTTGTCTCTATTCTCTCGACCTGTCAGTTTTCAAGAATATACCCCCCAGAGATCGAAGAAAAAGTGTTTTGGTTCGAAACTCTTACCACCTTCACTTCATACATTCCTTAACCCGTTGGCACAATAAATTCAGTACACATACAAGTAAGACCTTTTTGCCTCTGTTGAATTGGTCTCTAGCATAAAACCAATTTTTGAATAATAAAATAATAAATCCTCAAGAGACAACGACAACCTCTGGCTACGAATCAAAAATTTTTCGGTTTCTTTTTTAAAATCTTCTTCAAATAAATATAGAAAAATAATTTATTCTAAAATATAGTTATTAAAACACCTGTTGTTTATTATCATTAATAATATTGGTTTACCACTTCAAATTCAAATAAAATTTGTTTCATATCATGATAAGTTTTCTATTTTTTCCAAAAATTAAGATGAATTTGTAAGTATTTTCAGGTGTTATTTAAATATGCACCTGTATATTTAATTGAATAAAAAATCATAATAAAACATTATCCAATCAATACTTAAGTGTGTTCAGGTGAATTTACCTAAGTACTTATATACATTTCAAGTAACTAGTTACTAATATAAAATATTCGGACGTCATTAGTCGCTAATTCTATTCCAAAATTTGAATTTAAATAGTATAACCATCCATTTTCGCTTCCAATATTTATAGTTACGTATTTATTATGTATGTAGTTTCAATAATGGCCAAAATATGATGCAAATCCGGTAACCACTGGGCAGTTTATTTAAAAAATATAGAATAAAAATTATTTGTGTTCAGATATTTTTTAAACTTAAAAGAAGATGCAGATGTTTTTTAAAAAATGACCCCCTTTCCGTTGTTTTTTATACTGGAAGAAAGATATTAAAGTTGGAACGTTTTCCTGCCATATATTATTAATTAGAAATGCTATTTGTATATATAAACAATTACTTGGTAATTTTCATTAGTTTCTTGATTAAGTGAAGACATAAAAATGTGTCTAATTATTATTATTGTTGAAAAATACATCAGTAAAATTTTGTTATTGTCGACCATTCTATTAATAGGCTACTTGGTATAGAGTTAATTAAATTTACGAGGAATATTTTCAACCAGAACAATAATGATTTATTTAAAAAAGTTTTGTTCAAATAAAAGAATTAATCCGAAAGATTTTACTCTATTCAATGTTAGTTGTGGGATTCATCAATGTGTTGTATAGATTGTTGTCTTTAAATATTCTCATGCAGGCCACCCAATGTGATTTCATCTTCCAGGGAAAGTAACATCTACAAGAATTGCCTGCGAAGACTTATCGCGATTTTTCACCGCGAAAAATTATATCATTATTGGAAATAGGATTAAACGAACTTTTTAATAATGTACCTACCACTTTATTTCGCTTCCCGTTTAGATAACTGTAGGAAGGTTGAATTTGGAAGGCTAGGAATATTATTTAAAAGTGTCCCCTTGCGAATAAAAGAGACGTGTTTGGTTTTTAATACAATAGCATTTACAGGAATTTTTCAAATTGAAACTATAAATTTAGTTAAAGTGCCTTATCAATTTTAAAATGTTTGCGGTAGTATATTATTGAAATAATAATTGTTTTAAGTGCATCATTAATTATTGATTGCTATTGTTTGTCTATTTCTTGCATTGTGTTATAATTAGATAGATATGTTTATATCGATTTAGTTAATTAAATTATTCATGAACAAAAATTCCTTTGTCTTTAGGAATTTTTAATATTTTACAAATAATGTTTATGCATCAATCAAATTTAGTAGAACAAATTATGCATATTTATGTTATTTGCATACAACTATAGGTTAAATAAAATAAACAATTAGGTATTATGGATTTGGGTATATTCGGTAATGAATTGAAATAAAACCTTAGAAAAAAGTTCTAAATGGATAATATTACATGTATTTTCACAAAATGGATAACCACAATCACTTGAAAACCTTCCAGTTACTACAAGCAAAGATTAAACAGACCTGTTTAATCTATGCTACAAGTAATGTGGGTTTTACTGGTGGTTATACAGTTTTGTCTGTGTTCAGGAAATCCATTCAATTAATTTTTTAAATATAATAGAAAATATATTATAAATGTTAAAAATATAATGATTCAAGGTTGAAATTATTGCAAAATGGTAATAAACTGAAACATAATAAAAATATTGGGGAATTTTTTAATAAGCCGTAAAAAGAAACCCACATGCCACGCATTTGGTGTGTATTACGAGGGTTGTTTTTTAGTAGACTTAACAGTATTTTATGGAAGTTTTTAAAAATTTTGTATCTATGTATGAGTTGTAAATAGTGATGCAGGAAATTGTACAGCACACTACCCTGCGCGGAGTCCCTATATCGATGTTTTCAAGATTCGATTTATTTCATAATTTTATTTAAATTAAAGTCTTTGGATAAATCGAACATCAACGCTTCGACGCTCTGAAAATTGCTTCCTATAACAATAAGAATAATAATAGCTTTATTGCCCAACAGAAAAAATATTCCCTTTACAGAGCAATACAAACAATAATGATATAAATATAAACAAAACCACTGAAATAATATTCACAAAATGAATCAAATATATACAATCAAATAGAAAAAGTAACAGTAATAATGCACATCATAAAAAAAATATATTTACTTATATATAATAGCTCCACGTAAAATACCCGATCCGAACACATGATAATAATTAACAGTAGTAACAAAATAAGCGAACGCCAAGTAATGTAGACAATTCAATTATACTAGCAAAATTCAATGTACACATATTTAAAAAAAAAACAAAATAAGACAAAAAAAAAAGACGAGTACACTCACACACACAGACAAACAGGACTCCGCATATTGCATAAGTTCCCGAAGCCCATCAGCAAATATATCACATCCAGCACAAATGATATTAAAATTATTACAGAAAACATGAATGGGAGATTTCAATAAAATATTAGTTCTGGCTCGTTCGTGAAGAACACTCTACTACTCCTGACAGATACTCGGGGAACATTAAAATTTAATCTGGATAATAAGTCAGCACAATCTATTTTTCCATGTATTAAATGATAGAGACATCCAAGAGAATTCAATTTCCTTCTTAGGGTCAAACTTTGTAAATGAAATCTGCTAAGCATTAATTGATAGTCTATTCCCCTTGAAGGATACTGTCCATCCACTTTGAACATAAGTAATTTCAAAAATCGTCTCTAGATTCTCTCAATCGTATATTCATGTACTCTGTAATACCGATACCAGATTAGCGATCCGTACTCCAGTTTTGAACGCACATAGGAAAATGAGTCAATGTTTTTAAAACCTGTACAGTTTCTGAATATGAATCCATAAGCTTTACTTGCTTCAGAAGCTTTGGTATTAATATGCTCTACAAATGTAAGTTTAGAGTCAAATATAATTCCCAAATCTTTAACAGAGTCAGATCGAGGTATTTCAGCGTGATCAATCGAATACTGATACTCAATAAATATATTCTTCCGGGTATAACTAACACATTTACATTTAGATGGATTCAATGCAAGCCTGTTTGCGACACACCATTCCTGAACGCTATTTAGACATTGCTGCAGGATTTAAATTCTCAACCACAGAAAATATTTTAAGATCATCAGCAAATATTAATCGATCACAGTCAAGCTTGCATTCAAGATCATTAACAAACATCAAAAAAAGTAGAGGCCCAAGGTTAGATCCCTGACGAACGCCAGAAGTTGCTATATATTTTCGAGAACAATAGCCATTATAGAAAACATATTGGGATCGGTTTCTTAAATATGTCATAAAAAATGTTTTCAAATTCGTAACAAATCCAAATTGGTCCAGCTTCCGCATCAAAACACCGTGGTCCATTCTGTCAAACGCCCTTGAAAAGTCAGTATAAATTACATCCATCTGACCACCACCATCCAAAACCTCAGATATATTCTGAGAAATGATGGCAAGATTCGATATCGTAGATCTACCCTTGACAAAACCATGTTGAAAAGTCGTTATCCTATTCTTGACAGATTGATAGATTTTATAATACAATACAGACTCAAATATTTTCGCAAAGTTTGACAAAATGGAGACAGGACGATAATTACTAATTAAGGACTTATCACCCGACTTCAAGACTGGCACGATTTTCGCCTCCTTCCACTGATCCGGAAACTCTTTATTTTTTAGGGCTAAATTAAAAATATAACACAAAGGCTCAACCAAAATAGGAATACAATCTTTGACTAAGAAAGACGGCAATCCATCGGGACCCGAAGTCAACCGTATCAACATTAACGTTGTCCATAGACACACACTGAGTCTCACTGCCATCCACTCCAGATGAATCCACAAAAACGCTCTCGAAAAATTTACCAAAAGGGTCAACAACATCCTGTGGCTCATCATAATCAGTGTCACTAAATATCATTGTACTCGGGGGGCCTAGTAGTTTTAGTTTTGGAGTGAAAATACCTCCAAAATTCATTGACATTAGTACTCATACCATTGTCAATTCTAGAAATGTAAGAAGAGTAACTGTTTCTAATATTAGTCTTTATCAATGACCTCAAAGATTTAAAATGCTCCAAGAATGTAGGACCACCCGATCTCTTAAATCTTCTGAGCATCTTCTCCTTCTGCTTAATATCTGATATGGTCTTTGATGAATACCAGGAAGGAAACCTACGTTTGAATAATTTACACCTCGGAACATGACTTCTAATACTTGAATACAATTGAATATAACAGTGACTTCAGATTCTTAAAAGTAATAAACTTCCTAATATTGAAAAGTACATCGAACAGCCCAATTCGGAGAAAATAGTGTCGATGGGTCGGTGAGGTTTTTCTTTATAGGCCCGTATATGCGTAAACAATAATTACAATATTCTGAAATCTGAATAGAACTTTACGCGATTATCTTCACCTAATTCTAGCCTCAAGACAGTCTACCTAATTGATTAATTACTAATGTAAATACATAATTAGTATATAATGTTATTGTGAAAAATTACAAAATTATCTTGTATTAACAGACCATGAACCTCAAAAACTTTCTATTCTCATTATATTAGTAAAGAAAAATGAATTAGATTTAATAGTAAAATTATATTTTAACAAATATACCGGAAATTGTATTTGTTTACAATTGTTATAAAAAGTGATTGTTTTATAATACATATTGGAATAAAATATTATACAACTGTTCTTTATTTATAATTAAATATTTTAATTTATATTATTAAATTAATGGTAATTATTACATAAAAATCAAGGACTATACCTACGACATAAAATAATTGTAACATTTTTTCTTATCAAGAAAAAATTGCAATTATATTTACCTAATTTATTTGTTAGTTTTTATTTCAGAGAAAAAAAATTAATAATAATTAGATTTATTTTAGAGAAGCATTCATTCATTCATTTTTCATGATCATCGTCCCAAGCGAAGTTTCCTGGTTTGATTTTAATTTGACCGCTACTGGTGTATACAAATCAAGCTAACGAAACCATATTCCGTTTTGATTGCTCCTAACAATAGTTTAATTTGACACGATTTTTAGATGAAAAGTTACGATCAATTACTGTTATTTTTATTACTTTACCAGACTCGTGAGAAAAGTGTTAATGTCTTCTCTTCGGTTTATACAGCTAATGGGTTACCTCCGAAATTATTAAAGCATTGCACTTTGTTTTGGCAAGACCTTTGCATACTATTTTTAACATGTCGTTAATCACTGGTTGTTTTCCTGAGATCTGGAAGTCCAGCTTCATTACCCCTATACACAAATCTGGAGACAGGCATAATATTAAGAATTACAGACCTATCAGTATAATCAGCATTATTCCCAAGGTATTCGAGAAACTTATAATAAATTATCTTCAACCTCTCCTAGGCAGTGCTATCATTGATCAGCAGTACGGATTTTTGCCACGAAAGTCAGCTGAGCTAAATCTGTTAAAATACACCAACTTTATTATTGATGCTCTAGAGAGTGGATCGGAGGTACATTCAGTGTATACCGATTTCTCCAAAGCCTTCGATCTTGTAAATCATAAAATCTTATTGATAAAGTTGGCTGATGTTGGCATCGGCGGACGCATGCTCGAATGGGTGCTTTGTTTCTACTGAGATAAAAGTATCATCTGGCGTCCCCCAGGGATCACACTTGGGACCACTGTTTTTTAATATTTTCGTTAATGACATCGCCAGATGTTTTACTTCGAGCGATTTTCTCTTGTTCGCTGATGACCTCAAACTATTTACGATAGTCAACAAAACTGAATATTGCAGTCTGACCTCGGGGCTCTTCACGAGTGGTGTGTTGGGAATGATATGCATCTGAATGTTGATAAGTGTTGTTTTATGTCCTTTTCGAGATCAAGACGGACCACTCTTTTCGAACCAGACTTCCCTTAAATTGGTTACTATAGTTAAGGATCTTGGAGTCATGCTTGATAGTGGTTTGACCTTTATTCCACATATAACTTCAATGGTCTCAAGGTCTCTGAAGGTTCTTGGCTTCATTAAACGTTGCTCACGGGAGTTCACACATATCGATTCTCTGAGGCTTCTTTACACAAGTTTGGTCAGACCGTGCCTTGAGTATGCGTCGGCTGTCTGGTCTCCACATTATACTGTGCATCTAGTAAAAATTGAGCAGGTACAGCACAAATTTCTTAGATACCAAGCCTACAAACTGCACATAGACTTTATTTTTGAGAATCGTTTTGAATTATATGCCGACTTAGAGTCCTACCTTGGCATTCACACGCTGGGTGATAGACAACAGAGACATGATTTGATTTTATTGTATGACCTTATAAATGGAAGGTTGAATTGTCCTGATCTTTTGGGCAAGATTGGACTTCATGTTCCATATCGTGCAACGCGTACGAGGAGGGTTTATTTGTGATTGATTTTTATTTGACATTTTTCGATTGTCTAATTCTTTTGAAGTTTTTTTATTGTAGAACTATTTATATTTATTGTAATTTTGTGTAAAGTGGGCGTTTGCCCGTAAATAAATAAATAAAATAAAATGTCTTGGCGAAATTGATTGTAAAATATTTTATAATAAGTATTTATTTTTAAAAATTCAAACGAGATTTGGATAAATACATTTTATTTTGAATGAATCAATACTTAATTAAAGGTCAGGTACTTTGATCAAAAGATTAATTAATTACAATTGAATAGTATATTTTATTATAATTTATAGGTACCTACTTATTATATTTTTGATATAACAATCATAATTACAAAATAATTGTTATCATCCACCTGTACATAAAGTTGTGTCTGAGATATTATTTATTTTGAATTAATTTTTATTTTGAAAACAGTACAAAGTACATTTTGTGTACCTAGATAAAAAATATATAAATATCGATACTTTGATATTTTGTTCAATAATTATTGCTGATAAAAAATGTGCAAAGTACAATTAATTCGTATATAGGTACCTAGTTAAACAATATAGTTCACACTTCCTAGAAAATATATTAAGTTTGTAATAAAATGGAACATAATAGATTATACTTTAAAATTCATGCTTCGGATAAACATAAACATAGTAAAAAAGTTTCCCATATGCCGCCAACTTACGTAGACACAGTTTATAATGACAGTTAACTATTTGTATTTTCTATGTAATTTGGTATAATTGTAACAAAGACAATAATTTTGTACCAAATAAGCCTGTTAATGATAGTTATTTTCCTAATATTTTTAATGACTGAATGTTAAGTATTATAATTTAAAAAAAACACACAAAAACTTTTCAAGGTGAAGTATTACACGATTCAGAAACTTTTAGAATAATAATAATATGAGCTGCATAAACTAGTTGACCATATAAAAACTATTTTGAAATATTTTATTCAAATAATATGAAACACAAATACAAAGTAGCTTACATCATAATCAAGGTCGCGTAAATCTGTTGAAGACGATGAAAATCGTGTATAGGATCAACAGCATGGGAACCCCCCTCGCTGTCCTGCAGTGGTTAAGGAATATCTTGATGGGCACTATCCTTGTGTGGTTATTTTGACCATCTCTGAAATTGATTTTGAATTGAAAGTTAGTCGGAGTTCCTATGATTTTTTTCCCGATAGATATATCCTCCTGCCTACAAGATTTGACGTATTTCCCCATTTCTTTGTTGTGTTAGGTGTGTAAACAACAGTTATATTGTTTGATTGCAAATATAATTATTCAAGTATATATTATAATGTCGATGTGTAGTATTTGATAGAAATTTTGTTGATGCATGCCGAAATGATGTACCTATTTAAAACGCTCATTAAAATATTTTATCGTGATGATTTTGTTATTACAGATTACAATAATTTTACCAAAGAGACATAATTAAATGTACTCGATATTTGTAATAATTATGAAATATTTTTCATGACAAGAATTACTAAACTATAATGTCGAAATAATTAATTTGAAATGACATATTTATATGAAATCATTCAAATCGTATGAATTCAGCATTTTTTTGCGTACGTTTGGATTGCATTGTTGGCGTTAAATTTTAAGAATATTTGCGTACGAAGTATTTGTGAAAATAGTGGATTATGTAATAAAAATGATAACAATCTTCCTAAAGCGAATTTGTTGTCTTATCTCCGTGAATCATTTTCATTTCTAACACTGTAGCTTTATGTATTTGAAAAAGATTATTAATTTTGAAAAAGTAGGAGTTTAATTGAAAATTTTTAGCTACTCTTAATTTAAAAGTTGTTTTCTTCTTAAAATAAATGTTTAAAATATTACATCATTAACAATAAATGGAAATTAGTAACAAATAATGAAAAATCTAAATAATGATTCATGATTAGCGAGAACTATATTGAGACATTATATATTTTTAATAATTTTGGTAAATCATATTTCATTTTAAGTTGAGATAATATATTTAATGTGTAATAAAGTTATTTTTGGGATGGATTTCTTGAAATATTTTGTAGGTGCTGTCTATTTTTCATGTAGCTTGGTTTGGCGAGTTGCCCTTATACTAAATGTTTTTTACACTACGATTCGTTTTTTAAATATCAATATTCGTTCGTGTTTTTTTTTATTTAATAATTAGATGTGATTAATTTACTATAATTCGATATTTAATTTTTCCCTAATTAACGTTGTGAAATAATTAAAATCATAATACTTAGAAATAAGAATCAAATGTTTAGTTGGTTGTTTTTAACTGATACCAATTTCATAACAAACCTCTTGAAATATATTTATTGGTGAACAACTGCATTTAATATAATTTCGTAATAATACAAAACTCAAACTTATAGAATTACTGCAATTATTACTCATCGAATAATTCCTGATATTATGTCATGCATTATTAAGGATTAATCTGCGAGATTACTTTTACAATATTTGTCCAAATAGATAGGAAATTATTGAAGAATAGAATTACAGCCGAAATATAACCAATCCAATCAAAAACGTTTAATGAAGAGTTACGAGTATTTAAAGATCGCATTTCTAAAAACAAAGGTCTGATGGTCCATGAAACATGCTTAGAATTTTTAGCAGAATACTAAATACTTGTTTTCGTATATTATTAGTATTATATGTTTGAAAATCTAAACGGGAATTTAATTTATTTTTTGTTGACCACCCTGTATATCACATACAATTCTTTAAGACTTATATAACTGTTAAATTTCCTGTTTTACTGCAAAAACTAATGATAACTAGATTGTATTTTACTAATATTGTCCTTGGATAAGGGATAGTTGACGAACATTCATTATTTTCAGTTATACCTATTTAAATATACAGGGCCGGCGCAAGGTAATAATATTAGATATATATTTTAATTTATATCTACCTAAATGTGACAAAATTTCCTATTTAAATCAGTGTGAGTAACAGGCAACGTTTACATTTAAGGATTAACTACAAACTATAAACAAGTCATTAACATAGAATATTTAAATGTACTGATTGAGCACTTAAAAAATACAGGTTCGTATTTAGAATAAAGTAAAGGAACAATGAATTTTGATCATATAGGGAAAAATAAATTAAAACATTACCCTAGGTAACAGTTTTAATTTTTATTTTGAAGGGCTGTTATATTTTATAAGTCATTTGATCTGTTGTAGCACTAAATTTCCGATACATCTTCCGCATTTTTTGGCAAAATTTTGTATAACTGCTTTTCCGCCGGCACTGAATTGAAAAGAAGTTTACCTTACCGAGGTTAATATCGTCATTTTGATTTTTTTATTTGTTTTACTTAGGAACAATATGTTTGTATAAATAAATATTAAGCAGCGTTGTATTAATTTCAACAAAAATTCTAAAAGGCCCGTATCAAAATTAAATCTTACAGCTGTATTTTTTTATTAATGGATTTATACATGTTTAGAAAGTTAAGAAGGTCCTGTTAAAATTAAATTTACACTCTGATTTGATAATGAATGTGACATGAAATAAAAGTATCTGAACCTCATTCTGGCACAAAAAGAATTTCAGTATATCATTGATTTTCGGGTGAAACTTTTATCGTTTTTTCCCCTTTTTGTAATTTTAAGCAACAAACCAAGAAAAAATTGAAGCAATAATTGTAGTTTTATATAAACCTTTTTGCGTGAGAAATGCTAAAATACTGTTCTTTTTTTCAGAAATTCACTTCGTCGTATTGCGAGAAACGATGACACAGAATATTCGTCACAGAGCATCCTCACCGTGATGGAGAGATTCGTCAAATCTATAAACACCATGGATGAAACAATTCTAGTACCATGTCGTTTGATGGATTTAAAGGTTGGCGACGAAAACGATCCATCATGCAATCACAAAACCAAAGCCAAGCACTCGGTACAAGAAGTATTCCATTCCACAGATTTATTTCAAATCTACAATATGCTGAACACAGTTAAAGATGGCTTGCTCTCAGGACAGATAACACAGGAAACAAACACTGAAAACCGTGGTGTAAGCATTAATAATAATCAAACAACAGTCATTCAAGGTCATGTTCGTCGGCCATCTACTGTCAGCGTGACATCCACGAATTCCACAACATCAACAATGTCTGATACAGAATCTGAGGCAGGTAGCAGTAATGAGATCGATTCCGGTATTGAAGAACCTCTGCAGGAGGAGTGTCAAACTGAACGGATTGCTCTTGATTTCCAAAGACGCTTGTATGGTTTGACTAGTTCTCTCAAACAGATGACTGAAACTGCTCAGTATCTCACTTGGCGTTACCAGCAAGATATAGGAGCACCAGCTTAAAATTTTCCAAATTGCGTGCGAAATATGTTGTACATAACGTCACGGAGGCTAATGGGTATTTTTAAATTATTGTGAAAAACTATTTGAGGTGCCTAGATTATTTTTATGTTTTGGTATTAGTAGTAAGGTTTTATAATATAGGTAAATTAAAAGAAAATAAATTTAAAATTATTAGGGAAATTTTGCAGAATATTCTATGCTTATTATTGATTCTATTAATTATAAAAAAAAGTTGTTATGTATAATATTACAAGCACGAGAAATATTGTAGTGTCTACAGTGAGTTACAAACAGGTTTTTCAAACTGAACTTTATATTGCTCTTCCTGGATTTTCCTTAACTTTGGATTTAATCTAGTCTCAAAAATTGATATACGTAAAACAATCTGTTTGTGTTTTAAACAAACAATAATGATTTCTGAATTGTAAGAATATATAGTCGAATCCGCTTGTAGTGACCGCACTGGTTCCACCAAATTGGTCCGCTATATGCAAATAAAGTTTATTTCAACGGTACAGCAAAGATAAATATTAATCACATTTGGCAACAGGCTGACATTCCTTTGTTTCCGGGGTGGCTGCAGATTCACTTTGTTCAGAATTTCCTTAAGGATTCTCGGTAAAGACTTGGCAACAGATAACTTGAAATCGAGGTAATTTAAAATTTCTTTTCTACTCAACCCTTCTGTATTGGCGTTCTGGCGGTATTCGAGCCAACATACAGCTACTGAGATTCATTTACCAAGAACCCTGTCTAATAAATCAACGCCTCCCATTTGCACATTGTAATTGGCTACAATTGCTGGTTTTGTAATGTTAATATACTTACTACCTAGAAGAGCCTAGAGCCTAGAATCAAACGATTTGGTTTAGTTGCATTTTTCGGAATTCTACAAGCCATGATTGTACCAGCCTCGGTTAATTTCAGTACCATTCTATATCAAGTTTTTCGAGCATTTTCATCAACTTTTAAGTAATTCTATTCTGAAGATAGATAAATGTTTCCAAGTGTATTAGCATGCTGAAAAAAAAAAGGAAAGGAAGAAATTATATAAACACAAGCGAAAGTTCAACTACTGAACTGAAAAATTAAAGATGCAACTTGACCTGGTAAACATGATCCTCAGTTGGGAATAATCCAATGGACTACATTTTAATCATGTTTTTAACTTTTGCTATAACTAGGTAGATGTAATAATATAGAGATCTGACATAAGCCAAAAGGGCTTATTTTTTAGTGCACCATGGCGATCACTGTAAAATCAGCAGTATTATAGATTTCGTGTTTCTCACTGTATATGAATTTAGGTTAATTAGGTCAATGGACTGAATACACCTATAATATCTAAATTAAATATATGAGAATAGTATTTAAATAAAATAGTGTATAAATGTATGCGTGATAGAGGCGTGATTTATTCTTTGTGTTATTCCAAAAGTGATATCTTTAGGTTTATCTGTTTTGCTCATTAATTCTGTTAATGTAATTTTATTTATTTTAATATCAAATATTTGTAGAGGTGTTTTACCTGTAATTCATTATTTATGAAATTCAATAAACATATTACCGAAACTAGTTTTTTTTTTGGTGTTTTGTTGCATTACTAGTATGTTCTGGTTTCGTTTTAATAATTCTCGCTTATCTTTAAAATAAATGATAACAGCAATGAATATAATACACCTACCTCGTGTATGATCCTTGATCTCATATGTGCCTTGAACGTGTCTTACCATAAAACACCACATGATGAAAACATGCAATTCATTTCAAACCACACCTTGAATCAATCACCACTAAAGTCTGTCAATGTGGTTAAGGATTTAATAGGCATAACTGGGGCTCTGTTTCGCACATTAATAATAATAGTTTATTTGTAATCCAAATGTACATGTACAAGAAAAAATATAATATTAATATATTCTTACTATTTAGACTACAAAAAGGGTCAAAGAATGATTTTTAATTTTAACATACACTCGAGAAACATTAAAAAAATAATATACAACCCACCTATAATTTAAAACAATATATATACATTTTGCAGACTTAAGAACAGATTATGTATATAGTAAAAATTCTCTGAAGGCACTTCTGAAACGGGACGAAGTTAATTCCTTAAATATTCATTATACATAGCATTAATGTTGAATGAAACATTGCACTACAATGCGGCGGAGACAACAACCCTTTGTTGAACCACTCTTCTATTATCCATGGCCAGCCACCCGACCTCCGTAAGTTTATATGAAACTGGATCGAACTTTCTAATGCAATTACATCAAGTTTTTCAAGATCACAAGACGTAGTCGTACAAGCAACAACTCCAGAATTATCCAACAAATCCACAATATGGTACTGTATGATCGACGAGTGAAAATGTGCGAGACTAGGTTATATTTTACATGAAGAAAATGATTTTTATTCTAAGAAATTTTGCTCCCTCCGACTATTATCAGGAAACACCCTTTATTAAAACAAACCCAATAATATGAAAAATTTATTAAACATATGTAAATTGTATATAATATGAAAATATTAGAGTTTTACAATAAATAGCAATAAATATAATAAACAATACCGAGGATTTAATCTTTAATTTCTAATACTTTCAGTTTTCTTAAAGCAATCACAGGCCAGAGTAAGAATATGGCACCAATTAAATACGTTAACGTAGAACCAATACTCCAAAACAAAATACTTGCAAGGATTGGACCAGAAGCTCTGGCTAAAGCTCCTAAGGATCGGAAGATGCCCATAACCACCCCTTTTTGATACTCGTCACCATATTGTGAGACAATTGTAGTGATGCAAGGCACTACAAGAGCTGTAGCTGCAAATGTAACCAATAAATGAAAATTTCAGACATTGGCGTAGTTTTAAGAAATTACTTACAAACTGCAAATAAGAACAGTCCTAGTGCAAGAAGATAAAACTCCTTTGCCAACCCAATACATACAAAAGAAGGTATAATCAGCCACAATCCTGTTGTAGCTGTAGATTTAATTTTATTTTGTGGAATTCTTCTAACATATCCACCTTGTATCAATGCCATCGTTAAACCAAGTCCCAAAAACATCCAACCTTGTTGCATAGAAGAATATTTAAAAACATGGTGTGTAAGGAATGTTATAGTAAATTCCAGACCACTATAAATGAATAGATAAACGAAGTATATTTTTCCTATTTTCTTCAGTTGGTTGAGATCGGATGGTTTGATATTTGTTACTGCCGAAAAGTTGAAAATGTCTGGTATATTGATGAAAGATTTTGCTTGTTTTAGTGTTAGGCTGAAAGTCTTTGCCTTCTTTTCCTGGAAGATAAAAATATATTTCATTGGGAAATAAATTAAAACACTCTAATTTCTTTTCTAGACTCCCACTGTTTGGTTACTAGAGTCTAAAACTTCAAATGTGAGTTGTCGTTACTTTTTTCAAAGTTTCCTTGAAGAAAATCGAAAAAAACATCAAATCTGTCAGAGATAGTAGCAAGGCAAATGTAGCAGGATAAATAAACCAGTCTCCAGTCTTTTGTTTAGCCCAAATCGAAAATAATGCACCAATCATTGGCCCAACAATAAATCCTAACGAAAATGCAATGCCAATTAATGCCTAAAAATTGTATAGATTATAGGTAACTATAACATTAATAAAATAATTATACATACCATTCCTTTAGCTCTGGTTTTCATGCTAGAAACATCAGTTACAATAGCCATACTTAACGAAACATTTCCTTTACTTAGGCCTCCAATGAATCTCGCAATTATAAACAAGAGTAAGTTACTAGAGAATATCCAAATTAAGTAAGATAATGATATGCCCATCTGCAACGAAAATTTCAACATATAAAAATACAGTTTTTACAACTTACCATTATTATGTTAGGTACTTACCAGACAAACAATCATGACTTTTCTTCTCCCAATAACATCCGAAATACCCCCATAAAGTGGTGAGGAAATAAATTGTAGGAGACTAAACATAGAGCCAAGGAATCCTCCAAATAATACTGAATTGTATTCTTCCGGTGCACCGACAAATTTTTGGAAATAAAATATTTTATTTGATAACCATGTATATAGCCCAATAGAATCATTTTTTCTATAGTACTCTAAAAGCGAAGGTAATAGCGGAAGTATCATTGTAAATGCTAATAAATCGAGTAGCAATGATAAAAATACTACATATACTATAGGATGTACTTTTTCCTCTTTCTTAGTTACTTCTGCCATGGTCCTAGGGCTGGTATAAATATATTTGTCTTATTTTATTCTAAAATTCGTTACTTATACTTTTACTAACACGTTACTGATACGTTGGCACCATTTTTTAAATAACTTTCTCATCTTTAGAACCACTTCAACATTTAGTAGAGTAGGTATGTAGAGAATGTACCTATAATACTGAAACCAAATCTCTTAATCATTCATATTCTTACATTTCCCGTTAAATTTCCCCATTACTTCATTAATTAAACATTGTAGGAATTTAATAAGGTTATGTTTCACTTTTATTTTTGTTGACAGACAGATTCTATTGTGAATTCACGCGAAGTTTGGTAGAATACCATGGAATAGTAAGATTAGTATGTAACGCAACAGGGGCGTATTTTGAATCAAAACTGAAAAGAATTATCAAAATTTTAACATCATATGGTGGCCATACCACAAAATAATAAACATTATTCATATTATCAATTCAAACTTGTGAGACAGATGGAATTAATTGGCACATGATTACGCTTTGTTTGCGTGACATTAATTTTCGAAAATATTTTATGATTAAAATAAATTGAATCAGGTCCTGTGTCTATTATGGAATAATTTAATATAGCCATTGTCTTTATAAACAATGATATAGCTTATTCTCAATAGAGTCGTTATTAATATGTATATTTAAATGGTATTCAATTTAGCTCATCAACTATAATTACTTTTAATAATACTTAAAATCTTTCCTGATTTTTTAATTTAAATTATAAATTGTAACCGAATGTATGAATGAAATCCCTGGTATAGGTTATTTATAACCCTTCGCCATTTTGAATTAAACTACCATAACAAGCAAAATACGTGTTGTTCGTAATACAAATATTTATTTATTTTTGTTTAAGTAAACCTGAACATCTAAAATAGCAAAAATGTTATTTTCAAAGGGATAAAATGGTGTTTACGTGAGTTTTGTAAGTAATATTTAGATATAAAGTGTTAAATAATGTGCTAAATGGTCGAGCGTCTATGTTTCAATTGCAATTTGTTTATGCATTTCATTTAAAGGGTTTAAAATGAAATGCAGATGTATGGTAATTAAATAAGATGGATATAAATTTATAATCGTTTGATTGGGAGAATATGATCAATTAACTGATTATTATTTACACCCACAATAAAATATTACACCTACCTGTTGTGTGGGTTTAAGTTAATAATAAAGTAATGTATAACTTTGGTCATAATTATGTATTTCACTATTCTTATAAGTAAATATTTTGTTACGCTTTTTTCCAGTTCACCTATGAAAAGAAAAAGGAGAGTAACAGTTACAGTAAGAAACATGGAAGCATTTGAAAACGTTTTACTCAATGCTTCAGAATTTATTAAAGGTACGTTTTGTTTCTTATTTACTACATACTTTACACACAAGGTACAATGTTGCATGCTACTTTAATTATACACGTAACCTACTAACTCATCATTCGTTATAGTAAAACTTGCATGATTAATAAACAAAGAATTAGCGTATGTGTTACTGTTACAGTTGCTTTTTAGATTAGCTGGATAGTATACAAACTATTCAAATGCCTGGCTATTTTATTGGATTATCGTATTTTAATGCAATAATTTTCCATCAGCATTAGGATAATTTGTATACTATCCAGCTAATCTAGCCTAGTAAACACTTGCTATCAACCTCTACAAGCTCTAGATGTGCTCAAGACTTAAATTTGTTAGTTTCTTCCTAGATATGTAGATATGTTATGTTTTTGTTTTTATTATATGAATTATTCAAATTAATGTTTTAATGATTGTAAATCTAATTAAGGAAACAATATAAAGTATTCATTTGTTAATTATTTACTTCCTGCAAATATAAGTAGTTATCTTTAAATGTTCATTTCAATATCATTTTTGATTCTATTCCGCTCCCAAATATTATTGTATATGGAACACAGTGGGGGTAAAAACCCTAACCCTAATTTAGTTAAATTATAAATGATTTGTTCTGAAGTTAATAGTGTAAGATTTAATATTAATTTCAGGTCGTCTCTTTTTTGTGTCGCTAAACACGGACATTCGGCCAAAATCAACACCTTCTGTGCATTACTTTGCTGTTGATACTGAATTATGTTACGACAACTTCTATCTTGATTTTGGACCGCTAAATTTGGCTATGTTATATCACTATTGTGTGAAATTGAAGAGAAAACTTAGTAGTCCCGTGTTTCATAATAAGAAAATTGTACACTATACTGGGGCTGATAGCCAGAAACGTGCGAATGCAGCATTTCTGATTGGATCTTACGCGGTAAGCTTTATTATACTATCGCCCACAGCATTCTTCTTCTGATACTATAATTACAGGTTATTAATTTAAGTTACGATCCCGAGAAGGCTTTTGATGTGTTAAATCACGATTCCAAGAGAGAATACATCGATTTCCGCGATGCTTCTCTTGGTGAACCATACAGGCTCTCGTTGCTGGATTGTTTGAAAGCAGTGAAGAAAGCACATATATATAATTTCTTCAATTTCGATGACTTTGATTTTATTGAATACGAACATTACGAATGTGTGGAGAATGGTGATTTCAATTGGATTATTCCGAACAAGTTTATAGCATTTTGCGGACCGCACAATAGATCGAAACTGGATAAAGGTTATCCAATCCATTCGCCTGAAACATATTTCGCATATTTTAGGCGGCATAAAGTTACGACTATAGTGCGTCTCAATAAAAAAGCGTATGACTCAAATAAATTTGTTCAAGCTGGATTTGATCACAAAGATTTGTATTTTGTGGATGGGGGAACACCGAGCGACAAGATTTTGCAGCAGTTTATTAGTATTTGTGAAGCATCTGATGGGGCTATTGCAGTGCATTGCAAAGGTGAGGAAAATTATAAATTATGCATTGTAACATTCTGAAAACAATTCCAAATCATGTCAAATTGTCAATGCAAAGGTTTAGGAGGAGGACCCTTATTGCCTGTGATTTCTCAACCTGACCTGTTTATAATTTTAAGACTAGGATACCAATAATAAAGACCAAATATATTGGTACAACAAAATTGAGAGAAGACTTAAAAAGATCAACATCAGCAATTCAAGCTTTTATTCAAGGTATTCACGCTGTGTAAATTTAACATATGAATTGGTTTATGTTTTAGCTGGTCTTGGAAGAACAGGTTCCTTAATAGCTTGTTACATAATGAAACATTGGAAGTTCACAGCTGAAGAAGCAATTGCATGGATACGGGTTTGTCGTCCAGGGTCAATAATTGGACAACAACAGAGTTGGTTGCAAGAGTAAGTTAACAGAGCATGGCTTTTTTCATTTCTTATACTTTTACTATTATTTTGTTACAGAAAACAAAAAATAATGTGGGAAGCTGGTGACATTTATCGTAAAAGGAAAGGTATAACACAATTAATGAAGTGTCAGTACGGCATTTATAGTTTAGCGGAAATGAAACGTAAGAGGAGTCAGGATAACGTTACTGGCATTATGAAAAAGGTTGATTGTATGGAAATTAAAGATCCAACAGAAGAGTTGGATTTCGAAGATAATAATCGAATAGTCACACAAGGTGATAAATTGAATGAAATCAAGGCACAGAGGAATAAAGTTAAACCTCTCCAAACTACTACGTAATTACCTTTTTTTAATTACAATTCCTAATTTAATACTTCTACTGCTTCTAAAAACAGACTAATATCTCCAAGAATTTGCAAATCACTAACGACTTTTTAGTATTTTTGACACGTTTGTTTAGAATTGTCTAACAGGTGGGAAACAGGAAATAACTTTGTTCTATAAGGTAAATAGATCTTATAACAAGAGTATGGTTAAGTACATAAATCTTTAAGAATAAAAATACTAATAAACGAACAAAGAATAGAAGAAAACAGAACAGAAAAAATCATTCGTTCATCACAAATGAACGTAATTTTAGACAGCTCAGGACAGTCACACACAGAGCCCGGAATAAAGCGGGCATTCAATAATAGGTGCTCCAATGTTTCATCGACATGCATGTTACACATTGTGCAAGTCCCATCAGGGTTTATCCTACTCAAAAGTACATACCTTTGCACTCTTAAAATATATCCACTATAACATTTGTCTTTAAATTCACTTAGCAGATACTTTCGATTTGACTTTAGCATAGGCAAATTAAGATTTTCCCAGAGGTGGAGTCAAACATTTCTCGAATTTGCTTGGCCCAATTATACCTGGCATCGCAGCTGTCACACAAACGCAACAGCCTCAAAAAACATGGGCTTAACCAGTTCACCGACATTATAAATAGGAGACACGATATTTTAGTATTCTTAGGCAAGAGAAGCAGTTTGTGCCTTCTCCAAGATATCCGCATAACGCATGCATTTACTGCTACCGTCGACTGCGCCATTCTGACATCGTATGAGGTGCCCCAATAACGTCTATAGGACTTTAGACGCTATTGGGTAAAAGTTATCTTGTATTTCTATTTCAGTACGGAACGATTAAGAAGAGTACATATCAGAAGTAGTACAAGTACAACAACAAACCAAACGCTTTTAAGAGGTGGTAAATTGATACCAAATTCATCAACTAGAATCTCCGGTAGTACCAGCAGTCGTGTAGTTACCAAAAGGTTTGTGTCAACCAAACGTTAATGAGTAGTGCTTTGAAATAATAATTTTGTGGTTTTCCTTTTAATAATTGAGGTGCTTTTCAAACGTTAGTTATTATTATTTAGGCATGGCTTGGAACAGATTAAACCAAATTTATTTTATAGTTTGTGCATGATGTAATTTATTTCTCAATTTTTCTTTTCAACGTATATTATTTTATTTTTTGTTTATGAGGAATACATTATATGTAATTTTGTACATAGATCTAGTATATTTCATTCACGTCAATTTTCGAATAGAACAAATCAAAACATCTAAATGCACTCCATATTTAATACATTTTCCAAAGGCTAACAGCTGATAATTCCGATCTAAGCCATCAATGATCACTCTAAAAGTACAATAAAAATGCACTACATAATATTTGAAGGACAGGAGAAGTAAGAGTAGCAGTAACATTGTGCAACACCAAAACGCGGGTTAAATTAAATTTCCCTCTGTTTTATTTTAGGACAATTATGGCTTAGACCGGAAGTAGTTTTAATAAATGTATAAAATGTGAAGTATCTGTTTTTTTTTTAATTTAAATATTTTATCGATTGGTACTGTTTATATATTGTAAATTTATTATATCAACATACGTGTTTCGGCTTTGGATAATGTTATCATCATGGGTATACCGAAAAAACAAATACGAAGTCCACTACTCAAAAATGTCTTTTATTCACATCCATTAGTTGAATTTCTATTTATTTTATTACTTAGTCTACTGTTGATCACTTTATCAAAGCCGAAATCGTTGTTAAATCAGGCTTAATTCCAACCCACAAAACGATTTAGACTGATTGATAGTTTTTTTTTTAATTCTTAAAACGATAACAAAATTAATTAGACTTTTTCAAACGAGTCAAGCGTGAAGAGTCAGACACTGTCATGGTCGAATTTACTACTTTCTTAGCAGGAAATATATATTCTGCTCTCCACGGTTTCACTAGTGAGTTATAATAGTAATAATTAACGACATTTTTTTACAATAATTGGAATTACAGATAATTTTTATTTTTAATTTTTTAACATAAACATGTTTCTTAAAGCTAGCCAAAGATTAACTAAATATATCAATCAATATCATTACAGTAAAGGTTTCCAAACATGCACAGTCTGTTAATAAGATTATAATAACCATAATTAGTTCTATGGAATTGCACTTTAAATATATTTGTGCTTCTCAGATTTCTACTTGGCCAATTTTCGAAAGAAGTTCAGGGGAATCTATTTTACAGTTTAGATTTTATTTACCATATACGTATGATGATGATCAGCAAAACTGAAATCAGATTGAATAAACACACCCAAATCGCTGACAGAAGCGATCGATCTCCGACATATGGCAACTAAATATGATGGGGTTCTTAATACGGTAAAATCTAACGACATGACACTTCTCAATATTAAGCTACATTAAATTATTGCTACACCATTTTTCATGTTGGAATAGGTCATGCTGAAGTCTGAGCGAATCATCAATTGTATTAACTCTGCAATATAATTTGAGGCCATCAGCAAAAAGCAAACATTCACATACACATTAAAAAGCAATGTAGCTAGGTGCGCTCCCTCAGGAACACCAGATGGTACATGGAACATGCGTGAAATTTGATTCTTGATATTCACCTCAAAAGCAGCTGTATAAAGTACGAGACAAGACATATTGACAATTTTTTATGAATAATACAGGAATATTATCTGGACCACTTCCCAATGAGAGTTTCAGGGAGTCTATTTTATTAAAGATGTCTGATAAACTAATTTCACAGTAATTCAGATTAATTATTAATCTAGTAATTAAATCAATAATTATAATATGACAAAAAATGGTATCTGAAACCTAGTTTATGATTAGCGTTGTTATCGTTTGTTGCTCGTCTTTTGTTTAAAAAAAAAAACAAAAACTCTTATTATGACAGAGAAGTTGTGTAGTCTGTATGTAGATATTTTGTTCTTTCTTTTTGGTGGTGTATTGTTATTTTTTATTTAAAAATATTTCCATGTTTTAAATATGTATGCATGGTGAAAAATCTTAAAGGAAATTCTAGTGCCAAGTAATCGTTTTTAACAGAATTGTAGACCCAAAGGAAGCACAAGTAAAACGTGGAACAAGAAAGTTACCAAATCCAAATACTACAAATGGTAGCAGTGATAAATGTCAACTAAATGAGAAACGACAGATTAAAAATAGTATAACGCGTTTAAACAAAAATGGTGTTATCTATCAGAATGGTAACAATGTAAAAAACAACAACACGTTGGAAGAGAAATCAATCAAACGTGTTAAAAGAGCACTGGTGTCTGAGAAAGATAGATGTGCTAGTTCTCGATCTGTCAAAGTTCTAAGACGATCAAATGTTTTAGCATTAAGTTTAAAGGAGGAAAGATCTGAGAAAATCGAATTGGGTAAAATACATTTGCCATCGGTTAAGTTAAATAAAACACTTTAGTATGAGCATTATATGCACGATTCAAGACTATTATAAACAACTTTTCAACACGTTATATTGTAGTTTGAACTGTAATCGATTGATATCTCAGCTTAAACACCTTTGTTCCAGCATATATCGATGTAACAGTTAATTAACTAATAGACTGAAAAGAAAGTAATTGCAGCATATCGACGGGATACTATGTTTTGATAATAAATATTTTTTCTATTCGATTAAACTCTTAATACTTTCTTTTCTACGACCTTTTGCAACTTGTTTATATTATATTTTCCGCAACATATAAAGGCATACTTAATAATAAATGATTATCAATCGAACTCGGTGTTTATAAAATAAATAAATGTCAATTTGTTATTGATTTAATTAATGTTTATTATGACACATCAACTTTAAAAACATTGTTACAGTAAAATCCACGTCCATGTCTATTGAAGATGCCCATTAAAGCCATATTATAAAAATTCTTTCATATACAGAGTTTTCGGAAATGATGGTGCCATTTTTGATTATAATGATACTTTCAAAAGGGTATCGATTTATTATCGATATGAAAAGTTGAGAAAAAGTTAACGAACTAGTCCATATTGGATAGAAGCGATAGGTATCTGTGGAGCTACAACGTTCATTTCAGATATAATATCCTTGTCAATAAAGCAGTGGTACAATTATCAAAATGGAAAAATAATTTCGTAACAGTTTGGTTTACCCTGCATATCAGAAGCCCAACCTTCCTGAAAGTTTTTTTATTTCGTGATTTTACTGTAACACACACGATGTTATACACTTTAATATTAATGGTGTATTAATTAATACCTTATATAACGGCTTATAAAATTTATATATTGTACATCTTGTAGAATCATTATTATAGAGATCACCTATTTACAAGTGCTTTATAGTCGATGTTAAAATATTTTATTAATTTGATGGAAAACATAACAGATTTTTTATTCAGAGCAAATATTTCCCCTACGAATTCAAAAGTCTTTTTGTACATTATGCAGGGATTTTTTGTAATTTATTTAATGCCAAAAATGTAATTAAATTGCTACAGCTTTTTCTGGTAACGGTAATCTTTGTCAGTGTTTTTTGAGTATCCTAAAATTCGTAATTTTGCCCAAAATTGCACTAAATTCGAAGAAACCATTTTTTAAATATTTAAACAAATGTTTGTATACAAATATATTACATTTTTGGCATGTTTTTAATTTTTTTTATAAAAAAAAAAACATCTTTTACCCTGGTGTGCTATATTTTTGCAAGTACCTACTGTGTTTATATTTTTATATACATATTAGGATTAGAATCAATGGTAAGATTTAACATATTGTCATAACTAATGTCCCGACATTATTTATTATTAATTATTATGTGTAAAAAATTTTAATTGTAGATAAAAACCTTATTAAATAGTTTAATCAAAATTAAATATTAACGCACATTTTATTGTACAGCAACCTGATTTATTATTATTAGTTTTAATTTGTTTTAAATATTGTTGAAAAAAAAAATTCTACTAACTTATTGTGAATAAATCAATTACTACTTAATAAAAGTAATAAAAATGTGTTTATGTTTGGCAGCAAAGTATAACATGATAATGTTACGAGTAAAAAGATCTTTTATTCTTGTTAAATTATTGTTGTTTTTTAACAAGTTGATTATGCTTTAATAATTTTAAATACTTTTTGTTTGTCATTCTTAATAAACTTTTCATTTAGTATTTGTTGTCTTTGACTTAACCTTCCGTTGTCGTCTTAAAAAATATTCGCTGTATGCGGTATTGACCAGGATCGGTTACAACGGGCAAGCTATATTATATATAAATACAGGGTGTCCAAACAACCTGTATAAAACTATGAGACTAAATTGTAATGGTGAAAAATAAAACAAAATATTCTACTCAAATTTATAATGATACAGATATTGCTTAAAAAGGTTTAATATAAAAGAAAGCAATTCATTTGAGACCAAGTATTTTAAGTAGTTCGGTATGCTACTTTACATAAATATCCATTCTATAATATTTTTGACTAGAACGAAATTACAAAACCTTTATAATTATTGGAACAATGTTTTCGTTTATTATATATAATTTGTACTCTATTAAATAAGAAACATTATTATACTTATACTCAGATTAATTATTACTATTATTGATTTAATATAAAATCACAATTATTTAGTTAAATCTAGGGTAAAAGTTAGCCTCATCTTCACACAGATATTCTTGTAAAAGACCTTCTTGATCTTCATCCATTGGTTTTTGTGGAAATTTTATTCCATCTCCCAAACTACATAATGAAAAATTTTTAACACGTTGGCTGCCGATGACTCAACTGTGGAGTCATGACGCCTCCCCTCCAAAGGCCGATGACTCGACAGGTGAGTCAAGTGCAATTGAATATACCATGACAAGTGTTGAGTCACCGGGCTCCTATTGAGGAAATAGTCGTCAGAGGCCGATGACTCAACCCTTGAACTAAAGAATACATTTTTTACAAGTTTGTACAAGGAAAAAATCCGGTTATTCGAGAAGCCCTAAATGTGCAGTCAACGTGTTAAACAATAATACGCAATTTTCATACCATTTTTAATCAAATTGTTAGAACAGCTACAAACTCAAGATTTTTAAAAGCGAGTTATCCCAAGCAATATTTGTTAAAGACGTGTCCCAAAATTAACGCTCTAAATTTTTACTGAGATTGTACGCAAGTTATGTCTTCGGCTGGAGAATCGTATGACTTCGTACACCAGACACTCGTCGACTGGGTGCGGGTACCAAAATATGGTTCGAGAAAAGTTTAATGAACGATTTGATCGGCAATAGGGTTATTCTTTCGTACTGAACTAAGTGAACAATCTGAAAATTGTCAGTTCATTCACGATTGTGCGTATTCTTTCGACATCGGTCACTTCTACCAAACTGATTAAAATTCCTACCCCCCTTGCCGCTTACTGATCAACCTCAAGGTACCGGTTAGTTCGTTCAGTTAACAGTTAACCTCTAAAAGTATTGAAAATTGAGAGATATTAATTGGAATATGATTTCGAATCAAACCAATATATTGCAAAAGTTTAAAACATGGATAATAATATCATGGAAGAAATAATTTTCCAGTTTTCAGAGCAGATTTGGTTGTTTTCACAAAATTTCGAGGTTGAGTGAAAGACAATCACAAAAAAGATGATCTTTCGGTTTCGCCAAATATTCAGTTCAGTATAATCACATTCAGTTTAATCACAGTCACTTGTTCAGATCAATCACTACGAAAGAATAACCCTATTATAACGCATTTCACACCTTATGATTTTTTCCTTTTATAAAGATCAGAGTTTAAGCTGAGCAGATTAGAACGATTCCAGGATTGAATACAATGCGTTTTCAAAGATATTTCTCGTTTAAAGGTAATTCTGTGACTATTTTAATTTATGAATAAAACAAAAGATTTTCCTATATATCTCAGTTTATTTTGGGATAACCAGAATTATGTTGCTGTTTTTCATTCGGAGTAACTGCGAAAGTAATTTCTAGACTTTTATGCTATAATGTGTTTCGTCCAAGAAATGATATAAGTAATGTTGCCAATGACTATAAAAGCCGAAGACTATTTCGAATTCCTAGTCATGCATATCTTAACATGCTTATAATAAAAATAATTATGAATGATTTTGCAGAAACTTGCAAGTTTGTTTATAGGATGAGTATTTTTAACATTCTGCAATGCTTTTAACCATAATTTATATTGGAAATGATGATGAACTACGTTGGCTAATGGCTACGATCTCCTGCGGGATTTTAATACGATGGACCATCTGCTTTTTAAAGACTTTTACTAATGCAAAAGCTAATGGGAATTACCACAATTTGACCGATATAATTAGTGTATTATTAAAACGCAACGATCGAAGAGTTTTTCCTCTTAAGCGAATAAAATATTTGCTAATGAAAATCTTCTCGAAGCGTTGCATTTTAAATAAACTAATTACCTCATTCCCGTAAGCCAACCTTGCTGGAACCGCAGCTCTCGCGTCTGACCACAAAAACATTCATTAGCATGGCTCTTCATTGACACGGCAAAAATCTTCCAAAGAATCAGAAATCTCTATGATTGCGTGTTGGTTTTCCGATACCAAATACGGGGAGATGGAAATGGAACAATTTCTGAGTCTTTAATAACTTAATAAATAATATGTGATTCAAAAAGAAATGAGCAGATGGCCCAGCCGGTTTTATTAAAATATGAATAATCAACTACTTCTAAGCAATTTTCTACCGAAAAGCTGTTATGATTGAAATCAGATATTGTCGTCACTAATTTGTTAGTTTCTATGTTGAAAATCATTTGCACACAATAACAAAATAAATACGGTAAATTTACTTTGCAGTTCAAACTAAAACTACAGGATGTTAGTTGATAGATATTTAAGGATGTTAATTTAAACACACATACACACAAAAGAAAAAAAACATAATCAAAACTGTCTAAAAAGAAAACATATTTATTAAAAAAGGTTTTTCGTAATAACAATATTTAAGTACTAAATAAATATATAACAGTAAGTATATAATGTAATAAAGTTCTACAATATGTCAATGTCAGCATGGCGTGGATTCAATTTATATGTTTCATTTTCAAGATGACGGCTGCTTAAAAGAAACAAAAACAAAACAAACCCACTATTTCAACACGATTAATTCCTGGTTTAAATTATTATTGATTTGCTTCTTTGGCAGGTTAATAATATGCTAGTAGCAAACTGCATTAAGCTTTACATCATGCACTCTACTAAAGTACCAAGCTTTTTATATAAACTGTTAATAATTATCAATACAATACAACTTTTCAATAAATAGAACATTCCAACATTTCCTAAAGCAATTACTAGGATAATTAATATTATGAGTATGCTTGGAAAGTTTTATATTATGATAGTCATAGAGTGAGACTCAATGTGTTTTTCCTTAGCTCTCATCATAATCAAGAAAACCCTGCCCTCGTAACGCGTTGAAAAAACCATTTTTGAATGCCCATATTTCAATAAATTGAATACCAATCATGTTTTTAATAAAATTAAATTATTCTAAATTTAAAAATATAAAAAGTTGAGAATTTACAGTAAACAGCCTTTTGTACGAAGTATTGAGAGTTGCGGCAACTAAATAACGGTACATTGGTCTAGCGCACGATGCAAACATCAATGAATGAACTTGACATTTCCTCTTTTTGTAATAAACAAAATGTTTGTGAGTAGGTTGTGTGGATATGTTTCGGAATGTGTGTCTTCAGTGGTTTTAATAACAGTTGAGATTAGTCATGAGTTAATTAATTTACCTGTATATGTCTAATAATCGTAAGAGCTATATGAGAGTTATTTATTAAGTCCAACTTTCAATTTAGTTTACAGGACTCTTTCACTATCGGTTTGTTATACATGCACAAATCGAGAAATAATTAAAACTTTCACCTTAATTATCCATTGTCACCCATAAAGTTGGCAACAGTTAATAAAATGAAATGACCTTATCAACACAAAAAGACGTTCTTGATTTTGAACTGCTTGACTTAAAAAACCAGTAAAAAGAATATATGAAAGTCTAAATGAAGCACAAACAGAACAGAACAATCTTGAACTAAGCCCTCTAAGATCTGAATATAGACCAATAACCACGAAAAAATACCAAGACTTAATGAAACTACTTGTATAATTTTTTTACCATGATAAACAAAAAGTGTCGTTATTTAATTGCCAGATCTCGTGTTGCTAAAAGGCAAGGATAGAAAATGAATGACAAGATATCGGTGTAAATGGATCTTATCGTTTTGAAGTCAATACAAACACCTGAATATAATAAGTGAACCTATCGTATTATATGCTGATCATGTTTTAGTATACACCCAGCAGTTTTATTTAAGATATGAGTTAGTTGCATTAGAAACATTTGCAAAATGCAAAACTAAAACCAGCACTTTGTTTAAATTATGATTCTGACCTTGTTTGTGTGTTGTCCATTGAATGATAAGAACTCTGCAGAAGTCGTGAATGTACAGGGTATTCTATACCGTCACCCAAACTACAAAAGTTAAATATATGTAGCTTTGGCAAAAACATATCAGTTTAAATTAACATTCTTAAATATAATCCATTATCAACAAAATCCCAAAAGCAACGATCAATTTAAATAATTACTTTTTCTAAATAAAAATTACTACGAAATCAAAATTACTCTAAAATTATTACTGTTTAATGCGAATTGAGTAAGAAAATTTAAATTACCTTGTAGCTACAGGTAAAAACCATAAATGACCATTAATACCAAAAACTTCTTCGAAATTTTTGTATCTTCCTAAATGAAATCCATATTTATCAGCCCCAATGCCTCGGAACCATGGAGCTCTAAATGCCTCTGAAAATAGCGGTAACAACATTATTAAAATTTTAAAAGCCAGAATCAACGACTGCTTAGAAGTTTTGTAAATATCAGTTAATTACTTTTCTTTTTTATTTGTTTTTTCTTTGGGTTTCAGGTTCTTGAAAACAATTTTTTTTTTAATTTTTAGCGAAAATTACATTTCGCTTGTCTAACTTTATTACTACAAATGACAAATAATTGAAGGCAAAGCGGACTAAAGTGCTGGTTTTACCTACACAAGGAATTTTGTTTAATTTAGCAGGGCCCCAGTCTAATTCAATAGAACCAGACCGAGGCATGGGTCGACATATACTGACGAATTCGTTTCATTCTTGTTATGAGCTCGTCAGAGTACTATAGTCGTTGCCCATCTACAAATATCAGCCTGCATTTAAGCACAATGGATACACAAGAGTAGACATGTACAATGTACATAGTAATGCATATCCTATACCATGCAGAGGCCGAACAAACTCAATGTATAGGTAAAACCAGTTGTATAAATAGCCATTTAATTATTATTTTCCATTTATTATATTTACGGACATGAAATCCTTTTAATTCTTTATTACTACGTTTTGGCGATGGTTTGTCGCCTTCTTCATGTCATTCTAGTAGTAATAAAGTTAGAATAGCGAAATTAACTTTCGCTAAAAATAAAAATTGTTTTCAAGAACAAGAAACCCAAAGAAAAAAAAAATAAACAAATTCATATTCTAGATTACAAACATTTTATGTTTGAAAAATAATTTTTAACTACCTAAAGTTGTTCTATTTTCACTGACTAGGTAGCAATGGTATCCAAATAAAGACATTAAGCTAACACCAAACATAACAGCTACAAAAAATAGAAACAATATATGGAATCGAGCCATTCCTTGAATGTCACCCTGAAAAATTTATTATTAGTTTGATAATTTCCCCAGTAGAGTATATTTTCCTACCTTCCAATATGCAATAAAATAGGACAGTGATGTAAAGCAAATATAGGCACAATAGGCTAGCGCGTAACCAAGAAATAATACAAAAAATTTGTAGTTTGTAAAACAAACACAATTATTAATCCATGGACAATGATGATCCATTTTTAATACGCATACACCGCAAACCGAGCAATGATGTGCTCGATCTGGTTTGATATGACGGCATTTTTCACAAAATCTTACACCGCCATTCAATGTTACGTTGGTGATTGGCAAATTTTTTGCTAAATTTTCTAATATTAGATTTTGTGTTTCTGATGAATCGCTGTGGTGGATATAAGCTTCGAAATCTTGCTCAGGAATTCGAAACTAAAAATTACAAACATTTTAAATGTAAGTCAGTCATGTTAAAATACTAAAAATTGCAAATTTTTATCACAAAGAGATTAGCAAGAAATAGCAACTGCCTCTTCAGTATCAGTAGAACGAATGTTTAACAATTGTGGTTTTGTACACTGAATTTGGTATTTGGAAACATACTTACTTTGCTCGGAACTGTCCCAACATCTGTAAAAATGGTTTGCGCGTACGACCAGCAAAACATAAAGAAAAATATGTGGTAGAATAATAAATAAAATACCTTGCTTAATGGATTTTCCACAGTAACTAAAATATAATTTACGATAATAATGTGTTCTTAGTAAGAACTATAATAGAAATAATGTGTTACTTATGCATAGCTGGACAACATAAGCGTAATAGGACCATGCAACAATTGTTATAATCAGTAGAACTGGTATCCATTTGACTGCCTTCAAACAAATTTGACATGGAGCTTTGTTATTATTGCCTGGGATAGCCATTGCAAAGCTATGTATACACTTATATGGAACTCATGATACCAGTAATGCTTGAATATGGAAATTAAGCAAGATTTCTATTCTCCACAACTAGAATGAATAATAATCTTAATACCTAATATGTTCTATTTAGAATTGAGCACATATTAACGACAACTTACTGTAAATTTTATGTCGAAATTCGGTACATATTTCAAAAAAGATTAGTCACTGATAAAAAATATATGAATATTTATCATTTGCTGTTCTTAAAAATTTAGACACTTTTCATAACAGATACATTTATGGAAGAAATTGAAAATTATGAAAAAATGTCAACCACTAACCACAAAAACACGGAAGACTTTAACCTACATTTACAAAAACAAAACTACAAAGAGAAGTTAGTTGCACAACTCCCTACATAGTGCGCGAAACCTAGCGCCTATTGGCTTGGACTTTTGGATGCGTAGTTGTCGCGCTTATACCTAGTCAAATTTTAAAGAATTTTTAAGTTATAGACGAGCTGCTGCTTGCAAAAACGTACTTATTTTTAATAAATAAAATTTTACTAAAAAAAGATACTTAAATAATGTTTGTTTAATTTTTTATAATTTGTTAAAATAAAGATAATTGTAAACAACATAGAAAAAAGGATATTTTTCTATTCCTTTTGTTACTAATTCTTACACCATTCTCTAGTAAAAAATAAAGGGTATAAAATCAAGGGTTTTTGATTATTTTTTGCGTCTCCATTTCTATTTTTTTTTCCAGAAATAAGGTGAAAATAAATGTCGAAAATATTTTTAAGGGAATATATAAACTAAAAATTTATTAACTTTATAAGTATTTGCTAATTTAATCCAAAAAGAAATAAAAATGTAGTAGTTCCACTGCTTAAATTATTTCGCAACGCACATCTGCAGTTGCAGGCAGTATCTATTATTTTATTACGCTCCTATGTTATTAGAGTTGCCTAAGCAACAGACACTTAAAACCTATTATTTTGTTGAGAAATTTAAAATTAAACTTGTTTTTATGAAACTTTTTGTAAATTACTTGTTAAATATGTAATTAAACATGTACCTATGTTTCAACACTAAATGCAAATTCTAGTTGTATCTACAATGTTAAAGCAATTATAATGAAAACAGGTTTATTTGAGTTAGACATAAACATGGACCGTAATTTCTCAATGTCATTTCTAGTTCCACCTTACCCAAATTACTAGTCAAGTCCAATTTACGGAAATTAACGTGAATAGAGTACCTAGCTATTTGTTGAAGGTATATTTTTATAATTTGCAATAACTGTGTTACAAAATTTAATGTCGTAAATAACCGTAATTCAGGCATCGAAAAATGTTTAAAACAGTTTCCACATAAGATACCTATACTTCTTGTATCTAATGTTAAATAAGGTTTTGAGAATTATCTATATAGCACGACGTTATATAGTAAAGTTTTAGGTGCTCTATTCTCTATTTAGTTTAGCCAAACACCTAAGAGATAGAGTAAATCTATATAATGATTCGAAGACTGCATTCCAGACCTGTCTCTAAGATTTTTATTTTTATATAATAACTACATTTAGAAGTATAGTAGGTACAGAATGTTGAAAAATCTACATGAAAGATATATACCTACCTACTTGATTCTGTAAAAAGTAAAGTAGTAAAGTTCTATGTGCCATTTCTTGGGCCTTTAGCGCCTCCTCAAATCAGCTCAAACTGTTTTATTCAGTTTAAACAAAATATTAAAAGTTACTCGATTATTATATATCTCGGTTGCCATGATTATATATTACGGTTGCTATGACGACAGGTCATGGCAACCGAGATATATAACGTAAATAAGCAGGCCGGCGCGCGACTCGGGCTACTTTTCCGTCCGTCCTTGGCTTGCAATACACTCGAATTTGGAGGCTGGAGAGCTTTTCGCGCCAGTGGTTTATTTTTTATTGATGCGGTAGTATTAGTGGAAGAAAACTGCCCCAAAACTAATTTAAATCTAACATCAAATAAAAAACTTCAAGATATTTGGACATATATCTAAGTAAGTCCGACTCTGTGTAAACCTTCTAAACAACAATTTAGACCCAAAGTATATCGCGTGGAAATATTTGATGTTGACCGCCTTAGCTAAGATAATACATTTCAATTATTGCTCGTAGCTAGAAAGCTATTTTATTTGGATACAAAGCAATTTTAGTGTAGAAAATTGTAATTTACGATTTAGTTACATCTATAACATTATTTAGGTATCCAGTTGGCTATTATTTTTTACCTTTGCAAGCGATTTTCACTATTTTTGATTTCGAAATGTATACCTACCTACTTGCGTAGTTACATTTTCTGGTAAAAGCACTTTAAGCAGCTTACAGCTTTGCATTTTACAATAATGGATGTTTTAATATTTTGTTGTGTGTATTTTTCAAATTTCCTTTTGATGTAGAGTAAAAACAACTTTTTTCCAAATCAAAATAGAAATTTAACCACAAGTTTATAAGTAGTAGCTTCATCGTAAGTGAAAAACTGATATATACAAGGTGTCAAAAAAAGCTGCCCAAAATTTGTGAGCGAATTGGGGACATCTAATTATGAAAAAAACCTAAATTGTGATTTTTAGAAAAGTCCTTATTTACAAAGATATAGGGTGTTAAAGATGACTGCCTGAAGACGATTTTTTTGAAATATTTTCGAAACGAGTAAAGATGAATTAACCAAATTAGCATATTTATTCATCTAGTTAAATGTCGTAAACTGACATGAAATTGAATAACATGTATAGTACGTCAAAAAAGAACAATAATTAATCAATCAAAGTTACAGCAACAAAGAAAGGCTTACAAACAAATTAAAATAGCAACAACATAAAACAAACTAAAATCTAGAAAAATCTTACAATATCGCTTCTGAAATAGTCCTCAAAGGTATAAAAAGCTTGAGATATCAAAAATGATTTAATACTTTTGTTAAACTGGACTTCACCAAGGTTCTTTATGTGAGACGGCAGCTTATTATAAAATTTAACACAATAAGAGTCAGAACCTTTCCTAGTCCTCAATAGGCGGTGAAATTCAGGCAATATGTCATTGCGATTTCGTGTACCATAATTATGCACATCAGAGTGAAGAGTGAAATGTGAGGCATTGGTTCGAATGTAGCCAAGACAGTTTAAGATGTACAAGGAAGGCAAAGTAAGTAGTCCGTGTTCAACAAAACACTTTTTACAGCAGTCACGCCAACCGAGCCCCAACATTGTATGTAAACATCTCCTCTGTAGCTTGAAGATTTTCATTGCATGGGAACTATGTCCCCAGTTCAAAATACCATACGACATACGGGAAACAAAATAACCATGATATACCGTCAACAGACTGGCGATTGAAACACTCTGCGCAAGCCTTCTAATGAGATATATGACCCTGGACAGCGAGCACCCAAGTTCTCGAATATGACTCTCCCAGGTTAATTTAGGATCAAGATGAACCCCAAGGAACTTCACGCGAACATCGCTCTGAAGATCGATAGGCGCAGAACGCAATGTAAAGTTCATGCTCTGAGTTTTAGCCTGATTCAAGCTCAGTTCATTTGCCAGAAACCAATTGCCTATGTCAGCCTCAACAGCATTAACCAACTCCCCTAAAGGGTCGTTTGGTCGATATCTAATCAGACTAGTTGTGTCGTCAGCAAAGAGGATTATATTTGATCTTCTTGAAATTTGTATAAATCATTTACGTGTATTAAAAACAATAAAGGTCCCAACACCGACCCCTGGGGCACACCCCGTCCAACCCTTCGTCTCTCCGAGTATCGTCCCCCATACAAAACGTGCTGAAAACGATCGCTGAGATAAGAGGCAACCAAGGCAACACTGTCAACATCAAAGTTATAGTAAGAGAGTTTCTGAAGAAGTATCTCGTGTGAGACACAGTCAAAAGCCTTAGTCAGGTCATAAAAGGAAGCAAAGGTGTCACAGCCCCGCTCCATGCCATCCGAAACATATTCCAAAAGTTATTAATTGCAAGAGTAGTAGATCTCTTATTACGAAAGCCATATTGACCTTGCATAAAGAGATTATTTGCTTCAAAATATTCAGTTATTTGATTTTTAATAATAGACTCAAAGATTTTCGAAAAAATTGGCAAGATCGATATTGGTCGATAGTTACTGGGATCATCAACCGATCCTTTATTTTTGTAGATTGGAATAACCCTTGCCTCCTTCAAGACCGCCGGAAATACAGCGTCACCAATGCAATGGTTTATCAACTTAGTAAGCGGCACCACTAGCAGATTCTTTAAAGTCCCAATAATCCTAACATTAAGCTCATAACAATCCGAGCTTTTTGTGTTTTTCATACCTGATAGTTTTTCACGTACTTCATTAAAGGTTACCGTTTTCAAACTAAATCCAGCAGCTCTAGTGGGAGACATATATTTCTCAAAAGGCGGGTAAACGGGGGACCCTTGCCTTAATTATAATCTAACTTTTTTTCCTTGTGATTTTTATTCATTTTGTGTCAAAAATATGATAAAACAAAGTTTTCTACATAAAAAAGACATACTTGTTTTTTCTCGAAAAACTTAAAGGTTTTCGAGAAATTCGAGTTTGAAAATTTTGGGACAAAACTGGTCCTTAGTAAACAGCATTAATAAAATTTTGGAAAACTTTTCGTTAGCAAACTGTACTTCAATAATTTTATTAATACTGCAAAACATTTACAACTGGACGCATGAGTAGACAGGTGAAAATGACAAAAAAATTCTGAATCAGATATTCATCTTCTCGATTTTGCTGACTCAAATATTGCGTCGGAAAACTGTTTCAACGGCGAACAACTTTTCTAAAGCGTTCGATCAAATTGACTATTAGATTTCTTCACTTCTTTTCAAACTTAAGCAAATTGGATTCCCACCAGATTTATTACTTGTTTGTTCGGTAGCAATTTGTGAAATATTAAAATCTCTCTTCGCACGACTTGATACCCCAAAGTTCTAACCTAGGACCCCTGTCATTTATAATGTTTATCAATGATATTGTTAACAACATTACGCTGTCAGACGCTAATTATTATTAATAATAATAGTAAGTAGGTACCTACCTTCAAAGTTATTTTCCTGTTCTATAGTAGGTAGGTAGGAGCGCCGAATAGTATTATGACATTCCACACAGTAAATGGTATTCCAAAACTTTCCCTTCAGTTCAGATGAAAGGCATTCCACGGAGACCATATGATAGATAAATAAGCAGATGGCTTAGGGAAAACAATGTACTGGCTTGCAGTAAGTAATTAAAATATCAAAAACGCATAACTAGCTTTAGTTTTAAGCCTCAAACAGGTTAAAATAACATTTTCTATATGATGCAATATATAATCGCAAACATTTTTTATCTTTTCTACAACATAACTAAATTTTAAGCGTATACCTACTTACCTACACCGAGGAAAACGACAGTGTAAAGGAAAGTATCGCAAAAAGCGTAAAATACTCTTTTGGGTAGTTCCTAGTCTCAGTATCAAATAAGTGACTTGAATTTACGATTCAGTTCATAACAGTCTGAGGTAAAGATCTGGAGGTGGTGTCAAAAATTATATCGATATCGCACAAAAAAATAAATAAATAAATCAGTTTGGAGCCAGATGTTTAGCGAGCAACTCTCAAAAGGTGGTAATTAATGTCACCAAAAACTGTTTCTTACTATAGCTACTCTTTTAAAAGTAGCGAAATACAAAAAGTTGAATATCTACTCCAATCGTGTAAATTTTTTCCACACCCCGGAATAATCCTCTTACTCTAAATCTTGTTTAAAACTTTGAAGAATTTATCTATAAAATTTCCATAATCATCATTTAAATTTCAACCCAGCCTGTATTTATAATAACTTTTTCCAACTTTGCAACGTTGTGTTAAATTATATACGACATCATACCTATCTGTATTGACTCTCCATATATATTTAAACATTTACTGTGCGATCGTCCCTCTTTATTCAACCTAGAGTGTAGAGTTCGAAGTAACATTTACAAACTTCATCAATCACTTGAGGAGAGCCATAGCCAGAGTATCCTTGTCTATTAAAATGGGAAGAGCACCATTACTCGACCAGCATCAGGGAAATGTATAAATTTGTGCATAAACAGTTAGAGTAACAAAGCTTGCTTCATTTTTGGGGAAAACAGAGTTCGATTAGAGTGACATTACAGAACAATGTACTTAGGTATTGAAATAACTTTCTACTTGAAAACGGGTGATATATTTGCATCACGTACAAAATGGAGCGCCCTGCATTTTATAATTTCAAAAATTCTATAAGTTGTGGTGTCAAAATCATGCAACAAGAAACGAATTGTTTTATTATTGTGTTTATTGGAAGGTTTTGGATTGGGGTTGTGTGTGGTAGTACGGGGTTAAAATCTTTTCAAGAATCTAGTAGTGTTTAAATACCACCCTATATAAACTATATTTTATGCAGACAAGCTTTGCTTAAGCAAAAACAAGGTATTATTTTGTACTAGAACATGATGTATCAGCTATTTACATATTTATTATCCAATGTATTTATACTTTATTATTATTTTGTAAAAGATTATTGGTGGTGAATAAATATTATTATTATTATATATTTTGTGATTCTACTTGTAATTGTATTCGTGAATGATATGTTAGAGCTTTGTCCTGCCGTTTTGGAAATATTTGAAATGTTATGTCAAAAATGACGTAAATTTAAAAATGTATCCTTAGATATCTAATATATTTAATTTCTAGTTATTTATTTTTAATTTTGTTTAATTCTACAAAATATAACATTTCTCGCAGATCCATAATCAAATTCCCAGTCGAAGATTTGGATAATTTAATAAAATCCATGTGAACAAGAGAGGACGACGACAGGCTAAATTTTGTAATGAAAAATCTGAGAAAAAATAGCAGATTAAATTGACTTCAAAAAACCGTATCTGTACAAGTCTCTTGTAGAAAAAGCAACCAAATCGAGTGCGTAGATGAGTACGTTCAACTTCGTCCGTCCGGATTGCAACTATTATAAAGAGAACCAGATTTCACTACAATTTGGGTCCTTGTGTAATTTGTTAGTTTTTTATCTAGAATCTAGACCATTACCGAATGTATATAAATACAAAAAATATACAGCAAAATTCCACATTTTCCGGATTATACGGAATATTTTCCTGGTTCTGAAAACTAATGGATAGTTGGAATATACAAAATAACAGCAAAATGTGCGCAGGAATATGGAATATTCGCATAAATATAAAAATCTAAATCTATAAATTGATAAAGGTTGATGGAAGGTCTCTTGTGTGTTGGCGTCTTTATAATTAAGGGAGGAAGTCCTTGTTTGCATCATTAGACATTCGATTATACTTGAATTAATATCTGGAAACTAATTAATCGAAGAAATGTTCAAGCCACTCATTATCAAATTAACATTAGGGAGTTGTCCATTATGGGGCAATTAGTAACAGAAAGGAAGTACAGGAGTCAAACATCGGTTGAAAGCCATTGCTATTGTTCAATGAAGTGATGCAATCATTATATTATACGCTAGGCACGCCGCCACGTCGTCCGACTACTGTGGGATTTTACTTTAAAGTAAAGATCAGAGACTATTGTGTTTTCAGTGGCTCGTTTTTCTTTAATTTCCGTTCTACGAAAAGAAATTATACTATTTAAATTTTGTTGACATCTCTTTTAACTAATGCTTAGATTTAATATACAACTAAGTACACATAAAACATAATGGTAGTTATGAGAAAGATTGTTATCGATTTTAAAAGATTGTCATTTGAACTTCAAATAGACATATTTTTTTATTTTTCTTTTTAGATTTTTTGTGGAAAGTAGTAAACTCTTATTAGGTACTTTGATTGTAGTAAAAGGCATGACTAAGAAGTGCAGTTTTCGGTCGGACGTTTAGGAATTTGTTTTGTAAATTTTGGGGGTTGAACTTTTATGAATTGTTTTCAACTCCATTTTGCATATCAATTCCTTATTATGTTATGTATTTATGATTTCCTTACTTAATCTGTACGTTGTTATGGTTTGAATGCAAATAAATGTATTGTTATTTATGCTTGGCCATCGAGTTATTGATATGAAATTAAAAATAAAATTTTATCAGTAAGTTAGATCTTCGGATCTATACAAACTCAGCAGTTTTTTTTTAAGACTTCTTAAAAGAAAGCATTTCCTCGGAACCTGTTGTGAGTTCTGATAATTATTACTTCATAATTCATTGTCGATAAATAATCCTTTGGCTACGAAGCAAATCAGCATGCTTTTGATCTTTGTTTTGCTGATTTTGGAGAGGACTAATTCTACTGAAATGAAAAAATGAATTTTAAGTAGGCAGCAAATATATTAATAGAGTAAGTAATTCAAGTTTGAATTTCATTGTGGTTCTTTCTTCAGTTAAGCAGTTTTAAACTGCTGATTACATTACATAATTATTATTTTGATAAGGATAGGTTAGGTTTATTCTAATTTACGTTTAATTTATTTTTTTCAAGTAGATTCTCTTGTGTGAACTCATGACACCTACAGTTTTTTTCGAAAATAATCACGAGGAATTTTCTACCAAAATAGGTATTTTAAATTCTAATATCTATATCTGAAAAACTAAATAAAGTACCAACGTATGTCCGCTCAACTTTAAAACGAAATAAACTTCTCGCTGTTCGTTATTAAGCAATTGAATGTAAATATAATTTATAATTTTGAAAAATTATTTCTGATGCATCCCAAGCCCTACGCCAATGTTATAAGCGTGTCGCTGCCCTTTTTTTCTTTTGTTGTAGAACAGTGATATTTCTGTGCGGGTGTATATCTCCGCAATCTTCACTTCAAAAGCATTCTGCTGTTTAAATTTCAATACAAGTACGGTAGTCGTAGTCTTTCTGTCGTTTTTTTAGAATGAGAAAAAAAGTGTTGCTTGAAAATCGTAGATAATGTTTGTTACACCCTTTAGTAACAGAGAGAGAGAGGGATGCCTATTAAGAGGACTTGATTGAAAAACCACCGTACCAAACAAATACGAGTAGGATTTCCAGCATCTTGACTTTCCCATTGTTAATACCCCATATTACTTATGTATAGCGCTACGTGAAATGTTTTGTATTTTTGCAAAATAGTCAATAAGGAAATTAACACCTATAAGAATTTAAATAAAAAAGGATATTTTGTTCTCAAAGAAATCCTTATCCGGCAATTTGTGATGCCAACTCGGATTCGTCTAATATTACTCTGAAAACACTTCTCAGAGTTCAGAGAGTTACTTTGTGTCATTGTACTTTCGTATAAATTTTGAAACAAGCATACTGAATTAACTTTTTTTTTAAATCATAATACCAAAATGAGCAATCATCTTGTAATAATATATGATTCTCATTTTAGTTTGTCGGATTTTTAAAACTCTAGATACATAAATCAAGTTGCACAAGAGATAGCACTGAATAAAAAATTACCTTTTTATTCTTCCTGCATTAGAAGCTTTTGATTTCACACAACTCTCACAACCAACAAAAGTAAAACGATTTTTTTTATTTGGTTCCGAATCAAGTGGTATGTTTTTTGTATAAAAACATGTAACATTTATTCGATGTATTATAATAAGAAATAGGTCAGGAAAATTAAATTTGCACCTTGCAAATTCTCAAAGTTCTCATAGAGTTATCCTATCACATCTTATAAGAATTGAGCCCTGGACAATTTTGTAGGTAATAATTTTTCCTCTACAGTGCATATTTACAAAGATTATTTTGAGAAGAATATCGTTAAAGCTTTATTCGACCTAATTCTTCTGGCATATTCATTTTCTATTTGCTAGAAGTAAACATAAATAAAAACCTCCAACAAATAGAACTCAAACATTCAGCAACAAACAGAGTTTTTGAATACGACTTTTGACAATAAAATATATGTTGGTCATTTATAGTACAGTAAAAAACTCTACATGAACCTTTTTTCTAATAATTTTGCTCCTTGCGAGGCAATAAAATTGACAGTCTTTTATAAATTGTGTAGGATTTTATAGCGAATGGTACCTACACTAAAGCCAAGCTTCTGTTGCTGCATGTACAGACCTTTGTTATTAATAGGATATTAGCTCTAATGTTTTTGATAATAATACGTGGTATACCAAAATAAATCTGTTGAAGACTGGAATTAGAAGAATCGGTTTTCAGGGGGCTTTGCAATTCAAAATTGAATATTTTTTACAAAGTGTTGACAATCGATTTTTTGTTATAATTTCGTAAGTATAACATGGTTTCAATTTCAAGACTTCAGGGAATCGCCGTTATTTATTGTATACCAAATATTTCAAATCGTTTTTCAAAGTTAATAATTTTAGTAGATTATATCACGCGCCATTTCCTATACGTCTTTCACGGTGAAATATTGCCTACCTTTTGTCATACAATATTTTGAAAATGCAGTTCTTAATTCAACACATTTCATTTGTGACATAGGTAATAATATTTTTTTATTACAGAAAAATGACATTTTTAAACTTGAAATATTGGCAAAACGATTCAGAAAGTATAGTATATAGGTACTACGTAAACGTTGCTACCACGTAGAAAAGAAATGGGTCGAATTTGTACTTTAACCATATTTTTCAATGTGTGTATTTTTGTACGGTGCCAGGTGCACTCTTTGCACACTGAAGAATATAAATTTTAATTTGCTTTTATTTTAGGATAAATTTAAAAGTGAGTGTGTTGTGTGTGTCTGTATGTTTGTTTTGCACAAAGCTGCAATAAACGTTTACTGGAAATTACAAGCGAAAGACTCTCTGTTTACAACATTTTTTTATTCCACTAAGAGAAGAGGAAATCAGCATTTTTCACTATACCACGCATCCGTTCTAGTGAAAATTCATTTTTTACCTGCAATTTACACATGTAGAATCAAGCCTATAGGTCTCCTGATTTCTAGCCTAATTATTACTTTACCAAATTTGCCTGATTTGCAGTGGCGAAATTTTTTTTTAGAATAGTAGGACAACAATTACATATTGTTCTTTACATTTGAAAGATTAATCAAAAAATGTATAACCATCTAAATTAATAAATTTAGTTCGTAGATCCTATAATTAACTGAATTCTTCTCAGAGATATAAACTAAAAATATGAAAGTACGTTACTGCCTCAATCCATTATTTCCCCATTCCGAATTAACCAGGTCGAAAGTTATAAATTTGATGTGACATCCTTATTTTCAGCTTATCTACGTCCGACCACCATACGTTCTCGTAAGAACCCTTTTTCTTTTTCCCCCTTTTTTTTTTAATTTTCCGTATTTCTAAATTATTGTTAATTTCATTATCTACTCGACAAACCATTGTTGAAATGTAATAACCATTGATTTTTAATCACTATTTTTCGAACCGTTTGTTCGGTTAATTACCTATATCGAACTCTAATTAAATTCTGTTGCCTAATTTAATGAAATGCTCGTTTGGCTTCTATCTAATACAGTAGAGGTTTAAAAATTCAGGTAGCATCTATCTTCAGTCAAAAGTAAAACTCTTACTTAGCAAAACAGAAGCTATAAGTAAAAGTTGACTAAAACAAGCAGAGCCAAAAGAAAATTTTACAATATCTGGACTCCTATGCAACTGGGCAGAAGTTCTATCATTGATCTGTGCACACAGGTGCTTGAATAGAAGCGCAAAAGTTACTTAAATTTGCACCTATTACCAAGCGGCCGGCCATAAAAGCTTTAAGCTGATCAAGAACAACGTGGATTTGTCAAAACAGGCTGTCGAATAACGGGAAAACAATAATATTACTCTGATCTAGATTCCTGGGAACTATGCTTTAGAAGGGAATAAAACAGCCGACTCAGCACCACGACAAAATTGCATAACTTTTGGAAAAATCCACATCCATAGGTCTGGTACATCTGAAAGAGTTTATCTGCAATGTCTGGGAGGGATACGACTTTATCAAGACGATTGTGCTGCTGCCTCTTGAATCCACGTACGCAAGCAATAACTTAAATATTGTGATTTTTTTTTAACAGAAAGATTTACTACATTTAATGTTTGTTATAACCTCCTAAAAGCATTAGGGCAGTGCTTTAAAGAAAACACCATTTAGGTATCAATAGAATCGGAGTAAATCTGTTTTTTTAGTCTAAACCTCTCTAAAAGTTTTGAAAATTATAACAAACTAGGATTATCGGGAACGGTTTTATCAATCCATTAAGCTCTTTGTGTTTGCATTACTTACCAGAATCTGATTATTCATTAATAGCGGATGAGCGTTTTTTACATGTTAAAATTACAGTTAAACTAAAATTAAAAGTGTACAATTCAAAATGCTTGGAATTTGTATTATCTGTTAATCATTTAATAATTTTTTTGATCTTTGAGAACGGGTAGAGATTACTTTAATTGCCGCATTGCTCGTGTAGCCTCTGGACTTCCGTAAGGTTCGATGTTTGGTCTCCTAGTTTTGTATCTGTTAACGTAATAAACTTTTGTTCACCCAGTATGATATTTTGCCACAATACTTTCTCAAATAAATCAGAATAGTTTGTTCATTTGTTGTAGACTAAATTTGTATGCCGCGCCGCCTCAACACAACATCCTACAGTTTCTATTTAGTTTCCATAAACTGCTGTAGGCTGGATGCGTATAGAATTTTGTCTCTTGTTTACCAAGTAGTATTTGACTTCATATATCTATCTATACGTTTGTACCACAAACCAAAACCTCTGTCCGCAAACTATAGTATTCTAGCAGAATTTCAATGCACTTTAAAGTGGGCTGAAATTTTATATTTCACCACTATGACCGTATGCATGTACCACCATCTAAAGGATGGATGATATTGAAACATAGGTACATGTGTAATACCACAAAATGATCACAGAACATTTTAAAAGAGCTTATATTTTGTTTATAGGGTGATCCAAAAAGAAATTGAGCTACCATATCAATCAATTCTTGTCATGAGTTTTGTGAATTATTACGAAGTTCTTGTGTAGATGACGTTATGTTTTTCTCTTCAATAATATCACTCGCAAAATATGTTTATAATGTGTGCCCCTCTGAAGCAAAATTGGCGTGTCCAAACATTTCTGTCTTAAATTTTACGAAACGAGGAAAAGCTAGATGCATACTTTTCGATGATCATCCTCTATAGATATTCCTCACAAACTCAAATAATCAAAAGGGAATCAGTTTCTGTTTAAAATAAATAATAAGAATTCCCACCACATTGTCACCATAATAAAATGAGTTTTAAACAAAAGTGGGGTCAACTAAGTTTGAGTGCCATAGGCTACTTCATATCCTGTCGAACCGTTGAATTCAAAGCTTTATAAAGTAGATTTTCGTATTTTATTACTTTCACATTTATTCTCTTTTTGGAAATCGATTATTCAAATAAATTCTCGAAGAATATTTTACTATCATATGGGAAAACATATTATATATCCGTAACATTGTAATGTAAATCTTCAAATGAATCTTTGAATAACTTTTTGTAAATATTAAAAGAAGAAATCAGATTTTGAGTATCGATTGTAGAATATGATTAATATTTTAAAAAAAATCTAAATAGACATATGGGTTAAGATGCTTCAAGAGTTTGGTATCGATATACTTTTCGGTTTGGTCTTGATGAGAAGTAAACAGGACGGCGACGGAATGAAATGGATGAAGCAACGCACATGATGGCAAGAAATTGAAACGTTAGAGTATGACAATGAATAAATACTGAATTTTCAGATGATCATAATTCATAAATTTACATTTATTCCTGTAAACCTATCGTTGGGAAGTTTGGATCAATATAAAAAAACTCAGTGAATGAATTTGTAACAACCCTATGGACCTATACGACCCAATACACCTGATGATCTATGGTTAGCGTGATTTGTAATTCAGTTTATTTAGAAATAATTAACTTTAAGAATTCATTAATATCTTTGCAAAAAAAAAAAATAGAATTGACCCGTAAAATGTCAACAATTTAATAATAAATCTAAGAATATTACCGCCCTTACATGTTTCTATATACATCACATATACATATAACATCCCTTGACTTAATAATTGAGAACGCATCCCTAAAGTTTCCAAGTGGAAAACAATGGGAATGTCTGAATCAGGGAAACCACAAAACACCCAAAGCACATCGCAAAACTCTCTCTTGTCTACAGGGTGTACATAATTCTTTGACTCCAATGTATTATAACATAGGAGAAAGTTTTTGTATAAACTTTGTCTTTATGTCTGAACGATATCTTTTAACAGTCGCATTCTATGTTTATCAATATTTGGTTACTGAAAACTTGTCAATTGACTTATTTTAATTTAGAAACAATAATTTATTCCAAGTCTCTTTCATCTTTCGAAATGAAATCTTTGCAGATGATGCAGGGTTGGAGCTGGCGATATGCTAAAGTTGTAAAAGCTTGCTTGCTTGGATGTGATCCACGCGGGAGCTTCCACAGAAGTATACTTCTCAAAGTATCAAATTGAACCATACATTTATATCGAAATAACGATAGATTTGTTACGTACTTAGAAGCTTTACTATGTGTTTATCTAAATTTGCGTGCATTATATAAATTTTGCAACAGGTTAAAATGCAACCGTAATTTATGGTGGCAAAGTTCGGGTATTAATTTTGTCACCTATGTTTGGCATAAAATATACTGTTGAAAACATTACTAAATAATTTATAGTAATAGAGTAACATACCACTGGAGAATTTCTTGTTTTAACGTAAAATACGTTTGTTAATTTACGACTATTCCTTGAGTCAAATTCATTATTTTTTTTAAATATTATTATGAACGAACAAATATTACACAACCGTTTGTTTATAATGCAAATGCGTTTGAATTTGGTCTGGTCATGTGCCTCTAGCCCTACTTGCATTATCTGTCTCTATTTCTTTGAAATTCTAAAAGTAATCCAAAATTCCTGTGTCCTGTAAAAAGTCCTGAAATGCGCTTTAAATGGTTTCACTCCGTTCGATCATAATTTTTTTATGAAAAATCTTACGTCAGAAAAACTAACTAGATAACCTTTTCGAACTAGAAGGTTCAGCATTTTGTGAACGGCTTACAGTTAAATTTAGAAAAGCTTTCTAGGCTAGTTCAATCCGAATTGCTGACAGTTGCCTAACGCTAACTCCATCATTATGTAGTCAGTTGTGTTTCAATTTTTTTGCATTTTGTGTTTTAGTAGATTTCCAGATCTTATAAAATTATCAGAAGCATTTTGTAAATCAAAGACAATATTTTAGATCTCCTAAACAATTTTTCAAATGCGATGCTTCCGTTTGAGATAAGCTATAAACTCTTCCCGTTGCTAATTGTATATTCCTTTGTTGTTGGATGACGAAACAGTAATAATAACGATATTTGGCCGAAAATACAGCAAAATAGATATCAAATGAAACAAACTCCTTAATAAAAAATAAGGGATATCATTATAGTATAAGACAGTTTCCTATGAGGGTACATCTAGATGTTAAACGAAAGAAGCAACAGGATTTTTCGAGGGGTTGTTGTTAGAAGGGGTGAGGATTGTAGAAGCGCGCGCTCACAACCAATAGGACTTTAGTTGGCGGGTTAGAAATTTTACAGCGACATTTGAAGATAAGTTCCCGTGGAGTATAGTATTGCCGGCGTGAACAGTTCAAATTTTAACGCGCTCGTTACGAAAGTAACGTAAATTTTCATCATCGGAGTGTCCGTTATATATTTTTTTGTTAAATTTTATAGTAAATAAACGAAAACTTCTTGTAGCGGTAAGTAATTATAATTAATGGCATGAGAATTTTTTAATCATTCAGCGTATAAACTTTTGCTAGAGCATACGCGAGAATAGAACATTTTTAATTAATTTAAAAACAATATTTGATATACGTAGGTATATAAACTTTGTATTAACAAAATATTCATATAAACTGCTTAATGGATATTTTAACGCAAAATTTTGTTAAAATTTACACTCCACATGACTGTCGTTAAAAATGGTTTTTAATTCAATGATAATTTGGGTATTGTTATATTGAATTTATAAATTAGCTATTTAATCACAGTGAAAATAATTAATACCTACATATTTTGTAAATAGATACATGCCAAAGTAGTAAAATAATAAATTAAAAAGTTACTCTCATTCATTCAAACCCATAGACCAGCTTTTGAAAAAAACAAAATTGAGAAAAAACTATTCTATTAAATTATTTTTGAACATAAAAGTTTCAAACTTTATTTTATAACTCATCTAACTAATTAAAAGCATAAAAACACTTAAATGTATTTCGTTTGAATTAAAGAGCAAATTTAGAAAGTTCTCCAAATAGTAAAATACGACTAAATAGAATTGGGAAAGAGATCTTAACCTTAAATCTATTTAAGTTATATTAAAATGAGTTTGGAAACAGCTTATTATTAAGTTCAACTGCAGAGGTAAAAGCTGTTTAAAACGAAATTGAGATTGCGTTTTTCTTATATTCAAATACTTGTACTTATTTTCAATTTTAAATTGGATATCTTTGAAGTGTTAATTGCCAGTTGTTCTGTTAATTATTAGAAAGTCCATTGACTGCAATTTATAATTTAATCTATAAATACAAAATAATCAGAAATAACTGATAACTAAAAAAATTGTTGTTTCTCCACTAATGGACTAATAATAAATCTGTAAGCGAAAGTGTAGTGCATCAAAAAATAATGTAAATTTAAAAATGTTGTGTTGGAAGCTAGTTTGATAGATGACGTGACGAAGCGAACGAACTACCGCGGACATTGCTTGGAAAATAATTCGTCGAATTAAAACTTTGAATAATAATAAACCCACAGGCCTCTCTTGCTGTTTTTACCATGTGTAAATGACCTGATTGTCGACAAATGTATATTGTTCTTTATACTTACCAGAAAATTGGTAATTATAAGGTTGCTCTCAAGAATTTAGTGTTCTGTAACTTTGAGCAAAGCCCATGGTTTTTGGCCAGAAAATGTAAATAGCATTTTCGTAGTGTGAGTTGTTTGCGTGTTTTATATTTTACCTTCACTGATATGGAATCCATACCGACAATTCATCGAACGAGTTCGGGGACGTTTCCTTATGTATCAAATTTATCCATATCACTATAAATAAGTAGGCAAAAAAATGCAGAATTATGAATGTGCATACATATATCAAATAAAATAGAAAATAACTCACAACACTGTATTTTGTAAATGTAATAAAATTAAATGAAGGTAGCTATATTTTATGTTTAATTAAAAATGGAAAATATTCAAGACCACGTTTATTTCAAAATACACAACAATTGTTTTAGCAAAATGCAACTGACTATTCCTATTCCCAAAACATATCTACTATATATCTTGTTATTTCCAAGAGGTATTACTAAGAAAATACATTTATTTTCCTTAATTACATAGTAATTTTCCTACTACTACTACTAGGATGAGTGGAGTTCCCGTATATAATTATGTTCTGGCTTATTTATTTGTTTTTACACCGTATTGTTTTAAATATACTGAATGTAAGCCAGAAACCCACCAACAGGTTGCTTTTGGTCTAAGATAACGGTATGATGCAATTTTTCAAAATTACTTTAGATACTAAAAATATAGTGCAAATATGATCGTTGACGACTCCAAAAATTTAAAATTCTAAATCTAAAAAATTTCTATCGAACGGCTAACGTGAGTTAGTTTTTTTCTGACACCAGGTATATTGTCTCCAGTAGTCGATATTATATACTATTTATTTTATGTGTCTAAATCAGAAATTGGCAATCGAATATATAAAACAGATGGTTTTATTCTGCACCAAAAATTTACTTGATTCCAATACTAGTGCCATTTGGTAAGGATTTAGATATATGACTTTAGATTTTTCAGAATTTATGTTGGCATTTTTATTCTTAGTCTCATTAACTCTGACGTTGATAAGAAAATTGAACTTTGACAATTAGCTTGTATTGGAATTTCTTTATAAATGTTAGAACGCCTCTTACTTAATATAATTCAAGCAAAACGTATAAATTATCAAAAATGTTTTGCACACTTTGTAGATAAAAATTAACTCTATGAAACATTCAGATTCTTAATGTCATTTTATACGTCAGATTTGGCTCAAACAAGCTTGTATAGCGGGATCTGAGTTGACAGATTATTTACTCGGGTTTTGAAATGCTTTAAGCCTATGTAGGAAAACTGAAATTCCAATCTGATAAAATTTGAGACATTTATTACACTTTTGAGAGTTCCACCATATTCCGGTAAGATAGATGATATAATAACTGACTGGAGATGTCCGATGACATAGTGGGATGAAAATATAAAAAAATCTCGCTTCTACCATTCCTTAAATCGGTACAATTTTCAGTCAAGAGTTCCACCTATTCATGATGAGCATAAAATTTAATTTTGTATTAACAATTTTTGTAAATACAGACAAAATGTCTTTAAGTTCTTATATAATTTTAAGTCAAGCTTTATATGCATTTAATTTGGCAAATATATTCAATATTTAGTTTGGTGGATAGGACTGCTGCAAGGCTCTATTCTTGGGCCTATTTTGTTTGTGTTAAGTACATATAAATGACGTATAGACGTGATCAAGTACGGTTTGAAACTGGAACCTATAAAGACCGAATAAAAACGTGTGATGAAAGATTTTTGGGTTACGATATCGTATTGTGCGTCACAGAAACTTTTGTGTCAAACAGAAGTTTGTAGTACTTATGGGGTAAGTTGTCAAAACTACTGTCTGGTGTTTTTATTTATACTCAATAATATAACTTGGAATTTACTAACACATTTTTGATGCTATCAACGTAAGGTTTTGAAAGCTCTACACAACTTTCTATTCTATCCAACTGTATCGATGTAAAATGGCCAACAAAAGATAGATAGAGATAATTATTAAATTATTTTACACAAAGTGTTGAAAGAAAAAAAATCTGAAAAATCCTTCAGGATATTTATCTCTGTCAAATAATATATAATTAGCATTAAGTTTGGTAACAAAATATTATTTCTAATAAATGATATTTGAATAGCATATTATATCCCATAAGAAACGAGCAATCTGTACGTTTATGCAAAAGTTTAGATTTCAGATTAACGTGTATGCACGTACAAGAATGTTAAATTTGTATTTAAACGCTGGCGCTGTGTGCCTCACCCGCTTTTGCAAATACCACCCAGAAACTGCTGACCTTTATTAAAAAGTTTGGAATAGCTACCACCATCCCCATTTCAGTTAACATATATTTCAACAATTTTCAGCTTAGTTTAATAAATTTTATCACTATAATATGTATTTCCTCACGTGTAAAGAAATTGTTTCTATAATGTTAGAGTAGTTCTAAGTCTCTGAATGTAATTCTTTGAAAATTCTCCACGATCAGAAATAAAAGAAGTTATTTATTGTAAGATTTGTATTAATCAAAATAGATTGATTTGTAGAGCGCAGGTTACTGACGAATTTGCTATATTTACTTGGGTTTTCGATGTATCCTTCTGCTACTTGATAAGACTTCAGACAAACGTGGCAAAACAAAACTACATTTTATTGAAATTCTAGTATATAAATTATTATTTTTGAATATACCAATATTGTCGATAAAAATGTGTTTGTACGGCACTGTTCATAACCTAAGGGATAATGTAATTCTTTGAAACGTATGCTGTCTTACAAAGTTCCACATATTTGAATTCCCGAGACTTGCTTAAAATTCTATTGTATTCTAATCGTGTTTCACCTTGTCTGTTAAACTCCCATACGGAAAGTTAAAACAAGCCTGTAGATATTTTTCAAACAAAACTTAGATATTTTATCTGTTTTCTTTTGTAAAACCCGAACACATTCAACTCGGAAAACAATTGTTTGAGTTTTGAAAAGTTATTGGGAAAGTTTCCTTGTTAGTTTATTAATATTACCATTTTTCTTGTAGAATTATTGCGTGCAAGTGTTTTTTTGATGTGGAAGTTACGCAACATTTAATTATAAGGTGTAGCACCGTCTGTCCTTTGGAATTCCGATAGCAAAACCTAATTTTGTAACTTATTTACTATTTATTTAATGCAAAAGTCACTTTGCTATGTTAAGAATCACGCCAGTATGTGTATTAGAAAAGATTTACGTTTTCCAATTGGTTTACTCTAAGATCTGCTCTATACAGAAACTTTGCGTGAAAGTCATACTTTTATTATGCTATTAATACGCTATAGCAACAGGCGTGGCAGTCCCTAGATGCCTATTGTTCATGCATTAACTCAAGTAGCATCTTGACGTGACATAATAATGAGATTGAATCTGATATGGCAATAGGATTTGGCTAAATAGAGGTGATCAATCACTCCTGTAGGCTATGTCACTGCATTGGAGACGGGATAGAGGCATATTTGGGATCTTCTAAAATACACCTGAGACTTCTATATCGCTAGATAATATATACAACCACTACATATATGTATACCGGGCGTCGTTAATAAAAGGAACATATTCAATAGAGGAAAACAGGAATTTGAATTAAGCGTGAAACTCTTTTTCATTGTGAAGAAAAATCAGTTGGTAGTTTTGTATGCATTTCTACAGTTGCAAACTGAGTCAATCCAGATATATCCATTGAAAAGGATTCTTAATAATAATAGTGTAGATTCCAGATTCTATTGTACTGTTGAAAACGATTTAAAGACTTTTCCAAAGGGCTACAGGAAGTCTTGAATTAAACAAAACATGATGACACGATAGTAAATATCCCACACTTTTCGCTGTAATTTGTATCAATTTTAATTTACATTGAATTTTTTTAAACAAAATAATTTAGATAGTATTTCTAAAGAAGAAGGAAGATTTTTTGTATTTTTGAGTATATAATATCGACACCTCCAACGAAGACTTTTGGTTAAATTGAGTTATCATAAGATTCATAACTATCAGGGGTATATTTTTGATGTGGGAAAGTATCGTATCTCTGAAGACAATAGTAGGCAACCAGAAATATATATTAAAAAAATCGTAAGTTTCTTGGTGAATAAAACCTACGGCGAATATAATCGTATATTGAGTTACTATGCTCTTCGCCGTAAAATATCTCGCAAGGGTTGAATCTATGTCAAGATACTACTATTTTCTTCGTACTTGTTATTAGTTTTCGAGGTTCAGGGATTTCTGTTGTGAACCGAGATGGCTCAAAATACCGATCGTCGAGCCGCAAATCCTGTCACAAAATTGACACACCCAATCACCACCATTCACCGCTGTTGTAGCTGCGCTGCCCCATCGCTGCTGTCTCTTCGCATCGTCATTTTGTTGACGCTGCTCTTCAAAAACTTGATGACCCTCGTAAATGGTATGCCACCATCTCGGTCTGTCGTTCGCGATCTGCTCCCAGTTGTTCTTCACATCTAAGCCACACTTCTTCATATTGGTCTTAAGAACATCCTTGTACCTCTTTTGTTGCCCTCCCTGATTTCATGAGCTGAATTTAAGCTGTGAATAAAGGATTTTTTTTTGGAAGGCGTTCCGCTGGCATCCGGATTACGTGGCCAGTACATCGCAGCTGTTGCCGGACAATCATCGCCTCAATGCTATATATTTGTTTCGGGATCCTCTAGAACGCTGATGTTTATTCGTCGGTCCTGCCATTTAATTCCATGAATTCTTCTAAGACATCGTTCATGGTAGTTCGCTAGGGTTTTTAAATGCCTCCGATAAGTGGTTCAAGACAGCTTTACGTAAGGGCATTATACACTCGCAGCTTAGTTCGAACGTCGATGTTATGATTATCGAAGACGCTGGTCCTCAGTCGGCCAAAAGATGCGCTTGTCCGTCTTATACGATGCTCAATTTCATCGTCGATATTTTCGTTCACCGCGCGAATGCCGAGGTAAGAGAAACTCTCGATGTTCTGAAGTTTGTCTCCGTTAACTCCAATATGCGGTGGGACAGCTACAGTGTTTGGTGCAGGCTGCTCGAGAATCTGTGTTTTCTTTATATTCCGTTCAAGCCCGATACTCTTGTATGCGCTGTTAAATGCATTTAGTATATATTGAAGATCCCCTTCTGTATCAGCTAGGACAACATTGTGATCCGCGTATTGAAGCTCAATAACTGATGTGGATACGATCTTTTCAGCTTGTAGTCTACGGATGTTGAAGAGTCCATCAAATCTGTAGACGATCTCCATTCCCCCCGGCAATTGATCCTTAATAAGTTGAATGACCGTTCTCCCACAAATATCGAAGACAGGGCGGTGCAATGACAAAACCCTGTTTTACGCCAGTTGTTATTGGTAAGGGCTCTCCCGGTCCGCTGCTGTTGAGAACTTCTCCGTTCATATTATTGTGAATGAGTCGAAGTATCCGGATGAAGTTCTGAGGACATCCGTTGAGCTTCAATATCCTCCAAAGAGCCTCACGGTTAACGGAGTCGAACGCAATTCCCACAATGTATCATAATTTTTATTCCTCCTTGAAATATAAAAAAGATTAAAAAAAAACGGGAGATCAGTAACGAGGACCACAGAATGAGACTTTCAAGTTACGACAAGGAAGAAGATTCCGACTATTAAATCACTAAATAACTTAAGTTTTATATTCAGATATGTTTATTTTTTCAAATTTCAAATTTGATTCCCTAAATTTTATATGCAAAATTGGTGATATCTTTTATTATTTAACATATTCGTCCGACGAAAACAAATAACTAATATCAAAAAAATATATATTTTTTCATAATATGTCTTAATTTTGAAGTTTAAATCCAAAATCTACCCCACGGTAGGAATTTTGTTTAGATTTGCTTCGATTCATTTTGCAAGTTTTCCAGTCAAAATTTTACATGCGATTATCTCAGTTTCAACAAAAATGAGTTACGACAGTCTTCGTTGCAGGTGTCGATATGAAGCGGTGGTATGTCCCAGTCCAATAACGTACTGCGATATATTTTACCATTTTTTCCCAAAAAACTTACATAACTTTGAAACTCCTTAAGATTTTCGAATAAAAATGAGAAGACGAAAGACCCTTCAAGGGCTCCTAATTAGCCCCGGATGGATTTCTCCGCTAGAGGAGCCCTATAATCTTCATTAGGGTAAGTTCCTGAAGATTTATCGATGTAATAAGTTAACTATCGGTTGTTCTCCAAGCATATCCAGTAAGTCTCTTTTTAGTTTAAGAGTATACCATAATTATTGAACTTGGTCAATACGAGGTATGAAGATGGATTAAGAAACTTATTCACACTTTCTGTTTACAAATAATGTGGGTATGGTCACGCATTATCTAATTATCTTATGGTTTTATTCATAAATGCTATACCAGTTATTTAAAAAAGAAAACATCATAATTCAGTCGCTAATGATAGTGACTGCTATCCATTGACATTATTTTGTCTTTGGTTTCATTTTTGCAGTAAACATTTTATAGAATCTGTACCGTCATTGCCGAAGACATACAAAATAAATTAAATGTAGCTTTGCGAATATATCAATTGACCTTTATCATATTTTTTTATCGCAACGAACAGCATTTTTTACTCCCATTCGTGATCCATTAAAAATTAAAAAGTCGTAATATGAATGTTGCTGATATCTCACCCTCGCCTATTATTGTTTATACGTAAAAATATTTTCCAGTTTACATTCACTGTGTTTCCATTTTCGCACCACGAATGTTAACAATGTGTCCATTCAATTTGCTCCCTTAATACTTTGAAAAACGAGTATTGGAAATTCAGCCATATTTACATAATAAATTACGCTTCTAATTGTCGTTAATCATTCATTCTGCTTTGGTTTTTTTGCTGGTTCTTAAGTCTCTCTCTATGTAATTTGACAAACTTAGAAATTATTCAGGCGTATATAGATAAAACACTGGAGGCGTCTTTATTGCCGCGGAATGAGAGTAGAAAATGAAAATGCAATATTATTTTTCTTTTTCAATCTGCACCCTAATACACTTCTCAGATCCAACAATTAATTTGTTTACTTATACCTCAACATCGTTATCAATATTACATAGCTTACATGCTCAAAAAAGAGAAGCTCTACATGAGCATGAGTGTAATGTAATGTAATTCTTTATTGTCTCAATTTCCTATATACATAGTATAGACAATTGTCATAACTTAACTAAGTAGTAAACGCACAAGCAAATAAACCCTAACATACAAAACAATCACAGTTACCTATACTTGCAAAAATATAATATATATACATATAGAACATAAAATAAAAGACATAAAATTTATAACTTACAGAAAATTAGATTGTGTGACAAACAAAAACAATAAACACTTAATTTCAAGATAACACGTGGTTCTTAAACTCCTCAACCGTATAAAACACCCCCGAGAATAGCAACATCCTAATTGCTCTTTTGAATTTATTTAAACTATTAATTGATTTAATGTGGCTAGGCAAAATATTGTACAGCGAGCCACCCACATAAATCGGAGATCTCTTGTATAGTTCCAGAGTATGCCTTCTGTGCAAGATGTTATTTCCTCCTCTGGTATTATAGTTGTGCTGATCACTATTTCTCAGCAAACCTGCTTTAACCCTAAATAGGGACAATCAACTTCTATAAATAAATAGTGAAGCAAATGTTTTTGGGTTTAAAAACCTCTCTACAAGAATGGCGATATGGAATGTCAAAAATCAATCGGACAATTCTCTTTTGGGCAACGAAAACCCTATTGATATCCTGAGACTGTCCTCAAATAACCAGGTTGTAGGACAGAACTGATTGAACAGAACTGTAGTAAACACTCAAAATCTCGCGAGGGCTAAGGGAAGCTTTTAATGAAAGAATAAGAGTGTGAGGAAGTTGAAATAAGCTACATTTGTTCTGGCCTCCATTTGGATGTTCTAAAATAAAAAACCAAATTCTCCAAATTGTATACAGCCCTATCTAATATTTCTGGTTGAATTGTACGAATCTTGTCCCCAATACTGTCTCGGTTCTTTAATTCTTCCAATAACCCCACACTTAGTAATCTCTAGGTTAAGATCCATTTAAAAAATGTCTCATTATAACACGAAATTGAAAAACAAAACTTCTTATAGGAGTTTCAGTTTACGCAAACTCTACATAATTTCCCTTTCGTTGGAGATTAACTTTATGTAAACACTGTATAATCAGTACATATTATATGGTTCAGGTGTGACAAGCGTAATATTTATAAAACGTAGATTAACTGAAAATTACACAGGCCAACACACATTTTGGTGCCTGCGATTTTTTAACTGTTCCTGAGTAATTTTTGGATGCAGAATGTAAAAAGGTTCTCAGATTTTGTCTATCAGATCTAGTTTTTGAGATTTTTTAAAAAATTGTGTATATAATTTACGTTATAACTGTTATAATATATAATATTACTATTGACAGTTAAAAAAAACAAAGACACATGGATTTAAGTATTTATTGCAAAAACTTAATTTACATAATTACATTAGTCACTAATCACATAAAAATTTTCTTTTATACGATTTTCTAGAATGGAGTTTACTAGGGCAGTCTCGCTGAAGGCTCCAGCAGTAGTCCGCCATCATGTGGCTATCCCATCGTCCTTGATAACGATCTTCCATAGTTTTAATATCCTGGTGGAATCTTTCCCCCTGTTCTTCACTACAATCACCTAAGTTTTCTGGAAAACGATCTAGGTGGCTGTGGAGGTAGTGAACTTTTATACTCATGTTACAGCCGAGAATATTAAAATTTGAAAGCATAGTTTCCACTAATTCTACGTAATTGTCTGCTTTATGATTGCCAAGAAAATTTTGTACTACTTGAACAAATGAACTCCAAGCGTTAGATTCAGTCTCGTTCATTGATGTGGTGAATTGTGGATCTTTAACAAGTTGCCTTATTTGAGGACCATCAAATATACCAGCTTTTAGTTTTTCCGTGCTAATGCCAGGAAATTTACGTGACAAATACCCAAAACAATTTCCATCTCGATTTAAGGCCTTCACAAATTGCTTCATTAGGCCTAGCTTGATATGCAAGGGCGGAAGTAAGATTTTTTCTCTTGAAACCAAAGGTTCGTTGATCACGTTTTGTATTCCTTGAATCATGACATCTCTTGAAGGCCAATTTTTGTTAACCCAGTGCTCATTTTTAGCTCTGCTGTCCCAAAGGCACAAAAAACAAGGATATTTTGTATAACCACTCTGCTGTCCAAGGAGGAAGGTAATCATTTTTAAATCAACACAAATTGACCACTGATGTTCGTCGTATTTAATTTTTCTCAAAACTAATGCTATTGTTTCATATTCTTCCTTCATGGTAGTAGAATGACCAATAGGAATTGAGCCATATTTGTTACCGTTATGTAAAAGAACACATTTTAAACTACGTTTTGAACTGTCAATAAAAAGGCGCCAATCATCTAGAGTGTATTCAGGCAAACCCATTTTTTCTAAGAGCCCTTTTATATTGTTACAGAATACCAAGTCATTTTCCTGAGTGAAAAAAGGCAGCAGATCCTTATCTCTTTTACGATAAAATGTAATATTAGTACCTCGACAAAGTAGATTTTTTTCTTTTAATCTGGATGCAAGTAATTCAGCGGATTCCTTTGAGAGATTCAGGTCTCTTATAAGATCGTTTAGTTCTTCTTGATTGAAACACTGCGGAGTTGCTAAATCTGCTTCAAAATCGCTGTCGTTTTCTGATTGAATTCTTTTAACTTCGTCAGACGTTGATGTTTCTGTATCATCTTCTGTCAGTTTGGGTAGACTGCTGAATGATGGAACGGGTATTTCTTCCGAATGCACTACAGGCCTTCTTGCAGAATCTAGATCAGGATATGTCCATTTGTGTCTATTGTTTCTATTTATGCCTTTAATATTAACGAGACAAAAATAGCAGTCGTCATGATGGTTCCGCGGTTCTCTCCAAACCATTGGTACACCAAACTTTAGGCACTTCCTCTTTCCAGTTGTCCACTGTCGCAAATGTTCAACACATGTTTTACATATGAAATGTGGGGCCCAAGATTTATCTTGATCTCCTAAATGAACGCCAAAATAGGCAAGATAAGCTCTTTTCACAAAGTCAGAAATCCTTTTTCTGCTCTCTTTCAAAGTGTATTCACCACACACATAACAAAAAACATCGGGATGATTTGCACAGGTACGTCTGCTTGTGGATGCCATTGTTTCAGTTTAGTGTCTTGATACTACAAAACGACCAAAATTTACACAAAATGATAGCACAACTTTACTTGGGAAAACTCAGTAATATACTAAATCAAGTACAGCCAAGCAGGTATAGAAGGATCGGGTCATAGGCAATTACAGGTATAAAAGTAAGTAAGAGCATTGTATTGAGTAGTTCCTAGTATAGGAACATTGGGTCAGGGACAATTCCAGGTATCCATTTGGCTAATTAGATTCTGGGAAATTCCTATTTTGACGATTAAGTACATATTTATCTCTTTATTTGTTGTCCTTTATCAGAAAAAAATATATCATTTAACCTGTAACGTGTATCTCAAAAACTAGAGCTGATAGAAAAAATCTGGTGGCATTTTTGGAATCAGCACATTAAAAACATCTAAAATCAGATGTTAGATTTCTGGCACCAAATTTTTTTTTTCATTTTGTTGGCCTGTGTTATTAATGAATTGAATGTCACAAGCATATTTATTATATGTTTGCGAAATATTGGTGGCTTTTTTTTAATCATCTGAATAATATGGAATATAAAAGTTCTGTTACTGTTATTCTAAGAACATTAATATAAAATCTGAAACGGATCTAAAATAGAATTGAAAATATCCGAAGATATATGAGTTTCTGTTTCCTTGTACTTGTAGTAAGGCAAAAATTAGTCCTGAATTTGTTTTATGAAAACCTTAAGAAATTCAAAAAGTTACTTAGAAGTAAGTGATAAAACAGTTACTATGAGGTTCATCATCAGTTCACAGTTGTTATTCATGAATCTATTTAGAGCATTATACAGGGTGTCACAAAAAATGGGTCGATCCATTAACCACAGATTCCTTAAGCAAAATGAATTGCACTTTTCTTATGCCATTTTCCATTTTGGATACAAAACTTAAAATATTAAATCGAAATTAATTTACAGAAATACGTGTATGACAATCTAGGTAGGTAGATACCTATATACCTTGAAAAGTTTTTAGCGAGGTGTTTTTCAATAATAAGCTTATACCAGTAGGTATATAGTTCTATTATTAAACTTTTATTGATTGAAATCCAATTTGCAGTAATCACTTAAAAAAGACTTTTCTATATAATTAGTTTTGAAAAAGATTATCCGAGTGTGAATACAATAGTCAATCTGCGTATCTATTTTCGCTTGTTGGAAGAAATTTATTCGGAAATCAACATCCAAAAAATAAATTCTACGAACTTTATTCTTTGTTAATTTACCCGCTACTATACCACTGCTAATAGAAGAATTAATAGAAATTTTAGAGAAAGGAATATTAAACACAGCTTTTTGTGAATCATTGATAACTCAAAGCGCTTGTGAGTAAGTATGTTAAATGTTTCATTGCGTTCTGGCGATCTAGAGTACATTCTGTATATAAGTTGCTAAAAAGCACAATAAGTTTAAAGTGTATTTTGTTCGAAATAACTCAAACTCATTATTTTAATGTTTCTTAAAATTTCTTTCTTAAAAATGTTTACCGAGCAAATTGGATGTAGTTTCTCAGAGAATGTTAAACATGCAACCATTCAAGTCGTTGAGGTTTTCTGGCAATGGGGTAAACGTTTGATTTCTAGTCATATCTTGAAGATTATCACTGAACCTGATTTTTTTCGTCATAGAATGCAATCGGTCCTTAGTTAGTGATATATTGTACAATGACCATCCGCTTGACATTCGCTCGCACTCTGGTAACCCCACGTTAAATTGTCCTTGCTTTAAGATGACTCACATCAACATACAGTGCTTGACGAATAAATTGCTAAATGTAGAAATGTTTTTGAGTGAGCATGGTCCTGATGTATTTTGCATGACGGAGCACTGGATTGCTGGTAATAATATTGAAATGTTACAACTTAGAAATTATAAATTGGTTTCATATTTTTCAAGACAAAAAATAAATACGCACGGTGGGAGTGCAATTTTTGTTAGGGATGACATTGCGAGTGACTGTAGACCGGTTGTTTATATTAACGGTTTATCGTTGGAGAGAACGATTGAGTGTTCCGCTGTCTCATATGGGGACTGTTGTATTGTAGCTATATACAGACCGCCTACTGCTGACTTTGTGGATTTCATAGGTGTTCTTTCGGACATCTTTGAGTTTTCAGCGAAGGGCTTTAAATTTACTTATGTTTGCGGTGACTTAAATGTAGATGGATTAAGGGTTTCTTTAGAGAGTAACATACTGCGTGACTTAATAGACAGCTTTCAGTTAAAATCACTTATAAAAGAGCCGACTAGAATTGCTAATTTGAATGGTCTAATGGTTGAAAGCGCAATCGATTATGTCATAACTAATGATCTAAGTATCAACTGTGTAGTACATGATCCGGCGCTGTCTGATCATACTGCACAGACTATCGAATGTCTTAAGAGGGCAGATGAAACCAACCATAGTCATGATCGGGACTGCCGTGAGACGGTCGAGCGACGAATTATAAACGATAATACAATAAGGGAATTTAAGAATCGTTTCCAAAATATGTATGAGCTCTTGGAGAATTATGAGGAAGCTAATATTGACAATTATTTTGAATTTTTTTGGCAAAATGTATACAATATTTTTGAGATATCTTTCCCTAGAGTTACGCGTAGTTTTAGCACTAATAAAAACAAAATAAAAAAAATTAGATTTTCTGAGAATCTTATACGACAGCGGGAAAATTTGGTGGAGCTTCATAATATAAGCAAGATGTCTAATGATACAGTAATAAAAGAGCATTACAAAATTCAGAAAAAACAGTATAATAATGACATAAAACGTGAACGTATTCAAAATAACATGGTAAGAGCTACCGACACAAAGGCTATATGGTCTCTTGTGAATGAAAATTTAAATAGAACAAGGAAAAAACAGAATATAACTCTTAATGTGGACGGTGTAAAAGTATCAGATCCTAACGAGTTAGCTTCGGTGTTTGGTCATCATTTCTCGACAAACATACACGAGAAGGTTAAATCACACTTTCAAGTTCTCTCCGATGATTGCACTGTTTGTCCCAGCACCAATAAAAGCTTGTACTTCTTTCCAGTAACTTTTGATGAAATTAAGACAATTATTACAAATTTACCAAATAAAAGGTCAGTGGGTATAGACGAGTTGTCAGTTAGAATTGTTAAATCTTGTTCTGATGAATTTTCAAGGAATTTGGTCCTTATAGTAAATAAGTCTATTGCCACTGGTATCTTTCCCTCTAGACTTAAGACTTCTTTGATTATACCTATATACAAAAAGAGTGATATACATGACATAAACAACTATAGGCCAATATCATTGTTGAGCATACTTTCCAAAATTATTGAAAAGGCTGTGTCTGACCGTGTCAGAGGGTTCCTGAATAAAAATAATCTATTTTCGAATGATCAACATGGGTTTAGAGCACGTCATTCTACAGAGACCGCAGTTGTGGACTTTGTGCAGTATGTTTATAATTGCTTAGATGCTAGTCTTTACTTGCTGGGAATTTTCTTTGACCTCACAAGTGCCTTTGATACCATAGATATTTCCTTTGTTGGTCGAAAGTTATCAAACCTTGGTATAAGGGGAAAAATAAACGACTGGTTTATTTCTTACCTGAGTAATAGACATTTGATTGTGAAGGTTGGAAACTCTTTCTCTAAAAGGTACAATGTCGATATAGGAACCCCGCAGGGGAGCGTTCTGGGGCCATTGATATTCTTGCTCTATGTAAATGATTTGTCGTCTGAAATAAAAACTGAAAAAATATGCATGTTTGCAGACGATACCTCAATGGTAATATCGGCATTGGATGTGCGGGAGCTGGAATGCAAAACTAATAATATACTACATGATTTTAGTCAATGGTGTTACAAAAATAAATTGATTATTAACCCAGAAAAAACAGCTTGTGTTATGTTTAGAACTAAAATGAGAGATGTTAAATTCGACTTAAATTTACATTTAAATTCATATCCCATAAAATATTCTGAAAAAACTAAATTCTTAGGTATTGTGTTGGATGAGCACCTAAGTTGGTCTCATCATATTGATCAGCTGTGTTCGGAGCTTGCTCGCACGTTCTTTGCTGTGTCTATATTGAAAAATTCCTTAACCACAAGGGCTCTCTTGAGTGTTTATTATGCACTTGCATATTCTAGATTATGTTACGGTATTGTTGTGTGGGGACAGAGTGTGGATGTTAATCGAATATTTATTCTTCAAAAGAGAATTATCCGAAAAATATTTAATCTGAAATATCTCGAATCGTGTAGGGAAACCTTTAAAAATCAAAAGATATTGACTCTACCGTGTGTTTATATATTGAACATAGCAATGCATGTTTTTAAAATGCAATCTGGATTGAGGCGGGCTACTCATAGTTACTCGACGCGGAATAGAGATAAGATTTATATTGACAAATATAACCTAACGATGTACAAGAAGTCTCCAATATGTGCAGGTTCTTATATTTTTAATAAAATACCTGAGCATATAAAACTGTCCAAAACGGAAAATATATTCAAAACGAAACTTAAAAAGTATTTAGTTGACAAGTGTTTCTACAGTTTGACGGAGTTTTTCAGCGCTTGAGCTGTTAATGTATATGTGATTGTTACCTTATACTCTTGTGTGTTATAGTGGTATGTTTTAATATTTAATGTATTCGTGTATTTATAGAAAGATTTTATCTATTTGTTGTAACTAGAATATAGTATCTTTGTAATGACGACCCTATCCAATTACACGATTGGCTTGAGGTGTGAATAAAATAAATAAATAAATGTTACTTTTAATAACAACAGATGCAGAATATTACATTTTTGCATCATGTATTACTTCCATACAAAAGGTAAGCTTGTTTTTGATGTAAATAACATTCTCTCTCAACATAGATAATATCAAAAGCATTGCTAATTTTAAAATTCGTTAGGTAATTTTTATTCAGCACCGTGCTGGATAATATTCAAATGGGTTTTACCAAACGCGCAAATTCTAATAAACACATGGGTGTATTTGTTCGCCCAGAATTGCGTCTGCTGGTCTTCACCAGATCTTTATCTTTGTTGGGATAGTTCTGAAGCGAGGTTCCTGATATCAACTTTGGTTACTTTTGTCAGAGTTGCGGAAAATAAGCATGGGCAAGGGTTGGTAGAGTTTTTAGGCAATTTTTCCACTTTTTGTCAGTGCTAAACCAGCAGTCGTTATGTGTCTGCGATCTCCGGATGAGTAACGATTATTCTGCTGAATCTTTTCGTTTGCGTTGCCAGTTTTGGTAAAATTGCGTGTGGAGTTTATATCTGCACCGACTGTACTATCTATAATGTAACGGTAAGTTTTCACGTAACACTTGTAAGAGGTTTATAGTTATTGGTAGTTATTAACAGATGGTTTTGACAGCTATGTTTATGGCAGATTTTCATAAATGTTACCGAAACTGCAATGTTCATCTACGCAAGTAATTGATTATAGTGGGCAGGAAGTGACGCGGGCTTGTAGGTGATACATCACCAGCATATGTGTGTTTGTGTATGTATATATATGTGTGGCCATCACATGCATATTCATGTGGTGAACACCATAAGCCATTTTCCAATACTCTAATGTACCTAGAATATAATCATTTTATAAATCAACTTCGTTATGGAAAAACAACCTCAAATAGTCTTGATACGAATATACTGGTAGACCTAATAGCTTTTTATCTAATCTAATTCGAAAATACTTTTGGGATCCTTGTATGAAGTGTCCATCCATGGGTCGGAATTTAGCAACTAGCAACTACTAAGCAGTAACGATGTGCTGCAAAATTTTCATATTTGGATAAACAACACAACTCTGCCTTATATAATAAGACCATCCCATAAAGACCAACAATTCGTGGCCAAGAGAGAGTTATTTGTCCTTGAAATACAGGATTATCAGGAATTGCCTTCTGGTTCATTTTTCCTGTTCCCCTGATGTTTGGAGGTCTAAATTGTCTCAAGACTTTCTCTAATTGCAAAGTTTTGAAATGTTATTCAATTTTGTCTATTTCCGATCACACATCAATGTAGAAAAATATTTATGATATTTAAAATTTCCTGTTTGATAATATCGTGACCATAAAAGAGTAAAATACAATAAACTGGTGCCATCATGAAGCTATAACTTATACCCTTTATAAATAAACACAATAGGTAAAGGGAGAGAAAAGCTGATCAAATTGCTGATTAAAATGTGAGATAGAAATACAAAGAAAGCTATTTCGATGTTGTTACATACAGCATCGTATATTGAACTTGAACTCGTGTATGAATTTTTGACAGAAAACTCATACATGGAATTTCCACTGAAAATAATCCAATAAAAAATAACCTAAATTATATTCTGTTTATTTATTTCATTTTCATGTTACGCAGTCCCAGAAAACCACTATCCTATCAGGAAACCAAAATTGTTATCAACCCACTGGCAAAAGAATCTATCTAGGTTTGGTGGAGAATGGATTGAATATTCCATACGATTCTCACAGATCCGCGCCTTAAAATCTTCAGACCAATAAGTGTAACATCTTTTCTATTTGAAGGTTTGGACTTTTGCTCACTGTCGTTGCGATATTTGGCGCTGAAAATTTAAGAGAAGTCTCACTATATTTTAAAGAAATAGTCCCATTTAATATAATACTCAATGATTACTAAAATTATATCCAAACATGTTTCGAAACAATTTTTATACTATGCATATAGCTTTATTTAAAATTTACACTTGACCACTGATGATGAAGCTCCGAGCTTTGAAACATTTTTGGTTTTATTTTTATTAAGCATTGAGTAAAACATCAACCTAGTCATACATGTCCAGGGAAAGTTCAATAGCATAGTAAGGGAACGTATGCAACGGGCCCTTGATATAGCAACAAGCTGGACTTTGGAACAGGGACTAAGAATGAGCCCGTCAAAGTTAGCAATGATCGCTTTCACCAGGAGGAAGAAAACAGAGGGACTAGGACCACTGTACCTTCAAGGTGAAATCGTAAAAATGTCCGGGGAGGTAAAGTATTTAGGGGTCACTCTAGACTCAAAGCTTACCTGGACCGCACACCTTAAAAGAACCAGAGCAAGAGCGGAGAGAACGTTTATGTTACTCAGACGCTCTCATGGGAAAACATGGGGACTAAATCCAAAGATGATGCACTGGTTGTACACTGCGGTAGTTAGACCTATGATAACATACTCGTCGCTGATTTGGTGGACGAAAACGGAACAGCATACCGCCATTGCTGAGTTGGGCAGGGTACAGAGGCTTGCCTGCTTAGCAATGACGGGCGCTTTTAGAACTACTCCGACAGTCACAATGGAAGTATTACTGAACCTCCCACCCTTGCACATCATGGTAAGGATGGAGGCGGGGGCGGCATTCATTAGACTGCGAGGGCTGGTAGGAACTGTACCCACTTATCAAGGACATACCAAAATTGGCGTATGTATTGGGGATGGCATCATAGACATGCCCATGGACCACATCATACCAAAATTTGAATTTGACATAAACTTCGAAGTGCATATTGTGGACGGCGAAGTTGTTGATAAAGACTGCATACGGACACTGAGAGGGATAACCTGGTTTACAGACGGGTGAAAAACCGAAAGTGGAAGTGGTGCAGGAATATACAGTGAGACAAGGAACACGAATCTAAGATTCTCACTGGGGAAAAACACATCCGTATTTCAAGCGGAAGTGTTTGCAATTCTGCAATGTGCAAAACTAAACAGATTGAGGGCTTATACAAACAAGCGAATCAATAGATGTTCACATAGCCAGGCGGCCTTAAGGGCTCTGAGAAGCCCCAAGGTTACAACCAAACCACCAAATGCCAAACAGAACTTAGGGCCCTGGCGGACCACAACAGGGTTAATCTAGTGTGGGTCCCGGGGCACTCGGGAATAGAAGGCAACGAGAGAGTGGATTGGCTGGCTAGACGTATACTGGCACGGAACCTGCGAGGGAACTCCTCAAGTGCTGGGCCAAAAGCGAGCACCAGAGATATTGGAAACATATTCCCAAGCAGGAGCATGGGAAGAGGTTTATACCTGGTGCCGCAACAAAACGCACTGAAAAACTGCTATCATTAAGCAGGAGTCAGATGCGAATAACTATGGGACTCCTTACTGGGCATTGCGCTCTGAGAGACCACCTAAATAAGATGGGGCTGTACAATGGGGACCTGCAATGCAGATTGTGTAATGGGGCAGTTGAAACAGCTTACCATGTAATATGTGAGTGTGTAGTTCTGCAACGAAGACGACACGCTATTTTTGGGCATTCGTTGATTGCGCCAGCAGAGATTGACACCCAACACATAACTGAACTCCACAAGTTAGTGGAGGGTACAGGGCTGCTGGATTGGGTGGCATAATATACGGGGATTTTTCACAATAAGCCCATGAGGCTGCAGTGAAACCGGGGACTTAAGTCGTACGGACCCTTTCAAAAAAAAAAAAAAAAACATCAAATTTATTTCGTCAAGTTTCGAGTTTCATTCACTTCAAGTCATATATTAACAATTCAATGTTGTCTTTGTTATTATTATGGTTGAAGTTAAACGATCAACGTATAAATTATTCAAATTTTATTTTATATCTTATTATGAGAGTACGTGTTATCAAAGTGCAGCATAAAAATGCCTGAGGCATATAACATTTCATTCCGCCTCTTTGAATTACTATAGCGTCTATATCTTGTCTATAACGAAATTGCAATTTACGGTTAGTTCGTACATTTTATTGTTTACAGTCTCAGTTTTCCAAGGTCGCTTCAGGGCATAGATTTTGTCTCTTCAAACACCTCTATTTTCCATTATCACAAAAAAAAAATAAAAACCTACTCAAGGAAAATCCTTGTTCTATCGATTCTTTACTGTTTGTAAATCAGTGAAAAGTTTTTCGTCAAATAGTTATTTACTTTATTGTAATCAAGAGTCATTACATTATTTTGCATAAGATTCACGCGGCAACATAACAAATACAAAACCGAACTTAAATAAAGTTTTGACAAAACAATTGGAACAGCAAATAATGCGGAACTTCCTAAAACTTGACAGTATAGATTATATCTGTAGAGATAAGAACATTCTATTGTATCTATTATTAATCCAAATATTAATCAAGATATTTAAAACTATTAGGTATAGATATTAAATCTCGAGGATGTACGCTTAGTTATGCCAATTATTTACAAATTGCAATTAAATTAATTATATTGTGGATTCCTTAACCAACTAAAATCCACTAGTTTGGATATCTATGCCGGCGTTTCGGGAATTCGACTGCGTTACACCAATTTTTTACTGGGCGATAGCCTTGTTTCGTATTATTACACAGGCCAACACACATTTTGGTGCCTGCGATTTTTTAACTGTTCCTGAGTAATTTTTGGATGCAGAATGTAAAAAGGTTCTCAGATTTTGTCTATCAGATCTAGTTTTTGAGATTTTTTAAAAAATTGTGTATATAATTTACGTTATAACTGTTATAATATATAATATTACTATTGACAGTTAAAAAAAACAAAGACACATGGATTTAAGTATTTATTGCAAAAACTTAATTTACATAATTACATTAGTCACTAATCACATAAAAATTTTCTTTTATACGATTTTCTAGAATGGAGTTTACTAGGGCAGTCTCGCTGAAGGCTCCAGCAGTAGTCCGCCATCATGTGGCTATCCCATCGTCCTTGATAACGATCTTCCATAGTTTTAATATCCTGGTGGAATCTTTCCCCCTGTTCTTCACTACAATCACCTAAGTTTTCTGGAAAACGATCTAGGTGGCTGTGGAGGTAGTGAACTTTTATACTCATGTTACAGCCGAGAATATTAAAATTTGAAAGCATAGTTTCCACTAATTCTACGTAATTGTCTGCTTTATGATTGCCAAGAAAATTTTGTACTACTTGAACAAATGAACTCCAAGCGTTAGATTCAGTCTCGTTCATTGATGTGGTGAATTGTGGATCTTTAACAAGTTGCCTTATTTGAGGACCATCAAATATACCAGCTTTTAGTTTTTCCGTGCTAATGCCAGGAAATTTACGTGACAAATACCCAAAACAATTTCCATCTCGATTTAAGGCCTTCACAAATTGCTTCATTAGGCCTAGCTTGATATGCAAGGGCGGAAGTAAGATTTTTTCTCTTGAAACCAAAGGTTCGTTGATCACGTTTTGTATTCCTTGAATCATGACATCTCTTGAAGGCCAATTTTTGTTAACCCAGTGCTCATTTTTAGCTCTGCTGTCCCAAAGGCACAAAAAACAAGGATATTTTGTATAACCACTCTGCTGTCCAAGGAGGAAGTTAATCATTTTTAAATCAACACAAATTGACCACTGATGTTCTTCGTATTTAATTTTTCTCAAAACTAATGCTATTATTTCATATTCTTCCTTCATGGTAGTAGAATGACCAATAGGAATTGAGCCATATTTGTTACCGTTATGTAAAAGAACACATTTTAAACTACGTTTTGAACTGTCAATAAAAAGGCGCCAATCATCTGGAGTGTATTCAGGCAAACCCATTTTTTCTAAGAGCCCTTTTATATTGTTACAGAATACCAAGTCATTTTCCTGAGTGAAAAAAGGCAGCAGATCCTTATCTCTTTTACGATAAAATGTAATATTAGTACCTCGACAAAGTAGATTTTTTTCTTTTAATCTGGATGCAAGTAATTCAGCGGATTCCTTTGAGAGATTCAGGTCTCTTATAAGATCGTTTAGTTCTTCTTGATTGAAACACTGCGGAGTTGCTAAATCTGCTTCAAAATCGCTGTCGTTTTCTGATTGAATTCTTTTAACTTCGTCAGACGTTGATGTTTCTGTATCATCTTCTGTCAGTTTGGGTAGACTGCTGAATGATGGAACGGGTATTTCTTCCGAATGCACTACAGGCCTTCTTGCAGAATCTAGATCAGGATATGTCCATTTGTGTCTATTGTTTCTATTTATGCCTTTAATATTAACGAGACAAAAATAGCAGTCGTCATGATGGTTCCGCGGTTCTCTCCAAACCATTGGTACACCAAACTTTAGGCACTTCCTCTTTCCAGTTGTCCACTGTCGCAAATGTTCAACACATGTTTTACATATGAAATGTGGGGCCCAAGATTTATCTTGATCTCCTAAATGAACGCCAAAATAGGCAAGATAAGCTCTTTTCACAAAGTCAGAAATCCTTTTTCTGCTCTCTTTCAAAGTGTATTCACCACACACATAACAAAAAACATCGGGATGATTTACACAGGTACGTCTGCTTGTGGATGCCATTGTTTCAGTTTAGTGTCTTGATACTACAAAGCGACCAAAATTTACACAAAATGATAGCACAACTTTACTTGGGAAAACTCAGTAATATACTAAATCAAGTACAGCCAAGCAGGTATAGAAGGATCGGGTCATAGGCAATTACAGGTATAAAAGTAAGTAAGAGCATTGTATTGAGTAGTTCCTAGTATAGGAACATTGGGTCAGGGACAATTCCAGGTATCCATTTGGCTAATTAGATTCTGGGAAATTCCTATTTTGACGATTAAGTACATATTTATCTCTTTATTTGTTGTCCTTTATCAGAAAAAAATATATCATTTAACCTGTAACGTGTATCTCAAAAACTAGAGCTGATAGAAAAAATCTGGTGGCATTTTTGGAATCAGCACATTAAAAACATCTAAAATCAGATGTTAGATTTCTGGCACCAAATTTTTTTTTTCATTTTGTTGGCCTGTGTTATTTTTGTAAGAAAACTTGTTAGTATTCAGATTCAATCTGGAGCATCTAAGAGTGTAGCACATAAAAATGCACGCTTTGTGTATTTTGCCCAATAAGTTACAGGGTGGTCACAAAATTCTAATAGGAAAAAAACGTCACTTAAAAGTCGACAGTTTTATAGTGGGTTAAACTAAAACATATTATTCGGCTCTAAATACCGCTGCCACTGAACCGTTTGCATTCGCTGGTCAGCTTAAACTCTATACCATCCATTTTCGTTGTGTCGTGTTCTATCTCAGTGCCATCTCCAGACAACAGTCAGCATTACACCACAAAAACACCCCAATATGTAGCTTTTAAATTAATGATCCCCGCAATTGCTTCCTGTCTGTCTCCCTTTCTCTCTGAGAACTAATATGCAACGTTGGCTGACCATTTATATTTATTTTAAAATTTGTTTTTAACTGACCGCTAAATGTTTTTTTTTTCTCCTTTACAAAAAAAAAAATGCTGATACTAATGTACAGGGTGGTTCATTAGAAAGTTACTGAAAAAAAGTTATTGAAGGAAAGAGGTTAATTAAAAATTGGCAAGATATTCAAAAAGAGCAATTGAAGTGACCAATAAAAAATTGTTTGAGTTTTTAGAAAGTTTTAGAAACAACTTGCGAAGTACAATTTTTGATTCGTGAATTACATAGTACGAGATGAACGAAAAGTGGATACAGAAGATACTCCTTTGATGGGGATAACTTTTGTATTTTTAAATGTTTAAAAAACTTCAGTTTTGTTAAGAGCACCCTCATGCTTTTTTTACAATATTACCAATGTAAAATAGTTAATTCAATAGCGTATAAAAATGTGTGTTGCAAACATACAAATTATAAATCGTTATTCCACTTTTTTATTATACAAAATATCCACTGAATAGATTTAGTATTTAAATTAAATGCTCAAATTGAGTGCCACCACCCTCTGCTTCACGAAATTGAGCTCGTCAATATTATTGGTCTTTGGTGAACTTCTTTTTCAAACAACGCCAGACACAAACGCCATTGGAGTGATGTCAGGAGAGCCGGGCACCTAATGGAAGCCCTATTCCCAATCTAATTTTGAGGAAATCTTGTGTCTTAGTAATCTGTCACAATGCGTGCATTATAGGGTGGGGCTCCAACTTGTTGCCATATCATTAGCCTTCGTTCCAACAAAGGTATTTCATCGAAAAGTTCTATGAATTTTGTAGAAAAGCCAATTAACACCCTGGGAAATGGTTTATTTATAATATAGGAATAATATTCAAGAGGATGGAGGATTTCGAAGTAATTATATGACTGTGAAGCCAATTCTTAAGTAGGTAATGAGTAAATTAATACCGATTTTTTCCATGTAAAGCGTCGGCGTCGTTATTAAAAACAGCTTGAATAATTTCTCTATTTATGTAATTAAAATCAAAATAGCTGAAGGCATTAACCGGAAATAATGTTAAAACCTATTTTTGGAACGTGTTCTTCCTTTGGCTGTCACTTTAAATATTTTTATTCATTTAATTTGACTGAATGATGCTGTAACTACAACAGACAGGCGAGAGAAACCGGCAGCTTGCAGCTTCAGAAGCAAAACCTTCCACTGACACAGACAAATAACCATCATTCAACAAATACCATGTTTTAATCACTCTGGATACTCTAATCTCTCCCATTCCCTAACTATAAAATAGATTATTTTGGTAATTCTGTACTTATTTTTATTTAATTTGACCGAGGTGGCTACCATACTGTAAGAAAATTATTGTATTTCGAATAAAATGATCTGAAATCTGAAACTTTAATTAAATACACTCTGTATAGTTTTCACAAAGCGTTACTAAAGTTATTAGGCAGTTGTGATATAAATGTAAGTAGTGTGGTGCCTTTAGCCTGTCGATAACAGAATGGGAAAAAATTGGGTAAGTTACTGCTTGACTGCACTATCTAAGGGCGATTGAACCTTGTTTTAGGTTTACAAACCATGTACAGGGTCAACTACCCATAATACACACTGATTTGAAGTTCTTGGTGAAATATTAAATACATTATTTGCAATATTTTCTACTGAGTGTTCAGTTTACCCTGAAATATGATGATTGCATCTGGGGTTTTGTTTAAGGCTCGTATCGATTTCAAAACGTATCTGACCCGAATTTGGTTAGAAACAAATTTACTTTTGTTGTTTCGACTTCAATTCATTTCTCCAGTTGTACATCTCCAATTCTTTAATTTCAGTCGTGCCCATACACTTGTCTTGTTTTAACTTGGTCACATGTCTCCGTGATTTTTAAAGATAATAAAATGTGACGAACGCAACAAAAGAGTTATAATCAAACAAACACGACGCATGAACTTGCTAAGCAACTTGAATTCTTTGAAAAATACAGCCACATAAAAGAGTTAGATTTCAGGGTATTAATTATAATGGAATCCAAGATATAAAATTACTAGTAAACGGAAGTCCAACATTATTTGACATATTATGGAAGTATACCTATATTATTTATTTCAAAGGAACTGTATTAAAAAACACGATACAAAGCTTTGATATAAAAAATATTAAAAATGGAAAATCCACAAACTCAAATAGATCACAACCTCTTTTCAGTGTTGGTATAAATTTACAGTAAATTCTACAATACCTACACAAAAGCTAATGAAATGTATTTACAAAAACTATATTAATTCCTTTGTTGGAAAATCACAGTTTGGTATCACTAGAGCTTTCTTTCACAAACCGTATGTTGTATAAGTTTTAATTTAATAAAATTATTTGAGAAGATATTTCCTACATGAAACTTTATAATATAAGGCTAGTGCTTTTAGAAGAGACCCTACATACTAATTTACCAAAACAATTAAGTCAGAAGTTTATTTAGGTACAGTCAAATTAAAATTAATTAACTATATTTACCAACCTAGTACGTGAGCTACTTTTTTAGCTAAAAACTTTGTTTACCAGATAAATTTATATTTTCCATTGGGTATTTGTGTATATCTGTCTTTGAAAAACTAATTCTTAAAAGAGAATTTAGATCTCTGGTATTTTATCCCAGCTTTTCTCGAAATGTAAATATCTTGTAAAATAAACTTATTCGACTTTATACTTTGAAAGTGAATGGATCACAAGCTACGAGAAATAAACAGATTATCTGATTTGCATTCGATAAGAAGATGTGGGAATTCCAATATTTTGTATCGAGAAAAATCTGCAGCTTCTATTTATAAAACTCTAGAATATACAAAACTAAAAGAAAATGGATATTGAACGCATAAACAGAATAGGTAAGTATATAAAATAAATAGTAACAGCTAAATTGTTTGGGAATCACATGTATCAGCCCTGAGAGAATCGAAGAATGTCATTACACCCTCAGAATCAAAAGCTACAAAATTGCAAAGAATTAAGAAAAAATAACGCATAAACAAAAATGTTTTCGAAAACAAAATTCTCCTAATTAAAAGCTACTTGTTTTTACGCAAAAATACTACTAGCATAATAGTTAATATTCCATGCATATTTTCAGATTCTAAATTGAGAAAAGGATAGAAAAAAAACGGATAATGCAAAACTAAACACAATATCTCATTAAAGGGTGTCCTATAGGGGTTTAATTGCATTGTGGCATTGACTTTTGCTGAATGCCTTTTGAAAAATACGACAGCCGCAGGCCGACTCTTAATGAGGTTCCTGTATTTTGAATATTATCACGCTATTTTTTTGCTTGGAGAAATATTAATATAAGAGATTGTTTAGCTGTTGTTTATCTTTTTCCATATAGAGTGGTGAATATATGAGAGAATATCATATTATAAATTATATAAAACAAACGTACTTAATTGTTTTGTTGTCTGTTATATTTTATATGTGACTGTCTTGCTCGGGTCTGAAATGAATGAATGAAAATTATTTTCCTAATACATTTTGCATCCATAAACGCCAGCCGGTATATTAATTAATTGTTTGATGTATTTATATATTTATTTGTCCCTAGTTTATTTACATATAGAATAATTAAAATGACACACAGCAATTGTGATTTAATTTCCAAAACCAACTAGCCTCTGTTTCCAAATTAAAAGCGTGATAAATGAATTAAATGTCAATACTGGAAATAATATTTTTTTCCTACATTTTTTTTTGTTAAAACAATTTTATTACAATATATTACTCTTCATAAATTACGTGTTTTGGGAAATATAATAGTCAGAACAAACTAAGAGGGTGTACAAAACATATTTACTATTGCGTCTCCGCAAACTGGTTTTATTCACTCAGTCTGGAATTAATTATTGAGAATCACGTTTCAGATAAATAAATTAATTATTGCTTTTGCTCAATTATCTGATATTTTCCACGTAACAACAATTTGTCTGAATATCCCTTGTATTATCCAACTATTAAATCACTTTTTTTCGTCAGCATGAAAATATGCTATACGTTTTTGGAATTTATTTTATCTCATTAGCATTGCAGAAACGCCGAAAAGTTTCTCTAAATTTTCTATTAAATGGAGCGAAATAAAATCTATAAAATATATTAATAGCTTTTGATTTTAAACAAAATGGGAAACATTTCATATATAATCTCAGTACATTTGAAACAGTAGAAATTACGGTTATTTTATGAGTCTGCACTTCGTGGCAAATTTCATTTGCCTATACGAGTAAAATAACGTACTACGAATGCTGTGACAGAATTAAGTAGGCCATTTTTTAACACACCAGCTGAAAAATGCATGAGACTGGCTTTCAAAATGAGAAAAAGGAAATTCACCCATACACCATTTTTAAAGTTTACTACATAACACAGTAATCGAAATTATTATAATCGAAAGTATTTTCATATTACTATTATTATTATTGCTCAAATTAAATTAATTTCCTTATAGACCCCGTACTAAAATATTGTTCTCAACTATCTAGTTCCCTTCAAGACAGAAGCTGAATTTGCTATGTTGGTGTACACCTAGACCTTGACTCCTATTCCCTGAACTTCATGATTTTCCCGAGCTAAAATATCACTTTGAAGCGCCGCCGCCGTTTTAAAAAATCTAATAATTGTAATAAGAGAGAAGAGTTTTCGGGGCTAAAATATATTGCTTTTACCCCTCATACGTTGGCGTCAATCGAAAAAACTCTTCTTACATTATTATATTTTTCCCTATATTTTTCTTTCTTCCGTGCGTAGTTTCATGAATGTTTGATTGTCAAGAAAATAGAAAATGTGTCAGCACGCGTGGTCCATATTGAATTCTTCTAGAATGTAAAAATACCATGCCTGACTGTTAATCCAATAAATTCTTTTCGATTTTAAAAAACAAAACAGGATCTCTAACATGGATAGATTCAAATAAATAAACTCTAGCTTTTGGCTATTTCTCATTGTGATACTTATTTATTATATTAGATACAGGGTGATTAAGAAATAAATGCACTTTCCAAAAAGTGCCGGGACATTTTGGCAACGTAAATGTCATTCCAATTTAACGATTTTTCCTGGTAAATCCCTGATTCTTTAATCAGAAGAGCGCGTTCAGCTTATTCCCTGCGGGACATTCTGTATGTGTGACGTTTCTGGGTTAAAATAATGATTAGTTATTCCAAATTAGTTTGGTTTGTCCAAAATATAGATACACAATGTCACAAGTTTCCGGATTGAGATTATTAAAGGACTTAACTTGCTAAACTTTATAATGTAGTAACAGAATAGGAGAGAGAGAAAAAATCTTTTCTAACTCGGCAACAACTTAAATTGAAATCAATTTGAGCCACCTGTGGCTCCATAAACAGAGATACTTCTTTATAATATACATTTTTAAATGCCTTGAGACGGTCTCTACATTAAAGTGGAACAAAAGAAAGATTCCGTTCACGACTAAATTGTAAGAAAACTCTAAAAGTTTTGATTTATTCAGTATGTTTACAGCTGCTTTTATTTTTGGTTAATATAATACTTAAAATATTTTGATATTTTCTTAAATTATATGTTTATAACAACTATTAATTTCAAACCTGATATAAGTGTAAGTTAAGCCTGAAACTAACACCAACATTATATAAAACTTTCTTGAAGTTGCTGCCCGATTTGAGAGTGGAGCAAATGTATGTAAATTTAAACGTATTTTTTTACAGGGACATATTTTGCGGCTCTAGACTCGGAGCAGCTTTTGCATTTCTTTGAAACAGTGACTTTTACGTGAAGCGCGCGTTTAAAGACATCTTTAAGCTACTTACTTCAATTATAAATCTTTGTACTGATTTTATTAAATTGGAAATTTATTTTGAAGAGCTCCTTGTTACTAGCTAGTACCAGTGGCGCACTGAGAAATTTCCCTGTGTGCTATTCACAAAATAGTACAATTTTACACTATTTTCTACGGAAGCGTACAAAATACTTTTTTTTGCAAAATTCTGTAAAAAAAAACACGGACTGTTTTATCATTCTGACTTTTTTGCAGAATTCTGTAAGGTTTAAGCCCAATCTAAATTTTTAAATTGTAAACATAAATTTTATACCACTGCTAAATAAAATTCTTGTGTCTAGACAATCACTTAATTAATCTTTAATTAATAAAATTTCTGTGTTTATCAAATGAATTTATTATGACAAAATATCGTCATTATATAAATTAAACTATTGTCAGTTCTTTACATGAAACTCCGGAGTTATACTTATATAAAAAAGCTAAATTCTCGTACCCGACGCTAGTCAGAGTTCCATTGTTAGAAGTCATCTTCTTATTGTTATAGTTAACCTGTGCATACAATGCGTTCCTTAGAAAAACCGTTAAGTCACAAACACGCTCCAGAGGCGTTCCCAGAGTTTAGTCTAATTTACGACAAATCGTTTTATTAGCATTTCCCCATTTCGTACATAGCAGGTATAATATGTACCCAGGAAAGGAAAGTTTAGTTCTAAGAGAAACATCTTGTAAGTTTGTAACAGAGTAAAATGTTGTTTAAGAGAATATCATGAATATATTTTACATTTGCAATAAATAAGATTGTTTTGAAAAAATGTCCACTACTAGAACGAAACAAAAAATCCATTCGATTCAAGATTATGACGATTATTTAATCTGGAAAGCTTTCCCAACTTACTTACTTGGTAATTGTTATTACTTGAAGCAAGTCTAGAGTCTAGTTATACTTGCATTTCATGCCTTGCACGAGAGGCTCTTTAGAGATACCATATCAGTCAAGTTTATGGTCTTCAGGAATTGAGTTAGATGGTTTACTTTTAATACTAGAATTTTGCTTATATGTCAACAATTATTGAGCCTGCTGCATTGTTGTTGCTGTGCCGTTATGTTTTCAAGAGTTTAGAGTTCAGAAGAATCTTTTTTCCTATAAGATTTTTATATGATTTCATACAAAATCGGATCGATTTTTCTGAGCTCTTGGCTCCAATTAATATAAATGTACCAAGACTAGGAGGTCGTAATGCTTTAGTATTCTACTGTCGGCGACCCTGCACTAATTTGTAGACAAAGTCGCCCACATAGGTCATGTGTAACAGTTTTAACATAATATCTGCTGACTGTGAAGTGTTGGTTTGCTCGAAATATTTACTTATGAGGGCTGCTCGAGCTGGTTATATTTTGCGCTTTCTTTTTAAATGTTTAATAATTGTTAATCAAATTTATTTTGTCAATTCTATTAAAATTTTAAATACATATGTTCATCCTCTTACTTATTATAATTTTGTTTATGTTGTATGGTTTTGTAACAAATAATTATTGTGCTCTGTAAGGGACAATTCTGTTGAGCAAAATAAAGGCCATCCATTATTAAGTTTAAAAATACGAAACATATTACAAATAATATCTACGTCGCTGGAGTCAGTAAACAGGAAGACATGGAACAAATAATTTTGAATAGGTCTGAGAGAACAAGAGTGTGTAATTTTACTGACGCAATAGTGCCTTGATAAACATAATCCAAAATATTTAATTTAAAACTAAGTCATTTTTGAGTTGTGTAGATTTTTAGGCTTGAGTGACTAGTAGGTAGTAATTAGTACGCACCTGTTGGATTTTCAAATCCTTATAAATTTATATCAAAACATTTTCGGGACACATTTTTATATTTATAAGCTCAACGTTTTTCGTAAAAAATATGTTGTGTCTGTTGCGGTATCATTTTGTCGCTCTGATATATGCTCAACGATTGAAAATGTATCACCAATCTGAATCTAACCGCAAAGAGCAAGAACATCAAAATTTATAATAATAAAATTCCATATATCGGCTATGTTATAAAACAAAGCGCTTGAGTTTGAGATAAAAATTTATTATCGCTGTGAACATATATATGTGCTCATATTCATAACGTGATTTGTTCCGCAGGTTCGAAAATGGCAGAAATACGTGCAACCTTTTGCAGAATCGAAGATGCTAGTCTTAAATAGGTATTGTGCCCGTCAGCTTCACAATATGACAGCCACGCAAGCAGTTTTCCTTTTTTGCACTCTATTGCAGGCCATTTCAACAAAAGGTAACAAATTCTATTCTATATTAAATAGGGATATAGTCGATGTGAGAGCCCTTTTTATCGGTTTTTTTATTCATTCTTTTCAACATATTTTCGAGAACTTCAATTTGAAAATACATATAATTGGATAAAAAGTTTGTCATGTGTGATGAAAGTTTACTGCCGATGGAACTTTGACGTTCAAATTATTATATTTTGGTTGTGCGATACAAAATAGGTATTTACTTCATATTTAAATCTAAATATCGCTTTGAATTTAATTCAGTAAGTTTTCACAACCAGTTTTCCAAAATTAATGATGTTTAAAACTTTTCATCCAATTTTATTAAAACAGAGTAGTACTTTAGATTTTATATATTATGCATATATTATATGTATATTATTTTGATTCAGGAATATGTAGAATATTAAATAGTGGCGAAATACACAAATTATGAGCTCAAGCATATATAGGAGCTATATATTATATACACACATACTTAACTCGCCAGAAAAGGATAGACAAATAAATTATTTTGGTTATTTATTTTTAATTTTTCAATACGATATTCTTTAGTTTTATATGTTTTAGCTAACGTTTCTACAAATCCCAAAAAGTAAGACTTATGAAGATCCTCAAAAGTCATTAATGTTTTAATTTTTTGATTCCGAAGTTTACTATTAATGTTTTGATTATATGTAGCGTAGTAAATGCGCCATCTCAGCTTTGATTTCTAAAAACTATACATATCCTATTATACAAGCGTGGCATGTAAAACTCATTATTAATCTACACCCTTATAGTGATTTAATTACTGATTAAAAATCATGAATTTGGAGAACCCCGTATGTACGTAACTACTAATTCTATACTACTTCTGTCTACTATAAATTAACGTTACAATCTAATCTACATTGAATCGAAATTTGTTGAACAATTATTTTTTTGTTAAAATGTAATTCCTATTCCCATTGTAGCTTGTGCCTGTTATTCCAATGGCCAATATTGTTAAACTATGCGCTGCTGTCCTGCATATGTGCTACTAGCTTTTCCTAGCAATAATTCACTGTCGTTCTAGTAGAATCAACAAATTAGTATTGTTGTTACTCCGACATTACTAATCTGGGATTATCTAAAGCTCTAACATAGGCCGCAGTCATGGAGACCTTCCTGCTTAACCCTCAGACAGGCACGGATCTAGTCCCTAATACATTTTAGTTTTATATTATAAAAAATAGAACAGGCAATTTATTTTCAGTTTGTTTGCCAAAATACTAATTCTATTTACACTGATATGTAAATCCAATATGGTCAGATCTATTGCCAGTTGTTTTGTTAACAGTAAAGTTTACATTTACATATTTCGGTCACAATCAAATAAGAGACGTGTCCATTATTGGAAATAGTGGATTATTGGGAAACCATTACTAAGTTGTTTGTCGTATACGTTATTCTATATATCATTGGTTATTCCTAGTCAGCTTTCGGCAGTTGTAAAATATCTACTTTATATACACAGGGGATTCCGGAATATTCTAAACAAACTAACAATAATTATTATAAAATATTATTGCGACACATTTGTAGCCTGAGCAAGATCCACTATAGTTTGTTTATTTAATTCCGATACATTTATAACAAAAAGGTTTTCACAAAATGGTCCAAACAATTTTCTAACAAATATTTGATGTGAATTAAGTCTCCTTTTCCAGAAAATTATTTATTGGGGCCACTGAAGATTGGGAATTTATCAACAATGACAGAAAGAAGGCGAGAAAAGTATACATTTTTCTTCAGATGCTTTATTGCTGAGTAAGGTATAAAAAAAAAAAATATTTCCCAAGAAAAGCGATATTATTTTTACAAAAAATGCATTAGTTAGAATTTAGTTAAAAGTTACTTTCAACTAACTAAACACACTTCCATTCCTTTAATGTAAGCCTTGCTCCAAAAACGTCAGATCTATAAAGGCTTGGCTATACCTATAAGAAAGGTTTACGTCCAATTTAAAAAGGAGTTTGCGAATCATTGTTGATTGTTAGAACCACTATCCCTAAGAGAGAAATAGAGGTCTTTAAAAATACAGCAACTACAAGGAATACATGTAAAAAAATGTCCACTTTCGACAAATATTTCGTGTATTGTATGAGATAAAATGTAATTGAAATATCGTCAGCACAAACGTTTTTATAAAGATTTGTGGGTAGCGTTTTATTGGCAAATAAGTAAAAAGATTATTTTTGTTTGTAAAGAGGAACACACGCCAAATATGATCAAAGGTTTCTTGTTTCACCTTAATTCTGACGTCTGTTTCCAACCTGACTGGCTGTTAGATATACCGGGAAAATGCTCATGAAATCATGAAGAATACGAAAAAATTCTGTAAAAATATTTTTCTTTTTTCAATATTTTGGAGGCATGCTATAAGTTTTAAATACTTCAATATTTTGTGAAGCCTTAATTAAGTATATTGTTTTTTTTCTGGATGCGGAGAAATCGCCACTTGAAATTGGCAACACTGTTGTCTCTAAAAGCCGATGGGACACTTCTGGGATGTTTTGGAGTTCGTGTACAATTTCATCATGAATGAACCTACGCGGGAGCAAATTGTTCAAATTTATTGTGGTAAATGTGGTTCAAGTCGACAAACTTATCTTTTAAATGAAGCCAATTAAAGTTCACCTCTTCTAAAAATCATCCATTATAAGTAATACATTCTACGAACGAATCAAAAATGTGATAATTTTCTTATTAATGTAAATAAAGATTCGTACAATCTACAACAAAATATACCTATATTTCAGAAAGTTTGCGTTTGTAAACAACTTTCAATAGTTAAAGCCTATTGTAACAGCTGCGTCTTATTTAGTTTTATAGTTCTTTGTTCAGTATTTCAAGTAAAATCTCGCGGGCATGGCACATAATTTAAAAGCTCCCCTTACTTTCCTAAAAATTTGCACTTCAGTCAGAAACTTTTAAAATCTAATGTTAAATCAATTAGTTTGCGTTCCATTTTAATATCGACTATAAGATTATTTGACTTTAATTTCCAACGTTTAACTTTTTAATAGCTCAACAGTTAGCATTTTCATTGGCGTAACAGGATAATTGAAACGAATTTGTTAATAGCCTATTGCTGTTGCTGATTTCGGGACATCATGTATACAAATTCCTTTTTGATAAAGAAAGTTTTATCTTAAACAGGCTGGTTTCTATAGACGTTTGTTTTAGCTCTTCATTTCTTTTCTAGCTTATATACAAAGAACTTCTATGTAACTCTTAACCTTATTGTTGAAAAATCGAGATAACGTCTGTAAACTACCCAAACAATACTTCACAAAGAGTTTTTTTTATTAATGGAATAGAGACTACCACATTAAAAAAAGATTACACAGCATTTTTGAAGGAAACAACAACAGTAAGAAATCGTTTATACAAGATAAGCCAAAAAGTGATGTTTTTAGACGGAACCACGAAAAATTTAGTAATTTAACGGTAAAATGTGAATTTGTCTTCGTTTCCTACTTCTGAGGTATTCATTATAGGCATAGAGCTCTCCATAATTCAAAGAATGCAAAATTTAGTTATTTTTTTTTCCTGCTTGGCTTGGTTAATTGTAAAACAAAAGTTTTATTCTGGTCCACTCTTTGTCACTTTCTGGTTCCTTGTCATGGAATTTCTGATATATAAAACATTATTTGTGAATACAAGAGGAAGTTGCCGCATCGTCCATAAACGGCACATAAACTGAATTTTAGGCACGTCGAATACAAAAATGCTGCTGGAATGCTTTTAAAATCCTTTTTATTAATTATGTTTTTTTATGATACATATAACATATTTTACAGAACCGCTGTTGGTATTTCAGCTCAAGTGAAACTCATACCTATCAGTTGTGAAATTGTTTCGCACAGTTTTTTATCTCTTGATGGATTTTACCGAATTGTTGATAAAAGTTATGTCACTAAAATATAATATCAAACTTCATACATCCCACCCCTAAACTTTTAAGAAAGAATTAAATTTGTAATTGTAATTAATTAACTAAAAATTAGAAGATTAAATTTGAAACATCCCGTATGAATTCCGTACCTAATCTAAGGCTGGTTTTTATTTCTCAGTAATAAGTTAGGGTGGAAAGTTTCATGATGCATAACAATAACTGTCGCTAACGCGCAAAGCAAAGGGACGACTTGATCTCTCACAGAGATGTCGAGATTTGCGGGTCCTGTAATCAAGCTATCGGGCAACAATACAGTTACATTTGGATTTGGCCTTAAAGCGAAACTAAAACTGAAGTGTTTCAATTTACTGTTGGATTAAGACATTCGAACAAGCGGTGTAACGGTTCTTAATAAACGAAGACTATATCATTGTCTTGCGTCATTAAACTTCAAATGTTCAAGACCGGAAGCTACAAAGCTTAGGTAATAGCTGTTTTTGAATTAACTGAAATTGCTAGAGAAATATCTAACAGCGGAATTAAAACGAGTAAAGGCGTACAATCAAAACCGCTGCAATAAAACTGAAATATTTTAGTTAAAACAACAATACCGTGTAAGTTTTTTTTTACAAGTACAACTCGGGAACCGAGAAAAAGTTATTTGCTATATAAAAGGAATGCATTGGCGTCCTATTCGGCTGAGAGTTTAATTTTTAATTTAAAAAGCATTTTTATTAAATTTACTTTTCTACTTATTAATTCACTAGGTAGGTAGGTTCAAAATGAGTGGGTTTTGCTGGGTGAGCTTTCTTAATAAGGTATATTAATTCACTATTTTCGCAAACTAAGAGTTATTAAGTAGGGAAAAGTAGAGCTGACCTGTTCCCAGTTGCTGGATAGCACCCATACCATAACGATCTCGTGTTCCATGCAAAACAGAAGGTGACAACCTTCTCCTTCCACAATGAATGCGTTCTTGGCACCATTCCAGGCCTAGCTGTCTTCTGTAGGATTTTAGCTTACCAGATTCAAATGTATTTCAAAATAGTTTAGTGTTAAGTTAAGCGCAGCCTCTCGTGTAGGCCTACTATTCTACCAAGTTAACTTAACAATGGTTAAAAGTCTGTGGAGGCATTCGGCCGACTGTGCAGGTCTTGGGCCTGGCCTGAGTTAAATTAGATTTGTTTGAATTTGGCCTATGCAAACTAACAAGTGTGAATATGTTTGGAAATCTGTGTAGTTTGAACAAAATTTAGAAATTGGCAAAGCTAAAGTTGATGCGAATAATAAATATATAAATTGCAGAAATCTTAGCCTATACGCCTCAGAAAGTTATGTCAACAAAATAATTCAAAACTTTAAGTAAATGGTTCATAATATCTGAACTGTTTGACTAAAATTGAGATAAATGAAAATTTTATCTGCCATAAATTACATAGTTTTAACTCTTACTCTTGGATACATTTAAAATGTTAGGCGCGATTTTATGGATAAAGGAAGTTTTAGTGATAGCTCTTATTCACTATAATCTTCAACGAAAACAGGGTAAAATTGGGCACGGATTTTTGAGAATCAAAACAAGTGTAAAATATGCCATGTGTTTTCACATAATACGTTTAAATATTAATCAATTAACAATTATTTAAAGCAATTTATCATTCATAATATCGTAAATAATAATTCACTATGAACAAAACATTAAATTAAAAATAATAAATAATACAATAATGAAAATTTTAGGCTATGACCTATGATGACAGTCTGCTACAACAACTAAGTGCACTTGAAGGGACAAATACAAAATTTATTATAATATTTTGTTACATATATATAGGTACATTCATTATTATTCTAGAGGACAGTTGCATATTCCATGCAGTGGCGTTCAAAATACCTTCAAATAAATAAAATAAAACTTCAAATAACCGCCGCACTATCCTGATTCGCGAAAAGCATTGGAATAGCACCTCAGGTTTACAAAATTCCTCTAAAATAATTAAAAAACAGGAATAAAATACAAAAATAAAAAGAAAAGTAGCAAGTATTTTATATATTTGACAAGATAAGTGTCCAATTCTTTATAGCTAATCATCCGTCCTGTATAGTACGACACAGTTAAGAATGATACACTTTTATATGGATAGCCCATTTAAATCGTATATTCTTAACTGTGTCGTACTATACAATATTTGCAAACTTATCGTGTAAAAATTATGGGAAATTTCACATTGAATTTCTATGCTTGGTTGAGCGAAAGTTTGTTAGTTGATTTAATCTTCTTTGGCAATAGATTAACAACTATATTTTGAACTTAATTCACTTCAAAATAATTTGACAGGGAAGAGATAGTCGGAGAGCTTACAGAAATTAAATTTCGGTTATTAATTTTGGGGGTATCTATATAGATTACTTAAGCATTGGATTTGAGTTCAAGTGAAATGGGTAACATTCTCGTAAAGTGTCGGGGGAAAAAAGTGTCGCATTTTATAAAATTTATTTCTAAGAAAATGTGTGGCAAGTATCTAATAATACGCTCTTAAACTATTTCCTAAAGGCGTACTATGAAATTCAATAAATATAAAATATATTCCCATAAAATATACCGAAATGTCGTTCTGCGAGGTTTCCACAATTTTTTGTTTATCACATACACTTCCGTATTTATCTTTTTAATATTATTTATGACATTACAAATATTTTTCACTGGACTTGTCTTGCAGAGGCGTACCGAAGTCGTATTCACTTGTAAATTAAAGTTAATCACAGGTTTGGCAAAACGATAATTGGGGTAATGAGAGTATAAAAGTTTTATATTGCTAGGGCTTTCATTTTCGAAGCCTATAGAGGCTACGGTTTTGTGTTTTTTTTTTTTAGAAGGGGTGAATAATTATTGTCAACAAAGCATGCTTTATGCGGTTTTTCAACGAAATAAGCTTGCAGTTCTTATTAGGTACTATTATTGTTTTTACTAACTTTGGCCTGCAGCGGATTGAGCGAATTAATCAATGAGTTTAATAGTACGTAGTTTTAAATTGACTATATGTGCAATATCTTTTCAAACTTATGCTTCGTCACTGCTTTTTAGCAGAAAAATCTTTCATAAAACTTCTATACAAATTAATTAAACTCGGGATATTTTTTTTGTAAATATTAATTACCAATCTTCCATAAATAAACGAAAATACCGTCCGGTAAAGTAAATAAAATTTAATTAAATTTTGCCATGAACTTATTTTAAATATTGAATGCTGACATATTTTATAGGATAAAATAGTGAAATTCCTAAAATAACTAATAATCTCGAGCGGAATTAACGAACGGTATTTGATTGTATATTTTAAGAATTTTCATCGCGTTAGTTTCAATAATCTTAGAAAAACACAAAAAAGAGAAGAGCGTGGCAGCTATAAATTATTTCTTGTATAAACAATATTAATTTAATATAATAGCAATTTAGCAAGTCTTATCTTAGAGCAAACATGATGTGTCGTCTTCGTTGACGCAGTTCTCTTTATAATGTGATAGAGCACTACAGTGACACCGCGAAATCTACAGACGCAGATTAATTTTTTCCAAACGCAAACTGAACGGGAGCTTTAGTTCAAGTACTTTAGGGTACCAATCTGAGGTCAGCTGCTGATATTGATGGTTTCTTACTTTCTTTTACCCCTCGTATCACTTCGTTGGAGGATATCTACGATACGATATAAGCGAGGGAGAGGTACTTATTTGATTTAGCTGCACAACAAATTTGTTGTAGTCTATTCTACTAATATATTTCCAAGTTTTTCACTAATTATTATTTCAAACTCGTTCAAGAAACTTCTCAAACGGTAGCACTGTATAATAATCAACTTGCACAATACCCTCAATTGTGTTAATAATATGTGGATCTACTTAACAGATTGAGGAAATTATCTTGCTTTTGTCTGGATAATTAATTTTCATATTAGTGTGTTAACTAATAATTAATTAAACTAAGTGACGTATTTAAAAAATGTACAAAGCAAGGATCAAATATCTCTTGTTACCTTATAAAACGGTTTTGAATTCTCTCTTGGTTTTTAAATGGTTCGGGAATAATTTAAAACTTTTCCGACCTTACAAAGAAGAATGTAAGAATTTAGCTTTATATAGGGTGTCCACAAAATTAGTAGGAATTGGGCGAATTTACGCATTCAAAGAAATGAATTAATAATTATAATATAGGGTTGCTGGGTTTGGTATATAGAAATAATGATATAAGAACATCTTTGTGTTCCTTATTGTTATTCTTGTTCAGTCATTGGAATTTCTTAAAGTATGCGGATGTTCATTATTTTTGACAAGGGGAAACAAGAGGGTAAAATAGCTTTACATCACATTGTTTTATTTTACTATAATCCGGTATGAGAGGAATTTCATTCTTATCTTTTGATGGCAGTAACTTTAACTTGAAGTTAAAAGAAAGATGAAAAAAAGGTACAAGGATATACTAAAATGTTTCATAAAAATATTATAAAATATTTAAATTATTAACATATTATATAAGGGTGAAATATACATTGATATTTCCACTTTTAAATTAAGAAAGTTAGAAAGGAAGATTTGAAAACATTTTTTTTTATTTTGAAATGCGAATAGGGGGAGATGAAAATTTTATGAGCGTAACGGAAAAGTATGAGATGTAGGCATTTGTGAGCCATTGCGATTGCAAATTATCACGCTATTTATGGATTCACTTTTATTCATCATCAAGTACGAGAATTGTTTAATCTTGAAGGCATGTTCACGAATAGATCTGCATTCATAAAAATTTTTCAGTTGCTAGTGGAAGTGGCTAGAGACCTGAAATTGATTAGTTTACATCGTTTTTCACCTACAACTATTTTCCAACTTCATATTTTGATAATTTTTAACTATTAATCAGTTTTAGAGTATATTCAAAGCAAAAATCTTATGTGTAAGAGTTTTAAGCAGTTGTGCATTCTCTGTATTAAAAACGATTTATTAAAAAATAGGGTTGCAGTGCTACCCCATTTTGTTTATTCCGGGCCTGAAAAATTAAGTTTGTAAAATCAATCAAAGTTCTATTACAATATGACATAAATATATAACAAATAACTTGTCAATGCAGAGTTGCTTTCGCGCTTTCGGAAGATACATTCGCTAAATGCCGTTATCACTAAAATGCAACCCATTTACAATTCAGATTTTGCCGATTGTTAAGAGCGTCATCCCTAGGGAATTATTTCCTATATACATATAGATATACAGTATAGAACTGGAATTAATTTTTGCGCATGTTAAACAAATACAATATGGTTTTAAGAGGGCTTATTGGCAGAATAGAACAAAATCATACAGTAGATATTATTCCAAAAAAATAAAAAAAATAGGCGACTGTATTTTAGGTTTTTTATGAAAGTTACTTGGCGAACACATAAATCATTCCGTTGTGTCTTAGGCATTTGATTTATTGGAGGAATATGGATAGTATGTAAATATAAACAGTTAACTAATTTAGTTGATATTGGATATTTCATCAGAGAATCCGCAGTATTACTGACTAATATGTAAGAGGAAACTGTTGTAGTTTTTATATATCTGTAAAAAAGTTTTTGACTTAATCCCTTGATCTTCTGCGGCGCCTAGTTTTGATTTATCTGGAATACTGTTCTTAAAAATTACCAGTTTTTTGGTTACTGTACAGTCATCCTGAATAAAGTGTTTTCTGGTGGAAGATATTAACCATCTCAAATTCATGAAATCAATTTTAGTACAAAAGTTGTACAAATATGTCCAAAATACATTATTAAAAGTTCAAGCAACTTTCTTCTGACGGGTTGCACAATTATGGAACTTAGAACCCATGGAAGTCTTTCGTACAAGTTTTTAAACTTTTAGTTAATCGTCATCTGTCTTCTCTTAATCGCACTGTTCCTGAGAGACAAAAAAAAAAAAGTAAACACAATTTATTTCGAATCTAATCTTATGTGGATAGTATAGCTTAAATAAAATTCTTTTTAAGAACGCACAAGACATTCCCTTGGAAAAATATATGTGAAAGTCTTTCAATGTTTTATTATAAAATATGTTTAAATATATTTGGTTGGTGACCCGAATCTATAGGGTTTCGCTCACGCGCGGGTCCTGACACTGTATCCAAATTCATTGCAGATTTTCAGCTTGTCGACTCTAGAGAATGGAAAGCTTGAGTGCTGCACCATTCGCTGGGAATGATGATAGAGTTAAAGAAATAATAGGGATTTCCTTTTCTCGCCCAATTCTAAAATCAATATACGTCCAAAGTAAACGTATATTTTCTATAAAATAACACACAAGGTCGGTTCCACAACTGTTTTATGTTTCTCCTTTCTTTCAATGGAAAGTTGGTGTGCTTTTTTCGTTGAATATTAATCATGAATAATAGGAGAAAGGAAATAACGAAACGATTTTTTTATTTATGGATGCTTTCGATGACTCACCAGAAATAAAGGGATAATTTATATACATTTATTTATTTGTAAATCCCTATTTCGCAGTTTCGAGTTCGAGATGAAATACCTCGAAAACTTTTTCGAATTAAATTATCAACTTTATTTTAAATATGTATAAATGAGCGATTTTGCTTTCACAATACCATTGAAAAGTTCAAACAGGTATTGCTTGATCAAAATCATTTTCTAAGAAGAGATTTAAATTTAATAACAGCGGCATGAATCTGATTTGGGTCCAAAAACTAGAGGCAAAGATCTTTCTAGAATATCTTACTCGCATGATAATGTTCGTTCAATTGAAATGTCAGCTTCGCAAAGATTGGGCTTTTTGTATTACGTTAATTCTGTAAACAACTCGAACTTTTGAGGCCAGAAATGTGGATCTCTAGCGAACAAATTTATTAATGCAGAAAAACTTTAATACCAGCATGATTTTTAAATTTTTAGGGATCAACTATTATTTATATTTTTATTATTATTTCCTAGTTAAAAGTGTATATAGACCCTGGGAATGTAGGAAAATGGAAACGAGTCATTTTTATTCCATAGATGCTTCTTATTATATTGCAAATTTTATATGGAATTTGACAATAAGCTTTTCACACTTATGTACCTTATATTTCTAAAAATATCTACGCATTATGTGATATAAGGAAAAACAGCTTTCTTTTTCATAATACGAGGGTGTTTTGATAATTGAAGAGTCTACAATACTTATTGTTAAGCGATATTATATAAATGTATACCAACTAAAAAAAACGTTAATTTCGTATTTAATAGAATTTGGCATTGTTATCACGCCAACTTCTTCTTAGTGAGTTACCTGTAAACTTTGAGAAACATTAAGTAGACAGTTAAGTTGATGCATGACAAACTCTTAACGAGATTGTATAAGCGGTGCCGCCAGTGCCTTGCATAAGCATTCAACTGAATAATTTTGCGATTTACTGTACCAGAAGTGACGTTTTCCGTTGTATGAATGAATGAAGAGAAACGACAAGGGTTATAATCTGACGATACAGTAACACACAAACATATACTCTAGACCTGAATGATACCAGATATTTGTTTGAAAACACATCCCAAGTTTAGTTCTTGTGGTAATAGCAATCTCCTTATGGAATAACTAAAACTAATTAATTTTAACAACTATCCGTATTGAACAGTCAAATCGTCAATAAATATTTTCGCTGGAATTAAATAAGTCGAAATAATTTTCCAAAAAAATATTTACTTTAATATAGATTCATTGTTCTTCTGCTGTAAATTAAATTTTGTGTATATGCCTCACTTTTTATCCACTAAGTCTTTTCAGAAAAATATTACGTTTAATTGAAACTTTTCATGTTCTAACCTACTTTTCAATTAATGTAGGCGTTGAAAACTTATTGAAAAACTGTATAAAGGAATACTTTGGTACAAACTATTTTAAATTAAAATTGTTGATTCCAACAATCTCTAGAGTAATTCTACGTTATAAAAATTGGCTCTTTACCGGAAAATAAAAAGATTGAAAGCTTCGGCTTATACTCGTACAATTTAAGATTCACTTTGATGTAGTATTATTTAAATTTCAATTTAATAAATAATCATATTTTATGCAATGAAGGAACAATTTAGAGTTAATCGCATTTGTAATATTAGAAACAGTACCTATATTATAATACGAGGGCTGTCCTATAAATATAAAAAAAACAACAACAAAGAGTTAAAAATGCTACGGCAAAATATTGTTTGCTTTTCTAACGTACGTCCAAAACCGGAAGGGACCTCCTTACTCACTGGAATCATATCTTACAGATACGTTGCAGTGGTATCTGGTTCCACAGAAGTAAATACTGGTGTGCCTCAAGACTCTATATTGGAGCTACTCTTATTTCCATTATATGTATACCTCCAAAACATACTTGTTCAGTGATATATGGAAGTAATTGCAAAATTGCCCAGAAATTATCATATGTATTAATATATTCTCGTTTAAAGCACGAAGAAGGATAATCTAACTCTATTTGACGATATAAATGTTTGAGAGTGACTACTCGTATTGTGTAAGAAACAAAACCTAAAAGAAACTCTGTAGACTATCTTTCTCGAACGCTGTACGTAATGTATAAAAAAGTCCTTTATTATGTCGGACAGATATCAAAGTTAGCAAGCTGTAGTGAACGTGTTTGCTATACGTAAGAGAAAATTCAACATAAGAATTTAAATAGTGGAAGAAAAGTCATTGCAGTAAATGTAAACTGATTTCCATTTGAATCTGTTTTATTAAATTTTCTGAAAACTCTTTCGCATTACTTATGTCCACATGGTCTAAATTTTAATACAATATTTTTTGTGAGGAAAAACTATGAACTTTATTCAATTTGAATTTTAAGTCGACATACAAACAACCTAATAAAAGAACCAAAATATTGAAAATTTATTTTGTATCTATTTAATTATATGTTATAAATTTCGATAAATTAAATTTAGTTTTGGTAAATCCGCAAATTTGTTAAATGAAACAAAATATTCTACGCCTGAGTTAAACAGTGAACAGGACATTAAACGTTTTCCTATTCTAAAGTTTGCTTTTATCTAAAAGTTTAAGCAACACAAACTGTTTAAATATTTAGTTGAAATGAAATAATACCAACCTGAAATGGAGTAGAATAATGCAAAAGTGTAGCTAGATTAGATTTTATGATACTTGTTTTCACAGAACCTTCTTTCTGTGTTAACAATGTTTGTTCAATTTGAATTAATTGTATTTACAGTTGAATAAAGAAAAATTAAAATCTCAAATATTAGCGGAATTCCTTATAGACTTTAGAGTTTGCTCCAAAGTAATATGAAAATATCATAAATATGTAAATTTTCATCTTAACTTTTAAACGTCGCCCTGGAATTCAGTTAAATTAATAAGGAATATTCAGAAGGAATTTTATAAAATATATTGCTGGAAATGATATAAAACGCATTATTTCACTAGTAGTTATCAGTGGACGACACTTGATAATTGAATTGAAAAATAAAACAAGTATTTCGTTGCACTTATTTGTGGATCTTCAGGCTTTAAGATATATTCTATCTCATCTGTCAGCTCGGAAGCTATAGTTGGTAAAAGCAACTCAGTCAAACAAATATTTATATTTATATCAAAAGATTGATAATTACGTAGCATTTTCTAAATTCATAATTTTGTAGAAACCAACGTTTAGTAATTAAAAATGTTTGAGAAACTTTTTTTTTAAAGAATATCATATAAATTATTACTAGTTGTCTGCGTTTAAAAATTAAATAACTAGAAAATTGGAGGTTTTCCATATTTGCGTCATTAGCCGTTAGCTCAAATTATCTCAAGTGCCTCGCAATTCATGATTTCCGCCTCTCGGTGTAGAGTTTTATCAATTATAATTATACCTCAACGGTATTTTCGCTTTTATACCTATAATACTAAAAATTATTTACGATACCTGAGCACAGTTTAAAATAATATACAGTTACTTCACCTCGTGTCGACATGTTAGATGTTCATGTCTACAAAGCAATTCGCCGGGCTTATAGTTATAGTATAGTATCTTATAGTATATATACGAGTAGTAGCGGGCCAGAAATGTGGCTGGGAATGCGACGAGTCGATGCCGTTTTCAGCGTCTACTGAACCTTCTTATCTATAGTCAATATTCGATGACCTGAGCATTTTTTCATTTATTTCTACAAACTTTAGTCTAGTAAATACCCCGTATAATTAAGATATATCTGTTGTGTCTTAGGAGTTAAGTTAAATTACCAAAACATTTAATAATGCAAATTCCAAAGTAAATCGGTCCCATTTAGAAAGGATGTGACATTTCCACTACTTAAATTCTTATGTATCTTAGTTGGTAATTTCGTACACTGAACACGTCCCGGTAGCTTTCAGCAGATTATACATACCTACTATAGTGAATATCTTTAGTCGCTTTGCTTATCTAGTTGGCAAGTCTATGCCAGTATAATCTTTCGGTTTTGTTACAGGTCAACTACCCGATGAAGAACCAAAATTTCTTGCACCCTTGGAAAATTATACGGCTACACAGGGTCGAGATATATTTTTCACATGTTTAGTGCAACATTTATCCTCCTATAAAGTAAGTTATGCTACTTTTCATTCATATATTCGTTCTGTAAAAAACTTTCACGTGGCGTTAAGTTTTTTTATCTAATAACAAAAAAATTACTTGAATGAGATTCAAAAGTGTTAAAATCGCAAACAACTCCAAAACTAAAAACTGTCTAAAGATATCTTTGTCAAAAAAATCGAAAATTTCTTGATGAAAAAAATTGGGGAACAAAATAAGTTGGGTCGTCCTCTGTATAGAATGAAATTCTAGCCAATTTGCGTATTACTCTCTCCATTTGACCTTCTGGCAGTCAGGCTCTTGCTTTATCAACAGGAAGCATGTTTTTCTACGTAAATTTTTTATCCAATGACCAATTTTCACAGGCAAGTTTCCTGGCTAATATAGTTATACCACACTGTAATATCTATTCTGTTTCGGTGTTAAAGAATTTACTGATGCATGGTTTGTTTTACTTTTGTGGTGGTGAATGCAGCAGAAAATTGAAATTGACTTCAACTTTGAAGTTTCCTAAATTGCTTAACCAAGTGTTTTCCTATGCATCACTATTAATATTTCATCTTCATTTAAAGTTCTACAACGTATACAATTTTAATAATTATAAATCACTCAAAGCTTATTTATATTAGAAAATATAATTTAATAGAAAATAACAGAAGGATATAAAATCCTCGTCATTAAAATATCGTGATTATTTATTTAGATTTCGAAAAAATGATGCCCTTCCTCATCCCCTTGTAAATTAGTGTAGCGATAAAGACAAAAGCTAGGTTAAACCGAAACGAACATATAGATAAAACGCATTTCTGTATATCTAATTGAAACTTTGATTATTGTAAAAAATTGCAAACTCAATAAGTGTTGAGTGGAGTTCTGATTGGGTATTTTTGTGTTACCTCTGGGTAAAAGTAACACAATGTAATCAACGAAGTATATAAGAGCCTATCCCAGATCCGACTAGGATTCTCTCTGTGTGTGATAAAATCATTTTATATACTTTTTCCTTTAGAGATATCTATATAGTGGTGAAAAATTGAACAAGCCTAATCTATATATTGGAAAAATAATTCTATCCCATTTTTGGCACAGTTTTTACGTATAGACAAAAATATTTGGCGTAAAAATTAATATGTTGGAAAATTTTTCTGACGATACCTTATTCAGTATTGAAAAATCACTTTCATTCACGTACCATTAGATCTTCGTTTCAACACTTATCCTTCCATGTACATGACAAATGTAGCGGAATTTGCAAACCTACTTTATTTATTCCATTACGTTTTTCATTTTATTTTATAATTTAACCACATTAAATTTGCTTAATTAGCTGAAATTATCGTTTGAGGTTGCATGGATAAAATCAGATACAAAAGCTATATTAGCTATTCACACACACATGGTAGCACAAAATCCAAGATTATCTGTTACACATAATGGTCATGAGGCATGGAAATTACACGTTAATAATGTACAAAAAAATGATTCTGGGACGTACATGTGTCAAATAAATACCGACCCAATGAGAAGTCAGGTAAATACAAAATCATACATGTATAATATTATAAGCTAATAAGACCAAAATAGGTGAACAGGCAGCCCACTCGTAATTTCGCAATGATTCTTTGGCAGATCTATTCATATAAAGTGGAGATTTCTCACAATCTTATTCCAGATGTTTTCTGGATACATTCTCATGAAGATACGGTTGGATATATTCCAGCTGTTTGTGCCAACAATTATATTTGTTCTTCTTGTAGATTTCCTAGGAGAGAATTTTTTTTAAAATCCACTGTTGTGAATCACAAACTCAATGTAACATTCTCTATGCAAGTTTCTACTTCTCCACAAAATACAAAGTTATGATAAGAACTTTCATCCTTCATATATTGAGACGCATTTGATGTTTTTAGATGGGAACTCTAAAAGTAGTTATACCACCTGATATCCTGCCAGACAACGAGCCAGCTGAAGGTTCAGGTATGGCAATCGAAGGTGGTACAATTCGTCTGAAATGTAAAGCAACTGGAACACCTCCTCCCACAGTTAGTTGGAAGCGTGAAGATGGCAGAAATATTATTTTACGACACGATAATGGACGTGAAAAACAGGGTAAGAATTGTGTTATAATATACAGGTTATTTTGCTGACTTTTTGTCTTTCAATCACTCACCCAGTATAATTATTAATTGACATCAAGTAAGTATTCTAAATGTATGAAAGGACTATTATTACAGCAGTGTGGTATAGACGTTTTGTTAATTTTTAGTTAATTAAACAGTGTGTGTAGTACATAGCTTTATGAAATTATGGGTCTGGCTAGATTTTCAAAGACTACGTCAATATTCATTTTAAGAGCATACATATTCAGGAAAATGTATGTAGGAGCGATGGATATAGTGATAAATTAAAATTATTTTGATAAAAGAATTCTTTATTTGGATTTGCAATAGCAAATTATTTCTTGTTGAAGCCCAAAACCAAACCAACCAGTTCTGAAAGTAGTCAAGCCTGTATAGCAATTTTCAGAGATTTCCAAAATACCCTATATATAAAAAATGTGTTCCTGATATCATAATTGGGGCATATTTTTCATTTCGAATTTTATTTGTAATCAAAATTAAAAATGGTCGGTTCACCGTTTAGAAAGAGTAATAAAAACAATTTGTAGCGGATTTCTTTTACGGTTTCTAAGGATTATTAGAAATGATTGTTCTGCAGATGGAGCAACGTATATTTCATCAAATCGAACAGGCATTGCGAGTGGCGTTTATATCCAACAGCAATGGAGAACCCAACTAAACATTTGTCTTTATTCTTCCAATTGAGTGAATATTGGCTAGGGCTAGGGAAATAAGTAAAGTCACGCCAACCGGAATCAACTGGAATTATCCGCTTTGTTTACACCGATAAGCGCAACTAGCCAAGAAAATTTAACAATTGTCATTGTTTAGTTTAAATAAAAAGTATACATGTAAATCTTAACCTTAAAGTTTCTATTTCCATTCGCGGATATGAATATATCCTTTAAAAACGTAACTTCGTAAAGTTGTGTGATATTATTTTATAAATGGTTTTTAAAATACATCATACTTAAAATTCAATTGTGCCTGCAAGCTATGGCAAACCGAAATGATTTATATTCACTTAAACAAACTGTATCCGAAATGAAATACGTTATAACTCAATAGAGAATAAGAAACAGATGGTGTATTTTCTTGGTTAATCCTACTGACTGAATTTGGTAGAATATCATTTTATAAATAAGTCCAATGAAAAATTGATCCAAATTCTGAATCGTTTATTTGAGATTGCAAGAACTAAACTGATATATAAATATATATATTTTAAATGAAAAGCATCTTAATAATCTTGTAATGTAACTGATTTGCTCTTTCACATTTTGGCTATAATGAAATAAAAAAGGAATTGGAAATATCTTGAAACTAGATTAAGTTTTGCAATATATTTGTTCCTACTTTGTATACTTTCTGAAACTTATTTTATATATACAGGAAAACTTTTAAAAATGAAGTTTTCTTTTCTACTTTAAAACTGCATAGGCTTCCAAGTTTCCAAAGTAGGTATATGAAAGCTCGAGAAAACAACATACATACCTGGATATGATTTGAATATAAAGGTAAAACAAAATCGTATTATGTTCTCTTCGAATAGCAACTAGAACTACACACTGATATACCCCTATTAATTACTGTGTAATGGTATTAATTAATATTAAATTAATCTACTAATACCACAGACTCATTTTCCGATATTTTGCTCTGGTGAACTTATATTAATTTAATGAACAGGTCCATTTAATACAAATAATAAATATACATTAAGGGCCTGCTAAATAAAGGAAACAATTCCCGTTTAACCATATCAAAAACTGTTGAAAATGCACATCTGCATTTAGAACATTTTAGCTATTTTAATACCTACTGCCTTGCCTTGTTTCGGAAGCAGAATTCAATAACAATGACCCACTTTTGAAATTAACAACATAGATATTATTTATCTTATGAAATTTGGAGTGTTTTACCTTCAGCTTCAAGAAAATGTATTGAATGTTGGTCCTATTTATGCAACAAAGTTGATATGGTTCTTAATTCAATCTGTCAAATTTTGGGCTTAAAAATTGCATCAGATAATTTCTGGTGGATTTAGAGCTTTTGATGAACGTGATTTTGCACGTAAATGTTTTACAACTAATAATAAAATAATTTGATTTCAGCTATCAAAAGCTTTGATGGTGAGGAACTCATTTTAACAAATGTCCATAGAGCTGATATGGGGCCGTATTTATGTATTGCAAAAAATGGAATACCACCTCCTGTAAGCAAGCGATTTGAAGTGGTAGTACATTGTAAGTATTTGATAAAAATTGACCATTTAATCTCCAATTCAAGGTAATTTAAAAAAAACATTTATTGGCATTGATAAAGCCTTTATCAGAAATAAATAAAGTATCTGTTATATACGACTTAATTTTCCACAACATTTACTAAAGCAATAACTCTGTTTTCAGAATACTTTTATATAGTTTTTCTCGTTTTATAAACCGGTTTTCCTTTCTTTTACTAAAATTGTATAAATTGAATGTTTTAACGCCATATGTTATCGAACGGCTTTAGAAATGGACAATAACAGATTGAATGATTTCGAGGCTGCTAATTTCCAATTTAGGAAATGCCTCTTTGAAATATGTTGAATAGAAATGAAATTGTCACACAACAAAAATATCATCTCCTGATTGATTATGACAGAAATCAAAAAAACGCATTTTTCTGAGCTAACTCAAATTAATTCAGCTTAAGAGTCCCAACTCCTAACTCTAATTTGGCAATCAGCGTTGGCGCAGTCACAATAAAACCTTTGCAATCCAATAGCATTTTTAATTCAATTAAAATCTTTTCTTGCTTTATTTTCCTAGTTCATCCCTTGATAAAAGTGACGAATCAGCTACTTGCATCTCCGATCGCCAGCGACGTTTTAATTCAATGTTATGTCGAAGCTTCACCAAAAGCAATGAATCACTGGGCACGAGAAAATGGTAAGCAAAGATAATATCCCATGTAGGGAAGAAACATCATACAAAATATAGTAATTATAGAAAGGTAAATGATATTGATAAAGTATATGCCTATGGCCATAAAATGATACCTAAAAAGTGGTAACTACCATCCAACTTCTAGTATATATTGTTTACTTAGGTTTCGAAATAACATCGCAACCCCTTTGTTTGATTAACAAACTATGTTTGCATAGTCGAGTTCGATATTTTTCTTGCAAATTATTTTTAGGTGAAAAAATTATATTGAGCGATAAATATACTATGGAGGAAACAATTATAAATGAATTCTCATTGCAAATGAATTTGACAATAAAGAATTTGGAAAAACGAGATTTTGGTGGATATATCTGTATGTCATCAAATGCGTTAGGAAAAGCTGAAGGCGGAATTCGTTTACAAGGTAACTAAACTTAAAACTATTTTTTTTTGTGCGACATCTATCACAGTCTTCCTGGAAACTCATACATATTCGCCACGATCGATAAATTTATTGCTGATAGCTCCATCTTTCTGTAAAGCGAGCAAATGTAGAAACTGAATTATTAGGACAACTGCAAAATATCGATTGCTTTTAAGAGCCATAAATCCTTCTTTAGGGCCACTTTAGAATCGACTGTTTTATTTATAATTAGGCTCGATTGTTTTGTATGTAAGTTATTAACGACTGGCTATTGAGTAACAAGTCTTTATTGGAAAATCGTTATTAAATGTTCCAGAGCTACATCTATCGGTGAAATCAACGAGCACAGCCAGTACACCAAAATACATCGAAACTAAACCGAGGAAACCAATACACAAGGATAAAAATAAAAAATATAAACCTATCAGGAAAAAGGAGAATGTTGGCGATGGAAAATACGATGAAAAATCAGAAAATGCAACAAATATTTTATGGGAACTGAAAACATTGTCACCAATGTTAACATCGATTCATTCAACAACTCGAAGTCCCTCTTGGATACTTTTACACAAAAATAATGCACAAGTTAATGTACCACTTATAAAGTTTGTAACATTGGCGTATATAATGGTGAAAACGTTCATTTGTAGTTAAATCTATCGATTTTAGATGGTTGAAATATTTTTTTCTATGCCCAAACTTTTTTTGTAATCATATAAAAAATTATTTCAATAATAGAATTTATAATGGCGCAGAAAAATCGGTATTTTCCAGTGAGATATCCTGAGTAATCTGTACATATTATAAACTAATCCTACATATTCCATTGATTGTTTTACAAACAAATAAGAGAAACATTGATTATTAATAGGGAAAATATCAGTCTTACCTGTACAGTAGGTAAAATAAAATAATACAAAACTCTATCCAGAGTTTCATATCAAAATGTCTTCCCAAAGTGATTATTTTTATTAATTACGAATATCAAAACCAGTGAATTTGTAGACACCTTTATCAAAATCATTTTTGAATAGAAAACAAATTGTAAATTAAATCACAGGGTGTTTAACGTTTCTGTTTGTTATTATTATTGTAAAATAAAAAATAAAACAAAATTAGATTAAGTAGACAATAAAATAATTATTATAAGAATAAAACAAGTCACATGCGGGAATTTTTTTGAAGACAATAAATATTCAATATTACTTACGCTTTGTTTGAGCGAAAGGGACAATGTTTATTTTCGATATCTATGTTTGGCGCAAGCTGTTGGTTAACATTTTTTGCCTAAATCTGGAGTTGGTTGATTGGAAACATCTAGGTATAATTTAGATTTGTATATCATTTCGGATTTAGGACGTTTTGAAACGAGCAAACCTGGGTTTGTAACCAAAACCTATATCGCAACCTAGGTTTAATCCTTCAAAACGTCCAAAGCCTTAGGTCCATTTGGTCCAATAGATGTTTTCATACTTTGTGAGCAATCTCCACGTATAGAGCAAAATTATCGATATTTGATTGCTTTTATAGTATTTTAAAACAAAAACTAACTTAGCGACAATAAACCAAGTATTATAAAAAACTTAAACGAGACAATAGAAAAATAAAACAAATATATAAAAAGAACCAAGAAATAAACAAATATACAGTAATAGTAATTTCAAGAATAATTACATATAATGAACATTTATACTAAAAAAAATGTACAGGATGATTTAGGAAATTTTAATTTTAAAAATTATTTTACGAAACTTGCCGAAAGTTTTTAAAAGCGAGGCATTGCATTTTTGTAAATTTTGGATGGCTTCTAAAGGCTCCTAAGATTATAGAGCATGGTTTGATTTCGCGAATTTAAATAACTTACAAGATTTTAGCCTAAACACTCGTTAAAACCCCCAGAGCCAGGTGAAAAAATAGCAAAGTAGCATTTTTACAGAATTCTGGAACTGGTGCCCTCGAGGCACATAGAGCTCTCTTAACATGATTTTATGACCGTAAGATACTTGGTATTTTAATTTAATCAAGAATAAGTTAAAATAAGTCTCTCATGTTTCGACACCTGCTTTTTTTTTGTATATTTGTTGTCAGCATGTGTACTATCAGAATTCTAAAAATATATTTTGTGTGGTCCTTCTACGCTTTCATAGAAAATAGTCTAAAATCGTTAAGCTGTTTCTTCAATGTCTGTTTTGGTCTGGATTTGTAAATGTAGTAGCACGTTGGGTAAACCCCTCCCAGAAGAAATTTCTCAGTGCGCCACTGTTACAACATTGATTTTACAAATTCTAAATCTGGACGCCCTCAGTTACAGGAATTATTTTATTACCTACCGAATGTTTGAAGTTAGGAAATTGACCAAGAGAAGGCGCTAAAAGAATTTAAAACTAGAGAGTGAGGCCAGAGAGTATCTCAAAGTGTCAGTTAAGTCAATGTCATTTTTTTTAGTTCACTGCATCTGTTTAGGTATATGTTTCATAGGAGTTTAGGGCAGTCAGTACTTTAATAGTTTTATCATAGATAAACCAACATTATCTATGGTTTTATGTAACAAATACGTGGTTTAATTTGTGCGTTTTTAGTCTCGCATCGTTTTCTCATCATGTCTACAAGATGCTTCATCAGGGTTTGGAGATGAACGTGATTTATACAGTTTTTTATCGAATTGATTATTATCTCATGATTTTGAAGCTTGATGATTTCTTCTACGTTGAATGCATTGTTTCGGAACACTTTTTTGAGCGTGAGCAATATGCGAACCTTTAGAACTTTGGTCCTTTATTATTCAACATCTTTATCAATAATTTAATATAATAATATATTTTCCAGCATCGGCTAGTTTGGGATTATGTTCTGAGAGTCTAAAATTGAATTTCTATGAAAATGGTGATCCAATGTTGCGGGATTCGTTTTACTCGCATCTTTGCAAAATGTTCCTTCAGAATTTTTATTTTTAAAATTCTAAATGATCCTGTATAGTAACAAATGATAGATATTAATAAAAATATTGTTGTTATTGAATCGGGTTTTGTAAATATTCTTTAGAACAATGTAATAATTGATGCTTAGCAAAAGAGAGCGAGAGAGACAATAGTTGTTAAAAGATAATTTTTTATTGAATGTAAAACTATTTATTTAATACTAATATATATTTATATAATTAAAAAAATATGAAGTAAATTGTACAATCAAAATATTTGTTTTTATTTTTCAAATTAGGTCTTAGAATTAATTAATAAATATATAATGTCTAATTATAACAACAACATTGTTAACATATTTGTTATGTACTTATCTAACTTATGAAAACGTCATAATATATATTAAATATACAAATAATATTCAAACATAAAACAAAAAAGATATGTTATGTTGAAAAACGACAATAATTATTCCAATAAATAATTTATATAAACTAATTGACATTTTTATTTAATTTTTTGGAACCAGAAAAACAACTTGCTGTTACATTGTGTTTCGGCTGAAATTGGTTATTTCAAAGCATTGGGATTGATCCGCAGGAATAATAGGATTATCAACAGTGGCGGCTTGTGGCAGTTTAATGTAGTGAAGCGTGCTTCTTATGCTGTTTGGGCAAGATTCTTTCGGTAGGTACTAAGGTTAGTGCAATTAAACGCTGGGCGACAGCCGGCCGTCAGATGGTTGTATATTGGGTATATGCCCTAGTGGCAGTGTTACGGATTGTTGCTGAATCATAGATGAAAACGTTTTGAAGCACGCTTCATCTGCATAAGAACAGACGATACAAGCATAACCGTAGATCTCCAAGGGACTCTTTGTTTAATAATGACTTTAAGTTCCATCCTCTATTTAAAATATTTGATGTAGTGTGTAGAGAAATAAGTTGCCATAAATTAAGTAAATGAATACAAGAGAGTAGGTAAAACAAACAACTAAAAGTTAACGAGATATATAATAAGTAGTTTATTACATTTACTTCTTTTTATTCAATGTTCTTTGTTTCTCTGCATGAATAACCACCTCATCCTCCACAGCGAGTCCTTTACGTCTCCTTATCTCTTTACGTAACTTGCTTGCTCTTAATGCGGATTCTTTATTCAAATCCTCATTTTCTTCCTCGTCGTCTTCTACAGGCTCGTAATATGGATCTCCATCAATAATCTGAGAACAAAAAATAATCAAAAATATTTAAGCATTATATTTATATTCAGTTTATTTTTCTTGGGGTGTTCGGTTCTTACAAAAAGTTCTTTTACAAAACTCTTTCAAACAAATACAGCATCCATTCTCACTCTCGTCTAATAAATGAAATAAAATGACAACGACGCTCCACCACCGCTCAGCAACCCCCTCAGGCCGAACACATTCCTCCAACACAAATTAAATAAATAATAAATTTGTTGTATTTGTAATTATAAAGAAAATTGTCTGCTATTTTTGATATTGATGTGTTGGAATTTGTGTTGGAGGAATGTGTTCGGCCTGAGGGGGTTGCTGATTGGTGGCGGAGCGTCGTTTAATTTATTTGACGAGAGTGAGAATGGATGCTGTCTTTGAAAGAATTTTCTAAAAGAATTTTTTGTAAGAACCGAACACCCCAAGAAAAATAAACTGAAAAAAATGAAAATTATAGTTCAAGAATAATAAAAAAAAAATATATTTATTTATATATGAAAAAAGGTAAATTTACCCAAAAATATTTTCTACTCCAGGTCAAACTTCACTACGAACTCATTAAGGTCTATTTTGGCTCATATCCATTTATATTTTACAAATTAAATAGATCGATGAAGTAAAGCTTGGCGAATCATACAATTTCTACGATCGATATGAATTTCTGTCGCCGATAAACCTTTCTTCATTGTGAACAAAAATCGATCATACGTCTGCTTTAAATGGCTAATATAAAAACACTGTATTGACAAATTTAAATGAAATTTAGCTGCGAAGCAAGATACCAAAACGGGGTACAAATTATAGTTTTCCTACCATTCAAGATGTGGCGCTTGCAAATTTTTCCAGACAGCCGTCTTATCGACCAGGATTATAATGTTTCAAATAAATGGAAATCAACTAAAAATATGCATTTTCGACTATTTCAACAGCACGAAATATAAACAATTTTCCAAACCAAAGCTTCCAAATTCTGCGAAACTGATCGAAAAAAATCTGAAAGCTATGAACATTTGGGAATGTAGTATAAAATATTTTTAAGATGGCGGTACATTTTAATTCTACATAAAATTCTAGACGTTCTTTGTGTGAAATTTCCAACTCCGAAGTTCAGTTGTTTTTGACGGTTTTCTATTTTTAAAACCGCATTTTCTGTTCTTTATGGGACACCCTGTAGAGAATAGTCCTTTATTTTTTTTAAAATAAGCAACTTTGGGCTCCATGGACCTAAGTATACATGCAAATTTGCATAGCTTTCTGATATGTATATATACTTATTCCAACATTTATGGCGGTCTCTCCCGGAGGGAATTTTCAAATAAACAAACAGGAATAAGTTTTGGCAATTTTCTACCTTCTGGTCAAATAAAAAAACAATATATGAACGTCGACAAAGCAAAATAAAATTGGACCTGGCAAATTAATATATTTGAGTCAAAACAAAAAACGTATTATTTGCATAAAACAATAAATAGTATCTACAGTTGCAGTTATAAAATAGCTGTTGATTCTACTTATCAAATATTTATTAATAGTAAGATAAAAGGTAAATAATATATTAATATATTAATTATATAATTGGAATATAGTTTATTAATTATTTCTGAAATATTACTAACTTTATTTTTTTATGAATGATTTCAGTAGATATACTATGTGGTAAAAAATCTATACGGATAAATCCGTCGCAAAAAAAATCGTTTGAATTTATAAAATTGCCCTATCACAGATGTTAATTCTCTGATTGATCAAAGGCTTCTTCCCGCCTTCTTATGTAATGATGTAATTTATCCTTCGCAAAGAGACCTTAGCCGTTTGTAATGGACATAGTATAATTAATATATTTATTAAGGCGCCGAATTCTACTATTTACTAATACCTAATATTGGTTGTAGTTAGATTAAGTGTCCATATGTTTAATAATTATTCAGGAGCAATAAACAGTTTACTTCCTGATAAGGATTAATATAAATACGATTTGTACCTGTACCAATTTACTCATTTATCTTTTGCTCGTATTTTAGTGAACACCAACGCTTCTAAAGACTTCTGTAAGTAAATATTATTTGTAGTTTTAGTTTTAAAAGCTCTTTCTGTAAATTTATTTTCCTGGAAAGATTGAGCATTATAAATTAATTTTCAGTTTATATAACTCGATATCATGCAGAAGTTACTTGTGATTTGTACTGTTCTTGCCTATACTTATGGAAAACATATTTATAGACCACAGAGTTCACAAGACATCGCAAATTTAATTCAAAGATTGAATAATCAGCAAAAATACGGTAAGTTTGCCATTTAAGATAGACAAGCCGTTTAAATGACAAAGTACGTCAATGTTTTGACCAAAATACCATACATATATATAGTGCCGACTGATTGAGAATAAAGCAAATGCTCCTCTATTGCTCAATTGGTCACAGCATCAGCAGCAGAAATTTACCAAGTATTGTATTTTAGCGTTAAGACACGAACTACTTCAAAGCATGAGCGCGTCGAAACGTTGCGCTATGCTAGGGGATGAAGCATGTGCTAATGGTAAGATTTAGTTTACACAAGTTCAATTATCAAACCATTCAATGAACGATGTGAATCAAAAATTTTAGGTGGCATTCCAAGTGCAGGTACTGATAACGAATTCTTAAATGGTGGATTTAATCCTGGTAAACGCTGTGCTATGTTAGGGGATGAAGCTTGCGCAAATGGTAACTAAATAAATTATCTTAGTGAATCAAAGTTATTAGGAATTGAACTTAAAACATGTTTAGGTGGATTACCAGGTGCTGGACAAGATGAGGACTTTATAAATAGTGGTTTTAACCCTGGCAAACGATGTGCGATGTTAGGAGATGAAGCCTGTGCCAATGGTAGGTACCTCGAGAACCATTTTCAGATTGCTAGCCTACAGTATTTTGTTTCTTTCTTGCTTCTAATAAACCAAGAAATAATATTTCCTGTTTTCCCAGATTACAGGTAGAAAACCACCACCTAGTGTCGTAATTAGGGCATTTCTATCCTCTTATTTTACTGAGTACAAATTTATATTTCAGGAGGGCTACCAAGTGCAGGAGTTGACAGTGAATTTTTAAATGGTGGATTCAACCCAGGCAAACGTTGCGCGATGTTAGGGGATGAGGCTTGTGCTAATGGTAATAATGATGTAAACGTTGATACATATGTCTTAGATTATGCCAAGAGTTTTTGTTTATTTTATAATTTTTCAATATTTCTCAACTTTGTTAGAGAAAAAATATGCGTTTCTTACAGTGGAAGTTAAAAATAAGTTATTGAATATATTTTTCAAATTTTAGGAGGCATTCCTAGTGCAGGAACCGACAGCGAGTTTCTGCGCGGTGGCTTCAACCCTGGCAAACGATGTGCTATGTTAGGGGACGAAAGCTGCGCAAATGGTAATACCATTATATACTCATGTTTATTTACAAATTTGATTCAAATCATTCCAGGTGGGCTCCCTAGTGCTGGACAGGACCTCGATTTTATCAAGGGTGGTTTCAATCCCGGAAAATAAATGAAATATACTATGTAACATTATATTTTTAAACCATAAAAAAGAAGCCACTATCTTGATGCTAACTCATACACAGATGTAGAAAATCTCTTGTATTAAATAAAAACCAAGAACAATAAATCCTGATACAATCTTTTGTGCCTTATTTTCATTCATTCTTATATTATGTGTAAGTACCTAAATAAAAAAACTCTAGGAAAAAATTAAACCTCAAAGCAATACGAACAATATTCTGGCAGCAACAAAAATACAGTTTAAACATATTTCTATTTGCGGTTTAAAAATCTTTAAACTACAAATAAACAAATATTTAAAAAGTTTGTTGGTAAACAAACAGAAACATCAATGAACCACATCATGATTATCTCTCGGTCACAGGACCGGATCGCTCAAATAAAACAGAAAAAATATACAAGCAAATTCAAATAATAATATTATGTAGAACACGACATGCAATTTTGCCCTTGCAGAACTTTTTTAATAAAAATAAAAATTTTCCTATATCTGGAAGATAATTGTTTAAATTTACCTCATAATGACTGAAGCGAAGGTTTGGATTAGCTTGTCCTGAAGTGGTTTTTCGTATTTCATTTGCAAATCCAATGCTTTCGATCACTGGAAGTTGAGCTTTAACCAAAAAAATCTTTTCTTGTTCATCCATGCCAACAGCGTCAAGAACTTTACCATGTCGTTTATTGATTACGGTATAAACTTTACCTGGAACAACGATTTCAAATTAATCGACTAAAAAAAAAATATTTTCGACACAAACATGACAATGATTGTCTGTTTCAAATGCCCTGGACCATCGTCAAATCAAAATAGGGACAAAGTTTATTCAAAATCGATATCGGAGAGAGAATTTATGCATCCGGTAAATAAGGTTAGCAAGAACTGTAAAATAAATAATGACAATAATCTTCTTATCAAGGAACTGGTGACTCACAATTATTAGACTTAGATACAAAGGTAAATACTTCATAAAGGTAAGTAATTTTTCTCGTTTCGAAAATATCGTTAAAATTAAACTTCTACTATTTTACGTTACACCAGTTTTGATTTACGGAATAAAAGCAAAAAACAAGGCATTCAAAATTCCAGTAGATTATATTCTACACCTGTTACATTAGTCCGGAAGTTCCTTATGAAATCAGATCGGTTTCTTGAGTACTTGAGCTGCACTAATTTTATTTAACACACAAAAAAATCCAAACAATTTAATTTTTTAGAATATAGGTACGCAAACTAAATTTAATACTCCGGGTCTGTAAAATCAAAACGCAAGACAAATTATCGACTTTCCGTAAGCGTGCTTCTGACTTTTTTTCCCTCTCAATTCCATCTTTAAAACACTCATTTAGTTTTTATAGAAAACTCATTATTCACGGTTAAATGCAATCCGTAATGATATGGCCTACAAACAAATAAACATTGGACAGATTTATTTCATTTCATTTTTTTTAAAGAAGAACACCAAATCCAAATGTACAAGTAATATGCTAGTTAAACTGTTTAATTCACAAATATTATAATCGATAGTTCGAAATGTGTGCATACGACCAATAAATAAAATATGAACTAATTTCTACGCCACTGACATGGACCCATCTTACAACATTTGTAACGTATTTCAGCGTAGCACAAAAAGTAACATTAACAAATATGAAAATGAGTGGTTCAAATTAGCATGTGAGAAGAAAAAAACAATTTAAATAAACGTGTTAAGTTAATGCAAATTTACTTTATCAGATGTTGTGTGGCAAGCATAGTAAAATGAATGAAAATCTTTAAAATAACACTCCGCTAAGACCATTCATAAATCTTTTTTACGTTTAGGTACCTGAAGCAGTCGCCACATAGCGCACTAGGTATTACACTATACTATAAAGGTATTCATATTAAATCCAATACAACAGGTGCTGTTTTATATTTCATAATGACCTTTTAAGATCGATACATCCATTATGTTGGATTTAATTTATCATTATTACATAAAGAAAAAATCTAAACATTATTTATAAATATTAAATAGATTTAGCATTGCTATTATTACATACAGCAATGCCGGATATGTTGTTAAAAATTATTGTTACGAGATGAAAGGAAAAAAAACTTGTACTTGTATTATATAAACTGAATTTCTGATGCTTAGTTTGTTTCATTCTTGAATCCGTTTAGTAATTTTAAAAATAAAACACGCTGCACCTTTGTAAATTATAGAATTGTATTTTTCTCAAGTGCTAAATCAAAATTTACAAAATATAAACGTAATGTAAATATGAATCAAGCTACAAGCTCATTTTTTGCAAAATGGCATAAAAGGAGTGAAATTCAAAAAAATCCCTATAACACTAATATGACTTGGGACGCAATGTGTTAAATAAATCTTTAAAGATTTGATTACAGTTCCGATAAATTTCATTATGCTTTAAATTGCTAATTGGTGGAAATAAGAGGTCCTTTTAAATTAATTTTTGGTGCTAATACACCTTGCAATGAAAATAAATAAATAAATAAAAATTATATCGATAATCCGCGCACACTTAAAGCTTTATTATAAAACAGTAAGTTATTAGTGTACCTAATTATTACTATTAGTAAAAATTGTATTAAACGTCAATACATTTCTGTGGGACTTCCTGTGTAAAAGAGCGCCAAAAGGTAGTTTTGAAATTGTAAACAAGTTTTGCTAGCGCAGAGAGAGACTATTGCGGTGACCGAAACCAAATTCATTCATGCTTTGGAAGCAGTATAATAGTAGTACGCTTTCTGAATTGAGCCAAGTAACATTACGGAATAGTAAGCAGCTACAAGGTTTTTTTCTTCTGTTTATGCAATTCATTGATAATACAGTATTTATTTTTCTCTCAATGTTAAAAACATTTTCTATTTATTATATTACATTGATTTCCGATGCTCATATATAGTTAAGTTATCATCAAAGATTGTGTTTTTATTATTGTTTTTTTGTGTTTTTTAATTTTTAAATAATTTTCAATAACATTTATTTAATAAAATGTATCTGAACATAGTAATATTAGTGTTTCTAAGTTCGTGTGCGGCAAGTACTAGATTGCCATTAGAAGTATTCCAGAGGCCTATTGGAGAACATTTACATCAACACAAAATTAATCATAATATTGGCTCGTTCCATAGGAAGAAATTAACAGATTTTGGGACACTTAAAATACTGTATCAAATTGGGGTAAGTTAATATAACTTTTTACTTCTTTTTCGTACAAAGGTATATATGTTGCGAGCGCAGATAAATTATTAAAAATATTTGTTGGATTTTTACTAAATTTATATAAATATTTTTGTAATTAATTTGTCAATATCCGCAAAATGTTGTTATTTCCTTTTCATGTACAACCCCAAATTAAAAACTTTGATTTTTGGTAAACCACTTGCATTAACAGTCGCATTTATCAACCTCAGTTAATTTATTTATAATTTAAATTTAAGAGTTTGTTACCTGTTTAGTGAAATTTAATAATTATTCGTATTTATCAAACCTAGTTTGTAGTAGCAAAGATTACATTAATTAAGTACATTAATCTTTGGCAGTAGTTAGTTTTGGTGACAAACGCTCGCAAAACGCAATTTAAAAATGATTGCCCGAAATATTGTCCAACAGTTAATTATCTATCCTACGTCCCCTATACTTCAGGACAGTTTGGAGAAGATTCGACACTGGCATAACGTCAAAAAAAAAACTCTTGAATGCGGGGGTTGACCAGAATTAATTTACTTCAGAATTTTTTAAACTAAAAGGTTAGTTTGTATATTATGAGAATAATAGTGGTATTACCTTTACTTTTATACATATAGGAGCGCGGAATTATTGAACAAAAGTAAAAAAAAATCATATATAGGGCTATATTATGAAGTATGAATAATTTTCATTGTTATAATTAGCAAGTAAAAAACATAAAAGTAACTCATGTAACTGTGAACAACAAGGGAAAATTGGTTGCAATGCAAAACATTAAATTTAGGATTATAATTTGAAATCAGAACTATTTAAAAAAAATGGAAGACAACTAGAACTTAAACTTTTAAAACTTTGGTCGTGGAATGTTTTCTTTCAAATGTTTCTGTTTTTTTGCACTCATGCAATAATGTTTTTGTATAACGCTATATAGGATATTCCTTTGCAAAATTTAATTTATGGTACTTCAAGAAAATTAAATAAATCTAGTACCAAAAGCTTGAAATTGTATTCAATTTAAACACCTCTAAAATATTATTATTTTTTATCGATCACAATTAATGTATTCAAACACCAATTATTATTTATAACTTGGGTGAGAGCTGCCTTCTTCATTGATCAATATAAAAACAAAAAACATGTCTATTTATTTATTTAAAATGGACACCATACTACAAGGAATACGCCAAACTAATCTATCTATGATGACAATAATAAATAAATTAATAATGTGTTTTTTTTTTATTTTCACAATTATCTGGGTTATATTGATTGCTTAACGTTTAACGATAAATTGAAATACCCACTAATTGCATATATTGCAACAATTATTTGTTAAAATTAATAATAATAAACACATGTTTCACATTATGTGTATACTTACGCAGAAACACGCGAAATTAATAACAAACAGACTTAAATAATTATATTATGTATTTCCTTAATTAGTTTTACGTCAACTTTTTGCGGAAAAATATTATTAAGAGCCCGCAGTAAGTCGAAACATAGTGACTAAACTTCTTGAAGGTTTTCCAAGACACAATTATATAATTAACATTAAATTAAAACTAGGCTCTAGTATCAAAAGACGTGGGCTCAAATTTTGAAAAGAGATTAATACTTTTTTAATGTGATGTTATTTTTGTTTCATGCGTTTACATATTTTCAAATTTATTTCAAATTGACGGTACTATGTTCAAGCACCTTAGACCCCCTCTACGAAGTAATCCTGGAAAAGCTCTTTAGGTCTATTATATGAAATTCCACATATTTTCAATTTCCAGATTTATATATTTCGTATATACATGAAATGTGGAAACTAGTTTTACAAAAATGCGTAATAGATAATTTAATTTTTTTTAATAAATACATAATATAGATTGTAAAATATTTTTTTTTATAATTAACATCGTGAGAATTTTTGTGTGGTGTCAATGTTAGAATTTTAGGGAATGTCTTCAAGAACGTATTGTCCACTGTAACTAAATTAGTGTAATAAGAATTTTTATTACTAGAAAAATAGAATATAACGACTTTCTTTCTTTACTATCACATCGCATGAGAACAAGATAATTGTAATAGTTTCCTCTTAGCGAAGCTTTTTTTTATAATATCTTCTTCGAAATACAGGATGTGCTATAAGGGAATTGTAAGAATCTCAAGTATAGCGGCGGAAAGAAAATGTAAACGGAAATTTTAACATGTTGACGCTGTCATATTTCCATTGCGAATCATTCATCATCTGTTCTTCAGAAGAAAACTATGTTAAATCCAAAGTTAGCAATTTAACAAAACAATATTTAAAGTTTATCATAAGGGAATATGACATATTCCAATAAACATTTTTTTGTAAATTTAACTAACAGAAGTTCATTCTAAAAATTGTGAAAAACTTCAGGTTATATTTTTAGCTGATCATCATAAATTTTCGTCCACCAGTTGATCTTCCCCAGATCATTTGGCTGAGTCGCTTAGCTTATTTTTTTATATATCTACAGGCTTGTGTCATTAAAAATGTGAGAAAATTAATTTCAACCAAAAATTTATGTTAGATTTACAAAATGCACCTTAGTCCGGTTCAGTATAATTATAGCCGTACCTAATAATAATAATTACGGATCAGTCTCTCTGAGAGAAATACAAAATAAAAGAAGTTTATTTCTCATCCGGACAGGAAGGGTCCTTTTTTTATATCCTGCTTTTACGACATCATAACGAGCAGTCTAGTGTAGATTGATGAACTAATTTTCAATAAAGTAAGATTTCTAGTTTTATTATTATCCGTTCTAATTTTTTGTGTTGAAATCATTAAACGCTATAAGTTGTGCGTGTTAATTACTCGCAATAAAAATATTTATTTTGTGACTATTTGTTGTTTAAATAAAGTCTGAATATATTTACACGAAATATAAGAAAAGAAAATAAAAGAAAAAAAATCTTTTTGTCTGATAGTGCATTGTTAAAATGGTATTTATTACAAGCTGACAAAAGACGGTATTAAAAGTAAGAAGAACGGAAGTACACGGTACGGCCAAGACACTTATCCTTTTAGCCCTAAATCGCGTCTATTGTAAGGCACCTCAATAGAAAGGAAGTGAATTCATCAGACATCTCCCCACCACCAATACATATTTAAATGCCTTAAAAAAACATTACTTTTACCAGTGGTGGCCCAAAGAACTATTTTAAAACTTATTAATACAGTTACAAACTTCGGGAGTCGGATCTAATCAAGTATAATTATTATTATAATACATAAAACAAATCTATTCCTCAAAATTCCTGTTTCAGATTTAATTTTGAAAAATTCTACCAATAGAAGTTTGAATTATTGAATTGGAAACGAAGGTCCGGTTATACTGTACGTCCAAAGTTCGACCTCGGGCAAAATTACTAGATAGTTCTTAATTTTGTTTGAGATCGAAAGAACAACACTGTCTCAGTCTCCCAGATTCTCAATTATTTTTTGCTGCCATATTTGTCTTTTTTTTGCTGATTGGTCCCCTTTGACATACATTCATAAATTACAAATAAAATAAAATATTTGAATTTCCGAAAAACGATTCCAATTTGTAGATCGAATCTGTTAGGCACCGAGGTCGATACCATAATCACATTCTTTCTTTACTTATGCCGGTATATATAAGTTTATGTATCTTTCAACGACGCCACTGTCAACTAACATTACCGGTTTCTAAGAAGCAAAAATTCGGATATCCGGAGAACCAGGTACTTTTCTTTCTTATGTCAAATAGGTATTATATACCGGAACTACATCTGTCTGCCCTAAACCTTATATTATTGTACCTATAGGTTATAGCACCTATTCAAAGAGAAAAGCGAATATCGTTCTTTTTATTTATTTTTTGACCTTTTCACTTCAACCAAAATAAAAATATACCTACGTAAAAAAAATTAGTTAATTAATTTTTAATACACTGCATCCAGATCTCTATCGCTGTCAAGTGATTAAGTACCGGTGACATTGAATTTAAGCAATTTACATAAATTTGATCATTGTCAAATTGTCACACTGTATAATATTTACCTAATAAGATATATGGTGTATAATAAAAATATATACATATGTATAAAAGAGACAGCTACCTGAACCTTTGTCAGTTTTCAGATTTGGAGATTAACTCTGTTATAAACATAAATTAACTAACTACTGGGCTTTAAAATATACCTTAGAGCGTCGATAAACTGATACCATATAAAATTAACAACATCCCGTGTGTTAAGGCGGAGTCGCATAACATTAAATAATTCTTTACAGGGGCGGACTTCGTACTAAGCAAATAGAAATATCAAATAAACTCACATATGGCAACGCTTTCAACATATTCATACCCTCAGTACAATTGAAACTACAGTATACTATTTTCATAGGTAAGGTTTTCTTTATCACTTAACTCTGCACAAACTATCAGATTTTGTGAATAAAATACGAGCTGGAAAAGACCAAAAAAGTGGACTAGAAAGTTTTAAAGTAAATAAAACAAATACAAAAAAAGTCAACTCCACTGTATTCATAGTGTGAAGGAGCGGCCTAAGCCATCATCAGCCTAAGATATTATGAAAGACGAAAACTTCATTCTTTGGTCCTCTTTCACAGAATCCTGACAGAACTGAAACCGGAATATTTGGCTCGGAAAATTAGATACAGGACGGACGTGCATAATTTGAACTTGAGGCATAGGGGATTGTTAGCCTTGCCGCCGCATAAAACGACTCTGTTTAGACGAAGTTTTTCCTACAATATATGCGTGTTGTATAATGAAGTTCCGAAGAGTTTTAAATCATTGCCTTTAATGAAATTCAAGGTGCAAGTAAAAAAGAGACTTCTCACCATCTCAAATGTATAGGAAAAAAATGGTAAATTTTGTTGCAGCCTGCGGAAATAGATTTACTTGGGTTTCTGATTGTTCGGTGACTGTTTTTATAAGTATTTGTGTGATACCTACTCTATTACGACAGTGATTTGATTGTTAATTACATTTATTTTATTCTTGTCCATTTATTTTAGGGACCAGACTAGAACTTTCATAGATTGATTCTGGTTCCTTTTTGCGAGAACACAGATAGATAAGTTATGTTATATATATGTAATTTATTACCTAATTGATAATGTAATATTATGTTGATTTTCGCAAATAAAATTATTATTATTATTATTATATAAACAACAAGAGAAACTGAATTACAATGTTCAAGATTCTATGGTATGCCTCTAATCTTAGAAATTTTCTTTTATAACAAGAATACAGTGGAGTTGACTTTGAATTATTTGATTTGTTTTATTTACTTTAAAAATACTTATACAATAAAATTTCCTGCTAGTTGCCAAAAATGTTAAAGTAATCCAATTTATTAACATACGGCTCTGTACGAATCTGAAAGTAATAATTGGTATAAATAAACTACTTATTAGTTTGCCTAAAATTTTGAAAGCTGTCATAAAAAATAATCTAAGATAGACCGTAATTTAAATAATAATAGACAACGAATAAAAACGTTAATTATTGAAATGAAAAACCTACTACCTACCTTTGAGTGAGATGAATTAATAAATGGTTAGACCTACCTAAATTAAAGAAACGAAATACCATCGACGATAAGAAACAAAAATGTAAACAAGTTTTTTCTGGGTAAAAATTTAGATACTGCTTTGCATTGTCAAAAAAACTCCAAAAGTGAGATGGCGTTTGAAAAGATGCTTTAATAACCTTTCAAATGATGTGCTACACGAAGCTTTGAATTTTCTTCTGAACCTTCTTATAAAGATATTCAATACTGTATTTATATTTTGAAATACACTAAGAGAGTTCAACGTTAGCGTCGCGGTCGAGCTTAGTTTAGCAGATTTTGTCTAGGTAAGAATTTTGAAATTAAGGTATTCTAATGAAGCTGATGATGGATTAGTATATCCGAATCATGCCATTAAATGTTGGTATTATCAAATTGTTTATTTTATACCACTTAAAAATATTTATTATTATTTAGGTTTGTAAAAATTGCCTCCTTGATCTGCCACTGGTTAAAATAGCAGACCGTCGCGTCGCCTAGTATATTTTATCCGATCAAATACGGTTCTGTTTAGTACTTTAAGGAGGGTGTTGTAATATTAAGAGGGTGGTTGGTTGGTCAGGCAATGTGCCAGACTGCTGCCACCAATTTTTTCTATTTTATATCTATTATTGGGCTTCATGCAACTGGACATTTTTCCCACGATATTGTATATTTATATACGACATAACAACAGACGCAAGGTGTTCTTCCAAAGCACTGATTTAATGGTCTTATATATACATAACATCTTCCGACATGAAACACCTGTATATTGGTACTGAAAGTACCATTTTTTATAAGCGGAAGTTTGATTTCATTTGGGCCACAGAGGCGGCCTTGTAAAGAGATCAGCATATATCTATCCCTAAACTTTATTTAGCATTTACCATTTCCCACTATAACTAGAAAATGTTTTGTTTCCAGAATTCCGAAGAAGATTTGCCAGAATGCAACAGCAAATCAATATGTAATAAAGTGGATATGTATGACACTCCATGGGTAGAAAGGCAATGCCGGTGTCCTGAAGGAAAAGTGTGTCCCATTAACTTCGGCACTGATGATGGTTACACGATTGTAGAAAAAACGCGACAATATAAATTATGTGAACCAATCAAACGTATACCACGATGCAGGTAAATTCAGACAACTTAATTGTTTTTGATTATAACTAAAAAAATTATTTGTTTCAGATACTTTCGGGATAGTACCTGGTCAATAACGCTGTATCCAAATAATGTAACAGATCAAGTTGTACATTGTCACTGTCCTAAAAACTCATTAACGTATTTGAATGAGAGAAATATTATTCATCTGCCAAACAACGAGATTGCCTTTGAGTATCTATTTTACTGTTCACCACAAACTGTAAGTTACACTTCATAACAATTGGTTTTACCGATTTAATCCACTATCCAAGCCACTTTTGGTACAGTAATTAACAATAAATAGTAGCAATTTTTTGGGGAAAAAATGAGGGGGAAAGATCGGAGGTTAATTAAATGAGCAATTTGTAAAAACTACTGGTTGACTGAAAAAAAAAATTATGTAGATATTGTAACGTTTTTCGTGGTACTTTGAATTAAAACTAATTTACTTACACTGAGAATAAACACTTAAACAAACTAATAACATTAGCGAAACTAAAAAACATTTTTAATGATTTTGTTTTAATTTTATGAAAATATTTTCAAAAACAGTGATTCATTACACCAATTGTGCAAAAAAAAACTAAACAAAGTGGTTAATTTCATAGCTACTATTAAAATAGATAATAAAATTTTAAAAAAATCAAAATCGTTAAAAATATTATTTTTGATATACCCTGTATAGTAATCGTAAATTTGGTATTCGAAATTGTAGTTTCGACACAAGCAGACGTTTTTATAAAGAATGACTTTTTCTTCTAGATCTACAAATAAAAAAGTTTTTCCTCTTCCAAACTCTATCCGTGGATACATTGTATATATATATAAAAAATTAATTGGCGATATTATAACTAGAATCTTCAATAATTTTTTCTGAAGGCGGGTCAGTTTTTCAAGGTAAATTTCATTGTGTCAGCATCAGGAAAAATTACTTCTTAAAAATCAAACTTTGGCAGCTGAAATGAAATGAAAAAAATAAAAATAATTCGTTCAGTTATGTTCATGGAAAGATCCTTATTTTTTCAAAATTTTCGGATTTAGTTTGAATGTTCTTTGTCGCAAATAAGCAATAATAGTCAGCTAGCTAGTGCTACAGTTGAGACGTAGATATATGTCATTATACAAAGCTCGATAAGATTTTAAAAAAGCACATTTCGTTTTTTGAATTTGCACACAGCGAAGAGTAGCTGTGGTTTTGTATGGAAACGTATTCTTTACTAACTGATGCTTATGCAACTTTACTTTCAGAGACTCCGTTGCCAAAGAAAAGAACCGTGTAGGTTGTTTACAGTGCGAAAACGTCAAGAATTTCTAGATGAAGTGAATGTAAATACGTTGTGCCAATGCCCTCACGGACACAGATGTCCGCATCATCACACCGACTACGGTGTAGTTTCTGTGAAAAGTTATACGGACGAATCTATAAAAACCTACAGCAGTTACTGTATTTCACCGTCGTAGTCAACAGATGGAGTTAATAGTCGTATTTTTATATAAAATACTAAACAGGACGTTTGTAAATAGTGACTTTATTATATTTTTAATTGGGTGATATGACTAATAGTTGTTGAATATTTGTTAAAGTAATTTATATTAGGCTTAGGAAGATACATTTGACATTTTTTTATTAATAAAAAAATTACGATTTTCGGCATAGCCAAACTTGGTTTTACCTATACTAAATAAAAAATTGTCAAATGTAAATGAAGCTCATATATTACTCAACAGTAAGGCAAGTACCACCAAACCATGGCATAATATGTTAACCCTTATGAATTCAAAATACAAATTTTAACAGTGCATTCATTACTTATTTTGTCACCCATTAGCATTAATAATTGATATTGAAATACAGTTTGCTAACGAAAAGTTTTCCAAAATTTTATTAATGCTCTTTAGGACCAGATTTGTCCTAAAATTTAAAACTTTATTTTACCACATTTTGACACAAATGGAATAAAAGTCACAAAAAAAAAAGTTAGGTTATAATTAAGGCAAGGGTACCCCCCGTTTACCCACATATGGTCATTCTTTTTTAGTCAATTTCATGTCAGTTTACGACATTTAACTAGGTGAATAAATATGCTACATTTGATTAATTCATCTTTACTCGTTTTGAAAATATTTCAAAAAAATCGTTCTCGGGTAGTCATCTTTAACACCCTGTATCTTTGTAAATAAAGACTTTTCGAAAAATTACTATTTAGGTTTCGCTCACAAATTTTGACCACCTATTTAAACGTGAAGAAACAAAAAATAAAAAACAAAATTCATGTTCATCATAAAATTGAAGAGGACCTTTTCACGGGGTGTATGTCAATGAAATTCATACTTTACATGAAAATTATTTGTCAAAAATCACTTAATTTCATGGGAACATAATTGTTATCATCTTTTGCCGGTATTTGCCCCTCTGTGCAACGTGAGTTTAGTATCCTCATTCTGCCAAATTAATGACTTAAGCCACTCAATTATGTTATTGTATTAATATGTAACACTAATTTATAAATATTTACGTTAGATATTAGATACCTATAACATAAAAAAATTATTTATTTAACTAACATTAACTTAACAAAGGTCAAAGATCAGAAACATGTTGTCTTGATTTAAGTTTTACCATATTTGGATTCAGCTTACAATAGCTATAAAAAATAACTCTATTATGTGTTTTCAAAAGATGAACTTTTACCCACTTTAATTCAATTGAGAACCAAAAAATGTTATTTTATTATTGACTCATTATTTTAGGAAAGCTACATGGGGAAAAATATTTAGCGAAGCACATATTAATTTCGATTCTTTTGATTTTTCAATTTAATTTATCAGTCATAATTTGTTGGCCAAATATTCTTTGGATTCAGCTGTATAACTACCAGTCATGACTAGAATTATCTGTTTCATGCTTTGTACTTACATTACTAAAATATAATAAGAGTACAACTGTTTGATCAGTCCCTATAATCAAAGATATAATAATGTATGCACTTTATATAAAGTTATGGGCGATGCACAACGTCAACCTTCGAATAAGGACTTAATCAAAAGAACTTCTTAATATTTTATTATGACGCGAATGGATTGATAATAGTTGAGATATTTTTATCTGCTTTACTATTGACTTTGATGATTCCCATGCTGAACCAGAAGCAGGCAACAAAGTACTCGATAATAGAATTTCGGTATTCCTGAAAAAGAGCAAAAACAAGATGGGAACAGATGTTTGCTAATCAGAAAAGTCGTAGACCATGTCGGTCTTACCATAATTTTGTTTTTATTTATTATAATCTTAAATTCGTAGATATTTGAATATATTCTTATTATAAAATAGTTGCTTTATTTGGAAAAGAATGCCCAGGGTGACGCTCGAAATCATGATTTTTTAAAGATTTTAGTGCTTGGAATTCTGATTTCTAACGGTTGTCTTGTATGAGCTAACTATACTTCCTTTTTTGGGCATATATTATATATAAAATTTTTCCCGTGTATTTTCCTAAAATTGTATTGAACGTATTTTATTGGGTCAAATCTATCACGATTTTGAAATTTACATTTCGATAGATATTTATTATATATGTGTATATGATTATGTTTAAATAATTTATATGCAAGAGCAGATAATGTAGGTTTTACCTGTCTGAAAGTACGATTATAGTATATTCATAAATGGTGGTAAAATTTTAGTACCTATGTATATAAATTTCATCCTGATATAGCGTAATAAGACAAAACTATATAAATATTTTTTATTTTAATATGTAATGTATTATAAAAAATATGTGAACGTATTAATTATCAGTTTTTAGTTTTAGAAAGACAGGCCATTTTTATTATTTATGTATAATTAACGTTATTATTAAAAAGACAATTATTGTACAAATTAGAACTAGTAAATAATACATTCCCTATATTTTTAAAATCGTGTTTGTTTTCCCTGTGAAACTGTATGACGATAAAAACAACTGAGGTCAGTCCATCTTTTCATTTTCTTAATGCCTATTTTTTCATGTAAAATACAATTGAGTTACAATCGCCCCGAGCAAATAAATAGCAGCTAAAACTTACTACTAATAATAAAAATTGGAAATGAATATAAAACCTCTCATCATCTTAAAAGCATAGAATTTATTATTATTAATAATAATAGATAAATAGATGGCAAAATAAATGTACATTAAGACGCACCTCAACTTTATTCAAATAAGGAAGACACATTATTTCATTCCTTTTTTCAGATAACTGTGTAAATGAATGTAATAAATGTATTCCAGGATACTCCACCTAGATAGTAGGTGAAAAATGTATAATATTAAAGAAAAAACATCTATTGACAGCAAATATAATAGATTAGTTGGGATAAGTGCTAGATTAATTGTTGAATATGAAATAAAATTAATACAACTATGCTAAGCAGGTTTTTCACTATGTTAATGCTCAACCAAGAGATCAGGCTTTGCATCTTAATTTACTTTGAGGCAAACGAGTAAGACTTAAAATTCTTTCTTTTAATTTTATTGGAAAATACAATCCGACTGTCAGAAAATTGTAAAGGTTTAAAGGCATCTTTAAGTCTTTTTAATTTCACGAGTGCAGAAATTTTAGTTTTATTTCCATTCTACTTGCAAATTTTATGACTTCTAGGTATCCTCGTAAGTTCGACATCGAATTATTTCGCAAGTGCACCAGCATTTTCTGACTCCACTCCAAAGAAAAGTAACAAATAAGAATGTATAGATAATTAGATTATTTCGATCTCAACTATTAATAATTTTTAATGAATATAATAAAAAGAAAATGTGTTTGAGATCGCAATTGATGATTACCAATAAGCACGCTGGTCATGTTAAAAACTTTTTATGATATTTCATACATGCGAAACATATTTGTAAAACAAACAGTCCTATCAATCAATCTTAATGTATATTGCGACCTGTATCTAATGCTTCGTGCCTGATGCATTTTACTGGGATGATCATTATGAAATGAACATAAAAAGAACTTGCTTCCCTTGTCTACGTATCGATGGTTTTTATATGAAAAAAATAAAATATATGTAAGTACACCATTAAAGTTATATTGTGTCTTGTTGAGTTCATTAAATTAGTATTTTCAAACCACTTTTATTAATAACTGTTCGGAATTTTCCCAGCTAAAATAAAGAGTTACTAAATACGAGGGACGTTCAATGTATTCTCAAAATCGGGGTGATTTATGAAAGCTCAAGTTATTTAAATTGTTTTATTTTTTATTGGGGGTACAAATACAATATTTACCATAATTCTATATTATTCCACTTATCGTTAGAGACTGACTGACAAAACAACGAATATCTGAAAAAAATCATATTGATGGTCAATTTTTAGGAGGGTCAAGTGGAATCCCAGGTCACTTACCAAACCATTTAATTTATTCTGCCTTGGAAATAGGAATTGGGAAAAATATTATGCAGGTTTAAAAGTGCGTTACTGGGTAAATAATACTTTAAGAAAGCTATAGAGTAAAGAACATATATTATAGTTCTGTCATTTATTTTATTTATATAAGTATATTAAAACAGAAGATTGAAGATTGTCATAAATAACTAGCAACTACACCTGTCCTAACAATAAAACAAAAAGGTTTATAGCCCATTTATAGTATGCAAATTTATAAATACAAATAAAATAAAATTGACTTGTGTTTATATATATTAGATTGAGGAAACTATTAAAGTAATATTAAATAATATAAAACAAAAAAACACTAACGATATGTCCGGTACTGTAAAACAAAATGTTAATTTATGAAAACTAGTAATTAAATACATATTTAATTTAAGTTTATATTAAACATGATGCTATAAAACATTCAAACACATGTTATATGGAATAATTATTGTTCTGTACTGATACTGATGTAGGAAAGTTATAGTAGCGAACAGTAGTAGTTAATAAGTTAATATCCTCAATAATTTTTAATAAAATATGGAAATATTGGCAATATCTGCTATTTGAAATGCCATTATAGAAATATTAATAAGTAGAAACTGCAGTAAACATATTTAGATTAGCGATCTATACATAGATGTTATTAGTTTTTGATAAAATTCTTTTCACCGAGTCATTTCTCAAATTTGATATTATATACATTATAATCGATGAGGAGAGTATCCTCTGTATCTCAGAAAATTGGGGCCATTTGCATTTATTTATCCAGATGCGACTGACTGACAAACCGAAAATGTATTTGTGACCCAACTGTAGGTCACAATCCATACCTTCCCAACTTATGAGATTCAAATTCCAGAGCAAAACGTTGTATACAAATAATAAATAATTAAGTTAATGATCTATTCTAAGTATCTATGTTTATTTATCGATCTACAACATACAAACATTAAATAAAATAGTAGTGAGCGATAATATTGCGTTAAATTGCGTGAAAATATGCGATCAATATAATAACAGAACATTTTGTGGTAATTTTAATAAAAAAGGAAATCTAACGGATATCTAAATATAATATACTAGGTATTATCTCAGAACAATTTATAAATAATTGAAATTAAGTTAAGTTGATACACCCTGTATAGATACAGGTAGTTGCTTATGGGTATAAGTATAAAATGCAATTCATGCGTTGATATGTAAAATAGTTCAATATCAAATAATAACGTTAGCCTCTTCAATCTACTTTTAATTTTTTATGAAGGAACTATTTCAACATCATTTTTCAATATTCAAAATGTTGCATGACATATAGATATTTCCCTTTGTCAGTTACTGATAACTGAAATTATTTTTATTGAACAATGCTACAACTGAAGAATCGAAGAACTTACGAGGGTTATTGATAAGTTCTTAGATAATATAAAGAAACAAATTATTATTTATAAAAAGTCACTGGGGGTGTGGCGACATCAAAATTAATGTTTTCCTAACCAACGCGGCTTGTTTTCAAAACGTACTAAATCTGTGACAGAAAATGTACTAAATTCACACAAAATGTACTGAATGGCGGGAAATTAAAAAATCTACCAAGAGTTTTTATTGAAAATAGCATTATGTGCATTTCACAATGATTAATAGGTGAAATAAAATATTGTTTTTACTATAACAAAGAAAAAACAAAATAAATTTATTGTTCAAGGAACAGAATACATATTTTTACAATTTGTCATATTATTAGTTACCAACAATCCCAAATTATAATCAACCATATAATGCATCGGGGATCCGGAAATAATTGTTTAGAATGAAATATGTTTCTATATTTGTTTTAATCATACAAAGTATAGAAGATACCCAGTAAACACACATACGTTTATATAACGTTTATCATTACAAAACACCTTTCCAGAAAAAGGTACATTAGATACGTACATTTGACTTTGATATGTCGCACTTTTTCACGTTACAGAACACGAATAACGAAACGTTAGTTAAATGCTTTAAAAAAAACGTGTATTAAACGTATTTATGTATATATATTCAACTGTGAAATCAAACGTTATTTATACGATTCTAAAATACGTTAATAATACGATTACACAAACGTTAATTATTAGCTTTAAAAAAACGTTTGTGTAATCGTATTAATTACGCATTTTAGAAACATTTAAATAACGTTTGATTTCACGTTATTTAAAGTTGCTTTTATATATTTTTGTAACGTGAAATATACGTTGATAAAATGTATGGAATAAATAAATAAAACTACCAGATTTCCATTGTTGAGTTGATACAAAAGTTTGATGAAAAAATAATGCCCTTGTTGTTAAATAGCCGCTTTCTGTCGCCGAAACTTACGTTGTATCGAATAATTTTTGTAATTTCTTTTTGACAATATTTTATATACAAATATTGAATAACACAAACAAAAAACAAACGGATTTTTGCATATTTACAACCAACAATCCAACTTTTTGGTTTATTTTACACGTTACCTTAACTGTAATTTTCGGATTATTATAAAATACTTAAAAAACGTCATTTTAACTTTTTTTATTGTCGCCTCTAAAAATTATGCGCGTCTAATGAACATATTCTAACGTTATTTTAGCTATAAATACCGGTTTATTATAAATTACATAAAGAACGTTTTATAAACGTTTTTAATTTTGACAATGTTTGACACGCGTTTAAAAAACACCTAAACCAAACGTTTTTATTTTATGGTTTATTTATAATACATATACAACGTTATTTAAACATAATTAATGCACGTAGTTATATTTAGATAATAAAAACACATGTCTATAACGTTTAAACTGAACGGTGTAAAATTAAACTTAAAATAAACCGTCACTTTTCTAACGTAAGACCAATTATCAACGACTGACACGTTGAATCAACGTTTAATTTACGTATATGTGTTTACTGGGTATTCTTTCAGATGCAGAAATACCAGGTGTAAGCTGATAATTAAATTTGAAAAAACTACTGCAAATTACCATTTGTAGCAGATGTAAACTACCTACTAGAGGGCAGCAATAAGAAAGTTTAATTTTATTTTAAGTTCTAAGAGTAGATTTCTGAAGAACAAATAAAAATAAAAATTCCCTGCATTACCATCGACAATAATTTTATTCGTATATACCAATTAATGTTTAAATTTTTATTAATTTCTCACAGATTATGCTTGGCTTTAGTGCTTTTTAGGGATTTCGTACTGAAATTGAGGGTTTGTTCAAAATGTAGTACTGACGTACCGAATTTGCTAATTTTGTACTGAATTCAGTACAATTGTACTGAAACGGCAGCACTGTTCCTAACCCTTGTGTCACCGAAATCCTTCGATTAATAAATTTCATTTTATAAAGATTTGTTTAACTAGATATTTTTTCAATTTCTTTCTGAGCATAATACCCCCCTGACACACTCTCATCAATCTTTTCGCTCTTCTTGGGTGTAATATCCATGACGAAATTTTCGAATAACCCTTCTTCGATGCTATATGAGCATGGATTTTCTAAGAAAAAAAAACTGAACGACCCTCGTACGTTTTACATGAACACCTTTCTAAAATCCAACCAGGACATCAAAGTTATTAATAAATGCGGATAAAATCAAAGTTTTATTTTTTCTCGTACTGAATACGACAGATAAAACAGTTAATTATTACATGCTAAGATAATATAGTCATAATAATAGTGTAGGAAATTTCCTATACATGAGATTGTTTTGATCGTAAACATTAACCTACTGCTTCACATAATTTTTCTTCTATTTTTCTTTTATTTCGATGTTACTTTATTTAATATATGGATAGAACGGAAATATCAAAGCCCGCATAAGAATGAGGAATCTGTTTGCAAATTACTTAAACATCAGTTTACGTAAAAAAAATACTGCGCTAAAAATAAATTAACAGTAACTTAGCTTCTGTTATTGTGTTTAGATTTAATATGCCAGGAAATTACTAAAAATTCTGTATTGTGCCAATTTTTAAGTACAAACGAGTATAGTTTAATAAAAGTCAATTAGCAAACTGTTAAGTTTATAGGAAAATATTATAATTATTTATTTTTATTACAATATAATTTTAATTTCATAATTCCCGCGCCACTGCTAGTCTAAAATTTAAGTAACACTTAACAATCAGATATCATTATCAAGAACAGTAACTTTTTAACGCTTCTTACTACTGTAAAACAATTTATTATACAATAACTATACCAATTACAATAATAACAATAATGAAAACATACATATTATTATTATTTATAGATATAGATTCTTCCTCCTGATGTATATACCGGGATGTTAGAACAATTACAATCTTCAACGTATTGTATTTTTAGATTTGCATAAAATATATTAATGTAATTTCAGTACCTGATGATAAATAAATAAATAAATAAATAAGCGTTTATTACCCAACAGAATAAATCCCTTTACAGAGCAACATATAATACAACATTATAAATAATAAACAATAATAAAGATAATAAATCAAATTACAGTAAATCAAACAAACTAAAATCAATCACAATCAAGAAACTAAACGGAATAATATTGAACAAAATAACAAATTAAATTTAGATGTAGACATTTACTTTCATTACATTCTATTACTACATTAACATTACATCACACCCTAAAAAAACTACGAGCAGTTTCCATTAAGTCGTGCAACTAACAATCAAATATGTCGCAATCGTTACAGATCATATTAAAATTATTGCACATCACAAAAACTGGCGATTTCGTGTATAGATTAGTAATAGGACGTTTGCAGTAAAACATTAATCCGTTACGACTCCCCAGGCGTGGAACATTTATATCAATCTCAGCCAGCAACTCAGAGCAATCGATTTTACCATTTAAAAGACCGTACAAAAATTTCAAAGAAGCAAGGATTCTACGGAACTCCAAGCTACTGACGTTAAATCTATTCCAGAGCATCGAACTATCCACCCCTCTTTCTGCATAAACGCCATCAGATTTAAATATGAGATATTTAAGGAATTTCCTTTGAATTTTTTCAATGGCGTACTTATGGACCTCATAAATAGGATACCAGATGATTGAACAATACTCTAGTTTCGAACGAACGTAGGAGAAATACAATGTTTTCAATGCGTTAATATTTTTAAAGCCTGTGCAATTTCTAACAATGAAACCATAAGCTAATCGCTTCATTCGCCTTTAAGTTAATATGAGGAACGAAAGACAATCTCGAGTCAAACGTAACACCCAAATCGGTAGAAGTTGCACATCTCGCGAGAACAGTCTGTCCAAGTCGATACTGAAAATTAAAAGCAGTTTTCCTTCTCGAATAAGACATACATTTACACTTCTTAGCATTTAGATATAGCTTGTTATTGTTACACCAACTCTCCATCGCCTCAAGCTCACTCTGTAGACCTATGCAGTCCTCGTACGACACGATAGTGGCGAACAGCTTGACATCGTCAGCAAAAAACAACCTGTTAACTTGCAGACACTCGTTAAGACCGTTAATGATGATGAAGAAAAGCAGGGGACCCAAGTTTGAACCCTGAGGCACACCAGAAGATGCTTTATACTTTTCTGGAATTGTAGCCATTATAAACTACATACTGTAGTCTGTTCCGAAGATATGAAATAAACAACGATATCAGGTTATTGACAAACCCATAGCTGTCCAGGTTCCGTATTAGCACCCCATGATCCAACCTGTCGAAAGCCTTGGCAATGTCGGTATAAATAACATCCAGCTGTCCCCCCCCCCCCCCCCCATCGACAATACGCGTGGCCCTCTCTGTGAAACAAGAAAGATTAGTGAGAGTGGACCTATTCGGCATAAAACCGTGTTGATTTATGGTGATGATGTCTCAAAAGCAAGACGAAACGTCGTAAAACACTTTAGAAATGAAAATGCACCCTCCAGTAGTAGGTTAGTGAGACACCCGGTATATACGAGGGTCACGCTATAAGAAAATCAGTTTATTTAGTTAAAAATCTCCCCCTAAATCAATACACTTTTGTAATCGAAACTTCCACAACTTGAAACTAGTCATCTTTTGAAATCCTCTCAAAAAAAGTGGTAAATTTCTGTGTATCTCCTCCTCGGTTGTGTACTAGTCAAAGAATATTTTTATGAGGATCTATTTTACCAAATTTGAAAATGTGGACACATTTAAACTATAATTTACAGGGGCGATGCTCTAGGTTGAACACTCTGTACAGTGATTATATTTAACGATATTATAAAGCAATTTGTTAGTAGCTATTCTACAATATTTCTTGTACACATTCACTAAATTTATTGGTGTCTAAAAATATTACAGATTTTCATACATTCACAAACATGCTTAACCATACATCTAATAATAAAAACAACATATGGTCAATTAGAACCTAATTTTACTCTTGTAATAATAACCTAGATCCGTAGGTTTTATCTTCAGATATAAATTTTTAATCACAAATGTTAGGAAGTGCAATAAGTGGAAGGAATCATTAAACGGTATTTACTGAATTGAATTAATTGCTTATGTTCATAACTACAGTTTTCTAAATAATATACTTACAAGATTACTACATCTAATATCCTGCGTCATTCTAAAAATATATCTATACAAAGAAGTATTTTATGTGTATTATATGAAAAATTAAAAATAACTGATACTGTTTGTAACGATTTTTTATAATAAATTGAAGAAAAATATAAGTTGTTTATTGTAAAGGATGTAACAGCAAATGTCCGTTTTTTTTTTAAATACTTGTTGAAGCTCTTAACGTATTTGCTCCAAATTTGGTTTGGTTTTAAGGTAAACCACGTGGGCCTTGAAAACATTTCCTTAAGGATGTTCCATGTATTGGTTTTTCTTTTGGAAATAAATTATTATTATAGCTGACATTTTTTATTGTTAAGAAAAGGGTTATATTAAATTCATACTACACTGAAATTGTCTTGACAAACGTAGCTGACGTACTAAGTATTGGTGTTATAACTAAGTAATTGGATTTCTAACAAAAGTAATTACGATACTCATACACTTTACATTACACAAATAAAATGGGGCCACAATCAGATCTCATTTTACTATAAAAATACTTATTATAATACGGTACATTCAAATTTACGGTTTACATTGTGACAGTGTACATAGAAATTTTTTCGTATCTAATTTGGCAGAAAATCCTTTTATTTTGGGAACAGTCTCATCTGACTTTGTATGCCATCAGTAATATTACAATTTCCAACACTAATAGGTTTGCTTAATACCGTAACTAATTTCTGCTTGTTTATGGTAGATGTAGGAAAAAAATAAAAGGAAAAAGAAAGAAACACTTTTAACCAAATTAGACTTGGGAACTTTTATTTACTACACTGGCACTTCTAAGGTGTTAATAAGTTACTGTGTTGTTGTTAAAGTTTTTATGCTCATTTGTAGCAATTAATGTTTATATCATTATTAACCAACAATTTTACTACATGACGAATTAAAAGCACAATGAACTGAAGCATAACATGCATACTTTTGTTTAAATCTGGTACAACTCACTCACTTGTTACTTTTATTAACTTCGAGCGTACCTCAAGGGCCAAATTTGGGGCCTTTGATGCTTAATGACTATAACATTTTCGCAATAGTATTACTAAAAATACATCGCAATACGTATTTATTTATAATAACACATTGCAAATTCAAAACCGTTAAATTTCCATCATATTTTCACATAATATAGCTACAATAAATTAAATGCATGCAAAGAAAACAACAAAAATTCTATATAACATTGACCTTTTTAAAGTCTCATTAGTATCTAGAATGTAAAGTACAATTTAATAATAGACGAGCTTTAATGCAATTAATAAATAATAATATAAAGAGTTTGAACGTAATTACAAACATTATTTAAACATATGCCAGCTGTTAAAACCTACGAACACTGTTAATTTATTGAACATTACTGTAGGTGAATAACTCTGAGAAAGTTATTAATAATCGTCACTGACCTTTACCAAGATTCATTTCAGTTGATCATTTCAAATTACTGAGTTTGTTTTCGATATCAGCCAGCTAAAAGAAAAAATTTTTAGTGGCACTTGTAATGTTGACACTTGAAGATGATTTAAGTAAAAATGATACCTAAATCTAAAAATAATTATAAACAGTAATAAGGGAAACCTTGCCAACTACAAGGCTATTATATTATTATACAATCTCAGTATGATGATAAAATCGTATCGTCGATCCAGCCAAGGCGAGAAATGATATGCTCAGAAAAGGTGCACTAAATATTGACAATTTGAGGCCTCTGTATCTATTATAAGCATAGAGATCACATCACACAACGATATGCTGGAACATAGTTTCTTAGGTCTTGAATGATAGCGTCCTATACCAAACAAATGCATTAAAATTGAAACTGTTTTCCTAATGATGGGATTGTGAAATTTAGATTTACGCTATAGAGCTTCAAACAAAATTCCTAGGACTTTCTCAAAATAGAAAACTTTGCTAATCAAATTAAGTCCATGTTCATTTAAACAAAATCCTTGGCTTCATAATATTTTTACTTTTAGTTACAGTACTGTCTTTGTTTATAATACTTAGTAGTTTTACTACTACATGTGTAAATTTTTATAGTAAGTATCATTCCGAATCATCCTGTATATACTCCAACTCAGGTAAAAATATTCAAGAGATTCTCAATCTAATTCAAATTGGAATTCGTAATAAAAATACATTAATGAAATTGACACAGAAAACAATATGAAACAATGAATAATATAAATCAAAACGACATACTTATTATTGTTTAATTTAAAAATGTAAATAAAAACTGAACTATAATTAAAGTACAATTAATTAAATTTCCAGCGTTGGAAAAGAAAAAAAGCATAATTCTCATCAACGTCTGTCACATCAGCGTAATACGAGTACCTAATAAATATAAAAGAAATGCAGACCAAAACGTACTACATTAAAACAGAATCCACATCAGAGTAAGTGAAACAAATTTACATTGAATACGTACCTATGAACTCGACGATACTAATTACCGTATCACATATTAATAATTTCAAACATAAAAAATTATTGCGTGATTAAAATACAATAAACTCTGTTGTATATCCTAGACAAACGAATGTAGAGGCCGGTCCTGTAAGTGGGTTAAGTTTAACTCTTTGGCAGCGCTGCATCGCTTACATAGTGCATGAAGTTTCTTCGTCAGTGCAGACCTTCATAAGCCTCCAGTACTCAAGGACACTCGGTTAGAGAAAACCTATCGAGCCGCGAAAAAGTTCAATATTATTATCATTGCTATAAAATTTAAATTATAACGATGCGCGTTATATTTATGATAAGTATTTTGTGCGCGGTAGATGGCTGGAACTACCCTGATTTTTTGCGACAGGGTAAATCGTTAACGACATCTTCAATAACAACAACTACGATGAAAGATTTTAAAACGACATTGCCTTTAACAACAACAAATCAAATTTTTGAAACAAGTATCACGACGAAACATAATAATTCGACGATGCCGGTAGAAAAAACAACGACTGTGAAATTCGGTACTACTTTGCCGGTCACAACACAAACTTCAACAACATTTAGGCAAACGACTGGTACCACATTATCAGACGATGTTGGCAGTACTTTTGAGACCGAATTTACGACAAATGATGTTACGGCTACCACGGAGGAACCCAGGGATAATTCGAGGACGCACGAATTTTATTTGAAAAAGGAAAAACTACAAATTAAATCTGCTAACAATATAAGTCAGGTAAGTGTTTTTAATTTTATTTACCTTAGACTTTGTTTAAAAATATGCAGTATATTGAATTTTCTCTTTAAAAAGAGTTAAAATATATTTCAAATTTAATCTGATAATATCGTTTCGAATTTTGAAATATAATAGAGTGTTTTTATTAATATTTAAATATTAATAAGAAATATAAAAAGTGCTTATATTCTTTCTAAGTTTCATACCGAAATAAATATAATTTATTTGATACCAAAATTTGTTTCTACTAGGAAAGTTTCGGCAGGTCTTCTTGCCGTCTTATTTTTATTTTAAAATTATTATAGATATTTGTTTTTAATTTTTTTGATGTGTTTTTGAAAATTCAAACATTTTGTATATAAAAATGCTTTTATTTTAATATGTATAAATAATTCAACATAAAACTAAAGTGACAATATTGTAGATTTCATTAAGTAATGTACAGGGGTTTTTCGAATAAACTTTAGCGACTTTTTCATTAGAGATGTAAAACAATTTTTCATATAGAAATTGTTGGAATCACCAGAAGTTATCACTTTAGGAAAAATTGATCATATCTTGAGTCTTATTTGTAGTTTTCAATATTCAATCTTACGAAATGCCGCAAATAAATTGAAAATATATCTTAATAATTTATAATTTTATATGCATAAAATAACAGGACTCTATTATTGGTAATCACATATTAAATTAAATATTAACATATTATTGAATTAAAAAATCTCAAACTAAAGACCGGATTAAAATAATATTATTTTTAAATCAAACCTTCCCAGATATTATATGTAGCTCTATTTTTAATTAAATGCAAACCAGTTAAAAGTTATAATGGCATATCGCATAGCAAATATTTTTATTTTTTGAATAAATATACCTAATACATTAAGCTGCAAATCATTAAAGTAATTTATATTCACACCGCATAAGGCTTGTATAAGTCTAATTATTTTTCATCAATTAATTATAGAGCGAGAGGTACTGAAATGAGATCGGACAACTCTGGGATTATATTTTAAACAAATAAAACAGCGAATATTATAAAGCGCGAGCTAACGAAAACTATAATACATCGCCAAATGAAGATTTTAATTTTCTAAGCCAAATAATAATTCTCTGAATTCGTATACGGACAAAAATACACACAAAACATGAATAAAAATCTTATTTAACTTTTGATTTTTCTATAATTTCAATTACTAGAATTTTTTGTTAACCAGCTCTTGGTCTAAATAGCGCATAACACCATTAATGATCATCTGATGAATTAGTGTGAAATCATGATGATGTTCTCAGCATAAGTTAGCGCCTATAATTAATTAACATAAATCCATGTTATATTGAATATGTCAGAATAGTTAATTTCAATCGTGAATGTCTTGTTAGCTATTTGACCCCAACCAAAGTCAATGTATTACCGTAAACAAACTGGGAAAATTGCTTTTAGGGTTATATTTGTTATAGGTGTTAAAGAAAGGTGTGTGAGTTTTTTAATACCTATAATTGGCTGCTTCGTGAATAAATATAATTAACTATTTCAACGCCCACGAGCCTTAAAACGTTATGCGAAATATTTCAATACGTAACTCACACACATGCATTTGAAGTGAACGGCCATTTCATTTTTAAGTATTGACTTTAGACGTAATGCTCCATCATCTAAAATCATATGACTTGCCTGTATTAATTAGTAATTAGTCTTAATTTAATACTCTAAAATTTATATATAACAGCAAATTATCCAATAACATAACTTAAAAGGTAAAAAGAGATCCTACCATTAATTAGAACTAAATCTATGGCGGTCGGCAAACTCTTATCAGTACTACTATAGTCGATTACTTTTACTTCACGAGAAGAATTATATATCGACTGCAAAACAGCTGCTAAACGCATTTAATATATTAAATGTGTCAAAGAGGTTCTATAATCTAAATAGGTATCGAAAATTGTTAAATATTGCCTAGATAAGTATATAAATAGAAAATGTATTTATTGCAATACATTCCGTTCATAAACCCATGCAAATGACTTAGGGACCAAGTCGTATTAAAATAATAATTGTTCATTAACAAATCCAGTAATAGTTTACTAATCCATTTAAAAGCTCACGCCACATATGCTACAATAAGTATCTAAAGTGTCAGTAAGTAAGTTATTTATTGGCTCTTCCATAATATTAATAACATAATATGTCGAACTATGAAAATTACTACCGAATTAAATTAAAGTAAATAGAAAGTAATACAAATTATCATTATAGTTTTATTTATCAAATTAATCCAATGAGGCTCACAAACTTTAATTATTATTAAATTTAACTATTGCAGCTTTCTTTTTCAACAGAAACATAAAAATCAGTTTATTGGAAATTAGAATTCGAAGTGAAGACACGTAATAATATCAGACTAATTGCAAAATATTTTAACGAATAGTAAAAACTCTGTTTTGCGTAATATAGTAATTTACCGCCTCTCAAAATTACAAGCTACGACAAGTAATTTGCTCATGTAAATTATAAATATGCTGCGGTTAGAAATTATGTGTTCTTGTTCGGAAACTTATTACATCTTCATAAATAACAGAAACAAGTTCAAAATAACATCGGTAGTTAACATTGTTACTTAGTTATGTCGAGTTTCATATGCAAACTAATGAATAATGTTTTTTTTAGAGAATAAATGCGAATAAAACATGAATCTTATTAATTTTTAACGTGTATTTAAACGAATTACAAAATTAATAATAATAATTTCTGATCGTGCTGTCTTTGTCGTCGAAAACCTGCAAAAAATGACCGCTATCTATGTGATTTAACTTAAAGCTGCACCGAAGGTGCAGCCGCAGGTCTGTCTATATAGAAAATTTGTTTTTTGCTGCATCCCAACGGGTACTTTTCAAGGGGATTTAATGCGGCCACACTATTTTAATTAATTAATTTAATTACATCTACACAGTTAATTTAAGTGTGCGACGCAGAGGGAGATATCATCCATCAGTTATTGAAAAATATATGATCACATGCACCCATCTGACGGCTCTCATGACACTGTCACTTTAGGTTATTATCACTTTTTCAGTAATATTACTTCAAATACACAATGATAACTTCTAAATTTACTACAACTATATGGAATACCCATTTTATAACACTACAATATACAACATGTTGATAGAAATTGATTTTAAACATAAAAATAATGCCGAAAACTCGTAGGCTATTAATGTAAACAAAGAAAATAATAATAAACTATTTGACACAAGCAATGTGTCTGTCGTTAGAAAAAAACATCTTACCAAAACCAAATTATGACGTGAAACTAGAAGTGTCAACGAAACTAAAATAAGTGACACCAACGTTAGAAATATTAGCAAATTATGACGTGAAACTAGAGGCGCAACTATATTGGAATTTGTCGATTTTTCTTTGAAAACCATTTTCATGACTATATTCTTAGAAAAACATATAGGAGAAGCAATTTCGTATATTTTTAGTCGCAATCGTGTCAAAGAATGACGTACACATTCGTAAATTCTATTGAAAAAGTATTAATCTTTAAAAATATGACTCACTTCACACATACTATGTTCCTTTTATAAATATCACTATTCCAAATATCATATAAATTGTGGCAGCTACCCCACACAAAAATATTTCGATATCAATCAATAAATAATTGTTTGTATTGGAAGCACCTAGCTAACAAACCTTATATGAAAATTTCCAGTCAAAACTGATGCTTCCTTATCTAAAAAATAATACAAATACACTGAACTCCACCACCAAAGAAGTAGAGTAGAATAATTAACATGTGCTATACTGTCTATAGTAAAACAACGTAAATACAATAATTTCCCAAAATGTGCAAAAATATTACTGTAAAAGACAGAATGGAAATTGAAAAAGAATATATACCGGAAGATAAGTGTACAATCATATAAAATAGGGTTATCACCGTACACTTTCATGAAATTATTTGTTGACATGCCGCAACGACTTAACTAACCATTATTTGTAGGAAAAACTTACTTTTTTTTGCAACCCTCAATGACTTTTTTCATAGACAAAACTACCACAAAACGACTGGGAAATCCCAAAGGGATTTCTTGTTTAATTAATAAAAAGTGAAGTAAATCTCAGTCTTATCGGTTTTGTTATTTGCAATGTTATTAAAATCTAAAGAAGATATTATAAAAATGTTTTCGAATGATTGATTTGGCGTATCTTTATAACATTATCATCAATTTACTCCTAATGCATTAAATTATAAGATTTCACTAATGCCTAGTTGTAAATATAATGTGTATATGATTATTTAGATGACACCCTATGTATTATACGTAATATAATAATTCAAGTGGAACCTTTTATGAAGGCCGCTAAGAAATTACGAACTAAATCTAAAATTACATAAAGAGTGAGAACTATCAAAGTATTTAATATCTTCAATGCATTATATATGAGATTAGTTATTACTGCATACTCTATTGATACCGTAATAATCTCTATAACGCACTGAAATCAGCACAAAATCCAATTTTCTGTTATTATAAATAATACCTCAACATCAGCCGATTGATGTTATACACTTTTAACAATTTAACAAAAGGAATAAGAAAGCAATTTTCCCGGAACAATTGAATTTTCACATCTATATTATAATCGTATTATTTTTATGCAAGTTTAGTTACACTTCTCGGTAAATTAGGTAGCTATGTACACAAATGTATTTTAACCTAGCCACAATCTAAATAACTATTCAACAGAAGCAGTAGCAGATTCATTCGGAATTTAGACAAAAAATTGTCAACCAAATCTTAAATTGAAAGCGCATTTTTGTGGTTTTTGATACAAGGTGTCCCATCCCTAAAATCCCAAACAGTTTTATCTTGCCAAACAACTTTTTTTTTTTTTTTTTAAAGAAATAGTCCATTCTGAAGTGGAGTGAATGTATTGTAATACGAAATAAAACGTCAAACTTCACGAAATCAATTTAATACACCACACTTAATGTGTTAGGTCGATTAAATTACCAAACATGTTTCGAAGCTCACTAGCTTCATCATCAGTGGCAAAATTTGTAGAGAAATTGTATTTTGAAATTATTACATTATTAGGAGTATAAGTATATTAAGTGTAATGTGTTGAAGTCTGAAAAAAGACACTTTTTTATAATATGATTGTATTGTTGTAATTAACTAACTCACCATTTCGAGGAAAAATTATTGTTAAATTATTAATACTAATGAAATTAAACTATATTACTACATTTTGTTGTTTTTCTTTTTGGTAATCATGTTAAACATTAATTATTAAAAAAATTTATATGTGGTTGGTTTTTTACGCAGCAACTAATATTTTGTTAAACAAAATGGTCAATATATACATATCACCAATTTCAAATATGTTATTAACAATCGGAAATATTGACCATTTTGTTTAACAAAATATTAGTTGCTGCGTAAAAAACCAACCACATATAAAAATTTTTAATAATTAATGTTTAGCATGATTACCAAAAAGAAAAACAACAAAATGTAGTAATATAGTTTAATTTCATTAGTATTAATAATTTAACAAATAATTTTTCCTCGAAATGGTGAGTTAGTTAATTACAACAATGCAATCATATTATAAAAAAGTGTATTTTTTCAGACTTCAACACATTACTCTTAATATACTCCTAATAATGTAATAATTTCAAAATACGATTTCTCTACAAATTTTGCCACTGATGATGAAGCTAGTGAGCTTCGAAACATGTTTGGTAATTTAATCGACCTAACACATTAAGTGTGGTGTATTAAATTGATTTCGTGGAGTTTGACGTTTTATTTCCTATTATAAAACTTTTTTTTTATTTTGTTTCAAATACAACATTAAATAAATTTCGCATAATATTAATTAAGTGTGAACTAGATGTCCTGTTGTGCCAACTACGCAACTTGAGGAAATAAAAGCAAATATATCTGATTAGGTACTATTATTATAACATAAAGCAAAAAAGAAGACCCACACAACAGTGTGAATTAATAATATTTAATAAGAAGCTTATGAATTGAAATACAAACGAACACCCGGTATTAAAGAAGCCCGTATCCCAGCGTTATAATTATGTAAATAAATTGAAATCCGCCATAACTTTTAACGTCGAAACAGTATAAAAGCGTAATGGGTGACTAACATTTATTTTATGGTGACTTTTTAATGCGCCAAGTTCTAGGCAAATTTATTGTTACTTATAAAAGCGATATAGGCAAAAAATTACTTATTTCACTTTATAAACAAGCTCATTTCGAGTAGAGGTACGCTTTGGTCTCCTAGGGCAGTTAGTTTTCTGACTATTAACTATTAAAATGACCATGAGCAAAATTTTGATTGAAACAATGGTGATTTGAACGGCCTAGCAATCACACCGATATCCAAAAAAAGAGTCTTCTGTCGGTTCGTGATTTAATTTTGTTGCGAATATTTTTTGGCGGTACCATTTATTTTTTTTTTAATATTAAATGTATTATCATCTATTTAATGCTATTTTGTGGTTTTCAAATAACTTTTAACTGTAATATAATTCAAAATAGTTTTTTTTTTATTTCGTGTTCCTCTTACTACTCATCAAAATAATGAAATAACCATAGCCGCATTCACGCATGATTAAATTATAAATAAAATCTAGAACAAGACGCGGTTTCGCATTTTGTTATTTACCTCAATATTATTGTCACCCTTGGCGAAATTCATACCATAAAACCCTGTATTAAAAGCGATTGCCGACTAGATACCTATAAACTTATTCGCACTTCTTTATTCTTTTAAGTAGAGAATAAAAAATAAATTATTTATCGTTGGCATGCAAGCTCTAATTAATGACTGACAGATATAATCTTGAGATGTTTAAAGCTCTGTGCAAGAAGACCATGAAGTCAAATAATATAATTGTCTGATTTATGTACAGCTTGTCCATTTTACTTGGCAGTATATTATTATTTTTGTGATTATTATTTATCCATTAATACAGAGTGAAATACAAATATGCGTAATTTATTATTATTTATAGTACGTTTTCCATATATATACCGGGTATTCCTTAAGGGTGGACAGGTAGCATATCTCAGGAAATAATAGTCGTAGGACAATGGAAAAAAAAATCTTTTAGGGAAATCGACAATGGGAAATCGCTGGAAATATTTTTTTAGTTCCTAACTATACCGCTAGGGGGGCGTAATAGATGCAGTAATGCGAAAAATGCATTTTTATTGAAAATTTCGCAATATAAGTTAGAAAAACAATACTACCACAGTAATGCTACTGAGATTCGGCAACTTTTTAGTGTATCACTTTTTATTGTGCAGCTTGAAATGAAGGCAGCAAGGAAGGACGAAATTTTACCTATGATAATGTGTATAACTTTGGTTTGGCTTAACCGAATTTATCAATCTAATTTTTGTTTAAGAACTCAAGCCTTGCTGATGAAGAAAAAAAGGATTTCAAATCATAATTGTTTTTTGGAGCTCCGCTAGATGGCGATATTTGCATCGCCTAAGGTTTTTTTGATTTTTCTTTAAAAACTTAAATGGAATGATACAAATATTTTATCAAAAATGAAAAGTAAATTGAATTTGCAACAAAAAAGTCCAAAACCGCACAGGAAAATCTTTATTCATTTGAGAGTTATGGCCAAAAGAATGTTGTTCACCAAAATTCGTTAAATACAGTTTGATTTTACTCTTCAAATTTTTATAACATTTAATAATTATGATATATAAAAAGAAATCCTGCTTTAGATCTACTCAAATTTCATTGTCTGAATTTTGAATATTGTATTTTGTTTTTTAAGTAATGTTTTTTATGTAAAAATTTTTCACTAACTGGTAAGCTGCTTCTTCATGTATAATTTTGCATTGAATTTTATTGTTGAATATCTTTTAGATATATAGATGTTTAATCTATGAGTATTGTGAGGGCTTCTGTGTAAGTTTTTGTCACTGATGATGAGATGATTCTCGAAACATGTGTGACATGGTTGTAACGATTTGAACACATACATATTATTTAGTGGAGTAGACGTGATTTTATTTCCTGCTATACTTGAAACTCATCTGTGCAATGGATTACTTTAACAAATAAAATTATTTTTTTAAATGCCAATTGCTTGACTTTTTAAATGTAAACTGTCATGCATAAAGTGCGATTCTTATTTTATTGCTACATATATTTATAGTTGTAATGCCATCAAATAAGTTAAATTGGAATGGAACAAAAAAAAATAGTTCGTATAAGTAATCGATACAATTGATTGTGATCTAACAAGCCTACCCTACAACCACACAATAAATTCTCTTTTAAATACAGTGGCATTCAATGAAATTAACTTGATAACATCACCGCCATCTTGTAATTTAAATGCAATTGTTTGGTTTATTTATTTATTTATTTTTATTTTTATTTTCACCGCTAACAAGTTTATTTTCATTTTATCTTTATTTGTTATTTCTCTATATCAGATTTATACAAGATAATTGGCTTACAAGGAAAAATTATACGAACGTAGTACATGGGTGATTCTTTTTGATTGACCTATTAGTAGACAATCTTCTCTGGCGATGAAATTGTGGTTCGTAACAAGTAGTTATTGGTATTTTTATTATTAAACAACCAACACTATTTTTTCAAACGCAAAACGTATCATTAGGAAGAATGGTGTATATCTAGAACCGACTTTGTGTGAACATAAGAACTCAAGATTCTTTGTTTTGAAAGGTTTATCGAAAACAAAAATTCATACCGAACAACAATTTAATTTTGTATACAACTGTAATCTATTAAATGATGCAAATGAACAATTCAGAATATAGCAATTTGAAAAAGGCAACGACCAGATGAAAGCAAAAAGTACTGAAGTAGTTTTTCCTGGGTTCTGTCAACCTAACATTTAGTCCCGTAGGTAGAATTAAAAACAAAGTATGTATAAACATGAAAAGTAGAAAAACTCGTTCAGGCGGTTCCGAATAAAGTAAGTAAAAACAAAAAGCTGTTAGAATAAGTAATAAACAACTAAAAAGACTATAAAGTATATTATGCAGCTTTTTGTGCAGTACCTATTATAAATTTTTGATATATTCATATTTTCCGCAATCTAATAACTTTACACTGTTTTATAAGCAAATTTATTTAATATTTCAGCTTTTAAATATTTTCATTAACGGCAACTCCTTAATTGTCATTTACCACTTAACCTCAACCTTAAATATTTTCAAACTACTTATTAAGAACTGTAAATAAATTTTATAACTGCCTACACCTGACAGAACATACCCATATTTATATATATATAAAATTTAATATGCTTTTTCAACGTCTATATTTTAGTTTCGCGTGCTTTAAAGTCATACTATTTATTAACAACCGAGTTCATTGAATATCTGCATGACAATTTACGTGTTACCACGTTGAATAACATTTACTTAAAATTTCGCAACAGTTGTTGGCGAATCCAGATCATAATAATTTCTAATTTATCTGTTAAAGGCACCCTGTATATTAACTAGAGGATTCTAAAGATGCATTTAATTTAAAATTATTATAATCATTATTCTTGTTCATATTAATACACATGCAAGATGTTTACTTTCCCTCACGTAGAATATGAAAATAACGAGTCAAAACGAAACAAAAATTTTTATAATACACAAGATATTTTTAGCTCTCCATATCATATATGTAATATATGTATATATGGAGACTATTAGTTTCATGAAAAAAAAATTTTTTTTAATTTCACCGGAAATACTTCTTTTTGGTCATTTTATACATAAATAAGTAGTTTTAAAAAAATGTCTGTCTGTCTGTCTGTCTGTCTGTCTGTATGTCTGTCTGTCTGTCTGTCTGTCTGTCTGTATCCACGAAAACGCAAAAACCGCTTAACAGATTTTAACCAAATTTGGTACAAAAATACTATTGGACATGGCAAGGAGCTGATTAGATTTTGGGAAACATTGAGCGTAGGCAAAGGGTTTAAAAGAGGGTTCAAAAATTAAAAAAATTCATAGTTCTTAAACTTATCCGAAATACTGCATAATTTTTTACGCATTTAATTGAATATAACCTAAAATATTGAACATAAAATATTAGACCACATTGGCGTTCGAAAATAGTGTAAAATGGGGTAAAAAAGATTAAAAAAAAACGTATTTCTTAAAAATAGCAGAAATATTAACTAGTTATTGATAGTTTTGATAGAATATAACCTATAAAATGTGTTATGAATAACTTACTTTCATAGGCGTTCGTAAATAGTGGAAAAGGGGTCAAAACATAAAAAATATATATTTCCTAAACTTATTCGAAATATGGAATAATTTTTCATAGTTGTGATACAATATAAGCTAAAAAATATTCCATAAAAGAATTGGTTCACACAGGCGTTCGAAAATAGTTTAAAAAAAGGGTCAAAAACGAAAAAAAAAACGTTTCCCAAATATACCAGAAAAATTGGCTAATTATATATAGCTTTCATATAAGATAACCTAAAAAATGCAGCATAAAATTTTTATTCACATAGGCGTTCGTAAATAGTAGGAAAAGGGGTAAAATAAAAAAAAATTAAAATGTAAAAAATTTTATATTTAACTAGATGAATTGGTGTTAAAAAAACACGACAAAAATTAATGTACCATAGGCGTCCGTAAAAATTCTATAAAAGGGTCAGAAAAAATTTGTATCCGTGATAACTCAAAAACCATTTAACGGATTTTAACCACATTTGGTACGAAAATACTACAGGATAATTATAGGTGGTGATTAACATTGAGCGTAGGCAACGGGTTTAAAAGAGGTTTCAAAAATTTAAAAAATCATAGTTCTTAAACTTATCCGAAATATTGAATAATTTTTTATAGTTGTGATAGAATATAACCTAAAAAATGTTACATAAAAGAATTAGTTCACACAGGCGTTCGAAAATAGTGTTAAAAAAGGGTCAAAAACGAAAAAAAAATGTTTCCCAAATATACCAGAAAAATTGGTTAATTATATATAGCTTTGATATAAGATAACCTAAAAAATGCAGCATAAAATTTTTATTTACATAGGCGTTCGTAAATAGTAGAAAAAGGGGTAAAATAAAAAAAATTAAAATGTAAAAATTTTTATATTTAACTAGTTGAGTTGGTGTTAAAAATACACGACAAAAATTAATGTTCCATAGGCGTTCGTGAAAATTCTATAAAAGGGTCAGAAAAAATTTGTATCCGTGATAACTCAAAAACCACTTAACGGATTTTAACCACATTTGGTACGAAAATACTACAGGCTATTTATAGGTGGTGATTAACATTGAGCGTAGGCAAGGGGTTTAAAAGAGGGTTCAAAAATTTAAAAAAATTATAGTTCTTAAACTTATCCGAAATATTGAATAATTTTTTATAGGTGTGATAGAATATAACCTAAAAAATGTTACATGAAAGAATTAGTTCACACAGGCGTTCGAAAATAGTCTTAAAAAAAGAGTCAAAAACGAAAAAAAAATGTTTCCCAAATATACCAGAAAAATTGGCTAATTATATATAGCTTTCATATAAGATAACCTAAAAAATGCAGCATAAAATTTTTATTTACATAGGCGTTCGTAAATAGTAAAAAAAAGGGGTAAAATGAAAAAAAAATTAAAATGTAAAAATTTTTATATTTAACTAGTTGAATTGGTGTTAAAAATACACGACAAAAATTAATGTTCCATAGGCGTCCGTGAAAATTCTATAAAAGGGTCAGAAAAAAATTGTATCCGTGATAACTCAAAAACCACTTAACGGATAACCTACAACATGCAGCATAACAATTTTGTTTACATAGGCGTTCGTAAATAGTAGAAAAGGGGGCAAAATAAATTTTATAATAAAACTAAAAAAAAATCAATTATTTTGCGTACAAGAATTTGGCCTAGATCTGGAATATAAAATATCTGCGTATAAATAGTGCCTCCAAAGAGAAGAAAAAGGCACAAAACCCGATACAAAAAAAAAAAAAATAGCTGATGTCTAAAACAAAACAAAAATTTAGATAAATGACAAAAAGGTCATAAAATTATGACTTTTACACTTAAATATGGAGAGCTATTCGTGCCTCGAGGGCAACAGCTAGTTGTAATTTATTATTCCTTTCGCGAAATATTATTTATAATGTCGTGCGCATATCATTAAATGATGGTTGTTATACTGAGTAAAATAAATGACATCTGAGAAGAACAAAAACTCTGGCCTCAATAATTTCATGCTTGCACAAAAATCCTGGAAAAAAAATCTTCAGGAGCAATCTATATACCGGATTTTAGAGACAAATTAAAACAGAACTACTACTACTAGTGACAAAATCACATTTAACACTAACTTCCAAGGTTTAAGATAAGCAACCACATCAGAATTTGAAATAAAAATTTGTATCGTCAATTTCAATTTAAATTCAATTCCACCGAATCGTAACCACATAGCAAAGATTCTTTTGTTTAATTTTTTCTAAATGTAATCAAGAGTTTATATGCTTATTATAATTTGCGGTAACAGAAATAATAAAAGAGTAACATAAATTATGTTGGTTTTTCAAATAATTATTAAATTTTTCTTCGATTTGCTCAAAATAATTTTATGCCTGATTATATTATTATTATTATAATTCATGAAAGTGTTGCGTAATATATATATAATATATTACATAACATGTTTATTTATATTATTGATTTTATATATTTTTTTATTGAATTATGTCAAACACAAACTAAAATATTTAAATTTCATAATTACGCATATGTAAAAATTAATATTGTAAATTTGTAATTACTTTATAATTTTTGTTAATTTAGTAAATTAATTTCGTTAATTACCTACATTGTAACATCAGAATATTTGTGTATCAATTTGTCAGTGTATTTTAATTTATATATATATTTATGCGGAAATGATTTAAATATTTTGATCGTAAGAATTTCGAAGCAGAAATTGAAATTATTAATGTTAAATATTCAGTATAAATTGAATAAATTAACTGGTGAGCGCTAGCTTCAATTGCATCATAAATAACACTTAATAAAAACTAATCCAGGTTTCCTTGGTTTATTTATCACATGTATATTATAATTTACGAGGATGAGAAAAAAAGTTTCCGCCTGATTACACAGATCTCGATTGCTTTGTGTAAACGGAAAAACTTCTATTTCAAAGGTTACTCGATGATTAGAGTCACACTTAAAAAAAAATCCTTTACAGTCATCAAAAAATAAATCATTAAAGGTGTTTTACAATATTGCAGCTTTGACTTTCTATCATATTTTATCAATACCTACGTTATGTAGAAAAAATTGGTTTTATAGAAGCAAGAAAGCAATTTTTCTTTTCTTATTTCAATACATCATGGCATTATGGAAAATGTATTCAAAGCTTATTCGTACAATAGAGAATAATTCATTGCCCAACAAAACCAAATAGTACAAAATAAATTTGATTTCACGTTGGATAAAAATAGAAATCTACATGTGAAAATTGTGCTCCAGTATTTTGAAGTACGAGGAAAGATGATAAAAAATTAGTATAGTAAGTAGTATAACTGTGTCTCATGAAAAAAGATTAAAATCTACAAAGTACAGTAAGTAGTTTTATTTAACAAGTCACGATGTTTTACTATGTGGAAAGTGCCCAATAAATCAAGTGTTATCAAATACCTCAACTGACATAATCACACGTTGGAAAGTTATATCATATATTAAAGACGTGCTCACTATTCTTTCTTATTTTGGTTCACTTATATGACAACTTTTATTAAAATCTTAACAGATCTGATGATTAAACAAAATAATAGAAATCCGCGGTATGGCTTTTTAACGGAAACAAATTATTACACAAAATTCCAGTATATGCACTACAAATATTGTTTACCCAAAAAATAAGGAGTAAAATTTATAAAAAACAATACTAAATCTTTAAAAACTGTATCTACATTTTTTTTTTAAAACCAACTCGTTATTGGAGGGATCTGAAGAAAGACGTATGTAATAACATTTTATAATATATCGCTATGTTGTAAACCCATTAATTTAATACGCTTCTTTGTTAGCTTCAGAGATCTCTGCTACTTAATTACTGATATGATAATCTTACAAAATACCGGAAAATTAATATACTTATGTGACGTTTAAAATATTATATTTAAGAAAAATTTACATATAAAATTAGTAAGATTATATAGGAAAAACTATGTAGCAATGAATTTTGTATTACAATTTAGTTTGCGAATAACAATTATTTAAACTTTAAATAAGAAATTTACTTTAGGTAATTTACCTAATTAATTACTAAATAATTTTTTCTTGTGTTACGGTCCTCAATTTGTGAAAACATCGTATAAGTTTATGAAAATCATGAAGATATCTTGGTGCCTATAAATAACCATCCCAGTATATTATATTGTGAATTAAATATAGCCATTATCGCGAAGAAAAATAACACTCGTGACTTTATTGGCCTTGACAGTGAGTTTTCATAAGCATAAGGCATATTTAAAAAATATATACAATGTACAAGGATTTTTGAGTAACATTACAAGCTTTTGTATTCGCATAGACAAGTTTTGAACGTGAAGCTCAAACGTAGCCTCTGTGAATCACTAATTTTATCCAATTTTAATTACTGTGATTGACTGAGAATGGAAGACAGTTGTCTCTATCACCTGGGTACGTTGTTTTCAAATTACTTTATGAGTCTAATGCTCCTTTTGCGATATTAAAAATAAGGTTGCGTTCAGGAGAGATGTACATGAATGCCACGTCATAGAACTTCACTTTTTTAGATTAAAGTGCTTTGGATCTTATTTATTTGAAACGCTCACAAAAGACTAAGCAACAGTCCAAACACATCAGTATGCTTCCGATTAATCAATATGGTAATGGAATGCTACACTGGGACCACATTTTTGTTAAATTTACCGTACATTTCAAATTTGTTACTTGTAAGTTTTTCATTAAAAAAAAAACGGTAATTACAATTATACCTAAGTAATTTCAAATTGTTAAGTGACAAGAACATTTTATGTACCATGAAAGTTAAATTACACGTCTTATTTGCTTATTATTTATGTTTTTAAACTTATTACTTTCTTATGAAAAACTGTTCCACTTTTCTTTGTTTATGTATTATTTAATAATTGCATATACATTATCTACCTACAACAGATTGAACTACTCTTCCTAAAGACCTAGATTTGGGTACATAAAATCTCATTTATTACTTGTGTTGTCCAATAAATTCATAAATGTTTTATTATACAGGTGTGTATGAAAATATCAAAAGAAGTCATTATAAACATATTTCGAAAGTTTTTGGAATTTTTCCAATGTATTTCCAAGATCTTTGTAAATAACAAATTGAAATTCAGTACAGCTAAAACATATCACAAACTACATACAATGGTCAATATCAGGGTGATACATTTTTAAAATTCATGATGTAGTTTTTGAGATAAATGCGTTTTTCATACTAATTTTCAAAAAAACTTTTTTATGTAAAATTTTCTAAAAACATATTATATACATACACCCTGTTTTCCTGATTAATCATTTTCAGTTAGTACACCAAGGTACTCTCTAACAGGCATTAAATGCTCTAACCTTACCTCACCTAAAAGCATTTTCATTGTAAATCCGATTCCGATTTGCATAAACATCCCAGAGTAACTTTTTCTCTATACACAGTTATTTAAATCTCGCAGTAAGAATTTATTTGTCGCTGTGTTGTGTACTATGTCTTTGATAGACCATGTATGTATAAAGTAGCAATAAATTCGTGAGAATCACTTGGTGGATATTGTCTAAGCGGTAATATTTCACAAAAACAAATATTCAAATAGTATGTAAAACAAAGTTAAAAAGCTTACCTAAAACAAAATTGATAATATAGGTACCCCACAAACTGTTAAATAATTTATAAGTATGTGTAAAATAGAGTTGTGTGCAAGAAATGGATGTCTGATTTATAACTCACGGCTATAAACATACACAGTGTCCAATATCTAAAGAGTTTTTGCAAATTCATTTCAAGGTTTTGGGTATGGAGTGCCCCAAGGGACAGTTTTAGGCCCGGTTTTGTTTTCTTAATATATGAACAATCAACAACAACAATATACCTGATTGATTATTAGATTAGGTACCTACTCATAATACACTTTCATTAAATTTAGATAAGAGTTTACACGAGAGTTACTTTCATTTTATGTTACTTATAGCTGCAATTTGTGTTTTCAGGTAGAAGTATCCGACATAAGTCTCATTTGTTCCTGACTTCAAGAATGTTCAATTATTTATCAGATATTATTAAACAGTTAAACACAATTGTCTCTAGAAGTACGGAGGAAATAAACCAATAAATTAATTTACAAAATTAAATATAGTTAAATATAACAGCTATAACTAAAAGTTATACATTAAATATTCTTGAAATAAAAGTCGACCTCCACACAATAAATTTTAATAAACATCTCCAACAAATTACATTTGTCACCATACATGTTTCGCAGCTCCGGGCTGCATCATCAGTGGTTATAAGAGATTTTTACGAATTTAACTTAGTACATATTATTTTTTGGAAATCCATTTATCAACTCATTGCGTGAAAAAATTTTTCTAAGTCATAAAAATAAAAAAATTTCTGTTAAATTAAGTTTTTTGTTGTTAATCATTTAAAACTAAACTAAAAAACCCAAAACTCACATTATTTCTAATGTAAGTCTCATGATATTCTCTCTTTTTATAAATCATTGAAAAACTTCTCTTCGCCAACAGTAGTAAGCACTTGATGATATGGACTACTTCTTTCGAATAAAAGTTATACTACAAAAAAAAAAAAGAGACACCCTATATATATAAATAAATAAAATATAGTTACAATACATTGGAATCTTTATATTATATACTGTATAAAGTTCACTATATGTTTTTCTTATATAAACAAAAAGGTTAAAGGGTTAAGAAGACACTACATAAAGACAACAATCGAGATTCAACGAAGAACTTTAAGAATATGTGACGTTAAGATATTATTCATGCGAAAAGAAAAATGTAAGTCATTATAATAACAAAACTACAAAGGCTGTAGATCTTGAAGACTGAATACAAGAATACTATCAAATAGAAACATATTTGTGAAGCAAACATTATATTTAATACCTTATTCTTTAGGAATTTCTAGTTAATAATAATAATTAATAATGTTGTTTTCTTAATCTTGACCCTTAATCGATTTGAAAATCTAAATTGGTGGTTTTACGATTTTCTAATGTTTTGATTATAACAGAAAATGATAATGATTTTGCATTATTATAACCAGTTCTAATTCTAGTTTCTTATGAGGAAAAATATTCTATGTAAAACATTGATTACCTGTTCTTAAAAGAAGTTTCAGGTTCTCTGTATAACCGCAAAAACTTTTTACGCTAATATAAAAATCACTATTAAAAACTACCGACAAAATATGTTAATGGCTACATAATACATGCATAATAATATTTTAATTATTTCAATAAAAATAGATATTCCACAAGCGGCATGCAAAGACATTTTAATCAATTTGATACGGTTCGTTTTTGTCGATTAATGCTTCTGAAACATATTATAGATTATTTCTCGTTTAAGTCTAAACAATTCAATGGACAATGACCAAAAGAATTGATTATTCTTTGATAATGTCCGATGTAAATTTTTATTTATGTACTGTTATGTTTTCATGGGCAGGTAACAATATAAACTCGATGTTAATGAAAGATATTTATCTTTTTGTTGTAGCCAGGTAATTTAATTATAATAAAATGAATTTCTTCTGCTTTGTCACAATATAGCACTTGGCTTTTTGCCAATTATAAATTATAAATGGGATGCTTTTTCACATAAAACAGTGATATTTATTATTATTTGTCTTTAGATATTCTTCATTACTGATTTGCGGTTACGGTAGAACTTATAACAAAATTATTAAAAGCCGTTTAAATCTTTGCCAATCAAGTTGTTGATACTTAAATTGATTTTAATTTAGTAATTTCTTTTACAAAAACATTAGGAATTTAACATTTTTGTTGCAATATTTATAAATGTCAGTGTCAATTATTTTATGTAAAATTGGTAAAAATACTTATATATTCTTGAAGATTTCATAAAATAGTCCATAATGAAGAGGAGTTCAATCAATATTTTAAATAAAACAATAACTAAGTTAATAACTATTTTAGCCACAACTATGGTTGCTCTAAATTAAGAGAAATAATAATTATCTATAGTGATAATTCATGCCAAAATGCAAAAATAAAATATATATCTATTATTAAGACACATTCGAAAGTATCGACTAAAAAATCAATCATTATTACATTAACCATTGATAGTTTATTGGCTATAAACGTCAAACAAGCAACATGGGTAAAAACAAAAATATCAGATGGATCGACCAACAGAGAGACAGGAATTCTGTATAAGGAAATATTTGTTTGAAGAAGACACTGGTTTGGAAAAATTGTTTTCGTTGAGAATATTAAAAGCTATTTATGCATATCAGCATATTTTATATGCAATTTCATGCATATAGACATAAGACTATGTAACAAATCCATATAACGGCATTTTGATTTTATTAAGACAATTATAAGGTTCATTGTTTTATCTTGAATAGAGATTAATAGTGATGCCTCTGAGAGATAGGTAGTGAAATGCTTATGTACGGTGAATACTAAAATGTGTGTATATTTTATGCTTGAGGAGAATTATCATAAAAATATTTGAATTACCTACTATAGTAATGTGTTACCTAGGTTAGTCTTGCTTTGTACACTTCTAGTTCTTCATAGAACCATTGTTAATATAATCATAAACATTACAAACACTCTATAGAAATAGTAACACATTTAAATTACCTAACTGTTAAACACTTTCTCAATTTTTTTGTAATTCAATACCTTTATCATCTTAGATACATTATTTATATCGTGAAAATATACTAGTAGTAAATAACAAATAAAGGCTTTGTGATTTCAATTCGCTCATTAACCCTGAAAAGAAGTTAAAGTGGGCAAAGTTTTCTAAGAGCATAACTTGTGCAAAACACTGTACGTACGAGTTAAGACGATCTTGATAAAGTTCAATTTTTAGTGCATGAAAACACTACTGTAACAAAATTTGTAGATTACGATATAATTTTGTTGACGCTCTGTTTGAATTTTGATTTACATCATTATTATAATAAAATCCTGCTCGCAGATTTATCTTGCCGTATATTCGCTGATACACTAATCTATTTCTCATTTTTGATTTAGTAAAATTGCAGACATGATGACTTGGTAAGAAATCACGATAAGTATAGCTACATACATAGAGGAATATTTTTTGATATCTAACAGTGCGGTCTTCTTAACATAGATTTTTAAGTAACGTTCATCATCCATGAAATTACAGGTTGGGTGTAAGACCCAGTAGTTTTGCAAATTACCACTACTTTTAGTCAGATAAAATGTGTAATTTTATGATATTTTATGCTTGAACTTCATCAGTCTTCACGTTGAGATCATTGATGTGTAAACCTGCTGCGAAAATATGTAAGAAAAATGTCGGTATTGTTATTTTTCACTTCTGCTTGATCATGCGAAGAAATCTTTTTTTTTTTTAATAACTCACTAATTTATGTTTATCAATTCTTACGCAGAAAAAAGTACGGTTGTCTTTAGATATCGAAATCCAAATCACCAAACCCTAAAAAACATTATTTTCTCACAAATTTGTCAATTTAAATCTATCTCGCATATTGTACTAGGCAGTACGATACTGGTTTCTCAATATGTGTCTATTTAATTTATCATATAAAGAGCAACCCCTTCGGGCTTCACCCTAATCAGAGCATAATTTTACCAGTTTCATCACTTTAAAAACGAATGCGTGTCCCCGTATATTATTAGCTACAAGGATACCATAATAATTATTCAAGATAAGTTTTTTTTTGCAGTATTATAGAAATCTCCGATATAACAACATATAATATTATGAAAAGTGTGTGTAACTGCTACATAATTTATTATTCATTGTTTAAGGCAGTTTTATAAAATTGCTAATTAAATATATTCCCAATATACAATTATATTCAGTTATGCCGTTATTATCGAGCCCGCAATAGCATCGTAACCGACTTTTATAGCTTAAATATAGATCACATTGAAATCAGAAGTTAAACTGGCGCGACACAAATAGGTCTGTAAAAAAGTTATAATTATTTATAAATACGGTGATTTGTAGTACCTTAAAGCTGAAAAAATAAAATAAGGAGATTCACAGAAAGAGACACTGAGGAATGCAATTATTATGGTTGATATGAGCGCAATTGAATTCCCTTAAGGGGTGCGTTTTCCGACGCTAGTAGAGCTGTAAAGAGAAGAGGAAGTGTGAGTGAAACTCAATAAACTGCAACTTATAATCCAACGCAACAACTATTACTGTTGGAGTATACCTATCCCAAACAACTAAAGCACTTATATACGGAAAATATGCATTTCGCATTCGTGTAAGTATTTCTTGAGCAATACCTTGTATTATTGACAGACATAACAACATATAATAATGTTAACATTTTAATTTAAACAATGTTTATTTTAACCATTCCCAAGAGCATGGCACATGTATTGTACACTATAATCAAAATAAATTTGCGCAGAGTGCTGACACAAAATTACGTAAAATTTTCAAGAAAAATGCCAACGGATACATAATTTTCCCAGTAAATATTTAAATTTCTAACGTGACGTTATATAAAACAGCTTATTGTACACCCACGAAATGCTCCAAGACAACAACTTTAGTAAACGAAAATAGAAAATAATAATAACAAAAAACAAATGACGTTTTCCCCACGCAGAACTGCAATTCCGAAGTTGAACAAAACTTATTATTGCGTGCAGTCGTTATTATAACAAATAACCTCGATGGAAATAACAATATTTCAAGATGTTCTCTACTTGTTATGAATCCTATGTTTTATGTGCAGATATGTAAGTAAGTTATAGTGGAAACACCATTAAATTGCAGACAAATTGTAAGATATCAGATCATTTCGTATTTCCATAATAGAGATACCAATAATTGTCTTTGTTACAGAATAACAACTGAATGGAAGACATGCTAGCAAGTCTTACCAACAATATAAATTAATTCAGTTAATAACGTCAATATTCATATTTTGAGGCCTTCAAAGTATGCTAACAGTGTTAGCAAAACGCGTCCGCCGTTTAGAAAAGTGTTTTGTTCAAGTGGTAAAGGTTCTAATCATCGATTACACTTATTAATGTTTAAAGAAAGATTGTCTTAACAATTCCCAGTGGATAATACAGTCACAGTCACCAACACGGCAAAAGAACTTTAAATCATCAGCAAAATGATCTACAATATCGTTTATGAAAATAGAGGACCAAAAACATTCAGATTAAAGGCCTTCAAAGTCTTTCAATAAACAAATTGAGATCAATTAATGTAAAGCTTAGCTCGAAGGTTTATTTAATCAAATTATAAGTTTTATAGATCATCTTCTCTCCTCAATCAGATTTACTCGAGAAACATTTTCATTTTTCCTCTCCACATCGAAATGGTTTAATTTACACAATCTCATTCAATTTTAACAAAAAGTGAAAAAAGCGAGTACTTAGGCAGTCTTTGTTTTAATTTAACTAATCTTAATCATTCCTTGCCGGAATAATCAACATTCCGACAAAGAATTATTATATTTACACAAATAACAGGTAGTAAGTAGAATTCCAATTAATTATGAGATAGATAGATTGAAGGAAGTCTAAACTAACACAAATATGTATTTATTATGATGAGTTACATATTTCTCATAATTTAGAAAGAAAAACAATAAATTGCAATGGAAATTATCAATTTCACAGAAGCACTTTTTGATTATATAACAACAAATAAAACAATGGAAAATAATAATTATAACTGCAAAAGATGTAACAGTTGCATACAATGCAATCCCCTTAGCCGGAGAATTAAATTTATTTTGCTTTTCTGCTTTCAATCGACTACTATTCTAACATAAAAATAAAGGCTGTATCTTGCGTGGGAAACAATATCAAATGAGTTAACTTTTATTCAACATGTTAATAAGTAAATTATTGCTTCTTTGAATATATTTATAAACTTCTGTTTTATTCTTTTCAGTCGAGTTAGACTAGGCCACCCAGTTTTACACTACAATTATTATCATAAAACTATCTGTACTCAAGTATGAAATTATCTTGCTGATTTTCCCGATAAATCAAAGTACCTAGTAATTATGTTCATTTTAATTGTGTGATTTTTCATTTATCTAGTATTTAAATTTATTTTATGAATCATTTGCTCTAGTTAAGTTAGCCTATATTCCTCTATTGAACCCTGTAACATATTGAGATGATTTTTTTTAGAAAAGTAGCTTGACTCTTCGACAACAGGTGTAGTTGATTTTACGCAATTGGTTGAGCAATCTATAGGGAGTGAACGAATAAAAGTAGAAATTATTCGATAATTGTTTTGTTAAAAAGGTAAAATTTGTTGAGCCGTTTTAGCGACCCAAAACATGTATTTCCGGTGAAAATTGCAAATTTTAAAGAAAGAATTCATACAAAATATTAATATACACAAAACGCTGAGGACGCAACTATACTTTACTGAATCTAGAACATAACATTTGACCCTATTTACCTGTTTCTGTATAATAAGTAACAAAAGAAGAAAAACGTCGAATGCTTTAATGATAGATGGATTTCATTCTTGAACAAAATTAGTCGTATTTTACTCAATGCAACATATTTATAGAGGTATAATTTAACATGTATGAAGTCTTAATTAAGGATTTCATGTGAAAAATATGCATTAATTCCTACGTATTCACCACTGACCTTGCAATATCTCTTACAGATAATTTAATATTAAAAACAAGATAAGTACCTTTAATTTGTTTCAAAAGATACACAATGTTAATATTTTCATAGTAATTTTCATTCGCTTCTATTAATATAGAAATCAGTATTGCAATTCCAAGACAGTAATGTATCAATTTTTAAGGGTATAAGATCCGAAGCTTCAAAGAAAATTCAAAAATTGATCACAAATTAAATAAAAATGATTTATAGTCTTTATTTAAATTGCGTCTATATAAGAAACTGAAAAACACTTGATAACGGTCCTAAATTCTAGTTTTGGATCTTAACGATTTATTCTTATCTTAAATACCCTGTATAATTGTAAATACAGAAATTTCAAGTAATTAAAACGCAATATCAAGCCAATAAAAAATTCATTCTCCTATTGTCAATTGAAGGCAACTCGTACTATAAAGCGAGCTAAAGAATAATAAAGAATGTCATTTTCTCGAATGTCTTATTGTATTGGTATGACATAAATTTGAATATAATACGACATCCAGTACCTATGGAATAAAACAAGTTCGAAAATTTATATCTATATCAAAATGAGAATTTCTAGTGTGTATCGAAGATATTTTCTTAAATATACCTACACTTGTATAAGTTTATCTAGAATAATCCTCACCTACTTGCTATTGGATTAAGTTATAGACCATACGAACAATTTACAATTTCAAGGCAACTAACCCTATCAGCTCTATTGAGACCAAAGAATTGTAGAATTTGCATGGACTTGATTGTTAACTAAATTTTACTTTTAATATAATACATTACGAGGATGAGGTGGCTTCAAATCAAAGAAGAGACGGATTCAACGTTGTATCTTATTCAGCGAAAGGTATAGCGGGAAATCTATATACGCAATATTTTACTGAACTAGGTGGATGCCAAGTTTGTAAACTCGAAGAATTCATGCCGTAGATTCTGTTATCCAATTCCTTCCTTAGATCTATGTGACGAACGAAAACAACAAACTAATACTGTTATCGGTTCTTAAGAGGAACTGTCGTATCTAACATCACTATGTTAAAATTGGGCCACCCAAATTTTTGAAAAAATCTCACCATTGTTCAGATAAATGTAATCTACACTGATTTTTCTAAAGCCTTTGATAGACTTGATCATGGCATTCTACTGCGTAAACTGTGTCGTTATCTTATAATTTACTGCTGCTTTTGAAGTCGTATCTGAAGGATAGATTTCAGTATGTGGAAAGTCGAGGATTTCGTTCCGCAAATTTTAAAGTGTCATCTGGTGTTCCCCAGGGCTCTGTCCTTGGACCATTGTTGTTCCTGTATTTTATCGATGTTATTTCTAGTGGCTTGACAAATAGTTCGTTATTATATGCTGACGACTTCAAAGTATATTCTGCCATTAATAGTACTGAAGATTGTTCTCATCTTCAGGACGATTTAAATGTTGTATATGAGTGGTGTGTCCGTAATAATCTTTATCTGAATATTGATAAATGTTTTAGTGTTTCCTATACACGGAAAATAAACACTGTCAAATTTTCATATTGTATAAATAATAGTCCATTAACAACTTGTGATAAGTTTAAAGATTTAGCTGTTTGGTTTGATGGTAAACTGAGCTTTACTAATCATTACAATAATATAGTTTCAGCATCCTATAGACCTCTGGGTTTTATTGTGCGCAATTCGAAAGAGTTTGTGACACCTCAAACTCTCATTGTTCTTTTCAACGCATTTGTCAGATCTAAACTGGAATATGCATCTGTAGTATGGAATCCTATGTATGCCATACATATGAATAATATTGAACGCATCCAGCGTCGTTTTGCCAAGTTGCTGTGGTTTCGGGTTGATGGGGTTTATCCATCCATTGGGTTTCCTCATGATATTCTGTTAAACCGTTTTAACCTAGTATCATTAAATACTCGGAGTGCCATACTTGTAACTCTGTGTCCGAGCAAATTGATATTTTTAATTCAACTTTGTCTTGTATAAAAAATATATTTCTTAGAATATAAATTTAGTGTTAGATATTAAGAATTTACTGTAATTTTTCCTGCCCTTTAATTGGATTATTTATCTGTCTGGGCAGTGTATCTTAAATAAATAAAATCGATCACTAATTGATCAAGAAAGTAAGATCTAAGTATTGTACTTTTTTTACAGAATCTTCTTCCATTACCTGCAGGAGCTGGTGCGGCTCTGGTCAAACCTACAAAGTACCATTACTACCCACACAATCAACATATATATTTATTACCTGAATGTGCCATCCAACAAGTAAGTTTTTAGTTAACTTATTTTCCTACCAATTTTAAAGTGGAGTTTAAATCGTAGAAAATATTATTGGTACGATTTATAAATAGATAAAATGTTTGGTCTAAATGATATTAAATCTTGAAAACAAAGTAAGTAAATATTACCTGTCTTAGGTATGTAATGCGGTATATGTAAGACTCAACTGGACTCAGCCCCTATGTGCGTGTCCCTCAAGATATAGAGACCCATGCTCTGCATCGCTCAATTCAGATGACCAACACACTACTGAATTAATGATTGACAGAAAATCAAGAGTAAGTGAAAAATCCTTCTCATATAATTTTAGTGAAATTTTGATGAAGAAGATAGATTTTTATTGTGCCAATTTTATTCGTATAGGTAACTAAATAATTTTGAAAGAGAAAAATATCAAAAGTACGAAATTTTAAAACTACTCGTACTTACCATGAAATAATATTTGGAAAACCTAACTGCTATTAATTTAAAACAAAACTGTTGTCGATCATGTCTAGTCCAACAAAAATATCCAGTAACTTTGTTTTCCAGTGTCTTTTTTATTATTTACAATTGAAGCAAAGTTAACGATTTTATATAAGGCATTCAATTTTGGGTTTGACGAACATACCTGAGGAGAAATAGAATTCAATAGATTGTGGATATTTTAATGCTTATTTGTGCGAAAAAAGTAGTCTGTATCTGTCAACGAAAACATTCACGAGTAATCCATATTTTGTACAAATTTACTGTCTGAAAACTCTTACTATCAACAAAGTACTGAACGAATGTCAAATTTGATGAATATAATCATGACAGATGTCAAAAGCACCATTTAGTGTTCGTTTGTAAAACTGTAACACCTCGTAATTAAGACAGACGTATAATATCATAATAAGTATATCAAAAATGCGATGCTTATAATAACTTCAGGCCAACATACATTTTAAATAATATACCTATAATTGACTAACCTATATACTATAGGATCTTAGAGATTTTCTAACTTTTATGGCAAAAAATAAAATATATAATTTACGAGCTTTTTTTTTCTGTGTAGTATAAAACCCCTAAAGCATTCATTTGCATATTATCTACCATTAAGAAACGATTTAGTTCAATAGGTGGCGCCACAATACATTTCACTTCTAGTATTATCTACTACCGATCGATTAATTGGAATTGAAACTGTAGTATCTATTGTATGGCAATGAAAACGATCACTGAGAACAGATAAAAGAGTGATAAATACATCATAATACGTGAAACACCGAGCATAATAAAAGCAAGCAGAGATAATGTGAATAATGGACAAGTGAATGAATGCATTTGATTTTTTTAAAGGAGGTTTACGTGCAATTACAGTGTGAAAATAAGTTATGGATTTAAATTATGTTATTATGTTAATTGACACCTTGATATAGAAATGATTTATTATTAAAGAGCAGTATGCAAAACACGTTCATACAGGATTTTACTATATATTGGGAACAAATACTGGTCCTCACAACAGCACAGGGAGAGCACAACAGACAGACAGACAATGATTATGTTAGTGAATACAAAATGTTTTAGTGTCAGATGTGCTATAATTCAGTACCTAATTAATAAGCAAATTATGTATGTTTTTGCGCTTTAATTTAGGTAAAAATGTATTATTACTATAGAAAAACTTATGAACATATTATGTAACGTGTACTATCTAAAATACTGGGTACGATTTTTTTCCGTGTATGGTGGTACTGTTATCATGCATCACCAGTAGTAGTAAGTGCAATAAAAGTATCTGTCGATGGGTTTAACACCTCGACGTACCTATGTAGCATTCTCTAAGTCTCCACAAAGGAATTAAACAACGAGAAACCTAAAGCACATATTTTGCATAAAACGTTTGTATGGTATAATTATGTACATACCACTTATCACGAAGTCCAGCCTACAGGACGCTAGTGCTGTTTCGTTTATATAAAGAACGGAAAATGTAAGTATCTACTTACTAAACAATTTAAAGGCAAGGTCATATTTTAATTATATCAAAACATGCAAAGAATCATTAAGATTGTTCTATCAGCTACATAAATTACTTAATTGATATCAATTATCTGCGAAAGAAAAGGCAATCGCAGAAACAGAAATCACCTTAGCTACTGCAAGATCTGGTATAACACTAACAAGTGTCTATCTTCGAGTTTACCTCACACTTAATTATATAGGATAGTTGCTTATCTCCTTTACTAGCAGAATTATTTTGAAACTAAGTTTTCATAATTTGCTAGGGTTTGGAAAAGGATTCTTTTTTAGAATCAATGGACACAAATTATTAGTGTTTGACATTTAAGAAAAGATAATAACATACTAACCAATGATAAAATGACTATAGATAATAATATAGATGAAAAACTAAAAAAAAACACTTCATAATGCAAGAACTTTCTGGGAAATTCGAGATACTTCAAAATTTATTTCATTAGGTACCATATTTTCCAAAATATTTATAGTCGCAGTTTGAGTAAAATTTTGCAAAGTTGGAATTGTTCCCTATCCAGCATAACAGATTATATTGTACTCCGCCCTCCTATTTCTTACCAGATTAAGTGCATAATCACTATCGCCTAGTTAATATCCTGGATAATGTATTTCATCATTCTTCGCCACAAAAACGTTATTAAATTGCGTAAAGCAAATCATAAACATAAATAATGTGAAAAATTTAACCAAACAAATACTGTGGTCAACAAAAAGATCAATTTTAGTCTTACGAAAAAATGAAAGCGCACGATTGCCTAAGAGGAATGCTAAGTTGAATATTTAGTATAACAGAACACCAACAAAGCTTTTTAGAGACAAAGGCGTATATAATCGAAGGGTATAAGGGTCACAGAAAATATTACACCAAAGAATTCCTTTATAAAAATGCTGTGCATGTACAGATAGATCAGAGGTAATTTTGTTTTGTTTTTTGTAAACATTTTATACCTACTTACTTATACAGAGTTTTTTTTTAAATACTAGTCACAGTGCTTTCCTTAAACCACAGTGTGACGACGTAAAAACATTATTGAGAACGTCGAATACATTAATTTGAATAACATTTACTTATGATCATCCTAAAAAATAATTCATTCATTCTACTAAACAAATAAAAACAAGGACTAACTAATTTAAAAAATATATTTACAAGTAAAAAATTACATGATTTTTCTGTTTCTTTAAGACCTCATTAAATTTAAATTCTAATTGATAATTTTCCCCAAAAGAAAAGAAAAATCTCTTAGTCTATATGATGGTCCGCGTCAAACAGGATACTCTGAATTCTGTGTTTAGTAGGATATAGTTATAGAATATTCATCATCAATTGCAAAATTAGTGGACTCAGAATGGGTACTCCTCAGGTGAGTGTGAGGCCTTCTAAGTAAAAATTATTAAATTTTACAAATAGTGCCTTTGTGACTGACTGTCGAAATCCTTACTTAGGTCAGTCAGACAGTAAATTCCAAAGTAAATCTACGTCGCGTAAATCTAAATAAAGTAAAATCACCTGATTAACAGATATATCCACAAAGTTAAATCAAAAATAATTATTTTTGACATTTTTGTTCCAGAAAGCGTTAACTTTAGTAAAAACCTGTGAAACTACAACTGAAATGAGAATATGCAGAGCACCCAGAGACTGGTCATTGCTAGCTTTACAGAATATACGGACTGGAAAATCGCATTATTTGGTTATTTGTAGATGTCCAGATTCCAGCATACTGGGTAATTTTTTATTGCTTAATTATTACGAAACTTTTCAATTTAGACTACCCTGTAATACTATGGGAATATTTCTAACGTTTCTAGAAGGCCCCATGTCGCATGATCAACCCACATACGCTAGTGTACCAGGTATTCGAGTGTACGGTATGATGTGCGTTGATAAAAATCGTAGAGGCAGAAATTCAAGATCATCATTACCAGCATTTCCATGGGAAAAAGCTGTTGAATTATATGACACAGCTTTATGGGAGGATTAGACAAGCAATTTAGACAATTTTTTTTAATATATTATTTGTGATTACTTAAATAAACACAATAAATTAACTAATTATAATTTACGACTAGATAGTTAAATTTAATTAAAAATATTTATTAAATATACTTAGTAGGTAGCTTCTAAGTAAGTTAATATACGCAAATAGTATTTAAAAAATTAATTAAATGGGTAATTCGGCCATATTTAAAACACATAGGTAAACTCGGATGTATTTCTTTGGAACCTATAAAATATTTCTAATAAAGGGTTTCGACGCAATATATCTATACTTTTATATTTAAATATGGCTAAAAATTAAGTAAATGGGAATGTGTTAAATAATTATTTAAGAACAACGAAATTAAATTTATTATTGATATTAATTAGTAACTAATTAAGTAAGAATCTTTAATTAATTTATATATAAGTACTTAAAATATTACTTAAATAAATAACGAAAGTGTGAAAATGTGTACCTATTATTGCATCCTAGAATAACCTCAAAAGTTCTTGTGTGGCCTCGTCGTCAATGGTGATATGACTCCTCATTTTAAAGGATATTTCATACTGAATAACTTTTTAGCTAGCCCTCGTATCTATGGGTTGCGACCCCTCATTGTACAGCATTTTTTATACTGAATACAGTGCCGCCAAGAAAACCGCCACTTTCCGTGCAAATAACATAGGGAAGAGCAAAAAATAGTTGAGCGCTGGTAATTTCAAAATTTTGCCCCGACTTTGGGCTTCAAACAACTGAAACATATTCAAGATGCGAATGATAGCATTCCAAACCAAACAAAAACATTACAATTGAAACCTGTTCTGGGCCTGATGGGGTTGTGAAATTTAGACAGGCCAATGATATTATGAAGGGCTATTTGCATGCCAAACGACATTCTTCGGAACGGTCATTAAGGATAGTTTCTTAGGTCTTGATTAGGTCCTGTATGATAGCGTCCTATACCAAACCAAGGCCCCAAAAAATTGAAATCTGTTTTCCTAATAATGGGGTCGTGAAATTTACGCAGGACAATGATATTATGAAGGGCTATCTACATGCCAAAAGACATGCGGAGGCAGGGTTATTAAGGATAGTTTTTAGGTGTTGATTAGGTCTTATATGATAGGGTCCTACACCAAACCCAGGGCTATCTACATGCCAAACGACATACTGGAACGGGGTCATTAAGTATAGTTTCTTAGGTCTTGAGTGATAACGCCCTATACCAAGCAAATGCATTAAAATTGAAACCTGTTGCCGTAATGATGAGGTTGTGGAGTGAGTCATTAAGGACAGTTTCTTAGGTCTTGAATTATCTTAAAATAACCTAAAAAATGTATCGTCGTCTGGTTCCAAATTTCTGTACAGCGTTCCAACCAGATCTGTGCAATCACAGCCTGATAATGATCATTGAACCTTAGGTCTGATCGAAAAAAAGTTCCTAATTCCTACTAGTTTTTCGCTCCAAAATAATGTCGCGCTTCCAGAGTGTCAGCGAGCCGCACGTCGAAATTTGAAGAGGTGTTTTTCAATATTACTCTTTCATCAATTATATTTAAATAATAGTCAAAGAAATTACTCACCCAATATATTTATATTGACCTGAATATCAGTTGTGTACATTGGTTCCATCAATCTCTGTTGCTCCTGTTTCTCAAATGCTTTCTTCAAAACACTTTTCACGGCTGATTCCATCGAAGACATAATTTGAGGTGAAATTTCCTCACTACAAACAGTTTTTATTAACTCAAATTTATTCACTACAAATGCACAATTTGTTAGAGGTTCTTCACAGATAGGACCCGACTTACAAAAAGAATTAAACGGATTCACGATACACTGGTCGAACAAAGTTCTGCTATCGTTTGTGTTCATCTCGAGAAAAATATTTTGAGCGTAGTTTTCAGTAGAGTTTATTAATAAATTT